>OZ025295.1:406198098-407504585 GCA_964019185.1 Maratus speculifer
TATTCATATAAATATGAGCGGAAAAAGTGTCGAAAAAGCAAACAAAATTGTACGATCGGAGACTCTTTTTCTCGATTTTTTTTCAAAGGGTTAATACTAGAATATTTCAAAAATAAACACACCATTGGAAATTAGACTGAAGCGTCTTTGAGGGGGTATTTTGTTTCTTTGTCGTGCCTCCAAAATTAAAAAGGATGGAATCGTTTTAAAATTCGATAGTTTTCGGTCGAAAATTCTGCGAAGAAAAATGAAAAATGAAAGCTTTCGGGAAAACGTTTTTTTCAAAAGGTTAATGTTCGTATTTCTTGAAACCGAATAGAAAGTCAGAAAGGTCTTTAAATTTCCTTCAAAAATATGTGATTTGTTTTAAAATCCGTGAATCTGCAGCGCGGATGCGACGTTATATAAAACTCCTTAATTTTCGTATTTTCGACACCTTCGTGGTTCTTCATCCGCGGAAAGCTAGTTTCGACCGGAGAGCTCCGTCAGAGAACCGTCTCGGAACTCGGATTTTTTGTCACGTTTCCCGGGTAGTTTTTAATTAATATCTCGGGTAATTACCGGGCGATTTTCTCGAAATTCATTATCACAAAAGGCCGAATCGTCCCGAGTCGATAGACACCCAGAGCGCCACTCCACTCGGCCGTTGAGAAAAGTTTTTAGCGGTAGAGACAGACGTTTACTGCGGTTAATAGTATAGATTTGCTACATATTTTTTGTTGTAGAAAATGTTTTCTAAAATAATTTTATGAAAAGAAAATTCATTACCTTCTTACTTTTCTCTGAAGATTTCTACCTCTCTATACATCTTATTTATATCTTATTTTTAAGTACCATTATCGTTAGAATTATTTGAATAAATGGTGTTGTCCAAAGTGTTCGAGAAAATTTCGACTTGCAAATGCTCACTGTAGGGCATATATGCATATCGTTCTTGTATTTGCCACCATTATTTTTCGAAAATTAGTGTTCGATTTAATTTATCGCAGAATTTTTAACATTTATTTGCGAATAAATATAGAACAATAGTTTTATCGAAGTATTTTTTGCAAAATTAAATTCATACGTAATTTGGATAAATAATCCTGAATTACACCCTAATTTCGACACTTGGTCCGCACACATTTCTTCCAGTTGAGAAAATATTCAATTCGTGTAACTTAAGTTAAATATGGATAAGTTAAACCTGGACAAAAATAATGAAATGTAATCTATAACTTTTATAACATGTACACTGCTCAAAACAATTAAAGAATATTTGAAGTTTTAAATAAAATAAAGATGACTTCGAAATTTTTTTTGCCGAAAATAGAAGAAGAGAATCACAAATGCAAATTTTTCTGGAGATTCAAACTGTGGAGTATGCAAATGTTGAGTTCGACGTCAAAAACGTCGCTTCAGCGGCAGCGAATGAAATTTGACTTTCAACTGGATAAAAGAGAATGAAGACAAGGATGATCGGCATTCAGTGATTGCTTTGTTTCGATGAATACGATGTCTCAGCGAAGTCATTTGACAGATTCAGAAGCTTGGAGAATTATTGGTAGGTTAGAAGGGAGCCAAACTCAAGCCGAAGTAGCGCAAGCCATTGGAGTGTCACAAAGTGTCATTTCCAGGATCTGGAACCCGTTTTTTGGAGAGTGGATCTGCAGGCCGAAGACCAGGACAAGGTCGTAGACGGGCAACAACGCCCAATGAAGATCGGTATTTAGCGTTAACAGCTCGGAGACACCGAAACATGAACGCTACTCTTCTCCAACAACACCTTCGCTCGGCTGCAGGCACCACGATTTCAACTCAGACTGTCCGAAACCGGCTCCATGCTGAAGGTCTGTATGCTCGCCGACCGATGGTATGTGTTAGATTAACATCAAGGCATCGTCGCGACCGCAGGGAGTGGGCAACCGAGCATGTCAACTGGAGAAGAAATGAATGGAGCAATATTCTGTTTTCTGACGAGTCCCGTTTTTCTGTGCATCCGGATAATAGGCGTATTTTCATCTGGAGGGACCGTGGCAGTAGGAATAATCCTGCGTTCGTGCACGAAAGTGTCAGATTTGGCGGTGGAGGAGTGTTGGTGTATGGTGGCATCTCCATTGACGGGCGCACTGACCTCTACATCATTCGAGATGGAGCTCTGACTGGTCGCCGATATAGGGATGAGATCCTCAGACCTATTGTAGTCCCTTACGCTGCAGCAATTGGCGATAACTTCATTTTAATGGACGATAACTGCAGGCCACATCGTGCAAACCTGGTGGTGGATTTTCTTTTCGAGGAAGGAATCGTTCTAATGGAATGGCCAGCGTGTTCTCCAGACATGAATCCAATCGAGCACGTTTGGGATGCTCTAGGAAGACGAGTTTTGGCCGCCAACAGCCCCCATAAACTCTCCAAGAACTGGAAATAGCTCTTCTGGAAGAGTGGGGCAGAATACCCCAACTCGTCATTAACAGCCTCATTGAGTCCATGTCCCAAAGGTGTTCAACGTTGCTGGCCGCCCGTGGAAACCATACCCCCTACTGAAAATGATTTTCTTTGAAGAAAACACCTTTCCTTATTCTTTTTTTCTCACATGCACAAATTGTGTTTTTTTCCTTTTGTACACAAATGCACAATAAAATGCATTTTTTTCTGCCAAACATGTGTAATTTATTCTCGTATAACCTACTATGTCTGTCGACCATGTATCAATCAGCTAAAAGGTTTCCGAGATACAAAATCCACCTAAAACTGCAATATCCTTTAATTGTTTTGAGCAGTGTATTTCTAGCTTGCTTTGATGTGACAAGGAGTTCATATGGGTCCTGAAATTTCCAGAACAGGAAATTCTTCGATGCTAGTATTTTCCTATAAAAATTCGCTCCTTAAAATGCGAAATTTCGTGCATTTGAACAAGATTTTTATAATAGCACAAATGCTGATTTTCTTTTAACCTGAAAAATAACGATATTCGTCTCATATAGCACAAAAGATGCTAAATATTGCCCCAGGAGCTTCAAGTCATCCCAAATTCCTCCTAATACTAAAATGACAAGACCAGGACGTCCTTGGGAAGAATGTTTTACGATTTCCTCAGAAATGAGCTTCCAGAAGCGTTCCACAGAGCAACTTCCGAGGGAACTTACTCCTGGGGAAGTATCTAGGAAACCCATCCTTCGGAAGGAAGTCATATCAGGGGAAGTGCCTAGCGAATTAATGTGCGGGCGCCATCTCGTGAGTAATTCTGAAATGCAATACTCAATTGCTTTTTGTTAAAATAAAGAATTCAAAATGATCGGGATCGATTTTAATGAGTTAGTTTTATAATATTAATTATTCAATTTGTTATTTTTTTTAGAAAATTAGATACTTATTATTAAATTGTAATTATTTTTAATTATTGCTATAACTTTTAATCTTTTTTAGTTAAATTAAAACAAAAATTATTTATTATTTTCTTTAATTCATTATAAATACAATTCTATGTAAACATTTCAAAATTCGAAGACATTTAAGTTAGGTTAAATGATTATTGATAATTTATTTGGAATTAATAAATTTAAATTTATATCGAATATATACAAAATGCTATGCATTTACATCTGAAATAAAAGCACAAAAATGTGGATTTTTCTAGTTTTGAGTTTCAAAAGGGAAGAAAAAATGCATGAATACTTTAGAAACATTTATTCCTTAACTGCACTACAGCGTAACGGATAGACCGCGCGTTTAGTATACCAAAACACTCGGATTCAAATCCGCCATGAAGTATGAAGGTGAGAAATTTGTTCCAAACAGCTGTCTGTTATATGCGATTTCGTCTGTATAATAGGTAAAAAAAGTACGTGTTTTCTTCTAAAAGATAATTAAATTAAACCACGCTGTAATATTTTTGGAACATATGGCCATGAACTTTTCCACAGTCATCCAATATCACTTCCTAAAATCTTCCCCAAATCCTCCCAAGGAGGGCCTGGAAAGCTTCTCAAGTTGCTGTAAAGTGGACATTTTCTCTTCCTGGGAACGTCCTGGTGACAATTTTCTGCAACCTCAGGGATGTCTGGGGTGTGATGGTGTTTTACTGTAAATCCTCCTGGGGAAGCTAATCTGCTGTATGGGAAGTTTTGCACAGAATTAAACCTTTTTTTTTTTGCTATGGCTAGGAGATCTTCTTTGAATTTGGAAAGAAAACTTATGATAGCGTAGCACATTTTATATCGTTTTCTCGATTCTTCATTGTTCTATTTTTCATCGGCTCGTGCTGAAACGGCAAATCGTGTCCTGCTAAGCCGGCTATTTGCAAACAGCAGACGATAACACAATATTAATTTTAATAAATACCATGATCCACATTAGCTCGTATTTACTCCAATTAATTGACTGAAGTAGAAATTGAATTTGGAAATTAAAGTTGGTATAGTATTGAATTAATAATATTAAAGTATTAAGATGCGCAACTACTCTTTGAAATATTCGTATGATGAGATAGAAGAACGTCTTGGGTTTGGAACATACAATTAGTTTATTTAAAGAATAATTTTTCCAGGTAGTTGAAGCCTAAATGGACAGACGGAAAAGTGGAAGGCGGCCCCGGTTTCACGTTACTACCACTGTTGTCAGTGGGCTATTTCTTTTTAATTAAGATTTTTTATTTGGCATCACTTTTTTTTAAATGGTAAAGTTATTCTTATTATTCCCTTCAATAATGTTTATGAAAATCATCCTATTTTATTGTTTAAAAGTAACGTGCCGATGAAGAAATCTGAATTTTAAAAAGTAGCCTACTGGGCACACTGTTTACCGATTTCTGCTGAGCCTGAACTATCCTTTTCCTTCTAAAATTTTTGGTCGAAATTAAATAATAATTTATAAAATAAATGTAATTCTCATTAACCTTTGTTTTACAAAAAGAATATTATCTCAATCGGACTGAAACTGTTACTTTGTCTTAGCAAATTTTAAACTCTTCCGCATAGCTGCCAACTTTTACGCATTTTATCTGCCAGAAAAATTTTATAAGAAATATTGTCTTTTTTAATCATCGAAATCTTATGATTAAACAAATGGAAAATCTCTGTACATTTTAAGTGGTAGCAAAAATGCGTAAAAGTTGGTAGCTATGCTTCCGGCACAGTGCCGAGGCCGGGCACACCTAATTTTATTTCAGACTTTTAAACGGCACCTGTATTATTTTAACCCTCTCACTGACACGCCGTGTTAACACGTTTATTAAGCTCCAAGTTTCACTGCAGTCCAAGCAATATTTAAAGTACTATAATTGTATTCATTTCATATACTTTTACTACATTCAGAAATAATTAAATCTTTCAAGGATAGCATTGATATTTCCTTTTAAATTTTCTTTTTATATAATTTTGAATGAGTTGTCTTTTTTTAGCATCTATATAAAACAAAATACAGAGAAAACAACATTACAATTTTACCCTTTTGCAAGACTGTCAGAATTTTGGTACACCTGTGAAAGCTTAAATTAAGGAATTTTTAAGTAAAAAAAAAAGCTGTTTGTAAATTCCGCTGACAGTCGATAAATTCTCATTTCACTAACACTGTAACGGAAAGAGTACTGAAAAAATGTCTGAAAACGTATTACATGCTAGCTATACGAAATAATTATTTGTCATTGTATCAATTATATCTTTATTTATAAAATAAACACAGCACTTCATAACTATTATAGGCAAGTATTTTTAGGATTTCGTTCATTTGATGAAACTCTATTCGTCTCTGATCCCGGTCCCTTCGACAATCACAGAGTCTGTACACAGAAACTGCATAAGTAAGAGACATAAAATTTTGTGTACTTACGGCTCAATACTTCGTGTCACATGACAAATCATAAATTTTTGAAAAAGGCTTTTATTTTAATTAACTAAATTTTATCAGTGTCATCGGTTGATATTTGCGACTTACATTTTCAGAGAACCTTAATTTGAACATTTTGCGCGTAGACATCTTATCTTGGAGTAAGAGTCTCGCTAGTAAGCAGGAGATTATTAGTGTGAAGCCCGGTGCTCAAAGTTAAAATTATCATATAAGGGTGGATTTATTAAAAAGAAATTTCGTATTTTTGCCAATTTAAGGTTTTACATTATTAGGGTTTCATTCATCTGAAATTAAGAATATATTTTAGAAATCAATTTTCTTTAAATTTATCAACAATTGAGATATATTAACCCTTTCCGGCACCCTGTGCCCAGTCCGGGATACCTAATTTTAATTCCAAACTAGCAAACAGCACCAATAATATTTTTAAAAAAATTTGCTTTTTTAATGACAGATTAAATTGGGGGATTCGTAATTTCTAAAAAAGTGGTTTGTAAATTCCGCTGACAGTCGATAATTTCTCATTTATTAGCAGAATTTTCCCGTGCCGGAAAGGTTTAATGATTTACCATTTTAAATTTCATTTAGTTTCGTTTCATTTCTTTTTCAGTAATTAAAAATTTTATTTATATCTCTGCTAAGTTTTGGTTTTTCGAAAAATTTGATATTTTGGATTTTATTTTAATTTATTTGATTTGAATATTTTTAATTTAATTAAAGTATTTTCTATTCCTATTTATTTTAAAATTAAATTTGTTGATGCTAATAGCTATGTAAGAATTTAATAATTATAAATTAAAAATTTGCATTTATTAATTAAAGGATAAGTTGTTTTCAAAGAAATATTAAACAAAACCTTCTGTATGATCTGCGATCACACTTACCCACTTGCTTTATAATTTCCTCGTTCAATAGAGAAAAACTTTAAAAAAAAATCTGAATACGATCATTTAATCTGATCACTTTATCTCAATTCAGTTCCTTTTCACTTTATTCATTAACGGAATATACCCATGTTTGTTTTACGCTTTTACTTTAAGAGGGTACTTTTCCTCCCGAATTTAATTAAAAGCGGTTAGCAACGGAAACGTTTAATGGATAACTCGGAAACGCTGTTATCTTTTCATTAGATCAATTGCACATTGTTTAAAAAACAAAAACAAAAAAGTATAAGACCTCATTATTATTTGATGCCTTTTAAGCGCAAAGCCAAATACTTAATTAAGTGATTCCTAAAGTAGTTCTTAAGCAACTAACAATGGCTGCGAATTGCCACGGAAAAGAGGTGATATATAAGCATATTTTTTCGAGAATTGATGAAGCAATTTTTATTTTATATGTTTATAGTTTTGATACTAGCTAAAACTGTAAATTGATTTAATTATAAATAAAAATAAAAAATGCTTATGTAATTTTTTACTAGAAATATACAAAATCTGTCAAAAAAGTTCGGTGAATGAATTGAAAACGATTGATCTGGCAACACTGGCGAAACAAAATGCTGCGCCTGTGTAGAGGCAGGTGTTGACCATCTGCCCCCACCTTTGTTCAGTTAAGCGTCGTTTGTGTTTCGTGTAAGACTTGTTTTACAAAGTGCTTTGTTTAGTGTATTGGTTCTTAAGTGAGAACAGGAAAATGAACGAACAAAAGATAAATTAATAATAATTAATAATAAAGATAATTTTTTTAAAACTTGGCAAGACACCGATAGTAACTGATACGATGCTGGTACATGTTTATGAAGATCAAGTACAGTCCATGAAGTGCGTATACGAGTGGTTCGCTAGTTTTCGACAAGCCGGGAAAGTGTTTCTGACAATCCTCGTAACTGAAGACCGGCGAGTGACGAAAACATTGAGAAAGTAACTAACTTACTCACGAAAGATTGTCGATTAATTGTGCACATGATAGCTAATGAATTGCACATTGACCGTGAACCCGTGTGACAAATCGTTACCCAGAGTTTAGGGAAAGAAAAACGTGTTGTCGTCCTCTGCCACATCACTTGACTGATGATCAGAAGCAGGCCTTGTATAGAAGCTTCAGAGGATTTTGTCGAAACGGCAAATGTGAAATCAATTTTTTTCAACTGTATTGTCATAGAGGATGACTCCTGGTGTCTCAAGTATAAATAACCCTGAAACGAAACGGCAAATCATGGAATGGTGTTTTCCTGATCACCTCATCTGGAAAAAGTCAGAAGAAAAGAAACGAATATCAAAACGATGATCATCATGTTTTTTGATAGTCACGGCATTATTCACAAGAATTTTCTACCAGAGGAATGGTGCAAAATGATGCCTACGATGGATGCAGCAAAATACATTGAAATCTTGAGCCGTTTCATGAAACGTCTACGCAGGATAGGCCATCAGTACGTACAAGAAGGTTCGTGGCTTTTGCTCATTACAATGCTCGCCATCAAAAAACAAATATAGTCAAATAGTTCCTGCCAAAAAAAGGAGGTGGGTGCAAATTGAACATCCACCATACTCACCAGATCTGAGTTTTCCAGATTTCTTCCCATTCTCACGACTCGAACTCACTTTGAATGGAAAGAAATTTAGCAATATTCCTGACATCCAACGAAAGATGTTGGAGCTTTTAAACTCCATCCCAAAAAAAGACTTCTTGAAAAGTTTCCAGGACATCTGTAGAAGATCTAAACTGTGCATATTTATGGGAAATGACTATTTTGAAGGACAGTAAAGTAATTTTCATTACTATTTCATATCGTTAATATTACTATTCGCCGAACTTTTTTGTCAGAGGTTATATAGGAAAAAAAATTCCAGCCGCAATTTTAAAGTAAGGATTAGCAGCTCGACGTATGTTACAGATGTTTGTAAACAGCAAAATTGTCAACGAGATTTTAATCCCACATTTGTTTTAGCTAAACAACAGTAAAAATATGTTATTACTTTAAAAAATTAGATTTTTGTGAAGTTTAGAATGTAAAACATGCATATACAAAATTCACAACAAATATATAGGGATGAGATTTCCGCTTTTTTGGACACCAGTAAAATCTTAGAGAAAATGTTGTCATTTTAAATCACAAAAATGTTCCGCTTTAAAAATAAAGCATTTTCTCTAAGATTTTACTGGTGTGCAAAAAAGCGGAAATCCCATCCCTGAATATACCTAAAATACAGTTTTGTGGCAAAAAATTCCCAGCATTGTTTTTCAATTTACGAAGGGGGATTCGTCAAATTTCAGATCTTAATTTTCCTCCTATTTCCCATTGGTTGCAGTTTTATTGGTTCTACTTAGTTTCTCGTCGACCAAAAAAATACCACCATACTGTAAGATTAATTGCCAATAATGGATGATCGTGAATGCCGCACTCAATTAAATATGATAGACGTATTTAAAACGTCATTAAGTGATTTTTATTTTTATTTTTTATTTGTATTTTTATTAATTATTCGACGAATTATTTGTTTTTCGTTTTTTTTAGATATGTCTTAATGTGTTATTTGGCTATTAGATTGGCGATTTGTATAATTCGGCAAAATTGGTCGACGGGATAACCGAGTAGGACTGTTTTATTTACACGATTGTTTATATTATCTGGCGCAAAATTTCCCAACAATGTGATAAAGAATATATATTTTAAATTATCGTTAGTGAGCTGCTTTGCTTAAGTACTGCAATTATCTTTTTTTTTCTTTAAGGCTACTTGGACGGCATTTCAGATAACAGCTAATTTAGTTGCAATAAGATGTCCGATATCACGTTTCATAATAAAGACAAGTCAATGAAAAAAGTCCGTGGTTCTTACATAATTACATAATATCGAGAAAGACAGAAGAGAATACAAAAAGAAAACGGAAATATCGTTAATTTATAAACTGTTGATGCTGGCCTTATACGTTATTAAAATTTCCACACAAATCAATTGTATGTCACTAAAAATAAAAAATAAAATTAATTTCCATATAAACAGGGTTCGCACAATTCTACCACTAAATTTTTACAGTATTTTCAATGTATTTCACCGCAGAAAAATATTGCGAAAATTGCGAATCGAGGAGGTGGTTGCGAATTCTGCATCTTAAAAATTAAATATAGATTTTCTTATCATTAATAGTGGTGCCAGAGTCCTTACAAAATATAAGTAGTGTGAGAACCCTGATAAATCAATTGTATGTTACTAAAATAAATAATAAAATTAATTATAACTTATACCGGAAAATATATAATATAAATATAAAATATATTAAATATTTCCTGCAAATGTTCAGAAGCATTCGCAATACATGCATTGATCACGTATCGTGCTGTTTCTAATAACAGTGTGGCTGATACCAAAATAAAGTTTATTTAGTCCTCTTGAGGCATGGTGGGATGTGCAATGTTTCACTTACAATCTATGAATGTTAGCATCAGAAATATTTTATGAAATTTTACTTATCTAACTTTGGTGGCAAAAAGTAGTAAAATTTTTGTTACTTTTATTTTCGAACAAAATGCTTCAAAATTTGAGGCGGAATTGAGCATTTCAGAAACTTCACTGCTTGCCCCAAAGGGAAAATATAGAAGAAGCCCTTTCAGTGGCTACTTCTATTCGAAAAATGCTGAAAAGGTACCATTGATACAAAAAGTTGGAGAATAAACATTTTACAAATGGCAGGAATTCAGGGTTCGCACACTCCTTATATTTTTTTACCCCCCAGGGGGATACCTTCTTTAGGTATTCATGGGCTTCACAACCCCGGGCACCTGAGTGATCTTTCTCCTTTCGTTTTCTTCTTACTCCTCTGGTCTTCCTTTCCTCTTTATTTCACTCTCATTGTGGTTTCCTCTTTCTGAGGTGAGGGCAATTCTGCATGGGCCGATACATCCTGTTTATCGACTCATGGAGAATTGTAAACCACCCACGTGTTGGCCGTGCGTGGCGACCCGTGTCCCTGGAAAGGGGGATCCTGGCAGTTGAGGGAAACCAACACACTGCTTTGGCCTCTGCCTCAGGTAGACGGGAGGTGCATATTGGTCCCGTATGCATCAATCGGCTGGTCAGCTGACTTTGTCACTGGCTTTAGGGATCAAGTGTTCGAGCAAATACTAGTCATCTCGTTAAGGGTGGAGACTGACATAGATTTGTCTTGTGACCGTATGGGCCCTGGTTAGCACTGGTGCACGATTGTGTATCCCCTTGTTGGGCACGGTAGTGGGTGGTGCGGCCGGGGTCTGAATTATATTTTTTAAAATATGGATGGAAAACTTTCACTTCCTTCCTCTTCTCTCCCTAATGGAGAGCAACAAATTGTACCGACTATCTCACTCACTCGATTCTTTATCATTAAGCGTACCGACAGTCTCTCTGATAGTTCTTTTAAAAGGACTTCACCTTTTCTCATTCCAAAAACTTTCCAGTCGGTATTGGGGGATGGTCATTCTCTCAAAACACTACATTCTGAGGATTTACTAGTTGAGGTTTCTACAGCTAAACAGTCACAATTCCTCTCTAATTGCTCTACAATAGGTACCTTTCAGTTTCCGTACAAATACATAAAACTCTAAATACAAGTCGTGGTGTAATATCTGAACCTGATCTGTTATTCTCTACTAAAGCTGAACTATTAGAAAATTTAAAAGACCAAAATGTCATAGATGTACGTCGTATTACTATCCGTCGTAATGAACAAGTACTACCTACAAAACATATAATTGTAACATTCAATAGTCCTACTTTACCAACTAAAATTAAAGCTGGCTACCTAAATTGTCCAGTCCGACCATACATACCAAATCCTCTCCGTTGTTTTTAATGCCAGCGTTACGGCCATAATAAAACAAATTGTCGTGGTTCTCTTACCTGCGCACGTTGTGCAGAAGTCGGCCACGACAATAAGTTATGTGATAAATCCGAACGCTGTGCAAATTGTAAAGGTGATCATACTGCCTATTCACGCACTTGTCCGAATTGGAACAGAGAAAAAGAAATTCTGACTGTTAAAATTACTCAAAATATGTCTTACCCTCATGCCCGCAAACTTGTTGAATCCAGAACACCATCCGTTGGAATTTCCTACTCCAGTTTACTCAAGCAGCAATCAACAACCGTAAGACACATAAGTACCCAAACTGACGCCACATATCCACGTAATAAATCTTCTAAAACCCAATCAACTAGCACGCCAATTAAAGAAAGCCGGGATATCTGTCTCCCTACTAAATGTATTGTAAATCCGCCATTAGAACGCTGGCTACCTTCCACAGAACCTGTAAAAATAACTTATCTTGAAAAATTGAGTCAGAAATCTCAAGCTCAATCTAAGGGATTATCCAAACTTCTAAATGAGACTAAGGCCGTTACCTCACCAAAAAATGACCCGAACTCATCTGCATTAAACTTTAAAAAACCCAACTCTAGTCAAATAGTGAAAACTGGTGGTCAGAAAGAAGGGACCAAGACTGGGACCCAAACTGTTACTAGTTCAAAAACATTACAGAAATCCTAGAAAAAAACGTACAGAAACCATAAAAACCCCAACTCCAGCAACCCCACGGCGGAAGACTGTCGTTAAAAGATTACAAAATTCATCGCTCAGCCCATGCAAAAGAAATTTTAAAGATCCCAGGCACCTGCAGCACTATGTCCAAGAAGCTATGGAATCCGAGACTTACGGTAGTGGCTCGGATTCCGAGGAAAACACAATGTTTGAGGAGTATGTGCCTAGTTAAATTAATTTTTTTAGTGTAACTTTCACTTTTTACTCTGTATTTAAAATATTATTACATTCTATTTGCTTTCATGTTTTTATTTCTTTATTGATTGCTCCGATCTTAACCAATTATATTTCTTACATGTATCATTGCATTACATCCTTGAATTTTAACTCTGTTTTTATTTAGTATTTTATGTCACATTTACACTGTTTGTATTTTAACTTTTATTTTCAACTTTTACAGTTTTAATTGACACTTATATTTGATTTTATATGATATTCGGCTTTTGTAGCTCTAGTCTTATTAACTTACTGTTTGTAAGTTTTAACTAGTTTTTAACCTCTCTATTTTAATTTCACTGCATTTTTTAGGAATTGCATTTTAATCACATAATTCATCACATTACTCATATTATCATTCTTATTATAATTATTTAATACATTTTTTACTTTGTCTTATAATTTATTCATTACCTTGTTCTTGGCGCAGCATGTCCCCAAAGGGACCTTGCGCCATTAAAACCCATACAACCAACCAACCAACCGAATTGAAACGCTTAGTTACGTTACGGATACATAAACATTTGAGTGATACAGGTACTATTGTAATTTAGTTTTTAATAAATATATTTTACAGCTTAATTTTTATGGTATAGACTTTTTTAAAATAAACCAAATAAAGAAAGCTTCGTTACTCTCTCAGTATATAAAATCATAAAAATAAATTTCAGTCTGTCATAAAAAACAGAATTACAGAGCTGCCAACTTCTACGCCTATTTAAATCACATAAACATGTTTGGAACCACAAAAAAGTTTCAGTACAATGTATGACAAATACATTCAATGGTATGTATTACGCTCCATATTGTTGATTATCTGCTAAAATTTATGTTTCTGATATATTTATTCGTCTTTAATTAGGCGTAGTAGTTGGCAGCCATGGAATTATCACCCAATGCCACTTGAACTACACGATTTTAGATAAGTAACTTCGTTGAGAAATATACCACTCACTCAATCTTTTTGCGAAAAATTTAGATTTGTCGATATTGTCACTCTATAATGACCAATTACGACAGAGTAATGACGCAACATTCTCTAGATCAGTGCCGCCCCACTAGGGAAGGGGGGGATGAGGTCAATTTGTTTCTTCAATGGAGCAATTGCAAATTTGTTACCGGTTTGTTATCAACTTAGGTCCAGACCATGCATTAGTTTTTTTAGATACAGATATTGCGTAAATAGTACAAAATTCTGCATAGCAATGCCACCTATTAAACGATTTACTTTAAAAATTTATAAGCATAACTTAATACCAGGGATTACATGAACATAATTTTTAACATAACACGTGGATTAGTTCTTGAGATACAGATGTTGCGTAAATCGTAAAAAAATGCAACATGACATCGTCACCGGTTCAGTGATATGCACCTAAAAATAATCAGCATCAATTAATATAAGAAATTATGAAATATAAATTTCATTAAAACCCGCGCATTTTTGAGTGCATTGTTGAGATACAACTGGTGAGTAAATCGTAAAAAATGCAGTATAGCAGCACCACCTATTGAATGATTTACGCCAAAAACTAATCATTATCAATTTTTATCACGGACTACCGGAATATAAATTTTTATTAAATTACGTGAATTAGTTCTAAAGACTGAGTGCCGACAAAATTTATATCACATACAAAGAGACTTATCGACTTAAAAAAGACACTTTGTAATTTTTTTCAGAAGTTCTGGTCACTAAAACGTGTAATACCGTCGAAAATCGGAATTCGAAAGTTTTCATGAATCTAATGCTTTCTTCTTGCAGTGATAGTTTAACCCTTTAACGATCAAAGCATTTTCATTGCTAAGATGTCGAAATAAATGAATGACACCGGTAATTAAGAACAAATATATTTCTAAATAAGAAACCGTGATTTTTCACATACATAATAAAAGGGATATTTTTAGATAAAAATACCGGTGTCAGTGTTGCATATCGGAATTAAAATTTTGTGGTTTCGTGGCGAAACCAATGAACGTTAAAGGGTTAAAGTAGAAATTAGTTCTTTTTACAGAATTTTTAAAATATTTTCAGTCTAATGTTGAAAATATTAAAGCAAAATAGCGCACGAATAATTACACGAGCAATATCGTTTTTAAATTTTGACATAGTTTTCTGCTATTAAAATATATTTTTTAAATTTTTCTGTGTATAATTGTAACTTAATATTTTTCGTAGCGCTTTCGGCAGTTCTTTAAGGGGGGCTCAGGGGTTGAAAACTTTAAAAAAAATCGATTTTTTCATGATCTAGTTTGATTATTCAATTAATTCTTAATTCAATGCAAAAAACCGCATAAAAATATTTGCATTTTTAACGGAGTTATAAGTATTTATGTATCAACACTTTCGTAGCCGCACCCATATAATTTCAACTTTAAGTCGCGTTTTCTCAAAACTTGATTTTTGACGACTAACACCAAGATTTAAAAAAAATTATATAATGGAATTGCTTATTTTTTTTTTTTTTTTTTTTTTTTTTTTTTTTTGCATGCATATTACCAGGGGTGCAAAAATCTAGGCGCCAGCAGGCAGTTTCTCATCACAAAATTTATTTAGTTTTTCTTCGTCTAATATTTCGTGTAAAATTCCTGCTAGAATGCTATTAAATTTTGAGCGAAAAAAACTTTAAAATTTTAGTGGTGAGAGACTACCCTCTGGCGCCTAGATTTTTGCACCCCTGCATATTACATCATTATCTGTAGAATGAATTAAGGATATAACTATCACTTTAAAAAAAAATTATTAAAAAATCTCTCAAATTTGAAAATTTAAAACCCCCCTAAAAAATACAACTTTTTTTTCATTAAAAATACTCAAAATATTAAACTATCTAAAATATATTAATTCATTCTATGGATAATGGTGTTATATCCATGCAGAAGAAAAAATTAAGCCCTTCCATCAAATAGGTTTTTTTTAATCTATGTGTTAGTCGTCAAAAATCAAGTTTTGAGAAATCGCGACTTAAAATTGAAATTATATGGGTGCGGCTATGAAAGTGTTGACACATAAATGCTTATAACTCCGTTAAAAATGCAAATATTTTTATGCGGTTTTTTGCATTAAGAATTAATTTTCTGAATCAAACTAAATCATAAAAAAATCGATTTTTTGAAAAGTTTTCAACCCCTGAGCCCCCTTAAAAGATGTTTTTAAACCTGTGTAAATAACGCGAATTACAAATAGCAAAGTTTTAACCAAATTCCAATGAGCTACATGAAGTGTAATGCAAAACAATAGCTGTATGTACTAAAATTAAATTATTGCGTACTTATTTTATATTAGTATTTGTATTTATTTTACTAATTTACTTATTATATTAATGATTTTATTATGCTGTTAATTAATCATGCTGTAGATGGTTGCTTTACTTTTTTATTACGCATTAAATATTACATCTCTGTGTTTTCCCTTTTTATCAAATACTCCGCTTAATCGAATATTATTTTTGGAACCATTAATATTCGTTTAAACGGGGACGACTGTACGATATAAAAGTTTCACTATCTTTGCTGTCAGTATTCACTGAAATAGCAACTGGAAAACTTTTTTCACACCGACTGTGATTACATTTTTCTCTTATATACATAAAACAGCTTTTTTCTGTTAAGATTAGTTTAAAATTAGAATTACAAATAGCTTTAGATTACATTTCACTATTTTCATCACCATCCAATCAATTGATACTTATACTGTCATAATTTATGACACTTCATTGCCTTTAATTTACGTAAATTGCGTTTTTTGATTTTTTTTTTTTTTTTTTTTTTTTTTTTGAAGATTTTTATTGCCGTGGAACTTTTATGACTATTAAATTGAACTGTTCTATCGAACATAGTTTTATATGAAGATATAAATTAACGATTGTGTTGCAATTTTTTTAAATTTTTATTTGAAATAATCAGATAACCTCATAACAAGAAGTTTTTTATAATTTGCCTCTTCATTTTTAGTTTCAAACATTATCACATCTCTTTGGGATTTCAACTAGAATATAGTCTTCTGCAATTTCTAATCAGTGCTAAGAATATGAGATTGGAGGAATTTGACTTAGGTCACTTTTAAAACATACCTGACATTTTTAAAATTTATTATCAAAATCTTTTTCTCTAAAGAAATATAACATATTAAAATTATTTCATATAATCTTCTTAAAAGGAACTTAAAAACAGACAGAATATTTATATTTTACTTTAGCAAGATGCACAAAATCAATTTTTATCAAGTTTACTGCGTAGGAAGCAGAAAGTTAAAATACGTGCTTAACAGAACGCAAAATATCATAATTCCTTTTTGTTTTCATATGGTAGAATTTACAGTGTTTTACTTGATTCACTATAAAAATTCCATCTTAATATAATTTTTAAAATGCATTGAAGGTATTAAAATATATTTCGTGTTATTAAAACAAGTTTCTAAATCAAACTTTTAAAATATGGAAAGTTTTAAAATTTCAATTTCGCAACTTTTCCTAAAAATAGTTATTGTGATGTAATTAAATTTTCAAAAATTTAAAAAAGAATAAATGAGTGAATAAATTGAATATTTGAAATTGAATTTTATATATCATATATTTGAAACATTTTTGCAGTTACAGCTACACTCGACAGATAGAAGTTAAGGAATTACTAGGTATCTACACAAGATTTATTTTTATTTATTTTTTATAAAAAATTTTTATGATACTAAATTCTTAAATGATGATAAGTTTAGTAGCAGAAGTGTAAAACTCTTGCTGCTAGCGGGCAGTTTCTCACCACTAAATTTTATTCGTTATTTTTTTTCTAAATTTTTTTTTTTTTTTTTTTTGTAAGAAATAAAATTTAAGCGAAGAAAACTAAAGAAATATAGACGTCAGAAATTGCCCGTTAGCGCCCAGGTTTTTCCACCAGTGGTTATTAAGAGGTGAATATAGGTTAAAAAATGTGATTATAGGACAAAACGGATAAAGTTAAAATAAGTGAATATGGCTTAATTTGCAACGGCTACACAAAGTCAGTCGGGTAACTAATGCATTAAGACTATTATAAATCGATGAACTTCGAGTAAGAAATATTAAAGGAAGAATTATTTTTGACTCAACATACTGATTGCTAAATTCGCCAGTGGAATGATATTTTATCCATTTTTAAAAAAATCCAAATCGAAAAATGCAACAAATTTTGTTGATGCATTACGTTACATAATGTAATGTTATATTGAACCAAATTTATTGTATGTGTATTGATATGACATTCAAATACTCCTTAAATATGGAAATATTCCTCCTTAAGGGGACGCTGTGATGGTGGTTTTTGTGTCAGGGCTTGGAAAAATGTATGGAATTACAAATAGAATTTAATAAAATTTTATTTTTATGAATTTAGCTATGGAAAGTAAATTCTCTATAAATTTAGAAATATTCCGGCTTAAGGAGTGCTGTTATAACAATTTTCGTGTACCTTTTACGATATTTCATGGCTCTGTTGTACATCAGCGGTTCGTGGAGCAACGGGAATCGACTATTAGCAAAACGCTGACATGCGGAAGAAAAACGAAAAATATTGATTTTATTAAGTATCACGATCAAGATCTATTTTTATTTTTTACTTCATTCTATTGGCGGAAACAGCAACATAAGACGTCAGCTAAAGTTAGCATACTATTGAGCTAATAATATTAAAGTATTAACGTTTGTAGCTGATTTTTTTAATTTTATGGTGTATGAAATGTAACATTTTTTGCTATTGATACATCCAGCGAATATCTAGTTAACAATGAATATTTACTTGACAGAATTATACTAAGTATCACATTTTCTTAACGATATATTTAAAGTAGGTTATTGATAACAGAATATGAACATAAGCAGATTTCAAATTATAACCAAAAGATAATTTTTAAGGAGGTTGAATTAAGATTACGAAGGATAATAATAAGTGAGTAGATGATAAAATTAAGTGAACATAGCTCTAAAAAAATATAAAATAAAATAAGCAACCATAAGTTGATTTGCATGACCTTTTTAAAAACAATCGATAAGTGGACAACTAATGAATGTCCTTCGTCCATTATCTCCAAAAAAGCGAAAATATCCACTTATTACTCCGAACTTAATCTACTCACTGCCATGACATTCTTGTGTACTGTACCAGAAATCTACTAAGAAAATAATTAATTTTAATTGTAGATTGCTTTTGATAGTTCTTTCTTTCAATTATACTACTTTAAACAGAAATGAAAAAATGTTAATTAACCCCTAAATGGTCGCATTAAATTACGGTTTAAAAATTCAAATTCATTATTGCCTCCAAATTTTGAAAAAAAATAATGGCATTAGCAGAGCTGCCAACTTCTACGCCTATTTAAATCACATAAACATGTTTGGAACCACAAAAAAGTTTCAGTAAAATGTATGACAAATACATTCAATGGTATGTATTACGCTCCATATTGTTGATTATCTGCTAAAATTTATGTTTCTGATATATTTATTCGTCTTTAACTAGGCGTAGTAGTTGGCAGCCATGCATTAGAAATCGTATTAATTTTTGTATATACTCATGAAATTGCAGAAAAATACCAATAAAATATTGTACACCTTCAAGAGTTTTTTCTGAAATTTAAACTCTTTAGTCCTGTTATAGCTTGTAGGAGACACCAAAAAACACAATTTAGATGCATTTAAATGTCTCTTGAATTTTTAAAATTATTTCTAGACGTTTTTATTTAATGTATGCATATGACTAACACATAGCTGCCAACTTGTACGCATTTTTACTACCACTGAAATTGTACAGAGATTTTCCATTTTTCTTAATTATAAGATTTCGACGGTTAAATAAGACAATATTTACTATAAAATTTTTGTGGTAGGAAAAATGCGTACAAGTTGGCAGCTATGTAAACATTGATACATAGGCTGTTATATGGTTGGAGATGTTTAATGGTAATTTTAAACAGTTTTTTGTAGAGTCTCGTAATATTTGCCACGGACGAAATAGGTTAAAATAAGAACTAAAAATTCAACGTAAAATTACTAAATATTTAAGAAAATGTCAATTTTCTACAACATCTGTTTTATCTATTTTACACTTTGAGAAGTAACAAATTCACTTTTGTTATTATACTCTATACACTGCATGCATTAGTAATGCATAAACACGGTTTTTTCGTGTTTTGTTGCGAACACGTATTCCTTGGGTCCACTTCTTGAAAAACGATGGATATAGGTTCTACTGTAACTGTTTATTTTACTCATTCCATTCTGGAGAACAAGTGACTTTGTGAAGGAGAGTCCTTTTCATGTCCTTGGGTTCATTTCATGAGTTTTTAACCTTAAACCTGGATTAAGGTTGGGGGTGCAAAGAATTGCAAATTGTTTAGAACTGTAACTTATTTCTTCGAAAAGCTACACTATAAATTCAGAAGGGAGACCTATTAGAAATGTTTTTTTTTCGGATATGCAATCTATACAGTAGATAATAAAAACATAAACTGGAATTCCTCTGGTACAGGATGCAATTTATATGTTATTTCGTATAAATTATACATAACATATGATTTATTATATATAACAAATAAATTATTATATGTTATTTTGTATAAATAAAAAAAAATTCAATGTTTTAATTTATAATAACGCCGTTTCATCGACCGTTTCATCAACTCATTTAAACCATCAATGCAATAAAAGAAATCAAATTGGTAGTTTTAAAATACCTTTGTGCAATACAATATGATGTATCAATTTTACTAATAATAAACAACATGGATTTTATTGTAACGATAGGCATTAAAAAAACGACATAAAACATGGCATTGCCATACAGTTCCATTATGTTTTTAAAATTTTAAATTAATTCAGATTATAAAGTATAAAAATGTTTTCAATGCATTAAAAAATCTTCAGGTGATTTCTTTTTACCCGCGATTTCAATTTTATTATAATAACAAGAAATACTAGGATGAAAATAGGTTCAATAAAATATAATACTTTATTAATGTAGATTTTATACCATAATGACTTTTAACTAAATTATTATATGAATAAAACAACTGTATTTATAGTCAAGTAAAGCTGTTCAGCTAGCAATGAAATACCCATGGCTAAAATTTCAGGAATTATGTGTGCGCAAATTCAAAGGCTTTTATCTCATTAATTGTACATTAAATTAACTTATCCTTGATTACAGACTTGGGAGGAATTAGCACTAAAGTGCTTTACTGTGTAGTTTCAAGTACAACGAAAACGTAGAACCTTACGTTTTCTGAGGAGCTACAATATTGTAGTATGTGTATACTGTATGAAAGCAAACTATCATTTAATTTGTATGCTTTGAGAGCAATGATAAATTGACTTTGATTCTGATTTCATTTACTTTGAAAGGGAAATCATACATTATTTATAATATCTTTCGTAGATTGCATATCATCTGGAATTGTTTTAAATATTATGTTTTACCATGAAAATGTTTTATATATCACAAGTACTTTTTAGCATTTTCTAACAAAGTTGAAAAGTGTTTATGCATGCGGTTTGTCTGGCCGTCTTTCCGTCTGTCCGCACTCTAACTCCCGTAAATATTACTCAGATTGTTATGAAATTTTTACATGTTATTGATGTTTATCCTAGCACGAACCCTGTTGACAATGAAGAGACTACTATGATTAGTTTATTTACAGGGATAGTCAAAAGTTCTCCGATACATTACGGTCTACGGGAAAGAATCGTTTGAAATGATTTTTAAAGGTGCTGCACCCTGTCAAACATATTCAATTTACATGGATTCTCAAAGTTCACTAAAATATGCATTCTGTAAAATATGCAGTAAAAATAATAATTATTATTCATTTACCGGGTCAATGAAAAGAATTCCATTACACATATTCCATAAAGGGGGGGAGGGATTTTTGCGACATATTTTAATTATGTGAACGATTTCAAGTATCATAAAATTGATATACGCCGCTGAGACTTAATAGTTAACGCATAATATGAAGTGCATAGCATTTATAGGGGCACACAAAATGTTTTAAATCTTATATTCTTATCCGAAGTACTGTATGTTATCGATGATAGCTAATGGATGGATGAAATACATTTTTAATAATGATATGCGTTTTTAAGATTTACTATAAAATAAAATATAAATGTATAAATATTATAGTTGATATACAGGGTTACATAAAAGAGCTCATAAAGGTTACAGAATGTGAATTTAATCAACTTAAAGATGAAATAAGTTATACATTTTTTCGTTGAACTGCTTTCAGTTTTGAGCAACAGATTCCTTTGTTATACTTATGATGTTAAAGAGATGGGGAGCCTGCAAGATGATGGGTATTTCCCCTTAAACAGAAGCAGGTCACTGATTTCTTTATGCTTGATTTTTTTCAATTCGCATAATGTAGAAAAAATTCTATTTCTTATAAAAAATATGTGATACGATTTCAAACAATTAATAAAATTACGCAGGGACTTTTTTATATTTTTTCTTCTACATGTTAACAAGTTTATCTCTTAATTGGCTGACCGTCGGTCCCGATTAAGCGGGAGATTACAGTATAAAACTTTATTAAATGTCATATTCAGCATCTCTTTTTCTTAGTCAATATTTAGTTTTAATTAACACATTTTTTTTATTTATTGACTTATAATATATTTAAAATTTAAAGAGATATTTCCTACCAGAAAAATTTAGTAATCAAATTGCAAATTTAAAAGTCTTTTATTTTCGTAAGTATTTTAATTCTTGAACTGCCATTAATTTAAACCGAATGGAGTCCGCAAAGCGATTCCATTATAAATTTTAACATTGTGTAAAATTACCCAATTCTATGTAAATCTGTTGGCAAGAAAAAAATATGTTTTTTATTACAAATACTTTTAAAAATTGTGCTATGACTACTCTACGGCTTTTAAGACTTTGCACTATAGAGGTGAATCTCACTGACCACTACTATACCGCGAACATGGGTGCTCCAAATGCTTTGCACATCAGTATTTTAAATTAATTTTCGTCACCTTATCTAATGGACGAATAATCTATGATAAAATATGTCGAAGTAAACTGTAAGATATCAGTAATTTCCGATGCATTTGGAGTCCTGATTTACGAGGGACGCCTGACAGTACTACACTGTAAAAGAATACATTAAATTTAAAGCAAAAAGTGCTCGCAACAATGGTGCTGCATTTTTTGCCAAAAAAACTTCAGTGAAATTAGGTTAATAAATTAGATTTACATCTAATTTTATTGCAATTTTTAAGGCAAAAACTACTGGCAATATTGCTGCCAGAAGTTTTTGCTGTAGATTTAAAAGATTTCTTTCTTTTTCCTTTTTTTACAGTATACTGGTGAGTGCAAATCATCTTTCGAGTGGAAAGGGTTAAAATGCAACTATTTTACATTTTATGAAAATGGAACTTGGCTTTCAACTGTCGCCTTTTTCAGAAAATCAAATTTTGGGAAACTCTGACTGCGTCCAATGGTTTACATTGTAAATGAAGATTTTTCAATGCCAGAAATACGCGAAAAAGCTAGTTTTATCCAGATTGTAGTGTGTTTTGTATGCAGCTTCAACAATAGAAAAGATTGATGGAGATAATTGGATTTTTTGAAATTTAAGATGATGCGAGTTTTAAAACTCACGTTCTCATGTACACGTTTATCTTAAATTTACCACAAAACAAATAAAAATTAGTCGGAAGTGGCAATCCCAAAACTTTCTTCTATCCCATGTATGTTAATATTTCAAAATTCTTATGACAGTGCCAAAATTAAATGGCAATTTATGTTCATCATGATAATTCTATTGATATGAATTTCCGTGCATTAGTTCTTGAGGTATGATTATCGCTAAAATAATGTAAATGATGCAAAATGCAGCACTGCAGTGCCACTTTCTTGAAGATTTACATCGAAACCTGAAAAGTAACACTTTTTAATGTCAACATTTGACTGAATATGAATTTCGTTGAAAATCATTAGTTCTTGAGAAGACTATTTTTCAAAAAAGGAAAATTTTCGCAAGAAAAGCGACTTGAGTTTGAGCATTTTGTTTCTAAGGTTTTTCCTTCATAATAACCCAGCTAGAAAAAGTTTGTAAAAAAAGTGTAAAAAAAAAAAGTGCACAAAAAGTGAGCGTATTTGGCACCTCTGCTTATACACAAAAAGTACAAACCGAATTGTGGACAAAAAGTTCATACCTAAATTGTTCACTTTTTATGCAAATCAGAGGTGCCAAATACGCTCACTTTTTGTTCACTTATTTTTTTTTACTTTTTTTGCATACCTAAATTGTTCACTTTTTATGCAAATCAGAGGTGCCAAATACGCTCACTTTTTGTGCACTTATTTTTTTATACTTTTTTTTAATACTTAAATTGTACACTTTTTATGTACAATCAGGGCTACCAAATACGCTCAGATTTTGTGCACACTTTTTTTGTACACTTCTTTGCATACTGAATATCCCTAAATTGTATACTTTATATGAATAATCAGAGATGCCAAATACGCTGATTTTGGACGCCTTCCTTTTTACATACCAAATAGTCTTACACAGTACACTTTTTATTAATAATCAGAGGTGCAAAGAAAAAATATACGCAGGTTTTTTTTTTTCTGCAGAATAATTAAAATCTGCAGAAATTAAACTTATATCTATAAAAATACATATAAATTTTAGATTGTGAACAAAAGCATACATTAAGTAAATAAACCTGCAAATAAAATTGAAATATCATAAAAAATGCTCAGTTAAATAATTATTTCAAATCTACAGGGGAAAAAAAATCGTTTGACAGAAAAATTTGAAAAGGACATGACAATTGATTTTACTTTAGTTATCGAATGATAATTATGTGTGTGCTTAAAATGAAAAACATAGCCCCCCCCCCCAAAAAAAAAATTGAAATGCAAATAAAAAATTTGTAAAGGATTACCTACTATTTGTTTAACATTAGATTTTAAGAGTTGTCACATAAATAGTTGTAGGCTCATCGGGATAATTCCAAAAAATTATCGCCAGATCATCCTACAGCCGCAGGTAGATCTAGATTTCGAAGGTAACTACTAATTTTATCAACAAAAACTAAATCAAGATTAGGCATAATCCTAGTTTAACAATTTTATCTAGTCATTTTCTATGAGTTTTTATTTTTCAATAAAAGTTGGTTTTATTGGTATCATGCTAATTTTTTTTCAACTTCATTATAAGCGTAAAATCATTATTGTAAGCATCCCTTCAAACTTTCAAGCAATTTTTATTTTCCACACTCACATATAAGCCCCCCCCATCAGATACATAATTCACAATGCAACAATAAAATTAATAAGACCAAACAGCAAGCATAAATTTGTTGGTGCAACTGTTATGAAACTGTGACAGAAAGATGAGCGTTGTGCACTACAAATTTCCTTTCATTCCAATTTTTTTTTTTCAAAATCTTATAACATGTGCATGTAATTGCAAGTAAAGATTGGGTGACACCCGGGACGGATTGCCCCATCTGTCCCCCACTATCTACGCCACTGCTAATACTCTTTACTATCATGATTGCTTAGCTTATATGGTGAACAAGGGTAAATCTCGATGAAACTATGACAGAAAGCTGAGCAAAATTTTTATAATAGCATGAATTAATAATAAAAAAATAAATACATATCTGAAATAAATCCACAAAAAAGAGGCTTTATTCATATAAGCTAAAATATTATAAATTGAAAAATTAACTCTGATGCGTCGTGCACTACAAATTTCCTTTCATTCCATTTTTTTTTTTCAAAATTTTATAACATGTGCATATAATTGCAAGTAAAGATTGGGTGTCACCCCTTAGAGGGTGACACCCGGGACGGATTGCCCCATCTGTCCCCCACTAGCTACGCCACTGCTAATACTCTCTACTATCATGATTGCTTAGCTTATATGGTGAACGAGGGTAAATCTCGATTAATCTGTTTCGAGGGTAACTAATGGTCACCCACCTTACATCATAACAGTATGCTTAAACAAAAATTAAAAAATATTCTTAGCAATCCATAAGCATTGTAGTTTAATACACAAAATAAAAAAAACCCTCCATCTCTACTGGAAATTAATAACAAAAATACATTGTAAACTGCTACAAAATCATCTTCAGAAAAGATTGTTTGTGAAAATCACATTTTACTAAGATCCAAGTAGTACAACATTTGAGGGTTTTTTTTTTTTTGTGTGTAAATGTTATTTTATAAGTGTATATAGAATAAGCTTTTAAATTATATTAAATATACTTCTATAGTTTTGTATACTGGTTATACAACCAGTGGTGTAGTCATAAAAAAATCAGAAATTATATGCTCCAGGCAGAAAGTATACATTCAAAGTTGGCGGTATACCCTAGATAAAATATGCCATTAGCTTTTATGAGAAACAGAGAGTAAACAGTGTTTCTTAAAAAAAATCCAGAAAATATACAGTGTATACTTCCATACACCTTCCACAGCATGCCTATATACAACTAAATTGATTTATATTTCAGTTTGCAAGGCTAATTCGGAATGAATGATATTTCATAAAATTTATGGATTTTTTTTTACTTAATAAAGCCAAAAATGAACTATAGATACTACTTACATGAATTTAAATTTATTTTACATATTTATGAATGTATATGTAATATAAATATATATATATACACTAGGCTCCCTCAAATCCACACAACGTAAGACATTTTAGAATTTTGTGTATTTCTGGTCGTTGCTTTGTTTACTTTTTTAAAAGTAATTTTAATTGAATTAATAATGCATTCAAAACTATAATGAATACTTACAATATTATAAAATATTAAAATAAGTAATAACCTAAAATTATAAAGAATTAGATAATTTTTAAAAGGATTAAAATATTAAAAGCAAAGGTAGATAATGTATGATTAAATATTCATTTATAATGATGAAATATATTTTTCGTAAATTATTCAATGAAACTTGTCTCATAAAGGTACATTACTAATTCTCAACAAAACGGTAAAATAAAGAAGTTTTATTTCAGGTTTAGTCAGACTTAATAACCAAAAAAAGCTTGATTAATACATAAATATATTTGATAAGGAGATTGTGATTACCAATGATATCAGCAATTCAGAAATAAATTTATTCTTCCATCATGAAAAAACAAACTCATCAAAATTAACAAAAATTACAAATTAAAAAATATATGAAATTGACATAAAACTAAAATAGTCAAACTTTGTTCCTATATCTGAAGTGAATGTTTCATTGTTTACATCACAAAATTATGTTTGGATTTTAGGGAGTCTACTGTATATCTAAAGTATTTATTATTATAACCAATAAAAACAATTCCTGGTGTAATTAGAAGTACTTCAACTAAAACCTTACCTATAACAACACCCTAATTAAATAATATTGTTTTAATGTTCATAAAAAATTCTTTAAATATGTATTTTGGTAAAAATCCAAAACTGATTATATTATATGTTTCATACCAAAACAATCTTTCAAGCTATTTTTAAACTGGGTAGAAAGCATTAAGCAATGGTGACCATAATCACTACATAATTGTACTCAATGCTAATAAATTAAATTTTATTGTACACACTTGTAACTAAAATTATGCAATAATATAAAAAGTTATATATTTTTACTGAGTACTTAGCTATAAACTAAAGAAAAATTCAAATGATAAACAATTATTTTATCTTTATTTCACAGAGAAAATAAACTGTATATGTACCAACAATAAATGATTTTATTTAATTAAGGATATACCAGTAAAAAGTAAATGGTTAAAATAAAATATAATAAAAAGTAATAGGCAATTAGAATGTGTAGAGAAAGTTCCTAGAAAAAAGAGCTGGAAATTTTTGCTAGAAAAGTAAGATATAGATGAAAACAAAAATAAAATATATTTTTTAGGGTCCTGTGAAACTACAAGGTACAAATCCTTAACGCTATGTGTTGTGTTTTAAGATGTTATAAAAAGTTCTGCAAAGAAACTTGGATATAATTTCAAAACCAATATAAAAAAAAGTAAATTAACTATGCTTATCTCTTTTTAACAATATAAAAAATATACTTTTATGAGGTTTCTACCCTTCATTGAATTTTCAATGTTTTGTTTACTCAAAAAAAAAAAAAAAATATTACCTTTTTAACAGCTTAAAATTTTCCGATTTACTTTCAGATTGATGAAACACTTGATGCAATTTTAGTAATTGTGTGATCTTTTTTTTTCTTCTTAATTAATTAGAACTTGATTTATAAACAATTATTTTCTCAATCTGCGATCATTCGATGAATTTATAGTTTTTTTTTTTTTTTCCTTTCAATCCTGTGGATTTTTTTTTTCTTGTAATCCTTTAAAGAAATTTGCTGTGGTTTGTACTTGTGTTTTTGTTGTATTTCATCTGTTATGCGCCTTCCCCTCCATAAAAATGTCAACAAACTTTTGGATAATAAAATCCATCGGCTAAAGAGCAAAATCCCGCATTTCTGCAGAAAAGTAACAAGTCTGAAAAATAGCAAAATTTGTCAGACTAGTAAAATCAAGAATTTAGTTGATCAGATACGGAAACATCAGGAATTTTGGCGATCAGGCACAAAAAGAAATTGTAAATTTCATTGTGTGTAATTGTAAATTTCATATGGTGAAAATTAACATTTTTCACCATAGCTATTGGCCTGCTTTTTCCAACCACTGACCAGTAAACAAAATTATGAACACTTCATAAAAATTTTGCTTTTTTTCTAACTATCAACATTGAATTTACTAATAACTTTTACTTAACATTTAATTGGATTACATAAAGTGAGGGCGGGGGGAGATTCTAAGTGGGAAAAAAAAAATCTAAAATTCACAACAAATTTTCTGAAAAGGTATACAGGTATGAAAGTGCACTAAAAACATTTTGGAGCAGCAAAAATCACATTTTGTAGCTGTAAAAATTCGATTTTGTAGCAATAAAGGCCACTTTTGGAACAGATTGAAATATTCTAAAGCTACGAGTAATAAACTCATAAAAATTAAAATGATTGCTATCTTGAAAGTATTCTTTACATTTGAAAGAATAATTAGATTAAAATTTT
This sequence comes from Maratus speculifer, assembly GCA_964019185.1. Classification (NCBI taxonomy): domain Eukaryota; kingdom Metazoa; phylum Arthropoda; class Arachnida; order Araneae; family Salticidae; genus Maratus; species Maratus speculifer. The sequence continues at coordinate 406,226,739 of OZ025295.1, forward strand.
CAACATATTTCAGACATGGGTGCAAGTTTGAGATTTTGCCAAGACTGAAAATATTTTGACCCCCCCCCCCCCCGCATTGAGTGTACATACACTGAGCACATACCTCGTGTTTTTTCCATGACCCTATGACAAAATTAGTTTTTTCCCTGATCTTTCGACAAAAATTTGCGACTTTTCTACAACATTTTGCCGAAATTTGTGATTTTTCAACAAATTTAAACCAAAACTTGTGATTTTCCATTATTTATAGCCGAAATTTGTGATTTTTCTACGGTTTTCAGCCGAAATCTGCAATTTTTCGATGAAATAAAAGTATTTTACATGATCTTTTGATCAAATTTGCTTTTTTTTTGTGATCCTTGGACAGAAATCACGTTTTCCCTGTTATCATTTTATGAAAATCGTGGGTTTTTTTTGTAATCATTACACGGAAATCATGTTTTTTTTTTCACGATCTTTTTAGCACAACTCGCGTCATTTCCACGATCCTTCGATTAATTTCGCATCTTTATTGCAATCCTTTGTCAAAAATTATACATATTTTGTATTCTTTGACTAGAGAAAGCGTCTTTTTTTTCACGATCTTGGAACAGAAATTGCATTTTTCCTGCAATCATTTGATGAAAATCGTGAAATTTGTGATCATTTGATGGAAATCACGTCTTTTTTTTTATCCTTTGGCAAAATTCGCATCTTGTCCACAATCCTTTGATTAAATTCACGTCTTTTTTGCGATCCTTTGACAAAAATTGCATCTATTTAGTATTCTTTGACCGGAAATAGCTTCTTTTTCGCAAATCTTTGACGGAAATAACGTCTTTTTCGTAATTCTTCGACAGCAATCAGTGGCGTAGCTAAGGGGGGGCAAGGGGGGCGTCCACCCCAGGCGCCGAGGCCTAGGGGCGCCAAATTGAGAGAAATTGTTATATATCTATATTGGGTTGGGGGTGCAAAATTTCTTGCTGGCCCCAGGCGCCAAAAAACATAGCTACGTTACTGACAGCAATTGCTTTTTTTCTGCAACCTTTTGACAAAAAACTCATCATTTTTGCAATCCTTCGACAGAGACTGCATCTATTTCGTATTCTTTGACCGAGATGATGTCTTTTCTACGATCTTTTAACAAGAATCATGTTTTCTTCACAAGCTTTTTACGAAAATCGGTGGTTTTTTGCAATCCTTCGACAGGAATCGAGTTTTTTCCCTGCAAACACATTTTTTTTCAACCCTTTGACAGAAATAGCACTTTTTTCTGCAATCATTTCACAAAAATCATGTTTTTTTCCACAATCCTTTGACGAAAAGCACATGTTTTTTGCGATCCGCTTCCGTCCTCAGAGATTTTTCCGTTTCGTTTCCGCCTTCGGGAATTTTTAAAAGACTAAAAAACTTGCACTTATGATTCCAGATCGTTTAATGAAATTTGCAGTTTTACGCAACCCTTTTTTTTTTACTAAATTCCCACTTTTTCATAATATTTTGATGAGATTTAAGGGGGGGGGGAGAGATGACCTTTTGATGAAATTTTTGAGATCCTTTGAGAAAATCTGGCATATTTTTTGCGATCTTTGATGAAACTCGCACACTTGAGATTTTTTGGCGAGGTTTGCAAATTTTACGATCCTGATGAAATTTTCATAATCTTTTATAGGAATTAGCATTTTTTCAAGATTTTTTGACCGTATTTTGTTTGTCTTTTGACAAAATTCACATGCTTTTTACAATCTTTTGAAGAAATTTGTGGGTTTTTTCGTGATCTTTCACCAAAATGATTATTTTTTCATGATATTTTATCTGTGTTTGGTACTTTTTTCTGATCAAATTAGCATTCCTTTAGCGAAATTTTTGTTTTTCTCGCGATTCTTTGGTGAAATTTGAGTGTTTTCTGCGATATTTCGATAAAATTTGCATGCTTTACTCAATTTTTTGATAAAATTTGAGTGTTTTTTGCAATCTTTTGATAATTTTTTTCGTTTTTGCGATCTATTGACGAAATTAGAGTGTTTTTAGCGATATTTCGATAAAATTTACAAGTTTTTAACAATCTTATGCCAAAATTTGTGTTTTATTTGAGAACTTTAAACCGAAACGCATTTGTTTTGCGACTCATAGACCTTGTTTTCTCTGTTTTTTAATGAAATTTGCACTTTTTTTTACGATCTATTAAAGAAATGTGAGTGTTTTTGCATTTCTTTTTAAGAAATTTACGTGTTTTTCACGATCTTATGAAGAAAATTGCGTATTTCTTGCTATCTTTTGACTAAATTCATGCAGGGTTCCCAGCAAAACACGAATGGCAAATTCCCTGACTTTCCATGACCTAATCGCAAAAAATTCCATGACTTTCCCTGACCAAATCTCAAAAAATTTCATGAACAAGCAGGTATACAATGAAATTTGCTACTTATTTCCAGAATTTTTTGTCAAAACTAGTGATTTTTTTCTGCAATTGTTTTTCAAATTTCAAATTTTTTTTTCCTTGATTATTTGATGAATTTCGTGATTTTTTTCCAAGATTATTTGATGAATTTTGTATCATTTTACAATTTACTCTCCCAGATTTTTCCATGACTTTTCTTAAAATATTTGTAAATTCCCTGACTTTTCATACATATTTTGAAATTTCCCTGACTTTCCATGACTACTTTGAAATTCCATGACTTTCCAGATTTTCCCTGACTTTCCATGACGCTGGGAACCCTGTCATGTACTTCTTGCGATATTTGCAATTTTCTCAGTATCTTTTAACAAAATTTGCGTATTATCTTGTGATTATTTGACGAAATTTACATACTTTTCGCAATGCTTTGTCGAAATCTGAATGTTTTTCACTATCTTTAGACGAAACTGTTGTGTTTCCCGAAACCTTTTGGCAAAGTTTGCGGTGTTTCATGATCTTTTGATAAAATTTGTGATTTTTTTCATGAAATTTACTTTTTTTCATAATTGTTTACCCTTGTTTATACGATATTTGTGATTCTTTGACAGAATTTGCCTGCTTTTTCGCTATATTTTGACAAGATTTGAAGGTTTTTGAGACCTTTTCATGAAATTAGTGAAATTTTCACTAGTTTTTAATGAATTTAGCATTGTTTTCAAGATTTTTTATCTATGTTTTGTTCAGTCTTTTAGAAAGTTAGTTATCTTTTGACAAAATACAAGCTTTTTTTCCATGATCTTTCGCCAAAATTTGCCTTTTTTTTTTTTTTTTTACGACCTTTTGTTGAAATTTGATGGTCCTTTACTGCTACCTTTTAATGAAATTAGCGATTTTTAGGCAAAATTTACAGGCTTTTCACAATCTTTTGAAAAAATTTGCGAGTTTTTTTGCAATCTTTCACCAAAATGAGTGTTTTTTCATGATATTTTAACTGTGTTTGGTACATTTTTCTGATGAAATTAGCATTCCTTTAGCAAAATTCTTGTTTTTCTCGCAATTCTTTGGTGAAATTCGAGTGTTTTCCGAGATATTTCGATACAATTTGCATGCTTTACTCAATTTTTCGATAAAATTTGCATGCTTTTCGCAATCTTTTGATAATTTTTTTCGTTTTTGCGATCTATTGATGAAATTGTTGAGTGTTTTTAGCGATCTTTCGATAAAATTTGCATGTTTTTAACGATCTTGGGACAAAATTTGTGCTTTATTTGAGAACTTTAAACTTAATCGCATTTTTCGTGCGACTCATAGACCTTGTTTTCTCTGTTTTTTGACAAAATTTGTACTTTTTTTTACAATCTTTTAAAGAAATGTGAGTGTTTTTGCATTTCTTTTTAAAAAATTTATGTGTTTTTCACGATTTTCTGAAGAAAATTGCATATTTCTTGCAATATTTTGACTAAATTCACGTATTTCTTGCGATATTTGCAAATTTCTCAGTATCTTTTAACAAAATTTGCGTATTATCATGAGATTATTCGAAGAAATTTGCATACTTTTCGCAATGCTTTGTTGAAATCTGAATGTTTTTTGCTATGTTTAGACAAAATTGTTGTGTTTCCCAAAATCTTTCGACAAAGTTTGCGGTGTTTCACGATCTTATGATAAAATTTGCGATTTTTTGACAGAATTTGCCTGCTTTTTTGCAATCTTTTGACAAGATCTGAAGGTTTTTGAGACCTTTTCATGAAATTGGCGAGATTTTCACTAGTTTTAATGAATTTAGTGTTGTTTTCAAGATTTTTTTTAACCATGTTTTGTTTGGTTTTTTACAAAGTTATCCCTTGACAAAATCCAAGAATTTTTTTCCATGGTTTTTAATCTTTTTTTTTTTTTTTTTTTTTTTTTTACGACGCTTTGATGAAATTTGATGATCCTTTACCACTACTTTTTAATGAAATTAGTGTTTCTTTATGAGCTTTTAACCATGTTTTGATGAAATTAGCGACTTTCAGGCAAAGTTCATGCTTTTCTCACTATCCATTGACAAAATTCGCATGTTTTTTCATTATCTTTTGACCACGTTTTGTCAATTTTCAGATGAAATTAGCGATTTTTTGACAAAATTTACATTTTTTTGCAATAATTCCGCAAAAATTGATAATTTTGTCGACCAGACTCGAAAAATCATAAATTTCATCGATCGGCTTTGTAAAAATCACGCATTTGTCAATCCATTTCGTAAAAATCTTATTTTTGTTGTCAAACAAGAAAAAATCGATAATTTTGTTGATCAGCTGTGGAAAAGTTGCGAATTTTACAGATTGTGTGAAAAAAATTACAAATTTCGTCAATTGGCTTTGTAAAAGCCACGATTTTGTCCATAGCTTTGTAAAACTTGTGATTTTCATCAATCGGTTTCGTAAAAATCAAATTTTATTGATTAGATGCAGAAAAATTGTGAATTTCGGCAACTGTCTTAATAAAAATCACGAATTTTGTTGATAGGTGCAGAAAAAATGCGCATTTTTTCAATCGGCTTTGTAAAAATCAATAATTTTTGTCAACCAGACTCGAAAAATCATAAATTTCATCAATCGGCTTCGTAAAAATTGCACATTTTGTTGTTTCATTTCGTAAAAATCTTATTTTTGTTGCCAAACAAGAAAAAATCGATAATTTTGTTGATCAGCGATTTTTGTGCTGTAGAAAATAGATAATTTTCCACAGCACAAAATCACCACCCCCTCTAGAGATATCTCCAAATCACCCCCCGCCCTAGAGATATCTTACGATAGCCTCTCCCCCACCTAAAATGATAAAGTTACATTTGCAGAGACCTTTTCCATCTTTTAGAGTTCTTTGAAGTAGAAATGCAACGATTATTTGGCCGAAGCCGAATATCAAATCTATCATTCGACCTGGGCTGAAAAATATTGAAAGGAATGTTTTTTAAAATAGTAGAACTTACTTTTTAATTTCACTATTTATATTTTTCATGCATAATAAAAAGTTTATTTGAAATTGACATTCTCCTCCCCCACCCCTTATAACTTTCATACCCTGAATAGTTTTTATCTACCTATTTTTGAGCGCAATTCAGAAAATCATGATAAAAAAATTTTATGCTGTATCTAGTGTTCACTCTAGAAAGAAAAAAGGCATGGTGCTATTCACTAAAAAGGACAGTACTGCAGCGGAAAAAGGTGCTTTTGCAAGAAAAAATTTGTTATTGTCTTTAAAAAGGGAAAAAGAAAAAAAAAAAGGAAAATACGATAAATCAAGCAACATTAATTTCAAATGACTTTATGATATAAAAATGAAAAAATACAATTAAAACACGATTGAATAGTTTTGTTCTTTTTCCAAAAGAAATGAGAAAATTTTATCATTTTTGGGCACACACACATTTAAAAATACTATGGAATAAAGAAAATTTTTATTAAAAATCTCTGGGTAAAACTAGTGGTGCATTTTCATACATGTTACCTACCTCAGAAAATAATCGCTCACTAAATAAAGTATATTTCCCAGAGCAGAATGGTATTTTTTTCCTAACTGTGAAAGGTTAGGAAAGTCTTTTGAATTCTTCGCCTACCATTCTAAAGGATACTCTTTTCTATCTAGTAGTGTCTGGGATAGATATTACTTATTTCTATATAGGCTTCACTCAGTGACTGACTTAGACATCTTGAGTTGTAATGTAACATTCCTGTAACAGTCATTTTCCTGATAGTTGAATCTCCAACGTAAATTTTCTTCCACAACATTTTCTAAAAGATTCTTAACTTTTATAGGAAATACAGGAATATTCAAAATTTTTAGTATCCAAATAATTGTATATTTTGTTCAATTATGAATGAAAATGACTTCATAAATATGTCAAAAAGTAAGCGTGTATGAATTCAATTTAAAAAAGTTGCAAAAAATTAAGAAAAAAATCTTATTCTGAATGTATTTGTTAAGAAATCGTACAATATTCGGCCGTAGGTATTCAGCAAAAGCATTCGGCCAAGCTTTCAATATTCGGCTGACCGAGTATTCGGCAAAAGGGCCGAATACCGAATAGTGACCGAATATTCGTCCCATCTATATTTCAGACTAGCCTTTATACTAAAGCAATTAATTTAAACTTTACTTCAATTTGAGTAATAATAAACGACGCAACACGCGGTATGGTTAATTCAAACTTCTTTTCGCCGCTAAAACCTCGCGGTCGGCACAGCATATGTAAACATTAGCTCCTCCAAGTCTGCGAGTTGAGAAGTATTAATGCTTCTGGTTCATGGAGTAGGAAAGATAGCTACAGATGCGAAAATAATAAATAAATTAAGAATTAAACAGGTTTTATCTGATTTTTGAAAGCACAAGTAATTTTCATAATAACTGGAAGTTATACCTGATAGGGGAGGAGGACATATGCACTTAATAACCGCACTTGTATTTTTAAGCTTAAATCGTAGGAAAAGAGTAGAGTGTGTGCGCGCGCGTGTTGTGTGTGTGTGTGGGGGGGGGGGAGGTCCACTGCTTTTCCCTCGATTTTGAAACGTAACTGATTAAATTTTCTTTTTTGTTAATTTTGAAAAGCTTACTAAAATTTATTCTTTTCGAGAAATTTAAAACAAAAGACAAAGTAAGAACTTTTCTAGGGTTTGAGAGCGTAGGAGAACAATTGCCCTCCCCCCTCTTGCTTTTTAAAATTTGATTAAGTAAAATTTATTTTTCTCCTATTTCGAAATACATTGTCAAATTTATTATTTTCTAGTAACTTAAAAAAAGAAAAACTAAAAATTTTTCGTTTGGGGAAGGGGGCATAGGATGACCTTTGCCCCTCCCGATTTTGAAATTTAACTAATTTTTGTTTTACTCCGAATTTGAAAAACACAGCAAAATTTATTCTTTCAAGTAACTATAAAATAATAAAGGAAAGTGTGAAATTTTCTGTTAAGGAAGGGTGGGGGCATTTGTGTAGGCACATTTTCCCCCTGATTAGATTTTTAAATTTTAATTAATTTAAATTTCTTTTTTTTCGATTTTGAAATGCCTAGCAAAACGTATTTTATTTTAATTAATTTAAAATTAAAAAGAAACTAAGAATTTTTATGGCGGAGAAGCATGAGAGCCGTTACCCCTCCCTCAAATATGATTTAAATATTATTTAGTCTGAAATACATCTAAATTTTATTTTTGAATGATTTTGAAAAATACAGTAAAATTTTATCTTTCCGAGAAATTTAAAATAAAAGAGGAATTAAAATATTTTCCGTAAAGTTAGAAGTTTTAGGAGAAACATTAACCCCTCCCCCCCTATAGTTTGAATTTTATTATTAATCAAAATTTCTATTTTTCTTATTTAAAAAAATATTATTTTCAAGCAACTTAAAATATAAGAGGATCTCCGGAAATTATTCCCGTTAATGAAGAGGGGGGGGGGGCGTAGGCTCATTACCCCTTCCTGGATTTTAAATTTTAAATAATTAAAATTTGTTTTTCTTCAAATTTGATAAACATAGTAAAATGTATTTAAATCGTTTACTTTTAAATTATAATCGATCTGTTAATTTTCCTTTACTGAAGAAAGGCTCACAATCTCCCGATTTTGAAATTTAACTAACTTATTTTATTTTGCCTTATTAAGACATAATAGAATTTATTCCTTCCGATTAACTTTAAGTTAAATACAACATTAATTTGCTCTGAAAAATTTCCCCTAATTTAGAAAAAGGCACCTGGCATGGAAATAATGATGCCTGTAATGAAAGAATCTAATTTTCGCATTCATAAAAAATAGTACATAATATTTGCAAAATTGGAATCTTTGATTTGTTTTTTACAAAAAAAAAAAAAAAAAAAGTTGCACAATTTTTGCAAACACAGAATATTTATTTATTTTATGCAAAAAATGTGCACGATTTTTAACAACAAAAAATATGAACTTTTTTGTATACATAAAAAATGTAAATATTTTCCACAAAAAGTATATACTTTTCGGGGTATTCAAAAATAGTCACTTTTTGTGCACAAATTGTGTACAATTTATACTTTTTTGCAAAAAAAGTGCAAACTTTTTCTAGCTGGGAACCACAATGGACACTTTTAGTTGCGCATGCATTTTAGGTGTCTTTCGTATGAACTTGGTATAGGTTGTAATTTGAATTAGAGCTAGTAAATTATGATATAATTTTCTTAAGTCACATGTAGCAGAATAATTTTTTAGATTTTGTTTGTGAAATTACCTTTATTAACATGTCCCAGTGTATTAAAAACTTTCTTATTATCTACCAAATTTTCTTTCAAAAGCATCATAATTATTTTCTGTGAAATGCATGCCAGCAATGATATTTGTACTTTTCCTGAAAATAAACTTTTCAAGTTAGTAATTGTTTTCTATTGCTACTAAAACTGGCTTTTTAACTACAGTGAAACCTCCTTATAAGGGACATCTATGGGACCGGATTTTTTTTTCCTTATTCGGAGTTTTTATTACAGTGAAACTTCCAAATAAGAAATAGCTACGGGACCCGGAACTTTTGTCCCTTAAATAGATATGTCCCTTATTCGGAGTGTCCTTTATTTGGAGGTTTCAATGTATTGTTATTTTAAGTTTATTTTAAAATTCCAGTGACTGAATTGGTTCCCCAGACAGTCAACTTATCTATAACTTGGGCAGTAATTTTTTTAATGATAGTAACATAACTTACCCATATCGAATCATCTGAGCAAGATTTTCATTAGAGCATAAACCCATATGAGATCAGTTTCTGATCATACTCATCACAATTTAACATTTCAAGACTTTCACATTAACTATTTGCTTAAAATATTATTTCCTAGAATAGTCCTTTAATAGTATTACATTAAACATTTAACCTTTCAATTAATTTCTTTAAATGTTCTAAACATTGTTCCGTAATTAGTTCAACACTGATTAATTTCTCCGAATATTCTATTTAATAGATTGCGCATCTTCCTTTCTATATTTTCATAATTTAAAAAAAATCATAAAACATAAGGAAATCAAGTGACCAATTTAAAGTAGAAAGAAAACAAAATTCATTGTATTCAGCAATATTTCATTTAAATCGAAGCTTTTAAGCACATGACGAGAATGTTCTCTCAGGTATTAAGTTGGAATAGAATTCATTTAAATACTCATGATAAAATCTAAATCATTATTTTAATTTATGATCTTAATCAAAAACAGGGCCATAGCTAGAAGTGAATACTAGGGGTGAGGGCTCATATTTTCACTTTCTCTGTATGATGCAGAAAGATAAATTAGTGCATATTTACTCTGTAAATATTATCTTTCATGGCTAATTCCATGGGTTCTGTAGTGTAAGTCACATAACTTATTAATTGCTATGCTTGTTAGCCACCGTTATTTTCGAAAAGTCTGCTTGGCCTTATTCAATTAATGAGAATGTGCCAATAAAATAAATCACATTTTTTTTGTTCTATAATACTGGTAGCCAAAAATCGTAGCCTGTGACTTGCACTACAAGTACTCATGGAAACAGCCTCTTATTAAACTGTTGTAGCAACTTCATTTTTTACTAAGAAAATAATATGATGAGAAAAAAATTGAGTGTATAGCGAGTGCAATATTAAACATCATATTAGCTTCATATGTCAAATAGGATGAGCAAGTGTTGAAACACTAATTTTAGTTAAAATTTAGTATTTCTGCAAAACTGCGAAAGGACCACAAAACTAAATTTGTTTTTTGAACATAAATTCTTTTAATGATCTTGGATTATTTTCCAGGGAAGGCTCAAAATGTTTTAGGGGGGGGGGGGGCTGAGCCTCCCATAGTAATCTCATGACTACGGCCCTTTCCATAAATAATCGAACATTGCTGGCACAAATAGAGTAATAACATATGTACGAAGGTGTACTAAATTAAAAAGAAAAACTAAATTAAAAAGAAAAAGCAAGTAGACTGTAAATTTAATGGAATGTTTTTTTTTAAGAGTCGCTGCTTGTTGCAGCATTAGAGCTTGTTGCTAAGAGACTGTTTCTCTCAATCCACTGCGTCACACAACACGTGAGCAGGGTTACAGTAACATTGCCGATTGGCGTATAATTGGCGTGGGTTGTGTTTGTCGCCAAGGCGATGTTACAAGAACACAATACAGAAGCGGAACATCCCGCCCGGCGTTGAAATATTTTTATATTTCAAGATACATATGCAATACAAGTAATAATACAATATGATACAGATTATAAGCAAAAATAAATAAATAAAATAAATAAACACAAATAATACATGAAAAATTAATACATAATAAAGCACATTTAAAGTTTAGGATCTATGATGTTGTCCTCAATGGGTAATATACTTATTTTTGAAATAGGTCGTTTAAAATTACCTTTAGCGGTACGAACTTCAACTACCCTGACTATCCCGTCCGCGCCTGGGAAAACCTTATTAATGCGGCCTAGTGACCAAGTGCAAATGGGTAATTGCGAGTCCTTAAGCAAAACTAGCATTCCTGGCAGAATATTAGGCTTTTTAAATAGCCACTTGTTTCTTTCTTGTAACTGGCTCAGATAATTATTCTGCCAACGTTTCCATATTAACTGCGTTAATTTTTGAGTCCTTTGCCATTTATTTAGCAAATTATCTTTGACCTCACTTAAATTGGGTTCTGGAACTAAATTAAGACGCTTTCCTATGAGGAAGTGACCAGGAGTCAACACCTGAAGATCGTCAGGATCTGTTGACAAAGGACAAAGTGGTCGCGAATTTAAAATAGCCTCTATCTGTGTGATAACTGTCAGGAATTCCTCGATCGTGAGATGAGCTGAACCCACAGCTCTTTTTAAGTGGTATTTGAAAGATTTGACTCCTGCCTCCCAAAGGCCACCAAAATTTGGCGCCCTAGGAGGGGAGAACTTCCAGTTAATACCTTCAGAAGCTAAAAAGTTTGAAACTTCATCACTCGTAACAAGTCTGCGTAAACGTTTTAGTTCTGCTGAAGCCCCAACGAAATTTGTAGCATTGTCGCTAAAGATTACAGAGCTTTTCCCACGACGAGCGAAGAATCTTTTTAGAGTCGCTATTATAGCCTCGGATGTCAAATCTGAGACAAAATCCAAGTGCACAGCTTTAGTGACCATACATACAAATATGGCAACATAGATTTTCTGAAAAGTACCCTTTCTTTGACCTTTATATTTTATTTCAAAAGGCCCACTTAAATCTAATCCCACATTTGAAATGGGGAACTGGGCACTATTCTTTCAGGAGGGAGATCCCCCATCATTTGACTAGCCGTTATAGGTTTAATTTTAAAGCATTGTAAACACTCATGTACAATTTTACGCGCAATATTTCTGCCACCGAGAGGCCAATATTTTTGACGCACAGTGTTCAAAAGAGCTTGGGGTCCTACATGAAAATCTCGTTTATGATAATATTGAAAAATTATTTTCGTCAAGCGACAGCTCGCCGGAAGTATAATGGGGTTTTTATGGTCAAAATTCAAATTTGATTTTGCTAGTCTTCCTCCCACCCTCAATAAGCTATCTCCATCTAAAAAAGGATTTAAGAATTTTAACTTACTTGCGCGATGAACCGAAGATCCCGCTTGGAGGGCCGAAATTTCATGTTTGAAATACTTTACCTGTTCATTTTTTATTAAATAAACCTCTGCCTTTCTTAATTCCTCCAGCAACAGAGGGCCGGTTGCAGATGTTGCTTTTTTACATTTATGTATGAATCTGAAAATATAAGCTAAAATTCTAATTAATTTTTTGAAATTATTGCTAAGATTAATTAAATTATCACAGAAATTAGAGTCATTATGAATAGCAAATGTCAAGTTGCTGGGAGCTTTAAGCTCACTAGAATAATGTTCATCTTTAATGTCACTTATATTAGAGTCAGTTTTTGCTATTGTTTCTTCAAGAATTGAAAGAGGCGGGCCATGCCACCACAACTGGTTAGAAGACAGGTTTTCCACACTTGCACCTTTTGATATCAAGTCAGCTGGATTGTGTTCTGACGGAATATGAAACCATGGAAAGTTCTTAGTTTGTTCCTTAATTTGCACAACGCGGTTTCCCACAAACGTTTTCAGGAGATGAGGAGCAGTGTCTATCCAAGCTAAAGCAATAGTTGAATCAGAAAACAAATTGACTGAAGCTACTTGTTTGTCTAATGAATTTAAGACCTTGTTAGTGAGTTTAGACAGAAGAAGACATGCTGACAGTTCGAGACGTGGCACTGTTATTACTTTGGTTGGACACACGCGGGATTTACTACATAATAAGTGACTGATGGTTTCACTAGAATTAGATGTTTGCATGTATATCACTGCGCCATAAGCCTTGGAAGACGCATCTGCGAAACCATTTAGCACCACTGATTGGTTCACAGCTAGGAAGCATCTTGGCACTTCAATGGATTCCAGTTCTTTCAGACTTTCGAGGAAGGTTTCCCATTGTTTGGCAACATGAGAGGGCAGCTTCTCATTCCACTCTATTTTAAGAAGCCATAGCTCCTGCATGAATATTTTTGCTTTAGCAATCACTGGTCCTAAGAGACCGAGAGGGTCATCTTGCAGAACTCCACCCTTACATAGTAAATCGTTCAAATATTTTCCATTGGTTGACTTGGCACTAGCGTCAAAAACGACGTGTAATTTTGTGGTTTTACTAGAGGGTCGTAAAACGCCATGATGTGGTAAGTAATAACCATCATTAAAGTTCGTGTTTTCTTTTATTTCATGCATGTGATTTAAATCTCTATATTCTTTAATAAATTCTGTGTATAAATTTTTCATAACAGGATCTCGATCTAAACGTTGCCACAGAGAGTTTAATCTTTTCAAAGCAAGATTTTTGGAATTTCCCAAATCGGGTTCTAAAACCTGTGGTTTAAACGGCATCGTGACCACAAACCTACCATCCGGTTTTCTGAAGTGCGTTTTATCGAAGTGATCATTACAATATTCTAATTCTTCACTGTTACAGGGTTTTAAATTTTGTACTTCTTCAATTTCCCAGAAAGACTTCAAAGTGTCATTAAGTATTTCAAGATTTTTTGTTAAGAAACAATAATTAGTATTATTATTATTTACTGTTTTGTCATAAATACAACCAGATACAATGTAACCGAAAATACTTGATTGCAAATATAAATTATTGCCTAACTTTATTTTTTCTTCATGTAAAAGAGAAAAATACAGTTCAGCACCGATAATTATCTCCACACTGCTTGGAATGTTAAATTGTTTATCCGCTAAACAAATATTTGCTGGAATTTTTAAATCTGATATGTTTATCTTTTTCGAGGGCGTGAAGTCACAAATGTTTGGAACGATTAATAACTCAATATCATAACTGGCACTATTCATTTTATTTGACAAGTTTGATTTGATTCTAGATTTAATGTAAATAGGCAATTTATTTATTCCACTTACAGGAATATTTATTTTCTCCTTTTTCAAGCCTAATATTTGTGCTGCTTTAAATGTACAAAAACAATTCTGAGATGCGGAATCTAATATTGCCCTGAAAGGAATTTTGATGCCATTTACATCTGTCAAATAAATTATTGCAGTGCTAATTAAAACAGATTTATTATTATCATTTTCATATGAAAAAAATGAATGAGCAGTAGTTTCGTTTTGTCATAAATCTTCCGAAACAAAATTGCTATTTATTGTTTCATGTATTGGGAGATTGTTTATAGGATTGTTTACTGGTGTTGTATAATTATGTAATGATGAATGATGGCTTGCGCTCTTGCAAACATGACAAGTGCTTTTTGAATTACAATAATTAATGAGGTGGGCTGAACTTAAACAATTGAAGCAAAGTTTATTTTTCTTAACAAGGTTAATTCGCTCACTTAACTTCATGTTTTTATATTTAACACAATGATATAAGGGGTGGTTTTCGGTTTTACAAATTACGCAACATTTACTTTGAGGTTTGTTTGTTTTTATGAATAAGGATTTTGCAGTATATTTAGAGGATACATTAGAACTTATACTATTTAAGATTTGACATCTTCGCTCAAGAAATTCTAAAAATTCATCAAAATTAGGCACTTCATTATCCAATAAAATTCTTCACGTTATCCAATAAAATGCGGAGATCCTTAGCGGATTCTTGTTTAATTACATAAAGATTTAAAATATTCTTTATATGACAATCTACCATAACTCTTTTATTCTCGTATCTTTGTTCTAACGCGTTGAAAAGTGAAACATAATTTTCATCTGGTGTAAGCAAACTCCTCGCTTCACCAGTCAAAGCAGAACGCAAATAAAATAATTTTTCATTATCTTTTAAATTTGAATTATCATTAATAAGCTCATTAAATGTACTTTTAAATACGGACCATTCTTCAATTCTGCCACTAGAAACCGGCAATATGACCCTAGGTAGCTTAATGCTAGATGTTTTAGCTTGGTCCTGTTCAATAGATTTTTTATTAGAATCAGTATTTTCATAATAAGCATTAATAGAGGATTTTAAGCTTACCTCTAGTTTTAGAATATCCTCGTCCAGTTGACTGAGTGCTTTTTCAATTTCTTCCAACTTTTCTTCCTCTATTATTCTATAATACTCTAGTTTAAGAGCGTCAAACTTTTCTTCTGTTTTCGACAGTAAATCCAGGTGGGCTTTCCATTCGGATAAATTAAATGTTTTTCCATCCGTTGCGTTAAATATCCTGGTGACTTGGGCCTTGATATTCCCTCGCCTTCTGTTCAATGCTTTTATCTCAGTTTCCGACATTATTCATCTTGTTGACGAAATTCGATAAATTCAATATTTAATTCAATAGAAAAGACACTGATTCGTTCATACCTCCGGGTCGCTAGGACCAAATGTACGAAGGTGTACTAAATTAAAAAGAAAAACTAAATTAAAAAGAAAAAGCAAGTAGACTGTAAATTTAATGGAATGTTTTTTTTTAAGAGTCGCTGCTTGTTGCAGCATTAGAGCTTGTTGCTAAGAGACTGTTTCTCTCAATCCACTGCGTCACACAACACGTGAGCAGGGTTACAGTAAATTGCCGATTGGCGTATAATTGGCGTGGGCTGTGTTTGTCGCCAAGGCGATGTTACAAGAACACAATACAGAAGCGGAACAACATATAAAGGACATAAGTAAGTATTAGTGTCATTGGCGACTCAATTGAAAAAATGCATATAAATACAAATACTTTTTGAGTTCAAATGGTTCAGGCTAAGTCAAAATTATCGTTTGGGGAATTAGCTGCAACAGATATAAAACTGCTGAACTGCGTCCTTTCAAAAAAAATATTATAATTATGTTACTTGCCTGGCAACTTTCAGAGCAGAACTCCGATTGGTAAATTAACATAAATTTTATTCAGATGTGTCTAGTTATAATTGCTGCTAAATCCATGTTGACCCGTGGTTCATTGATTTATGTCACAGAAATGATTTTTACATTTTTGATAAATTTCTTGAAATATTTGTTAGGTAATAAACTCTTTTATGCTTCTTGCAAAGCTAATGAGAAAAGAAGCTTCTGCTGCTTCTTTGGCAGCACCTTTCACTGTGACTAATCTTATTAACGTGTTATGAAATGTCGAGAATCAAGAGATTTTTTTGTTTGTTTGCTTGTTTTGTTTCCCTTACAGCTACTTGTTCTTGAACGAAATTCTATAAATGTTTTGTTCTAAAAACATTTCTTAAAAACCTTTAAAAGTGTTAAAACGGAAAAATTTCAAGAAAATAATTTTAAGGTAAAAAAAAAAAAAATATTGTTTATCATAAAAGAAGTACAGTAAAACCCCGATAATTCGGATTAATTGGAACCAGACCCATTCCGGATTTTTGAAAATCCGGAATATCCGGAGAATGAGACAAGGAAATAAAATAAAACATACTTACAGTAAATCACCTTTATACTAAACATACTCAATATTTACTACAGACAGTTAAAATGTTTACTTTGTTATTATAAAATTTGCAATCTTCTACTAGGTCAGTTTTGTATACCTTTTGCGAGCCACTCTGTCCTGCATCAACTTGAACATAAGTAATTTTTTGGAAATTGGATCCACCTGACGTTCAAAATATAATATTAGTTTTTCTAAATGAGACATTTCTCCAGTACGGATAATAACTTTTGGTTAGTCATCGTTGATAATGGTGTTTTCACCTGTATCATCTTCATTTGTGCACAAAGTGATTACGAAGTCATTTGTAAATGGGGCTTAACCTGCATTATTTTCCTCTTCCAACCAATTGCTAATATCGCTCACATCAACATCTTAACAACCATTTTTAACATGCTTATAAAATTTTCAAGTGTTCTTTTTCATTCTCGCTTATTCCTTCTTCTGTTTCAAGTTTATTATTCGAGAAATCACATTTTGCAGCAGATCATAAATTATTCCACGACATCGGATATTCTTTTCATTATTCTTGAAAAAAGAGTCAAGAAAACACTTTTTATTCAGAATACGAGTATGAAATAAATTAATGATAAAAAGTTAATTAAATCCAATTGATTTTTTAAATCATCAGATTTTAAAACATTCACCTTTTATATAAACATTTTAATAACAATTTTAATTTTTCTTAAGAAAGGTGTTATAGTAAAAATAAAATGCATTGACATGTTTCGGAACCGTCAAATAAGTTCCATAATCATAATATAAAGATTTATATTATGACTATGGAACTTATTTGACGGTTCCGAAACATGTCAATGTATTTTATTTTTACTATAACACCTTTCTTAAGAAAAATTAAAATTGTTATTGAAATAAATTAATGTTGGAAATTTCTCAATGTTGGAAAATTCTCAAACTTGGAAATCAAAACTGGCCAGATCGATCCAGATTAACGGCGTCCCAATTAGCGGGGTTATACTGTATATAAATTTTGCAAAACACTATGCTTTAATTTTTTAATTCCCAAACCTTATAAAACATTTGATAATAAATATTGTATAAACATAAAAAGATAGCACGGTATGTATAATTAACATTTTATCGAAAATAATTGCAATGAAAAAAAATCTGTTCTAAATATTAGGTTGCAGACAAATTTGTTTTGTAATTCATCTTAAGTACATAGTGAATGATTTTTCCGGTTCTTTGACTTCATTTTTCATTCTTCCTGTGAGATTTTCATTTGTGACGGGAGCTACTTTGAGATTTGCTTTTCTGAAGCCTGAAAAACTGAATTAAATTGAATAATATAGTCAATGACAGCAGATATTTTGTTTTAGATATTATGAGTTGGCTAATGCATTACTTGAAAATCGATATGGATCATCAATATTATTATGGCGTAAAAGTAAAAAAAAAAAAAAAAAAGAAAAGATTTTTAATTTGGGTTTATCAATAATTTTTTGAATTTCAAATTGGATTTTGAGTTATTTTTTCAAAATTAAATTTTTTCATAGGCCTCGCTTCCTATTTGATATACTTAGAAAAATATTGTCAATACGCTAAGAAGTAAAATAGAAAACAAAAGTGAAGTAATCTTTCATGAAAAGGATTGGCCGAGTTTATATTTATTTGCGGCATTTGAAACGTTTTCTTTGTGCCGAAAAAGCATGAAAATTTAAAACATTCAGAGTTTTAAAACTCGGCAATTTTTTTTCATAACATAATATAAATTAATGTTAGAAGCATAAGGGCATTCCTAAGCATTTTCTAAACATAACTTTTACAACATTCAAGACCTAAAAGAAGTTTCTTATCGTTCACAAAAACTAACTTTGTTAGCTTAAGTGAAATGTAAAATGACGAAAAAGAGCAATTTAAAGTCACAGCAACTGATATCAAATCCACAACCAGTATCTTCGACGGCATCCTACGCCGTTTCAATTTGTGCAATGATGACACTTCGAACAACACGTGTAATAATTACTTTAAATGTTCTAAATTATAGGAAATATAGTTTTTTGCTTCTTTTTTTTTCTCGTTTACGTTATTTTGTGTCATCAGAACTTGAATACATATTTTCACGAATTTTAACCGGTGAACATAGCTTAGGACCTGTTTCAATGTAATTAAGGTTTAACTTGATCCCCACCAATAATCCTCTAGTTTGTCGAATGAATATCTGAGAATAGCGTTTTTAACACTTTAATAAAAATGTTAATATGTTATTAATAACTTCAATTTTCCTATTTGTCAACCCATACTGTAAATTTCATAACTCATATTTCCACATAACTATGTTATGTTATTGTAATTTAACGTGACGTATTACAAATGAATTCGTTTACAAGGACACCGAAAAGAATTCCTTTACATTATGGTACGTCGAGAAAATTCGTTTTCAAAGTGTTTTTAAGATGTTACATTAATTCAAAAACATTCAAACTTGTTTAAACCACTGACTAAGAAACTATTGGTGCGTATTTACAATGCTACAGGAAAAAACATTACAGCAAAATAGGGTGTGCAGAGTACTTGTCGTTTATTGATAGGGACACACAAAGTAATTCAGCTATAATGCTACCTATGAACGATCATTACATGTTACAAGTGCGTTTTCAGTTGTTTGCTTCTTTTTAAATTTAACAAGTTTATCGCATAACAATTGATGTGCACAAATTCTGTAGATCCTACACAAGCACGGTTCGTACGGATACCGTGATTTTCAAAGTACGAATATCAATCATTTTATAGAAAAATAAGTTTAGTTTAGACATGTGAAATTTCGCCTTATTAAATCAGAAATTTTTTATAAGAAAATATTGTACTCAAGAATTTCCAAGACCCGTGCGAATCTAGCATTTACACAATTACACAGCAGAAGTCAACTGTGCTTCCTTTTATTCGAAGAAATGGTTAACACGGAAGGACAGGCGCTAGACCGGATAGACTCAAAGTGTGGCTGGATTTTACAATTGTCACCACTACTTTTTTTAAATAATCTTCAACTAATTTTATCGCGGAATATCTAACAGTTGTCTCCGATTGTTATATCTGTACAATTTGAGTGGTAGCAAAAATGCGTGAAAATTGGCAGCCATGCATTAAAATGAAAAGAAAATAACTTCACATTTGATAGCTTCATAAATTAAAAAGGTAGATTATCTATTTGAATTTTGAATTTTGAGTTTCAATATATTTTGAATACAAACAGCTAAAGTTACAGTTACTGTATAAAATTACTGAAGTATAAATTTAAAACACAAGTCTTGAGCAAAATGAAGGGCATAAAGTGAGCAGTATTATACGAATTAAAAAAATCATAGTTTATTATAAATGATTTTAATCGAAACATATGTAGTTTCAAAAACGACCGTTTCCGAAATATACGACCTAATCCAAACATGAAATATTTCAGTGCAACTTCATAAATAATTTTCAGAATGACAAGATTAATATTCTGTTATTAGTTGAAAACTTTAGATCATAATCTTCTGTTGCTGATACTACTTAATCCTAATTTTGAGCATTAAATAACTTATTATTTAAACATGTTTAGTTATAGGAATTTCAAAGTTTTCATTGTTATTATGAATGATATACAGTGCGTGTTAAAAGTTTAAGCACGACAGAATATTTCAAAAGAAAATTTTATTATTCAGTGAAAGTTACTTTCCTTTTCACATAACTTACAAATTGTAAATTAAAAAAGATAGTTAACAGGTTTATGCTATAAATGTATCGTAAATAATAAAATTTATGAAAACAACGAAAATGAGTGTGTCAAATGTTTAGACACAGTGGTTTTTTAGTTTTTAGCAGAACAAGAATAAAAAAATTTAAACTTAATTATTGCTCCTTTCTACTGAATTACTTTAAATATGTCTTCCATCGATAAAATGAGATTTTGTATTATTTCTGGTTCAATTTTAAACCAAGCGTTCTCAATGACATCTTTCAAATCTTTAACTGAAGAATACTACTTTCCATTTGGATAAACCGAATGAGTGAGAATACCCCACATATTTTCTATAGGGTTTAAATAAGGACTAATTGCCAACCATTTCAAAACAGACACTTTTTTTCGAATTAAGTCACGATGAAGTTGAGTTTGAGGTATGGATAGAAGCATTGTCATGTTGAAATAACAATTTTTGTCCCCCCAAAACCTCGGCAACAGGAAGCAAATGACTGGCAAGTGTCTCTTGATAGTTTTCAGAATTTTCACGACCAACGATGAATGCTAGAGATGTCTGACCATTGAAAGAAATAGCCCCCCCATACCATTACAGAACCACCATTATGTTGTCGGCTAAATACACTCCTAGTCACTCGCGGCATCCCTGGACGAAATTTTCGTTTGAAATTATTACCACGATATATTTCAGTTCCAAAACACTTCTATGAATAGTGTTTTCTTTTATATTTGTCCTCCAACTGCATGTTTTATTTGCGAAAGAGAGTAATTACCAGTTAAAACCAAATTTCTGATATGGCTATCTTCGCGCAAACAAGTCACTCGCGGCCTCCCTGGACGAAATTTTCGTTTGAAATTATTACCACGAGCCAAAATTTGATAAATACTTCGTTTTGATCTTTTTAATGTACTTCAATTTCAGAAACAGACTCAGATTTTGCTCTCATGCTCCATATTTTTATCACCTCCTCATCTGAAAATTCTTTCGACTGAGGGATTTTGTGCTAACTCATAAACAACAACTAACTGCTTCTTATACACCCAGATATTGTTTGCGTGCGCAACCGCTTACGTCAGATTGTAAAATTTGCATAAAAACGATTTTGTGCTTAAACTTTTGGCACGGTTATTTTTGTTCTATTCTTAAACTCCATGGTTTGAAATAAAATTTAAAAGTTAATTTCAATGAATAAAGTGTTAAAATAGATATTATTAACATATACAAGACAGATATTGAAATAAAGTGAATATTTAAAGTTTTATTTGAAAATTGCTATTGTTCTTAAACTTTTGACACGCACTGTATATAATTTACGTATTTTCATCGAAACATTCGACTTTTAGAAATTCAATAATGCAAAAGATATGGTGAACTCATTAAATATAAAAATATTTACAAGTTAGTTACATTCATTAGAGCTCATTAAAATTAATGATTAGATAAGCTGAATTTAAAATGGATTTTTTTTAAATGAGTCTTAAAGGAAAAAAATAGTTTTAAATCTATCTTCAAATTACGATTTTTGTCTTCTGTCGAAATAAATATTCACTTCACTGAAATCTTCAGAATAATTTTAATTTTCTTGCATTTCCCTTCTTTTAAATGTCAAATGTTTTACTTAATTAACTTTTCAATATTTAAGAATGTAATTTTACTGTTCATAATAAAGTGCCTTTTTAAAGGAATGCAAAAAAATACTTTACTAATTTTACTTAAACTATCTCAAAAATGTATTATTTTACATATTCTTAAAACATTCAAATAAAAACTATAAAAAGCTGCTAAAAGAAAAATTTAATATTTCTATTAACCCCTTGGGGGCGATCGACACGTATACGTGCCGCAAATAGGCTTAAGGATCCGTGTATATCGCTACCAGTAAAAACATACCGTAAATTTTGCCTTTTTTAATCGGTGCATTTTCTCGATTTAATAAGTCATAAATTTCTGTATTTTAAAACCGGTGACAAAACAATAAAAATTTTGTAAAATGCGCGAAGGGGTTAAGATTAATATTTATATATGTGGCGTTCTGAATAAAAGTACAATTTTTTTTTCTGTGACCTATTTTTAATGTATGTATGGTATCCAAACGCTTGCAAAGCAAAAATCTAAAAAACAGTGCATTATCTTCGGATTATGCCTTCCTCTGTTGTGTACTTTTAATTGATTATCAGAAAAAATGGATTAAAATAAGTTATTATTTATTTTATTAGCAAATTTCGATCAAAATGACTCCGAAACTCTAGGATAAATAACATTCCATACAGAAAAACTGATATACCCTAATTTCCTGCCTATAATCCGCGGATCAAACAATTCTTTTTCGACCCAGAAATTTTATTTCGTAAATGAAGGCAAATATTTACGGCGATCTGAAAAGTTATATTTTATTTAATAAAATTTCTGGGTCGAAAAATGATTGTTTGATCCGCGGATTATACGCAGGAAATTAGGGTAGTATAATTCAATCATTGACAAATATTAATCTGGGAAAATAGAACAGAACAATGTAAGAAAATATACTATGTACATTTTCGAATTATCCACAGTATCTTTAGACACTTCATAAAATAATGCATTTTCCAGATTTAAAGAAGGATTCATTAAATCACAACTTCTTTTAATACCACTATTTTTCGAATTTTTTTCCCTTTAAGTGTCCGTTTTTAAGTGTTTTTAAATCATCCGTTTTCTCAAAGTAGTACAATATCGGTTTTTAAGAGAATTCTCAATTAAACGTTTAGGTGAGAAACTGAATCTCAGCGGGCAAGAGTAACAAATTAATGCTGATGCTGTTCCTTTACCCTCATTGTCTGTAAAATATGTTTGTTGGACGTCGAAATGTTTACCTGAGAAAAGATAGCCTACGAAAAACTGATATTTGGTAAATTGACTCCAAATCTACACTGCATCATGGATCTAAAATTATATAAAGTGTCTATATTTAAACTACTCATACTTTCCTTTGTCTGCGGGCGAAACTATTATGCATAAAATAGTGAAATTTTGTGAAAGATATGAAAAAAGTGTGAAAATTTATTAAACAATGAAAAATTATTGCATAACTAGTGCATTGCGCACTACAGGGCGTTTTTTAATAAATTGAGAATTTGTTTGGGGAAAATAGTTCAAAATGTTGCCGCAGGAGAGCAATTTTTAACGAATTATACATTTAGCATACATTTATGATAGTTTAAGTTTTTTATTACAATCAAACATGTTGCACATGACGATCATCATTTTCACCAGAGCCTGATTACTAACGGGGCACTCTCTCACCAGAAAAAATTTATAGAAATTTTCGTCTTCTTTAAACGCCCTTTTCATACAAGATTACTGTCATGAATAAGGAAAAATTCTTTATTTCTTTTTCCTGGTAGGAGAGTGCCCCGTTAGTAATCAGGCCCTGATTTTCACATAACATCTAGAATCGTAAGAAAGGATATTCTATAGACAATCTATATTATAAAGGCCAAACGTATCTGTGCGTAACGCATACGTCATTTTGCGCATGGCAACACTTTCAAATTTTAAATGAATTTCGGTATTGCAATTTTTGCTACTAAAAGTTTTTAAACTTTTTAATATCGCACATTTTCAATTTTTACACCATCGTATAGGGAAAAAAATGTACTTTTAACACTAGAACGCCGGGAAATTTTGCTTAAGTTTTATAAAATATATTTAAAACCACAAAAATAATTTAGATTTTTTTAGTTTATTTGTTTAGCTCATTTCATTGCAACAGATAGATAACTTACTTCTTGAAAATTTTTCTCGTTCGAATTGATTATCAGTTCAGTGATCGGTGTCGAATTGACACCTTTCCGGCGTTCTACTGTTAAATGAAATTTGTTTAAAAGCTGTATCTTAATTTGTTTTTGGGATATTAATTTTTTTGAAGCTTTTAATACCTCTTTTCTAATCGTGGCAACAAGAGTACTCCATTTCTATTTATAGCAAAGGAAAAAAAGGGAAAAATTGAGTGCTGTATCTTTATGTTGCCATTTTCTCATTAAAAGAAAAAATAAAAATTTAAATATTTTCTGTTATAAATCCCGGTGTATTTTGACTTCATTTACAAAATTTGATTTACACGTAAAAGAATATCAACAGTTTAATATCTATTTCAGCTAATAGTCCATTGAAACTTCAAGTTTTGAATCAAAATTATCAAATTAAAATGCCATTTTTTTAAAAACGTGAATACAGATGTGAAATGTACGTTTGTAAATTTTCATATGGTAAAAATGATATCAGGTTTAGATTTCACTGGAAAAAAAAAATTCTATGATTGAGTCAAAGTTGAATAAATTTTGCTTTTTATCATTTTCGAATACTAGCATAAGAACCTTAATTGATAACTTTATCTTAATAATGTATCTTTATTATTTTTTACTGCTTACATATACGATTAAAGTTTAATTTTAACAATTTCTACAACTGCGTTTTATAGAAATAGTATTTTGTTAATTTGACGATAAATAGCGTTTGTTTAACCTTCCTACCCTGTTGAAATTTTACTCATACTTGATTAAAATATTTCACACCAGAATTTTTATTTAAATCCATTTAACATACTTATTTAACTTAAATCTTTGCGTTATTTATTTAATTTACTTTATGAAAAATTTTCTGGTTTGAATCGCATGAAACGCATTATAGTTCTGGGTCGATTAGACCCATTCAGGGTAGGAAGGTTAAGAGTTAAACGTACCAATATAAAATGCATTTTTTACTATAACTAATTTTGTAGATTTAAGTTAATGAAACAATTTCTTAACACTAGAACCGCGGAAATTTTTTCTCGAGATTCTTAAAAATATTTCACATCACAATTTTTATTTTAAATTAAATAACTTATTTACTTAAATTATTTTTTCTGCGCCCTATATATAACTTATTTTTATAAATAATTTTCTGGTTCGAATCAGCATCTATTCATTTGTTCCGGGTCAAATTGACCCGGTTCCGCGGTTCTAGTGTTAAACGTTTTCTTTCGTCAAAATTTGATGGGTTCTACCTTGATACGTTAATTCAGAAATCTTATTTATTAACTGTATCTGATATTAAAGACATGCGTGGTTTTCACAATATGTTCTTAGCATTTTCCGGTGCACACTACTGTCCACTGTGTAACATGTTTGATTGTAATAAAAATTGTAAATTCTCGTAAATGTATGTTATATGTATAATTCGTTAAAAACGCTCTCTAATGGAATTTTTTAAAATATTCTTCTTCACAAACATATTTTTATACATTTATCATGTCGCCAAGATTGGCTGAGAGGTTTCACTCTTAAAGATGATTGACGAAAGGTGCATTTTGAACCCAATCGCGCCCGTTGACCTACATGTTCGGAGTTTTTCGTGATTTTCTTTGAACCGTACGAAAATATTGGTTAAGATTTATTAAGAATTAGGGTTAATTGTTAGGACCTTAATTATTTGGGTAACTTATTAATTATTAATTTAAATATGGTCACCTTGTAATAACAATCTATCCATAAAAGCTAATATGTACTATTTTTCCAACCATTTTCTGTAACGATTAATTTAAAAATTCACATTCTCTGTTCATAGAAAAATGTAAAATTGGGTGGGAGGGAGACAGGGGGGAAAGATCCTGCAAGCAATTTCCTTGCAAAATTTCCCCATTCAAGATATAAATAGCTTTAAAAATTTAATAATCGATAAGCTTTAATAATCGATATAAGCTTTAATAATCGATAAATGTTATCCATGGGAAAGACTATTAACTACCAAAAAACTATCATTCTAAATTTAATAAAAGGCCCACTTCTTTTGCAACTTTTATTTAGGAAAATAAAGATAAGATAGATCCATAAATCATGTGTATTGTGTGAATATAAACCAATTCTAGCAGTTTTACGGAAAAATTATTGCAGTTTAGGAAAGACTCCTTTAACGTGTCATAAAATTTGTTGCATCTAGTCCCATTTTAACAATGGCTCTGAAACTTTTTTTTAAAATGGTGTAGCATTGTGAAAATAATTTTATGAAGATTATGAAAAAGATTTAATATTTCTACATTATTGCATATTTTGCGCGGGAAAAAATGGAAAACACCTGCAAATTTAAACTAAATTACCGTAAATGGTTTTGCTTTTTTTTAAAAAAAAACTGGAAACTACCAAGGCTGAATTTTAAAATTTTAAACACTTAGATGTATTTTATTAACGATTTTGTTTTCATTTTTTGCAGTTTGCAAGTTTTTTTTATAGCTACTTAAATCTAAAACGTTTATTAATTGTACTTCATAGAATAGTGTACTACACAGAATTTTCCCCATTATTAAAATAGATCCACTAAACTTTTGTGATATTTGTTACTTAATAATTTCCTCACAAAAACTGATACAGCCTTATTCATATTGCATCTTGCTTTTGCATTTAGAAAAAAAAATTCTCCATTTCTGTGTTACAAAAAATATGAATGTAAAAACGAGAAAAAAATATCTTGTGAGAAATATCTTTACAAAAACTTGTTTCTGAAGATTTAATTGAAGTTATGGAAAATCTGAATAAAATATCCAATAAACATTCGTTTTATGAAGAATATTAATTTCTATTAAACTTCCGAGCCAATTTAAATATAAAAGGCAGATTATTTCAAACCATATAGTAGTAAGAAAAAAGGAATATGGATCCATAATTAATAAGCTTTGAGCTGCGGAAAAACGTGGAACAGATCCTACAAAAGTTTTTTTTTTTTTTTTCAAAATATATTAATTTATGGAGAAAAAATAGCTTAGTAAATTTTTTTTTATATACTTACGGTTTAAAAATGACATTAATGCTAAAGAATACTAATAATAAATAAAAATAAAACTGTTAAAGCAGAGGTGCCAAGTATCCGGCTCTTTGCGCTCCATTATTATCTTAGAGAAAATGTTGTTGTATTAAATCGCCGAAACTTTCCAATTAAATAAAACATTATTTTTTGTATTTAAATACTGGTATCGAAAAAGTCGGAGACTTGGAAGATCTGGTTAAAGGGAATTTAAAAAGAGTATTAGAACAATTCCTCCATTCAAAATGTAATTAAAGACAGAATTGCATTGTTCATAAAAACATATTTTTAGGATTTTTTTTTTTTTAAAACGTAACTTTTAGATTAAAAAATAATATCAGAAAAAATCATGAAATATAATCTTTTTATATAAAGAAAACCCATAAATTTATTGAAGAATCAGTTTCATTTTTCGTTTCTTATTTGTATCTTTTATAAATCCATCTGATTCTTTCATAATGTATTGAAATAATGGTGTTTATTCTAAATCGGTGCACGGTTTAAAACGTTTATTTAACGGAGATAATCTCTACGTATTTTGCAAATACGCACAAAATCTGTTTAATAGCAGAAAGTGAAGATTAAACACAGATTTTCCCGCAAAATAAACATTTTTTTACTGGCTTTTAATTTTTCTATAAAATTAATATCTTTTCTACATCATAGAAGACGGTAGTATTCCAAGTGACGTCAGCCTTAAGCACAAAATCATGAAAAGCCGGAACTCATAGTCTTATATCTGCAGTCATACCTTATTCTGAAATTTCTACGTTCGATATATTTCGAGATCTGTAAACCCATTTTAGACCAGTAGCGATAGTGTCTTTTTAAGTTAGTCTTTTGAAGTTAGTCTTTTTTTTCTCCAAAACGACTCAGACTTTTATAAAAATATTGATATGTAATATAAATCTGTTCCTTATGAAGTGAATAAGATTTACCTAGTTTCTAGGAAAAGTCTTGTTTATTATATATTAGGGTGGATCGAAGTTATTTTTTCACAATGTCAAAGCTTATCTATGCGGAAAAGATGTTTTCTTGGATGGAGATTAAGGTAAAATTAATATAAAAAAATAATTTCAAATTTTACTATTCCCACAATGGGGTTCAACTTCGAAAAAAAACTAGTCGTTGGAGGCCACCGTAATACTTACCCATCATGGATATGCATAGCACAATATATGAAAACATAACACATGTAAACAATTTATAAAATGCATTACAATTCCAAAACAAAATATAAACGTATATTTAAGTATTTTTAACACATAATCATGCTCTATTAATGAATTTCTGATGACCTAATTTCGATAAATTGTATGAAACGCCAAACTATTCAAGTAGCACTGAATTGCGTAATAGAAACATCCTTATAACTCCAAAAATAATAATCATATTTACTAACGGTTTCTTGCATCGAATTAAGTATCTCATTTCCAATTAAAAAATATCTTTGAATTAAAATTTGAATGAAATACAGGGTCATGAAAAATCAAAGAATGTGGAAAATAGGGTTAGAAATATCTCAACAACTAATTATCCGATTGATTTCGTTTTTTATGCAAAATTTGTGTTATTTTATTGCCTTTTAAGTTCACTCCTTAAAATAAACGAATTCGAAAATTTTTATGTACCTTTCATCAGAATGAATTTTTCGAGAGTTCGAAAAAAATAGTTCCGGATAATCGAGGTTACTGATATTAAATAGGCTTCGTCCCATTCTTACATACTAAGTACATACAAAATTTCAAGTCTCTATCACAATTTGTTCGGGAGATAGAGCGGTTACAGACAGACACACAGACGGACGGACGGCAATTTTTTTTTCCCTAAAAATATGCTTTTCAGAATCTCCAGTATCTGAAACGTGTAAATCCGCCAAAAAAAAATTTTCGATTTTCAAAACGATTGCAAGACTTACCCTATACTACGTATGATGGGTAAGTAAAAGGGAAAAAAGACCTAATTTTTTTGTTAGATGTTTTTTGAAATAAAATAATAGTTTGAAAATTAATCAAAAACTGTCAATGCGTAAACGATGATATAATATATACAGTATATGAGAAAAATAATTTAAACATTAATTTCAAAAATTCAATCTGCCGCAATCTGGTTGAAATTGATGTACTTGAACGTTTTTAAGGTAAAAAATCAAAATAATTTTTGTAAAATGAAACATGCATTTTAGTACTTTTTATATTTATTCAACATAGCTGCCAACATCTTCTATTTTTTGGCTCAAAAAGTTTTATAGCAATTTTTGCTGTAATCTGACGATTAAATAAGGAAAAAAAAAATTCTATTAAATTTTTCCGTGAAAAAAAATGAAAGAGTTGGCAGCTATGTTGCAATGAGAGCATATTTATTTGGTTACAAGATTAAAACTTTAGTTTGTAATTTAACAGCTTCTATATTATTAAATTAAAAAAAAATCTGTAACATTACAGATGCAGAGCTGCCAACCTCCGGCTTTTTTAAAATCATGAAAACGTATTTTAACCAGAAAATTTATTTAATTAGAAATGTCTAGAATTGACTCAGAGGGTGATTTGAAATCTACTTAATTTTATTGACTCTATAAATTTCTGGTTAGAAGTATAATTGTTTGATTTTCAAAAAGCCGGAGGTTGGCATGTCTGCATATGGCGATAAAGACGCTTGGTATTGAAAACTGGCTTGAAATTTCGCAATTCAATTCGATTTTTGTAAAGCAGTCTCTTCTATATGGTCCAAACACAATCGAAAATGCTTCCGTGACTGTTTTGATTATTTATTCTGTAGAAAGAGTGTTGTGGGGAATACATTTTATTGATAGTAGATATTATTGCCATTGGAATTATTGCCGGATTTACTATTGCTTTTGAAATCGTGTCGTTACTTAATCCCTCAGTTAATGGAGGTTCGGCACGTTTTCCTGTTTAATCAAATCTATGTACACTAGCCTCCAAAAATTAAGGTAGGACATGTTTTTCGAATCTCCCCGGAAAAAAATGGCATTCAGATTAAACTTCATAGTTAATATGAATGACAATAATAAGCTTTAAAGAAACTTTCGCAAAAATTACAGCTACCACTTTTATTTTATAGAAAAGAATAGATATCTGTGAATGAGAAAAAATATAATATTACGAATGTTTCGTAGTTTTGCGTGTAAGTTTTGTTGCATTTGAACTATTGTTGTCAATTTTGTTCACAACAATCGGTAGTGTCTGCAAATGTCTAGACGAAGTCGTTTGCCCGATTAATTAACCCCTTCAAAACTAGTGACACGTATATGTGCCGGCAAAAGGTTTAAAGATCCCTGTTTATCCCCACGAGTAAAATTTTAGTGTAAAATTTTCCTTACTTAATCGGAGCAATTTCTCGATTTAAGAAGACAAAAAATTCTGTTTTTTAAAACCGGTAACAAAACATTAAAAATTTCGTAAAATGCTCCTGTCGCGAATGGGTTAAGGTATTGGGCGGTAGGATGGATGGAAATGGGATGGTCACAGGCCGACACTGCTGGACAGCCAAATGTATCTCGCAGTGTAGTCCAACGTGATACAAACCTGCAGAAGACCGGTTTCTAGCTCTTTCGGCCAGAAGGAGTAGACGCACTACTGTGCCGCAACTCATTGACGACCACTTTGCAGCATCAGGGAGAAAATATCCGCTACTGCGGTGCGAAGATGTCTTCACAATACAGGGCTCTATGCAAGGCGGCCAGTTGTGTGTGTCTCCTTCCTTAGACGTCAGAGAAGAGCTCGCTTATGTTGGGCAAAGAGAACATGAACACATTCCTGGACCAGGCAACAGTGGACTTCTGTACGCGTCCAGACGAGTCCAGATTCACACTGGAGAGCAATTCAGGACATCTTCTGATCTAGAGAGAACATTGCACTTGATACCATCAATCAAACACTGTCGAAACACATAGGTACAGAAACGGTGGAATCAAGTTTGGGCAGGGATCTCACTCGGAGGCCACACTGGCCTGCATGTGTTCCACGGAGGAACTCTAACTGGTGTGAGATATCATGATAAGATCCTTGATTCATATGTGCACCAATATGACGGTGCTATTGGCAATGGTTTCCTTCTAATGGATGATAATGCGAAACCACACTATAAAACCCATTGTAAAATATATATTGGTGTCAATGTTCATAAATCCTTATTTACATTATATTTATGAAATATTTGTTTAACCCATTCGTGCCCACCACCTTTTGTGCAAATTTTATTCGGTTGGCACCATTATTTTTAAAAGAATTAAGTTTAGTTCATTAATTACGAAAATGTTTCAATTAAATAAAATAAAGATTGCTGTTCATTTTTACCGGTGTCAAAAACAGTGCTACATGCACTTTTTGAAGCGTCCCTAAAAAGGGACGCTTGGCACTAATGGGTTAATTTAAAACAATTAATTGTGATACAAATGTTCAGCACATTGCCTGCGATTGTAACTGTTATAATGGCAACAGAAATTAGAACTAAAGAACAATTAATTCTGATACAAATGCTCAGCATATTGCCTGCGATTGTAACTGTTTTAATGACAACAGAAATTAGAAATAAAGAACTTTAATATTTGGGCCTCCGTGGCCGAGTGGTTAAGACACAACTCTGTTAACCTGGAGGTTGTGGGTTCGATTCGCGCTAGCGCCATTGCACACACACTTTGTGTGGAGCTCCTGGTTGTATTTCCCTTGTGTTGTAAATTTCGGTGTGCTATCTCGTCCTTGTATATTGACGATGACTTATAAGTAGACTTTCATGTCGAGCACACAAGTCATATGTATGTTATTCAAATAAATAAATAAACTTTAATATCTATCATTAAAAAAGAAATCTCGATCAACTTTACTTAATTTTCCGAATAAATAAAAAAAAGAACATTTATAAATTGCTATCGCAATGAAGGTCGTTTAATTGGTACACTAGACTACACTGTAAATTCTTACTAAGCAAATTACGTTTTGTTGGAACGTCACACTATTAATCAGATTAACACTGACTTGCTGAATATTTCTTAGAAGATTTTCCTCTTAAGATGAACCTCATATAGTAAACGACTAAAAAGTCGGCCAATTCTTGAGAAAATGTGTACGTTTAACTACTTTATTGATTTACCCGTACGTCGTACGGGTTAGAAGAGTTTTCTTGGTCTATCATTTACAGCTTTTTGACACCACTATTTTTTTGATTTCAATGTAATGTCAAAAATGTTTAGATTTAATAATACGAATATTTTAGCTTAAAATAGTGGTATTTACCCCAAAATTTCGGTTCGCGTATTAACCAAAGGTCACAAATTTTCGTCGATGTTTCCGTTCGATTCCCGTATCTAATAACAATCTATGCGGAAAAAACACATTTTTTGTCAATGCTTAGCATTTTTAACGCACCAAATGACATTTTATTGATTTTAATTATTATGTGCTTATTAAGCAGGAACGTTTGAAAGCTGAAAATTTAAATAATCGTTATTTTCTCAAGTAAAAATCCTATGTTTTTTCAAATTTAGATTTATTATGTATGACACGTAAAATTGAATAAGACGAACAGAAAAATTCTGCTAACTAAAACTAATATTAACAAAATTGAAAGCTTTGTTAGCTATACAGAACAGATAGATGCTACAATAAATAGTGTAGATAATTTTAAAAAGTCAATTAAAAAAATTACTGAAGTCAATAATGTCATAAAAATTACTTTTTAAAAAAGTAGCTGTTAATTTTTCCTGTTTGACATGCTACCGCGCCATCACTATGATGTTTTACGACTTATTTAGATAGTGGTAAAGTTCTTTTGTTAAGAGTCCTTCGTTAAGTGACGACGCATATTGTCTTAGGAAACTGAATGCCTCAGTAACTTTGGAGAATGGGGATGCGCCGGAAGCGCAGGTTCATCATCTTCTTCCTCCTCATCCGGTTTTTCAGTCGCAGTTACATTGGAAATTACATCGAGGCTTCTATGTTCGGAGGTAACTAGATACTTGTCGATATTAATTAACGTGTCTAAATCGACAAAATTTTCCTCTACAGTTTTTTGTTTTTAGCAAATCTTCAACATTAGAGTGCGCGGTTTTCTCTGTGTAAATGATGCCCTCGCTACTTCCAAAATCTGCTTTCTGAAATCAATTTGTGATTGTTGTTGGTTTGACACTCTCCTATGCTGCGTGTTCCATTTGGTAAAGGTATCGCCGTACGACGCGAGTCTTGTAATTTACTTTGGCCCCGTAATTATTCCTTGGTCCATTGGCTGCGTGACACTAGTCAAACTTGGAGGTAGAAATTCTACTTGGACATTATTCAAGTCTTCGTTATCTTTTGGGCAATTGTCCACAAGCAATAACACATGGCGCGATTATTTTCTCATACGCCGAAGAAAATTATGAAGCCATGTTGTAAAAATGTTGCCCGTCATCCATGCTCTATGCTGGCTTTCGTACAAACAGGGGAAATTCAAGAGATTTTTAAAGCATCGCGGGTTGCATGATTTCCCTATGACCAGCAGCTTTAATTTATCTGATCCATCAGAGTTGGCACAGAGGAGAATAATAAGACGTTCTTTACTCAGTTTGTCACCATGACATGTCTTTCTTTTCATGGCCACTGTTTTATTGGGTGTCAATTTGTAAAAAAGCCCAAATTCGTCCACGTTGGAAATATCTCAACTTGAGTAGTTTTTTACAATCTGCGGGAGTACATTAATTTTTCAACAGTGAACGTCTTCAATGTTGACTGACTCACCACACACTTGCTTGAATTTTATGCCATTCCGAGATTTAAATCGATTCAGCCATCCATTTGAGGCATTGAAATCGAGCAATTCCGTTTTTACTGCGATTTCAGAATCTTTTTGTTGTATTAACAAGTCTATATTCTGGATATCCGTAGAGCGTGCTTGAACAAACCACTTGTGAAGGGCCTTTTCCATGTCCTCATATTTTTTTTCTTTTTTTTTTTTGTTTTTTATTTTCTTGTTCTTTGTTCCTCCAACCGCAGCTTAGTTAATGATGGAATTTCTATTCTTTAACAAAGTCCTTAAAGTTGACTCTGACATGCCTTTTTCTTTGGCAAACGCAGATTTATTTGAGACAGCTTGGGCATCGTATTGATTTATAATTTGTAACTTCTCAGTGATGGAGACAGACTTTCATTGAATATGTTTTCCTACTTTCGCCATAGTGTAGACAAGATTATAAAAGCATAGATCGATATCGTAGACTAGATAGTACTGGGAGCGACAAGTGCCTTTTCAAAATATCACAGCACTGATGAAACAGCGATTGTAAAGACTCACGTGATTAATCTGCGATTGTAGCGCATGCTCCATCTATCGCTTCTAACGCTCTAATTTAGGGGAGGGACACAGGAGAGGATTTAGGGGAGTCACATCATTTCTTAATTATGGGGGAAAATTCTTTTCATTTTTGCTTTTTATAAAAATGAGCTGACTCGCGCAGCCCCCGCCCGTGATGAATAAACTGTACATGAACTTCAAATTTCTATAATTTTATAAATTTAATTTCTTTTTTTGTCTACATTTATATTTTTAAATGGTAAAAATCGCCAGAAAAGTATTGAATTGAAGGTACATTCTGCTTTGCGTAATTTGGTTTTTTTTTTAGCTTATGCGTACGGAAAGCGAGCGAAACCACGACTCAGGTTTTTACTGATTTCAAAAAGTTTTGTATCAATTATTTTTTTTTATTTAGGCTATTTCCATGAGTACTTGTAGTGTAAGTCACAGGCTACGATTTTTGGCTACCAGTATTTTAGTACGAAAAAATGTGATTTATTTTATCGGCACATTCTCGTTAATTGAATAAGGCCAAGCAGACTTTTCGAAAATAACGGGGGCAAACAAGCATAGCCATTATAAGGTAATGTGACTTACACTACAAAACCCATGGAACTAGCCTTTACATATTCTTAATTAGCGTCTCATGATACGCCGAAATGCATAAGTTAAAAATCTCCAAGTGCTTTATTTTTAAAAAATTTGAATTTCCATTAAAATTTTACACTGTGATTCTATATACTCTCAAAATGAAAATAGGTGTTTTTCAAAGCAGACATGTCTTTAACTTCTGCACAACGCTAGCTCCGTCTCGTTTATGAGATTTCATTGGGCATTCTTATGCTAGCCTGGGATCGGAGTCCAAATCTAGTCAACGTGTGGTTTGGAGGGGGAAAATGCTCAATTTAATTGGGTTTAAATAATTGTTGTATCCATACTAATATTATAAATCGGAAAGTGAGTTTGTTTGTTTGTTTCTTTGTTTGTTTGTTCCGCTTTCACGCCGTAACTACTGAACCGATTGCTTTGAAAATTTGCAGGCGTAAAGTTAGAAGTCCGGATTAAATAATAGGGTACTTTTTATCCCGGAAAAAATGGATATTCCCGAGGGAAAAGAAAAATATAGTTTGCTTGATGGATGGATTGGAGATGGCGCTGTGTGTCGTTTAAAACAAGAAAACAAGTATTGCAAACGAATATAAACATGTAAATTTAGAAGCTAAATGATACGATAATGAATCCCCGAAAATGAGGAATTCCCGAGGGATGACGTACAATTTGTTTTATCGTCTAAACTGTTTTTTTACATCTACTTACATATTGCAAACGAATATGAACATGTAAATTTAGAAGCTAAATGATTCGATAATGAATCCTCGAAAATGAGGAATTCCCGAGGGATGACGTACTATTTGTTTTATAGTCTAAAATAATTTTTTTACATCTACTTATCCTGAAATAACTATAAGTCAACGAATTACTAATTGGTATAAGTATTATATACGTTATTTAGTTCTTGAGGTATGCGATAGATGGCGCTGGGTGTTTTTAAAACGTGGTAACGATGTGCAGTAGCTGTATAATAGTTAGGTTAGGTTAGTTTAGTGCTTTTTTTCTAGGTAGATATCTAAAGTAGTTATTGTTTTTTCGATAGGTAATTACTTCGCTTTGTTCGTAGTTTAGATTGTTATAGTTTAGTTTGGGATTTTAGTTTAGTTTAGGTTTATAGTTTACTCATATTTTCACAATGCCTCGCAAACGTAAATCTAATTTGTCGAGCACCTCATCTAAAGCTCGGGCAATGAAAATTGCCCGATCTCAAGAATCGTCTCTCCATGCTGAATTAAGAAGGCGCGAACAAGCAGAGCGTCAGGCTGCTTCGAGAGCTGCTGAGCTACCATCTCAGCGCCAGCAAAGACTTGAGGAGCAAGCCGCTCGCCAAGCTTCTTTGAGGGCTTCTGAGAATGATATTCGTACTCAAGTCCGTTTATCGCAACAGGCTCAACGTCAGCATAGTCAGCTCTATGTAGCGTGTTCCCGGGTTTCCAGTGCCCAAAATCTGCATGTTTTTGCTCCACAAGGGAAAACATATAATATAGTGTACCATTCAGTTTTGGTTTAACAACTAATAGTATCCATCGTTGCATCGCGCTTCTTACATTTTTCCGTGGAAATGAGAAGTTTTCTTATAGTTTTGCTTTACCTATATATATAAAAGAAAGTTTGGATTTCGTATTAATCACAGCACAAAAAAATCTACCGAACCAAAAATCTTCAAAATTGGGGTAAAAATACTTCTTATAACGTCGAGTGCCGCTAAGAAGGGATTTTAGGAAATTCCACCCTTAAGCGGGGTAAGAAAAGAAGGAAATTTTAAAAAATTCCATAAAAATGGGATTTTGTAGTTATTTTTCAACTGATAACGTATTTTAGTTATGGAGATGTTTTAAATCAGATGAACCCAATCACAAGAGCTTGGCTTTATTTTAAAGGTTCTGCTGAATGAATTTTTATGTGATTAAAAGTGTTAACACGTTGAGCATTACATCATTCATCGGTGACTAACATTGAACTTTCCGTTTAGATGACTGACTCTTCATCGGTGACAGACAGTCTAAAATATGATATAAAACTAAAATTTAATATGATATAAAAATTTCTTTTGATTCAAAGTTTCTTTAGAAAAACTGACCAGCGTAGCGGGCGAAGTCTGCTAGTAAAAAGTAAGTTAAATAATTGTTGTAAAAAATTGCCTGGGAAAATACTTCATCTAAAAACTCGTATTTTTAGAACTAAGCTCATTCGCGTATTAAACGTAGGTTTTTCTTTTTAGGGACTGATAAAATTTCGCTTATTAAACGGGTGCGCGTATTAACCCATTAGTGCCTAGCGTCCCATTTTTGGGACAGTTTAAAAAAATTCAAGTAAGCGCATTTCACACCAGAAAAAAGGAATATAAATAAATACATTCTTTCTCGAGACAAGGCCCTCGATAAATTAAGATAAAAGTTATTCTTGCTTTAAAAGTGGTGGGAAAAGGCAAAATTTGAATTTTAACGAAGAAAATAATTCAGGCACTAATGGGTTAACCATTCGCGTATTAAAGGAGGCTTTTTATATGCGTAAGATAGGAGTTTTTCAAGGGACCAAAGAAAATTCGCGTATCAAGCGGTTTCGCGTATTAAGCAGGGCGCGTATTAACGGGGTTTGACTGTATTTTACATACCCCATATTTTTTAATACGAGACATCTTATTAGTTCAATGTGATCTCGATTGGAAGTACAGTTTTGCATAGCTGCCAACTTTTACGCATTTTTCTTACCACACAAAAAAAATACAGTAAATATTGTCTTATTTAATCGCCGAAATCTTATGATTAAATAAATAGAAAATCTCTGTACAATTTTAGTGGTAGCAAAAATGCGTAAAAGTTGGCAGCTATGATTTTGGTATGATCGTGTCCTAGACTCCAGTGTAACCAATGGGCTACATTTTTAAAATTCGGATTTATTGATCAGCAACAGTTTATTGAAATAGTAAAATCCGCCATTTTCAATGACATTTGAATTAACCATGAATTGTTAAGTCTCCAGTTTTTTTAAGCACCAGTTTTATTTTAGAGAAAATGTTGTTCTTTCAAATAGACGAATTGTTCAATTAAATAAAGAAAAATTTTCAGTATTAAATTACTGGTATCCAAAAAGCCGGAGACTTGAAGTTCTAATTAACCCTTTCTCGGGCGGTATTCTTATGAAATAATGCTTCATCTTAATTTTACAAGAACCCAGATAAATTCATTTAAATTTCAGCCTTATAATATACTTGAATATAGGCACACTGATCGTATTTTGTAATAAATTCGCTTATAATTTCTGGTGTAAGTTAATTTTTTCAAAAGGATCTACTTCGCGCCGGAAAGGGTTAAGGCAAAAAGCAGGAGAATTTTACCATTTCAGAAAGTTGATGCCAATGAAGATATGTTTACTTTAAAAAATTAGCCCACTAGCAACCCTTATGTGTATGAGAGAACATTAAAACACACAAATCATGATAATTCTTTTATTAGTGCGAAAAATAAACTTATACAAAAGGCATCGGTAGAATGAACTCAGTCCTTCTCTAGGATATATAAACCCCTCAACCCCTTCGCGACGAGAGTCTTTTACGAAATTTTTAAGGTATTTTCACCATAAAAAAAAAGAAAGTTGCGCTTTTTTAAACAGAGAAATGCACTGATTAAATACGGTAAATTTTACAGTAAAATTTTACTGGTGGGGATAAAGAATTCTTATGCATTTTTGTGGCACGCATACGTGTTGCTCGTCCCCAAAGGGTTAACTGGCACTTTCTTTTCTGCTCAATAAATTGAAAATAACGGATTCTCACCGCAATTTTTTAAAGAAAATATTCATAACATTTAGTAAACATAAACATTTCTGCCTTTAAATTAAATGAAATTACTTTTAAAATTTTTGTGGTGTCAAAAAGCTTTAAATGATGAATTAAACAAATTCGTCTATCCTAAACAGCGTACGGGCAAATCAGTTAAGAGGCTAAGAAAGGGTAACTGACATATCTCTAAAACAGTGAAACTTCGATTGTAATCGTTTCATCACGGAATCAATACCACAGCGAAACAATTCCACCAATTTATTTTCGTAGAAAATTTCTCTGTATTTAAATGCTACCTTAATGAAGAAAATTCAGTTAAAAATCATGGCAAAAACTGATATTGATTTTTACTGGTAGAAATGCTCTTTTGCGGTAGTAATTCCACCAACTTGTGACAACCAAGACAACCTACTGTCTGTTTCATTAAAAAGATTATAATACTTGTGCAAACATGCACCAGTAAAATGAAAAGGAAATTTTTTATCTTATTTGGGAGGGAAATTTTCCGCCAATATGTTGCTTATATTAGATGAAGTATTTTATTACAATTTACTGGTGAATGTTTTTAGTAGTGTAGCCAAGAAGAATTAACCCCTTGGGAACGAGTGACACGTACACTGTAAAAAAAATTCTGTAGTACTACTAGAAAATCTCTAGGCAACTGGGATTCCATAAACTTTTCTAGTAACCAATACAGCTTCTTCTCAAGTAACACTACTGCATTAAACTTAGTAAACAGCACAAAGACTTTCTTAGTGAACATACTAAGAAATCATTAGTAAACGTTACAGGTGTTTTTTTAGTATGAATACTAAGGAATGATTAGCAGTATTACAGATACTTCTCTTGTATCTTCCCTAAGAAATGGTTAGTAGTATTACAGATATTTCTCTTGTATCTTCACAAAAAAATTTTTAGTAGCTGTTACAGGTCCTTTTTAAGTATGTTTACCAATAAATGGTTAGTAGTTTTACAAATACTTCTCTTGTATCGTTACTAAGAAATTCTTAGTAGCTATTACAGGTATTTATTTAGTATATGGTTAGAATACTACTAACCATTTCTTAGTGAAGGTACAAGAAGTATCTGTAACACTACTATTAATTTTTTAGTATGTTCACAAAGGAAGTTTGTGTGCTGTTTACTAAGTTGAATGCAGTAGTGTTACTTAAGAAGAAACTGTATTGGTTACTAGAAAAGTTTATGGAATCCCAGTTGCCTAGAGATTTTCTAGTAGTACTACAAATGTTTATTAAGAAATGGTTAGTGCAATTACAGATATTTCTTTTGTATCTTAACTAAGAAATTAGTAGCAGTCGTTACAGGTCATTTTTAGCATATTTATTAAGAAACCTTTAATAGAATTACAAAAACTTTTATATATTCATTTATAAGAAAACATCTGTAACACTTCTAAGAAGCTGTAGTAATGTTATAGCTACTTTTCTCATGATTTACACTATAATTTTAAACAGGTAAGCTAATACCAGTTTGGAAAATTTGAAAGAATAAGAAATATCTAATAAATATTAAGCCAAATACTCTGCAATAATTTTCTGTATGCCTTTCATATTTTATGCTACAAAATTTTATAAATATCAACTTTTTTTACATAAAATATAAATCACCCTTTAATATAACTTCCACTTGAGTTTGTTAAATTTTCAATATAGATCTATATCTGTAATAAATGTATTTGTATTTAGTATATAAATATTTTAATGATAATTATATTTAAACTAAATTAGTCTTGTAAAATAAAATATTAAAAAATATTTCGCTTACTATATTCCATATTCTACTGCTTTTCATTATTTATAATAATTGTTTTATTGGTTGTTTATCTACAAATGTTTGTAACAAATATATATTTTACAAATAATTTCCTTTGATTTAAATATATCTTCTTTTATTATCTTTTAATTTAGATCCAGAAAATAAAATATCTTTTTACTAAACAATACTTGTATGTTTAGTAATTCCAATAATTAAAAATTGATTTTTGCACAGAAATCGAAATAAAAGCACCAATGTAGAGAAAAGTTCTACCCCCCCCCCCCATCACACACAAACTCCATATTTCATTAAAAACAGCATTCTTTTATAATATGTAGACTTGAAATATCATTTTCCTGTATTTTTTTCTTTCTTTTGGACTTTTAAGTAAAGTTCACAATTTCTGTCTAAAATTTCAATTGTAAGATATCACTAATGCATATATACAGTCAAACCTCATTAAGATGAACCTCAAGGGAAATCAAAATTTTGTTCTTGTCAACAGTAATTCATGTTATCAGTACCAAATCTTTACATTCGTCTTTATAGGGGACTGTGAAAACAATTCATGTTAAAAGTAATTCACATTAAGAGTGTTCATGCTAATCAGGTTTGACTGTACTTCGAAATTAGCTTCAAATAAAAATTTTACTTAGTGCAAAATTACTTATGCTCTTTGAAATTTATGCAATAAATTATATTTGAGCAAAGCTGACACATATAGACAGAGGTAGCAATTCATTTCTCTTTTTTCTTAAATTTAATAACTTCTAACCATAAAATAAAGTAAACAATGCACTAAGTTATTTGAAGACTGTATTTCAAATTACTGATTTTCCAAGATTTCAAAAATAATTTTCTAGCGCAATTCTTAAAAAAAAAAAAAAAAAAAAAAATCAGTATCATATGAGCTAAACTAACTCATTTGCATTTTTCTATATGGACAAAAGAATTTCAGGTGTCAAGATTGTTATGCTTCATATAAAAATTCTTAGAAAGTTGCGGATTGGAGAAAAACTTTTGCAACTAATTCTGAAACAGACTATTGATGTTTTAGACATTTCTTACAAAATCTACTAAGTTTTTAAACCCAGTATAAGTATTTCATAGTAGCATTTTCTTT
This sequence comes from Maratus speculifer, assembly GCA_964019185.1. Classification (NCBI taxonomy): domain Eukaryota; kingdom Metazoa; phylum Arthropoda; class Arachnida; order Araneae; family Salticidae; genus Maratus; species Maratus speculifer. Next base: position 406,268,100 of record OZ025295.1, read on the forward strand.
GTACCTCTAAGATTTAATAATTTAATATGCTAAACATTTTGAAAATAACTACGTTTGGCAACATGTCCATTTTGCCTACAATAATATAGTTATTTTTAAATAGTGGCGAGAGAAAAAAAAAAGTTGTCAATGGCAGTCCATTATTAGCTGAAATAAAAGGTCACATACACCATAAAAAAACAAACACAATTCAGTTGACTTGTGGCATACCGCTTCATTTATTGAACATACAAATTATATATATTAAAAGATATATATGATTAATATTTAATAACAATACTCTTTACATATAAAGATTTCTTCAGACAGTATTGGGAGGCTGCTGAACACTGACTGCTCTTTGGTGAAAGGAAGTAGCCACTTAATTTATTAATGTATTTAATGCATCAAAATTATAGGCAGGATCCGCAATCTTGATATACTTTCTATGAAGATAATCCAAGTCAGTTAAATGGGAATTGCTCCAAACATCCAATTAATCTTTCCACCTGTTTTGATAATGAAAGGATGAAATTTTTAAGATATAAAATTGATATTTGTGCAGACATAAAATAATTCAGCATTCATACTCATTTTCCGAAAAAAAATCCCGCTGATGTATTTTCTGGGATGGTCAATTTTTTCATATCAACAATTAACAACATTTTGATATTAGATATGATAATGAAGCATGCGAATAATAAGAATTGCCTCCAATATCCCAGAATAGACACAGTTTGGTAGGCTTTCCCAGGTTTGGGAATTTTTTTGTATTATCTCCTGATTTTTACAACCTAAAATTCATCCCAGGATTTTCCCAGGAATCTCATATTTCCTTAATGAGTATGAACCCTGTAATTTCACTAAAATATGCAAAATTATATATATATAAAGAAAGAAAAGAAACAGTATCACCTAGCCTTATTTCTGGTTCCACTGTTCGAGCAAAAATTCTATTTTGGCATAAATTTCAGGTTTTATGAGCTGTAATGAGCTCGAGAATGAAAATTTCTGTATAACCAGAAATAATTTCAGAGAAGAGGGGGGGGGGAATTCAGGTATGAAAATGTATTTTTACTGCAAAGTAACAAATAGAAAAATATTTTAATTTTGAGACTTGTAACTGCATGTTTTTTATGATTCAACTAAAGTTTTCTATTGTAGGGTTGGCAAAAAATCATTCTTTTTTCAAAAAAAGAAAAAAAAAACTGCTTTATTGAGTTTAAACAGTTTATTTTAGAATTCATTTCCCATTGCATACAATGCAAATCTGTAGGTAAAATAAACATTTTTGGATATTATATATGTAATCAAACATTTTGAAATACTAATCATTTCTAATTTAAATATTAGTGATAACAGCTATATGTTCAAAGCATAATCTGCTCTACACAGTACAACATTAATACTTTGAAAATCTTTGAAGAATCTTTTGATTAATAATATAATACATATTTGATACAAGTCAATGAATATATTATTCTGTCAAATGATGCAGACAAAATGAGATTTTGTTTAGAGGATAACAGACATCAAATTTTAGTCAGCAGATTAAAAAAAAAAAAAAAGTGGGGGTTTTCATCAGAGGATTACAGAAGAAATACAAAATTCGTTAAATGATGGCGACTTAAGTCATGGAAAATTAGTCAAGTCAAAAAATATAGTCGCAAAGAGGCAACTGGCAACCATGAATCTGCACCTAAACTTGTCAACCAATTCCAGAAAAAAAAAAATTATCTTTTGATGGTGCAAAAAATTTATGAATTTCAACGATATTTTGCAGTAAAACTCACAAAATATATTTATGCTCGAAAGGCATGTGCGAAAGTAGCAAATGCTAAAGTTTTTCGTAAAATTACATATTTTTTTGTATAGGGGGATGGAAGTTGAGGGGGGAGGGACTTTTGCTTGACATTCTTTGTGCGAGAATTTAAAAATTTTGGATGCAAATCCTGCATGGAAATTAAAGCCCTGATACAAATCAATGTTTTTTCTTCTTAATGGGGAAAAATTAGTTTGTGTTTCTAATAGTTACACATATTTCTAAAAAATTAAGTTACGATTGTTTTGATAATTGTCATTGGGAGAATTAAGACCTTTCTTTGGGATAAATAGTTGAACGGTGACAGAAACTTTACAAGTGTACTAATATTCAAAAATATATTACCCATGTAATTTAAAGTTCACATTTCAAAAACCCATCCAGTTTTTTTTTTTTTTGGCAAAATCATAACCCTAGTATTGGCCTAGTATACAGTCAAAATCCGGTCAAGTATCAAGCAATCAACAAACTGGCAAAGTATACAGAGTATCCAAATACATATAAAATACCCTCTTACAGTTCTATTTTTAACTGGTACATTTTAAAAAGAAAATACATAATTTAAGGGAAGAAATAGAGTTTGGAAGAAAACTTTACAAAAAGTGTATTAAATTACTTTAACTGTAAAAATAATTCTTTGTTTACTTTTTTTTAAAATCTTGGCAGCAAATATTTTTTATAAAATTGCTTTCACTTTCAAAACCTGGTTTCGAAAGTGTCCTTATAAAAATATCTGCAGCCAAAATTGAAAAAGTAAAGGAGCGATGTAGATATGCTCCTCAACTATCCAACACAAAAACAACAACAAAGAAAAAAAAATCTAAATGCAAACCAGACATACATAAAACAACTTAAAAGCAGCTATTTATAAAATGTTTGGTGGTGTTATATTTTGGTATGCAATTATTCATAAAAATCATTTACTTAGTACAAATAAAAATATTGAAAAGTAAAAAAAAAAAAAATGCAAATTCTTCCCTCCAATTCTCTTTTTAATCTACCTTTCACAGTTACACAATCAAAATGACTATAACTTTCCTTATCCAAATAACATAACTATGTTTTAATTGGTGGTATTACTTCTAATATGAACTATTCTAGGGGTGCTCAACCTTTTGAAGAGAAGGGCCACTTGCAAGTATGTCTGGGTGGTTGAGGGCCACATTGATAGCATGGAGAGGATGCGATTTCGAGATGGTGATCTGTGGCCTTTAATTAAATAAAAAATACGATTTCAGAGGGGAGTAGGAAGGAAGGTATACCCTTTTAAGATCGCTTACCCAGTCAAAATATCCAATTCAATTGGTAAGGATATATCAGCAGTTTTTATGATTGTATATTAACAATTATAGCAAGGATTCTTTTTTTTTTCAATGTGTAATAGTATTCTTGGACTTTATTCATTAAATCTATAAATAAAATATCAGAAAATAATTTGCTAGCGAATCGGTGCTGCAGCACCCCATTATGTTTGTAGAGTACGAAATCCAAAATCCGGAACCTTTTCAACCTCAGCGATGCTGAATTTAAGATCATTTAAGAAGATTTAGTTTATTTTTCAAAAAAAAATAATCTACCTACCCTACCCTGTTACAAAGAACCAAAAAAAAAAAAAAAAAAAAATGTGTGATTTATGTCATTTCGGAACGATTCAGGGCAGTCTACCTTTTCCGAAACGATTCCAAGGAATCGTTCCTTCACAGAGTCGTTTCATTTCGTAACGAGTTCAAGGAATTGAACTTCTTCGGAGTAGTTTCATTTCAGATAGAGTCCGAGGAATCGTTCCTCTTGGGAGTTGGTACCGATGGAATTAATGTTATTAGTTCCTGGTTGGCACCCATGGATGGTACCTTACCCTGTAGCAAAGAATAGAAAAATGTGTGATTTATGTCATTTCGGAATGATTCAGACCAGTCAGTCTTTTTCGAAACGATTCTGAGGAATCGTTCCTTTAGAGTCATTTAATTTCGGAAAGAGTTCAAGGAATCTAATTTTTCCGGAGTCGTTTCATTTCAGATAGAGTCCGAGGAATCGTTCCTTTTTGGAGTTGGTGCATTTCGGATTGATTCCGAGGATTCAATCCTTTTGGGAACCAATGACCTAAGATACGTATATATTTTATGTCTGAAATTTTGAATTTATCAACGATTTTTTTTTTCGGAAAAATTTTAAAAATATCACGTTTGTTTGAAAAAAATGCTTGTAAACGCCGCATTGCTTGAAATTTTATCTTAAAACACATAAAGGCCACAGCGTTTCCTCCGAAAATTACGGTACTGATAATCTTAATTTTTTAGCCCAACTAATGTAGGTATTATACATCATGAAAAAATTTGGTAAATTTGTGTTGAAAATTATGACTAATGGTTTCTAATTTCGAACCCTGGTCGAAATATACGTTCGTAAATGGTGTATAGCCCATGGACTATACACCGATGCATCTCCACGGGTTATACGCAAACTTTTTTTACTGCACTGCTCGATTAAGGGGTGTGGGCTATACACCCGAAAATAATGTAAGTTTTGTTTCCTCAAATTCCTCGCATTTTCTATTTATAGTGTTCTGTTTTCATAACTTTTGAGTTCCACTCTTAGAAATATGAAATTACCAAATGTAAACATTAAATATGGTTTCTTACTCAAGGATGTCATAAGAGATTTCAGGATAAAAAGAGAAATTTTATGTTTGATTAAACTTTTTTTTAAATATTTTCCTGGTTTGAATGAGTAAAAATCTAACAGTCAATAAATCCTATACTGTTGTTTAGTTGCAGACGTGATTAAGCCAAACTAAAACTTAGTTTTGTTTGAATTTAGATTATAAAACTAAATCAAAACTTTTTTTGAGGTGATAATGGAAGGTTATACCATAACCAAACATATTTCTTAAAGGAAATAAAATTGTAAAAAAAAATAATAAATAAAAAGTACTATGTTGTAAAAAATATACATTTTTTAAAAATAATGGAGGACTTTAATACTGATATTAGAGTTTCCCCCAGGTTTAAAAAAGGGCAGGGCGCTACTGTTCTGAAAAGGGCACTTTTTACATTTTCAGGGCACTTTTTATTTTTAAGGGCACTTTTATAGAGTTAAATCTAGAATTTAGCGGTTCAAAAAGTCGTGAAAAAAACACAAATTTCATCAAAATATTGAAAAAAAAGGTAAATTTTGTTAAAAAATCGCGAAAAATCTGAAAATTTTATTAAAAGATCGCATAGCAGTTACAAATAGATGAAAAAAAAAATGTTTATTATTTAATTTTATCTATGAAAATATAATTTATTTGGAAGAAACAACTATGAAAAATCAATTTTTCCAACTTTTCTGCCTTTTCTCTTGAAAAGGTTGTGCATCCCTACTATTGAAAAGACATTAAAAAAAAAAAAATCAATTGAAAACATGTAAAAAAATGAGTAAACACTTACTTTGTGTTGAAACTATAAACACAGAAGTAGGGTCACCCGGGGTAATTGTTGGTCACAGTATCTTTCAACATTTTAAGAAATCCTAAACAAAATAATAATAATAAACAAAATCAGATACTCTAAACTATCTTCTTTGGAATTTATCATTTAATTGTACAATGGCACATTTTTGAAAAATCTGTCACATTTTATTTATTTATTTATTTTTTTGCTAAATGATATAGCGTAAATTACAATTTTTATCTATAGGACACAGGAAAAAATTGTAAATTTCATCAATTTGCTGCGAAAAAAGTCATGAATTTTATGGACAGAGTGCAGAAAAACAGCTAATTTTGTCGATGAGGATTGGAAATTTTGTTGAATGGGTACAAGAAAATCACAATTCTTGCTAAATAGACACAAAATAAAATTTTATCAATGAGGTGCAGACAAGTCTTAAATTTTATTGATTTAGCATGGCAAAATCTTGAATTTTGTTGATCAGGCATGGAAAAAAAGCTTTCACTAATCAGCTGGGGGAAAAATCAAAATTTTGGTGATTGAGAATGAAAAAAATTATCCATTGTTAAAAATGTGCAAAAATTGTTTATCAGCTGTAGAAAATCTTGAGTTTAATTAGCCGCAAAGAAAAAAATTGCACATTTTATCGATTTATTAAACAAATTTTAAAGCAAATTGTGAATTTGTCAGCCATTTAAGAATTGCAAATTTCTTCGATCCTGTGCTAAAAATTTCTAAATTTTGTTAATTAGGAAGTGAGAAATCTCAAATTTTGTTGATTGACTGCAGAAAATCGCATACTTCGTCTATTTATTGCAATTTTTTTAATCTGCCGCAGGAAGGACTAGAAGTTTCTCTAGAATCAATTAAGAATCATGAACTTCAAGAATTTGGCACAGGTTAAATTACAAATTTCGTCAAATTCGGTAGTTAATCAAAAATTTTATTAATCAGTTCGACAAAAAACTCAAATTTTGCTTACCAGGCACAAAAAATAAAAAATCATCAATTGAATATGGAAAAAAGAAAAGTTTTGGCGATCTTGTCCTGAAAAATACAAATTTTATCAGTCAGGATCGAAAAAAATTGCGAATTTCATTGGTTTGGTGGCCGCTGATGAAATTTCCCAATTTTGCCCTATACCTTCACTGCCATTCACATATATTTTTTTTTCCCCAGCACAAGCCATTTCCGCAGGAGCAGAATCTTTTGCATCATTCTGCAGCAAATTATAATTTATCTGCAACCTAATAATGATAGACTAGGATTTCTATCAAAAGAAATAAGAGCAAAATTAGCATTTATAAAGAATAATAAAAAGATACAACAATACCATAAACCTAAAGACTTAACTTAAAAACCTCAAGTAAATTTCAGTTTTTTTTTTAAAGCCCAGAATTTCTTTTGAAGCTGGTGGATTAATCTGCAGTACTTGCTGCCATGCTGCACTGTTTCTAATACTGAGGCCACTTCCATGCCTGTGTTTTTTAGCACTTTTAATATAACAAAATTTACTCCTCCAATTATAATAAAAGAATAATATCACTCATTCAAAATAATCTTTATTATATCTCATTTATACCTACAAATAAACTGCTAATATATCTTTGCCAAATTGAATTTGACATATTGACTCACTGTGTAAAGGAATTTAGAGGAATAAACCTCCACCCGCCTCTTAAATCGTATGTTTAATCTGTTTATAGGACAAATATCACTTACCCCAAATAGAAATTTTTTGTGTAACTGATGTGGCCCTCAATTCTGACATTCCTGATATTTTCTGATATTGATTGGCAGATATGATAGTTTGCACTTACGACAGATAAACACAGAAAAACAATCATGAATTTTGTATAACTAATAATATTCTGATTTTTCTCACAAAATTTTCTCGACGAATTTTGCAACATTTTTCTGGAGATCAATCGGCAAATTTCACAATTTTTCCCTCTGAATTGATTGACAAATTTAGCTATTTTATCCTGAGACTGACAAATCTTCCTTTTTGTTTTTGTGACATCTTGATGAAATTAACGATTATTTTTCTGCATTCAACTACAAAATTTGTGTTTTTTTTTCTCTGTTACCGACTGATGAATTTCGTGATATTTGCTCATGACAGATTAACAAATTTTACGATGTTTTACTGTGATTGACGAATATCGCTAAATTTTCCCACTGCCAAGTTTCCTCAAAAAATTTTTGGACCACTCGACAATTTTTAAACATTTATTTTTGCCATGGTGGAGAAAATCAGCAATACTTTTTCCCGATTTATGCATTTAGCAATTTTTTTTCCTGAGGAGGGCACGAAAAGGACTAGAGTCTGAGATCAGATCTTGTGCTGCACATGGAAAAAAGTAAAACATGATCTTTTACAGCTTCAGCATTAGATCGTTTCTTTTTTTGTAATCGATGAGCTCAATAATCAGAACTTTTTTTTTTGCTTTAAAAGAGTCTTGCCTTCCCCCCCCCCATATCTGCTAATTTGTGTCTACTCATTATGTAATTTTTTTTACTTTCTCCTTTATTAACAATGACATTTCATTTCCTATTCATATAAAAGCTCTAAATCAAATGTAAAAATTGCCTAAGAATAAATAAAATGCAGACATCCATTGCCCATTCCCATTGAGTTAATATAAAACAGTAAAAACATTTTTAAGATGACCAAAACATAGCTTACAACAGAGTCATATATTGCGCATGCCATGGATTAAATATTGTTATTTCTGGACGAATCATAAACAAGATAAAATGCAGACACCACATTCTCGACTGAAAACAACAACCATTTTCCAAATGGTCCAAAATAAATAAATAAAATGGTGAATTTTAAGGAAACCTATTTAGAAACAATAAACAGTTCACAGAAAATAGGACAACTTTTTGAAAAAAAAAAAAGGCATTTATCGTTTAATAGAAGAAATCAATTGACTATCCCTTTTTCATATTTCTATAATGGATTTAAAATTCCAATACACAGAACATAATTCATTAGTAGAACATAATTCAATTAGTTAAAATGCTAGGCATTACAGTTTTGACTATAATTCCACTAGGTGACATACAATCACCAGAGGATATTGACAATACACTCACTGGTATGCAATATTCTTGCAAGTAAATTAAAAACTAATGCACATCAAATTTTGCAAAATTAAAATGTGAATATTTATATATGTGAAGAAATCATAACCATGTACTTCCGATTATGTCCTACGTTAAAAAAGTTGCTCTAGATTCTGTTTGTCAAAAGTGTAACTTGTAAAAGATTCTAAGCAACACAAAACTGAATAAAATCTAGATTAAGAAATTCATTTGGGAATTAGGAACTCAACTATTATTGCCTATAACATTGAGTGAAAGTTGAAAAATAGACGGGTTACATATAAAACTTTTTTCTGTTCCTTTGTTTTAATTAAAATTAACATTCCAGATAATTATCTTGAGTTTTTGATTCAAATTATTTCAATAGTATATTGTCATATCCTTATAAATTGTAAATATTTAAGTGGCATGTAAAAAATAGTGCAATTAAAAAAAATATTTTATTTTTTCACTCAAACACTTCAACTATCAGGGTTAATTGTACAAATCGCCTCAAACATAATCATAAATATAGTTCGCGATATATTTGTTATTTGTTTACGCGACAACAGGCAAGTAATGTTTGAAGTTAGGCCTAAAAGAAATAAGAAATAGTGGCGAAATTATCTTTTAATAAACCGAATATTTGTAAATGTTTGAAACTTAAAGTACAGCTTACCTTAAAAACATAAAAATCCCTATGCAACTGGAATATTCAGCTGAATCACATGGCATCTGGGTGCAAAGGTCAGGCAAGGAAACACAAAACGCAACGGACTCGCTGGGACTGGCGTACGATTGGAGTGTTGACTGGTTGATTACTCTACTCGCTAGATTACGAAAGAAGAATAAGCAGTTTTACTAGATTTTCATATGTAGAGTTTTGCGAAGTGATTTGTTACTAATAAATCTCTAGTAAGTCTAAAGATATCTGTAACGATACTGAATATTTTTAAGTGAAATCCCATATTTTTTTTACAGTGTATACGTGCTGTAAAAAGTCTTAAGAATCCTTGTTAATCCCCACCAGTAAAATTTTGCTGTAAAATCAGCCTTATTTAATCGGAATATATCCTCGATTTATTAAGCCACAAAGTTCTGCTTTTAAAAAACGGGGACAATACATTAAAAATTTCGTAAAAGCTTCCCGTCGCGAAGGGGTTAAAAGCAACATCGGTCAGTCAGCTTGTGACAACCACCTTAATTACTTCACTCGCAACTGGTAGACAGTATATCTTTATTCTTAACTAAATTGTCTTTCACGGAATAACTGGCACCTCAACTCTTTTCAGCGAAAGAGTTGAAACTTAGATTTTTTAAAAGTCTCCAAATAACATTAAGGGGGGCAGTGATCCTTTATTTGAGCAGAATCGTCGCAAAAAGTCTATTTCTGAGGTATAATAGTACCAAAACAGATTTTTCTTATTGAAATATCATTTATTACGGTTTTAAGAAGTAAAGAATAATGGTAAGTGTATTTTTGTACTTTAAATCTGCTTTTCTCAAAACTAATTTTTCAGCGTTTTTAGATTTTTGAAATTCTTCTTGCGACGTAATTTTTGATCAATATTTATGAAATTGATGCGGAAGTATCCTGATAATCTTTTTAAAGAAACTGTGTAAGCTTTTTAAAATTCGTCTTCCTTAAGATAGTTCAATTTGATTTGTTACTTATTAACCCTTTGGGGCGCAAATCAAATTCATTGCTTAAATATTGAAATAAATGACTGACACCGGAATTTGAAAACAAGTTTATTTTTAAATAAGAAAAGGCTATAATTCACGCATTCAATAAAGCGTGATTTTTTTCTAACAAAATTTCGGTGCCAATGTGGCGTTTGGGAATTAAAATTATGTGTTATATCTATGAAACTACCGCGCCTCAAAGGGTTAAAAGGCAATTTTTTTTTTTGAAAATCGGCATGGAATTTAGATAAAAATCTGTAAAATATTAACTATTCAAGCGATAAAAAAAATCTCACACAATTTTTTTATAATAGTTTTAAATGATAAAAATGCAAAAGCAAGGAAATATCTCAAAAATTGAAACACGAGGAGCATTTTAAAATTTATTTAAAATGTTCAAATAAATTAAAAATGTTAATAAAAATGGAATTTTTTTTAATGATGTTCTATATGCTTTTGGTGAAATATACATATGCACAAAATTTCATATTGCTATGATGAAAAAAAATAATAATAATAACGTCCACCGTACGCTTCGTAGGCACTCTTAGAGCATTACTTATAAAAGTTTTTAAAATACTTCATGCCGTCACTAAAGACAGCACAATTTCTTGAAGTCGAGGACTGCGACTTTCTCTAAGCAGGGACAGTTAGAAAATATTTAATCTTATTAGTATTTTAACATATATTTTCCGGTGTTAATTATAAAAAAAAAAACTCTAAAATTTTCTTTATTAACCCATTAACGCCCAGCGTCCTCATTTGAGGACGGTTACAAAAACAGCAAGAAAGCGGTTTTCCCACCAGTAAAGAGGAAGAAAAATATATACCTTCTTTCACGAGACAGAATCCTCGATAAATTTAGATAAAAATTAACTTGTTTTTAAAAGTGGTGGGAAATACAAAATTTAAATTTTAGCGAAGAAAATAATTCGGGCGTTAATGGGTTAATACCAATTTAATTTTCATTGAAATCGCAATAACATTCCAAGGTTCGTACGGATTCTGGAACTTCATGTCCAAAAAATCCTTTTTGTAGCAGTATTTTCTTATACAAAATCTCAGATTAACCTTTCGCCGGGCTCGAAAATTTTCATCACATAAGCGGGCGCGCGTCGTAAATTGTTCAACAGACGAAAAACAATGAATTATTGCTGCTTTATTTTAATTTTACAAAGAATTAAACATACAAATAATATATACGTTATCCCTGACTACAATTTATAACTAAAAGTATACCGCAAAAAAACTTATTTTGTTATAACATACAGAAGCAGAAACATAGCTACATAAAAAGCTACATACTACTACAATCTCAAAGAATAAAAATTAATAATGAATTACTACACAATAATTAAGTCATTTTGGATTTACAGAATTAGTCCAATATTTCATCTTTCCATATCAAGCATAATATTTGCTTGTTCCATGGTTTTTTACAGATAAATCTTGCGCATTTCATGCACTGTTAACAGATTAAAATGACAGGTGCAACTAATTGCGCAATCTGAAATGCAAATAACTTTCAGGAACTGGATAAAGAGGACCAATAAACGAATACAAACGCTTATTAACACCCACTATTGCTGGAATTTTGTTTTAAAGAAAAAAGAAAGTGAATGTTGTACTTTTTACAACGGCGCGCCCGACGGAAGTAGTGTTGCCAGATGGGCTTTTTATTTTTAATTGAGATTCTTGGCTAGCACCACTTTTTAGGTGCGTTCGTAATTATGTAAATACGTAGCACATATTGTTGTCACTCAGTCCGTCCGTCTGTCTGTCTGTCTGTCTGTCTGTCTGTCAGTCTGTCTGTCCGTCTGTCTGTCTGTCCGTCCGCATATAACAACGCAAAAACTACCCAACCAAATCGTTTGAAATTTAAAATACATGATTATTACATAATTTTGTCGAGTCATTTCAAATTTTATGAAAATCGGATGCATAGATCAATTACAGGGGCAATCAAAAGGATTCCGTTACATTACGGTCAATGGGGAAAAAGTTTCAAAAGCATTTTAATCGTTTGAAATTTAAAATACATAGTTATTACATAATTTTGTCGAGTTATTTCAAATTTTATGAAAATCGGATGCATAGATCAATTACAGGGGCAATCAAAAGTATTCCGTTATATTACGGTCAATGGGGAAAGCTTCAAAAGCATTTTAATCGTTTGAAATTTAAAATACATAGTTATTACATAATTTTGTCGAGTTATTTCAAATTTTATGAAAATCGGATGCATAGATCAATTACAGGGGCAATCAAAAGTATTCAATTACATTATAGTCAATGGAGAAAAAGTTTCAAATGTATTTTATACGTTTGAAATTTAAAATACATAATTATTACATAATTTTGTCGAGTTATTTCAAATTTTATGAAAATCTTATGCATAGATCAATTACAGGGACAATCAAAAGTGTTCCGTTACATTACGGTCAATGGGGGAAAATGTTTCAAATGCATTTTAATGGTGTTGCACTCATTCGAACTTAATAAAATTTATATGCAACTATAAAGTACATATTATAATATACATTTTACATAATTTGTGATGCAAAGAACATATGTTATTGATTTACAAGGCCACCATTATATACATATTCTATTACATAATGGTATAGGGAGAACATTGTTTGATGAGCGTTTTTATTGTAATTCACTATTTACAATTTTATGAGATTGATATATGAGAGTAATATTTTTAAAACTTCGTTATCGTACGAACGCACCTCGTTTGCTGCGCTTCACGTGCAATTTCCAACTTGTTTGAAATTGCAAAAGGCGCCTCATATAATGACATATTAATAAAGGCGAAAACAAACTGGATTTCCCCTTTTAAAAAAGTGGTGCGAATCAAGAAATCTTACTTTTAAAAAAGTAGACCACTGGCAACACTGGACGAAAGTAAGATGAAATTTTGCTTCTCTGAACTATATATATTTTCCTATAAAAAATGCTGTTATTTGAACTTGAAAAAACGGTACCCGTACAAAACATTATGTAATTATAATTTAGCAAGTTTTGTCAAGAAATTGAAGCTTTTTTTCGCCTTATTTAATCCTTTAACGTTAATTGGTTTTTCCTCAAAGCCACAAAATTTTAATAAACATTTTAATAAAAAAAATTTTTTACTTAAGAAAGGTGTTATAATAATTAAAAATAAATGACATTGACATGTTTCGGATCCGTCTAATAAGATCCATAATCCTAATAACAATAAAAATAAAATTTCAAAACATTTCACGGTCAATCCAAATGACACGTGACAATGAGGTATAAACAACAAAAAACAAAAATCACACGCTCTATTGTAAAAAATTAAATTAAAATAGACCATGATCTAAAAGAATTTCATACATGGTTCATCCCATTCAAGCTCTCACGAGGAATTTATTCATTAATTCTAACCATAACTTAGGAATAATAAAAGAAACGGTATCATTGCAAAGAAAATTTTTACGCGTATAAATTTCGATGGACTCCCTTATAATAGACTTACGACAACAATTTGATATGAAACATAGTTTGTTTTCACTAAACAATGATTTTATCCCCTCATTTAAATATGTTCTTGATAAGGCAGTGTTAGTACGTCCAAATTTAATATCAGATTCGTGCTCCCCTTTTCTAATACCAACTTTTTAAATTTAAATTTTAACTTTTCAAAACTGCTTATCAGATATGGAAAAGAAACTCTTTTAAATTCTGTAGGATCTCCCCCTTTGTTGAATCTGTCAATTAACTCTTGATTTTGTTGTTTAGGCTTCCATTTTCTATAATAATTTATTAATTTATTGATGCTACTTATATTATACCCATTAGAACCTGCAATCTCACGGATATTATCCAACTCCTTATTTAAAAATTCTTCAGAACAGACTTTAAACGCTCTGCCAACCATGAAACGGAAAGTAGAGAATTTATAACAAAAAAGTGAAGAAGCGGAATTTGGAATAATATGTTGGCTATTGATTTTCTTTTTATAAATTGATCTTTTCAATGAATCCCCCTCCCTAATTAAAAAAAGTGTCTAAAAACGGTAAACTACAATTCACTTCTAATTCACATGTATATTGAATATTTTTATCTAATTTATTAACTTTTTCAACAAAACTAAGGAAAGAATATACCCCCCATTCCCAAACCAACAAAACATCATCATTAAGTAAACACCTTAATTTTGGTGGAGGACTTGCAGTCAATTCAATATTAAACTTTTTTAATTTAAATTTTCACTTTTCAAATCATCTTGCTGGAGTTTTTTTTTTTTTTTTTTTTTTTTTTTTTTAAGTAAAAGGATTTTCCACATCAACAAGATTGCGGTTCTAGCTAAAATCTAATTCGCGCTGCTCAAGTTGCTATGAGATGAAACTTGGAAGTGAAGGACAAGGAAAGGAAGATGGAAGTAAAATTTTGGACGTCTTCTTCGATAGGGTCGGTCAGATGTCCCGTAAAGTTTCGGAAAAGGGATACCGATGTCTTTGCGCCCGCGAACCGAAACATAATACTTTAGAAATGAGTCCTATAACATTCAAATCTGTCGTTCACATGGAAATGTTAAGAAAGAGGAACTGACAAATAGTTAAAATAGTGGAGCTTCAACTGTAACCTTTTATTCTGCGATGTATTACCCAAGTGGGCAAAAGTAAATTTGATTGGAAAATTTCTCTTTATCTAAATGCCTCATTAACCACTTAATCGTCGCGCCCGAGATATTCACGGGCTGCAAGCTTCACGGCTTTTATTCAGAATTGTCTCTGAATATTCCTCATTAATAGTGGGAATTATGTGCCTCCTAATTCTCACTAGTGGTTTTATAAAACAGAGTACTTATTTTTATTATGGTATCAATTTACATTTTAAATAAGATTTTTTTTTTTTCGAAAAAATGGTGCTAATAATGAATTTGAATTTTTAAACCGTAATTTAATGCTACCATTAAGTGGTTAATTGGAAATTGTCAATAAATATTAATGGTGAAAACTTACATTCAGGTTTAGTCAGTTTTTCAGTCCGTGTAAGTTTAATTGGCTGTAGTATTTCCGCCACATTATGACAACGTATTGCCTATGTCAGTGAAAAGGTTATAATATCCTGGCAAACTGACACCAGGAATGGAAATTTCTACCATATGTGAGAGAAAAAAATCGCGCGCTTATCAATAAGGCGCTTAAGCAAGATGTAATTTTCTATTTAAGTTTACTGGTGAAGTTTACACTGGAGGTACACAAGAATTGTTATTCGATTTAAAAGAAGTCATCTTGTGACAATCTCCTCAGTTACTCCACTTGCAACTGTTGGACAATACACTGTGTGTCTTTTCATCTTTATTGTGTACTCCATATTTTTACACCCTTTTAAGGCGCAACACTAGTCACAGAAAAAGACCCGAGTGATAATGTTAAGTCTATGGGAGCGTTCTTTTCAAATATCTCGCTCAAACTTTAATATTTTTACATGATTTTTTCTAGTTGATCACGATCTACGAGTTTTTACTTTTCAATTTTGGTTTCAGATTAAAAAAATACTTTAAATTTCCAAACTCGTATAAACCGGTTCTGGAATTGGAACTATCATAATATAAAAAAAAGTAAGCAAAATTGAAAAAGTAAAAACTAGCTCGATTGTGGATCCTCCTCAGCTATCCTGGGAAAAAAAATCATGTAAAAATATTAAAATTTGAGCGAGATATTTGAACATGGATTATATTTTCAAAATCGATTTACTGCATAAATCGATTTTGAGTCATTAAAAAAATATGAAAAATACGCATACCGGAAAAAGTTTGACGTATATGTGAAAGATATTTTAAATTGGTCAATTCATCTTCATTATGATGGAAAGGAATTTGAAGACATTTTTCATGGTATCTTGCTGTTTACGATGACAGCTGGATAAACGAATTAATGATAATTAAAATTAAAATGCAATTCTTTGTCGTTACGACTGTTAATTATTAAATGCACACACAACACAATTGTTCCATAGGCACTGGTTATATTAAAAAACACTTTATTCAAAGAATAACACTCACTCGCAGCTCACTGCTGCATTATCGTCTGCAAATTTCTCAAACACAAATTTGGAATAATAATATAAAAAACACTTCACTTCTTTTCACTTTCTGGATTCTGAGATTTTAATTATAGGTAGCACGGTATCGTCTGCCTACATAGAACATACCGGCCCCCATTGACATGTTTCACATTCAATAATAACTCTTTTTTTACTAAGTACACTAATTACACAAATAAATACAAAAGTTCACTATATGTGTTACTTAAATATAAAATTGAAAGAAAAAAACAATATAACTCTCACACACACATATATATATATACACTTTTTTTTAAGTACTATGAGTTTCAGGCATAGGTAAAATACATATTTTACTAATCGATCTTTTAAAAATTCCATTCTGAGTTTTTACCTGAACTACGCGAATTTTCTTATCATTACCATAATATACTTCAATAATTCTGCCTAAAGGCCACTTATTGCTTGATATATTTTCCTCTACTAACAACACTAGATCTCCTATTTTTACATTATCCTTTTCAAATCTCCACTTACCCCTCTGTTGTAATTCACTTAAATAATTATGGTGCCATTTGCGCCAAAAAAGTTGTACAATTTTAGTTATTCTTTGCCATTTTTTGAGGCGATTTTCTCTTATATTGGTTAAATCAGGCTCAATAATGACATTTAATGGTCTGTTTATAAGAAAATGAGCTGGAGTTAGGACTCCAAAATCATCTGCGTCATCTGATAACGGACTCAAAAGCCTCGAATTTAATATTCCCTCTATTTGTATCACTACTGTAAGAAATTCCTCATAAGTGAGATTAGCACCTCCCACAATTCTCTTAAAATGAAATTTAAAGGATTTTATTGCGGCCTCCCAAAGACCCCCGAAATTGGGTGATCTGGGGGGAATAAATTTCCACTCAATGCCTTCACTAGACAAATATGCTGCTAATTTCTCATCAGGTTTTCTTACTAATTCATAAAAGACCCTAAGTGTTTTATCTGCCCCAATAAAATTTTTTGCATTATCAGAATACAATTTGGCACATTTACCTCTGCGTGCTATGAATCTTTTCAGTGCCGCAATAAATGATTCGGAAGTTAAATCTGAAACAATTTCTATGTGTATAGCCTTAAATACAAAACAAACAAAAATACAGACATAAATTTTTTGTAAGATGGTCCTACGTGCATAACCAATTTTGATCATAAATGGCCCACACAGATCAACACCCGAAATATTAAAGCAATAGTCTAATTGGACTCTATCCCTGGGCAAATCGCCCATCAATTGATTTGCAATAACTGGTTTAGCTTTAAAACATGGAATGCACTGATGAACCACCTTTCGACACATTGCACGACCATTTATTGGCCAAAATTTATTTCTTACTAAGGATAGTAAAGTTGACGCACCAACATGCAAATATTTCTTATGATAATAATTTATAACAATTACAGTAAATTTATTACTCTTTGGTAAAATAGCTGGGTGCTTTTTTGAAAAATTTAAATTACTATTATTTAACCTGCCACCAACCCTTAAAATTCCAAATTCATCTAAGTAAGGGTTGAGGCCTTTTAACTTGCTACTCTGACTTACCGATCCTTTAGTCTGAAGACTATGTATGTCGGTACTGAAGGCTTCATTTTGCACTAATTTAATTAAATATTTCTCTGCCAATTCCAGTTCTGACGTACTCAAGGGTCCATTACACTTATAAAGAGGGTTTCTTGTATTCATCACAAATCTGAAAATATAACTAAGAATACGCACAATCGTTAAATAATTATTACTAAGATTAATCAAGTTATATACAAAACAATTCTCGGTGATATTAAAACTTATAACATTAAATTCATTCGAGGATTTAACATTAAATTTGAGCTCTTTATTGAACTCATCATTTGTTTCTGGTATGGTTATTGTACGTTGAGGATAATCACTGTTCTGAAGAAATGAAGGTCCCTTCCACCACAATTCACAGTTTGTAAGTTTGTCAGGATCCATACCTCTGGAAAGTTTGTCAGCAGGATTTTCTTCTGAGCAAATATGATGCCACTGTTCAGCACTGGAGTTTTCTTGTATGTTAGCCACTCGATTTTGAACAAATTGCTTAAGGTCGATAGGTTCTTTTTGAATCCATGCTAGCACAATCATTGAATCTGACCAAAGAAAAACATTAGTCACTATTACTTTCATGGATGATAATACTCTGTTTACCAGTTTGGTTAGCAACACTGCTGCACATAACTCCAATCTTGGAATAGTTAGACTCTTTATCGGTGTAACTCGCGACTTGCTAGCGATTAAATTCACCATCACATTTCCTAAGGAATCACTGGATTTGCAATAAACTGCTGCCCCATAGCAACGTTCTGAGGCGTCAGCAAACCCGTGTATTTCTATAATTTCTGGGTTTTCAATTATAATACGCCTACAAATTTTTATATTATTTACACATTTAAATGACGTAAGAAATTGATGCCACTCATGAAACTCTGATTCAGGAAGCTCGTCATCCCAGTCAATATTGATTCTCCACAATTTTTGCATTAGTATTTTGGCTTTAGATATAACTGGACCAAGAAGTCCCAATGGATCAAAGAGTCTCGCGATTGTTGACAATACTTCTCGCTTTGTGTAGACATTGTTCAGTTCCACCTTAACTCGAAAAGTGAAACAATCATCTCTTGGGTTCCACGAAACCCCTAATGTTTTAGTTTCAATTTCATTTTCAAATTTGTACCCTTCTTCATATGTCAGCGAAAGATTTTTATCACTTGTACACCACTTATGGAGTCTCATACCTGCTTTATGCATAATCGCTATGAGCTGCCGCTGCAACTCTTTGGCTTCTTCAAGCGTAGGTGCACCGCACAAAATATCATCCATGTAAATATTTTCTCGAAGAACCAATGCTGCCATCGGATAATTATCTCCTTCATCAATCGATAGATGGTTGAGAGTTTTCATTGCTAAATAAGGCGCACTAACCGTACCGTATGTAACGGTCTGTAGTTCAAAAATTTTAGGCTCTTCTTCGAAATTATCGTTCCACAAAATTCTCTGCAATGCGTGCTGACTAGGATCAATATTGATCATTCGATACATCATTTGAATATCCGCAGTCAGTGCATAAGTATGCTCTCGAAAACTAACCATAATCGTGAATAAATCATTCTGAATAACACCGCCATTATATTGCAATGAATTAAGTGATGTGCCATTTGTTGTTGTGGCAGAACAGTTAAATACAACTCTCAGTTTTGTGGTGGACTTTTCTGGTCTAAAAATGCCATGATGTGGAGCATAATACACGACGTCAGGTTCTTTCACTTCTTTAACCTGTTTCATATGCTCCAACATTTCATATTCATTTAAAAAATCTTTATACAATTTGAAGTATTTCTTATCTTTTGATAAGCGAGTCCACAGCGATTTGAGTTTTTTAAGAGCAAGCTCCCTAGATTGGCCTAAACACGAAGGATTTTCCTTTAAAGGCATTTTCACCACGTATCTCCCTTCCTCATTTCTCCAATGCGTACGCGCAAAATGCTGCTCACATATCTCAGATTCCTTACTTTTTGATAACTCTACTTCGACGTTTTCAACTTCCCAAAACTTTTTTAATGTTTGGTTTAAATCTTCCTCCCGAATCAGCCCACAATGAACTTTTACATCACTTTCCTGCTCTATGCATCCACTAGCCACATACCCAAATACGGTATTTTGTAAAAGTAAATTTGAACTCTGAGAATATATTTGTCCCGGTCTTAATAACTCATAAAATATTTCTGCACCCAACAACATATCAATTTTATCAGGGAAATTAAATCTATAATCTGCTAATATAGTTAAATCTGGTACTTCAACATTTATGTTAACCACTTGTTGCGGAATTAAATCTGTAATTTTCCTTACTACTAGCATAGTCAATTCTCTTTCAAAACTTTTATCTCTATTCGCGATTTTTGTATTTACGTAGCCTTTTATTGTCATAGAAGTGTCATCCAAACATGAAATTAAAGTATTCGTTTTATTAATTCTAAGCTGCAATCGATTAGCACACTGCGAAGTAATCAAACATGCTTGTGAACCGACATCTAGTAAGCATCTAACTTCCTGCCATTCCGAGAACTTATCTTTAATGAGGATACGCGCCGTACTTAATAAAACGGATTTTGTTTTATTTTTCACAAAACTAGAGGCGACAGTCTGACTCGGAGGGTAGGAAAAAATTTCCTCGGGTTGTGAATTTTTTATTCCTGCAGCCGATTGAAACACATGACCAACATTTTTATTTTTATTATTTAATTCCTTTTCTTCTCTAGAAAAATGTATTAGCTCAGAATGCGGTAGGTTACATCTAGCACAATTTTTAGACTTACATTTCTGTACGCAGCAATTATAATTTAAACATTTGAAACATGCTTTATTTAATTTCACAACTTCTACTCTATCTTTAATGGACAGTTTTTTGAATTGCGGACAAGAATGTAAACCGTGATACTCATTAGATTTACACAAGACACATTTTACATTTTTTGTTTCCGAAAAAAATATATTTGAAGTGCTCTTTTGAGGCCGATTTTGAAATTTATTTGTCGCTATACGTTTATTTTCATTTATCGTGTTTCTCGAATACACATTTGATTCACCTTTAGATTTATTTTAAATCGACAAAAAAATATCGCATTCTCTTCCTAGTTGCTGTGGTTTAAAATATGACTCTGATTGTTTAATTGCGATATGATTCATTAATTCGCGATCTAAAGAACTGAAAATTTTATCTGAAACAATCAGATCGCATAATGATTTAAAATCATTTACCTCACGCAAATTACAGTAATACTGAAAAATTGAACTCAGCCTAGCTGCAAATTGAACGTAACTTTCCGACGGTAATTTTTGCGCACTCTTGAAATTGTTTAAACATTCTTGTGCAGTAGGTTGAAATTCCTTTAACACTATATTTTTCAATTTATCATAACTAATCAACTCTTCCTCTGATAAATAGATCATTAAATTGCTCGCTTTTTCGCCGAGAATATTTAACAGAATTTCGGCCTTAAACTCTTCAGGTACATTTTTAGTTCGAAACGCTTTCTCAAGAGATTGAAAAAAAAGATTAAATGACTCAGCTCTCGTTGGTAAAGGAATAGTTAAAGTTTTAATACTTTTAATAAAACTTTCCAAGTTATTGTTCCCTATTTCCGTTTCCGATTTTTCTGTTACGGACGGCAAATTTTCCCGAGATTCTTTACGCAATTTGGCTATTTCTAATTCTTTCTCTAACTGAGCTAGTTTAATTTTTTCAAATTCCGAATTTTGTAATTCTAACTCCCTTTCTAATTGCGCTAATTTAATTTTTTCTAATTCTAATTTTGTTTTCTCAGTTTCTGTTCGTGATTTATACTCCTCAACAACCGAATTAACGATGCTTTTTAATAACTGCTCATTTGAGTAATATTCACTATTCTCTATAATATTTCTTAAATCAATAATTTTACTACTTTCAGGAGCAGTTAAACCCAATTCCTCAACTACAAGCTTAAGCTCGTGTTTATTTAGATTATCAATAACAGACATAATTAAATCAAAATAAACTAAAAAATTGCTCTTACCTCACTCAAATCGCTGCGAAATTCAGAGGAAGACTCATTATAATTCTTAAATTGATCATCTTAAACACAATATTTCACTTGTTGAGCTCGATATTATTCGAAGATTCTCATGTTAAACGTTGACAGATCTATAATAGAACTCTTAATATCACATCAGCACATCGTTCAAATTCCATGATTTTTCACTCTCATAAATAATTATTTTCACCTTACGGCTCGGCGGTCCATGTTAATTATTAAATGCACACACAACACAATTGTTCCATAGGCACTGGTTATATTAAAAAACACTTTATTAAAGGAATAACACTCACTCGCAGCTCACTGCTGCATTATCGTCTGCAAATTTCTCAAACACAACTTTGGAATAATAATATAAAAAACACTTCACTTCTTTTCACTTTCTGGATTCTGAGATTTTAATTATAGGTAGCACGGTATCGTCTGCCTACATAGAACAACGACCTTTACGGTGCCTTACATTGGATCAGGATCAAAATTACATACATTTAGCCCAACAGTGTTAGTAATGGAATCTGGCGCAAAATGAAACAGTTGCACTATCTAGTGAAAGGGTTGATAGTGTACTGGTTTTTAGCATGGGACTATTAAGGAGCCTCTGCAGTGAAACTCTCTATTTACGGAATCCCATATTATGAGAAAAATTTCAAGCGCGCTGACTCATTACCTAATATAACTAGGACTTTCCTCTAAGGAATTAACCTGAGGGATAATACTAAGAACATAGAATTAATAGTAACTTGTGATGAGTAAAAAAATGACGAAATATTATATATAAATTACAAAATATTATATATAAATTCGAATAAGCCGTTGGAAAATTGGAAAGCAAATAAAGCAAGACTCCCATGCATGCGTATAAAATTAGAAGTACGCAATACATTAAATGTGATACAGAAAATAAAGCACTAAAATATCTTATATTGGAATTTTACACTTTAAAATGACTTCAAGAACATAAACATACGCTCCACTAGAAATTTTGAGCATACAAATGGCAAAAAGCATGATGGTTGAAGAGAATAAAGGATTTTTTTACATGGTATGTTGGTACGCAAACATTAATTAAATACCATACTAACATCATACGAGTATACTAACATACATACTAACATACTAACTACATACTAACATCACCACAGCAGAAGTTGCGCTTATGCGCCAATAAAGAGCAATCTCGTTGTTCGCATGCGCACAAAAAATGGCTTCAAAAATGAGGAAAAAAAAAAGAAAAAAGAAAGCACTGAAAAATGGCATTAAAAATCAGCCAACAACAAGGCAACAAGGAATTCAAAAAATAACTATATGCGTGTGCAAAAAAAACAAGATCGCTCTTTGTTGGCGCATTAGCGCAACTTTTGTTGCGGTGGCGTTAATAAGTAAGTACCCATATACTTCATCTACTCTGTTTTAAAGCATACCATAATACAATATTGTCTCCGATATCAGACAGCTCGGTAGAATTAAAGACCAGTTCAAAAATTCCATTAACACTTTCGTCGCAAGGGATGAGATAACTCATCTTCCAAGGACAGAAAATCACGATCCTCCATTATTGGCATTTAATCTTATAGTTTGGTGATCGTATTTTGGTCGACGGGATAACAGAGTAGTACCAAATTTTCATTGTAAAACGATGAAATAATTGACTGACACCAAATTTTCAAGAGAATTTTTTTAGAACAAGTTGGAAATTGCACGTGAACGTAGCAAATGAGGTGCGTTCGTACGATAACGAAGTTTTTAAAATATTCAGATCTTGCTGATATAGTTGAGCGTACTCCGGATACAGTATAGTAGTCGAAATCTTTATGTTTCAGTAAATATGCAGGAAGTAATTTTTATTACACCTCAGCAACTATATCTTGCTAATAAAATGTGAAATAGTTGAATATAATTAAAATATGTCCCAAACAATGTTTCCCCGTATAGCATTATGTAGTCGAATACTTTTTTGTGTGGCCCTGTAATTTAATAATAAAAATTCTTTGCATCACAGATTGTACAGAATGCATATTTTAGTATATATTTCATAGATTCATGCCAATTCTATTATGTTCGAATGAGTGTAACATCATTAAAATGCATTTGAAACTTTTTCTCCATTGACCGTAATGTAATGGAATACTTTTAATTGTCCCTGTAAATGATCTATGCATCCGACTTTCATAACATTTGAAATGACTCGACAAAATTACGTAATAATTATATTTTTAAATTTCAAACGATTAAAATGCATTTGAAATATTTTTCCCGATTGACCGTAATGTAACGGAATCCTTTTGATTGTTCCTGTAATTGATCTATGCATCCGATTTTCATAACATTTGAAATGACTCGACAGAATTACGCAATAATTATGTTTTAAATTTCAAACGATTAAAATGCATTTGAAACTTTTTTCCCTATTGACCGTAATGTAACGGAATCCTTTTGATTGTACCTGTAATTGATCTATCCATCTGATTTTCATAAAATTTGAAATGACTCGACAAAATTATGTTATAAATATGTATTTTAAATTTCAAACGATTCGGTTGGGTAGTTTTTGCGTTGTTATATGCGGATAGACGGACAGACAGACAGACGGATGGACTGAGCGACAACGATAGGTGCTACGTATTTACATAATTACGAACGCACCTAAAAAAGGCCTACTCTTCATTCTAATCCGAAAATTAAAATTTTAGTAAAATATTATTGGTACAATTTCTTCGTTTTTTTAAATAAAAATTAGGTGATCGCGTCGTGTGACCACCGCACAGTGGGGCGTTTTGATAAACTAGGTGGACAAAATCCATAAGGTATAGCTGGGGTTCTTAGTAAAATATGCCATTGAGTCAATCACATCGAGTCCTACGTGAATCGATAGCCCCCCCCCCCCAAAAAAAAAAAAACATTTTTCCCCAGTTTCAAGTTTGTATCTCAAGAAACGGGGGGGGGGGGGGTAATGACCCTAAATGACAGTTTTGGAAAATAGCGCATTATGACGAAACTACTCAGCGGATTTCAGCAAAAAAATAAGTGGTGTATAAAACCACCATACGAATGTTTGACAATTTTTTTCAGATTTTTTAAAACAAAAGAACAACTTTTCTAACATTTTTCCTGTTTCTGAATGAACATTTTAATTAAAAATCTATGGAAATTTCTGAGTATTCTCCACCTTAATGGGGGAGATGGGGGCGCGTGTCTCGCACAAATCTCACATATTAATTCAAACGGTAGCTTAAAAAGATGGCGTGAAATAACTTTCCGGTAGACCTAATATGTGAGAGACACGCCCCCCCCCCCCATATCCGGTTGAATATGATTTTGTCTTTTTTTAATATGATGCACCCTACGTAGAAAATTGAAATTCATAGTGAATATGCATCATATCTCATAGTATTTCATGCAAAAAAATTAAGGTGGTCACTCAGAAATTGCAACAGATTTTTAATTAAAATATTCATTCAAAAACAGGAAAAATGACTAAAACTTGTTCTTTTGTTTAAAAAAAATCTGAAAAAGTTGCCAAATATTCGTATGATGGTTTTATACATCCCTTTTTCTTTTGTTAAAATCTGGTTAGTAGTTTCGTCACAATGCGCTCTTTTCCAAAACAGGCATTTAGGGTTATTACTTCCCTCCCCCCCCCCTCGTGGTCTTGAGATACAAACTTGAAACTGGGGAGAAATGACTTTCCTTTTGTGGGCTATCAATTCATGTAGGACTCGATGTGGTTGACTCAAGGGCATATTTTACTAAGAAACCCGGCTATACCCTTTCTCGTTAAATCTTTTGGCACAGTGCCAGCTTGTTCGGCTATACTTTTTACTACTGTTAGGAGCAATTTCATTGAAAGTTATCTTTCATAATGTCTAATTCTTTAATCGAGCGAGCTCTACTATCCAAATTCTTTAGCCTCAACCAGTGCAATGCGCCAGCCGCTCTTCGCGCTTTTAGAAAACACAAAAAATGCGTAAAGGTAACGGTCCTTTGGCAGTTAATGTTTTAAAAGTAATGGTTGACACGTTTGAGAGAGTAAGTTCTCTAAATGTTCAGAAAAGAAGAGGACAAAAACCCGTATCACAGGATACAATCGAAGAGGCAAAATCGATTGTTGACAGAGCACCAGACAATACTGCTACTACTTCCAGCGCTCGTGGGATATCTCGGAGTCAGGATATGTCTTATTGTTCGGTATGGAAAATCATACGAAAGATTATCCACTATTACCGTAGATGGTCAGCTGTGTACAAGAGTTAGGTCACACCGACCATGATAAGCGATTGACTTTTGCTCTTACTTTTCTTGCCATAAAGGAGTTGAATGATGATTGACCGTCGAAAATGGGGAGACGAGACCCATTTTTACAGGAATAGAACTATAAATACCCTGAACTGCCAAATTTGTGATCACAAAGAGTATTCAAGGAAATTCCTTTGCATTCACCAAAGATAATTGTTTGGTGAGGTTTCACAGCAGATTCATTCTGCCATGAGAACATTTCTCCGAAAGGACTGTAACTTGTTCTGCTACCGAAGAAAAATATCGCCAAATGCTACAAAACTTTGTTATTCCTGGAGAAAACCATTTTAGTGCAAGATGGACGGAGGACGAAACTGCCATATTGCTTTGCGCGTGCAGCAGCTGCTACGGCAGAAATTTACAAGACATTAGCCATGTTTTGCAACTGCATGACCAACCCAGTTTCCTGATCTTACACTCTGCAACTTTTGGTTGTGGCGTTACCTAAACTCCAGAGTCTAGAGATGCCCAGGACTTGGTTACGTTGAAGGATAACATGTCGCGAAATGTACGGGAGATTTATACAGACATGTTATTCTCTGCTGTTGTAAATATTATGCATAAAATGCAATATGTGGTTCACAAAAACGGTGGTCAAATGGAACTTTAGTTGGATGTGCTAAATAAATGGTATTTTTTTATGTCAGTATGGATTCTTCTTTTTTGAAACTCTCTTTTTCGAATACAGCACCACATATTCCCCTGGCGGTAACTTTTGGAACTAAATTGTTTTTTCGCTGAAAAACTTCCTCCCCCGGCTTGTTTCCTACAAAATTTGGCGCCTTTCTCGCAACAAATCGCGCTTCAGAACACTCTGAGCACCGTCAGTTTAATTATGGCCACCTTGTATAATAAAGAAATAATAATCTCGTTCTATCAAGATAATATATTTTATCTGATATAAAATAAGATAAAGAAATACTTACTTTTTCTATTTAGGAAGTATAGTAAAAAAATCCATTTTCATATTTATTACGTCTTAATATCATTCATTTGTTGCGAAATGAAAGAAACTTTTGTTTCGTTTTATGTAATTCGCGTTATATTTTATGATTTCTTAATATAAATATTAACAATGTACCCTGATGAATTTAATGGTGAAAGGTACACAATAATGTATCAAATAAAAAAAAATCAATTTTGTAATAAAAGATATTGTCAAACCTTATTAAAAAGAATCCAATTAAGAAATACTTTTATTAAATCCTGAAAAAAAAATAATACTATGTTAATATAACAAGGAGTAAAGAAAGCAAAGAAAAACAGTTTTATTTTACCAAAGATTCCAATAAAAAACGCATTTCTTGTCTTGTCGGAGTAATGAACATTTTTTGAAAAAAGAAAAGGCGGAATATACAATGAAAGTTTAGTTTTGCTACTCAATTCTCTATTAAATTGTTATCCGATTTTTTTTTTCGGAGATAAATAAATTATTACATGATGAAGGAAAAACTGTTTTAAAAGTTAGGTAAAAATTAATTATGTTTGTGTTCTTTTGTGATTAAGAATTAATTATGACTAAAATGTAGCAAACTTTTCTGCAAACCTAAATTCAAAATATTCATAATAAAGCACAAAATAAATTGACACAAATTAGCTAGATAAACTAAGAAAAGGGGATAAAATAGTTATTTCCGTGTTAAAACAATTAGTTAATTTAGAATTTTAAACTAATATTTGGGTTCAGTGAGAACATAATTAAAATTCGTGGTACATAAGCTTCGCTGTAGACTGTTATGAAACAGAATTCTTTTATGTTTCTTTTGGAATAATGAATATTTTGTTGCTCTTATGCTACCGAATGCCCGTTTAAGTGCATATAAATTTGATTATGTTTAAACTAATGCGACATTATTAAAATGCACTTCAAGCATTTTCTTTTCAAATTCAGTGCAATGTAACAGAAAACTTTTGACTGTCGTTGTAAATAAACTATCATTACATTTACACACACACTTTACATTTTTAACCCTTTCCGGCACACTGTGTCCGGTCTATGATACCTAATGTTAATTCAAAACTTGCAAATGGCACCAGTAAAATTTTAGTAAAATTTTGCTTTTAGAATAAAAGCTTAAATTGAAGGATTCAAAATATTTGCAAAAATTCGTTTGAATTCCGGTGTCAGTCGATAATTTCTCATTCTAGTACAGATTTTGCCCGTGCCGGAAAGGGTTAATAAAGATCGTTTTTACTCTATGTTAATAACTTATTAAAATTACAGAGCCATACGAGAGTCTGATCAATGTTTTGGAAAACAACCTTTCAAATAAAGCCTATTTGTTTTAGCCTTTTACAAAATTTTTCATTTTTTGTCACCGGTTTTTCAAAACAGAACATTTTGCCTAATTGAATTAGAAAAATCATCGAATAAATGTTGCAATATTTACGATAAAAATTTAGTAGTGCGAATAATTAATCAGGATCTGAAATCACATGCCCGTACGTGTTATGGGCAAATTCAGAATTGGCAAAAACACATTGTTCATACAGTGCTCAGCAAAAGTTTAGACACTGGTGTTTTTTAACCTTTAAATAAAAAATACGAATACTTGAATTTTACAAATGGCTATACTTATTTTTGTATATATTTTAAAGAATGTAGGATAAAAAAATTATTATAATTTAAGATAATATTTAATTTTATTGAAAAAAAGTAAAATTTGTATATTGCAAAAGTTTAGACACTTTTTTGATTTTTTGCCTACTGTTCATGAAAAAATGCAAATTTCTAAGTTATGGTGTCATATGTTTTAAGTATTTAAGTATACCTCGATATAGCATCAGTTAGTGAAGATATCACGAGCTAAAAATATTCAGTTAGATGAGGTAAGTGAAGTAGGAAAGTTGAAATGGAAAGAGAAGACAGTTGCAGAAATTTCAGCAGCATTGAATCGTCCAAAGTGGTCTGTCAATGAAATATAGTCTAAGGATGGCTGCTTCAAAACAAAACATAATCTGGAAGATCTTGTGTGACGAGAAAATGAGATGACAAAAGGATCCAGAAACTGACATTTACACAAGTAATGATTGCTAATCACATTAAAAGTAAGTTAGAACTTTCTGTGTCGACGGAAATGATTCGTAGATGATTTTAAGAAACAAGTAAATCAATTTACATGAAAATGATAAAACAATCAGCTTTAAAATGTCGCTGTAAATTGGCGAGAATTCAATAAACTTGCAAACATACGTCATATGGACACAAATGGTACGCTATAATATTCAGGAACGAAAAAAAGTGGAATTTGAATGGCCCAAACAAGTGAGCATACTATTGGAATGACTTAAGTAAAGATCCTTTACTTAAGTCATTACAGTACTTTATTAACCTCTTCGCTACTGGCGATTGTTACAGTATTTTTAATTATTACTGAATTATTTCTTCTCTCGTTTGACTTCAGAGCAAGATTTTTGTTTTATTTTCATTAGCTCGAATCTTAGAATTCGAAACATATTATTCTTATATCAAAATTTCATTTATATTTGAGTATCTTTAATAAAATGGGACAAAACTGATGTATCCATTTGGGTACTCAGGGATTGAAGAGGTTAAGTCGACAAAAAGAAGGTGACTTTTAAATAATTTGGTCCTCACTTAGCTTTAATGCTCGTGTATGTGTGGAGTTATTCATTTGTTGCCAAACAACACAAGACTACGTACATACGTTGGAGATTAATTTTTAGTCATTTGGGAAACTTTAGCTGATCTAAAGTATGGACTTTAGCATCTATTCATGTTGCATACAAAAGAAGAACTTCGTTTAACTCTGAAAATACTATTGATCTCAACTGGCCGGCGTGTAGTTCTGATCCGGACCCAATCGAAAACTTTTCTAACTTCATATGTCGTAACTTTTATGCAAATTTTTGCTATAATTTTCTTTTAATGAGGTTCGAGCTGCTGTTAAACATGTTTGATACGAAATAGACCCCCAAGTGACGCAGCATTGAGTTTTTTCGATGAAAAGTCACATTCTTGGACTAACTGCAAGCAATGTGGGTGCAACTCGATACTAATTTGTAGTTATTTTTTCTGTAAATACACAAATTGTCTATACTTTTCCACAATGTTAATTTTATTTTTTTGTCATTATATTTTATGTAAAAGGTAAAATTCAAAATTTATTGTGTGTAAATAAAGAATAAGTCACAAGTAATATATGACAGAGGAATTATAAACATTCGGTACATGCTTCTGAAAATAGAAGCGTAATCGATCATTGTCTAAACTTTTGCTGAGCAGTGTTAACGTAGGAACAGATCAGAGGGGTGGTTAAAATGCAGCGGAAAATTTTAAGAACATGCAATTCTGCTTCTAAAAATTAAGATTACTTTTATTTTAAACAATATTTTCTCATTTTTTTTACACCTCAGATAAAATGACAATTATGGTGTTAAACGACGAATAAAATTATATTTTTCAGCTAAAAATCCTATTATGTCAACAAAAGTACAGAAACATTTTCGATAATTTTGCTTTTGGTAGTATTTAAATACAAGTTTAAAAAAATAATAAAAATTAGTTTCAAAATTTAAAAAAAGATGGAAAATTTCTGAAAATATGTTATTGTTCTAAAACGGAACATTTAAATCAATGAAACCTGTCTGCCGTAAGTCTTGAGCATAATCCTTTGAAAATGGATTCATAAATAATTGCCTAACTGATTCTATTTTTTCATGTAAAATAAATTAAAAATATGGGATAAACACTACTTTTTCTAAGCTAAAATATTCGTAACATTTAGTCTGAATATTTCTAACATTTAACACTAAAACCGCTGGGTATTTTACTCAAGTTTTTTGAAAAGTGTTTTCCACCAGAATTTTCATTTAAACTATTTAACTTATTGTTTTAGTCTATTTTTGTGCTCCATACATTTAACATATCTTATGAAAAGAATTCTGGTTCAACCCTACTATTATCAATCTGGCAGGGGTCATTTTGACCCCTAATGGCGGTTCTAGTGTTAAATATTAATTGAAATTAAAATGCCATTTTAATTAAAAATATAGTTTTGACATAACTATTAAGCGCTTTAACTGATGGATCAAGCAAAATTTTCTTGCCGTACAACGTACGGGCAAATCAGTTAAGAAATAAGTCAAAATCTGTCCGGCAGTTTCAGAGAAAACAAGTCTTAAAGTTTGAATTTTCCCATATGATTGTACCTAGTTTTGTTCTCCAATAAGTACTCATGCGGCTGAAAAAGAACAATAGCATTAATTGAAAAAAAATTAAAAAGGGTAAACAAATTTCACCAAGTGGATACAGTGAAATGAAGTCAAATTATGTGATACTTGGTGTTGCCAGGTGGAGAATCATAAAAAGTAACGGAAGGAGACAAAAAAGGGGCGGGGCAGCGACTTCTGACTCCGAATATATTAAAAGATGAAACTCTGTGAAAACGGAACCCGTCTCTAACGGAACGCTGTCCTAAATGATAAATTTTCGCTTTCTTGCTGTATAATTATATCAGCTTAGACGAATTTCTGTTTACAATTGACAGTTTTTACCTCGACATCCGCTTGTATCTGAGCAGGGTACTTTAAACACCATATAGTCAAAAATGCTTAACTCATGTGGCATAAAATTATTTTGCTTTTTTGAACAATTTTCATTTCTCTCAAATTTTATTCAATGCAAAATAAAGTGCTCCAAACCTCCCGTAGAGTGGGTCACCATCTTATATGTGTTGAGTATTGATCCATTATTTCAAGTTATTATATGCTACACTTAAACAGCGATTTTTTTTTTATAAATGATTATATATCAAGCAAAATGATATATGTAACTTTATTCTAGATTCAATATTTAAAAAATAAAAAAAAATATTTTGTAAAAAGTTGATCAAGTCTACCTAGTTTCTACTTTATGAATTGGGGATAATCAGGGAAGTGGTTTTTATATAATATTTGGTAGGGGTGTAGTGCAGGGTTGCAAAGATCTAGGCGCCAGCAGGCAGTTTCTCACCACAAAATTTATTTCGTTTTTCCTCGTCTAATATTTCGTGTGAAATTCCTGCTAGAATGCTATTTAATTTTGAGCGAAAACAACTTTAAAATTTTAGTGGTGAGAGACTACCCTCTGGCGCCTAGATTTTTGCACGCCTGGTGTAGTGGATGGTATAAGGAGGTATACGAGGAATTTTTCAATAAACTCCATACACCCTCTGTTTCTCAAATAAAGCTATAGCGCATAATGTTATATACTTTAGCACAAAAACACCCATTTTATCGGTGATGATTTTATCAACAAACCGAAAATTGTAGATGTGGGTTTGGTTTGAAGCGTGATTTTCTCCACCATTCCGACCGGGAATTAAAAATAAAAGTCCGACCAGTTTCGTAGCAAACGCTTATTGTGCTAGGAGGCATTAAAGCTAAAATCTCGTTCTGATTCTGACCCGGTGTAAAAGTATAAAGTTTGGCCAGAGCCCGGCTTGTTTTGCCTTGACTATATATCTATCAAGCATGCCGATATTTCAGAAGGAACATTATGCAGCGGTTAAAATGATACAAAAAGTACACTTACTTATGCATAGATATCCTTTTCATAAACTGTTCGAAATGCATGGAATACAAAATATCAACAATATCAATGATCACATAGTAAATTACATACGTAAACACTGACTTGAAGTACCAGACAGTAGCGGCTCGTCAGGGAGTGCTGCATCAGGTTTTACTTACCACTTAAATTTAACAGAATCTTTTCTGATATTTATTCGACAAATTTTGTTGATTAAAGAAAACTGAAATTACCATACAATTTTAGTGGTGTGAATAAATTGATGCAGCACCTCCTGATGAGCCGCTACGGGTGCCAGAAACGCCATTTTGAATGTTTTGACCATTGCAGCTTAGGTGTTAACAATTCCTTTTGCTTCCTAAACTGATAGACGGCAGGTTCTGGGTTCGAACTCAATCACGTCCGTCGGCCAAACCGTTCAGAGTTTCCGCCGTTTTCTTCGTGGAACCCGTGGATTTCCTTTCGTAAATACGGGTTAGGTTCTATTAGAAGGATTACTACCACGGATTACTATGGATTACTACCATGAATTACTACCAAGGAAGGATGGCACGGAGGGCATTTCATCCTTTAGGGATCATATCCGAAGTGTAGATAATTGGCCGTCATAAACACAAACAAACCTAAAAGTCCCTCTGTCTTCGAAAGTGACAAAATTTAAAATTTTTACAAATAACCTGAAAAATTATTACTACTAAATACCCAAACAGCAATAATAGTTTGCAGGAAAATTACAGCAGTCATGCTTTGCAAACTTCCAGTTTAGCATAACAAGATTAAAATATCAATACAAGACTGCAGAAAAATAACGCAAATGCTGAAGTCACCATATTATATGAATTTGAAGCTAACTTACCGTGCAAGTTAAACTCTTTCTGTATGAAATTTATTGCAAGTTATCAAGCTAAAAAGAAGAAAGTTTAGTTCTGTCAAAAAAAAGTACGACAAATTCTTCGCAAACTAATAAAAAGTTTAATTTTGTGTTGTTATTTATATTTTGTGGTGTGAGATTGATGGTGTGAGAAAAAATTTTGTGTTGTTAAAAATATTGCATGTTTATTGCAAGGCAGAAATCTTCGAACGTCACAGTACTTGCATACAGCTGTGACATTAATTCAGAGCCGCCAGATTTAAACTCTTTTTTAGTTCTGATTCCCAACAGAAACTCTGTAATGTATTGTTTACTTTATTTAATAACAAATGTTCCTTTTTTCATAATAAAGATCAGTTTGACTCTATCTCATCGAATTATGAGGACTGTCCTGCTGGTATGAAATGAAAATAATCCTAATATAGTACTATTAATGATAATATCCTAATGGATCAGTCCTTTACTTCTGAAACTAATGATGGTAACTCAAAAAATAGTATCAATCCCTTTTACGTGGAGATTGGTGAAAATTAAGCGATGTACCCGACAAATAACCGAGATAAATACCGAAAAACCTAAACTCGCGCTAAAAGGCAAACGTTTGGTTATTAATTATAAAGCTGTTTTGGTTTTCAGGAACACTCAGCGTTAGATTCACCAAAAGCCAAAAAATATACTACTCTCGATTCTCGGGAATTACGACTCAAAAACTTCTGTATCAGAGGACTTCCGTGCTATACGGATACATAATTAATTACTGATATTCTGAAAGAGTATGATTTCACAGTTACTGGAATAGCCATGCCTAATAAACAGTAAAACTGGAGATCGAATGCAACTTTATATGGCAAATATCTTACCTTATAAAAAACTTGAGGAAATTTATCAAATTAAGACTATTCACTATCTGTCAGTTAAAATTGAAGTTTTTACTAGCAAACAACGTGTTAAACACTGTTACCGTTGCCAGGGATTTGGGAACGCCTCGGAGATATGCTGGTTTGACGTTAAATGCGGTGAATACGAGGGTTACACTTAAGCACAGAATGCAAATACAAAGGCCGTATTACGTCCAAATGTGCCAATTGCGGTTTAGTTCACCGTGAATCCTACCGAGGCTGTCTAAGAAAACCACATAGACTTAAAAATAAATCCAATAATAAAACTAATAAAAATAGTAATTACCAGGTTACCAAGGAAACCGAGCTTTTAGCTGAAATTTTCAAAAATATTAATTATACTGAAGCAAAACATTTTCTAAAAATGGGACTTTTGTACTACTGAAGGGCTCCGAAACATAACATTTGGCGTGGCAAATACTTATAAGGTCTAATTTATCTCTAAGAATATTTCTAAAAAATGGAAATTTAAAGGAGTGAAAATATTAAATAAACGCTGTAAAAAACAATCAAAATTGAGATTTCAAAGCAATTTCATGAAGTACCAGACCGAATTTTAAAATAACAATAAATCTTGCTTTAACATAGGCTATTTTTATGTCGATGTCACTACCATCTGTGTGTTGCAGGAGCAAAAAATGTTGGTGTTACGGGTTTTTGAATTACGGAAAGGTTTAGAAACATGAAAATTGGAATAATAGTTAAGATATAAATAGCTCCAAGAACATTTCCGAAAATACACGAAACTTAAAAGCATGAAAGTCGCTATAATATTTCAAACAATAAGTACCATAATATTTCAAAAATATAATCAAATCGAAAAAAATTAAACTTTCCCGGTTGTAGATAGTGATCAGCTACCCTATGCAAAACTAGTTGGATGTGAAAATCTCATACGTACAGTTTAATATTTAAAAAAAAAAAAATAAACATGTTAATACTTTAATAATTTTAATTCAGTATTATACCAACTTTGATTTTTATCTGAAATTTCTGCTTCTGTCAATTAATCGGAGTAAAAAGAGTTTACGTCTCTGCACGAACCGGTGGACAATAGAATCATAGGTAGATTTTTTCTTTCAAATTCAGGGAAGACCTACTTGCCAAACCCCAAAATAATCATAAACAAACATTTTAGTTCAGTTCTATGCGTAAATTCACACATTTTGTTATGGTAAAATAATGAAAATGGGACAGTCATCGTGATTATATCGCCCCCTTCCAGCGGATTTTTTAAACTTTCACAAAATACACTTTTCATACACTTTCACAAAAAATGTTTCAATTCTATGCATAAATTCTTACACTTTTAGGTTGTACAATATTGAAAATAGTGCAAAAACAGGTATTACAGCGTCTCCTTCCGGTCGATTTTTTTCAAATTCAGGGAAGACCAACTGGCTATAGCCATACACTTTCACAAAATAATTGTTTTAAATCTATCCAAAAAATCATAAATTTTTTCATTGGTACAATATTGAAAATGGCAGAAAATTTGCTATTGCAACGCCCCCTTACGGCGGAATATTTCAAAAAATGAAGAAGGACCTGCTTGCAACAGCCAAAAATATTCACAAAGAATTTGGTTCAATTCTATGCATATCTTCATACATTTTTCATGGTAGAATGGCAACATACGGACAGATAGGCAGGCATACGGACAAACAGACATTTTGAAAAACGTGCTTGTTGGAATCTCTGACCCCTAAATAGCGTAAATCCGTCGAAAATCGGAAATCGAAAAAATCTCGATTACAATACTTTCTTTCTATTCAGGATATAAGAAAGTGAAAAAGAAAACAACCATGTATAAATATTATAATTTGTGCGAGATATTTTAAAATAATGGACCCATAGACTTAACATTATTACCGGTGTTTTTTTTAGCGAATCGAGTGGGATCTTACGTCTTATTTCATTATAATGCAGCGTAATAATGAAGATTAACTGTGAGTTAAACAGCAATTTTTTAATTATTCCCCAAATGTACAATTTCTTCTCATAAAAATTAGACGTCTGAGTTGCCAGTTTGTCCTGTACTTTTAATTTAACCATGGAATTGGCAACAGAAATTCTTAAATAGTGTTTTTTTAGGATATCACGCGATGTACCAGTGTTCCAGATTGTCGAAACCAATTTCCCCAAAATTTCTGAAATTTTCGCCAAGTCAGGGCTTTTTTCAGAAAAGTCTCCAACCAATGTTCTCATTTTTCAGTTTTCCGATATAAAATTTTTTTTAACAAATTTAAACTACATTTTTACTCCCAAATCAAGCATTTTTTTGAAAAAAAAATCCCGATTTACAATAATTAAATAAATAAACATTTAAACTCAAGAGGATTTTGCATGCATATTCACAGCTAATCCAGGAGAATGAAAGACACATTATACTACGAAAAGCTCCTTTACACTTGGTACTTACATTGCTGCCAGTCGATGATGCTGGCTTATCATTACATTAGTTCCATTCACACTTTTTATAAGAACTTCTTCAAGGTTTAAACCATTTCTAATAAGTTGTGGATTGAATCAATATGAAATATGTTGACATTATTCTGCTTCTATCTGACTTAAACCTGCTTAAAACATTCTTTTCAATTTTTGTCATCCCTATTGAAGCACTTGTCTAGTGCAAAGCATCTATGTTATACCAATCACTCTGATTCCGTCAATAATAAAACAAATATAGCTTCATTTCACATCTTTAATTAAACCTTTTAAAAAACACGGCAAATGAACATTCCGTTGATTAACGTTTTGGTCTTGAAAATTTAGTAACGTTTTGGTCTTGAAAATTTAGTAATGTAAAGGTCTAAATTATTTTTAAGACCGCAAAGTTTCCCTCTGTTTCTTATAAAAAGAACTAGGAGGGCTGCTGCATTCATTGAGCAGTTGTCAATTATAAACGTAGCAATGTGATTGTAGAATGCAATTGTAGGTCTTGCAAATATCTCTACTGGAATTCCATGAAACACAAACAACTTAAACAACTTCATTAAACAACAAGAAAAAAAATATAAAATTGTTTTTATAATTGTTGTATGAATCTGTACGATTTAATAAAATGTATTTATGCGCTTGTGTGACTGTCCGTGATGACAAGAAAATCGGCCTCACTTGCTTATCTGAAAATTCATGTGGGGGATGATCCAAGGCATATCGTAATGAATATGTAGTACATGTATACGGTGAGCACGACCACGAGACTAATGATTTATATCTATTATTTCTGCATTTTATTTCCGTTTTCCAAATCAAAATCGAACTAGAGACAGATCCAGTATAACAAGTGTCTGAAAGTAAAAATTGAAATTTCGAAAACAATTCCCCAAAATTTTTCCCCAAAATGTTCATAGTCCCCAAGAATTACTTGTTCCCAAAAAATTCCCCTGGAGGTTTGAAATTCCCCAAAATGGGGACAAAATCCCCAATCTGGAACACTGCGAAGTGTATCACTAAATAAAGAAAACAATACTGTACAAAGTTCCTGCTGTAAATGTAAAATTTCAAATTTCAAATAAAGATAAAATCTGTCAATCTAGTTCAGATATCAGCCGTATTATGCTAACTACAACAGGAGAAAAGCTGCTATGTTTGCTGGTGATTTACATTTCTTTCGCATTTACCTAAGCAGCCAAATAGGGGAGCTTAATTACTTGAACGTTCAAAATTCAATTGCAAGGGGATTCGATTGAAAAAGTCAAATTTTTATGATTTCACTTTTCTACTTAATTTTTGCGGTGTTAGTGGATTTTCTGAAAGACAACTTCATTACATTGGTTGTCTGTCAGGGTTTCTAACATTTTTGAGTTATTTACAATGAGATTGTTTCAAGAAATACTTTTCTTCCGTTTTCTAGTGTAGTTCGGTTGGTAAAGCGTTGGAACACTGACTGTGTGCCACAACTTAATTTGTGTGCTTGCCGATCTTACATTTATGACATCAATTTTTCTGAAAGTAATCCTTGATTTAATTTATTGCAGAATTTGTAATAATTATCTGCGATCAAATAATGGACAATAGTTTGTGGCAAAATTAGTAGCAAAATAATCACCATATAGCAATTAAATATATCTTTAAAAAATATGCTTATTTGTGATAGTCATTGCTTTCAACGACTATAAAGATAAGCAATTCAAAAGACAGAGATGCGAGATAATCATAAGATGTACCAGAATATTATAAAAGTCACCACTTCTGCCATGCCATCAGTTCAGCTTGCCATTGAAAACAGGATTACTACTCTGTTGCAAGTAATTACCACTTGAGTTGCGTGATTTTAGATAAGCTAAATCGTCGAGAAATCTGCCATTCAATCAATCTATCATTGAAAGATGAGGTTCGTTGTCGTTGTCTCGCTGAAATAAAATGAGAATTCTGATAGAAACATGTGCGCAACTCCCTCGACTTATTTATAACTCGTAGGTGTTTTTATAAAATATATGGACCCTTTTTTTACCAATTTTAACGAATAAAAATAATCGTACGCTTTTCTGAAAGAGAAATCCAAGTTTGTGCGCTTTTGATTGCACTAGTTTCTTGTTTTGTTTTTTCGATTCTATTTCCCAATGCTTTATAATCTGGTGTTAATTATGTAAATACCTCGATATCCCCCCCCTTTAGAATGCCCTAGATCCTTCTAATTTTTCCTTTTTTTGGCACCTATTACATCTCTCTGCGCCCAACCAGAAAAATGTAGTTACGGCCAAGGGCACACACACAAAGACAAACGGATAGACCGACCTGGACCGAACGTTAATAAAATAGATAAGCTGATTGTTTTATTTCAACTTATATTCCATAACGAAATAAAAAATAAAGTGTAATTAAAACATTAATATAAAACATGTATCATAAGTTAGAGCTCTTCCACTTAAATTAAAATAATCAAAAAATATAAATGCAAATAGTGATCTTCGGAGATCTATTCGGCTGTTAACTCCTGACGTGAAGCCAATATGTGAATCCCACTTTTAATACATTGTAAAACATTTTTTGAACGCATTATTGTTATTTTTTATGTGACTATGATTTTTAGTATTGTTAGTGGGTATTCTAAAAATATATGCAAAAAACCCATTATCAATTAAAAATGGACAAGCAAATAAAATAATACCAGGGCAAGGATTTTTTACCACAATCTTTGTTATTATTTGCTACTCTTTTGCATTAACTTTTGATTAACGACAATTCTTTTTATCAAATAAAGCGTTGAAATGACGTAAGAGTATACTATGTCAAAAGCTACTTGCTGAAACTTCGACAGATAACCTGCTCATCACATATGTTTGAAGGAAATTATTTTACCATCAGAAATAATTGATATATTATTTACATAAATATATATTCTGTACCACGGAGTAAGAAGCAAGAGGGAAAACTAATAAAATTAAAATTTTGCCATGCGGATTTTTTGACAATAGGCGGCGAAACCGCTACTAGCAGGCTGTCGATCAATGCTTCTGCAATGCTTTACAATGGGAAAAATGGTCAATTAAAAAAAAAAATTACGAAAAATATGAACTTTTAGAAAGTTGTAGAAATGAAAATCTGGTTAATTGAAGTTTTCTTCACAACATACATATTTTTTATAAGGATTTAGCACTTCATTTTCGTTTTTAAGCCATTTAAAATACGAGATCATTCTGACAAAAATCAAAGGGCAGGCCATTTAAAAACATTGAATATCGCAGATTAAAATGACTGTTGGAAGTTAGTTGAATATTGCAAAGAAACAGACTTGTGATTTTTAGAAATTAAGTATTAATTAAAAATTTTGGAGTAAATTTTAATTTCGCGTATAGTTTTTATAACCTTAGACCATTTTAATAATCCATAACTTTGGATATTTATGCAATTAATGCATGTAAAATTAAAGCTAATTTTTATTTTAATTATTTGGAGCAACTGCTAATTCATATTATGGATGTCTTGTGTGTCACCCCCACTCTGCCCCCCCAGGGGGGCACATTTTTTAATTTCTTTACAAAACCAGTCGTGTGACGCATCATTTCAAAGGTCTGCAACTGCTTATTCATAATATGGATGTCTTGTGTGTCCCCCCCCACTCTGCCCCCCCAGGGGGGCACATTTTTTAATTTCTTTACAAAACCAGTCGTGTGACGCATCATTTCAAAGGTCTGCAACTGCTTATTCATAATATGGATGTCTTGTGTGTCCCCCCCACTCTACCCCTCCTAGGAAGGCACATTTTTAATTTCTTTACAACACCAGTCGTGTGACGCATCATTTCAAAGGTCTGCAACTGCTTATTCATAATATGGATGTCTTGTGTGTCCCCCACTCTACCCCTCCCAGGG
The DNA here is from genome assembly GCA_964019185.1 of Maratus speculifer. Taxonomy (NCBI): domain Eukaryota; kingdom Metazoa; phylum Arthropoda; class Arachnida; order Araneae; family Salticidae; genus Maratus; species Maratus speculifer. The sequence continues at coordinate 406,308,708 of OZ025295.1, forward strand.
AGGCACATTTTTAATTTCTTTACAACACCAGTCGTGTGACGCATCATTTCAAAGGTCTGCAACTGCTTATTGATATTATGGATGTATTGTGTGTCACCCCTGACTCTGCCCCCCCAGGGGGGCACATTTTTAATTTCTTTACAACACCAGTCGTGTGACGCATCATTTCAAAGGTCTGCAACTGCTTATTCATAATATGGATGTCTTGTGTGTCCCCCCCACTCTACCCCTCCCAGGAAGGCACATTTTTAATTTCTTTACAACACCAGTCGTGAGACGCATCATTTCAAAGGTCTGCAACTGCTTATTCATAATATGGATGTCTTGTGTGTCCCCCCCACTCTACCCCTCCCAGGGAGGCATATTTTTAATTTCTTTACAACACCAGTCGTGTGACGCATCATTTCAAAGGTCTGCAACTGCTTATTGATATTATGGATGTATTGTGTGTCACCCCTGACTCTGCCCCCCCAGGGGGGCACATTTTTAATTTCTTTACAACACCAGTCGTGTGACGCATCATTTCAAAGGTCTGCAACTGCTTATTCATAATATGGATGTCTTGTGTGTCCCCCCACTCTACCCCTCCCAGGAAGGCACATTTTTAATTTCTTTACAACACCAGTCGTGTGACGCATCATTTCAAAGGTCTGCAACTGCTTATTCATAATATGGATGTCTTGTGTGTCCCCCCCCACTCTACCCCTCCCAGGAAGGCACATTTTTAATTTCTTTACAACACCAGTCGTGTGACGCATCATTTCAAAGGTCTGCAACTGCTTATTCATAATATGGATGTCTTGTGTGTCCCCCCCACTCTGCCCCCCCAGGGGGGCATATTTTTAATTTCTTTACAACACCAGTCGTGTGACGCATCATTTCAAAGGTCTGCAACTGCTTATTCATAATATGGATGTCTTGTGTGTCCCCCACTCTACCCCTCCCAGGGAGGCACATTTTTAATTTCTTTACAACACCAGTCGTGTGATACATCATTTCAAAGGTCTGCAACTGCTTATTCATAATATGGATGTCTTGTGTGTCCCCCCCACTCTGCCCCGCCCGGGGGGCACATTTTTAATTTTTTTACAACACCAGTCGTGTGACGCATCATTTCAAAGGTCTGCAACTGCTTATTGATATTATGGATGTATTGCGTGTCACCCCTGACTCTGCCCCTCCCCAGGGGGGCACATTTTTAATTTCTTTACAACACCAGTCGTGTGACGCATCATTTCAAAGGTCTGCAACTGCTTATTCATAATATGGATGTCTTGTGTGTCCCCCACTCTACCCCTCCCAGGGAGGCACATTTTTAATTTCTTTACAACACCAGTCGTGTGACGCATCATTTCAAAGGTCTGCAACTGCTTATTCATAATATGGATGTATTGTGTGTCACCCCTGACTCTGCCCCCCCAGGGGGGCACATTTTTAATTTCTTTACAACACCAGTCGTGTGATACATCATTTCAAAGGTCTGCAACTGCTTATTCATAATATGGATGTCTTGTGTGTCCCCCCCACTCTGCCCCGCCCGGGGGGCACATTTTTAATTTTTTTACAACACCAGTCGTGTGATGCATCATTTCAAAGGTCTGCAACTGCTTATTGATATTATGGATGTATTGTGTGTCACCCCTGACTCTGCCCCCCCAGGGGGGCACATTTTTAATTTCTTTACAACACCAGTCGTGTGATACATCATTTCAAAGGTCTGCAACTGCTTATTCATAATATGGATGTCTTGTGTGTCCCCCACTCTACCCCTCCCAGGAAGGCACATTTTTAATTTCTTTACAACACCAGTCGTGTGACGCATCATTTCAAAGGTCTGCAACTGCTTATTCATAATATGGATGTCTTGTGTGTCCCCCCCACTCTGCCCCCCCAGGGGGGCACATTTTTAATTTCTTTACAACACCAGTCGTGTGACGCATCATTTCAAAGGTCTGCAACTGCTTATTCATATTATGGATGTCTTGTGTGTCCCCCCCACTCTACCCCTCCCAGGGAGGCACATTTTTAATTTCTTTACAAAACCAGTCGTGTGATACATCATTTCAAAGGTCTGCAACTGCTTATTCATATTATGGATGTCTTGTGTGTCCCCCACTCTACCCCTCCCAGGGAGGCACATTTTTAATTTCTTTACAACACCAGTCGTGTGACGCATCATTTCAAAGGTCTGCAACTGCTTATTGATATTATGGATGTATTGTGTGTCACCCCTGACTCTGCCCCCCCCCCAGGGGGGCACATTTTTAATTTTTTTACAACACCAGTCGTGTGACACATCATTTCAAAGGTCTGCAACTGCTTATTCATATTATGGATGTCTTGTGTGTCACCCCCCACTCTGCCCCCCACGGGGGGCACATTTTTAATTTCTTTAGAACACCAGTCGTGTGACACATCATTTCCAAGGTCTGCAACTGCTTATTCATATTATGGATGTCTTGTGTGTCACCCCCCACTCTGCCCCCCCGGGGGGCACATTTTTAATTTCATTACAACACCAGTCGTGTGACACATCATTTCAAAGGTCTGCAACTGCTTATTCATATTATGCATGTCTTGTGCGTCACCTCCCAGGGGGGCACATTTAAGCTATTATATAGCTTTTATCTCGGGCTTTGAGCGCAGCGACCGTATCTAGAAATTTCGTAATAAAGAAAAAAACTTTAACACTCCGACTAACGTCGTTTCATTTCGGCAGACTTCTCATTTATTCAATAAAAGAAAAAAAATTGTTTTCTTATCGGTCATCACTCTCAATAAGTGTAACTTGAATTAATATCAAAGAAAAAGAAAAAAAACTTGAATTAATATCAAAGACAAAAAAAACTGCATAAATAAAAAATAAATATATAATTATAATTGCATAAGTTGATAAAAATGCTATACAATAGTTTTACCGCGGCAGTCCCCGAGTGCCACACGTATTTTTTTTAATTAAATCTGTGCATTAGTTCTTGGGATACAGCTGTTGCATAAATCTTTAAAAATGCAATATAGCAGCGACACATATTAAGCAATTTACACCAAAAACTAATCATCATCAATTTATATCAGGGACTACCTAAATATAAATTCTCATTAAAATCCGTGCGTAGTTCTTGAGATACAGCTGTTGCGTAAACCGTAAAAATGAAGCATAACAGCGCCACCTGTTGAGTGATTTACACCAAAAACTGATCAGCATCAATTTATATCAGGGACTGCCTAAAACTAAATTTTTATTGGAATCCGTGCGCTAGTTCTTGAGATTCAGCTGTTGCGTAAATCATAAAAAATGAAGCATAGCAGTGACACCTGTTGAGCGATTTACGCCAAAAACTAATGAGCACTATAATTTATATCAGGGTTTTACCTAAATATCAGTTTCTGTTAAATTCCGTGAATTTTTTTTTTGAGATAGGGAAACCACAAAATGTCTGTCACAGACAGATATTTTATAAAAGCATGTTTTGTGGAATCTCTGACCCCAAAACGTGTACAATCCGTCGAAAACCAGAATTCGAAAATTTATACGAATCCAATACTTTCTTCTTGTAGGGATAGAAGGAAGAAAAATTGGTGCTTGTAGAAAAATTTGATGCTGCTCCCTCAATCTCCTCAAACGGGGCGATCCCCCCCCCCCTTGCCTTTCACATGGGCCTGAATGTCCGGAAGGAAAAGATGGGGATTTAAAAGCAAAAATTCCTGAATGAGCTAAGAACATTTTTGATTAATAGATTTATTTTTACTGCACAGTCACAAATAAAAGATAGAAGCAAAGTTTAAAAAAAATATCAATACGTGTGGCACTCCGGGAACTGCCGCGGTAAAGCTATTGCATAGCATTTTTTATCAACTTATGCAACTATAATTATTTATTTATTTTTTATTTATGCAGCTTTTTTATATTAATTCAAGTTTTTTCTTTTTCTTTGATATTAATTTACTATTATTTACTTTATAATATTTATTTTACTATTATTATCCTTATTTAATATTACACTGTTTGAGCGTGATGACCGATAAGATAATTTTTTTTCTATTAATGAATAAATGAGAAGTCTACCGAAGTGCCGAAATTTGCCGAAATGTAATGAAGTTAGCCGGAGTGTTAGGTTTTTTTTTTTCTCATTACGGAATTTCTAGATTCGGTCGCCGCTCTCAAAGCCCGCTATAAAAGCTATGCAACAGCTTAAATGTGCCTCCTTTGGGGGATGTAACACAAAATATGCATAATATGAATAAACAGTTGCAGGCCTTACAAATGATGTGTCACACGACTGGTGTTGTAAAGGAATTAAAAATGTGCCCCCCTGGGGGGCAGAGTGGGGGTGACACACAAGATATCCATAATATGAATAAGCAGTTGCAGACCTTTGAAATGATGAGTCACACGACTGGTGTTGTAAAGAAATTAAAAATGTGCCCCCTCTGGGGGCAGAGTGGGGGGGGTGACACACAAGGCATCCATATTATGAATAAGCAGTTGCAGACCTTTGAAATGATGCGTCACACGACTGGTGTTGTAAAGAAATTAAAAATGTGCCCCCTGGGGGGCAGAGTGGGGGGGTGACACACAAGACATCCATAATATGAATAAGCAGTTGCAGACCTTTGAAATGATGTGTCACACGACTGGTGTTGTAAAGAAACTAAAAATGTGCCCCCTGGGGGGGAGGCAGAGTCGGGGGTGACACACAAGACATCCATAAAATGAATAAGCAGTTGCAGACCTTTGAAATGATGTGTCAGACGACTGGTGTTGTAAAGAAATTAAAAATGTGCCCCCTCTGGGGGGCAGAGTGGGGGGGTGACACACAAGACATCCATAATATGAATAAGCAGTTGCAGACCTTTGAAATGATGTGTCACACGACTGGTGTTGTAAAGAAATTAAAAATGTGCCCCCCCTGGGGGGGCAGAGTGGGGGGTGCCACACAAGACATCCATAATTTGAATAACCAATTGCAGACCTTTCAAATGATGTGTCACACGACTGGTGTTGTAAAGAAATTAAAAATGTGCCCCCCTGGGGGGCAGAGTGGGGGTGACACACAAGACACCCATATTATGAATAAGCAGTTGCAGACCTTTGAAATGATGTGTCACACGACTGGCGTTGTAAGGAAATTAAAAATGCGCCCCCCCTGGGGGGGCAGAGTGGGGGGATGACACACAAGACATCCATAATATGAATAAGCAGTTGCTCCAAATAATTAAAATAAAAATTAGCTTTAATTCTGCATGCATTAAATGCATAAATATCCAAAGTTTGGATTTTTAAAATGGTCTAAGGTTATAAAAACTATACGCGAAATTAAAATTTACTTCAAAATATTTGATTAATACTTAATTTCTAAAAATCATAAGTCTGTTTCTTTGCGATATTCAACTAATTTACAACAGTCATTTTAATCCGCGATATTCAATGTTTTTAAATGGCCTGCCCTTTGATTTTTGTCAGAATGATCTCGTATTTTAAAGGGCTTAAAAACGAAAATGAAGCGCCAAATACCTATAAAAAATATGTACGTTGTGAAGAAAACTACAATTAACCAGATTTTCATTTTTACAACCTTCTAAAAATTCAGATTTTTCGTAAAAAAAATTAAAAATAACCATTTTTTCCATTGAAAAGCATTGCAGTAACTAAAAAACCAGCCTACTACTTATCACAGCCCCCTCATTATTTACCAAAATTTCACTTTGTATTTTCGAAGAGTCATGCGCATTAAGTTTCCCCTCCTGTGTCTTACTCCGTGTTCTGTACCCTTAGACGCCTGTTTTACCCTTTTGTACATTTAATTTAATCAAATAAATCGGTAAATAATGTTCGCATTTTCTCCAAAATGGTGAAAAAATGTGGCTCAGATAGATTAAAAAATGTTTGCTGTCTCCCGATCCCATATCTGCCACATGCGATATTTTATTTAACCACTTAACCGTCTGCCCCGAGATAAATCGGGGGTAAAAGCACTGTTTCCTCATACCCCTCGCCGGTGAATTGGTTAAATTCTAACTAGCACCACTTTTTCAAAAAACATGTATTTAACAGTATGATAATATTTGCACGATATTTATTAAATACTGGTGCGAATAGAATTTTTTAAAAATTCTCCTGCGGCAGCTTTGTGATTTGGTAACCCCTTGTGTACGAGCGACTGTTATGCATGCCGCATAAGGTGTTCAGAATATTTAGAAAAAATTTTATTGCAAATTTTGCCCTATGTAATCCGAGCTTTATCAAGATTCAATCAGGCAAAAATTTCTGCTGTAAAAAAATTATGACAAATGATTACAAATTCTGTAAAAGACGCTCGTCTCGAAGAAGGTAATAAAAGAGTTACACCTTGCATATATTTTGAAAATATACGTTTAAAAGGCTATGCAATGAGGATAGAACGCATTTACATCAAAATAACAATGTATCCGCACAGATGAACATGAAAGAAAGCCTTTAAAAATTTAAATGCATCCATCATAGTGCAAAAGTTGTCAATTTCTCTTAACCCTTTCCGACACGGACAAAATCTGTAGTAAAATGAGAAATTATCGACTGATACCGGAATTCACAAACGAATTCTTTAGGTATTTTGAATTCCTTAAATTTAGCTTTCATTGTAAAGACAAAATTTTGCTAAAATATTTTTAGTGACGATTGCAAGTATGGAATTAAAATTAGGTATCCCAGATCGGGCACAGTGTGCCGGAAAGGATTAAAGACAATTATATAGAATCGTGATCAAAACAAATGCGTATAATTTCTATTCCTAAAAAAATTTATTTCTTGAAATCTTTTAAGGAGAAGAAAAGATATAAGAGTACTAAAGGGAAAGGATTTGGGGAGGAAGAATAATTTTATCATGTATTTTTATCCATCATCTACGAGAGTGAATTTCCATTTAACTCTTTGAAGGCTTTCGAAATATTTTTTACCATATCTAATTTTAATCAAGACTTAGACTATAACTTTTGAGCATATTTTCGAAATTTTAGTGTAAAATTAGCATAACTGAAATTGGGTAATATGTGCCTCAAATAGTTCAGATAGTGTACATTTGTTTATCAATTCGGAGTCTAATTTAAGACATTTAAGACAAGCCGGAATTCGGTTTTAACCAAAATGGGATTTGTCACCGGCATGTTGGCATTTATGCTTTGGGTGCTTATCCACACTTTTAACCCTTTAACAATCAAGGCATTTTCATTGCTAAGATGTCGAAATAAATGAATGACACCGGTAATTAAGAACAAATATATTTCTAAATAAGAAAAAGTGATTTTTCACATACATAATAAAACGGATATTTCTAGATAAAAATACCGGTGTCAGTGTTGCATATCGGAATTGAAATTTTGTGGTTTCGTGGCGAAACCAATGAACGTTAAAGAGTTAAAGGATGTATAAAAAATTGGATTTTCTAACGGTAATAAAGAAAAGTATTATTTGCGTCATTTTATTAAAATATTTTCCTGTATTATTTGCTATAGATAAATGTTCAGAAAAAAGGGATGCTAAGCGAAAAAAATATGTGTATGAGCATGTCTCATCATCTGTAATTTTGAAATTTAAATAACCGCCATTAAACATTTAGCAATTTCATTTTTTAAACAAAATAAAAATTAGAAAAGTTCCTAAAATTTTTCTGTCTCGTACAACTAAAATATCAACAATTCCTTCATTTCATGAATCAGTTTTCATAATTAAAAACCACTGGTGTCAAAACTTTCAGTAACGAAGTAAGTAAACTCGAGCTTTTGCCGGAACGCTAAGAGATTATTATTGTCAAACTTTATAAAATCATATACAGTAAAACCTCTAAATAACGGACACCTCGGGAACGCAGAAATTGTCCGCTATTCGGAGGTGTCCGCTGTTGGGAAAACTTCAGAAATACAAAAATCGCTAAGAAATGCTTAATATTTCATTAATTGACATTTATATGTTCTAAAACCTCTATTATATGATTAATGAGAAATTAAAATTATTTTTTATGGAATAGAACTTAAATAAAATTATGCACCCCTTTAACTGCTGCTTATTACATTCTTTAAAAAAAAATCTGTTTCAAAAGTTTATTTTTGCTTGTGATTACGAGTAATTTGTTTTTCAATGTGAAGTTATTGATCATTATAGAGTTCCAAGCGTGGACAGGGATTACACTTTTTGATCATTAAAAGCATAAAATCATAAAATCTTCCGGGGGGACATAGACATTTGAATGTTCTGGGAGATGTCCCTCCCACGCAACTCCTTGAATTCAACAATAAACGTGAAGGAGAAATTTTCTCCTCTCACCCTCTACATTTATCTGTAATCACAAAATTTGTGACGTATTGTCCTGATAAATTTAGAGACCTTTTTATTTTATTTTTTTCATTTTTTTCTTGTTAAAAAATACTTTTTCATCTTTTATCGCTGAAAACAGTGTCCGCTATTTAGAATGTCCGTTATTCAGAGGTTAAACATACAAAAATGTAGGCTTTGGGAGTGGGGATTGGAGAACTGTCCGTTAAATAGAGGTGTCCGCTATTCGGGAGTGTCCGTTATGGAGGTTTTACTGTATATGGAAGTTACATGCTTCATACATATTTTTTTAATTAATACCACTAAAATTTATAAACGTGATAGGATAAAACTAAATATCTCAGAAATTGCAGCGAAATGAATTCAGGAATAACTCTCATCTCGGAATCCGGTTGTCCTGAAAGATAGCCGCCGCTATAAGGGAATAGAATGTAAGAAAATAACACTTGCGTCTTTTAATTCTTTATGGCACGTTTAAATTCTGTCAGTAGAATGAGAAATTATCGACTGACACCAGAATTTAGAAACAGCTTTTTGTGAAATCAAGAGCCCCTTAATTTAAGTTTTCAATATAAAAGCAAAATTTTATTAAAATATTATTGGTGCCTTTTGAAAGTTTGGATTTAAAATTAAGTATCCCGGATTACGCACAGTGTGCCGGAAAAGGTTAAATGGTTGTCCTCCATCCTTTCAACTTTTCGTAAGAATTTAACTATTTAACGAGATGTGGTCCCAATTATTTTTTACCCCCAACTGCTAAACCAAAGACCTTAGAGGGAAAGACATGAAGGCTTTGGAAACTGTAACTAACTGAAAGAGTGCAAACAGCACTGCTAGGAAACATGCTCAAAGGGGGAGATCCAATCGTAGGCTGGTTCATTGCATCTACCGATTCGCCAAATATTTTTCTAGTAAACCTCCTTGCGCCAACTCCCCTGCGAGAATTCAAAACGTCATTTCTTTTGGCAGTTCGTCTTGAGACTTAAAGATTGTGGAAGATTTTTTAATATGATTTGTTTGTTGTGATATATATTCTATATTGCAAATAGATAGCCGATTAACACGTTCAATTGAAAAGTCTTCAGTGATGCTGAACTTGTTAAATAATAAATTTTATGCATCGAAAGTTCCACTTTCACTCAGAGCCTGATTACTAACGGGGCACTCTCTCACCAGAAAAAATTTATAGAAATTTTCGTCTTCTTTAAACGCCTTTTTCATGCAAGATTACTGTCATGAATAAGGAAAAATTCTCTATTTCTTTTTCCTGGTGGGAGAGTGCCCCGTTAGTAATCAGGCCCTGCTTTCACTCGAAAACTAACATAACAATGAACAGATGACCAGAACAGTATCATATTCCAGAGGATATACAGCGGAGTCTCGCACGAATCTCGCATATTAGGTCTACCGGAAAATTCTGTCGTATAATGTTATATCACGCCTTTATAAACCACATTTTGAACTAATATGTTAGATACGATAGAGACACTTCCCTCATCTCCCGCCGCAATACGATTTTGCCTTTTTTAAATAAGATGCACCCTACGTAGAAAGTTGAAATTCATAGTGAATATGCATCATATCTTATAGTATGTCATGCAAAAAAACTAAGGTGGTCACTCAAAATTTTCAATAGATTTTTAATTAAAATTTTTAATAAAAAAGAAGAAAAATTTTGTAGAATTCGTACTTTTGTTGAAAAAATTATCCAGTATTTTTATAATTAACAAATTGTTTTTTTACGTTGAAATCTGATAAGTAGTTTCGGTACCCTTTTTCAAAATGGTTATTAAAGGTTATTAAACAGGGGTGCAAAAATCTAGGCGCCAGAGGGTAGTCTCTCACCACTAAAATTTTAAAGGTTTTTTTCGCTAAAAATTTAATAGCATTCTAGCAGGAATTTCACACGAAATATTAGACGAAGAAAAACGAAAAAAATTTTGTGGAGAGAAACTGCCTGCTGGCGCCTAGATTTTTTGCACACCTGTTATTAAAGGTTATTACTGGGAAGAAATGAATTTCTTTTTATGTGCAATTGATTGATGTAGGAATCGATGTGGTTGACTCAAGAGCATATTATACAAAGAAACCAGGTTATACCCTTTATTAACTAAAGAACGAATTACAAATGAATGAACACTGTCCACTTTATTTTGATTGAATGTATTTTTTATTACTAACAATTTATATTTGTAATGCTTGTAACGATTGAAATTCCAATTTTCAGAAAACAGTTTTAATCAAGCTGCCGTAAAATTACTTAAAAATATCATTTAACAAGGAAAATACAGCAATAATTTCTTATGAAGAGAGGTACAAGGTCGGAAAATTTTAGGAACATTCAACTTTCAATGAAATCGAATTAACGATTCCATTTGTTTTAAACAACGCATCCGAAGAAACTGATGACATACGCTAATTTCTTTTATTATTTCACTGCATTCGTACTAAAATTTTCTGGTTAAAAGCTTGATAAAATATTTTTTGTAAAATAAGTACATGAAGATAAAAAATATAAAAAAGGCTTTTTTTCTTCATTGAAACGTCCTTCCACTTTTTGAGTTACCGATACACGAAATACAGGTATTTAAAGATCACAGCTCCTGTTAATTCATGGTTTAATCGCTTCTAATAAGTATAGCTTTTAAAAATATTGTATCTGTGAGGAGTGCAGTGACCTCAATATCAAAATTAAGAACTTTTTGTTTTGAAAAACATAGTAGTTAAAATTAAAATAGTAGCGAGTTACCTGTAATTTTTAGAAAGGACAATTGCAATGGTAAAAAATTGGCAGCGAGGGGCGGAGCTTATTGACATCACTAAATTTAAATGCAGTTTGTGGCTTCGTTAATGACAGAATTTCAGAGTTTTCACTAAGTTTCAACTTAGTGCTATATACTGTAAAAATTTGGGATGTCAATAGGTTCCACTTCTTAGCCAGCTTTCCCATACTGCAATTTCTGAAGAAAAACGCCTCACATTTTCTAAATTGCTAAGAAAATTATTAAATTTTATAAATTAAATGGAGAATAAATCAAAAGCGATTTTTAAAAATAAAATCAAATACAAAAATTCTTGCATCTAGCATAGGTTTTGTAACACTTTTCAACACATTCAGAATACAGTAACAAAACTTCACAGTTTATTAAAGTGAAATACATCGAATTGAATAATACATATTGAATTATGTTTATAAAGAGTTGTGTTTTATATTCTATTAGTATATAATCTATTTCTATATTCCTTTATGTATATTTTTATATTCTATTCCCACTACCATTTTACGAAAAAAAAATTACAACATATTTTTGCAAAAGTTGCAAAATTGTTTGTGAAAAATGCTTGCTTTAAAAAAAAATGGTGCGAAATGGAATAAAATGAAGTCACCTGTAGCAGCCTGACATTCCAGTTGCATATCCTGATAAATCATGAAGTTTTAATACGATTGAAGTAAGGAAATTGTAGGCTCCATTATATTGTTGAATTTCATCTTTCACCAGATTTTGTATTCTGAGGTATTTTCAAGATGATCCTTTTAAAATACACTGTTTTTCTTCAAAAATTCTACTATTAGTCCAACGATATTTGACTCATGCGTGACTCATCGGCAGTCAAAACTAGAAGCGCCAAAAATTTCATTCAATATTTATGTAAAAAAATGTGTAGTATAATTTTTATTTAAATTTGTAGTATAATTTTTATTTTCACTTGTTTTCGTATGTTTAACTTTTTTAAAGGAAATTTATGGTTCAATACAAATTATTTAGTAGTAGACAAACTTACTGCTATTATCCTTATAGCGTTAAATAGGAATATTCAACATTTGAAAAAAATCGGTTGCATTTTGGAAGAAAAACCACAAATTGTGCCAAATGATGTTAAATAATACTCACTCCTACCACGAATCCACCTCTACAATATTTTAATTGTACAGTAAAACATCACTATTAATATGTAACAACCAGTATCTTTTAAAAGTTTTTGCTATTTTAAATTCAATTTGACAAACGTTGTATATGCCTGCATCAAATTCATACTAAAGGTTTCTTTAGATAACTGCTAATAAGAGCAGTTGAAATGTAATAATAATAGCCAACTATATTCTACCGACTTGCGCATTTCGCTAAAAACCGCCAAAAAAGTGAAGTTGGATTCAGCCCAAATTAGCATTTAATAAGCTGATTTCTGTTCTGTGCACATGGTAATTGTTTTGTTTCAGGATTTGCACAATTGGTCAGAATAACTGGGTCCTCTTGCTGGAGACTTCATACATAAATCTCAAATAGATGGGCGGTATAGATCAAGTTGGCCATGGTAATAAGTAATTTTAAGATAATTATTATTAAGTATATTTTCCCTTCAAGACGCTTTAACTCATTAATGCCTAGCGTCCCATTTTTAGGACAGTTTAAAAAAATTCAGGTAAACGCATTTCACACCAGTAAAAAAGGAGTATAAATAAATACTTTCTTTCCCGAGTCAAAGTCCTCGATAAATTAACATAAAAGTTATTCTTGCTGGGTGGTGGTAAAATGCAAAATTTTAATTTTAACGAAGAAAATAATTCCGACACTAATGGGTTAACCCTTTCCGGCACGGGCAAAATCTATTTGTAAAATGATAAATTATCGACTGACACCAGAATTCACAAGCGAATTTTTTAGATACTGTGAAATCCTTTACTGTAAAAGTAAAATTTTAGTAAAATATTAGTGGTGCCGTTTGCAAGTTTCGGAATTAAAATTAGGTATCCCAGACCGGGCACAGTGTGCCGGAAGGGTTAACCCTTTCCGGCGCAGTGTTACCACTCCGGCAACAACTAATTTTAATTCTAAACCTACAAACGGCACCAGTAATATTTTAGTAAAATTTTACTTTTACAATGACAGCTTAAATCAGGGAATTCTTAATTTCTAAAAAAGTCTTTTGTAAATTCCGGTGTCAGTCAACAATTTCTCATTTTACGAATAGACTTGGTCTGCGCCGGAAAGGGTTAAACACAGGACGAGGTATGAAAACAAAACAACAGCATTTCACACAATTACCCGAAGATTTGTGTATAGTAGGATTAATAAGCCACAGGAGTGGAAAACTAAAATTTTTCTAATAAGATAATGTACAGTTTAGTAATGATCATAATTACAGACTGAGTAATACATTATAATACCCCAAACAGTTTTGGTACAGTGCCATTTAAAAAATAATTGTGTGATATATAAAGTTCTGTGGTAAAAAAAAAAAAGTGAAAGAAGAGGGGGACACTGCATACAAGTAAAATATTACAGGACAACGTTAAAAGGCGCAAATTGAAAAAAAATGTGTATACAAAGTGGCCCATATAGTTATTTTAACCCTTTGCGGGGCGGGGCAAATTCATTGCTTAAGTATTAAAATAAATAACTGACACCGGAATTTGAAAACAACTTTATTTATAAAAAAGAAAATGCTATATTTCGCGAATTCCATTAATCTTATTTTTTTAAACAAAATTCTGGTGCGAATGTGGCGTTTGAGAATTAAAATTAAGTGGTATATCAATGAAACCAGCACCCCGCAAAGGGTTAAAGCTTCTAAAGTCTAGTCATCAATGCAAAGTTTAAAATTAATGGTTAACACTTTGCGGCGCAGAGAAGTGTGCACAGAAAAGAGACATAAGTGCTGAAATTGATGAATGACACTGGAACTTGAAAACTTGTAATTTTTTTTTAAAGGCTAATTTGCAGGAATTCGATAAACCGAGTTTATTTTATTCAAACTTCCGGTGGCAAAGTAGCGTTTAGGAATAAAAATTAAGTGGTTTCATAGGTAAACCACCACGCTGCAAGGAGTTAACCCTTTCCGGCGCAGTGTTACCACTCCGGCATCACCTAATTTTAATTCCAAACTATGTACGAGAAAAAAGTCCTTCTTCAGCATCTACTTAGACCATTTATGGGCTATTTGTCGCAGTCAAATGGCCGATACTTGAAACAAAATCTCTTTCTCCCATCGTCTATGCTAAACGTATCCATTACAGAGATAATCTTTACTTTTTGTACTACCGTTTTCAATTTTCAAAAACACAGTACTTTATATAAATGATAAAAACTGGTTGAAATACAAACCAATGAATGAGATAATGAAGCGTTTTAGCTGATATATTCGTTTACTAAGCTAGAAGTTTCACTGCAGTAGAAGCATTATTTAAATTAATATAATTTCTACTCATAGAATCCAGTTTTAAGGAATCAAATTATGATTAATACTCTCGTGACGTATATCCCCAGGGTTCGCACAGTTCTACCACGAAATTTTAGGTATATTTTCAATGTGTTTCACTGCAGAAAACAACCACAAAATCTGTGAATGAAGGTGGGGATTGCGAATGTTGTAGTTTAAAAATTAAATGTAAATCTTCTTATTTTTAATAGTGGTGCCAGAGTCCTAGGAAATTCCAAAAAGTGTGCGAACCTTGATCCCTATACATAATAAAAAAAAGTATCACGTTAGAAAAGATATCTTTTTCTAGCATTTAAAAAAATGCAGATAAAACAACGTTACAATTTTGCCCAATTGCTCGGTGGTCAGGAGGATAAGGCAAGACGTTAAAAGAAATTAAATCTGTCAGTTAAAAGTACGTATTAGTTGTATTTTTTTATGCATTCATATTGTGACGACAGAAAGAAAAATTACTTGCATATCATGCAATAAATTTGAAGATGTCGTTAAAAATAAAAATGTCTCCTTAAGCCCTTGAAGGGCACCGGTATATTATATATACCACTTAATTTTAATTCTCTTAAGCCACATTGGCACCGGAATTTTAGTATTAATTTTTGTTTTTTTACAATGTACGGGAAATTTGCTTATGAATCCCGGTGTCAATCAAACATTTGAACATTTTAGGAACAGAAATGTTTTGCCCCTCAAGGGGTTAAATGTGCTATCCATATGACCATTTCTTCCAACTTGAATGAATTTTTCCCACCACTAAAAATAAAAAGGAATTTTTGTCTTGTTTCAACCTTGGAAATCGTTAGATTTCGTGGATTATATTAAATAAAGTTTTCTATTACAATTTTGTGGGAGGAAACATCCGTACAAGTTGGCAGCTAACCGTTTAAACGTAATAAAACTTAATAAATATTATCAAAAAGTGTGAACGTTTTCATGAAACTTTAAATAAAAGTTCTTATTTATCGGAAAGAAATTAATAGAAATTGAACTTTCCAGTCACATTCCAATGTTTACCGAAGTAATTTTTTAATGTACCGTGATTTCGGATAGATAACACGCGGCTCGATTAATTCTGTTCGACCCAGAAATTTTCAAAAATAAAATGTAACATTCTGTAAAGCGGTATATATTTATCTTAAATTACTGATTGGATTTTCTGGGTCGAAAATAAATAGTTTGAGCTGCGGTTTATCTATGCGAAATTACAGTAGTTTAATATTTATATTCAACCAATAATCGTAATTTTTTAAATGTATAACTTGCATTAGCATAAATTATATTTTAGTTGCCGAATTCGAATCCTGGTATAATTATATCAAAAATGATTTCGGATTGAACATCGTTACTATTTCACCCTCAACGAATTATCACAAAACTTGTTAATCTCAATTAGCGTTTAAACTTCCTAAGATTCTGACGAAATAATGATGCGATGGAGACAAAGCATTTGGTAATTACCTTACTTGTAGACTAACAAGGAAGGTCTCCATACGGGCATACTCCGAAAAATCTGAAAAAATTACAAAATGTTCTTCTCATGAGGATATATACGTTTAAAAAAAATTTCGGCGGAACCCCCGTTCCCTGTTCGTAAAAAAATAATGAAATTTTCGTTATTTGGCGATTTATCATCGGTTGGCGATGAAAAGCAATTTCAAAAAATGTTTTTTTTTATGTCAAATGCATTTTAAAGGAAAAAAGTTTCACGTTCAACGCGTTTAGATAATTTAAATATCTTTGTTTTTGTCAGTTTTAGTTTGTTTTAAGTATAATTTCGTTATATTGATATTTATATGTATTCAATTCAAATTTAATCATCAAAATTTGAGACTTGAAACGAAATTCAAATTTAAATTAATTAAAATTGTTTCAAGTTCAAAGTCCATTTGAGCATTGTCAAATCGATTCTGTTGCTATGGAAACATCTAACTTTTATCTTTGAATACGCTTAAATGTATGAAAATAATTTTACTGAATAAGAATTTTTTATATGTGAAAATATTTTTTCCAGATGTAAATTAAATAACTACAGCAACAAATAATATATATATTTGCAATTTAATATACATATATATGAATAAAATACATTAAACTCTCTCATTGTTTATGTTTAAATTCATCAAACACTATTTACACGGATTCTAAAAATCCAAGTTTTCAGTTACATTAAAATCGTTTGCTTTTGGCGGGGAAAAGTGCTACTCGCCAAATCGTGTGACACTTTTGTCTTTTCAAGCCAAATATTCTAAAGTATTTTATTTTTGTACATGTGTTGTATTTTTGTACAGTATTTTGTTTCTTCTGGAATTCCGCCGCTAATTTTCACTGATCCTTTATTACATACATGAGTAGCTTAATTAGTATTTTTTTTCAAGAAAATCTGAGTATGCCCAGTATGGAGACCTTCCTTGTAAGTGCATAAACGTCTGGGATCGCCTATTGTGAATTAGAAACAAACTTTGCATTTCATCGTGAAATCTGTCAGGGGAGTTAATACGTATATGTAATTAGACAAAGTAGTGTTTGCGGCAAATTTGTTTGAATGATATACAATGTGTAAAGGGGTATTCAAGTAAATTTAGAGATCACATTGTCTTGTGTGATGTGTCTTAAGTGGGAATTACGTTCGTCAAACATATTCAGCCAGTTGATGTAATCCTTGTGTCGACATTACAACCTTTTAAATATGCGGAATTATCTTTTTTAATGCATTTCAACTTAGAAGAACCCCGATAATCGGGATCGATTTTTTTCATTTTTCTTTTCAGTTTGAGAGCCCCAACAGTGGCCGGGAGGTTCTGACGTCTCAAGTGGTAGATGGCAGGTCCTGGGTTCGAACCCAATCGCGGCTGTCGGCCTAACCGTTCGGAGTTTTCGTGGTTTTCTTCGAACCTTGCGTAAATACGGGTTAGGTTCCCTTAGAAAGAACCCCGCGAAAGGACACTTTCGCCTGGGCCTATATATCACTAGTGTAGATAATCGGCCGACAAAAATACACCATCAAGTTTGAGAAGCGATTGGCTGATTTCCCTAACATTAACTTGTTGCATCGTCGTATTCTCAATTAAAAAAAAATTTCGCCAATCGCTTCTCAAAATAGAAAAAAAATTAAAAAACGATCCGGCTTATCGGGGTTCTAAGTAATTGAATTTGTTTTGTAATATCGGTTTGTCTGACTGGCCGTGCTCTAAATCGCGTCAATGTAGTCAGATTTTTATGAGTTGATATAACTTATTGCAGCATACAATATACTGTTAGATACGATATACTGTTAAAAATGCGTCTTTTATAATTCATTTACAGGGTCACTCAAAACAATGCCGTTATATTATGATTCATAATGAAAAATCATTCGCTTATTATTTTGATAATGTAACAGTATTACAGACGTAGGTGAAAGTAATTTTACGTCATAACGAGAAGTAAGTATCTGTTTATTAGCCTAATATTGTTCCCAAAAATGACTGATGATGAACACTCACTTAAGGGATTATTGCAGCAGAACATATGAAACAAAATAGAGTATGTTAATTCCGAGCTTATGTGCCCTCCCGTTCTGTATGTATGTACGTTCATTCGTTCCAGCGTGTGTGCGTACGTACGTAACGCGATAACTCATGATAAAAATATCCGATCCGCTTGAAATTTTGTATATAGGTATATTCTGATGGGCGCTTCCCTGATTAGTTTTTGGAGTGCATTCGATATGTATAAAAGAGGGAACAGGGGCTAATGCCCTTCCCCTTAATTTATATAAATAGGTTTTTAATGCAGATTTATCAGTTTTCGTTCAAAATTTAGATATTGGATCATTCTGATGAGGCGCCTCCATGATTAGCATTAGGTTTTCATTGGATAAATATAAAACGGGGAATGGGGAATGGGGGGCTAATGTCCCTCCCCTTAATTTATATAAATGGGTTTTTCATGCAAAATTATCAGTTTGCGTTCAAAATTTAGATATAGGATCCTTCAGATGAAGTGCCTCCGTGTTAGTATTAGATGTTCACTTGATGAGTACAAAGAGAGGAAACGGGGGGCTCACGCCTCTTCCCTTGATTTATATAAATGGGTTTTTCATGCAGAAGTATCAGTTTTTGTTCAAATTTTACACAAAGGACCATTCTGATGAGGGCACCACTATGATTAGATTTGAGAGTTCATTGGATAATAATAAATAAAAGTATGGAGCTAATCACCCATCCTTAATTTCGATAAATGGGTTTTTCAAGCAGATTTATGAGATTTCGTTCAAAGTTTAGACATAGGATTATTCTGATGAAGTCACCTCCATTATTTGTTTTACGAGTTCATTTGATAAGTCTAAGAGGAGGAGGGAAATGGAAGGTACCTCCCTTCAATGTAGACTAATGGAATTTTCACGCAGAATTTCCCGATTTACTTCAAATTTTGGATATAGGTTCATTCTGATAAGGCGCTTACTTAATTGGTTTTGGGAATTTATTGGATAGGAACGAATGGGAATTCAGTGGGATTACCCCTCTTAATTATGGCAAATATTTTTTCTTGCAGAATTAATCAATTTGCTTCATTTTTTAAATAGATATTCATAGTGATAAGATGCTTCCTTAATTAACTGTTGAGTTTTTTTTGTTAAGTATAAAGGTGATATTTGCGATTACCCCCCCCCCTTAAATTTGTTAAACACGTTTTTATTAATTAGAATCTAATGAATCTCAATTTGCTTTTAATTTTGGATGCAGGTTCTTTCTGTTAAGGCGAATCTCTGAATAGTTTTGGAAGTTTAATGGTTAATTATAAAGGAGGGGGTTTTAAAATTACATAAATGTGTTTTTATCAGGAATTTTCCGATTTTCTCTGAATTTTGGATATAGACTTTTTATGTAATAAAGTAGGGGAGAATGGGGATACTTGAGCATAGGGGATACTTGAGCCACCCCTATTATCTCTACAGTTGGTCAATTCTTCTTTCTAAAACTGGCAACATGGTAACATATTTATAGTTCTGAACATGTAAAAAAGAAATCACATACCTTGGTACCATTTTGAAAGTATGGTGATTAACCCTTTGAGCTCTGCTGGTAGAATTTTCTACGACATAATTTTAATTCTGAAATGTCACAACGACACCAGAAAATTCGACCAGATTTATTTGAAAAAAGGTTTAATGCATTTTTTCGCGTATATTGTAAATCGGTTTTTTCTTTGCAAAATACTGGTGCGAATGTGACATCTGGCTCAAGTATCCCCTCCATGGGGATACTTGAGCCACGATGTAAGAGAAAGAGTAAAAATTTATTAGACATAGAAAAATAGTTCAAAATTAATTGAAAGTGGTTTTCAATTGAAGAAAAACTATCAAATTTTCATCTTCAATATTTTATTTTGTTCTAAAAAATTATAAAAAATTTAAAAAAAATTAAAATTTAAAAAATGGCTCAAGTATCCCCATCTTCCCCTACATCCCTGACTAGTTTAGGAGATTCAAAAATTAAGCATAAAAAGGGGAAATGGGGGGAGCTATTTTCCCCTTAATTTGTTTTTCGATTGGCATTAACCCTTGAAAATATAAGACTGTAATGTACAATTAGCATGCATAGCATGTGAGCTTAATGCCATTAGTTTAATCCTTTCCGGCACACTGTGCCCGGTCTTGGTTACCTAATTTTAATTCCAAACTGTCAAACGACACCAGTAATATTTTAGTAAAATGTTGCTTTTACAATAAAAGCTTAAATTAGGAGTTTCAAAATATCTAAAAAATTCGTTTGTGAATTCTAGTGTCAGTCGATAATTTCTCATTTTACTAACAGATTTTGCCCGTGCCGGAAAAGGCTAACTGGGCAATATTCTTTTTATTTGTTGCTTATTTGTGTCTTTTATAAATTACACTGATTCTTTCAGAATTTACTAAAATAATGAAGTTTGTTATAAATCGATACAAAATTTAAAACTTTTTTTAACGGTCATAATTCATATTTATTTTGCATATACGGAAAAGACCGACAAAACCTGTTAGTGAATAGAAAGTATGCAATAAACACATTTTTGCGTAAACACGTTTTTTACTGGCTTTTAATTTTTTTCTGTAAAATCAACTTTTTTTTCCCTTACAATGTATAATGACTCCCGATTATCCGATTATCCAATGCTTGCTTAACTTATTAGTTCCTAAAATACATTTGTAAGACGCAGAATTTTCCGATTTGCTTTAAATTCTGGATATAGGTTCATTCTGATAAGCCACTTACCTGATTGGTTTTGGGAATTTATTGGATAAGAACGAATCGGAATTCAGTGGGATTACCCCCTCTTAATTAACCCTTTCCGGCACACTGTGCCCGGTCCTAGGTTACCTAATTTTAATTCCAAACTTGCAAACGCCACCAATAATATTTTAGCAAAATTTTGCTTTTACAGTGAAAGCTTAAATTAAGGGATTCTTAATTTCTTAAAAAGTTGTTTCTAAATTCCGGTGTCAGTCGATTATTTCTCATATTTTCACAGAATTTGCCCGTGCCGGAAAGGATTAAGGCAATAAATATGATCAATGAGAGTGATCGAATATTTTGTGAAGTATTTAAAATGAAAAACGAATGGCTCATAATCTACAGAAAATAGACAATAAAGTTTTCTGAGTTACCTATGGTTATTATTTTTTTCTTTAGTCTGTTATCTGTTTTTAGGTGCTTTCGTAATTATGTCAATACGTAGCACCTATTGTTGTCGCCCAGTCCGCCCGTCTGTCCGTCTGTTTGTCCGCATATAACAACGCAAAAACTATCCAACCGAATCGTTTGAAATTTAAAATATATAATTATTACAAAATTTTGTCGATTCATTTCAAATTTTATGAAAATCGGATAGATAGACCAAACACAGGGACAATCAAAAGGATTCCGTTAGATTACGTCAATGGGAAAAAAAGTTTCAAATGCATTTTAATCTTTTGAAATTTAAAACGTTTAATTATTACATAATTTTGTCGAGTCATTTCAAATGTTATGAAAATCGGATGTATAGATCAATTACAGGGACAATCAAAAGTATTCCGTTACATTACGATCAATGGGATAAAATGTTTCAAATGCATTTTAATAGTGTTACACTCATTTGAACATTATATAATTGACATGAATCTATGATGTATGTACTAAAATTTACATTCTGTACAATCTGGGACGCAGAGAATATTTATTATTAAGTTACAGGGCCACACAAATGTATTAAACTAAATAATGTTATACGGGGAAACATTGTTTCGGGCGTGTTTTAATTATATTAACCTACTTCACATTTTATGAATAAGATATACGTTAATGAAGAATAATAAAAATTACTCCCTTCATATTTACAGGAACACAAAGATTTCGACCACTATACTGTATCCAAAGTACGCTCTACTATATCAGCAAGATCTGAATATTTTAAAACTTATAGTGCGAACGCACCTCATTTGCTACGCTTCACGTGCAATTTCCAACTTGGTTTAAATTAAAACTACCAAATGATAATAAAATCATTTTATTCCGGAATATAGTATAGTCGAACCTCGTTAACATGAACCTAAAAAGGAATCAAAATTTTGTTCATGTTAACAATAATATATGTTATTATTGTCAAATCTTTATATTCGAATTTTTAGGGGACTGTGAAAACATTCATGTTAAAAGTAATTCACGTTAAGTGTGTTCCTGACTGTATATCGCAACGGTCACCATTCTCGCTCTTCTGACGCAATGCGCGTATAATTCATTCTTAGTGAAACCGTTGTTCGAAATGATAATTTTTGTACTATATTTAATAGTAAAAAATTTTTACCTGTTTTGTTTATAAGAAGTTCTGCTTACTCCGGCAGAAGGCAGGTGCAGTTAGAAAATATTACTCTTAATGGATTATGTAACGAAAAACATTTATTATATACTTTAAACTTTAAAGTGTTATTTGATAGAAAGTTATTTCATTTATAACAGTGATATTTTATTGGCTTTTTCATTTAAATAAGCAAAATGGGCGAATAATAGACTTATAGCAATAACTTTAAATACAAATATTCTACAGAGATTTCAACAAAAAATACAATAAAATGGAGTACAAAATTTGCCCTTGCTAGGAACCGAATCCGAGATCATGGCGTACCAGACTATATCTCTACCACTGATTTACGCCGGCAGATACCTGCTCTGCAATTTTTCATTAATAAAGTTGGCGAAAGTCATAAGCCAACTTTTAGACAGTCTTGGATGACAGGAGAACGATGAATAGGGTTTACTTTTATATAGATCAACAATGTATATTAAAACACATACACACATAAAAAACACCTGCATTAACCCTTTAACGTTCATTGGTTTCGCCACGAAACCACAAAATTTTAATTCCGATATGAAACACTGACACCGGTATTTTTATCTAGAAATATCTCTTTTATTATGTATGTGAAAAATGGCGTTCTCTTATTTAGAAATATACTTGTTCTTAATTACCGGTGTCATTAATTTATTTCGACATCTTAGCAATGAAAATGCTTTGATCGTTAAAGGGTTAAAGTTACATAGAAATAGTCTACAGAAATAAACTCAACTAATCGACAACACAATAAATTAAGAGTCGAACCCGGGATCACACCGTACTAGGCTGTCGTTCTAACACTGAGCCACTCCGGCCAACTTTCCCAAACTTGGTTTATTGGCGGAAAATTTCAGACCCAGAATTGTATGTACATTAAATAGTTGAATGCAGGCGTTATTTATATGTGTGCGTGTGTGTGTGATTAGAACTGTACATCATTGCAAGCGTATAAAAGGAAAAAGAATGAAAAAAAATTGCACAATTAAAAAGATTTTTTGGACATTCACAACGATATCATTAGAATGATAATGAATGATAACGAAAGCGGGGAGGAAATCCAAAATTTCAAATTATTAAAAACGCTCTGAACACGTACGTACAGCTAAAACTCTATTTTAGTATTTCCAATAATGAAGAAATTCGGCCAAGAATTTCCTCAAATATTAATTAAAATTTCTTTAACGAAAAGAATTGCTCTCTGTGTGCGTGCTTCAGGAGCCATATATTTCACTGAAAAACTCCTACAAAATATTTGCAATTGCCCAATTATTCGAAAAATATTATTATTGTCAGTGGTTATTTATCAATAATAATAATAATAATAATGATAATAATAATAATATAAACTCTTAAATTGGCAAAAATTACGAGTTTTTAAAAATTAAATCCATCTTAATATGAAAATTTCAACTTCCAGCATCGGTATTTCAGCTAAGAACCTTCTGTTTGCTAGCGAGATGTTTTACTTCCAAGCTATGATATCTGCACGATAAACATTGAATTAAGATTCTGTTTTAAAATTTTAATCACAAAATGAATGGACGGCAGTAAAAATATTACTTTAATTAAAACAAGTAAGAAAAATCATGCGTTAAACATAGATTATGAAACATTTTCCAACACTTCCTGAAATCTTTAACAAAATTTTGTTATTTAGGGAAATAAGATACTAATGTCCATAGTCAAATATGTATTCCAATACTTTTGAACAGCCTTGTATTAGATCCGTCGATTGATATATACATACTATATAAAAGGAAAATTTAGTATAGCAAGTAAATATCTAACTGGCTGAAATTTCTCTTTCAGCATTTTATTCTAATTGATGGAAAGTACAGTGGAACTTGCTAAAGTGACCACCTTGGTAAAGTGTCCACCTGGCAAAAGTGTCCGCTTTGGCGAAATTTTGCTCGTACTCATGTAAAATAATATGAGAATTGTTCAGTAATGTGACCACCTGTATATAGTGTAAAGTGACCAGATAACCTGTCGATGTCAATGTTATTTGAACCTGTAAAATGGGACCAGCCATTTTTCTGTATGCCGAACATTTTCAAATTAAAAACTAAAGTGACCATTTTCCAAAAAAATTATTTTCATCCATTAAAATATACAGATATTTATATCCTGTAGTGACCACCTGCAAAGTGACCAGTTTGTCCTTTATTGTAAAGATATTTGCACCTATGGGCATTTCCATGCGAACTTGTTTGTCTGTTACGTACTAAGATTTTTAGCTACCAGTATTTTAAAACGAGAAAACGTGACGTAGTTTATCGAAGATATATCATCAATTGAATAAGGCGAAGCAAACTATTCGAAAATAACGCTGGCCAACAAGCATAGCGATTTTCAGTTGTGTAACAGACTAACAAATTCGCATGGAAATGCCCCTATATAAGGTGTTTTATCTTCTTATTTTTCTTTTGAGGTGAGAGAAGAACAAGGAATATTTCCACCGCACATATTGACGGATTCTACGATAGGAATGCTTGCGCCTGTTGTTAATTGGCTAAGTTGTGTTAGTACCAAATCGAGCAGCTGGCAATTGTTTCGGTTTGTTTTAGAAAGGGTTTCTTTGTCATATGTTCTCAAAAATTTTAAAAATAAAATTTGACATGTTCTTTCATTGTACTGGTAATGCTTGCAATATTTGCAATATTTAACATAAAATTTCAGATGTATGAAGTTTTAATTTCTTTATTGCTCTGACAGTTTTTTTAAATTACTATTTTTAATACAGTTATCTCTAACAAAGCTTTAAAAGTTGTGTGAGCAATATTTAAAAAAAAAATCAGAGCATTTGTAAATGTTTGAAGAAAATAAAAATGAATCTATGGAATTGGAAAATTTGAAAAATGGTTATTTTCATGCAAATCAAGCAACTGTTTTAATAAATCCATAGGATGAATACTCAAGTTTCTGGACCTTTACTATGAGAAGCTGCTGATTTTTCAAAAAGAAAATAACATTTCTCAGAAGATTTTGAGTGGTGAATCTCATACCATTGATATAAAAACTGTGGATTCCTTTAAAAGTCATATTTGTAATTTGGTGACTGACACATATAACATAGATAAATGTGGTTTGTTTTATCGGACAATGCCAAACAAAACATCAGCAATGTCTGCATATTAAAGCATAGATGAAAAAATTTCTAAACAGAGAATTACCATTTTGCTTACTTGCCATTTAACAGAAGAGAAAATAGAACCTCTTGTAATAAGAAAAGCCACAAAACTACGCTATTTAAAGAAAAATAACACCAAATATTTACTAGCCTCGCAGCATGAAAATAAAAAATTCTTCCATCCTCTATTTCGATTGAATTGGTTACCCATCTAACAAGCAGATGAAACAAAGAAAGAGAAAGATTTCCTTTTCTATCGATAACTGTCCAGGCCATTTGAATACCGTAATTTCGGGTGTATAAGCCGCAGATCAAACAATTTTTTTTGGACCCAGAAATCTTATTTAGTGATTGAAGACAAATATTTACGGCGATGTAGCTACTTACATTTGTTTCTTAAAAAATTCTGGGTCGAAAAAGAATTGTTTGACCTGCGGCTTATACACCCGAAATTATATGTAATTTGTTGTTTTCAAATGTAAAAATAAAGTTCCTACCACTTAATACCACATCATATACACTGAAAGCTACATCAAATGGAACCAGTTGGGGATTTTGTCCCCATTTTGGGGAATTTTGAGCCTCCAGGAAAAATTTTTGGGGACAAGTAATTCTTGGGGACACGTTTGGGGAGTATGAACAGAACATATTTAGGGAAAAACTTGGGGAATTGTTTTCATGATTTCAATTTTTATTTTCAGACATTTGCCTATATTGGATCTGTCTCGAATTAGATTTTCATTTGAAAAATGAAAATAAAATACAGAAATAATAGATATAAAACATTATTTTCGTGGCCGTGCTTACCGTTTACATGTACTACTGATTCATCACGATCTGTATTGGACCCTACCTGAATTTTCAGATAAGTTAGTGAGGCAGATTTTCCTGTCATCGCGGTCGGACATACAAGCACAGAAATGCTTTTCATTTATTAGTATAGATTTATACAACAAAAATAAAAACAATTTTATAAACATTTTTGTTATTGGTTAATGCTTGTTAATTTGTGTTTCATGGAATGCCAGTAGAGATTTTTGCAATTGCAAGACCTCCAATTACATACTACAATCACATTGCTACATTTATATTTGACAATTGCGCAATGAATGCAGCAGCTCTACTAGTTCTTTTTATAAGAAACTTGAATGAAAACTCTACTGACTTAAACGACTTAGATCTTTACATTACTAAATCGTCAGGACGTGGCCAAAACGTTCATTTGCTGTGCTTTTTAAAAGATGTTAAAAGCAACTATATTTGCTTTATTAGTGACGAAATCACAGTGATTGATACAACACATATGCTTTACATTAGATAGGTGCTTCAGTAGGGGTAACAAAAACTGAGAATCATGTTTTATAGTTTAAGTCAGATAAAAGAAGATAATGCCAACAGAATCATCTCAGATTCACTCAAGCCCTACTATTACAGGTGGTCTAAACCTTGGAAAAGTTATTGGTATACAAAGCGTAGATTGAGCTAATGCAATGATAGGCCAGCATTATCAACTGGCAACCATTTAAATAACAAGTGTAAACGGTCATCGTTGTAATATGTATTTTTTATTCTTGTCGATTAGTTGTGAATATAAATGCAAAATTCTGTTGAGTTTATTTATTTATTTATTTTATTTATTTATTTATTTTTTTTTTTTTTGGTAAATGGGGAATTTTTTTTAATGCTTGATTTTTGGGAAAAACTTAGTTTAAATTTGTTGAAAAAAAAAATATAACGGAAAACTGAAAATTGAAAACTTGCCTTTATGTGCAGAAATTGCGTTGGGGACTTTTTTGAAAAAAGGCCTGATTTGGGGAAATTGTCAGAAATTTTGGGGAAAATGGCTTTCGACAATCTGGCAACACTGCTTTTTCTGCCGACCAGATGTTCTGACTTAGTTCAAGAAACAAGACTGGATATTATAGCTTTGAATAGCTAAACATATGTTGCTGGTACTTCAATTTTTACTTCTATTGATCGTAACCGATACATGTATAAATATGAAGCTGATGACTCTTAGACTTAACGCAAAGTATTCTAATAATTAGTCGTTTCAACGGCAGCAAATGAAGCTATTTTCATTTGGACAATAAATGATTTTATAAAAAAATAGATAAAATTCGGAGAAATATGTTAAATTAGAAATGTTAAATAGTTAAAAATAGAAATCCTGGTTTGAAACACTTTTGAAAATTCCCCTTATTTTTTTCCAGTAAGTAATTTCTCGTGTTAATAGTATTGTTTAACTTTTTAACGGACAAAGCATTTCCATAGCTATGATGTTGAAATAGATGAATGACATCGGTCATTGCGAACAAATGTATTTATAAATAAGGAAAAGTGATTTTTCACATACATAATAAAATGGATTATTTAAAATTTAAATTCCGGTGTCGTTGTTGCATATCGGAATTAAAATTATGTAGTTTCATAGAAAAAACAATGGACATCAAAGGGTTAAGAACTATTGAAGTAAGTTTCTTAGTTTCTTATGTCGTTTTCAGGTGCATTCGTAAGTATATAAATACATATCACGTATAGTCGTCTTCAGTCCGTTCGTCTGACTGTCCGCATGTAACAGAGAAAAAACTACTTATCCGAATCGTTTGAAATTTAAAATATACGATTGCTGCTTACTTTTGTCGATTCATTTCAAATTTTTTGAAAATCGGATAAATATTTTAATAGCAGAAAAAATAAAAAGCATTCTGCCATCTTGCGGCAATGGGGAAAAATAGTTTCAAGTCCATTTTAATGATGGTATACTCTTTCGAACCTAATGGAAATGATATGGATCTATGAAGTATGTAATAAAAATTACATTCTGCTCAATCTGTGGCGAAAACAAATATGTGTTATTAATTTAAGGGGCCACACAAAAGTATTTCATTAGATAATGATACAGAGGGATACACTGTTTGGGGTGAGTTTTATAAAGCTATTAACATATTATGAAATCGATAAACATTGCTGAGGATTACTTTATTTCATGTATATTAGGAAGCAGATAATATTTACAGGAACACACAAAAGATTTCCGCCATCATACATTAGCCGAAGTACTGTATACGATTGCACCATGATCTGATTTTTTTTAAAATTTGTTTTAATACGAACGCATCTCATTTGTTACGCTTCACGTGCAATTTCCAACTTGCTAAAAAATGTGGTTGAAAGATTATTTAGAATGTTTTCAGCTTCGTTTAAATGGCTCCAATCTTTTAAGGATGTTGAAATTACAGCAGAATTTATCAAAAGTTTATTTGATAGTAACGAAATATTATTTTACAGCTTTTTTCTACCAATTTTTTAGAAATAAATTTAAATTAAAAGATTCCTGTGAAAATATTCGTTGAAATTAATTGGGATATAATGCACTCTACCACCTCTCATTGTGTTAAGAAGATATCATTGATTTATGACACAGTATGTCCTGATTTTATTGTAGAATTAGTTTTTCACCTATCATTCAAAGTGTTTTAAGGTGCTATACAAAGAGAAACGTGGGGACGGAACGCTGATCTTTTGATTTATGAAGAACTAGTTAAACAACCGTGATCAATCTCTCTCTCTCTCAATCTCAAGGTGTCCAAAAAAGATTTAACCCTTTCCGGCACGGGCAAAATCTGTAGTAAATTTAGAAATTATCTACTGACACCGGAATTCACTGACGAATTTTTTAGATAGTTTGAATTCCTTAATTTAAACTTTTATTGTAAAGGCAAAATTTTGCTAAAATATTATTGGTGCCGTTTGCAAGTTTGGAATTAAAATTAAGTATCCCAGACCGGGCACAGTGTGCCTGAAAGGGTGCACAGTGTGCCGAAGCACAGTGTGCCGTGCTTCTTGGATTTACGTAAACAATGTTAATTGCAAAAGTGTTAAAAATAAGGTAGGGATTAGGATTAAGTTGATAAAATAGTTTTGTCTTTGATTACCAATGAAAATGACACTTTAAAAAATTCCTTACGTTCGCTGCTACAATAGGTTATTTTAAGAAACATTTTCTCAACCTCTGAGAAATACAACATTATGATTTCCTCTGCTCCCCGGGCATGTAATTTTGCTTTGATGCGCGGAATATTGTAAAATATCCCATACTAAAAGCCGATAAACGATTTTTGAGTGCCTTTATCTCCGAAATTTCGTAACTCGGTAAAATCGGCATGTAGATAAAGCGAATTTTGACTGTTGTCGTTAGAGCACGACTAAATTTTTTGTAATGAAAGTTATTGGGCAAAGAGATCGCGTAAAAAATAAAGATTGCAAATTGTATGAAAATTGATGGAAGAACTATTTCTTAAACATAATCTTAATTGCCAACTTATTTTTATTATTTCTGCAATTTACTTTGCGTTTCTCCAACATGTAAAAAGTACAAAACTAGTTACATTTTTTACGAAACTATTTTAAATTTTTTTGGAAAACCTTTATTTCTGATTTTACTTCAAATAAAATCGTTAATTAACACTTGGCACTCCGTTGTCTCCGCTGCGGAGACATCATCTTTCCATACAAAATTTGTTTTTGGCACCAGTAACAAAGGAAAATAAAATATTCCTCATTTAATCAGAGAATAGTCTACTTCAAAGAAAGTTCTTTTAAAAAAGTGGTGCTAATCGAATAAAATTTGAGTAAGAGGTCCCGGAGTCCGAAGGGTTAAACAAATAATCCACATTTTTTTTAAAAATTGAAAACGCAGAAAAGAAGGAAGACATTTCTTGTACAGAATTTTTTAGTAAATCACACATGACAGAGAATGTCTAGAAACATAAGACGCCATTTTCTTATTGTGAGTGCAATATGGATGCAATAAATAGCCTGGTATTGTTATTATTACAATTTTTCTAGAAATCGATTTTATATGACAAAAGTATTTTAAAGAAAGAAATTTAGATATACCGGAAAAAGTATGCTGTAAACAGTAAATATAAAATATGTTAGCAATTTCCGCAACAGGTGGTAATATCACGCTCTCTTATAATCGTGAAATTTTGACGTTTTAAACAAAGGCCAAATAATGTTTTAATAAAAGCTTGTTAGTGCAAGGTCAATGATGGTAGTTTGGTATCTGTTTCCTAGCGATGCGGAGATGGGAATAATCAAATGATTAACTTTTCAAATTATTGGAATTGTCAGAGCGAAGCGAAGTTTAATACAGAGCGCAGTGTTACTCTTTCTGGAGCTACGAAACGATATTAAAAGTCAATCATATTTCTTTCGTCAAGCAAATCTCAAAAAAAATTATACGGATATCGTTGCTGATTGTACGGAAATGTACCTATGAGGATAACCTACCGAATGCACCTACTGAGAAAGATAAATAGTAAATAGTTTTTAAAATATGTTAAAAAACTGATAAAAATAGATAATAAATATATCTGAGGCATATGTGAATCATTGCGATGTCCGCTTTTTTGGAATACTACTGTTGCCACAATGACAAAAAAGTATTAAAAACTACAAAAAGGTAATAATAACTCAAAAACAAATTAAGATACAGCTTTCACACAAATTGCGCTTAAAATTAAATTTTTTTTCTCTATGCAACGAAGTAACTTTTGAAAATGCGAGATGTTTATAAGTTTAAAAATTTGCAGTACCGAAAACAGTAAAACTGAAATCTCATTTAAAATTTGTTTATGATTGGTCTAGGAATTAATTCATGGCGTACCTAAAAAATACATAAAATGTTTATATTTATATGCAAAAATAAATATAAACATACATCAGGTTTGTTTATGCAGCTGTTTATATCTATTTGTAACAAATCTGACTTTCTAAAGCTCAAGCCGAACCAAGTTTTACCAAAACGTTAATGTAGAAGCAGTGTTTCCCCCAGGACAAGGGCGCACAGGCCTTCGACCAGTAAATTTTTGAACTTCCACCAGTAAATTTTTGAAAAGAAATGTTCCCCTTATTTTTGGCATTAATTCTGTATCTTTAAGAATTTAAATAAGAAAAAACCTTCTGCTAACATTTACCGGTGGACGTTTCCCCGAAGGCCTGTGCGCCCTTCTCCTGGGGGAAACACTGGTAGAAGAATATTGTAAAATATTAAGAAAATATGGGTGCCTATACGCACTGAGTTAGGCGAAAAAAATCTATGAATATCAGTTTATGTTTAAAATTATTTTTATTATTTAAAAAAGTAAATAACAACTAATAAAAATACGATTTATTAGTACATATAGAAAAAAACGTATATAATTAAAGAAACAATGTATTAATAGATAAACAAATAATAGTTGTGCTACCATGTCATGCAAAGTAACGATACTTTGACTCCAATTAAGTATCTCAGTATGTATGATATCTGTGACGAAATTAATTAAAATCAGGTATTTTAAATCTGTAATATAAGTAAATGGAAGTATACTTAAATATAAATAAAAATTATAAAAAACTTGAACTATGAGTAAATGGAAGTTTATATTTTAAAGTATATACCGCCTTTCAGGGGCATGGTACTTTTATGCTGAAATGAGTGAATGACTGAAATAAGTGCTGAAATGCTGAAATGAGTAAAAAACAGCAGAATTTATAAATAAATTTATTTTAAAATAAGTTAAATATTTTGTTTACATAGTTAATAGAAGGAAACCTTTTTGTTCCAATGCTATAGTGTCAATTTTCAAAGGATAGAATTTTAGTGGTCCACAAATGGACCATTGCCTTTGAAGGGGTTAAATGAAATGATTCGATACGAATAATGGTAGTGAAACAATTATTGAATATTTATAACCTACCCTCGGGCGACATAAAATTGCCAATATTGCAATTGCTCCATGGCATGCGAAATGAAACAATTATAAAACAGTTATAAACACTTTTCTTACAAGAAAAACGGATACTGATTCGCATTAACACAGAGAAAGAGGGTATTAAACAAAAGTAATACATTGTTAAAACTAAAAAAGAGGTATATTAATGATAGAAAATTGGCATTCAGAAACAACCACACAATGTCTTTCAAGTAAAGGTCGATCATCAATATACTAATACTCGCAATAAAACAATTTCTTAACACGTCGCTTTTTAGAACAAAAAAAAAAAAAAAAAAAAAAAAAAAAAAAAAAGACAGAAAAAGCAATCGTTTTGAAGGACTTAAAAAATTCGATCAAGAAAAAGATTGTGAAACTGTAAATATGCAAGAAAAAAAATATAAAATCAATGTTTCAAAAAAATATATATTTTTTAAATGGTAAAAATAAAAAACATATTTTTAAGAAACTGTTACGCCAGGGATATATATATATATATATATTTTTTTTTTACTTTTGAAGTGGAGAACGACCGTGGCAGATTGAAATTTCAGAAAAAAGGGAATTTATTTTCCACGCTTCTTTATTTTTTGCTTCAAGAATTTCTGAAATCTCATGTATATCAGACAACAGCGACAAAGCGCCATCTTGCTATGGTTTTCAACCAGTAACTCTACTAATTATCAGAAAATGTAAAATCTGAGTATAAGTTGCCTTCTGACTTTCCTTCGGTTATCCTATTCCGATTTGTGCAATACATTTCCCTACTCCTCACCGACTGACATGAAACAAACATCTTTTTCTTTTTCAATACAGATAACTTCCAATGGGTAAAATCACTAATGTAAAATAACAGATAGATGACGAATATGATTAATCAAAACAAAACAAAATCAATTAACACAACTATATAAAAAATAAATTAAAATTTACACCGGAATTTTTCATTGTGAAAAATAAATGCCCAGTTAAATGTATAGCAGACTGTATTAGAATGACTATAACAGGGATATAATCGGGGTAATACAGCGGTTGTAGACAGCAGCTGTTTAAATAAGAACAATTAGAATGTTTCAAAGTTCCGTCCCTATTTAAGACTGGGTCATGTGCGTGAGTTAATATACGTATTTTAACTAAATTTTTAAATAATCCACATAATTCTGTCATGCAACGCAGTCACAGAAGTGACATCACCAGTTTTCTGTTGAAAGAAAGAGATACAGTTCAAAAAGCAAAATAATAATAATAATAAAAGTACTCAAATTTTAAGTTGTCCCAGTAAAAAAAAAAAAAAAAAGTATTGTGTGGGTGGGGTGGACAATAGCCACTTGAATAGAAATAATGTCATTTTTCCTTTTTTTTTTAACCCTTTGAGGGGCAAAGCTCTTCTATTCATAAAATGCTGAAATGATTGAATGACACCAGAATTTAAAAACAATTTTATTTCCAAGTAGATAAATGCTTTTCTTTACATACTTGATAAAGTTAAAAATTTTTATTTCAAATTTCTGGTGTCAATGTGGCATTCGCAATTAAAATTAGGTGGTATATATTTTATACCACCGCTCTTCAAGGGGTTAAAGACAATAATTTTAGGACATCGTCTTCTTATCGAAATTGTACTAAATTCTGAAAATTTCATTATAAGACACTTAATTTTAACAACATATAACTTTTTCCACAAAGCTACAAGAAAAACTACTAGGATCTGCTATCAGCGGTGCGACATTATGCAAAATCCTACCAAAGCGATAGTGAATCCCACCAGATGGAAGAATCTGCCACCGGTCGTCAAATACACAGTCCGGGAAACAGCGAAAAAATTAGTTACTCAAATTACTTATATTAATGCTACAAGTGATACATTAAATAAAAATTTCAAAAATACCATTCATTTGTTAAATAAATGTATTTTGCCATTTTTATTTAATGTATCACTTGTAGCATAATATAAATAATTTGATATTTTAATGTGAAGTTTTCATATTATATATAATTAGTTACCCGCCAGAATCTAAAGGAGATTCACTACACAAGAACGTGCGCAAGCATAGATTGTAATGGTAGATTATAACATAGATGTAACGGTCAGCACAAACATACCATACCGTAAATGTGAGACTCCTCCTTCTGGCAATATTATGATAATAGGGACCGAATGAAATTCCGAATGACCACAAGAAGAAAACCTGAAAACGCCTGTGGGGTCCAATTGTCAGAATCCCATTGTCCTCATACTATTATAAGTGTAACAAACAACAGTACAGAGGAGTGATTGGAAAGGTCTTTCTTCTAATCAATTTCTACATCAAAATGCCATGTCATTATCACAAAGTATGGACATTCCTCTCGTTCAACGCATAATGTGTAGCTTCTTTTCAACGTGAGCACAAAATAATGTGCTGTGCCTCAGCTTGGTTTACTCCAATATCAACCAAGAATGTTCTGCCGTGAGTAACCTTTCCTGTCCCTGAGTTTAACTAGCAACCAGTTCTCCAATCTTAGTAAGCATCTTTAAGAAAAAGATTAATTTTATCTTGCATGAAGAGTAGTAGACCAGGAGGCAGCAGCAAGAGAATCACCTCATCGAGTTCACGGATAAAAATATAGGATTGCTTAAATATCGATTCGCATGCTATAACGCAATCGGCCTGTCAAAGAATCTTTGTAGGAAAACACCTAAAAACCCGATTTTACAGGTTTTCCATTATGTTTTCTTGCTCGCAATCTCCCATGTTTTCATATTTTTGGGCGCACGAAAGCATAATGTTAAACCTACGATTCAACCGTTAAAAATCGGATTTTTAGGTGTTTTCCATCAAGATATGACTTAGCAAACTGATTGCGTTTTAATAAGTGGATTGAGATAAAACTAATCCGTGAACTCGATGAGGTAATTGTCCTTACTGCCGCCGCACGGTCTAAAGTGGTTCATTGATTTCCAACTGATTTTTCATTATAGAGTAATAAAAAAAAATATTTGCCGCAGATAAAACAATGTCTAAAGGTAATGATTTCGTTAATAATCCACAACTCATAAAAATGTTGGCACAATCTTAGATTAAGTTTTGTTTTACATATTTTTGATATGTATAGGATAAACAAATTGATATAACTGTGATGCGGCATTTAAAAAGTATCATTTTATTAACTGCAGCGCAACAACTTTACTTACTTAAAAAAGGGTAATTTTAAACACATTATCTCGTAATTGAACAATATTTTTAAAAAAACTTTCAAATAATGCCTATTTTTTCACGTATTTTATAAAATTTTCAATGTTTCATCATCGATTTTTCAAAACAGTACGTTTTGTTTAACTTAATCAGAAAGATACTCGCATTAAACAATACAACATTTACAATACAAATTTACTGGTAAGAATAAAAAATCATGATTGGAATATACATGTCCATATGTGGTACGGGTAAATGAGGGAAGCTATTAACCCTCTCCGGCTTGGACAAATTCTGTTCGTAAAATGAGAAATTGTTGACTGACACCGGAATTTAGAAAAGACTTTTTTAAAAATTAAGAATTCTCTGGTTTAATCTGTCATTGTAAAAGTAAAATTTTACTGAAATGTTATTGGTGCCGTTTGTAAATTTGGAATTAAAATTAGGTGCTGCCGGAGTGGTAACACTACGCCAGAAAGGGTTAAGCCATTCCTGCACACTGTGCCCAGTCCAGGATACTTAATTTTAATTCAAAACTTGCAAATGGCACCAATAAAATTTTTCATTTAGAATGAAATATTTAATTAGGGGGGAGGGGTTCTTAATTCCTAAAAAAGTGATTTTTAAATTCCGGTGATAATTGTTTTATTTAATTATAGATGCCAGAAATTTTAATTTTGCTACGATGTATTAGCCGGAAACCAAGGCTGAAATCTTTACTTTCTTTTAAAAGCAAACGAATTAACCAGTTAAACGTCGCGCCAGAGACATTCACGGGCTGCAAGTTTCACAGCTTTTATTCAGAATTGTTTGATTCCCACCAGTTTTATAAAATAGTGTAACTGGTTTTAGCCTGGTATCATTTTACTTGTCATTTAGTAAGAAGTATATTTTTTTTTCTAAAAAGTGGTGGGGATAATGAATTTGAATATTTAAATCTTAATTAAATGCGACCATTAAGTGATTAATTTCTCGTAATCGAAATGATAGCATCGAATTATTGATGTAGTAATCAGTAAGCAACAATCCATCCCCCTGTTGCATTCCTAATCAAAGGTTCAGTTGGAATACAGAAAATAAATAGAACACACAGAGATTGGCTGCGTTCATGTTTTGTCACTACGTGAATCCATTCGTTAGTTTTTGATCAAAATCCCTGAAAATTTGCGAAAGCATTTGTCGACAACATCGCAGTTTCCGCACACCTTCTACAAGCGATGAAACTTAGGTTTAAGTGCCCAGAGGATGACCCGTTTCTTGTGTCCTTTCTCCCAAGTAGTCGTGGCAAAAAAGCTTCACGACTACTTGTCAACTTCTCTACTGAGTGTTCACCATTTAGAAGATGCACTATTTCAAGCGCCTACCACCGTAAACTAGTTTGCGATATTACCAATCCCCGAAGTAGCCCTAATCTGCCAAAGCCCTCCTCCTCCTCTTTATTAGGAACTTTTTCTTTTAAGATTAACATGATTCACCAGAGAATATGAAACTATCAATTTGCTATTCTATTTCATCGGCATATAACGAGGAATTGAAATAAGTTCCAACGAGGTTCAGTATACCACACTTCACAACATAGACAAGCAAATGAAAATATCATTGGCCGCCGCGTAGCTTTTAAAGAATAACACAGACCGAAAAATATCTAGATAAAAAGAATAATGCCCAGTTAAACTGATAGCAATGAGCGCACAAGTTATGCACTCTAAATGTACATTACAGCCTGAAATTTTCAAGGAATAATGTTTTACGAAAAACAAATTAAGAGGGGAAATAGACCGTGCCCATTTCCTATCTTTATACTTAATCATTGAACTCCCTAAACTAATCAGGGATACGCCTTTTCTACAATAAACCTATATCCAAAATTCAAAGTCGGATAATTCTGCATAAAAACCCATTTATATAATTTAAGAGGAGTTATCCTACGTTCCCGCACTTACCATTAAACCTCCAAAACTATTCAGAGATTCGCCTTATAAAAAAGAACCTACTTCCAAAATTTAAAGCAAATAAGATGGGATGGTCCCCCCCCCCATTTATATTTAATCAATAAACACCCAAAACTAATCTTGGCGATGCCTTATCAAAATGATTGTATATCGAAAATTTGAATGAAATCATATTAATTATGCATGAAAAACCCATTTATCTAAATTTAGGTTGGGGTTAGATTTGGTTGGGCCTGTCTCTCTTTTATACTTATCCAATGAACTCCCAACTTTAGTCATGGTGGTGCCCTCATCAGATTAATCCTATGTCTAAAATTTGAATGAAATCTGATCATTCTGCATGAAAAACCCTTTTATCTAAATTAAGGGGGGAGGGATATTAGCCTCCGTCCCTAATCGTATACTTATCTAATGAACTACTAAAACTTATCATCAAAAAGCCTCACCAGAATGATCCTATATGAAAAATTTAATGAAATCTGATAATTCTGCAAGAAAAACGCATTAATATAAATTAAGGGAAGGGTTATTAGTCACCGTTCCTCTTCTTATACTTATCGAATGAAATCCTAAAAGAAATCAGGGAAGTTCCTTATCAGAATAAACCTATATCTAATATTTTAAGTAAACCGGATATTTTATCATTAATTATCGTTTTACATACACACATACATACAGAACAGGCGGGCATATGAGCTCTAAGGCCTATAACCTGTGAGCTAAAAACAAAAATGTCATTTGATACACTGCCAATGCAGATCCTATTTATTATTTACGTTTTTTAACCCTTTGCGGCGCAGAGCAAATTTGTTGCTTAAGTGTTGAAATTGGTGACTGGCACCAGAATTTGAAAACTACTTTATTTGTAATTAAGAAAGAGGTATTTTGCAGGAATTCAATAGACCGAAATTTTTTTACCCAAATTCCGGTACCAATGTAGCTTTTGGGAATTAAAATTAAATGGTTTCATAGATATACCACCGCTCAGCAAGGGGTTAACCCTCCTACCCTGAATGGGTCTAATCGACCCAGTCCTATAATACGTTTCATTCGATTGAAACCAGAAAATTTTTCATAAAATAAATTAAATAACTAACACAAGCATTCAAGTTAAATAATTATGTTAAATGGATTTAAATAAAAATTCTGGTGTAAAATATTTTAATCAAGTTTGAGTAAAATTTCAACAGGGTAGGAAGGTTAAAGAAAACTATTTGTGTCTCTAAAAGTAAAACATAAAAATAAATATTTTTTTGATATACACCAGAAAAAGTATGCCATAAGTATGAAACATAATAAGTACGTACTTGCTATATCTCTGAGGAACTGAATGGTTGAGGGAGTCATTCAAGGTACCGTGCTGAATAATGCAATTGCCTCTTAACCCCTTCGGGAACTCCGTTTGTAAACAGTTAAATTTAAATACCAAAATGACGAATGGTGCCAGTAATTTTTTTAGTATAATTTTGGTCTCACAATAAACGTGTAAAGGGACTTTTGATTATTTTCAAATTTTCATGTTTGCAAATCTCTTTGTAAATTATTTATTTGATCTTTTTTGGAACAGAAATGCCTTGCTTCTGAAAGAGTTTAGCCTAGTATTTGAATGCCTAAACGCGATAAACTTAACTATGAAATCTATACTCAGGGATGATATTTCCGCTTTTTTGCACACCAGTAAAATCTTAGAGAAAATGTTATATTATTAAATCGGAACATTTTCGTGATTTCAAATAACAACATTTTCTTTAAGATTTTACTGGTGTCGAAAAAAGCGGAAATCTCATCCCTATATACTTATTATTTTTAACACGATCAAACGTATGAGTAAAGTTATCATGAGAACTAAAAATGTCTAACTGAGCGAAAAATAGCCCAGCCCAGGAATAGAACCCAGATCGTTGGTTTACAGGGCCAATTATTTTTTGTTTAACCCCTTCGCGACGGGAGCTTTATATTAATTTTTTAATGTTTTTTCACCGGTTTTAAAAAACAGAATTTTGTGCCTTGTTAAATCAAGAAATTACTCCGATTATATAAGGCACATTTTACCGTAAAATTTTACTGGTGGCGATAATCAAGCATTCTTAAGCCTTTTTGCGGCACCTTTTTGTCGCTCGTCCCCAAGGGGTTCAGTTAACTGTGCCGACACCCAGTGAGCAGATTGTTATTAATATCTTGTTTGTCATGTAGACAGTTTAACAGAATAAACCGCAGTTAAAGGAACTCCATATAAACGATGGATACGTAGTTATACTTATTATTTTTAGCACAATCAAACTGATAGATAAAATTATCATAAGAACCGAATATTTTCAAAAAAGCGAAATCTAAATTTAACAGAACACTGTTAATTTTTTTTTTCATTTCAAACTTACAGATGCGCTTTCTACCTGAGAAAGCGGCCACGGCCACATATATTAATTAATTAATTAATTAAAGTTTTCTGTTACCTTGTGTTTATTGACTTAAGAAGTTGGAATGTGCCTTCCGAAAAAATAATTCTCACTTTGCTCAAACGAAAGGTGTCTCTCACTCACCACTAGTGTTGTCAGGTGTCCCTCTTAAGTCGTTTTTCCAAATGTTTTCGACACCAGTAATACATTACAGCTTTTTTCGCAGATTATTCGGCCATTCGGTAAGTCATGTTTCTGTCTATCTAACAAGCATATTGTGAAAAATGTACAAAACATTTCAAATTTAAAAATAAAAAAATGTTCTTTCCTTGTGCGTCTTACCCTTAATAAAAATTCAGAAATTCTGTCATTGAATAAGCGAAAGAGCACTAATAAAGTCTAGTAATTCTAATAAGTTCCATTTTTCTGAACCAATTTTCCATAACTGGTGTACTGATATGTGCAGAAATTTTTATTTCCAATTTGGCAAATATATTTGCATAGCACATATTTTTTAAATATTCAAGTGCTCCCACAATTAAATTATTGCATCGATTTTTAATGCGTTTATTTATGAATATCGAATACAAACTTTTAACAGTACGATAAATTTCCTTTTTTTATTATCTTTGAGCTCATGATATTATTGCAAATATTTAATTTCGCGTGTTAAATGAAACTATATTTCAGGATTTTAAACATAGAAAATTTAAAGATAAAAAAAATATATTATTATTTTAATAATAGGTATAATGGTTTGTCATTTAACCTTTTCAGGTTCGCCATTTGCAGTCTGCAAACGGTTCGTTTTAATACCCAAACTGCCAATTGGGATAAATAATTTTTACCACAATTTCGATCGCTTATTATATACATGAAGTGAGCACAATGCCATCAGTTTAATTGGGTTTAATCAGTTCTTTTTTATTTAATGCTAACATCTTTCATAACTGGGCTGCATTGGATGGAAATAAAATTTTAAAATATCATGCTTTAAATTATAAAAAATATATAAATATAAATTAAGGTACCGATTTCAAACAAAATTTCATTTGAAAGAATATTTTTCCTTGTATTCAAAGTTATAAAAATTGAAACTGGGTGATATCTATATTAATAAAATAACAAATCGCTCTGTGTGTGTGTGTGTGTCTGCGATAGTTAGCGAAAACTACGGTACGTACGAACCTCAAAATTTTTCTGAGTAGCCCAATATCTCTTCTGATGCACCTGACGCTCAGAATTTCAATATTCTATTTATTAACTGAGTAATTAATTAAATTCCAAACCTCACTCTCATAAAAAATCGCTTTTTTTAGCTTTTTTCCTTTTCATTCTCTTATGGTTGGTTGGTTGCCAGGGCCTGATTACTAACGGGGCACTCTCCCACCAGGAAAAAGAAATAAAGAATTTTTCCTTATTCATGGCAGTAATCTTGTATGAAAAGGGCGTTTAAAGAAGACGAAAATTTCTAAAAATTTTTTCTGGTGAGAGAGTGCCCCGTTAGTAATCAGGCTCTGTTGGTTGCATAAAATTTTCGCAGAAATAATTTTAAAAACTGGGACTGACCTTTAAAATTCATAGACTGGCAAACTGTCAGTTTAAATGAGGATTTTTTTTAATCACAGCTGCTGTACGCCATGCCATGGAGGAAAAAGATAGGTGGTGGCGAAGTAAACCGAAATTAAAGAAAGGTTTGCAATATGAAACCATTTATCGCTGAAATTTTAATGTCTCAAAATAAAGCACGAGGAAGAAATTTTGTATTAATAAGACGGATTGGAAGAAATGAATTACAGCTGAAGCATATTTTACAAAAAGATAATAATTTTTTAAATGGTTTTTTCTATTATATTATTTATTAAAATAAATGTTTGCTTTTAAAATAATTGAAATTGGAAAATTAAAAATAATTAAATGTAAAAAAAAAATTTAAATAAAATATTGAAAACATATGATTTAAAGTAAAAAATTGTATTGCTAAAAGTTTTCTCTTTTTTTTTCAGAAATTTTTAATACTTTATGACGTAGATGAAAAATGTTTATGATTTAACAACATATTAATAATTCCATGTCAATATATAAAATATAGTGATGAAAAAATTCTTTTAAAATCATGCATGAACACTTAAATAATGTTAATCTAAAATCTAGATTTCAGAGTGCAGACGATTTTAAGACATTAACGAAAGAATGTTGATTTTTCAAGGAAAGTCTTAAATGATTCTTCATTATTGATATTTCAAAGTCATATGATAAAAATAATGAAATAATTCTTGCCTATGATTGATCTAATTGTAACTTTCATGCATTCTGATCGTGCATTACAGGCAATAATGGCACAAAACGTTATTTTTTAAACGAAATTTTTGTCATCTATTCAATAACAGTTTAAAATATAAAAAACAAAAACAAAGAAACACTGGTTTAACCTTCCTATCCTGAATGGGTCTAATCGACCCAGTCCTATAATGGGTTTCATTCGATTCAAACCAGAAAATTTTTCATAAAGTAAATCAAATAAATAACGCAAAGATTTAAGTTAAATAAGTATGTTAAATGGATCTAAATAAAAATTCTGATGTGAAATATTTTAATCAAGTTTGAGTAAAATATCAACAGGGTAGGAAGGTTAAAGCAGTTTGAATTGATCGGAGTTTCAAAGCACGTGGTTTTGTTGGTGCTTATTTGGACTTAATGTAGCGGATTTCAGAGTTACATTTTTTGCGTCAACCCAAGACATTATACTGCCACTCTATTAATTTCTTTTTACTATATGGTTGTACGCATATTTTTGGCATTTCGAACATTATAATTTATGAGTCATTAGCTGTGTTGCAGTAAAAAAATTACACAACACTTTTCTATGAGTTTATTTTTTTTATCATTGATTAAATTTAAATGTGTTCTATTCAATTTAAAATTGTAATATGGCTTTAATTTGTTATTAAAACAAAAATAATACAGCTGTTTGGCGTACAATTGTTTGTATCCGCAAACGATTCATTCACCATAATAAATTATCAAATAGCAAAGTAAATTATCTATCAGAAATAGCCATAAAAAGAATAGTAGAAAAACTGATTATAACCTTAATGTTTAGACTAATTTAAACATAACCCGATCCCAACCAGAAAAAAAACAGACCACATTCCGATCCGTGATACACAAAATTTACGTGAGTATAAACCCGACCCTGATCTAAAAATTCTGCTTGGAAAAAGCTATGGATTTGATAACTGACCCGAACCAAATATGAATCCGGCAAAAATGTTCAAGTGAAGCATAACCCGATTCAAACAAGGAAAAATAATTTTCGTGGGCATGAAACCTGACCCGAACCTAAATATTTTCTTTAAAAAAACCCGAAATATGACTCGAACGAAATCTGAAACCGATAAAAATATTCCAGAGAACTATAACGCGATCCCAGCAAAACAAAATACTTTCCATGGTCATAAACCCGACTCAAACCTAAAAAACTCCGTTTGAAAAATCCTGAACTTTGACCCAAACCACATCTAAATCTGACCAAAGTATTCGAAAGAACCATAACCGGATTCGAGTAAGACAAAATAATTTCCGTGGACATGAACCCGACACGAATCTAAAACTACTATTAAAAAAAATACCGAAATTTGTTCGAACAAAATCTGAATCTGACAAAACTATTTCAATGAAACGCAACCGGATCCAAGCAAGACAAAATATTTCCATGGACATGAACACAATCCGAACCCAAAAAATTTCTTTGAAAAAAATCGCGAACTGAACGAAATCTGAACTTGGCAGAAATATTCCAGTGAAGCATGTCCTTATTCGAACAAGACAGAATTATTTCCGTGAACATGCAAGAAGACCCGAACCCAACAGTTATATTTGAAGAAAAAACCCGAAATCTGAATTGAACCAAATATGGACCTGACAAAAATATTCCAAAGAACTATAACCCAATCCAAGAAAGACTAAATATTGGGTTAGGGAAAAAGTAATTTCGCTTTTTTTCGAATTTTTCAAACTGGATTTATTTATATAAATTAAAAAAGCTGATCAGTAATATAGGTGGTGTTTTGTTCGATGACCTTTTGTCCTTTTTTTGGTAAAACCATAATTCCGTCACTGTAGAATTTCTGCGAGTTCTGGGCAAAAAACTGAACAAGGTGATTTTCACAAGACTTTTTTGAAGCTAGCTTAACACCATTAAGAGAGTTCCGCAGAGGGTTGAACAAATGGTAATTGGTTAGATCTAGGTCCAGACTATACGGTGGGTGCATCAAAACCTCCTAACCAAGCTCTTTCAGTTTTTGCCGACAGACTAAACATGTGTGTCGTTTAGCGATGTCGTGATGGAAGACAACGCTTTTCCTATTGATCAATTTCGGACAGGTTTTTTTAATTACCTGCTTCAATTGCATTATTTGTTCACAGTAGATAGTTGAATTAATGGTTTTGCCAGGT
This sequence comes from Maratus speculifer, assembly GCA_964019185.1. NCBI lineage: Eukaryota > Metazoa > Arthropoda > Arachnida > Araneae > Salticidae > Maratus > Maratus speculifer. The sequence goes on from OZ025295.1 coordinate 406,352,941, forward strand.
TAGAGCAGCTCATGATGGACAATTCCTTTTCATTCGCACCAGTCAATCAGCATCACCTTCCTTGGCCTCAATCCGGGATTTACAATCGTTTGTGAAGCTTCGACCACGATCTTTTTCGCACATTGTTGTCGTACGGGATTCACTTTTCATCACTCATAATCATTTGTTTCAAAAATGGCTTGATTTTGTTCCGTATCAGTAGCAATTCCCAATGGAAACTCTGTCCATTAAACTTTTTCACTGCAAACTCATGGGGAACCCAAGTATCGAGTTTTTTTTTTTTTTGGTATTAAATTTTTTGTAAATGGTTCAAAAGTGTTTTATGGTCGATGTTCAGTTCCGTAGCAATGTCGCAGCAAAAAATACGTCAGTCTACTTCGATTTTTTTAAAAATTGCATCGACTTTTTCAACGATAGGCTGGCCAGGGAAATGTTCATCTTTAACATCGAAATTTTCGGAACGAAAACAAGCCAACCAAATTCTGACTTTGGCGTTTACTTAAGCATCGATCACCATAAACGCCACGCAATTTTTGATGAACCTGAGCCGCATTTTTCTCTTTTTAGAAATAAAAAACTAAAATATGACGAAAATGATCTTCTGGAATCTCTCTTTTTAAAACGTAATAACTTTTGACTGATTAAACAGATGATGATAACTTTACATTTAAAATGTGCTAGAGACTGTTACCTTTCGAATGCTGTATAGTATGGCTTAATTGAGTAAGTAGTACTCGAGATATATGACTTTAAAACTATCTATCGGCAAAAATCGAAATTACTTTTTCCCCAACCCAATAATTTCTATGGACATAAATCCAACTCGAACCTAAAAAATTCCATTTGAAAAAAACTGAAATTTGACCAAACTACATCTAAATTCGACTAAAATATTCGAAAGAATCATAACTGGATTCGAATATGACAAAATAATTTCCGTGGACATGAACGATATCCGAACCTAAAAATTCTATTTGAAAAAATACCTGAAATTCGAATCTAACCAAATCGGAACCTGATAAAAAATCTTCCAAAGAATTGTAACCGAATCTGAATAAGACAAAAAATTTCCATTCACATGAACCGAATCTGAACCAATAAAATTTCTTTGAAAAAATCACAAAATCTGAACTGAACCAAATCTGAACTTGAAAAAAATATTCCATTGAAGCATGTTCTTATTCGAACAAGGCAGCATAATTTCCGTGAACACGCAAGAAAACACGAACCCAAAAATTCCATTCGAAGAAAAAGCCGAAATCTGAATTGAAACAAATATGTTCCCGACAAAAATATTCCAAAGAACCATAATTGTATCCGAGCAAGGCAAAATAATTTCCATGGACATGAATACGACCCGAACATTAAAACTCAATATCAAAAAATACCTAAAATCTGAACGCGACAAAAATGTTGTAATGAATCATAACCAGATCCGAACAAGACAAAATAATTTCCATGGACATGAAACCAATTTATGGTTTGGTAACATTTAGGTTGCAATTACATTACGGTAAGTCTTTGATTATATTTAATTTCCCGTTAGGTTACAGTTAGGTCACGGTTAAGTTAGGTTAAAGTTAAATTGCATTTATGTTATGGTTAGAATAAGGAAATGTTACAGTAAAGTGAAGGCTAGGTTAGATTTACGTTATATTTAATTTACGGTAAGGTACTGTTAAGTCAAAGCTAGGTTACAGGCAGGTTATGGTTACAGTACAAAAGTTTACGGTTAGGAATTTATCCATAGAGTGAACATTACGCATGATTTGATTAAAAATAACACTTACTTTTGTTAAATGGCTCTGAAATTATAATACTATGTACCAAAATTTTAGCTACCAGCGACCATCGATTTCATTCATGGTATAGTCGGATTTAAGAATGATATAATTAGTTTGAAATTCAAAATATTTCTCTTAAGATTTCTATGTGAAAAATAAATAATTATTTATGTGACTTAACAGTGATTTTTGATAAATATCAACACTTTAACAAGAAAATCATGCAGTCGTTGGATACATATTCCCTCCCGAGTTTCTCATCGCTCATTTTGAGTATTTTTAGAGCTTAACATTAGCTGTTTTTTTAAACCGATTTTCACACAGTCAGTGGCCACGTATTTCAGACAATGCATTTCTGCATGTTTCGAGTTAATGATAAAATCATACAAATTTCAAGTTCGTTTAATATTGTTAATACGGACCCGGGCAACGCCGGGCGGGTCAGCTAGTTGTTAATAATTTGATACCTAGTACAATACAAAGTTTACAATGCAAACGTTTGATGAAATATTTCTTTATGGAGTTGAGGGAATTGAACACCACACTCCCAATACAGAAAAAAACAGTCCTGCAGATGTCACTGATTTAGAAACAGTAGTTTTGCCAAAGTTACAATCAAGTCTCACTGAAATATTCTTCATAAAAGTCTTCTTAACAATCGCATTTAGATTTTTCTTTCATGTACTTATTCCATGGCAGTAGGATGTATATTAGCATCAAAGACAATTAATAAATTGAATTAAAAATAATTTAAATTACACATTATTTTTTTATCTTTGTCAAACTCATTGGTATAAATCACGCAAATACAATTTATTTTCTTACAGACGAGTGATTGAAAAAGTGTCCAGATTAGGTATAAAAGCAGTGCAGCTGGTTTATTCCGGGACCACGTACGTAGTGGGCGTGCGTTTTTAGGTGCGTTCGTAATTATGTAAATACGTAGTACCTATTGTTGTCGCTCAGTCCGTCCGCCTGTCTGTCCGTCTGTCTGTCTGCCTGTCCTACCTGAACGGGCCGCTCACTTAAAATCAAAAAGAATAGAAAAAGTGATATTTTTAAGCATAAATCAAAGAATTCTGAAATAATAATGCGAGTGATGTATACGCTGTTTTTAAGTTGTTAAACTCTTAGACGAAATATATTTTTTTAAAATGTTTTGAAAATTTCCAGCAATTTTTTTTTATTTTTTAAGTAAAACTTATAAATTTCATTAAATGTAAGTTTCAATTGCAGATGGCAGCACATAGGAGATGCAAATTCTTCTAAAGACAGATTCTGTATGGTTTAGACAGTTTTGTATTACGTACGTACAACGATTTCTAATGTATCTGATTTCTGAGCAGTAAAGCAAGTAACGAGTAACGATAACTTTCTAACGGGTAGAGAGTCCAAAAAAGAAAACGATATTACACGGGTATTCATTTTGTCTTTATTTTTACAGCACTATTCACGATTCTCACAGAAATTGCTTTGTGTCACTAAAAATAAAAATAAAATATTTTTAAATATATACTGGAAAAAGTATGTTATAAGTATAGATTAGAATAAGTATTTGGTGTTTGCAGGCCACTGTCCAATTTGTTATCTTTTGCTTAAGATATTTTGCTGTCTCCTGCGATAGCGTGACAAAAAATTTAAAGTTCTTATTTTTAAATTTCGGATTAGAATGGATCAGATTGAAAACTCGGATTAGAATGCATCAGATTGAGAAACCGATCTATGAAACCTATTTATGAAGGACGTTTAGAAGAGGAGGGGCGTTCTAATCTTTTCAAGAGCGGTGTTTGAATAATGTGAAACGATAACTTTTATTCCAAACGCCTCCCACAATCTATATTGATAAAATAACAAAACGCTCTGTGTGTGTGTGAGTGTGTCTGCGATGGCTGGCAAAATCTACAACACGTACGATGCTCAAAAATGTTTTGAGAGTAGCCCCAAATCTCTCCTGATGCACCTGAGTTTCAGAATTTCAAAATTCTAATTATTAACTGAGTAATTAATTAAAATCGAGAAGTCACTCTCATAAAAAATCATCTTTTTCCAAACTTTGTCCCTTTCGTTTGTTTACGGTTGGTTGGTTGTATAAAATTTTCGCAGAAGTAATTAAGAAAGCTGAGACAGAATTAAAGAAACCATGGATGAAGGAGATAGGTGGAGGTGAAGTAAGCCTTAAAAAAGCTTTGCAATATGAAACCGTTTATCGCTCAAATTTTAATGTCGCAAACAAAAGAACATGGAAGGGATTTTGTATTAATAACACGAATTGAAAGAAAAGAATTACAACTAAAGCATATTCTAAGAAGAAATGGTAAATTTTTAAAATGGTCTTTGTTCTATTGTTATTTATTAAAATAAATGTTCGCTTTTAAAATAAAATAAATTGAAAAATTAGAAATAATAAATGTCAAATTAAAATTAAATAAGATATTGAAAACATTTGATAGGAACTAAAAATTGTTTTACTAAACGATTCCTTCTTGAATCTAATTTTAAATATTTTATAACGTAGATGAGAAATTTTTATGACTTAATAATTGCATGTAAATAAATATTTAAAATATAATGATGAAAACATTCTTTTAAATTCATTTAGGAAAACTTAAGTAATAAATATGATCTAAAAGCTACATTTCCGATTGCAGACGATTTTAAGACATTAACAAAAAAATACTATCTCTTCAAGCAATATATATATATATATATACATATATAAAATCATTGATTAATTTTGTTTGGATTTTATTTAATTTAGAATTTTATTATGACTTTAATTTGTTTTTAAAAGAAAAATGAAATGGCTGTTTGATGTACAATTGCTCGAATCGGCAGATGATTCATACACAATAATAAATTATCGAATAGCGAAGTAAATTATATATAAAAAATAGTCACTAAAGGAATAGTAGCAAAACATAATGTTTAGCCGTATTAACACATAACTCGACCCCAACCCGGAAAAAAAAAAAAAAAAAAAAAAAAAACCAGACCATACGCCGATCCAAGCGAGACAAAAATTCCATGAGCATAAACCCTACCCGAACATAAAATTCCATTTGAAAAAAACTATGGATTTGATATCTGACCCGAACCAAATCTGAATCCTACAAAAATACTGAAATGAAGCGTAACCCAATCCGAACAAGGAAAAATAATGTTCGTGTACATGCAACCCGACCCGAACCTAAAAAAATTCTCTGAAAAAAACCGAAAAATGACCAGAACGAAATCTGAAATCAATAAAAATATTCCAAAGAATTATAACCCGATAAGAGCAAGACAAAATAATTTATGTGAACGTAAACCCGACTCGAACCTAAAAAATTACATTTGAAAAAAAAAAAAAACCTGAAATTTTATGCAAACTACAACTCAATTCAATCGAAATATTCGAAAGAATCATAACCGGTTCGAATAAGAGAAAATAATTTCCGTGGACACGAACCCAATCCGAACCTAAAAATTCCATTTGAAAAAAATACTTGAAATTTGAATCGATCCAAATATGAACCTGACAAAAATTTTACAAAGAACCATACCCGGATCCGAAGAAGACAAAAAATTTACATGAACATGAGCCCGATCCGAGCCAAAAAAATTCCTTTGAAAAAATCTCGAAATCTGAACTGAACTAAATCTGAACCTAACAAAAATATACCAGAGAAGCATAGCCTTATTTGAACAATGCAGAATAATTTCCGTGTATACGCAACCCAATCTGAACCTAAAAATTCCATTAAAAAACCCGAAATCTGAACCCGACAAAAATATTCCAAAGATCCAAAACCGGATCCGAGCAAGACAAAATAATTTCCCTGGACATGAATCCGACCCGAACCTTAAAAATCAATTTGAAAAAATACCTGAAATCTGAATCGAACCAAATCTGAATCCGACGAAAATATTCCAAAGAACTGTAACCAGATCCGAAGAAGACAATATAATTTCCATGGACATAAACCCAATCCGAACCAAAAAACTTGTTAAAAAAATCCCGAAATTTGAACCAAACCTAATCTGACACTGACAAAAATATTCCAGTGAAGTATAACCTCATTTGAACTAGGTAAAATAATTTCCATAGAAGTAAAACCCGACCCGAAACAAAGAAAAAAAACCCCACGAAATTTGAATTGAACCGAATCTAAACTCAACAAAAATATTCCAAACAACCATAACCGGATTCGAAGAAAACAAAATAATGTTCATGGACATGAATCCAATCCGAATCTAAAATTCGGATGTTCTACAAAACATAATGCGCCACATGGCGGTGTAAAGTGAAACTAAGTACTTTGTAGAGCGTGATGGTTAAGATATTTTGTTTATATTTAGTGGGAAGTTAGAACTTGGTTACGGTTAGGCAACAGTTAGGTTGCAATTACGTTCCGGTGAGTCTTAGGTTATATTTAATTTCCGGTTAAGTTACAGTTAGGTCACGGTTGAGTTACAGTTAGGTTAAGGTTAAGTTGCAGTTAGGTTATGGTTAGATTACGTGTAGGTTATGATAAGGTGACGGCCAGGTTACATTTATCGTATATTTAAGTTACATTTAGGTTACTGTTAAGATACAGCTGGGTTACAAACAAGTTATGATTACGATACAATTAAATTACGTTTAGGATTTTGTTCACAGAATGAACATTACGCATGTTTGATTAAAAATATACACTTATTTTTGTAAAATGGTTCTGAAATTATAATACTATATACTAACCTTTTAGCTAATCATCGAGTATCGATTTCATTCACGGTATAGTCGGATTTAAGAGTGGTATAATTTTTTTGAAATTCAAAATATTTCACTTATATCAATGTGAAAAAAATTATTTAATTAAGTGACTTAACAGTAATTTTTAAAGATAAATATCTACACGCAATCGTTGGACACGTATTCCCTCTCGCGTTTCCCATTGCAGTCATTTTGTGTATTTTTGCAGCTAAATATTAGTTTTTTTGTTTTGTTTTTTAACACGGTCAGGGCCACATATTTATAATGTAATTACACATATTTCGAGTTAAAGATAAAATCATAGAAATTTTAAGTTCGTTTAACATTATTATTACGGACCCGGGCAACGCCGGGCGGGTCAGCTAGTTTTTAAATAAAATTTTATTGTCATAAGATTCCAAAGAAATATTTTTACCGATTTCCAAACAAATATAGCGTTGTTTAATTATTTCAACATTTTCGTAGTAGAAGTACTTTGTTCCTGGTCGGTTAAAAATCAGATTTCAGAAAAAAAAAACATACTATCAAATATGTCAAATTTGTCATCATGTCTTAAAATAAACAAAACTTGTTTTTTTAAACATTCTTCAAAATTGCAAATTTCTTAACATGACTTTTCACTGGTCCTTAAAGGAGTGTTTAAAATAATTTTAAAGTGCGAGAAAGTTCATTTTTTAAACAGTTATTTTTTTATATAGGGAAATGGTAAGTAGAATAGAATTTATTCATGAATGATTTTTTTGGATAATTTATAAGTTTATATCTCTACAACGTAAGATAAATTAATAAAATAATCTTTAACTTTTTTTCTCACTTTAGGTGCAGAGTCATGTGAAAAAAATCTGTTATTAAATCTATGGTTGGTTGGTTGGTTGATTTTTGACGTCCGATTATCTGCGCTAGGGATATAGGACCAAGGAGGGAGTGCCCTTCGTGGGGGTCTTTCTAAGGGAACCTAACCCGTATTTACGCAAGGTTCGAAGAAAACCACGAAAACTCCGAACGGTTAGGCCGACAGCCGCGATTGGGTTCGAACCCAGCACCTGCCGTCTACCAGTTGAGAGGTCCCAACCTCTCGGCCACTGGTGGGGCTATTAAATCTATGGAGAGACCTGAGAATAGTTTTGTCCTTAATACAAATAAAAATTTTTGACTTCGAATGAGAACAAAAAAAAAAAAAAAAAAAAAAAAAGAGAGAGAGAGAGAGAGAGAGAGAGAAATACAGATTAACAAGATTACCGTATATTTACTCGTGTATACCGCGCATCCCGTACTTTACAAGAAAATGGTGATTTTTTAAAATCTCATATAAAACGCGCACCATAAATTTTATATGAAGTAAATCAATGACCAAATAAGTTTCAGTAAAGAAAGGCGAAATAAACAATACATCAGGCCAAAAAACAGGGCGAAAATACATTTTTTTCGGGACGGGGGAAAGCAGAGAATGACCGCAATGAGAACTGCTAAGTTTCGTTTAAATAATGTTACTAGCTCTGTTGTACAAAAAAGTGCAAGGAGTGAAATAAAGATGCAGAAATAGTTCAACTTCAATTAATTAGATTTTCAGAGTTTTAATGTCTTCTTTGAATATATTTCTTAATTCATATGTACATCGTGTGATTACACCCGGCAGTAAAAAAGTATCCCGTGTGTAACGCGCACCTCGGAGTTTTGCCCTAGTTTTTTGAAAAAAGGTGCGCGTTATACACGAGTAAATACGGTAAATTAAAGGAAAACATTATTTGAGTTTTGTACCATGAATTTGGCCATCAATACACCCTGAAGTAGTATTTCTTCCAGGCCGAACCACTGTAAGGCTGTCAACCCCTCTCGCAAAGAATTTAATTAAAAATAATATTGCCCTGTTTAAATGATGGCATTGAGCTCATAGGCTACGCATACTAATTGTATATTAAGCCTTATATTTTCAAGGAGTAATGCCGTTCGAAAAAAAAATTGAACGGGGTAGCAGATCCTCCCATTTCCAATTTTTATATTTAATCATTGAATACCCTAAATTAATCAGGGATCACATAAAAAATTTCTATCCAAAATTCAGAACAAATCGGATAATTCTTAATAAAAACACATTCATATAATTGAAGAGGAGTAATGCCTCTCCTTTATGCTTAACCATTAAACTACCAAAACTAGTCAGATATTCACCTTAACAGAAAGAATCTACATCCGAAATTTAAAGCAAATCGATTAATTCTACGTAAAAACCCATTTATCAAATATATAGGGGGGGTAGTTATCGTTCGTACCCTCTTTACACTTAGAAAAAGAACCCCACAGCTAATTAGAAAAGTATCTTATCACTATGAACCTGTATCCGAAAATTGAAGCAAATCGGTTAATATTATGCAAAAAAAAACCCTTTAATTAAATTAAGAGGGGTAATCCCACCGATCCCATATTTATACTTATCCAATGAATTTACAAAGCAAATCAGTTAAGTGCTTAATCTGAACCTATACACAAAAGTTGAAGCGAATCGGTAAATTCTGCGTAAAAAAACCCATTAACCTAAATTAATGGGTATTACCTGTCATTCCTCCTCTTTAAAACTTATCTAATGAACTCGCAAAACTTATCATGGAGATGACGTCTTCAGAATGATCCTATGTCTAAAATTTGAAAGAAATCTGATATTTGAAAAACCTTTTTATCGAAATTAAGGGCGGTCAGCAGTGAACCAAACTTTACTGCACCAGGATTTTCGATTACGTGAGGTCTCATTGCGAAGGAAAAAAATTATATTACTATTTATGATATTTTAACTAGGTCCATTATAAATTTAAAGTTAAAACTTTATAATTAAAAAATACAAGCACATTAAAAAGAATATATATGCATTTTATGATTAAGTTTTTAGAGTGTATCTCATTAAAAAAAATGTAAATAAAATGAAAGATAAAACTAGCTTATAATGTGTATTTAATGTATCACAAATATTAAAGATGTCAGGAAATTAAAAGATGTTAATGCACAATAAGTATTGCTTTTACAAAAATAAAAAACGTCCACAAAATATTTCTTTAAGCTACATTATTTACGTATTAACATAATTAATATTTCTCACTTGTTAGCTCACAGGCTATCAAAGCCTGAGAGCTTATGTGCCCGCCTGTTCTGTATGTATGTACGTGTGTACCTACGTACGTAACGCGATAATTCATTATGAAAATATCTAATTTATATAAAATTTCCGATATAGGCTTTTTATGATAAGTCGCTTCCCTGATTAGTTTTGAAAGTTTATTCGATAAGTAAATAAAGAATACTGCCCAGTTAAACTGATGGCATTGAGCTCACAGGCTACAAATACTAATTGTACATTAAAGCCTTATATTTTCAAGTGTTAATTCCGTTCGAAAAAAAATTAGGAAAGGGAAACAGCGCTCCCCTTTCCTCTTTTTTTATACTTAATCATTGAACCTCCTATACTATCAAAGACATGCTTTATCATATAAAAAATCTATATCCAAAATTCAGAGCGAATGAGATAATTCTTAATAAAAACCTATTTAGCATTTATATAATTTAAAATTAGTTATCCCCCTCTTTTATACTTAACCATTAAACTTCCAAAACTATTCAGAGATTTGAACGAAATCTGAAAATTCTGCTTGAAAAACCCATTTATATAAATTAAGGGGGGGAGGGGCATTAGAACCATATCCCCCCTATTTATACTTATTCAATGAACATCTAATAACAGTCACGGAATCGCCTCATCAGAATGATCCTAATCTAAATTTTGAACGAAAACTTAATTCTGCATGAAAATCCCATTCGTATCAATTAAGGGGAGGAGCATGAGCCCCCCGTTCCCCCTCTTATGCATATCGAATGAACTCCAAAAACTAATCAGGGAAGCACCTTGTCAGGATATACCTACATACAAAATTTCAAGTAGATCGGATATTTTTATCACGAGTTATCACGTTACGCACGAACGCACGTACGAACGTACATACAGAAAGGACGGGCACATAAGCTCTCAGGCTATGATAGCCTGTGAGCTAAAAAGGGGAACGGGGTTATTGCCCCTCCCCTTAATTTATATAAATGGGTTTTTCATGCAGAGATTTCGTTCAAATCTTAGATGTAGGATCATTCAAATTAGGTGCCTCCGTGATTAATATTGGGTGTTCATTGGATAAGTTTAAAGAGAGGGAAAGGGGAGGGGTTAATCCCCCCCGTCTTAATTTCGGATTTTCGCGCAAAATTTACCAATTTGCTTCAAATTTTTTATATAGGTTTATTCTGAAACGGCGTTTTCCTGATTTGTTTTTGGAATTCACTGGATAAATATAAAGGGAGGACAGGGGAAACTACCCCTCATAATTCATATTAATGGTTTTTCATGCAGATATTCTTGCGATATGTTTCAATTTTTGGTTCATAGTAATAAGAAGTTTCACTCATTTGTTGTGTGTGTTCTCTTAGGGTTTGGTATGATGTTCTCTTACGGTAAAGGGGGGTACGGGCGATTATCTTCCCCTTAAGTTAGCTAAATAGAGTTTTATGCCGAGTTATCCGATTTACTTTAAATTCTGGATGTAGGTTCTTTCTTATAAGTTGAATTTCTGATCAGTTTTGGAGGTTTAATGATTAATTATAAAGGAGGGAACGGGGGACAACGTTTTGTAAATTACATAAATGAATTTTTATGCAGAATTATTCGACTTGATTCGAATTTTACATAGAGATTTATTATATGATAAAGCGTATCCATGATTAGTTTTGGGGCTTCGATAATTAAGAATAAAGAAAGGAAATGGGGGGGGGGTACTTCATTCCTTATTTTTTTAAAGGCTTTATTATATAAGACTGCAACATACAATTAGTCTGCGTAGCCTGTGAGCTCTATGCCATCAATTTAACTGGGCGTCACTCTTTTTATTTATGTTTGTGACATATTAAATGCATCTTTTAAACAAATTTCTTTTGTAATTTAATTTTTATACATTTCAAGATGAATGTGACATTCAAACACTATATGTTCTTTCATACATTCATTTGCGAAAAATAATCAAATACATAAATTATTTGCCAAAAATTATTTATATAATACACTTTCCTCTTCAACATTGATAGGTATATTTTCAGAAACTTATATTTCAATAATCATTCAAAACTGTAAATTAAACCGCATTGTAAACCACACTTAAATCCAAAGAAAAAAGTTAAAGTATTTCATCCTTCATTAAAATGTTGCAGTTAAATCCGTAGTCGGGTATTTTTTTAATTAAATATTATTTGCATTTAATACTATATATTATTATATTTTTTACATTTAAAACATTATTAATAGTGTATATTATTATATTTAATACATTTAAATACATTTATTTACTTTCTATGGGTTAAATGACAAAATTGGTAAAACATTTTTTGCTGAAAATCATAAATTTAAAGCTGCCAACTGTGGCACGCCCCCCATAACTAAAATTTAATAGAAATCAGTGCCTTACCTAATCATCGAGTAGCTGTTATTCAAGAAGTCGGCTATATCTTTTAAAAATAATAGTGATATTCCACATGCCGCAGTTGGCCATTCCTGTTTTTAAATATCATATTATCTAGAAAACATTTGTAATTTTTTTTTTTTTTATATTCCTTTATAATATTGTATAATATGATTTATGAGGCGGTCTTATTTTTATCTACATTAAATTTCAAATAAACAATCAACATCTGTATGAAACACAAATAATACACTGAATTACTTAAAATATTTCTATTATTTTAATATCTTTCAATAATCTACTTTAGTTTTAGTAGTCAATAATGACTTTTATTACAATCTATTTTAGAATAAAAATGCATATTAAATCGGATATATGGCGTGCAAGAAACAATTAAAAAACGCTATCTAATGTTTAAACAGCCTTTTAACTAGTTAAACGTGCCGTATCGAGTCCATATCATAATAATAAAAATGTAAACTCTTTTCTGATGCAGTTTATAACTTGTATCTTAGCATAACAAACCCTTTAATTACCGATTTCAGAGTACTTTTTTTTTAATAATAAATGAAACTGGCTTTAAATAATTTTGTTTCAAAACAGTGGACGGATAATTTAGAAAATTGAATTAAATGCATATAATGTAAATATTCGAAACGCTCTTTTATGATTGCCATTAAGCAGAATAGAAATTTAATGTATTTTTTTTTTAATGGAAGCAGAAGAAAATACTTAAAGCAACGCTTTCCGATTTTCTTGTAAAAAATTAACTGACATTTGTTTTACAGTTTGAATTGTGAAACGATAAACACTATAAACCACCAGTGATAAATTTTTTTTATTGGACAAATTTAACACAAAGGTTTATATTACAAAGGCCAAACGTATCTGTCTATAACGCATACGTCATTTCGCGAATGACAATGCTTTCCCATGCAATTTAGGTTTTGCAATTTTCGCAACTGCAAATTTGACACTTTTAAACATTGCACATTTTAAAGTTTTACACCATCGCATAGAGAAAAAAAAGTATACTTTTAAATGAAATTTGTTTGAAAGCGGTATTTCAATTCATTTTTGAGATATTAATTTTTTTATATAACTTTTAGTACCAATTTTGTAGCTGTGGCAATAGAAGCACTCCATTTTCTCTTAAAATTGAAAAAAAAAATGGGAATTAATTACGCGTCAAATATAACATCTGCGATTGTGTAAATTTGGATTTTTTTCATTCGCATTTATATCAAACATAAGAACCTGAATTGATAGCCTCATCATAAACTGATCTGTATTATGATATACTGATTACATATGTTTTTAAAGTTTAATTTTAATAATTGAGACCACTTCGTTTTATAGTATTTTGTTAATTTTAGTTTAAAATAATAATTATTTTAGAGTTAGACTGACCTATATAAGATGCATGTTCTAGTGTAATTAATTTTGTTGATTTATTATAAATTAATGAAACACTTCCTGCTCAAACATTTTCTTTCGTCGAATTTCGACGGGTTCCACCTTGTTTTGTTTTAAAAAAGGATTTGTGTTCAATGAATGGAATAATAGTTTGTTGGTCGCGATACCCCCCTGTGATGTAGAATCACATATAGTATTCTTAAATTTTACATTTTTCTAAATTACAGTTAAAACTAATCTTTAATTAAATATCTATTTTATCAACGTTTTATTTCGTTCTCACAATAACTTTCCGTTCAAAAGAAAAGAAAGAAAAACATCTAGCATCTGCCTTATTACTGAAAAACGGCTGTCAGATAAAGAGAATTCATTAAGATGCGTATTTCACTCTTGCTGGAAACAAATAAAAAAAAGAATAAAAATTGACTGTGTTTGCGGTTAGTGAAATTTCAGTTTCCTCTCTGCGTAATTTTAAGTCTAACTTATTCGTTGCATAATAGTCTTTGAATGTACATGCTATTTGTTATGTCTTTTGAGAACATTTTCCCAAAATATGCTCCTAACGTACGAATTGGCAATCGGATTCCTTTTTGGCGTATTTTTTAGGACTGCTATTTTCTGGTTGCCCTGCTATTAAATTCAAAATCCTTTTATTGTTTAAGCGTAACAGACAATTTTGCGTAGATGATATCAGTCATTTTTCATATGCTTATTGTCGCCAATCGTGTGATGCCAATGTGGAAATTATTCAGTGAGGATTTAATTGCCTCCCGCGCGCTTCACGAGGCAGTCATGTGAAGCCTGTTTTCTTGATAATGCGTTCAGGCACCATCCCCACCTTTTCTGTATGAAAGCTTTGAATTTATAAGTTTACTGCAAATAAATAATTTTTCTTAAAGAGCATTTATCTTCTTAAGTAATTATAGCCTATAACTCTAGCGAATGCATTTTTAAAAAGAACCTGGTCAACAATATACTTTAAATTACAGATCTACAGACTCCCCCCCTCCCCAAGCTCCATCAACAACACTACTTCAGAACGAGATTACCGATATTAATTTAAAAAGTGAATTTGTATTTACTATTTCCTTACAGTGATTTTGAGCAGCACTGAGATAGAGGAGAAAGTGTACTAATTGATAGTATATAATATGAATTGAACTACATAAGTTCGTTTTTGGAGGTTACCTATATATAAATTTGAAATTTTAAACTTAGATTTTTACTTTACGGTCATTCATTTTTTATTATTTGCGTTGAAATTTAAATATTCTTTCAAAATTACAAATATTTCAGACCAAAAATACAAGTATTTTATTCTAAAACTTTTGAAATCAGTAATATTCAAAATTTTAAAGTTGTAATGCAAAATCTTCATGCAAATTTTTTATTTACTACTAAACGAACTAATTAAAAATTCCTTCCTAATAATGTCGAAAATTATGCAACACAACTATACATTTGCCGACATGAAGTTTCTTCAGCATTGACATTTAAGTAGATATTATAGGGATGAGATTTCCGCTTTTTTGGCCACCAGTATAATTTTAGAGAAAATGTTGTTCTCTTAAATCACAAAAATGTTCCGATTACATAATATAACATTTTCTCTAAAATTTTATTGGTGTGCAAAAAAGCGGAAATATCATCCCTGATATTATAAATAATTTTCATTTTGTCATTTCCGTTCATTTGTGTTCTGTATATGATTACTGCAAATGGAAATTTTCTCGAAAATTGATTTTTTAAATAGCAGTATTAAAACATTTCAGCCGAAACCGGAAAAAGTATCTGAGACGTTTGTTATATTAAAATATTTGTAATGCTCAAAGTCAACGGATATATATTTTCCAATGCATATAGGTCTCGATCAAGAAATCATGCTGTTCTTAAAAGCAGCATGTAAATGCTCTAAACCCGGAAACCGCGTGAGTTCTAAGACTCTGCGTCGTTTTTTCCTTTGTCACCTGTAAATGCCGAAAATGACAGTAAATTTAATAAATATGTATTTTTTTCTTCTTCCGCAGACTTTAGACCAGAAATGAAAAAAAAAATTAAAGAAAGATTTTTATTTCTTTTTTTTATATCATTTTTAATGCCTTAATTTTTTATTGCAGGTAAAATATCTTCTGCAAAAATTGTAGGAAGAATTTCAAAATTTTATGACCAAATTTTTGAGAAATTAAGTTATGTGAGTTTTCCCTCGGGAAGGGGGGGGGAGTATTAAATTCAAAAGAGAAATCAATGGTAGCAACTTTTCATTTTACGGAAATTCATACAATAAAGATTCATCTGTGCTACAATCGCATATCACTCAATTTTTTCAAGCATCCACTAGCTAATAAATTTCCTACAATATGTTTATAATTTTAAATTTAATTACAGCGTGCTTTTTTATGCTGTTTCGTAAAAATACTTTTTTATGTTTCAATTACTTCGTTCCGTTAAAAAAATCATAAAATCTAATCTCATTTTACCCACACAAAGATAGTCTCAACATATACGAAAATTCCTGCAAACTTAAAAACTCACATCCTAACCACTTAACCCTTTAACGATCATAGCATTTTCATTACTAAGATGTCGAAATAAATGAATGTCACCGGTAATTAAGAACAAATATATTTCTAAATAAGAAAACATGATTTTTCACATACAAAATAAAATAGATATTTCTAGATAAAAATACTGGTGTCAGTGTTGCGTATCGGAATTAAAATTTTGTGGTTTCGTGGCGAAACCAATGAACTTTAAAGAGTTAACTGATGAATATTTTGAAAAAACTTTTATGTGCAGTCTATTTTTTCCATATTTTTCAAAGAATTTTTAATATTTTATCACTGGTTTTTGAAAATAAAAATTTTTGCCTAATGAAAAAAAATGGATTAAATAATACAAAATTTACAATACAATTTTACTGGTAAGAATCATACATTATGATGGAGTATAAATGATCATGCGTGGTAAGAGCAAATCATGTTTGGAAAATAACACGTTGACAGTACGAGGTACTGGCAAAACGGGGAACTCGATTGACGGTATTACGGTATTAATCCTTTCCGTTGCGGTGTCGCTATAAAAGGACACCCAATTTTAATTTTACTGGCACCAGGAATATTTAATTAAAATTTTACTGGTATAACGTACCTGAAAATAAACAAGTTTGTATTTTTTAAATAAATTCGTTCATAAATTCTGGTGGAAATTTTAAACAGATTTACTCGGCACCGAAAAGATACTTCTGAGATAGAAGAAAATTTTGAGATGTTTACATATGACTAGTTTTTCAAGGAATATAAAGACATAATAAAAAAAAAATAGTAGTGAGTATAAATTATAGAGCGCATTCTAAAAGTTCGATAAACTAAAAATAAAGCGAAATCATTGTACTAATCTGTTTAATACTTCATTTCCAACAGTCTTATTTTACACATTCAAGAAGTTGTTGATGAGCTCCATGTGTCGCAGGTAAAATGTCGAGTCTGTGCGTTTGTGGAGTACAGTACGTTTGTGTAATGTTTCGTCGTTTTAGTCATCAATATACCAAAAATTTGTTGCACTCTCCTTCTGTTTGACAAACAACAAAAACAGGTGTCGAGTGACCTTGGAGGACAAGGAATTGGTCCACCTCATAATAGCAAATAGCATTAAACCCCTTCCCGAAGGGAGACTTTTAATAAATTTGAAACCCCTTGAGACGAGCGACAGGTATACGTGACGCAAAAAAACTTACGCATCCTTGTTAATCCGCACCAATAAAATTTAGCTGGTAAAATTCGCCTTATTAAATCGGAGCAATTTCTCGATTTAGCAAGGCACACATTTCAATTTTTAAAATCCGGTGTCAAAACATTAAAAATTCCGCATAAGGCTCCCGTCGTGACGGGGTTAACCTTTCCGCAATGGGAGTCTTTTACGAAAATTTTAATGTTTTGACACCGGTTTTTAAAAACAGAAATGTGTGCCTTTGTAAATCGAGAAAATGCTCCTATAGAATAAGACAAATTTTACAGTAAAATATTACTGGTGGGAAAAGACAAGCATTCTTAACCTTTTTGCGACACGTATACGTGTCGCTCGTTCCCAAGGGGTTCATACTTTGTCCCCGGTTTTTAAAAATAGAATTTTGTGCCTTATTAAATCGAGCAAATGCTATGATTAAATAAGGCAAATTTTACTGGTGGAGATAAAGAAGGATTATTAGGTCTTGTTGATTACACATATACATATCGTTCGTCCCCAGGGGGTTAACATTGGAAATCCAATGTGATGATGCACCATCTTGCAGGAAATATATTTGTGTGAGAAAAACTGTTTAACCCTTTAACGGACAAAGCATTTTTATTGCTAAGATGTTAAAATAAACAAAAGACACCGGCAACTGCGAACAAATATATTTCTAAATAAGAAAAAGGAATTTTTCACATATGTATTATAAAATTTATTTTTTCCTCATCAAAATTATCTTTATACTATATTAATTCCCTTTTATCAATATTCCGTGTTTATTGCAGCTTATCCAATTAAAATCCTGTTATATGTTTAATCTGTTAATATTTATACAAACGATATAAAATTTTAATTCAGCTTTAAATTAAAAAAAAATTCCAATATCTAAAAAATGGCTCTAAATTAAAAACAGTCTTAATTAAACTTTATTTCTTAAAATTCCTAATAAATTAGCTTTTTCCCTGTTTTTATCAACCTTTCTAAAAAAATCTTATTAAATTTATTCCTAAAACATATATTTCCAAAATATCATTCTTTTCATTTCATCAATAAATTTATGTATTTGTTTATTTATTTATTGTCTGTTGAATACATTCGAATTGCAATAAATATCGATTATAAAAAAGTAAAAAAAAATCATCTTTCAAAGAAATTTATCGTTTGCGTGAAACATTCTCGATTCTGCTGTTTTAATCTTGATGCTTGACATTAATTTTTGTTTACATAAATGAATCGTGTTGGAGATTATCGAAGGTTCTATTTTTTTTTTTTTTAGAATTAATCTAGGAAACCCGAAGATGAAAGGGTTATTCGATTAGTTTTTTTTTTCAGCGAGTCGTCGGAATGCTATAACGGATAGCTGCTCTTTAAAAAAGAAAGTTTATTATTTTTAACGGTGGGTGAATTATTTGGACGATCACGTATCACAGAGTTTGTAGTTGGGTTTTTAAAAGCCAGCGCCAGAAATGTCTCTTAATATGTTGAAAATTTGAGTTTAAAATGGAAACAAATTCTAAAAAAATGAATTAAATAATAATAATAAAAATAAATGCAGTCTGCACACCAAGAACTTCTAATGTATAAAATGATCTAAAAGTCTTTAGTTTTAGCTCCTATAAAACTTTTTTTAATGGAACGATTTTTTACTAAATTTAACATTAAATATTCCTTAAAATAATAATTCCATTTAAAAACCGTCTGCATTAGAGTATTTATCAAGCAATTCTCTTTAATACCACCAATTTTTATATTTTTGTGTGTCGTAGTTTTTTTAATATTTACGAAGTACCCTTACGTAATACCCTTGGAATAAAAAGTGAGCGACGATGACAGGATAAGTTACTTTTTTAAAATATACCGGTATCGGAAAAAATATTAAAAATATTTCGTACATTAAATGTTTTTGAAATATTGATAACGACAGCGCTTTCGGAAAAGGCAATTCACGTCCTCATGCTGCTCTCGATTGCGGCATGAAAGAAAAAAAGAAATAATTTCATATCGTCCCAGCAACAAAATCTATGCAATAATCGTCACGCCAGATACTTCGTGCCAAACAAACATTCGATGAAAATTAACGTGTGAAAAAAAATCATTAAAAAGTATAATATTCAATTATTACTTTAAGATATCAGTACAAATAGCTACTTAAAATAGCAGATAAATATTATAGAATTTAAATTGCTAACAAGAAATTGTAAATGTCTCATTGCAGTATTTTTTTTGGGGGGGGGGGGAGGGATGAAAATGTTACAGTGGGGAAGGTTTGTAAAATATGAATCCTGGAATGGGTTGCAAGTTTGTCTCTATTTTCAATTTAAAAACTTCGAATTCACATCAGACATTGCATAAGAATAATTTTTACTTTAACCCTGCTGTTCTGTTCGCATTTACTATACGTATGTAGTGTTCGGGTCAATGTGACCCGATTTAGAATATTACCTTTTTTAGTAGTAAATGAAAATGACTATTTTAGAAATAATAAAAAAAATAGTAAAATAAGCTTAAATATATATCAAATAGTACAAAACACCAGTAAAATAACTTAAAAATATTTGAATACTTACTTTTATTTACAATTTGGACAAAAATAGCTTACGTGAAATTTGCAAGTGTGTTTTTTGCAATTGTAACACATTATATTAGTTTTGCTGACGTTGGTTGATGGGCAGAACTTGCATCTTGCAAGTTTAGTACACAATGCAGTATTCTTATCTGATTCCGAGGGTACGTTTGCACTTTTACTACGGATTCTCTTCACTATTTTGACTGAATCTTCGCTTCTGGGAAGATGCTGTCTTACTTCAATGTGTGGAAAAATTAGAGATTTCCCCAATTCTTCTAAAGAAAGCCTTCGTTTGGATAATTTATTTTCATTCCATTTGCTGTTTATTGAAATCCACAGAATTGTAAGCAGATGTATCAAGCATATTATAGAATACTATCATGGGCCAGAGACTTGTTTTTCTCTTACAGGTGTATGTACTCAAAAGCTGATCAGGACTATCCATCGCCCGTTTAGTTGCATTATAATCTAATATCATTTGTGGTTTTTTGCCAGGTCTGTCGCTAACTTCATTTTCATGATGGAAAGTGCTCATAAGAATAACATTTTTGTTCTTTTTAGGGATGTAGTTTACAACTGTTGTATCTTCTGTAAAATAAAATGATGAGCTGTGCACTTCTTTGTTTAGCATTTTCTCAGGAAGTTCAGGCTTATTTTTCCTAATGGTGCCAAGCATAGTCATTTTCCGTTTTAGAAAAAGTTTTCCCAAGTTATAGGATGTGAAAAAGTTATCACATGTAACATTGTGCCACGAATACCCATAAATAAGTTCACTCACTACCCGCATACCCTGACTTTTCTGTGGCTTTGATCCTTGATTTTTTCCAGTATAAATTTGTGCATTCAGTACATACAAAGTTTTGCTATCACATTAAGTCCATATTTTTATCCCACACTTGGAGGGTTTACTAGGTATATATTGTTTGAAAAGGCATCGTCCACGAAATCCTACTAACTGTTCATCTACAGTAACATTTTCACTTGGATTATACAATTTAGGTTGAATTTCTATACACTTTTCCCAAATATCTCGAACAGCAGCTAATTTAGCTACAGACCTTCTTTTTTGCCTGGTAGATTTATTGTCAAAACGAATAACTCTCGATATCATATGAAAGGTTTCGAGGGACATTGTAGCACGAAATATATTTCTGCCTGTTTCTTGATTCCACAAACTTTTTGTTGATTCTCCAGATGATTTGTACACACTAGCTAATTATAATAATCCGATGTATGCTTGAAAAGTTTCAGTACTAATATCTTTCCACTCTTTTTCATACACTTTTCTTCCTTTTATATTAGTCATTTTTATGATTTCGTTCTCGATTGTAGAAT
This sequence comes from Maratus speculifer, assembly GCA_964019185.1. Lineage (NCBI taxonomy): Eukaryota > Metazoa > Arthropoda > Arachnida > Araneae > Salticidae > Maratus > Maratus speculifer. Next base: position 406,373,986 of record OZ025295.1, read on the forward strand.
TGAATACCGTCGCAAATGCGCTTTTTATGTCAGTTATCCTTGCCGTTGCATATCTTGTGACACCTGGAGTAGTTTTTATAATATTAGCAGACGTTAATCGACCAGAAGGAAGAAGGGGATTCAATTTCCATACTATTTCACGATTCTTAGACTGAATACTCTGTATATTGTGCGTTTTTTGAATATCAATATCAAAATCGTTGTCAAAACTTTTACTTTCAATTTGATTCACTTTCATTTCAATTTCTCTAGTATGATTTTCATACTCAGACGCATTTTCCTCTTCGTTGTCAAAGGCTTCCATTAATTTAGCAATATCAGCGTGGCTCAAATATCTACAATTCGCCATTTTTTCACTAATACTGAGAGATACAACTGTTCTTCAGATTATTAGAAATTGAAATACAGCAAGAAAAAAGAAACGCTGCTAACAGGTGCATTTTTTTTTCCTTCCGCCAATCATATCAACATTTGACTTTGCTCTCCTGTCACGTGATCTAACACCTGTGCCAACGAAACAGATTTCGAAATAGAGACGTTACAGTAATTATTTTTATTGAATGATTCCAAGCAAAATTACAAGTGCATGATTAAATTATTTTTTAACTCGGGTCAATATGACCCGAACAGTACATTAGGACTAAGTTAAAAAATATGTCTTCGAAATATAAATAAACGTAAATACTTCTAGGAATATATTGTTATATTACTAATGAACAAAGTCAAAAAGTTTCATGGAAATATCTCTGCGCTAATTTTTTTTATAAGTGAACAATAAAATTTTCGGGTCAAATAGACCGAACAGAACAGCAGGGTTAAGTAATCACGCAATATCTGCCATTAAATAAAGAAAGTAACACAATGCAAAATTCCAGGTGTAAATATAAAGTTTCAGAATTAATAAAACAGGCCAAATCATTTCTAATCGTCAAATTTCTAATTTAAAAAAGTATTCAAACGGTATTCATTGCAAACCATTTAAAACTTTGCGACTTGGTTTTTATTAAATGCGAATATTTATTATTATTATTATTATTATTATTATTTAATCATAACCACGAAATCTATGATTTTAAGTCATAACTAAAATCTAAAGGTATTATATGTATATATATATATATATATATATAAATTGAAAAAAGATATATTGGCGACGTTTACAAGTTCTATAGCTACTAAAATACCAGTTTTATATAAATTTGAAGTTTAACCCCTTGCGGCGCGCTGGTTTCATAGATATAGCACTTAATTTTTATTCCCAAACGCCACATTGGCACCCGAATTTTGTTTTAAAAAATTGCGGTTTATTGAATACGTGAAATATAGCTTTTTCTTATTTACAAATAAAGTTGTTTTTAAATTCCGGTGCCAGTTATTAATTTCAATATTTAAGCAATGAATTTGCCCTGCGCCACAATGGGTTAATTAAGCAAATATCACGAAACAACATCTATATCAATGCAGGTGTTTATTTGTAAATTGCCTTCCGCACGATTATAGCTTGTGTACTTATACGTAAATTTTATCCATGACATTATTAAAATAGTGTTATAAAATTAGTTACTGAATACTATATTATTTCTTAAGTCAAAAATTATTTCAGGACGCTGTAAATTTACATTTAAAAATCTGTTAAAAAAAGTTCAGATTTTATGCTTTGCGCATTTCTTGGGCACACGAAAAAACTCGCAACTATTTTTTCTATCTAAATATGAAAACAAAATTAAAAATACAGTCGAGTCTCTCTATAACGAAACTCCATACATCGAATTTCTCTATATAATGAATCTCTATATATTTTTTTAGGAACGGTCCCCATTTCGCATGATTACATCAAAAACAGTCTCTATATAGCGAAATATCTATCTCATAAATTGGTCTTTTTTCATAAATTGGTCTCTTTTTCATAAATTGGTCTTAATTTATTAAGTTTTAAAACAGCTTCGAACTCATATGGAATCAATTTTCCATTACTTATTTTTGATTTATCGTTCAGTGCTGAGTTTTTTTAAATATATATATTACTTCTCTAATTGTTCTTTAAATCCAATGAATTCATCCCACCTCCCACACACCTTTCAACATCCTTCTCAAAGCAGAGTCAATTAGATTGTACACCTATAAGAGAGGAATCGATGAGAGGCACATAAGATAGGCCTTCAAATGGAGGAAAATGTTAACTACAATTTTTCATTCCTTGCTAAAATTTATGCATTTTTTCTTTTGAGAGCGTAACAATTTTAAAATAAAAACAACAAAATATTACAGATTTCGTCGTCTGAAATTAATGCAAGTCTTCCTTATTTGATTTTCATTAAGCTTTCAAATAAATGTCTGTTCTCTTTTTAAAAACTGCTTAAATAATTAAGAAATAAAATGTTAGGTTAATACTTACTTTTAAACATATCAAATTCTTAATTAAATACATCAAAAGTAATATTTGTTCAAAATTTACACATTTAATACGAATTTTAACTCATTTTCTATACATCGAAGTTCTCCATATAGCGAATTTTTTACTGGAACGATGGATTTCGTTATATAGAGACTAGACTGTAGTTCATTCCAATTTCTCCAGATACGAAGAAGTAATCGAAACGGTAAATTAGATTCTTACAATAAAAAAGAAATAAAGCTAAGCGAGTAATTTTTTAATCAAATAACGAAGAAGAAATCATGATTCCAATCGATTGAAATCTCAAACTTTAGATATATTTGTTTAATCAAATAAAACGCGAAAACAAATCATTTCAATATCTTTCTAATTATCTAAACAAAGAACAAAACGGGAAAAAAAACTCAGGATTTTTATTTTAATATTTTATTTTAAAATTTATTATTCCTTTTTTAGGCTTCTGTTTAATGCAGATCTTATAATTTACATATGCACAATACTTTTGAAATTAATCTTAGCATCATACATTTGGAGATGACTATCTGATAAAATCTGATTTTTGCAGGAAGCTATGAATACATGGGAGGCTATTTCCATGCGAACTGGTTATGTCCAGTGTTGCCAGTGGGCTACTTTTAAAAAATTCAGATTTCTTGACTGACACCACTTTTTTGAAAAGTCAAAATTACGTTTGTTTTCGTCTTTATTAATACAAAATAGAACCCGTCAAATTTTGACGAGAAAAAATGTTTAAGAAGGAACTGTTTCATTAACTTATAATAAACCTACAAAATTAGTTATAGTAAAAAATGCATTTTATGTTGGTACGTCTAATTCTTAAACAAACGATATTTATCGTCAAATTAACAAAATAATACTTCTATAAAACGCAGTTGTAGAAATTCTTAAAATTAAACTTTAATCGTATTTTCATTTTCCTCCATTTTCAAAAATATGTTGGTTGATTACACTACAAGCAGAACTGCCAAGCCTCCGGCTTTTTGAATACCAGTATTTTAATACAGAAAATTTTGTTTTATTTAATTGAAACATTTCGGCGATGTAAAAGAACCAACTTTTCTCTAAGATAATACCAATGCGCAAAAAGCTGGACACTTGGCAACTCTGTACAAGGAACTTCAATGTGTTGGACTACAATAATTTCGAGGCAATTTCACTTATTTGAGGCTAAGCGCAAAGTAGTAGATGTAAGGAAAAAATTGACACTGTTTGATTATGACGCGTTTTTAACTTCTAAAAATATTAAGTTGAAGAACATACAAGTTTTTATTCTAAATATTATTACTTTAGACATTATGTTAAATAAGTGCGTAACATGCATATTGTTATTTTCTCTCCCTGAAATGTTACTGAAGTTTTCGCGCGAAATTTTACTCTATAATATCTTTGATTACGGATATTAGAGCATATGTTGTGCCTAAAATTGTGGTACGTGTTAACCCCTTTGCGACGGGAGACTTTTACGAAATTTTTAATGTTTTGTTACCGGTTTTAAATTCCAGAAATTCCGGTGGGAATAATCAAGGATTCTTAAGCCTTTTTGCGGCACGTATATGTGTCGCTCGTTCCCAAGGGGTTAATGACAAAAAAATCCCCAGTTTCAGCACGTACAGGGCCTGATTACTAACGGAGCACTCTCCCACCAGGAAAAATAAATAGAGAATTTTTCCCTATTCATCACAGTAATTTTGAATGAAAAGGGCGTTTGAAGAAGACGAAAATTTCTATAATTTTTTTCTGGTGAAAGAGTGCCCCGTTAGTAATCAGGCTCTGAGCACGTAGTCTAGAAGTTAAACCTAAAGCCACAAAATAACAACAACAAAAAGACTATAATAATTTCTAAAACATCGTACAGACACAATTAAAAAAAAAAAAAAAAAAAAAAAAAAAACTCATGAATGTGAATATTGTGGGTAGGGCGGAATAAAAACTTGATCTATTCTGACTTCAAGGCCTTGATTAGCGATTTAAGCAAAACTTTGAAATAGAATTGTGAGCTTAACCACTTCGCGACGGGAGTTTTTCACGAAATTTTTATTTTATTTTATTCTATTTATTTATTTATTTTTTGTTACGAAATTTTAAAAACAGAAATTTGTATCTTATTAAATCCAGAAAATGCTCCGATTAAATAAGACAAATTTTACTGGTGGGGATAAACAACGAATTTTAACCTTATTTTGTGGCACGTTTGCTTGTCTCTCGTCCCCCAGTGGTTAATGTTCAAGAAAAAAAAAGTACCGTAATTTCCAGTGTATGATCCGAAAATCAAACAATTCTTTTTCGACCCAAAATTTCTAAGTAGTAATTGAAGTCAAATATTTACCGCAATCTAAAAAATTACATTAAAATTTTTTTCTGGGTTGAAAAATAATTGTTTGATTCGCGGATTATACGATGGAAATTACGGTAAGTATGAATATTCATTTTATTCAGAATGTTAAGCTCTAAAACGTTTGTATTCGCAATTCAAGTAGAGTTCTTTGAAATATTGTTATGGTAATTAAAAAAAAACCTGTTTTAAACTGATAAATTTATACATATTTTCAAATGCCCACCAACTAAAAGGGATAAAACATAAAACGTTCATTCTAGACCTAAATTAAAATGATTAAAACGATTTTCAACTTTTTCTTAATTAATTCCATATTCAGCTTTTTTCATCGCCTACCACTGGGCTATTAAGGAAATTGCAAAAAACAAATAGAAAGAAAATAAATCTTTTATTAGAAAGTAAAATTTGAAACAATTAAGTCGATACCGGAAAAAGTATTACAAATCTTTTGTAAATAAAAATATTTTTTGTTCTTGCCACTTGAAGTTATTGTTCAAATAGCACAGATCGCGTAATCGTGTTGTCGCAATGACGGCAGGAGAGTATGATGCAATAAACTTCATCATGTCCCTAGGTTCTGTAATACAGGTCCGGCACGACTTTTGGAAACACAGCAAAGTCAGGGTTCAATAAATGTGTTGAAGCAGATTTTAAAGAGGTCATCACTCAGAGCGTTATCATTTGAACAGCCTCCGAGGTTGACGAAAAAGACAGGCAATGTTTCCAGAGGGCTACTTTTTTGAAATTCTTACTTCTTGATTGGAACCCCTTTTTGATAATGGTAAAATTCTCCTTATTAAATAATTTGATAATATAATACAAATTAAGGCGACAATAGGGGGGAATTTACAATTTCAAAAAACTGGTACCAATCAAGAAATTTGAATTTAAAAAAAGTAGCCCACTGGCAATACTGAAGACAGGCAACCGCGGTACATTCCAGGTATATTTTTTTACAGACCGCTGAAGTCACATGATATTCGAATGCACCAATGAAGGTGTACGAAAAGAGCGTTACGTCACTCTATCGGTCTGTAAAAAATGACACTTGAGATGCACCGCTATAGTTTGTCTTTCCCGTTAGCCTTGAACAGCCCCCAAATGTCAATTTCGATGAAGATGACGTGGACGAGTAAAACATCATAGAAATCATACTATATGCCTTAAACACATTTATGAAATTTCCTGTGAGCATCAGTTTGCACAACAATGCGGAAATTATAAAACCCCACATCACACGAAATGATTTCCTGAAAAGAAAAACAGCGAAGACTATACTACAAAACAAACTGATATTAGATTTTTCTAATATGTCTTTTACGAATAGGATTACAGTTTTTTTATAGTCATGTACGAATGTTGTAATTTATATTACTGAGTATAGTTTTATTCTATTCAAGCTGTTTTACGAATAATAAACATGAATAAACTAGTCAGATGTAGCAATCCCAAAACTTTCTTCTATATCATACATGTTAAAATTTTGAAATTTGCTACAACAGGGGCAAAATTATTTGGCAGTCAATGCCCATCATATTTCAAAAGATATAAAATTTTGTACATTAGTTCTTTAGATAAGACTATTGCTAGAATCGTGTAAATCCTACAAAATAAAGCATTACACCGGTACCTGTAGAGCGATTGACACCAAAAAGTAAACAAACCAATTCATTTAAAGATTGACTGAATCCGAAATTTGATTGAAGTTAATTCTTGAAATAGAGCTGTTACAGAAGTTGTATCAAATATAGTACAACAGCGACACCTGTGGTACTACTTACAACAAAATACAAACAGCATCACTTCATGTGAAGGGCTAATCGAATCTGAAGTTTGATGGAAATACGTGCATTATCTCTTGAGATAAAGCTGTTGAAGAAATTCTAAAAAAAAACCTATTGAGAGATTTACAGCAAAAAGTATTTTTACTTTTGACATCATTTCATGCCAAGGACTAACTGAATATGAACTTTGATGAAATTCTGAGCATTAATTATGAAGATAGAGATATTGCGAAAATCGCACAGAATGCAACATAACAGCGTCACCTATTAAGCGATTTATACCATTAAGATATATATATACATATATATGTATATAAACACAGTCTAAAAAAGAGGAATCTGCCAGTATTTTCTTAATGAGAAATTCGTCATCTTTAATCATTCCATATATCTGAAGTAATATATTCGACACGAAAATACTGGTAGATGTCCTTTTACTGGTGTTAAAGAAAATACTGGTGTTTATCAACAGTTTTTACTGTGTTTTTTCTTATCTCTTGTTACCTTAATTTAGTACAATTAATCTCTTGAAGGACTGTAGTATATATTATATTCCGCCTAATTTTAATCCAGATTTGCAATAGAATTCCGGGTGGTTATAAAATAAGTATCCCTATTTGGAGCTGTCTGTAGCTTGAAGGAATAACCCAATTGTAGCCAAAATTTGTATACATACTATTTGGGGTACCCGCCACTTCGGTCCCGCCATTTCGGTCCCGCGACATTTCGGTCCCTGGCCATTTCGGTGCCAAGACATTTCGGTCCGTCGCCATTTCGGTCCCTAGACAATTCGGTCCGTGGCCATTTCGGTCCCCAGCAAATTTGGTCCCTTGTAATTTTTTTGCTAGCTGCCTAATAACTCGGATTCTAATTGTTGTGGGCTTGCCAAATGGTATAAATTCAACATTATTCGGGCCTTTTTTAAATGTTTTTAATTCTCTCTCCCCCCAAATTTTATAAAAAGTTAAATATAAGAGTCCGAGAAATTTAAACTTTTATAGCTCGTGATAATGAAATCACGCCGAGCTGAAAATTTTGTTTGGTTTAACAATGTGATATAAGTTTAGAGGATATTGTTATTTGCTTTTAGTAGTACTATTATTAATCATAATAAATATTTTAAATTTTATTATTAATTAGTAGTATCAGTATTTTATATAAACTTCTATAAACTACTATAAATTAAGAAGTATTTTATATAAACTGCCATAAATATATTTTGGCTGTTTACGTACATTTTTTAGAATCTTTAAATTAGCATTAATTAAATAATAGAAAAACTGCACTTAATTTTTTTCTTCCAATTAGTTTAATAATAAATGTCTTTAATAATTCAATTAGACAGTTATAAGTTATAATATATACATATTTCCTCAAATCTCCCATCTACACCATCTCCTTTGATAATTCAGAAATGAGATATGTTTATTGAAGAACAATTTTTTTCATTTTTCTTATTTTTTTAATACATAGTTGCATCTTATAAATTTGTTTTCATAAGTTACTTTCCATTATTAACATTGCGAAAGCAATAGTGATTTCGTAATTGGGCATGCCATAAAAAAAAAATATTTTTTTTTAGAAATTTGCCTCCGCCACTTTTTAAAAAAATAATAATAGTATTTATTGATTGCATTTTTTAACAGTCTTCTCACGCCATGAAAGCAATTTTTGTGAGTTAATTTTATTGAAACTGGGGTTTCATTCTAAGAAGTTGTTTATTTTGTATTTTTATTTACATAAAATTAATATAATAATAATTTAAAATATAATAATATAAATATTATATATAAAATATAATATATAATTTAATAAAATATATTAAAATGAAATATAATAATTATTTAAATAATTTTACTTTCAATTTTTAAGTGACAAAAGTAAGTTTTTTTTTATTTATTTATTTGCATTACCTTTTCGCTCCTATTTTCCCAGAAAAAAATAATAATTCTTATTTTAGTTTTATTTGCAATTATACTAATTGTTTTAAATTTCTGTAATATTAAATATACAATAAATAATCAAGTAAAAGATAAATTTCAGTTTAGAACTACTAGAAAATATAATGATGTATTGAATATAAAATAGATTATTCATTGAGTTTATTTTAAAGTAAAAGTCATTATGTAAATTAATAATGTTATTAATTAATAAATATATTTAATAAAATATTAATTTTATTTTTATATTAAAATTACTAACTCTTTTGAGAACTAGGATTATCAAATATCATTAGGATTACCAGACAAAATTTGTGTGAATTATAATATTTTGGATAAGAGTTATATGTGTGTGCGGTTTATAATATGTGTGTGCGGGCACTTATAATCGCATTATACTAAAATATTATGGCCTTCAGTTAAAAAACTCTTCAATGTTCTCCATAAAATTTTGTCTTATTTCACAAAATTTCAGTTTGCAGGAGAAGGGACCGAAATGTCTTGGGACCGAAATGGCTAGGGACCGAAATGTCTTGGGACCGAAATGTCTCGGGACCGAAATGTCTCGGGACCGAAACGGCGGGACCGAAATGGCAGGACCGAAATGGCGGGACCGAAACGTCCTGCTTCCTACTATTTGAAAAGGGGGATGAAGACTGGAACAATAAAAAAATAATTGCTATAATCGCCGACAGATGTCGCTTTTGTGTTTGAAATGTAATGTGCAATACAAGAACAAAGAATTAAGGAACAAAACCGGATGGCATACCTAATTTATTGGAAATTTTCACAGTGAATAAGGTTAAGATTTCGCATGGTGGTGCTGATCAAGTTCAGGTTCCACATGACCATTGTGCTGTAAGGCACAATCCAGGCGGTGGATGATGTGCTCAACTGCGGAATGCAATGCTTCAGATGTGATGTTCCGCACTTGTTTTGATATGGAATCTTTTAAGTCATTGAGGTTTGCAACACCTCCACGGTACACAATAGACTTTAAGTGCCCCCAAAGCCAAAAATCACATGGCGTCAGATCAGGGGACTAGAAGGCCACGTCATACGAAAATACCAGCTTATTACTCTATCATCTGTGAAATATTGCCGTAAGAGCTGTTGTACTGCTTGCCAAATATGAGGCGGGGCTCCATCTTGCATAAAAATTCTTTCAGACAGGCACTGTCTTTGCTGTAGTTGAGGAATTACAAAAGTTTGTAACATGCGCGGGTATCTTTGTGCAGTAACACGTTACAGGTTCTGTTGGTCGTAACGCCTCAAAAAAATAAGGGCCAAGAATAAAACTTGGAGTAAAGCCACACCACACAGTGACTTTTGAAGAGTGGAGGTATATTTCAGGGACCCGTAGCGCTATCTGACGGCGATTATTGCAATTATTTTTTTATTGTTCCCCCTTCTCAAATAGTTTGTGTACAAATTTTGGCTTCATTCGGGTTATTCCTTCAAGCTACAGATAACTCCAAACAGGGATACTTATTTTATAACCACCCTGTATATAAGCTACACATTACTATTCGTATGTTCGATGGGAAACCTGGATTACCTGTTTGACCTCCACTTTCCACTTAAAATCTTTAAATTCACATCAGAAATTTTGAAAGAATGATTTCCACTTTAAGAATAAAGAAACATTTGTCCTTTAAATAAATCAAAACAATACAATGCAAAATTTCTGGTGGGAAAGTGAAATTTCAGAATCAAAAAAGATGCCAAGTCTGGCAACCCACTGGGGAACGCTCTCTTAATATTCGCTCTCATTTGGCCTCTTAAAGGGGCCGGAAGAGACCTAACCGGGAGATTTATGGATTTTACGACCCGGTGAGAAAAAATCCCTCCCGCTATACAGCGGAACTGCGGCAAGGGAACTAACTGACCGCATCATCGGCGTTTATTCAAGTAAAACCGAATTTATATTAAAAAAATGAAAATCCTTGACTTGAAGGAAAACAAACACAAGTGGCAACAGCACCATATATAGACACAAACACAGTATAACATGAAATACAGGCAGAGGTATAATACAAAATTCAGTTTATGGATGACTGACAGCCAGACTAGCAAATTCATAAAAGTTCCCAAAGTTACAAATTTTCATGAGTGAATGATGCACAGGCACAGAAACCTTCAGAAAAGTCGCCAAGATACTGGAAGAGGGTTCGCACACTCCTTATATTTTGTAAGGATTCTGCCACCACTATTAATGATAAGAAAATTCATATTTAATTTTTAAGAAACAGAATTTGCAACGATTCGCAATTTTCGCAATATTTTTCTGTAGTAAAAGACATTGAAAATACTCTAAAATTTTAGTGGTAGAGCTGTAGAACCCTGTGGAATATTCTCATTTCGAACTGCACGAGAAGCCGCTGAAGCTTCTGCTACGTTTTCAACACATTTGACGTTATGAACTCAGAGGCATCACGTAGCTACATTAAACTTTCATAAAGTTTATGTAATGTAATTTAAATATTTCCGGTATGAATTTAAATGAATTTCCCTAAAGCTATATTCAAATAATATAAGAAAATGAATCCAAGATAGTCCTATTAAAATTATTCTATCCTTTGACTCAATTTTCTAATTTTTTTAAACAATTTTTATATGAAAAATTATAATTATGACTGTTATTTTTATTCATGTTATCAATTCCGAACGCTGTTCGGTCAAGACGAATTTGCTTCTTTCATCATTTAAAGCTTTTTGACATCACTATTATTTTTAAGAAAATTTTCACACTATCGAAAGGCGGATATGTTTATACTAAATTTTACGAATATTTTATTTAAATAATAGTGGTGCGAGTCCGCTATTTTCAATTTATTGAATGGAAAAGGATTAACACGTTAAGGGGTTGAAAGACAATTTCTTTTTTGAAAACATACCAGGTAAACATATCTCATAAAATGTAATTTACATGATTATATCTCTTAGGGTATTTTTGTGAGATTTTATTTAATTAAAATATATTTTTTTGTCAAGAAGTTAAATAAATCTGTAATTATTATTAAGAATTAATCTATTTACAATTTATGTAACTGAACTTTATATAAACAAAATCAAGAAATGTAGCTGCATTTTAAGTAATGATTTTTTTAGAGGTTCTTAAAATCTCAGACATTATCTGTCTTTTAAGAATTTTGTCTCATCATATATACTTTATGAAATCGTCTGCATTAGTAACATTTATTAGCAGGATGCATTTATCACCAGTATTTAAGCAAAGTACATAATTTAATTTTGATATTTTCTGTATCATTTTTTCTGGATGAGCATTTTAGAAACTTTTAATCTAAAATTAGATTGGGAACTTGCTCTGCCACACTTTGCAGGTTATGTTTTTTTCATATGCATTTCAGCTAGAGATGTTTTTTTTTTTTTTTTTTTTTTTTTTTTTTTTTGATAATTGGAGTTGATGAATTCTTCACTCTAAGAAAGCAAGAAATTCGGCAGCCATGCTATCATTTTAATGTCATTCTTTGCACAGTTTCTTTATTTATGTTTCTATCGCCAGACAACACACCATTTGTTTTCTTCAAAAATGTCAAAATATTAAATTTATCCCGATATCTTTCGACTTCACGGAATATAATAACGATTACACTGATAAACAACGTTTCTGTTTCGAACTAAGTATGTGGTGACTTTTATATTTTAAGTGGTGCTGTGAAAGAATATGCCATTAAAAAGTATCCATCACCCACAGATTTTCTGTGGGTGATCCTGAAAATCTGAAAATCTCAATTTTGTAGTATTTATTCAACACATACACCTTATGAAATTTATCATTTGGTATTTTAGTAATGACAAGCTTTTAAATAAACATTTATAAAGCTTAAAATTAATATTTAAAACACTGAAAGTATGAATTGTTTATAAAGTTTCAGAAAAATATAGATTTTTTGTAAAAAGAAATGATATTAAAAAGAAATTTCATACTTTATGCAGCGGTTAATGTCTTATCTGTGAGTGCTTTCTTACAGGTCATTGTTCCGAGTTATATTAACAATTTAAAGCAGACATTAAGCCACTTATATCATTACAATAGCATAAATCATCTTTTCTTTAAAAAATTTTTGAATATTTCTTATATCAATCTCGATAAATAGATATCTTTGTATTGTTTTTCAGGAGATTCCAACCTTGCAATCTTGATTAAGTAATTCTAAGTTTTTCTTTATAAATTTAAGTCTCTCACAAAATCATTTAATTCTTTTTGAGTAATTTGGTGTGGTTCTTCATTTATGCCACGAGAATAGTTCATATCAGATGTAGAGGAAGTTTCAGTTTCATCGATTTCCATTTCTACTGCTACATCATCATATGTAAAATTCTCTGGAGGTTTCGGTATTTGTAAATCATCATTATGTAATGCTGGTCACAATGCTGAATCTAAGTTCATGTACTTAATTTTATGTTTACTTCTTGGAAAGAATTCTTTAATTTTTGTAATACATTAGTAGCAGTCGGTTATTTGATCCTTCGGCATGTGCCATATCATGGGTATAGCAAAGGACATGCACTTTTTTGTACCTTTCATCCACGTCCGGAGGTTTGTAGCACATTGTGTTTAACAAGAACGAGGTGCCCATTTCTTATCTCGTTCACCTACTTTATATCCAAAGTACATATAATAGGCGCATCGATGCTTTTTCAAAGTTAGCTCCCCGCACACATAGCAAAAAGAATCGGGTTCATTAACGCATCCTTTAGACATGTTTTACATATTGTAGAGGAAAATAGGATAATTATAATCAAAATTTAATTAAAAAGTCTCACAGAACAAAGAAATAGTTGTACACCTGCCCGAAAGTTTCAACTGTCATGGATTTCCGTTAAAGTCAAATACTGGGGGTGGCTAGAGCTGTCTGTTCAAGGTCGCTAACATAAAATTTATTAGGGGGACATTTTTTTTTCTACCCTTTTGCTGTATCTTCTATCGTTGTAATAAGAAAAAGGAATGTTTGTGTGAATCAAATACATGAAAGAGAATAATGTAATATAATTATAATGCCTATATGATGCTTATATACTCCAAAACGTATAAATCAATTTTCTCAAAATTGGAGGGTGATAAAAAATTTATACAAACATATTGTTTTTCAGCAGCTTTAAATCTATAAGAAACACCCAACGTATATAAAGAAATCGAAAATTCGTTAAAATTTGTTTATCAGTGTTATTAGCGTACTTTGCATGAGGATATAATTGTTAGAATTCAATTCCGGCACAGTATAAACCTCCCCCCCCCCCCCTGAGATGCCAATTTTTAATTCCAAACTTACAAACGGCACTAATTATATTTCAGTAAAATTTTGATTTTACAGTAGAAGCTTAGATTAAACAATTCAAAATATGTGAAAAATTCATTTGTGAATTCCGGTTTCAGTCGATAATTTCTCATTTTACTAAAAGATTTTGCCCGTGTCGGAAAGGGTTGAATAAGAAGGAAATTTACGCAATTCAACTAGATTTATTGTTCTATTTAAAAAAAAAATACTGTTATTCTACCTGGAAAATAACAGAACCTACACAAGCTCTGATATATTAATATATTTTTTAATATTACTTTAAACTTTTTAGTAAAATATACTTTTTTTTCAGAAATAAAATGGGCATTATCTAAAAATAAAAATAAAAAAGTTTTACAGACATAAAAAAACTATATATTACTTCTTTTTTACTTTCAAATTAAATTCTAAAAAAGAGTTGTCGAACGATTTTTTTAAAGGAAAAAATGTAAATGAAATGGGTCTCCAAGGATCTAAATATAATTGTTGAAAGAAGTCAATTAACGGCAAGCAATTAAAAGAATTACAGCAAAAGAAGCGGCCTTTGAGTAATTTTCTTTTGCAAGCAAAAAGGAAAAGTTATAGGGAGGGAACTCCGACGGGTAATCAAGATTTTTTTTTTATTTTGATACTCATTTTAAATGAAGTTAGAAATTCCAGTCGGTCGATTTTTTTCCCTCTATTAATTCAGTAATAGTCAAATGAAGATTTTTTTTTTCGTTTCCATTGACATCACTTGCTTTTTTTTAAAAAGTGAACATAAAAAAAACTTCCATACACTAACTGTGCAGTTACAAAAATATTTAATTTTTAACTAAATATATTTCTTTATAAAACAGTTTCAAGGTATTTATGAATTATTATATAAAGAATTTAGAGAACAATTAGTTTCTTCTTTTTTTCTATTTTCTGCAGTGTATATATTTTTGCTTTTAACGTAAATCAGCAATTACCATGAAAAAAGTAATTTTTTAAAAGTCATTTAAAATTCTAGTTTCTTCGATTTTTAACTTGGGAAAGAATCATGCTTGTCAGTGTTCGTGCGCTTCAAGGACTTTCAAGCACCTTTTATTAGAATTTTAATAAAATAATATTTTCCTTATTTAACCCCATATTTGTTACATTTTTTTGTCAACATACATTAAAACTAGGAATTTAACACTATTTTTTCCATACTAAAATGCCTCACCAGTGGCCGTGAGGTTTTGAGTTCTGAACTGGTAGACGGCAGGTGCTGGGTTCGAACTCAATCGTGTCTGTTGGTCCAACCATTCTGAGTTTTCGTGGTTTTCTCCGAACCTTGCGTAAATATGAGTTAGGTATCCTTTGAAAGACCCCCACGAAGGGCACTCCTCCCCTGGGCTATATTCCTGGAGTAGATAATCGGCCGACACAAAATAAACTAAACAAATCAAATCATACTAAAATACTTGCTTTACTTAATTTAAAAATATCTGACAATCAATAAAGATAAATTTACCGTTAGAAATTAGTCGTATCAAAAAGCTTTCAGTGATGAAGCCAGCAAAGTGTTTTTCAATAATCCAAATTGGGCAACATAATCTTCTATCGAATTCTATCTTTAACCCTTTTAGTGCCAAGGAGCGCTATCGCGCTGCTCTTTCGTTGTGCTGTAGCATCGTTGGCTTTTTTCACAACTAGCGAGAGCAGCGCAACGGCGCTCCTTGGCACTAAAAGGGTTAAATGTAGTGGCTAATACTTTACGAAATTCCTGGTCCATTAACACCAAAAATCCTCCGAATTTTTTTGACTCGATCGAAGACAGAAAACTGTTGCTTGTTTTATGTTGAATTCCTTGTTGGTTTAGGGACGTTTGTAGATGCTTTCTTTAGAAATACATTTTGTTTCATGGTATTTTCATTTAGTTGTTTGTTTACTTAGAACAAAATAAAACATTGTTTGAACTATTAAACAATTAAGTAAAACTAAGTGAAAATTTAGTAAAAATAAGAATGTTGTATTTTCTTGATTGTAAATATTTATTGCTTCAACATTCATACTTAACTGCGATTACTATTGAGCATGCTGGTCCCACGATGAAGAACGTGGTCGATACTAGTCTGATATAGAAGAGGTTTCTGTGTAAAGATAAAAGTTTTAGTTTTATTGGAATTAAATTAATACAAATAGAATTTTTGTGTCGCATTCCAGTATTTAGTGCATAAAATGATAGGTAATTTTTTCATGTAATTTATATTTAATATGATCATGTAATTGGATATTGAAACAATAAACATATTTTTTAAACGTATCAATTGCATCAGCATAGACCTGACATAGTTACAATAAAAAAACAAATCGGTTTGCCCATAGTTACAATTTTACCAAATTATACTAAATTTTTGGAAGCGCAAGTTGAGTTTACACTTTCAATGATTCTGAAACGAAATATTAATGCGATGAAAACAAAACATTTGGTAATTAACTTACTCTTCGACTAAGTGCATAAACAGCTCTGACGAGATTGTGAATTGGAAACAAACTTTGTATCTATTCTCGAAATCTGTCTGGAGAGTTAATATGTAAATGTTATTAGAAAAAATAGGGGTTTGAAGCAAATTTGTTTGAATGGTGTACATTGGGCAAAGAAGCATTCAAGTATCCTTTGGGGATCACATTTGGATGCTGCTTGTTAAGTGGAGATTACATCCATGAAATATATTCAGCGAATTCGTGTAAATAATCTGAAAAGATATGTGGGAATAACATTTTTAATACTTTCCAACTTTGTTGAAAAAAATTAAGATATCGAATTATCAGTCTGTTCGTGCTCTAACACGCTTAAATATCGTCCGATTTTCATGAAATTATATAAGTTATTACGCTATACCAAAGAATGTCCGTTACTGAATATGTAGCATTTAAAATTCATTTACAGAGAAACTCAAAAGAATGCCGTTACATTATGGTCTATGATGAAAAATCATTTGCTTTTTATTTTAATAGTGTTAAACTATTACAGAGAAATTGAAACTCATATATGTCACTTAGGTGCATAGAATAGTGTTTGCATATCATTTATTGCCCAGTTACAGGGAATACAAACAGAATTCTGTGTAGCATAGTCTGTGGGGAATAATTGTTTGAAGTTCCGTTTAAAGATGTGATATGCGCTATAGCATAGAATGTTGGACACTGAAAATGCAGCATTTGTAAATTTATTTACAGAGGATCTCAAAAGATTGTCGTTGCATTTGTGTTTAACTGAACAACATTTCTGTTCAACGATAACAATTTAACTGAATTTTATATGCTATTTGCAATGCATGAAATCTATAGTTCATATAAAAAGATGCACAAAAGAATTCGAGTATTTATATCTTTTATTGACGGAAATTTCTCAAGGAAATTTTCAACAAAAAGTTTTTTCTAAATAAAATGTGTATTACTATGTGAAACATGTCAGAAATTATAGATGATATACAGAGTAATAGCAGATAATTTGATTTTCCGAGTATAGACTTGGAATTGGATTTTCAAATATTTTATGCGTTTTCCAAATTTATTTTTTTAATTAATTAATCCAAATTTAAATTTTATTAACATCTTTGGAACGAGCGACACGTATACGTTCCGCACAAAAGCCACAGAAAACTTGTTTATACTTAAAAGTCAAACTTTACTGTAAAATTTGCTTCAGCTAATAAGAGCATGTTTCGATTTAAGAAGGCAGAAATTTCTGTTTTTAAAAACCGGTGAAATAACATATTAAAAATTTCGTAAAATTCTCCTGTAGCGAAGGAGTTAAACGGCGAAGTTTTATGTGAGTGTTTTGAATGTGTTGGAGAGTTACCTAAGTCTATGTTTGGTTCAGGTTTTTGATTTCTTGTAATTGTTCAAAACAACAATATAGTAATTTTCCCATTAACTATATTTTTTAATTTTAATTCCCAGATATTATTCCTATTTATTATTTTTACATTTAGACTTACAAATATGTTCTGAGAAATCATAAAGGATGATTAAAATAATCGCCTCTCACTTCCAAACAAGATCAGAAAGAATGCTATATCTATAATGTTATGCATAACGTCTACTCGGAAGAAAGTTTTTAAAGAAAATTTGAGTGTTAAGCGAATGTTTTTTTATGAATAAGACATGGTTATTTTCAAGACTATTTAAGGCGCACATGAATAATCTAAATGTTAAAAAATCGTTATTAAATAAAGTTAACACATCGTTATTTTTTCAAATTCTGTACGCTTTTTAAAAATTTTTAATCTTATAGCTGCCAAATTTTAACCTTTAGCTCATCGTAACATTTAATAATAAACTTTATGTTATTTAATCATCAAAATTCGTTGTTATTCGAGGTAACCATTTATGCTAATTTTTGTGAAAATATAAAAGTGTGAAATTTGGTAGCTATTTATCTTATTTAATGGCTTAAATAAGAACTCAAACTAATTATTTAATTAAGGTATTTACACTAACAATTCTACCATACGGATAACTGATTAATACTGTTCAATTCTAATTTATTAATATCAATTAATATTCTCAGTGGAACTTCTGCAATTTTTTTCCCTTTCACATCATCAATCCATCATAGACTGGTGAATATATCTTTTTCGTTAGAACGAAAAAAAAAGTGTTGTTCCTCTTTTTATTAACATAATATTATTCTCCAAAATGATTGATGATAAACACCCACTTAAAGATTATTAGATGTTACAGAAATAATAATATTTCTACCAAAAATATGTGAAAAGATGAACTCTAAATGTTTTCACCTCTCGTTCATTTTATGGAAATTAGTTAGAAACCAATATTAGTTAGATGTAAAGAAAATATTTAAATAAAATTGGCATTTTCTGATTTGTGGTATCTATTGGATAGAAATAGTTCTTGTGAACAAGCCGTTGTTGATTATGGCTTGTAATAAGTGAATAACGTGAAAATATAGCAGATAAACGTGGCTATGTTCTCAGTAACGAACGTTTTAAAACATCTTCACAGAAGATAAATGCAGTTAAACTTGAATAATTCAAAGTTGAACGGACCACAGACAAGTTCGAGACAGGTTCGTTGAACGGATTAATGAAAAACAAGTTCGTGTGATATCCTAAGGAAATTATGACAGCTTTAAGACTCGTTTTCCTAGGAAACTACCAAGCCGATTTCGGTTAACTTTAAAATCCATTTTCTGTCGATTACGAAAAAGATTTATAGAAGACAATTCTTTATTTCGACTAAAACTCTTTATTTTAGAGCAACATCATTTTTTCAGAAAATTTCCATACTTCAGAATTTTTTTTTCCTGAAATTAACTAAAGTTTTTTAGAACTGTATGTCATTAATGATCTTACATTCCCACTCTACCACTAAAAAATATCAAAATCACTCGAGTAATTTATAAAATAATTAGTTTTTTCCCTTGAAAAGTACGATTTTTCAGGAGAGACACTTTCTAACTTGTATGAAATTCTTGCACAATTTTAACAAAAACATGAATTATAGTATCTATAAATACTTGAACAAAAAGATTATTTCATATGATATGTGAGTAAATATAGTAACATAGAGTCCTGGACTGTTCTATGCCACTTTCCACGAGATTTTTCGACCAATATCTCTTACACGGATTGTGTTCAGTTAGTACCACTTTTTTTATACGAAAGGCTTTTACTTGTACTTTGAGAATACGAGCATACTACAAAAAATATTTTAAAAATAAAATGGTGAGAGTTGAATTTAAAAATAGTCATAAGTATAAAATTTATCTGAAGAGATGTTGTGTCCAAGTCGGTGTATTTTCTTGAATTTTTGCAATTATTTCTATTGGTCAGAAAAAATGGACTCATCAAAGAATTAAGAAAGTTAAAAAACTTTTAAAGCTAATAAAACAAAAATTATTTTTTTCAAAAGTTCATTCATGTCTCCCCTTAAAATTTTGGTATTATCAAGCTCAAAAACTAAAAAAAAGTGAACAAATTTCAACTGTATTTTAATACGAAAATAAAGTAATTGTACAAAAAATAAGGAACACTATTTTTGCCTGCATAAAAACTTTATGGATGGCAAAAAATTCAATAAAATAACAGAATATACAAATATTTAATGTATTATGCTCTCATCTCTGAGTTTAATGATAGTAACTATTCTATCATTCCGCGACATTATCAATTTTTGGTACTGTTCGTGATTGTTTTTGTGCGATTCATTTTCAATCGTAGATGTGTATTTTGATGATGATGGAAATTGTCTTCCATTTTTATAAACTCGTCTTGCTAGATCTCTCCTTAAGAGCCCACAATAGTCACAGGAAAAGTACAGAAAAGGACCCGGATGACCATGTAAAGTCTATGGGAGCGTTCTTTTCTAATATCTCGTTCAAATTTTAATATTTTGACATGATTTTTTTTGCATAAAATAGTTCAGGACGATCCACAACCGGGCTAGTTTTTACTTTTTCGATTTTGGTTATATATTTTTTATATTATGATAGTTTCAGTTTCAGAACCGGTTTAAACCGGTTTTGAAAATTAAAGTAATTTTTTAAAAAAAATCTAAAACCAAAATCGAAAAAGTAAAAACTAGCCCGGTTGTGGATGGTCCTGAACTATTTTATGCAAAAAAATCATGTCAAAATATAAAAATTTGAACGAGATATTAGAAAAGAACGCTCCCATAGACTTTACATGGTCATCCGGGTCTTTTTGCGTATTTTTCCTGTGACTATTGTGGGCTCTTAAGAGCCCACAATAGTCTAAGATCTAAAGTTTTTACGTAACGTATGGTGACGTCACTGCGACATCGTTGTGAAGTCACATTGTGACTTTGTAACTATCGATTGTCGATGTGACGTCACGTGACGTCGATGTGAAGTCACAGTGACTAAAATGTGAAGTCGTTATTGCCGTTTTAGAGTTTTTTGTGACGTCAAATTGTGACCACTTTGTGAAGTCACGGTGTGACCAATTTGTGAAAAATGTGTCATTTTTCACACTTTTGTGACATTAACATTGTGACGAAACTGTGACAAAAGTGACGTTACTTAAATTGTTAGAAACATGTTTTTTTAAAGTAAATGACATGTTTTGAAGAATATTTGAAATTTTCATAAAATTTTTTAAGAAAGTAGCATTTAGTCACAATGTGACGTCACTGAGTGGTGGCATTTATGTCACAGATGTGATGTGACCAAAGTGACTCACAGTGACGTCATTGTGACATCACTGTGACAATGCATGCTATGAGGGTTATCTCACGTTTGTGTGTATAAGCGGATTATCTCGCTGTTATATTCGTTTGTTTTCCTGCCAAAAGTGTTATAACAAATGAAAGATTTTTTTTTTTATAATAGTTTATTGTCATTTTCCATCTTTGTGTTTACTTGTATTTTGTTTTTCTGATGATGATTGGGTAAATTCAATCGAAACATGTAAAATTATTAAGATCTTTTAATGTTTCTATTACCGTAATTTCGGGTGTATAAGCCGCATATCAAACAATTCTTTTTCGACCGAGAATTTTTTAAGAAAAAAATATAACTAGTCAGATAGCCGTAAATATTTGTATTCAATCACTAAATAAGATTTCTGGTTCCAAAAAGAATTGTTTGGTCCGCGGCTTATACACCCGAAATTACGGTAGTATTTGACGTCGTTTTTAGCAATTAAATATTCTAATACATATTTTTGAAATGATTTTAACGGACGTATAAGAAAACTTCTATTTATAATTAATGTCTTTCTGACCATCTTTCATTTATTGCAACACTTCTAACAGGAAAAAAGTATATAACAGCGAGATAATGCAACTATGCACATTAGTCGAGGGAAAAATCATTAGTCCTGTAAGAAAAATATTGAAGTTTTGCAGTTATCGCTCAGAAATCCTGATTTAAATCATATGAATAATTTATGGGGCTATCTAATAAAACGAGTTTATAAAAATGAAAGGCATTTTTCTTAAGCATCAGAATTCAGATCTACAATAAAAGATGAGTAGTACCAAAAAAATCCTAAACTGTGACAAAAAATTAATGATGTCGAGGAATGATGGAATATCTGCAATTATCAAACTCATTGTAACTCATTAAACTCGTTATTCAATTTATTTATTAAACTCATAGATAATACATTGATTATTTCTTTCTTCAGTTACTGTATTGAATGTACAATGGACTCTGTTCTGAACACCATGGCACCGGCCACAAATGTTCAGATTACAGGACAGTTCATTACAGAGGGAGATTGGAAATGCATTACTACTACTACTATCTAGAGTGACAGAGTAGTTTTATATGTTTTTAACATTATGTTATAACATTTATATGTTAAAAATGTTTTTTTAAAAGTAAATCAATAAAATAAAAAGGATGAAAACAATGTTTGAGGATTTATCAACTGCACATGTATAAACTAAAAGTATCAGAAAAGGTAAAGAATTTCTTCTAATCAGATATTTCCTTCAATATTTTAATTATTCTTAACCCTTTCCGGCACGGGCAAAATCTGTACTAAAATGAGAAATTATCGACTGACACCAGAATTCACAAACGAATTTTTTAAATATTTAGAATTCCTTAATTTAAGCTTTTATTTTAGAAGTAAAATTTTACTAAAATTTTAATAACGCCGTTTGCAAGTTTCGAATTAAAATTAGGTATCCCAGACCGGGCACAGTGTCCCGGAAAGGGTTAAGGTAAATAAATAAGTTAACTTTTTTATACTAAATAGAAAATTATTTAAAAACGTAACTTATGCATTTTTTTTTTCAAATTTCTCCCTAAAACTGTTATTTGTCGTTTAATTTAACTTCAGACATAAAGCGCTGTATCTTTATTGGAATCCAATAAACGTTTAAGAAGAAAAGAAGCACAATGCAGAACTAAACGTATGAACTTAATTACGTCGAATTAATTACGTCGTTATTATACTAAAATACAGATTTTCATTGCTTTGTGAAGAAGAAAATTCAAAACATAATAGGTTTTTCAAATCGAAACTAAAACTTACCCTAATTTCCTGCGTATAATCCGCGGATCAAACAATCATTTTTCAACCCAGAAATTTTATTAAAAGAAATGTTACTTCTTAGATCGCCGTAAATATTTGCTTTCAAATACAAAATAAAATTTCTGGGTCGAAAAAGAATTGTTTGATCCGCGGATTATACGCAGGAAATTAGGGTATTATTTGATTCTTTAAAATTCTGCGCAAGAAAGAAATTTCCGCGCTTCCATTTGTAGGTGCGTTTGTAATTATGTAAATACGTAGAACCTAAAGTTGTCGTTCAGTCCGTCCGTCTGTCCGTGTGTCCGTCCATCTGTCTGTCCGTCCGCATATAATAGCGCAAAAACTACCCAACCGAATTATTTAAAATTTAAAATACGTAATTATTGCATAATTTTGTCGAGCCATTTAAAATTCTATTAAAATCGGATGCATAGATCAGTTACAGGGACAGTCAAAAGTATTTTGTTACATTACGTTCAATGTGGAAAAAGTTTTGTTACACTCATTCGAACATAATAAAATTGATATGAATCTATGATATGAATATATATTATAACATACATTTTGCACAAACTGCTGTGCAAAGAACATTTGTTATTGTTTTATAAGGCCATACAAAAGTATTTCATTACACAATGGTATAAGAACATTGTTAGGTGCGTGTTTTAATTATATTAAACTATTTCACATTTTATGAATATGATATACATTGCTGAGATGTAATAAGAGTTACTAGTCCTGCATATTTACAGGAACACAAAAAAGATTTCGACCACTACACTGTATCCGAAGTACTGTCTTTTTTAACAGCAATATCTGAATATTTTTAAAACTTCCTTATCGCACGAACGCACCTCATTTGTTATGCTTTACGAGCAATTTCAAACTTTTTATCCTTCTACCGGCGGCTTTGTGGAAAAGATGGATGTCTGCGGTCTCTTCATGGTAATTACAATCTCATTGATCAAGCTCAGTCCCTAAAACAAATAGTTTCCGATTGTGTAAAGGTATGGGTATAAATAAAGGTCGGAAAAGCTATTTTTTAACTGTAGCGAGCTACCACTAAAACTACATTACACTAAACACACACACACACACCTAAGTACTAAGCTACTGCGGTCGTTGCCTGAGTCTGCAATTTCTTACTTATTAACCAAGTTGGGGAAAGTCAACTAGGTTAATAAATGAGAAATTGCAGGCTCAGGTATCGGCCAGAGTTGCCAGTGGGCTACTTTTTACAAATTCAGATTTTTTGACTGGCACCACTTTTTTGAAACATTTTTTTGATCTTAATTATCATGTCATTGAATAAGGCACATTTTGTGATTTGTAAAAAGTGGTACCAATCAAGAATTTGAATTTAAAAAAAGTAGCCCTTCTGGCAACGCTGGTATCGGCCGGAGTAGCTTAGTGGTTAGAGCAACAACCTGGAATGCTGTGGTCTCGGGTTCGATTCCTGACTCTCCCTAATATTTCATTCCAATTGGGTTTATTGTATTTATTGTCTGTTTATTATTTGTGTGTACATTACACTTGCCTGCAAAAATATGGCTTGTATCATCTGTTTTAGCTTTTGATTATTGATACGAGTCAGGAAATTTCTAGACCAGAAAATTCTGCGTTACCAGTATTGTTTTATAGAAATTCTCTATTTAAATAGAGTGAAATTTCACACTTTTACTCTGCTCTGCTTATTTTTCTATAGGAAAATATTGATATTACGCCTGGAAAAATATGTGAAGAGTAGCAACCCTGTTGAAGCTATCAAAAAATGTCGTTCATTTTCATTTACCATCACGTAAGGATTTTTCCAAATTGTAAATTTGAAAGTTAAAAATAATGACCTCCCCCCCCCCCTCTACCGCGTTGAACCCCGGGTTATTTAGCTGTAAGAATTTCCAACATAAGCCTGCATTAATCCAATGTATTATTGAATAAATATATTTAAATTTAATCTAAATATTTAACGAATTACTCGTTTGTAATGCTCGTAAACCACGTGCTGCTTACTGTAAAATAAGGTGCTCATAAAACTTAAAGATTGTTCACAGGGACACATAAAAGATTTTGTCTCAAGAAGAAATTGAACTACTGAACACAATAATTGCGGGAAGTGGGAATTACAACTCAGTTGTGATACTCGTTTTCAAATTTAACTATTTATTTTAAATCATTACAGTGAAACCCCGATCTATCATCCAGGTATCCATCGATTTCCTGCATTGATCATTTTATTTCCATGGTCCCAGCAGAAATTATGATCGAATAACACAAAAGAGACCCGCATGCATCGTTTGTCGAAAAGTCCTTTCTCGCATTCATCGTTGTGGAATTTTTCTTCTCATCGAAATGAAATTCAAGGTCAAGCGGATCCATATGCTATACGAACTGGAATTAGTACTTGTTTTATACTAAAATAACTCATTTGTGTTGTTTTAGGGGTGAGGCGAGGCCAGGGCTGTAGGTAAGGGTGTGCTCTGGGTGGCTCACCCTCCTGAAATATTTTGAGAAAGGAAAAGATTCCAAGGTCACCAAATGAATTTCTGTTACGAAATCCAAATGACATTTTGTTGAAAAATCTAATTCAGTTTTGAGACTCTTTCACAGTTTTGCAGAGTTACTAGATTGTAACTAAAAGAAGTGTTTCAACACTCCCTCATCCTATTTGCACATAGGAAGCTAACATGATGTTTAATTTTGCGCCAGTTACATACTCAAAAATTTCCCCATCATACACTTTTCTTAATATAAAATGAAGTTATTACAACAGTTTAATAAGAAACATAGTACTTACAATGTAAATAGGTACTAATTTAGCTTTCTGCGTCAGAGAGAAGAAGAAAAAAAATATAAGCGCCCCCTAAACTCTTTTGAGCCCCCCCCCCCGTATTGTTTATTTTTAGCTACGGCCCTAGGCGAGGAATGTAATTTGAGTATGACATGAAGCGACTCTTGAGCCATCCAAAAATATTTCGTAAATTGCGATTTTATGCGAAAAATTAATGATTTCTCAACAGAAGGTAAAGGAAATAATGACGATGGTGAAGATAACACAGGTGTAGCAAAGAATGTATCTGCCGTAAAATTTAGCTATTATATTTCCATTGATCAAGATGTTGCGACATCTGGTGACCTAAGCAAGGAGGTAATGTGTGATGATGCACAAAAAAAAGAAAAAAAAAAAGAAATTAAGAAATTAAATTAATGTTCAAGCCGTTGAAGCTGAACCTACAGCAGTTGCAAGTCTCTCAAATGCAATTAAAATTTTTGACACTGTGCAAATATTTATGTATGCTCATGAAATTATAGAAAAATGTTGTACATCTTCAAAATTGGTTGTTTAATTTAAAACATTAACGATACCCAACATAAAATTAATGACGTTTTTTAAAACAATTCCCTATTACTTCGACTTATTTATTTAACAATTTGGTAAGTAACAGATTTATTTACCACTTTACTGTATGCATTGCATGTATTAGAAATGAAAAAATAATGGTTTTTTTCATCTTTCGACATTAAAATGCAGTCATCGTTTTCTCGAATTCATCGTCGTTTTCCACGCACTCCTTGAAAAACTATGGATCAAAGCTCAACTGTACTTGATGTATATAAATTCTATTTTTCATAGCTGCCAACTTTTACACATTTCTGCTACCACTAAAATTGTATACAGAAATTTTCCATTTCTTTAATCCTAAGATTTTGACGCTTAAATAATACAATATTTACTATAAAATTTTTGTGGTAGGAAAAATGATCGCAAGAATTTAAAATGTAAAAATAAATTCCAAAAATTCCCATTTACAATGCATACTTATAATTTATTCTTACATTATTTTCTGAACTTTAAAATGTTGTATCTAAAGTGGACTAATATAACAAGCGTGAAAAATATATTTTTACAAATATTAATACAGTCAACTCTCGTTAATTCGAAATCGGATAATTCGAATCTTCGCTTAATTCGAACTAAACATGAAGTCCCGAAATTTTCAATGACAGAATAACTTTAAAATTTTTCATTAATTCGAACTCATTTTCTCTTGACTTCGTTTAATTCGAATTAACGAGAATTCCGATTTTTCATTTTTATTTTCTTTCTCACGGATTTCAGATCATTTGAATAACTTTCTTTCTTTGACTTTTGTGAAAATTGTTCTGAACGAGTATACATACAATCCACTGTATTTTATATCCACTTTCTTAAAGCCCCGTCTGTCCATCACATTTATTCACATTTAAATTTTTCTTCCATCGTGCTTGTTTCTAATCTTTTAATTAGTTTATGTATTTATCCATTCTAATTTAATATTAAGTCATATTCTAATGATAACAGACGAAATAAGTTTAAAAAACACTATAACATTAATTCCTTTGTAATAGTACTATATTAAGCATGTTTTCCATAATTCGAACTTCGGATAATTCGAACATTTCTTGTGGTCCCGACGAGTTCGAATTAACGAGAGTCCACTGTATCTCGTTCAATCAAGGGAAGGGAGAATTATATAATTTGACAAATCGCACTGGTCAAAAGCTGTTTTGGTGATTAGATAGGTCCGCATATAATAGAGCAAAACCTGCCGAACCGAATCATTCGAAATTTAAAATACATAATTGTTGCATAATTTTTATCTAGTCAGTTCAATTTTTTTGAAAATCGAATGCATAATTTCGTGACAGGGACCGTTTCATTACGTTACTACACGGCCAATGGGAAAAAATAGTTTGAAGTGCCTTTTAATTATATTAAACTCTTTCAAACTTAATAATATGGATATGCATCTGTGAAGTATGTACTAAAATATACATTCTGTACAATCTGTGGTGAAAAGAACATTTTTTATCAATTTAGAGAGATGCATCAAAGTATTCCATTACATAATGGTATAGGGGTAAACATTTTTTGGGGCGCGTTTTAAAAATATAAACTATTTCACATTTTATGAAACTGATATACGTTGCTGAAGTCTTCTGTAACTAATTTTCGGTATAATTGACAGAAGAATGTATTTACAGAGATACACAAAATATTTCGAGTACTCTATTGTATCCCAAGTATTGTATATTGTTGCACCAGATTTAAATATTTAAAAAAAAATCCTTATAGTACGAACGCACCTTATTTGCTACACTTGACGTGCCATTTCCAACTTGTTTTGTTATAAATAAAACCCACCGTCATGAAATGAATTTCTTTAAAGTAACATACGACACACTTTCTTTTCAATAAAGAACATGCCGCAGTAAACGGATAACATAGATCGATTTCTGACGCGATTTAGAAAACCGAATTCATAGACACTTCACAGACCCACGCAATTCATAAACCAAATTCATAACAAGATGATATTAACAACTTTTTATCGTGAATAAGATATTGATTTACATTCTCATTTTTCTCTTTGTGTGACAGATTAAATAAATCATTGTAAATATTTACAAAACCTCAACCATAAAATGCACTTTATCAATATTCACCAATATTTTTTGTATGCAAACCCTGCAAATTAATTCAATACATTTGTATAATCTATAAGAATCTTATTAGTGTTCCGAAAGACTGCAAAATCCCAGAAAGAAGAAAGGAAAAAAATTCATTCATTACTTACTCGTCTCTCGCTTCGTATAATACAGAAAGGAGTTAAATCTACTTGTAATATATGATATTATTACTATATGCATATACCATGGCTGCGAGCGAATCTGCTTAATTAAATCATTTTAATTATCTGCCTTCGTATTGAAAGTATGTGATAATCGAGTTTGTAATAATTCCAAAAACCATCTTTATGGAATTGTTTCTAGAAACATCGACGTTATTTCTGATACATTTTTATTGAATGGGATATAAAGTTTATCCTTTTACAATTATTTCCATAATGAAGAAGGTTACTTCTTTAATTATTCATAATGAAGAGCATTAGATAAAAGTGTTAATTTAACAGCACGCTATTTAAATAAATGCATTTGTTTGGAAGCGCAACAAATATAAAATTTTATTTTACCAAAAATATTTTTACGACTTTATTATAGATAAAATGAAGTAAACAAACATTTATGCGTTAATTTTTAAGTACGATTACGTCATTTGTTTAGAACATTTAATACAGAATAATTAATAAATTGACACTTATATTATTCAGCTATAGTTTTTAAATTTAGGCTATAAATATAACATATGTAAAGTAACAAAATAATCTAACTGAAATGAAGTTATTATTAAGCAAAATTCGAAATTTAGTGTAAATAAAAAGAACAAAGAATTTGAAAATATTAGAGAGTATATTTTTTGTAATACTGCAAAAATATGATTTTGTATAATTTAAGCGATACACAATTTATACGATAATGATAGGTGAGATGAAGTTAATTTTTCTTCCAATAAACAAATATTTAGATATGAAATTAGTTTTAATTGCCTTTTTCATAAAAGTAAATTAAAATACGCCGTTGATATTTTCCTTACTTGTATCTTCAAATTCATAATAATTTAGAAACTTAATCCAGGGTTTGTAACCTTCAAGCACGTATTACCAGAAATTTTGTACAGTTTGACTTATTTATTGAAAAAAATCTTCAGGCATAGCGACGAGTACTTCACGAAATTTCTGGCATTAAAACATGCAAAATACCCTGATTCCCTTGATGTGTAGAAACCGTGATAATCTGTCTATCTTCTATCAATGATCAGATACAGATCGAAAACACACATGCACACATAAATAACAGCTGCATTCAACTTTTAAAAATATATACAAATATTATACAGACATACATATAATAAATTCAACTGGAGCGAAAAATTAGCCGGAGCCAAGACTTGAACCTGGATCCACAGCAAACTACCGTAATTTCCGGCGTGTAATCTGCGGATCAAACAATGACTTTTGACCCAGAATTTTCTTAAACGAAAAATTTATTATTAAGTTGCCATAAATCTTTGTCTTCAATCACTAAATAAGATTTAAGAGTCCAAAAAGAATTGTTTGATCTACGGATTATACGCTGGAAATTACCATAGGCTGATTCTCTGACTACTAAATCACACTGACCTATACCAGGTCTGCAATTTTTCACTAATTAACCATGTTGGGAAAGTCATCAGCCATCTATCAGATAGCCTTGGATGACGTTACAAAGATGAATGCATTTTCTATTTAATATTTAAAATGCACATACACACATAAATAACATCTACATCCAACTTTTAAAAATATATATAAATACAGTAAAACCTCCAAATAACGGGCACCTCGGTAACGCAGAAACAGTCCGTTATTCGGAGGTGTCCGCTATTAGGAAAACCTCAGAGATTCAAAAATCGCTAAGTAATGCTAAACATTTCTTAAATCATCAGATTTTAAAATATTCACCTTTTATATAAACATTTTAATAACAATTTTAATTTTTCTTAAGAAAGGTGTTATATTAAAAATAAAATACATTGACATGTTTCGGAACCGTCAAATAAGTTCTATAGTCATAATATAAATAAAACAAAATTTCAAAATATTTCTCGGACAATACAAATGACACGCGACAATGAGATATAAATAACAACAACAAAAAAAAAAAAAAACAAGCGTAGTGTTTTTTATATCTCTTTGTCGCGTGTCATTTGTATTGACCGTGAAATAGTTTGAAATTTTTATTTTTAGTTAAGTTTTACATCATGGTCTATATTTTAATTTAATTTTTTGCAATAGAGCATGTGATTTTTTTTTTTTTTTTGTTATTTATATCTCATTGTCGAGTGTCATTTGTATTGTCCGAAAAATATTTTGAAATTTTGTTTTATTTATATTATGACTATGGAACTTATTTGACGGTTCCGAAACATGTCAATGTATTTTATTTTTACTATAACACCTTTCTTAAGAAAAATTAAAATTGTTATTAAAATGCTTAACATTTCATTAATTGACTTTTATGCGTCCTAAAACTTCTATTATATAATTAATCACGAATTAAATTTATTTTTTAAGCAATAAAATTGAAATAAAATTGTGCTCACTTTTATCCATTGTTTATTATACAAATTTATAAAAATGTGTTACAAAAGTTTACTTTTGCTTGCGATTACATATGTTTTTCTATGTGACGTTATTGGATATTGGTTCCGGGCGGGGATTGCATTTTTTGACCTCTAAAAGCATAAAATTTCAAAATATTCTTGGAGATGACATTTCAATGTTGTGGAAGATATTCCCTGAGTTTAGCACTGAACCTTAAGGGGGGGGGGGAATTTACCCAGATCCTTATCTACTTTTATACGTGATCACAAAATTTGCAACAATTCAGAGGTTATTTTTCTCTTTAAAAACTACTTTTTCATACTTTATAGCCGGATAAGGTGTCCGCTATCCGGAATGTCCGTTATTCAGAGGTTAAATATACAAAAATTTAGGTTTTGGGAGTGGGGATTGGAAAACTGTCCGTTAAATAGTGGTGTCTGCTATTCGGGATTGTCCGTTATGGAGGTTTTACTATATTGTACAGACATACATACATTGAATACAATAAACCCACTGTTTATTCTACGTATGTTTGCATAATATTTGTATGTATCATTAAAATATACAGATTTGTTTATAAATGGCATCGTATTTGATAAGTGCGCTCCGATATGTCATTCTTTTTGTAACATTAATTTGGCGCTTAACTTTTCGCAGTCACACATCTAATGACTTAACTTCATTCCAAGGATATTCCTTCATTCCATCAACAAGATGTTTTCTCTCTCCCCTATTTATCTCTTTAAAAGTTTGCAGAAGAGACTAATAGGCACTTTGTCAAACATTTTACCTTAAGGGAGACCCGTATCCCATTTTCGGCCAAAAATCATCAAAAGTTCATTTTTTTTTTTCAGAAAACGATAAAATACATATTTGCGAATATCCATGCAAAATTTCAGAACTCCGAGACACTTGGAACAGGTAGAAAATGAGCTTTTTAAATTGTACTCACTATAGAGTTTAAAGGACTAGCGGCCATCTAAAACGTGTTTTCCTGAAAATGACTTTTTTCATATTTTGCCTAAGTTCAAAGTACTAAGGCTCAGTAGTAAAATGATTTAGAAACAAAGTGTTTATGTTTTTAGAATCTTAAAAAAAATTGCAACAAAAATAAGGAGAGATATATTTTTTAACTATTTCTGAAAATTTTACATAAATTGGTAAACATGAAAATTACAATGAATTTAAGGAAATTTACCATGCGTATTTTTATTTATTTTTTCTTAGCTGATTAAAATAGAAAATTAAAAATATCTCTCCTTAGTTCTTTTCTATATACTATAACACTATTTAAGAAATTTTAGTAATACCAAAATATTGAAAATTGAATAAGGAGTAGTAATTTTAAAAAGTGTATTTTTCGACAAAAAAATCATAAAAATCCCCATAAAAAATATACTTTCTAGTAAAAAGTGAATTTGTTTGCTATTTATTCCTTACAAGAAGATTCTTAAATAGTACACCAAAATTCATTACTTTAAAATCAATAATAAAAATTTTGGATTTTTTCTTACGGGTCTCCCTTAAGTGGCAATAAACAGCGGCTTTCCATAAAAGCTTTGAAGGCAACTCACTTTGAAGTCGATCTAAATTTTGAAATTTATTTAAACTGAATAATATCGCGAGTTAAATACGATTTTATAAATTTATGCAGAACTAATAAGCATGCTGTCGTATATTTAAATGAAATGCACGACGCGGAAAAATGTCCGAATTTGATAAATTTTTATAAATGCACTGATATTCACAGTAAATGAAGAATTAGAAAATCCAATTAAATTTATACAGATATATATATATATATATATATATAAATATATATAGCACTTTAAGAATAATGTGTATCGGCAGATCCAAAGTCCCGTGGGCATTTCATTATGGCACGGGACTTTGGATCTGCCGATACACATTATTGTTAAAGTGCTATAAACATAATTTACGTTATTATTGCAGCTATAGCGCTGATCATGTGGATTTTTCGTGAACTTAAGTTTACTTAAAACTTTAAAACTTTTTGGACTATATATATATATTATCAGTTAGTAAATTAACAATTAACAAATTAGTATTAATAAGCAAATTAGTAATTAGAAAATTTAACAACATTTATAAATATATCTATCAATATTTACAATTATCAATCTACAAATGGAACTGTATCTCCATATATTTTCAGGATTCATTCACAATTCCTTATTGCTTTTAAATGTGGAAAACTTATAAGCTTATAAAAACTGGCCGTTCATGGAGAGAAATCATTAACACTAGAACGCCGGGACATTTTACGCAAGTTTTATAAGATATATTCTAAACCAGAAAAATATTTTGAAATTATTTATTTTAATTGTTTAGCTCATTTCATTGTAATGTAACTTATTTCTTGAAGATTTTTCTGGTTCGAATCGACGATTAGTCCAGTGATCGGTGTCGAATTGACTCCTTCCCGGCGTTCTAGTGTTAACCCCTCGGGTGCGAGCAACCCGTATATGTGTCAATTAAGTTGCTCAGAATTCTTCATTATTCTCACCAGTTATGTTTTTTCATAAAAAATGCCTTATTTAATCAGAGCATTCTCGCAATTCAATAAAAAAAATCAGTTTTGAAAAAGCAGTGGTAAAAAATAAAATAGAAGTAATGAGATTTCGTCGAAAAGAGGTTAATGTAGTGATTTTTATGCTGTGGCCAGAATATAGTTACATTAATTTTCTTTATGTTATTCATACGAAATGAAAATCTCTAATTTTTGCCATTATTTTGATAATTGCAATTATTTTTTTTAAAGATTCCTTAATCCTTTAATACTATGTACATACAGAAGCTGCAGGCATATTAGCTCTCAGACTTTGTTAGCCTGCGAGATTAAAAGAAGTGTAGGAATGTATTCTTAAATACACATTTCAAATTATATCTGTTTTAAGATTTGGAAAAATAAAGTTAGTGGAAAAAATGAGTGTTTAAAGTTCTATATAAAATGTACAATGCAATGTACAAGTAAAATAAGCATGTAAACAAAAAAATCTATGAACTATAAATAACCTTAATTGAACAACAACAAAAGCTCCATAACGTATCATAAATTTTTGTACTTATTTTTTTAATTAAAAAGAAACCACGTAATTCCTTCCTCTTGGTATTTAATAGTCTATAACTTTTTCCCTATTTAGATGCGACATGGAAAACAAAAATAAGTCTAAAAACCGTATGTGAGTGTAATTGTACTTTTTCATACTCTTCTATGAGAAAACGTGCATGTCGACACTGAACCTAAATATTTATTGAATAAAAATTTAAGATATTGTTATACCTAGAAAATGAAAGTAAATTTACTCATTTATTTATATATTTACTCTATCTGTGTATGATCTATATATTAACTCATTTGTCCTTTTGGACAAATGAGTTTTTAATTAAAAATCGATTGTTTTAAAATTACATAAACTTTCAGCAGTCTATGCAATCTCAACCAGTTTTTAAATCTCACAAATTCTTCACCATATTTCAATTTTTAACTCGTCGCGCTATCACTATAGAAGCAGCAAGATCTCATGACTAATGTAATAATAAACGATGTAAAACAGAAATGGTTAGAAAACATTTAATATATTGTATATTTACAACATAAACTTTCCGGTGCACATTTAAAATTTATCTTTAAAAATGTTCTTTACTGTTACGACATCCAGTTTCGTGGAAATTGCAATAAATGAATCAGGCGTTTCCAAATATATTGAAACGTTTCAATGTTTTACCTGTGGTAGATATGAAGACAGCGTAAATTGCAAAAGTTTTTAAATTAAGGTAGTGCATAAAATAAGGTTAAATTTGTGATTTTTTTTTTTATTTTCTCCAATTTCGTCTTCAAAAGTCAAGTTCCCCCTCTCTTTCGCAAAATAATACCTTGTCTGTAGGCATATTGGGAAATAAGAAACAATTTAATTACCTGCATTCAGGTGAGATATTGACAGTTAAGAGAGTTAGTTTGAATAAGCACTGAAGTAAAATAAATGTTAAAGAAAAGAACAACAGTAAGAACATCAACAAAGAAACATGAAATCCTTAAAATTTACAAAAATGTAAAAGAACAAATATGTATCATATCATCTACTTACATAATATATATTTATGAATTATTTTACATTTAACATTATTTCTATAGATGTCAATGAAACATTTTTAAGGTTTTGATTTATGTTTCTTGTGCTCGTAGTTTTTGAATGCAATAAGCATAAAAAGTCTTCAAAGTATTAAAAAAGATTGATTGTTTCAATGTAAAAATTACAAATACAGAATCATAAATCAAACTCTTTAGCCTCTTCAGTCTGGATGTCGCCTGTAAGAGACACTAAAGAACACCCTATAAATGAATCGAAATGCTTCTAGAATTGTGAAAACTACTTGTAGCATTTTCAGTACATGCATGCATAGCATAAGAATTAATATATTGGCTAACACATTTTTGGAGATGTTCTATGGTAATGTTAAAACAGCTTTTGTGGTCTCTTGTAATATTTCTCGCCAGACTGAGGTGGTTAACCCCTTAACCGATTTGCCCGTACGCCGTTCGGCCAAGACGAACTTGCTTAATTCATCATTGAAAGCTTTTTGACACCACAATTTGAAAAAAAATTATATTATTTAACCCTTTAACGATCATAGCATTTTCATTGCTAAGATGTCGAAATAAATGAATGACACCGGTAATTAAGAACAAATATAGTTTTAAATACGAAAACGTGATTTTTCACATACAAAATAAAATGGATATTTATAGATAAAAATACCGGTGTCAGTGTAGCGTACCGGGATTAAAATTTTGTGGTTTCGTGGCGAAACCAATGAACGTTAAAGGGTTAAATGCGGGAATTTAGAGACTCGAATATTCTATTCGAATAATAGTGATGTGAATCCGTTATTTTCAATTTATTGAACGGAAAAGAAAGAGTTAAGGGATTAACTCTAGAACTGCTAAAATTTTTATTTAAGTTTAATGAAAATACCTAATACCAGATTTTTTGTTTAAAACTATTTCTAACTATTACTTGTTTTAACTTATTTTTGTGCAGTATGCATTTCACGAATTTATTGAAGAAATTTCTAGTTCGAATCGACATGTATACATTTTGTTCGGGTCAAAATGGCCCCTCATTGCGCTCTAGTATTAAAAGATATTATTTGACATTAGTGTTAAAGAATGAAATATTGAAATTTATACAAATTGCGTACTTTAATTACAAAGACAGCTTTTTTTGGTGATAATTATTCAGTGTAAACATTGTTAAAACTGCTTATGTTTTAAAGAACTTAAACTTTCTCTTTTATATATGAATATAGTTAACCCTTTGCGGCGCAGGGCAAATTCATTGCTTAAGTGTTGAAATTAATGACTAACACCGGAATCTGAAAACAATTTTATTTATAAATAAGAAAAGGCTATATTTCACACATTCAATAAGCTGTAATATTTTTTAACAAAATTCCGATCCCAATGTGGCGTTTGGGAATTAAAATTAAGTGGTATATCTATGAAACCACCACGCCGCAAGGGGTTAAAACCCGATTTGAACCCAAATTCAGCGCTTTTTAGTGTTTTTCGATTTCAGACCGCTAGAGTGTGAAGCACTGCAAAGTTACCATTTCATCATTTTATTCATATAATTGAATGAGTATCAGTTCCATTGATGCAATAAGTAAAATTAAATTGATTGTAGACAAAAATATTTCTAACAAAGATCAAATATTATTTGCAAAATAAAGAGACATGAAGTGCATTTTTGAAGTGCAACAAACAGGGAAAGAAATTTTGAATTAACAATAATTTTACAAGCATCTTTTATAAAAATGTGGGAAAACTAATATTTAATAAATTTTGAGGTATGAATGTAGTATTGAAAAACGAGATTTAAATTTAATTTATTAGAATAAATTTATATTTCCTAAAAGAGGTACGTATCAATAAACTCAGAATAGATATTTGGAACTTTACAGCTCATTTTCTCCAAAGGATGATTGTTATCTGAGCTTTTAAATTATCTTAAGAAAACTGTGAAATTTTTTTCATGTGAAAAGGGAGAAAGATACATGCGATTTATATTATTAACTCTTTGCATTCTGGCAGTGGCTCTCACTCACCACTGGCGCTGTCAGGTGTCCGTAAATCGGGGCGCCAAATGCTTTTGACATTATTGATATCTTACAATTTATTTCGCCATCTTTTATAACAGATACTCGCCCATTCGACAAGGCGAAGAAAAATAGTTTAGAATGCTGGTGTCCAGAATATTCGTACAACCCACTACTCGGCACAGTAAGAATCACCTCTCCAGAGAAAAGTGCCAGTTCCTCTTCGTGTCATATCGAAGCATCCGAAAAGGGTTGCTTAGTTACTTGAATGACGATTTCCAGTGACGACCTACGAGGCCAATATTTAACAGTCCAAATATATAGATATAATGACCGAAATTCGCCTCTTAAATTTTACGGTATAAATTTCTTAAAATAAATGCATGGAAGCAAATTCGTTGCTGTGGCAGTCTATTTGGAATTCTACGATCCTTTTTTTGTAATCGAAATTTTATTCGTCTTCCGGTTTTCGACGGAATTACATGTTTTAAGGGTC
Source organism: Maratus speculifer (assembly GCA_964019185.1). Classification (NCBI taxonomy): domain Eukaryota; kingdom Metazoa; phylum Arthropoda; class Arachnida; order Araneae; family Salticidae; genus Maratus; species Maratus speculifer. The sequence goes on from OZ025295.1 coordinate 406,411,385, forward strand.
AGAGATTCCAAAAAACATGTTTTTACAAAATGTCTGTCTTACCGTGTGTTTGTGTCTCTGTGTCCATATGTCGCCATTCTACCATCAAAAGCGCATAAAGATATGCATAACATTGAACCAAATTTTTTGTGAATGTTTTTGTCTGTGGTAAACAGGTCCTCCTTCTTTTGAAAATTTCAACAAAAGGGACGCCGAAATAGCGATTTTTATGTCATTTTGTGATATTGTACCACCTAAAAGTGTATGAAGTTATGCACAGAATTGAACAAGATTTTTTATGTAGGTGTTTGACTATGGATAGTTGGTCCTCCCTGAATTTGAAAAAACATCCTCCGGAAGGGGGTGTTGTAATAGCGATATTTGTGTCATTTTGAACAATTTAGCATTGAAGAGTTTATGAAGTTATGCATAGAATTGAACCAAATTTTTTGTGTAAGTTGTGCTATGGTCAGCAGACCTTGCCTGAATTTGGAAAAAAATGCGCCTTAACCTTTTGAGGGGCAAAGCACTTCTATTCATAAAATTCTGAAATGAATGACACCAAAACATAAAAACAAATTAATATTAAAATATTTAAATGCTTTTATGTACGTAGTTGATAAAATTAAAATTTTCATTTAAAAATTCTAGTGTCAATTTGGCATTTCGCAATTAAAATTAAGTGGGATATACTGCATCCCATGACCCTTGAATTAGTTAGGGAGCCGCTATAATTGCGAAGCCTGTCATTTTCCTTATTTTACAATGAAAAAAATGTATGAAGTTATGCATAGAACTGAACTAAATTCTTTGGGTATGATTATTTTTGGTTATAGCAAGCTTTCTCCTCTCTGAATTAAAAAAAAAAAATCGGCGTATCGTTCTATTGTTCATCAGCTTGTGAGAGACGAGAACTCGCGTCCTTCTCTCTCCGCTATTTCTAAGCAGCTAATAATAAAATAATGAAAGAAAACTATTGATTTTTATACATATCATGATCCACATTTACTCGTCTTTACTCCGATGAGTTAACTGAAGCAGAAATTTAAGATCTAAATCAAAATTGGCATAGGATTGAGTTATTAAAAGTAAAGTATTAACAATTGTAACTAATTTTTCAAATAAAAATATGTACATATGAGATAGAAGAACGTTCTGGGATTGGCACATCCAATTAGTTTGATACAAATTTTGAAAAAGAATAAGTAGTGAAAAGTGTAAATGGTGTAAAGAGAAACAAAATATATTTGCTGTTGAGTATTAGTTGAATGAAGCAGGATAAAAAAAAAATTCCACGCAGTCTAATTTTTAAAGTCATTTGAAATTAAAAGACAAAAAGCAAATGCCTGATTAAAACTATTTCGAAGTTTCTCGTGTAACTTTTTACCTTAATTAAGTTTTTTCTGCCAATTTATACTATATCAGTGGAGAGATATTTCATTTTTCATTTTTTCTTCACGACAAATATAGTTGGATTATTTTTACATTCATTTCGCAGTAAACCCAATTGTATTTACATATTTTTGTCTATTTTTTTCATCTATTTTATTTTGGAAATAAAAAAAAAATCAGATTTTAATTTAAAAAATAACCGCATAGATTTTCAAGAAAGATTTAAATACAATCCGCCCTATTGCACTTCTTTTCGTTAAACAATTTGCACGAACATGCTCTAAATGAAGATACAAAACACAAATGTATTCTTAAATCGTTTTTTTTAAAATTTTAAATAATTACATCTTAATATAATATTCTAGATAATATTGACTCTGAGCAAACGTTTTATCAAATTGTGTTTAGATCATAATTCTCTAAATATTGTAAGTTTGCTTCCAATTTGTGACACAAACTTTTCTGCATGAGTGAAAACACATGTGTATCTGCTGCAGATTTCCATAATGTTAATCACTAAGTGTTTCAAGTTAAAAATTAGATGAATGTGTCAATCCCAATCAGTGTTCTCGCTGTCGCTCGCCAGTGCGCCAAATTGCAACTAAATTCTTCATTTGGCGAGTAAGCAAGCGATGAGATTCGCCAAATTGCTAGTGCTCAGTTTTCGCTTTTTCTTTCTTTTCTTTTTCGTTTTTTCGTGTGTGCGTTTAATATATTTTTTTTAACCCTCCAAGCGTCTTGCAAATGGGTAAAATTGTAATGTTGTTTTCTCTGCATTTTGTTTTAAATGCTAATAAAATATGATTCTTTCAATATTACATAAAAAATCTTATTTAGGAATATAAATGTAGTCCTTTAGAGTCTTAATCATTCTTCAATGCTTTGAAAATTCATTAAATTTATAGAATTATGATATCTTAAACATTGCTTATATTGCAGTGAAACCTGGAGCTTAGTGTACGGAATTTTACGGGCCAAACGCTTAGAGGGTTAATATATTTGTATAATAACATATTTTTAATATATAACGGATAGTTGAATTTAGATTAACATCAATCGTTGTCGCAGTTATAAAAGCTTAGGTTATTTTAGAACATCTTGAGAAAAAAAAGGAGTACATTAAAGGGTTAAAGATAATGTTTTAGTGCTACACGGTGAATCAATTTGGCTAATATTTATTTCATTTGGCGAATGTTTTTTATTTTTAATTAGCCAAATTACTAACGTTGGTCAAATGTCAGCGAGAACACTGATCCCAATACTTTCTTCTATCTCTTACATAATAATACGCTCTCACAATACCAAATTGAATGGCTATCTATGCCCATGAGAAGATTTTAAAGGTTTCAAAATTCGTGAATTAATTCTTAAGATATAACTGTCGTTAAAACTGTGTAACATTTGTTGATCCTGCAAAATGAAGGAAATTCATCAGCACCGCCTGATTGATGATTTACACCGACATCTAATCAGCAACAACATATGTCAACGTACAACTAAATCCAAAAATTGATGAAAATACGTGCATTAGTTTTTGAGACAGACTTTTTGCTAAAACTGTATAAAATCCAGCATAGCAACCGCCAACTATTGCGCGATTAACATCAAATCATAAATTATAATATAAATTATATCATCTTCTAATTGAATCTTAAATTCGACGATAGTTTTTGAGATACAGCTATTGCGAAAATGGTGAAAAATGAACATTAACAGCGCCACCTATTGAATAATTTATACCAAAACATAATCAATACAATTTATCTGAACGTTTAACTAAATCTAAGGTTTGTTCAAAATTTGTGCTTTAGTTCTTGAAATATAGCTTTTACGAAAATCGTGAAAAATGCAGTACATATAGCAAGCATACACATACATATGTTGTACATATAGGTCACATACCGGGTGTCCCAAAAATGACTGATGGATTTTAAAATTCAATAACTTGCAAACGGTGGCATCTATTTAAAAAAATTTTGCAGGCGGGTTATGTATAATGTCAGGAATTTTTTACCATAATTTTTTATTTTAGTTCGAATTTCATACAATAGGTGGCACTGACGGCGATTGAAGGCCAGGTGATCAGTGCTGAGTGAAACATCGACCTGGCCTTCAATGGCCGTCAGCGCCACCTATTGTTTGCAATTCGAACTAAAATAAAAAATTACGGTAAAAAAAACTCCTGACATTATACATAACCCTCCTGCAAAAATTTTTGAAGTTATTGAATTTTAAAATCCATCAGTCATTTTTGGGACACCCGGTATGTTGTACATATAGTGCAACATATAGTAGAATCATAAACTAATTAGAACCATTTCATATTAGGCCATAAGATTTCGATATGTTTTGAGCTTAAATATTAAAACGTTATACATATATATATTTTTTTTTTTTTTAGCCTACACAATTCTATTCCTGCGCTACAAAAAATTAATCAATTTTAGTTTCAACGCACTGACAATGTAGCAACTATTTTTCTGTTGAATTAAAGAACGTCTATCGTAAAAGATTAATTTATAAAGACTTTCAAGACTTATTAATTATTTTTAAGTAATGAAGTCACTTGGAACAATAATAAAAAATAAGATATATTTTCGCTTAACTCTAACGTTTTTTTTTTCTTTCCACATCTTTGTGCTGAAATTTACAATTTATTTGCAATTTAAAAGAGATGTGGCAGATGCGATTAAATAAATTTCTTAGAAAAAGATATTGAATAATTTTGACTTTAAGAAGTAACTTCATTTGCGTAGTTTAACTGTGGGGACGATATTTTTAATGCTAATCATAGTGATTTTTTAATCACATTTCAAAATGTCTACTCGAGGAAATTTATTTATTTTAAAGCTGACATTAAAAAAAAGAAAAAAAACGAAGTGATAGAATTAAGTATTGTTTTAAGGTGTAAGTACGTTTATGTTGAAAAAAGGAAGGACTAAAATAAAAATAAAATAATATAATATAATAAAAATAATATAAAAAATATTCTTTCAAGACTAATTTATTATTATTAAGTGACGAAGTTACTTATTACATTCAATCATTGGCAAAACGAAGCGGGGGATTAATGGTACTTTAAAATAACGACTTATAAAATTAATTTAACTCTTTCCGGGATACCTCATTTTAATTCCAAACTTGCATACGGGACCAAAAATATTTTTAATAAAATTTTGCTTTTAGTGAAAGCTTAAATTAAGGGATTCACGATTTCTCAAAAAGCTGTTTCTAAATTCCGGTGTGAGTCGATAATTTCTCATTTTTACTACCAGAATTTGCCCCTGCCGGAAAATGTTAAGCCGGAAGAAATAGCGCATGTACAGGATATGAATGGTTTGTACTTTGCCAACAGTAATTGCAAACTATAATCGTCACCGTACTTAATCTAAGCCACTTGTTACAGTTTTTGAGAAAGTCAGTTGAAGATTTCTTTATTTATTAAATATTTTTCTTTCTTTTTTTCCTGAAATCCACTTTATGCTCGTTTATTTCACATATATCTGAAAACGATTCTGTTAAAAATACTTTTTGTGTACAGCTAATTTAAATGTATTAGTTACAATAGAATTGATAAATTGATTCAATTAAAATGATAAATAATAAATTTATTTTGATTTACACTATAGCATTACATACGAATTTATTTACCAAGAATGTTTTATACAAAACAGCAATCATGATTTACAAGGTGCAGCGCCTTTAAATCCTTTTAAAAGAAAGTGTAATTAGGTAAAGGTACAATTATTTAAAGGTACAAGGGAAGTCATAATTAAAGGTACAAGGGAACTCATAAGTTATAGTTGAAAAGTTTTTTTTTCTTCACTTCAAAAGCTTTCTGAAAATTTACTTTAAGGAAATGACCACATCTTTTGGGATAATTCATTTTAAATAAAGTTAAGGTTACAGTTAAAAGATTTAATGATTTTCTTCAAGACATCTATCTAACAAATACATTACTATCTTCACTTTGTTCATTTAAGTAATGGAGAAAATTGATTGCTTAAATTTAATGCCTGTGTGCTAAAACTGTGTTAAAAAGGTGTGTTTATCGGGATTTTTTAAGGGCTTATTTTTATGCTGTATTTTTAAATCTATTCCTTGCTAAGGTGAAATGATTTACCAAGATAAAGGTAACAAGCTAAAAAATGTAGCTTAAAAGTAGTATTCATTAAAAATTATATCAAAGCGCTAGGCTCGAAGCGTACACTTGTTTTACATTTGCTAACACTTTTTTCAGCAAAAATGTTTTTAATAAGTGTAATAAAAATATAAGTTCTATTATTGAACAATAATGGTTGCAAAGATAGTAAATTTTAAGAATACTTTTAAGCTTGTAAATCGTTAATGCGATATTTGTTACTTTGGTAAAACGATGAAGCTAAATAAAAAAATTAACATACCTGAACTTTATCAATACAGGGTGATCATAAATACTTTCAACAATTTAAAAGTCGCGATAGTGAGCATCCAAACGAACAGTATGCACAATGGAACTTACAGTCGCAATAAAAAACTTACATCTCCCTCACACATCAAAACCTGCATTTCCGTTCATAATTTCAGCAATGATGAAAATATTACAAAATCTTTGATTAGCTGCAAGATGCTACTCCATTTTTTATAAATTTTCCAATAATGGTGATATTTTCTACCCAAGCACAATGGAATTGGAGAAAGATCTTGATGAACTATAATACAAGTTACATTCTTTATATAGCCCACTATAAAACAAAATACTATCCTCATAGGGAAAGGAAATAAAAAAAATATTTACTATTTAATTCAATCCCAATACACACTGGTCATCAAAATTAAAGGATAATGAGAAAAATTAATCTTCCTAAGTTAATGCCGCAACTAATGTCCAATGTAGCAATTATTTATGTTAATTAAATACTGTTGAGTATAAAATTGCACTTCCAAGCAAACATTAGCTACAAAAATACGCAAATTAGGTATTAACAATGTGGTGCACAGTGGACGTATTGTGGAAATCCGGTCTGTAGTGTTGTTTAAAGTAAATGCAGTGTCTGATAACGATTGATTTCTATTAGTGAAGTGCAAAAGCGGCGAATGGTTGGTAGAACTGAGGGAGGTAAAACACAAATGAATTTGAATATCACTGAAAGTGCCATATCAAGGATTTCGAGTCGCTTTTTTATACACTTGATCCGTTGATAGACAAAGGAGGAAAAAGGACAACTTTTTATCATTGTCGGCTGAAAGAAACCGCGGAGCGACGAACCTTCAGGCCAGCACAGGAACTCGAATTAACTGTTCTACTGCTACAAGGGTGAACTAACTGTATGCAAGAAAACCAACAATCTGTGGCTCACTCACTCCGAATTTAAAGGGACCCGTTTGTACTGAAGCCGTCGTCATGTTCAAACCGTCAAAGGAGACTGGGCTCGAGCGGGATATTTCACAGACAAGGGAAGCCAAATTGTGTGTTTCGGAACAAAATACGTCTAGAATCAGTTTTCAAACGCCGGAAGTTTAAAGACTAGCAAATGATTATGACCAATCCGAAAGTTCATAAAGTTCCATAGTCAATATCTGTAATGAATGTACCTTTCTCTAATTTTTTAGTGTAATGACTAAAGAACATTTTGATTCATGTTGTCATAACGGTCTTATTTTCATACCAAACTCTACTATAAATGATCAACTAAAAAAGTTGTTTCTTAATTGCAAAAATTTTTGTCCAAGGCATACAGTAGTACAGTATCGCAATGGCGTTGATTCGTTTGTAGTAATGCAGAAGAACTTTTCAGGGGATGGTGGATATTGCTTTAAAATAGAAAGTTTAATTCACTGTTTATTTCATTCGTCCGTTAGAAAAAATGGCAAGCGCAGTGGGCATAGCCTGTTTATTATTAAAATATCAAGATGATTGATATTTTCCATATTTCCAATAATTTATGGGTTTTTTTTCAATTATCATTTAGATACTTAGATATATATATCTCCATTAAAAATTCATTAGAATATTTTCTGTTTTATGTTTAGGTCTGCTTAAACTGTGCAACGGTTCAGGGAAATAAGAAACAGATGAGCTTATATTTATTTTCATAATGCTTAATAAAAAGCTATTTTGTTTTTAAACTTTTGTACGGTAAAACATAAAATTTTGTTTATGCTTTCCGTGTGTATTGCAGTTTTTTTAATGAATATATAAAAAACCTTTTTTGAAAATGAATGTAAGTTTTAACTTTTTTTTTCAGTTTTGTTATAAGTGAAAGAGGGAAAAATATAGAAGGGATATTTCGTAGTCTTTATGAGGGAAAAACACTATCTATTATTGTTGCATCCACTTAGCATTTTAAGACAAGAAATTCTTCTTTAATGTTTTCAAATTTTGAAATCCAACTATATGAACTAACAACTAAGAAATAAAAGATCTTCTTTAATCTCCATAAAAGAAGAAAGAAAAAAGTGCACTAGGCATTTCGAAAGAGCTCTTCTTCGTTAGGCACAAAAAAGACGTGCTTCTACTATAAAAGCAACATCAACGAGATTTTTTTTCTTTTATTTAAAATATTTTTTTTATTTAATATATTATTGTATCACCATTCTATACCTGAATTCATGACTTATAACGAGTTTTAAAATATCGAGTTACTAAAGATGAACCGTACGAATAAGTAAGCGATTTAAGTACATTTTTCTTTTTGAAATAAAAAGTGATTATTTTAAAAATAAAAATTATATTAAAGAATTTAAGAAATGCTCTTAGAATTAATATCTTTAAACGGTTTTCGAGAAAATAATTTATTCCAACAAAGCGTGCCATTCACAATTTTTGATTAATTGTTTTAGGCAGCTAAACGAAAGCATAATAAATCTATAATAAAGAGACAAGTATGTGTGTGTGTCAGCGCTGTTCTGAAGAGACCGTTGCACGTAGAGTTACAAAAGCCCGATTTTTAATTTTTTTGAGCAGAAATTTTTAATTTTTTTAGGCGATTTTTAGCGTTTTTTTTTAATGTTTCGAGGCGATTTTTTCAATATTAGTGAAAAGAATACGGCTTCATTCTTTTCACTCAATGCAGCAATTTTTTTCTGTTTTCAATAAAGTTTACTCGGAATTTGTGCGGCAATGTTTGATTTTTAGCGAATTTTTTAATGCGAATTTTAGTGTTTTTTCGCATTTTGCGACTATTTTTTGAATATGATGCTTACGTTTCTTCGTGATCCGTTTCGATTTTTTAGACGTTCAATTTTCGACCGAATGTAGTAAATTCTGCCCTCTTTTCCTCTAAGTTTATTCGAATTTCGAAATACAATTTTTGAATTTTGTTTTATATTTTTATAAATTTTTTAATGCTTTCGCAATTTTGTAAGATTTTCCACATTAGTAAAAAGCATCCATTTTAAATTTTCTAGCCCTTCTGTTTTCGATGAACGTTAAAGGGAATCCATGCAACAATTTTTAAATATTTCGAGTTTTTTTTATTTTGATATTAATGTTTTTTCCCAATTCTTGCTGTTTTTTTACTAATCCGAGCAACGCCGGTCAGATTAGCTAGTAGAAAAATAAATTAAGTGAGAATGCACATATGGCAGAAGATTTCTTAAATTAATAATATCGCTTTTTATGAATAATATAACTTTCTTTTCAAATTTTTATATGCATCAAAACAAAAGTATGATTAAACTACAAGAAACGAAAATATATAACCAGAAGTATAGCATGTTAAATAACTGTCAACTGTAAAAGCTAATGAATAATGTCTCAACTTATTAGAAAACCTGCCTCGATAGACATCTCGGAAAATATTATTGCTTAAATCTGATAAATGTTTCTGCAGCGCTCGATGATTGGGTCGGTTAAAATATGTTCTACGTTCAGAGTGATTTATGCTGCAAAACAAAATTTATCAAGTCTTCTAATAAAGTTACCATTTCACTAAAAATAAATGGATAAATACGAAAACAAACATTTTTGAGCCTTTAAGATGCATTTTGAAGAAATGTAATGCACTGTAACAAAACTGTATTCTATATAAAGTGAAGTAATACGGATTCTATACCAATCAAGGTAAGGTTGAAGTCCAAATACAGATAAAATTAAATGGTTTTATATTTTTAAGCATTGGGGCATTTCCATACGAACTTGTTTGTCTGTTACCCAACTGAAAATCGCTAATGCTTGTTGGCCACCGTTATTTTTAAAAAGTTTGCTTCGCCTTATTCAAATGACGATATATCTTCGATAAACTAAGTCGCATTTTCTCGCTTTAAAATACTGGTATTTAAAAAATCATAGTATGTAATAGACCAGCAAGTTCGCATGGAAATGCCCATTATTTATGAAAAAATAAACAAAACTAGAATTCATGCATAGATTTCAGGATAATGTCTAAATATAACTTTTAGACTTATTCTGAAAAATTATATTTTTCATGACCAAGATCTGAATTATTTTTTAATAAGTCCTGTCAAAAGACAATATTTTTGAAAATATTTGGCAAAATAACTTTTTATTTCACGACCTTCTGAATTGCAACCTATCTGTTGAATGAAAGAAAATGACAAATAAAGCATATATAATAAACATTTTTATTGGAAACTTTTAATGTACATTGTAAATTCAGTTTTATTATTCGAAATTTTGTATTTAATAAAAAAAAACATTGTAGTCTTTTTTTGTTCAGACGCATAGTAAAATTTAGCATTTCATTTTCTTAAAAAAAATCGAAATATTTCATGAAATTTTAATACAACACGTCGGATTGCTATACCAGCTACTAAATAATACGTACTCTGAATTTTTATTTTTTCGTATTCACACTCCAAGTGCTATTAAAAAATACAGGGTGACCAGAAAAAACGTAACGAAGACTAGAAGTAAGGTCACGATTGATAATTTTGTTTTTAATCGATTCTCAGTGTTTATTTTTACTTATTTATAGCTGCTAACTTTCAACTAATCTTCCGTAATACCTGGTTTAGTTGGATCCAGGTTAATGTCATTTCAAACCAGAAAATATATTTCACGAATCTTTATTTATTTAATTTCAAGATTGTTAGTAGAACATACTTAATTTCTTTTCTTTGAAAATTTTCTGGTTCGAAACTCATTAAACCAGAGTCAAATTAACGCACGTATTACGGATAATCTATGTCAGGTTGGCACCTATGCTTATTAATCTTTATTCTAACTATAATTTTTTTAATAGGATGGTAAACAAATGGTACTTGAACAAATGAAACGCAATTTCATCGCCCGGGAAATCGCATATGTGGGACTGCTTGCGAGCTTCAAGTGGCTCATTGAAGCGTTTTCAAAGCAATCAAAAGATTCCAGGAACTTAGCCATGAAGAAGACCGACAAGGATAAAGGCAAGAAACAGGCTCTGGTAACCGACAATTGATAAAGAAACGAGTACCCCGAAGTCCTCGAACGTCGATGAGAAAAAAAAAGCGAGGCACAGATTGGGATTGGACGGGAATCGTTCGACTTATGACCAAAGATTAGCTGAACATTTATCTGTATAAGTGCAATTTCTCACAGAAGAAAACACACGAGTACGGTTTGAAGATACAGGATGCTTCTAAAACGAGTTGCATACTGTTTTCTGACGAAAAAATTTTCACTGTAGAGCAATCTTACAATCATCAATATAATCGCATTTGGTCAACAATTTTCCCGGTAAATTTCCACGCCTCGACATCGTCAAAATCCTTAATCTGTCATTGTGTGGACAAAAAATTGCAAAACATGCAAAACTCCTTTTATAGTCATCGATTCTCGAGTCAAACTGAATAAATATGTGAACCAAAGAAATTCTTGAAAATGTGGTATTTTCGTTGACTCAAAAACGTTCCTGAAATACACTTCGAACTTTTCAGGGATTTCACTCGACTTTATATCGGCTCAAGAATGGCCTCCATATTCGTGTGACCTACCCTTGGATAACAGTTTGTGGTCGATTTTAGAAACAAGAACATTCGATCTTATCCAAAACCTTACACTAGTTTAGAATCGCTAAAGTGTTCGTTGATTCGGAAATGGAAGCTAATCACTCTGACACAGCTGCGGCCAACTGCTGAAAATTTCATTTTCATGTTCATTTTTTCATTTGCATGTCTGCATCAAAGCAAAAGTGGGAAACTTTGAAAAAAAGTTATTTTTGTATGTTTCGAATACATTGTTTTTCATAAATAAAGCATTTATTTGTGCGAAAGTATATATATTTTCATTAAACAGATTTGGTGAAGACACTTTAAAAAAACAGTTAGAAATATTTTAAAATTGCTAAGTTTTTTTAAATGGATTTTAACTTTAATAACTTCAAACAAACATTTCTTAATTTTATATACTTTATAAAGCAAAATTCTTTTTTTGGGGTGAATGGTGAATAGTTCCTCTGTGTGTGGAAGTATAGTAAAACCCCGGTTATCCAAAAAGCCTGAGACCAAATTGTATTCGGTTAACCGGGTAGCCATAGGAACTTTCAGATAACCGGGTTCCATAGGAATTTTCGAATTACCGGCAGGCTTATGTTGAAAACTTGTTAATGAAAAGATGTGATCATAATTTGGAACATATTTCTATTAAAATGCTATGCTACCGTATTCAAAGCACTATGAATGAAAATCAAAATTTTTGATACTAGAACAATTAAAATCTTCTTAATTCCTAGATGAATACGAATCCTTATTATATCTGTAACACTCAGTCAAAATATGCGGTCATAACAGTAACATGTCTCTCACTCCTCGAAAACTTCTGGAAAGACACTCACAAACTTCCATATTCTGGAATGTAATCAACGTCGTTTAACCCTTTAACGTTCATTGGTTTCGCCACGAAACCACAAAATTTTAATTCCAATACGCAACACTGACACCGGTATTTTTATCTAAATATATCCCTTTTATTATGTATGTGAAAAATCACGTTTTCTTATTTAAAAATATATTTGTTCTTAATTACCGGTGTCATTCATTTATTTCGACATCTTAGCAATGAAAATGCTATGATCGTTAAAGGGTTAAAATGCGAATTTTTTTTTCAAAGCACCTTCGTCGTTCCAAGCCCAAGCTCGCACTTTGATTGGTTGTTGCTCTCGGCACTGTTTTCACGTAACTTGGCGATAACCATACTTGGCGAAAAATACGTCGCTGGTAAGTGAACGAGTAAACCTAAAACCTAACCCACTCATTCTTATTCTTCCTTCATTCTTATCCTCGTAGTCTTGTGCTCTTGTGCGTAAAAACTTTTGAAGAGTACAGCTTTCAGTAAGACACGTTCCATCCAATCCAATGCTCCAAGAGAAAAGTTACTTTGTACTCGGTTCGGAAGGAAATCAAACTCGACGGAAGCATCTATCGCTACGAAAAGTATGATTATCGCCAAGCTACATGAAAACATTGCCGAGAGCAACAACCAATCAGAGTGCGAGCTTGGGCTTGGAACGACGAAGACAGTGTTGCCAGATGGGCTACTTTTTAAAATTCAGATTCTTGATTGACACCACTTAAATGCACCTTATTTAATGACATATTAATAAAGAGGAAAACAAAGGAAATCTTTCCGCTTTAAAAAACTGGTGCCAGTCAAGAAATCTGAATTTTTAAAAAATAGCCCACTGGCAACACTGGACGAAACAGCTTAGAAAAAAAAATTACGCCATTAAAATATCTTGCTGCGATTACCAGCAGCTATATCGTGGTACCTTCCTAGAACGCCATTACCGGAGTGTTTAAATGACAAAACTAAAATTATATTTTATAGATATGCTTTAAAAAAATATTGGTGCGGATGTATTAATTAGAATTTTAGATTGACAATTCGAGTTTAATTACTGTCAACCCAAACAGGATAATTTCAGAAATAAAAAAAGAATCCTTTTTATTTTTTTGCATGAAGTTATGCATAAAAATAGTTTCTGGCAAATATATTAAATAAGAAACCTTTTAGAAGTTGCTTGTGATTGTAAATAAAGATTTGTATAACTATAATTAACTTTATTCAAGTTATTTAAAAAGAAATCTTTATCATGTAAATGCAAAATACAAGAAGAAAGAAGCCATTTTTTATTATTATTTTTAAATATTGATTTAACTGTATTACTTATTTCTAAAAACATAATTTCAGACATGACTTTATGTATAACTATCTTTCATGTATTTTTAAAAGGAATTTAATATATGTTTTTAGTACCTAATATTTATTTTCAACAACGTTAATGTTTCTGAATATAAATAAACATAAAATGAAACATTCCAAATGAAATTTTATACATATATAATTTGAATAATTTCATTTTAAATTCAAGGAATAGTTTCTAAGATTACTTAAACTTTCTAGTTACTAAATGTATTACAACTAAAATTAAAGAGCTGGTATTACTTTGCTTGAAAACCATAAATTAAAATATTAAAAATAAGTCAAATCGATATGTATTAAATCGCTCTTAAAATGTTCACTAGTTTTTTCGGTTTTGTTTTTTTATCCTCATGAAAATCAACATAAAAATAAATATCAATTACGGGGATATAAAGAATAAAAATTTGGTATATTTTGGTCGTGAGTATTTTAAACTTTACTACAATGTTCTTTATGTTTATCCAATTGTTCGAATTTATTATTAATTTTTTATTCAATTCTAAATTAAATACACATCTCTCGTTTAAACCAGTTTATTCTCATGAGAAAACTCATCTGAATTTCTTTCGAACATAGATAATTTAACAAAAAACAACTCCGTTATAAACCGTAATATTTTAACACATATACTCATAAAAAACATTCTAATCACACTCAAAAACAAAAAAAGAATATTGTTTCACATAGCTTAGATAAAATCTATAGAAATAATCAGATAATGTATTTATCACAAATCATCGTTTGCACAGAAAGCGTTTAACATTTTGAAATAATTTGGTATATTTTGGTTGCTAGGCGACACCGCCGGTATAAAATTAAATAGCATTTTATCAAACATACCGCCCCTCTTGAAACCTCTGAGGGGGGGGTTTCAAAATAAAACACTGCAATTAAAACCATTGTAAAAAATATAAATAACAATACAATTAAATACATTATAAATGAGGCACAGTTGAGTTAAATTTAAACAAATATCTAAACAATTTTACATAATACATAATAAATAAATAAAGCAATTTTACAATAATGTACACTTTCTCATAAAAACTGATTTAATTGTCAAGAGGTAATACAGCAATTTTGGAAACTGCTCTTTTGTATACTCCATTTGGGGTTTTTATGTTTACAACTCTTACTCTATTATCGTTACCAAAAAATACCTCTACAATTCTCCTCAATAACCATTTAGACACTGGAAGATCGTCTTTCTTTATTACAACCATATCTGCTACTTTGAGGTTCTTTTTTGATATCATCCACTTATGCCTTTGCTTCAATGTACTTAAATAACTAATTTTCCACCTTGAACTATTTTTCCACCTGATGGTCTGAACCATTTTATTGGTCTTTTGCCATAAGTTCAGTCTATTATCTTGAATATTACTCAAATCCAGGGCTCCCAAATGGTCCGCGAAGTGAACATCAGAATTTTTTTAGAGAAATTTTCTTTTTAGATTTTTCTTGCAAATTGTCAAGAACCCACGTTTGGAAGTTGATTTTAGCTCAAACTTATTATGAAATTTTCCGTTAAAAAATACTGATGTTCAGTTCGCGGACCATTTGGGTGCCCTGCAAGTCAGATTCAGCAATGGCATTAAGACCTCCAAGTCATCAATATCTGAACTCAAGGGAGTAAGCGGGAGCGAATTTAAGATACCTTCAATTTGGACAATTATAGTTAACATTTCTTCATAAGTTAATTTAGAGTTGCCCACAACACGTTTAAAGTGATACTTGAAGGACTTGACTCCCGATTCCCATAAACCTCCAAAATTTGGAGCTCTAGGGGGAATAAATTTCCAATCAATACTTTCAGATAACAAGTAATAATTAGTAAGGTTCTGGTCTGGTTTGTTTACCAAATCATGCAACCTTTTAAGCTCCACATTAGTTTTCTCAAAACTGCCTGCGTTATCACTGAAAATTTTTCGAGGTTTGCCTCGTCTGGCAAAAAAACTCTTTAATGTGGCAATAAAAGCCTCAGACGTTAAATCACGAACTAATTCCAAATACACTGCCTTTGTTACCATGCAAATAAAAATAGAAACATAAACTTTATGAAAAATACATTACGTTGACCTTTATATCTAATCAAAAATGGACCACGGAAATAAGTTCCTGTGCAATCAAAACAAAGTCTACGTTTATTCTTTCTTTCGGGAGCTCGCCCATAATTTGCTCTAAAAATTTAGGTCTGGCCCTAAAGCATTTAATACATTTATGTACTATTTTTCTGCAAAAAGCCCTTCCTTTTAGAGTCCAAAATTCTCTTCGAACACAATAAAGTAAATTTTGTAGTCCTATATGTAGATATTTTTGTGATAAAACGCAATAACTAATTCTGTTAATTTGTGTTTATAGTCTAAGAGCTAGCAACGTCAAAAAACACGTCATTTTATCAAAGCTCATTTTTTATATATTCTTCCCCTTTATGGTGTAGTACGTTTGCGGGCGGTCTGGCAGTCGGGAGACGCTGCGTTTACCTGTGGCAGAAGAGGATATGCAGGTCAAAAAACTTCAAAATCACATCATTTTATCAATTCTCATTTTTTATATGTTTTTCCCTTTTATCGCAGAATACGTTTGCAAGCGGTCTGGCAGTCGGGAGATTTTCCGTTTACCTGTGGGAAAAGGGGTTATGCAGGTCAAAAAATTTCAAAATTACGTCATTTTATCAAAGCTCGTTTTTTTATATGTTCTTCCTTTTTATGGTGTAGTACGTTTGCGGGTAGTCTGGCAATCGGGAGACGTTGCGTTTATCTGTGGGAGAAGGGGTTATGCAATCCCAAAAACTTTAATTACGCTATTTTAGCAGATTTTTGTTTGTAACATTTGTTTATACTAATTATTTGTGATATTAATCGATTATTGCTAGACGGTACGGCTAGACTCTGTCAGATCAATACTTATATATAACATATTACTATTTGTATTGCAGACAAACTTTAATCAATTTGCCAGACACAAATTCGCTTGCAAAGTTAATGCCAGACGCAGTAGCGGCTAGTCAGGGAGTGCTGCATCCGATTTCTCACACCACTAAAATTTAACAGAACCTTTCATATTATTTATTCGACAAATATTGTTGATTAAATAAAACTGAAGTATCCATATAATTTTAGTGGTATAAATAAATTGATGCAGCACCCCCTGACCAGCCGCTACTGGCCAGACGGCTTTAAATATGGCAACGAAAAAATTATAAGACCTATTTATGTCATATTTTATCAAGCTTAACCCGTTTGCGACGGCGCGCGCATTCAGAAGTGCGCATCTCAGGACGAAGCGGAAGAATTTGATTTCCTCTTCAGGGCCGAAGGATTTTGCGAAGCTAAGCCTAACTCTTGTAAAGTGTTCTTTAAAAAATTATAGAAAATTCATTTTCCCGTATAATTTTTTGAAATTAACACACATGAAATAAATTGTTATTATGTATATTCATGCAAAAATTGGGGTATTTTTTCCAATATTTTAGTATAAAATGACCTTTTAAATGTTTATAATGCGTATTTTAACCACTTTTTTAGATTAAAAAATAATATAACGTGATTACAAAAAACTTACCAGCCTTTATTTCAGCAACATATGAAGAATTTTGCCCAAATACAGAATAATTTTGAGAAAAATAACTTTGTTTCTAAATAGTTTTTAATACAATCCTTAAACTAAATAAGTGTTTTAACCCTTTAACGTTCATTGGTTTCGCCACGAAACCACAAAATTTTAATTCCGATACGCAACACTGACACCGGTATTTTTATCTAAAAATATCCCTTTTATTTTGTACTAGCCGACCCGCCCGGCGTTGCCCGGGTCCGTATTAACAATATTAAACGAACTTGAAATTTCTTGATTTTTTCATTAACTCGAAACATTTAGAAATGCATTATCTGAAATACGTGACCACTGACTGTGTGAAAAATCGGTTTAAAAAACAACTAATATTAAGCTCTAAAAATACTCAAAATTATCAATGAGAAACGCGGGAGGGAATATGTATCGAACGATTGCGTGATTTTCGTGTTAAAGTGTTGATATTTCCCCGTAAAAATCACTGTTAAGTCACGTAACTAATTATTTTTTTTTCACGTAGAAATCCGAAGTGAAATATTTTGAATTTCAAACTAATTTTATCACTCTTAAATCCGACTATACCATGAATGAAATCGATACCCGATGGTAGCTAAAAGGTTCGTATATAGTATTATAATTTCAGAGCCATTTAACAAAAGTAAGTGTTATTTTTAATCAAATCAAGCGTAATGTTCACTCTGTGGATAAATTCCTAACCATAAACTTTTGTACCGTAACCATAACCTGCCTGTAACCTAACTGCGATTTAACTCATTCACTGCCGATCACGCGGCAGCGCGTGATATGGCGCCAGCGATAAGGGGCCATTCACGTGCCAGCGTTTGATGTGGTATGATGTCCAATAGCCAGTCACGCGCTGACGCGGGAAAATCATTCAATGATTCTTTGTTATGAAAAGTAAATTGGCTTCTGGGAAAAACCCATTTCTATAGTGCGGCATTATCTATCATCACATCTTTCTATCACACTACCCCACCGTAAATTAAATATAACATAAATGTAACCTAGCCTTCACTTTTTTGTAACATATCCTTATTCTAACCGTAAAATAAATGCAATTTAACTTTAACCTAACTTAACCGTGGCCTAATTGTAACCTAACGGGAAATTAAATATAATCAAAGACTTACTGTAATGTAATTGCAACCTAAATGTTACCTAACCATATACGGGGTTCATGTCCATGGAAATTATTTTGTCTTGTTCGGATCTGGTTATGATTCATTAGAATATTTTCGTCGGGTTGAGATTTCGTTAAATTCAGATTTTAGGTATTTTTTAAAACAGAATTTTAATGTTCGGGTCGGATTCATGTCCATGGAAATTATTTTGCCTTGCTCGGATCCAGTTATGGTTTTGTGGAACATTTTTGTCGGGAAGAGATTTGGTTCAATTCAGATTTCGGCTTTTTCTTCAAATGGATTTTTTGAGTTAGGTTTTTCTTGCGTGTTCACGGAAATTATTCTGCCTTGTTCGAATAAGAACATGCTTTACTGGAATATATTTTTTCAAGTTCAGATTTGGTTCAATTCAGATTTTGTGATTTTTTTCAAAGAAATTTTTTAAGTTCAGATTCGGTTCATGTGCATGGAAATTTTTTGCCTTATTCGGATCCGGTTACTTTTCTTTGGAGTTACTTTATTTTTCAGATTCAGATTTGGTTCGATTCAATTTTGAGATATTTTTTCGAATAGAATTTTTAGGTTCGGATCTCGTTCATGTCCACGGAAATTATTTTGTCATACTCGAATCCATTTATGATTCTTTCGAATATTTTGTTCTGTTTCAGATGTGGTTTGGGTCAAATTTCAGATTTTTTCAAATCGAATTTTATAGATTCGAGTCTGGTTTATGTCCATGGAAATTATTTCGTCTTGCTTGGATTGGGTTATAGTTCTTTGGAATATTTTTATCGGGTTCAGATTTGGTTCAATTCAGATTTTGTGTTTTTCTTCAAATGTAACTGTTGGGTTCGGGTCTTCTTATTAATAAATTATTCTGTCTTGTTCAAATAAGGACATGCTTCACTGGAATATTTTTCGTCAAGTTCAGATTTCGCGATTTTTTCAAAGACATTTTTGGGGTTCGGATTGGGTTCACATCCATGAAAATATTCTGTCTTGTTTGGATCCGGTTGCCTTTCTTTGAAATAGTTTTGTCAGATTCAGATTTGGTTCGATTCAAATTTCAGGTATTTTTTCGAATGGAAGTTTTAGGTTCGTATCGGGTTCATGTCCACGAAAATTGTTTTGTCTTACTCGAATCCGATTATGGTTCTTTCTAATATTTTGGTCAGATTTAGATGTAGTTTGGGTCAAAATTCAGGATTTTTCAAATAGAATTTTTTAGGTTGGAGTCAGGTTTATGACCACGGAAAGTATTTTGTCTTGCTGGGATCGGGTTATAGTTCTCTGGAATACTTTTATCGTTTTCAGATTTCGTTCGGGTCATCTTTTGGGTTTTTTTTTAAAGAAAATATTTATTTTCGGGTCAGGTTTCATGCCCATAAAAATTATTTTTCCTTGTTTGGATCGGGTTATGCTTCATTTGAACATTTTTGCGGGATTCAGATTTGTTTCGTATCAGTTATCAAATCCATAGTTTTTTTCAAACAGAATTTTTTGGTTCGGGTAGGGTTTATACTCACGGAAATTTTGTCTATCATGGATCGGAGTGCGGTCTATTTTTTTCTGGTTGGGATCAGATTATGTTTAAATTAGTCTGAACATTAAGGTTATAATCAGTTTTGCTACTATTCTTTTTATAGCTATTTCTGACAAATAATTTTCTATTTGATAATTTATTATGGTGTTTGACTCGTTTGCGGATTCAAACAATTGTACGCCAAACAGCTATTTTATTTTTTATTTAAAAATAAATTAAAGCCATATTACAATTTTAAATAGAATAGAATATAATTAAATGTAATCAATGATTGAAAAAATAAACTCCTAGAAAAGTGTTGTGTATTTTTTTTACTGCGACACAGCTAATGACTCATAACTCATACATACTAATGTTCGAAATGCCAAAAATCTGCGTACAACCATACAGTAAAAAGAAATTAATAGAGTGGCAGTATAATGTCTTAGAGTGACGCCAAAAATGTAACTCTGAAATCCGCTACATTAAGTCCAAAAACCGCCAACAAAACATTGTGCTTTGACACTCCGATCAATTCAAACTGGTTCAAACCCGTATTTCTTTGTTTTTGTTTTTTACCTTTTAAACTGTTATTGAATAGATGACTAAAATTTCGTTTAAAAAATAACGTTTTGGGCCAATATTGGCTGTAATACACGATCAGAATGCATAAAAGATACAAATAGATCAATAATAGGCAATAATTATTTGATTATTTTTATCATATGACTTTGAAATATCAATATAGAAGCATGATTTAAGATTTTGCTTGAAAAGTTAACATTCTTACGTTAATGTCTTAAAATCGTCTGCACTCTGAAATCTAGATTTTAGATTAATATTTGTTATTTAAGTTTTCATGCATGATTTTAAAAGAATGTTTTCATCAATATATTTTATATATTGACATGGAATTATTAATATGCTGTTAAATCCTAAATATTTTTCATCTACGTTATAAAGTATTAAAAAGTTCTGCAAAAAAAAGAAAAAAAAAACTTTTAGTAATACAGTTTTTAGTTCAAATCAAATGTTTTCAATATTTAATTTAATTTTATTTTGACATTTAATTATTTCTAATTTTCCAGTTTCAATTATTTTAAAAGCAAACATTTATTTTAAAAAATAATATAATAGAAAAAAAAACATTTTAAAAAATTACTATTTCTTCATAAAATATGCTTCAGCTGTAATTCATTTCTTTCAATTCGTCTTGTTAATACAAAATTCCTTTCTCGTACTTTTGTTTGAGACATTAAAATTTCTGAGATAAATGGTTTCATATTGCAAACCTTTTTTTCGGTTTACTTTGCCTCCATGGCGTACAGCAGCAGTGATAAAAAAAATCTTCATTTAAACTTACAGTTTGCCGGTCTATGAATTTTAAAAGTCTGTCCCAGCTTTTTTAGTTATTTCTGAGAAAGTTTTATGCAACCAATCAACCATAAGAAAATGAAAGGGAAAAAAGCGAAAAAAAGGCGATTTTTTATGAGAGTGAGATTTGGAATTTAATTAATTACTCAGTTAATAAATAGAATTTTGAAATTCTGAGCCTCAGGTGCATCAGGAGAGATATTGGGCTACTCTCATAAAAATTTTGATCCTCGTACGTCCCATAGATTTTGCTAGCCATCGCAGACACACACACATACACACACGCAGACAGAGCGATTTGTTATTTTATTAGTATAGATGTGAAAAATCACGTTTTCTTATTTAGAAATATATTTGTTCTTAATTACCGGTGTCATTCATTTATTTCGACATCTTAGCAATGAAAATGCTATGATCGTTAAAGGGTTAAAAAGCTGATTTGTTCACTAATAAAAACAGTTAAATTAAGCTTATAAGCAACTGTTGCATAATTTCTTTTATACTAATCATACAGACATACATGAAAAATAGTTTGAAAATGTTTAATGTAATTTAAAATATTTTTGAAAATTAAAAAAAATATCTTTAAATACATAATCCATGATAAAATGTCATTCATATTATTTGACTATAAAAACAAGTAAAATGGAATTAAACTTTAAAATATACATTGATTGCTTAAAAGTTATTAAATGTAAATTTTTTTTTAAAATCAAAATTTAAAATACATAATGTAATAGCAACGTGTACAGTAATAGCAATATATAATGCATTAGCAATGTGAAAAATATCAAATAAAAAGTATTTGATAATAATGAGAACTTGAATGATGACTTAAAATACATTCATCAAAGAATATATTGGTGCTAATACTTCTTTATTTATATCTTATGTAAAAAAAAATCTTTTGCCGAAACTATTCCGAATGTTTAGTACAATACAATCCACAATCGGTCACTGATTAAGCATATGAATAAGCAATTTTCAAAAGAGGGGAAAAAAGAAAAGAAAGAAAGAAAACCTTTACGAAATACGCATCCGTCAAACAATAAATAAGTTATTCCTATCGAGATAAAAGTATAACAAAGAAAAAAGAAACAGAAATACGCATTATGTCTTAGTCAGAAGCACATGTATAGATATCATATATTTGCGTTCATCAGCTTATCCACTCCGCCTCCCCCCTCCCCCCCCCCCCCCCGCAACAAGCAAAATAAAAATAATAAAAATATACTTCTATTACTCATGTAAAAGGTTTATGATCGTGAAAAGATCACAATTCAGAAACATAAATAGATGATTAAATAATTACTTTCTTTTCATTGCCGTATTTTTTTAATTAATTAACATTGATTTAAAAAATATTTATTCATCGATTCCATTGCTTTCCTAATTAAATGAAAGTGTGTTCTTTCCTAATATATATTCAAAAACGACTAAAATAAATTTTTCGTACGGAATACATTTAGAAACATAACGTTCCATTTACGCGGTACGAATACTAGTCGCTAGTGATCTGAGTGCCAAACGTGCTGTCGCCTATACCAATCGCGCGGGATGTGAGTGCGAACGACGGCGGCACGTATACTGGGCGCTCGTCCCGAAGGGGTTAAAATTTACAAGATATTACTCTTTGGATAGCAGACAACTTATAATTAATTTGCCAGACACAAATTCGGTTACGAAGTTAATGCCAGACGGCTTTAAATATGGCAACGAAACTGCCTGTTTTAAAAAATGGCATCTTTTTTAAGGATTTGGCTTCATTTAATGACAGTCAACGTTTAATGACATTTAACGCAACCGAATTTGTGATCAAACCGATAAGAAACAGCAACCGATTTAAGATTAAAGTCATTTATTTGAAATATATTATGATTAAGGTTAATTTAACATCTGTTTAATTATAAAAATATACTATCTTATTTATATTAGAGATGGAGGCGAAGTACGTTTTTATGCCATAAAAGCATAAATCTTTTTTTTTTAATATAATGGATCTTTTCTTGAAGGCTTTTTTTTCACTGTATAAAATAAAATATGTATAAAATATCAGGCAAATAACCAACTAAGATACAGTAATTATAAGAAATTCGATAGATTTATATATAACGAAGAAATAATAATTTTCTTCCCTTGACAAATATGTTTTATCTGATCTAAAATAAAATAAAACAAAAAGTTCTTTTTTTTAGGCAGGAAATATTGAAAAATATTCATTTTCATATTGATTCCAATTTAATATCATTCATTAATACCGATTTGAATGAAACTTTTGCTTTGGCTTATGTAATTCGTGTTACGTTTATGATATTAATTTACATATTAACAATGTATCTTATTGAATTAATCATTGAAACATACAAAACAGTAGTGTAATCTACCAGAAAAAAAAGTTCGACTTTGTAATTAAAAAAATTATCACACCTAATTAAGAGAAACTTTATTAAGAAACCACTTTTATTTTTATTCATTCAGAGCTTAATAATAAAATTTTTAATTCTCTCCTGTTATATTATGTATGTGTTTGGAGTTCCTTTAAGTTTTAAAGTGTTTTTTATTTTTAACATTCTGTGAATTTGCTGTTTTTATTAAATCTTTTTATGCTTTTCTTGTTGCTTTTCAATCAAAAACTTTTGAAATTTTAGTTTTTGAAAAAGTGCGTTTGCTGCTTTCATTCCTTTCTTTGAGTGAAGACCATAGAAAAGTCAGGTGGTGTTTTGTTCAGATCCCCTTCGCTGAAACATCGTTTTGCCTGAAAAATATATAAATATACTACTTCAGTTACTAACACTATTTTTGCACATTTTTTTAAACTCATAAAATTAAACTAATGATATTAAACTATGACTCTCGTGTAATAATGTTCAATTCGGGCAAATTACGGAGTCATGGAATGCTAAATCAATACATTCAGATTTATTTCTCAACAAGTTGGAAATTGCACGTCAAGCGTAGCAAATGATGTGCGTTCTTACTATAAGGAAACTTTTAAAATATTCAGATCTTGGTGTAATTGTATACAGTACTTCGGATACAATAGAATATCCGAAACCTTTTGTATATCCCTGTAAATACTATCTGCTTTCTATTGTCCAGGAAGTAACTCGTAGTAAACTGCTGCAACGTATATCAATTTCATAAAATGTGAAATATTTTAATAGTATTAAAACGTGCCCAAATACCATTCTATTTCACACTATATGTAATGGAATACTTTTGTGTAGCCCTGTAAATGAATAACATTTATTCTTTGCACCACAGATTGTAAAGAATATATATATTAGAATATAAAATATATAGATGCAAATCAATTTTATTATGTTCGAAAGAATGTAACTCCATTAAAACACATCAGAAACTATTCTATTCTAATTGGCCGTAATATAACGGAATAATTTTGATTATCTGTGAAATAAAATTATGCATCCGATTTTCAAAAAATCTGAAATCAGTCGACAAAATTATGTAACAATTTTAGATTTTAGATTTCAAATGATTCGGTTCGGCAGTTTTTGCTACACAACCGAATCAAAGAATCGAGTAACCAAAAGCTACCCGATGGACAGTTTTTGGTAGTTCGTCCGTCTGTTATATGCAGACTGACAGACGGTCTGAACGACAACTATAGGAGCTAAGCATTTACATAATCACGAACACACCTAAAAAGAAGCCAACAACTAGAACTAATTTTGCAGGGTATGATTGAAGCTAGAAATAATTTTACTAAAAGCCACTGTAGATAGCACTGCGATATGAATTTGTTTAACCCCTTGCGGCGCGGTTGTATGTCTACGAAACCACTTAATATTAATTGCAGAAGGCTACATAGGCAATAGAATTACGGTAAAAGAAGTTTCTGTTTATTCGATGCATGAATATAGTTTTTTTTTCCTGTTTACAAATAAAGTTGTTTTCAAATTCCGGTACCATTGACTAATTTCAACACTTAAGCAATGAAAGTGCTCTGCGCCGCAAAGGGTAAACAGTCAATCAAATAGTATATGAAAGAACTGAAATGTTACTCGAATTTTAACCTTCATCCTGCTTAGCTATTCAATATAAAAAATTTTCCGTGTTATGAAATGGCAAAAGGGCGGTCCATAAATGATGTCACATGCTTTATTAATATTTCTGACCTTTCCCCATCCCTTGTCACAAAGTGTCACACATAACCTTACCCCCTCCCTATGCCTTGTCACATGTCATGCTATATTACATAAACATATACATGCGATTCAGAAACAAAGCGTTACATTCTAGGTCAAATTTTAAACTTTATTTTTAAACTTTACCTATGTGTTTTAATGACATTTAAGAGCATAACAATAAAAATGATTATGTACTTATTTTGTATGAAAGAATGTCAAGATTTACAACAAAAAACATTAATAATACAGAATAATAATAAAATATTAGTATTAGAGAGCAACTGAAAACAGCAATATTTGAAATTGAATATAATACATTGGGCTTTTTAAATCTTATCTTTGCTATGAACAGAAAGTACTTTAATTTTAAAATGACTTCAAAATTTAATCTGCTGATTTCTAATGCTAATATTTTAACAAAAATATGTGACGGAAATTTCTTCTTACGCCTTATTACCCTCTCGTCACAAACTGTCACAATTTCATGAATCTCACCCCCCCCCCCCTCCCCCCAAGCGCGAGAGCACTTGAGGACGACCTTAGAGATAGTTTGAATATTGTTATAATTTTAGAGAATGCAATGCCTTATTGTTAATTAAAATAACAAAACGGAATAAATGTATTTCTGACACATTAACCTTTTACAAGAGGCCTTCCGACGGGCAGAGAAATTCAGTCCATGAAATATTGAAGTAATTGATTAATTAGAGTTTTTATGAATGAATTTTTTAGAAAATATGACTCTTCTTTTTTTACACTTCTTTTCACATTGTGAAATGAAAATTTTAGTATAATATTCTTGGTGCAGATTGCAAGCTTAAAATATTAAAGTTAGGTGCTCACGCCCCGCCGCATGATCGCAGCCTTTCAAAAGGTTACTTGCAATTAAATTACAAAACAGTTCATATTATTTTAGAACATCCTATAAATCAACCCACATTAGTATTTTCTTTAAAAACCTCATTTTTAAAGAAAACCTCGTCCCTCGTTTTTTGCCGACACAATTATTTAATATTATTGAATATTAACCCTTCGGACTCCGGTGCCTCTTATACAAATTTTATTAGATTAGAACCATTTTTTTTTAAAGAACTTTCCTTGAAATACACAATTTCAAAAATTCCCTAATTAAGTAAGGCAAATTATATTTTCCTTTATTTTCCTTGTTTTTGGCACCAGTAGTGCCAAAAACAAATTTTGGAAGGAAAGATGATGTCTCCGCAGCGGAGACAGCGGAGTACCAAGGGTTAAAACATTATTACAAGAAAATGATGCCAAAGAGAATGATAATGGAATTATGATTAAATGGGAGGAGACATATTGTTTTTGCATGTGAAGTAATTGAGAAGGTGGTCAAATCACTGCAGCTATTTTTAAAATTCAATAACAGCTTCCTACCAGTAAATTTGAATAGAACGTTTCGTTTCATTTAAATGCCTTAATAATACAAACGTTTTCCATCAAGTATACTTAAAGTTCTATTTTTTGTGTGTCTGTGTCAGCTTGTGAACATATTATAGTCTTTTTCATTTACAATAACAGTTGATTGTCACAATTTGGCGGAAACGCAGGATCTTGCTGACTATAAATTAAACTTCCACCAGTAAATTCGAGTAGAAAATTACTTCTAATTTAAGTGCTTTAATAAA
Organism: Maratus speculifer; assembly: GCA_964019185.1. NCBI lineage: Eukaryota > Metazoa > Arthropoda > Arachnida > Araneae > Salticidae > Maratus > Maratus speculifer. The sequence goes on from OZ025295.1 coordinate 406,438,288, forward strand.
GGTAATGTTTTCTCTCAATTATAGTTAAAATTTCTATTTGTTTTATTTTGTTCTTTAGTGTCAGTTTGTCCCCGTATTACTGTCTTTTTCTTTTTGTTGAGACTCTCTATCGGAAGCTAAGAAGGAAGCTGTCGATCCACATCCCACGTGCTGAGACTCTCACGAAAGCCAAGTTGAAAAGAAAGAAAAACAAAAATTGAAACCAGAAAGACATCAATGAGCGAAATTGAATACGCCCTATGCCCTACAGCCATCAAAAGCCACATGGAGTTCGATCTTAATATTGACTCGACGGAATTCGGGGGGAGATCAGGTGGTGAGCATTACGTCTGCTATCCTTTCCGCCCTTTTTTCTCTTGCTTTGTGGCGCTCAAAGGGGGGGGGCGTCGGTTTACTTTGTTTAAAATTAAGCAGAATTCACTACAATGCGGGGCTGCACAAGCGACTATTTTTAAATTCCATCAGTACCTTTATTTTTCTAATATAAATTTTCAAGTACATTTTTCTTGCAAATGTTGTAAATGTGCCTGCTAAGGATTTCTGTTTAAAGAAAGTGGTGCAAGTTGAAGTAAAAAATTGTCGTCTGTGGCAGCCCTGAGAATATTGGGCACTAAAATATTGCGCAAATTGTGGTATTTATATCTTGAGAATATTATTGCGAGAATGTCGATAAGATGTATTTCAAAACTGAAAAAAAAATTCAAGTTTACGTCACTGTTATAAGGGTGCAATAAAATATTTGGTGAATCCTTGCGACTTTTAAAAGAACATATTTACAGTTATAAAATAGTAGTAGAAAATAGAATTGACCAGAAAATAGAAAACAATTTTTTTTTTAGTTCCATGCATGACTTACGTTGCTGGATTCCCAGAATGGAACATTCCTGTATGCAGTGAGGTCACTTCGAACTGAATCTCTTCTTCTCTCCTGCAGAAATGAAAGCAGAAAATCCAAATTAAAATAGAATGAAGTTTATTTTGATAATTTTCACATTTGTCATTGAATTATCTAGACCAAAATTATGTTAAACAAAAGTATTTAAATAATGAAATACTTGCTTAACAAAAAGTCGTTTATCAAGTATAACCTACCTCAGGAAAACATTGACTTATACTAAATTTAATGTAATGTGATGTAATCTAGAATAAAAAGGTATGTTTATAAAGATTTTCAATAAGTTATTTAGTGAATTGAAATTTTAAAGTAAATGTCAACATTGTTACGTATATATCATGTTTTATGAAATGTTTATTAACACTAGAACGCCCGGATGGAGTCGATTCGACTCCAATCATGTAACTAAATTTTAATTCGAACCAGAAAAATTTTCTTGAAATAATTTAAATCTAATCCACGCATATATACGTTAAATAAATCAATTAAATAATTTTGAATAAAAATTCTGGTGAGAAATATTATTTTCAAACTTGAGTAGAATTTCCGGGCGTTCTAGTGTTAATTTGTACATAATACAAACAAAACGTATTACGAATGTTTATTTGCCCTCATGACGCTTTTAATGTAGATTAAGCGATGAAATTCGTATCCAGGAGCCAGAATTTGGTTGAAAACAGTCACGTTTTTATATTTTTAAGGAGCTGTGCGTAAGTAATGAGGCGGTAAGTATGATGGCGGTAATTGCCTCTTGTGCGCAATGAGCTTAAAATTAGTGGAATATTTTGATGAGTAATAGTGCCACTAACAGTAAAACTAATAGAAAAATTAATTTACCATATCTTATGATCGTAGCTAATGGTGAGGTCTATAGATAAAAAAAGGTTCAATGATAAAAAAAATGCATTTTTTTTTAAAAAATATTATCAAATAAATACAAACTCAATTCAATATTTTGTGATCAATTTAAAATAAATGAACTTTTACTCTCTGAAAGTTATGTCCTTTAACCATTTAATCGTCGCGCCCAAGACATTCACGGGCTGCAAGCTTCGCGTCTTTTATTCAGAATTGTTTTATTCCCACCAGTTTTATAAAATAGTGTAATTGGTTTTATTCAGGTAGCATTTTACTTGACATTAAATAATAAGAATATTTTTTCAAAAAAGTGGTGGCGATTAGGAATTTGAATTTTTAAACCTTAATTTAATGCGACCGTTAAGGGATTAAAAATAAGTAAATACGATACTCACCAAAGGATCTCTTATGTTTCTCAAGTACATCATGTTTTCAATGTCAGAATAAAGGAAAATTTTTTCATTGGCCAAATTCTTGATACGACAACTTTTGATCTCAAGCCTGAATTTTTGCATCTGTACAGTTGTTAATGCTTTTTCTTCATTACTAAATTCATCATAATCATCTTCGAAATCATAATGATTAAGTGACGTATTTTGCGCTTTGCAGCTTTCATCGTAACTATTTTCTGCATAACTGTTTTCGCCATGTTTGAATGCAGCATCGAATTGTACATCGATTATAGTACAATTTTTCAAAGGCTGCTGACAGGATGTTTCTTTTGATATCGGGCCGAAAGTTTCTACTTTCTTCGATGATACATAAAACCAAGGATCCTCGGCATCAGATGTTTTGACGCTTGTTCCAAAGGCACTTTCGAAATCGACCTCAAACTCTAAACATTTTTCTGAGCTCCATGAGCCATCTAACTTATCATTCTTTGCTAGGGTCAAATGAAAATTTTCTATGACCTTTTCGTTCTCATCATAAAAAAATACTGTCTCTGCTTTTTCCTCTTTATCTTGTTGAATGGACTCGTCCAATCCTTCAACTAATGGACCATCCCACAGCATGTATTTTTCAATAGGACATGGAAGACATTTTATGGACATATCTGTTTTAGCCTCGGTAAAGTCATCTTTAGAGGGAGTCATTTTCTTTTCCTTCTTGAAATTCTGCTGCAGCCCGTCTGGAGAAAATGGACCTTCCAAAAGCTGAGAGCCTTGGTTATTTATTTCACCGTCGTTGTCTTTAAATTCTTCTCTTTTTGGGGTGTTTGTGTTATCATTTTTAATGTTATTCTCTAGTTGCTCTGATAACAATGTATCTCCATAATCATAATCTTTTGTGGAGTTAACTGTTCACTATATTCTGATTTTTCGGCATTTTCATGAACTTCATCAGTGTTTGGTGTCATTTCCATATCTGTTTTTGAACCCCCCTTCATTTTTTCTTGATCAATGGATCCTCCAAAGTCCTCTTTGTGTGGGAACTGATCACCTTCACTCGCCGCTTCACTCTGATTTTGTTGAATTTCATTTTTAGATGGCGCCATTTCTTTACAATTTTTAAATTCTTCACTTATCTGTTCAAAAGACCCACGTAACTCAACACTTGTCTGTGGGGCTATCTCAACAACTTGATTCGATGTTTCATTTTCGTCGAGTTCTTCAAAGATCTCACTGTTCTTAACTGACTCATCCTTCTTCTTTTTGCGAAGCAAAGGGCTGAAAGAGAGTAACATTTAATGACGATACATAATATGAACAAATTAAACAACTGTTTTTATTTTTTACTTTCAATACATGTACTCTTTTTAAAGTACTTTTTTGTAAAAATTATTTAGGTACTACTTTATTCTGTCCACCCATTTCGTCAATTTATAAAAATCGCCAAACTAATAATTAAATTATGAATGTTGACATAATTTTTAGTTTAAACAACGAAAGAACGAATAAATTTGTAACACATTTATAAAAATACAAATAAAAAGAGGAATTAAAAAGCAACCTCATGATGTTTTAAACATGTGTACCTATCGCGTTTAATATGTTATTGAATGTGATACACACTCGTCAATTATTGGCATTTAATCCTTTAGTTTGGCGATAGTTTTTCAGCCAATGGGATAACCGAGTAGTACCATTATCTAAGTACAATTTTTTCGCAGACTTAGATTGATATTAGTTGTTCTCTTAAAAAAATAATAAAAAACTGTTCTGCCTGTTCAGTCAGTATACGAGACTTGCTTATTACCTATGAATTACACCTCTTGAGATGCCTTGCCAGGTGAAGGTCTTATCATCTGACCATTGTGAAAACAATTTTTGTAGTTATATGCAGGCGCCATACACCAAAATAAAATCGTTAAGTTACCATAATAACAAAGTTCCCACTAAGCAGTAGGCACTGTCGATAGGATGAAGATCTAGACTCTCGTTAGTTTTGTTGCCGCATGCGGGGATTAAGCATTCATCCACCGCTATAGAAGTTATTGAACCCGTTCACTTGGGGGCTACATACCGGAAGGTAAAGATTCTGGTCATCGGTTAGAAATAAAAAGAAAGCAACTGCTCAGTAGGGCATGATTTCGTCCAGGACGGTGGGAAAAACAAAACAAAAATAAATAAATAAGAAATGAAAGAAAGCAAAAATAATACGCAAGTTTGAGATTTATTAGTCACACAGGGTGTCCCAGAAGTAATGGAACAAACTTAAAGGAGTGGTAGGGGACATCACAAGGATTCAATATCAGGGCCGTAGCTAAGGGGGCGCTATGGGCGGCTCAGCCCCCCCCTAAAATATTTTGAGCCTCCCCCTGGAAAAGATTCCAATGTCACTCAACGAATTTCTGTTCCGAAAATTCAAATGAAATTCTGTTAAAAAATTTAATTTTGTTTTTAGAACCTTTCATAATTTTGCAGAATTACTAAATTGTACCTAAAATAAGTGTTTCAACACTGCTTCATCCTATTTGTGCATGTGAAGCTAAGATAATGTTTAATTTTGCGCTAGTTATACACTCAAAATTTTCATCATCGTACACTTTTCTTAGCATAAAATGAAGTTATTACAACAGTTTAATAAGAAACATTGTACCTACAATGAAATTATGCATCATTTATCTTTCTGCGTCAGAGAGAGAAAATAAAATATGAGCCCCCCCCTTACATTCTCTTGAGACCCCTCTATTCTTCACTTCTAGCTACGGCCCTGTTCAGAATTGCATAGCAACCCATGGTCGGAAACGTCTTCGTTCGTCGATAGGTTGTGTTGTTCACAAGAGCATTAGAGAAAAACAGCTTTCTTAAATCCGGGAATATTGCAGGAGGTGCTACCAAGCTTACTTGACAATGTACCGAAACATGTCAGACGCCATATGTGGTTTCAACATGATGGTAATGCATACATCGCTAGCGATGATGGAATCTCTGAACATCTTTTGTAACATTTTCATATACACAGTCCAGTCACATTAATGTGACCACCATGTACTTTCTACGTCGGCGTTAAATAACCAATCACAGGAGGCATGTGGCAGCACAGTGCAGTTGGGGGTATATAAAGGGTGTGTGAGGGCTTCGGAAAACATTTCAATCGTTGGCGTAATGCAGAAACGAAGCGATTTATCCGACTTCCAAAAGGGCATGATCATTGGCTTTCGGGCCAAGGGTGGAAGCATTTCCGAAACGGCTGAGTTTGTGAACTGTTCGCGTGCCGTCGTGGTAAAAGTGTACCGTTCATGGCAAAATGGGACTGTCCAAAATCAGCGACGTGGCAAATGTGGTGCACCATGGGCCATAGATGACAGAGGCGAACGACGGTTGCGGAGATGCGTTCGGGCAGATAGACGGGCTACCGTTGAGCAACTGACCACCCAAATGAACCAAGGGGCTGCCAAAAGTGTCTCCCAAACTACTATTCAGCGAACATTGCTGCATCTGAGCCTCCGAAGCAGACGCCTCGTTCATGCACCTATGCTGACTGCTGTTCACCGACGACGAAGGCTGGAATTTGCACGCCAGTACCGCAGCTGGACATCCACTGAGTGGCGACAGGTAGCGTTTTCCGATGAATCGCGCTTTATGCTCCATCGGACAGATGGACGTTGGCGTATAAGACGTGAAACCTCTGAAAGCAAACATCCTGCAACTATTGCCGGAACGGTCCAAGCTGGAGGCGGGAGCATTATGGTCTGGGGAATGTTTTCCTGGCATTCTCTGGGTTCACTCATCATTGTGGAAGGCACGATGGATCAATACAAGTACACATCTGTCCTTGCGGATCATGTTTACCCCTGCATGCGCATTGTTTTTCCTCAGGATGATGGCATCTACCAGCAGGACAATGCGAAGTGCCATACAGCTGCCAGTGTACGTGCGTGGTTCGAAAAGCACCAGGATGAGTTTACCGTCCTTCTCTGGCCAGTAAACTCACCTGACTTAAACCCAATCGAGAATCTGTGGGAACATCTCGATCGGGTTGTTCGCGCCATGGATCCTCAACCCCGTAATTTAGCGCAGCTGGCCACGGCATTAGAGTCGGCATGGCTCAATATCCCAGTGAATACCTTTAGGAACCTTATTGACTCTCTTCCTACACGTCTCGCAGCAGTCCGCTCTGCGAAAGGTGGATATTCTGGCTTTTGACAGGTGGTCACATTAATGTGACTGGACTGTGTATCATCTACCATAGTAAATGTAATATCGTTGACCAATAAATTATTTCAAATGATCTCAGTCTTGCGTCTCTTCGTCTCTTGTACCTGTCATACCAGGAGTGCAATAATCTAGGCGTCAGAGGGTAGTCTCTCACCACTAAAATTTTAAAGTTTTTTTAGCTCAAAATTTACTAGCATTCTAGCAGGAATTTTGCACGAAATATTAGACGAAGAAAAACGAAATAAATTTTGTGGTGAAAAACTGCCTACTGGCGCCTAGATTTTTGCACCCCTGTGTCATACTACATTCTCATGACGTTTCCGATCGTGGAATGTTATGCAATTCTGAATTCTTGTGATGTCCCCTACCTTCCCTTAGAGTTTGCCTCAATACTTCTGGGACACCCTGTATAAATGTCAAATCATGTGAAATAGTTTTTTTTAATCCGAGGGAATATTAAAATTAGAAATATGCTTTATTTTTACTAGGAATATTTTCTTCGACGAATTTGTAGTTGTGCAGGACTGAAAAAGTTTTTTTGTTAATTTCTTTTGCGTTTATTCTTTCATTTTAAATTGAGCAATCGACTGTAACATCTACTACTGCAATAGCGATTTTTATGCTATTTTGAATTTTGTATAATCGAAAAATGTTTGAAGTTATGCATAGAATTGAACCAATTTTTTGTGTAAGTATATGGTTGTGGTCAGCAGGTTTCCTCTGAATTTGAAAAAAATCCGTCGTAAGAGGGCGTATAATCGCAATGTCTGTGTAATTTCCAAAATTTTACCGTCAAAAATTACAAAAAGTTATGCATAAATTTGAACTAATTTTTTTCAATATGGCAAGCAGATCCTTCCTGAATTTGTGAAAAATCACTTGAACAGGAGTGCTGTAAAAGTGATTTTCATGATATTTTCATTATTGTACCATCGAGAAATGTATCAAATTATGTACAGAATTGAATCAAATTTTTTTAATATGCTTTTGGCTATGGTCGGCAGATCTTCCTTGCATTTGGAAATACGCCGTGGGAAAGAAGCATTGCGATAGCGTTTCTTGTATCATTTGCTCGATTCTTCATCGGGCTATTGTCCAGGGCTCGTGCAGAGACGGGAACTCGCGTCTTGCTTGGCTCGTTATTTCTAAACAGCTGATGACAACACAATAAGGGGAAACTATTGATTTTAATATGTATCATGATCCATATTAAATCGTTTTTACTCAGATTGACTGATGAAGAAATTTGAGATGAAAATGAAAGTTGGCACAGTATTGAATTAATAATGTTAAAGTATTAACACGTGTAAACACTCTTTGACAAATTAAAATGTATACATGAGATTAAAGAAAGTTTTGGGTATGGTACATCCAACTTTTTAAAAAAAGGTATAAAAGAAGGAAGCAAATAAAATTGATATCGTAACTTCGGAAGTTGTATGAGAAGAAATAACTTCACTGTTTATTAACATTTTCTTTTTTATGACACAAAAAAGTTCATTGATTTTTTTAAATACTTAAGTTCCTGGTTTTTTTCGCATTAAGATGCTATGAATTAAATTACAAACAAAGGCACCATTAAGAATATCGCAAGCACTTTTAATATCATTTCAGAAATCCGGATTTTTCAAAAATTCGTCATTGTCTCAGTCCTGGCAATAACCGGAATTTTTGAGATTGTGCCGTACTTAAAAGCAAATATATTTTAGAACTAAAATAATCTTTAGAAAAGTGTTTCTAATCACAAATAGGTTGTTATTTGCACTAGCTTATTGCAATATTATTAATATAATTGTAAGAAAAATGAACCTGTTACTCGTTCATTTTTTTAAATCTTTGATTATTATTTGAAGGAATGAAAAATACAGCTTTTCCGAAATTGTTGTACCGTAATTTCCTGCATAATCCGTGGATCGAACAATTATTTCTAGACCCAGAATTTTTTTAAAGGAATTGTATGCAACTTACCCAATCGCCATAAATATTTCTCTTCAATCGCTAAGTAATATTTCTGGTACAAGAAGAATTGTTTAATCCGTGGATTATACGCCGGAAATTACGGTAAGTAATATTATTGTCATTATGAGTATATTTGTAAAAATTTACATGGAAATTTAAAGATAAATGTATATTTCAGCTATAAGTAAAGAACGGTAATTTCAAAGCTGTAATGTTTCAATGATTATATTATTATCCTTGAAAATATATGCTTAGATGGCACTGTTTTTACATTTTAAATTCACGCAATTTCAGAATAACAATTTTCGCCTTATTCAAAGAGAGGAATTCTGCAATTAAGTAAGATTGTGATAATAGTTCCGAAATAATGGTAGTAAAACGTTGGAACTTATGTATACAGTTGAGTCTCTATATAACGAAATCCACCATTCCAGTAAAAAATTCGTTATATAGAGAAATTCGATGTATAGAGAATGATGTTAAAAACCGTATTTAATGTGTGAAATATGAACAAATATTATTTTTGATCTTTTGAAATCAGAATTTGAAATGTTTAAAAATAAATATTAGCCTAACATTTAATTTATTATTTAAGCTGTTTCAAAAAAAGAGAACAGACATTTATTTGAAAGCTTAATGAAAATCAAATAAGGAAGACTTGCATTAATTTCAGGCGAAGAAATCAGTAATTTTTTGTTGTTTTCATTTTAAAATTGTTACGCTCTCAAAAAAAGTTCAAATTTTACCAAGGAATGAACAATTGTATAGTTAACATTTTCCTCCATTTGAAGGCCTCTTTTATGTGCCTCTCATTGAATCCTCTCTTACATGTGTATCAATTCAATTGACACTGTTTTGAGAAAGATGTGGAAGGGTGTGTGGGAGGTGGGGTGAATTCGTTGGATTTAAAGAACATTGAAAAAAGTAATATTAAAAAATAAAATAAAAACTCAGTATTCTGACGATAAATTAAAAATAAGTGATGGAAAACTGATTCCATATGATATCGAAGCTTTTTAAAAATGTTTTTTATGACCAATTTATGAAAAAATTCGTTATATGGAGATAGATATTTCGCTATATAGAGACTGTTTTTAATGTAATCATGCGAAAAGGGGACCGTTCCAACTAAAAATTCGTTATATAGAGATATTCGATGTATATTCTTTGTAGAGAGACTCGACTGTATTTCCATTCATGATTAAATGTAAAATTAAAGCCGATATGAAAATGTTGCTGCATGTGCAAAGATATATGTGACACCTCAGTATCACATAGCATAAATAGTAAACAATTATATTAACAAAGAAAAACTTACATCCTACGCTGAAAGAATCGGCGCAGCCTTTTCCAGATTTTCATTTTGAAAGGGATGTAACGTTATTTACGGAATCAATATGATTTATTGTACTATGATATAAATTTTAATTACATACTTCAATTTTGATATTTTTGGAGGAAAGTGAGACACTGACAGAAGCAAATTTGTTGCGTTTGTTTGTCAATAGCATTATTGTTTATCACACATTGTTGCAGTGTGATATCATTGTTGTTTTGGAATATGTTTAATAAATACGAAGACACAAAAACTTTACTGTTGAATGATTGTTGTCGCGAATTGAAAATGAATCTTTTCCCCATTGTTGTATGTTACTTCGACATAGTTGTTTGCTATTATTTGATTTATTGTAAACAATGGATGATCGTGAATCTCATATTCAATGACATTAAAGACGATTCACGTGTTTAAAATGTCATTAAGAGATTTTTATTTCTTTCTTTTCTTTTCTTTTCTTTTTTTTTTTTTTTCAATTTGAATTTTTATTAATATTCTACTAGTCATTTGTTTTTTCGTTATTTGAAATAAAAATTTTGTCAATGTGTATAATTTGGCTATGAGTTTGGCGATTTGTATAATTTGGCGAATGGTCGACGGGATAAAAGAACAGTACCATAACTTTTTTCTTTTTTTTAATTTTGAATAAGAAAAAAGGCCATATTTCACGTTTTCAATAAACCGAAATTTTCTTTACAAAATTCCGGTGCCATTGGTGTTTGGACATTAAAATTAAGTGATTTCATAGATATACCACTGCGCCGCAAGAGGTTATTTTTTTATACATTGCAGGCAAAACTGTATATTGAATTTTTAATAAAAAATCTTTAAATGGCTTTGTTTGTTTAAAACAAAATAAAATCTAATCTGGCTTTTTTAGAAAAATTATTATCTAGACTCCCAAAATATTTAAACAAATAAATTACACTTCTTTGTTCAATAACACACTATTTAAAGCCTGCATTTTAAATTAAAGTGATTCCGAATGTAAAATGAAATGAGTTTTAAATTAAAAGGATGAAATCTTTGTAAGAAGAATTGTAAAAAGGATGTGACATTTGTCAGTTACAATTTATGTGAAATATTTTAACATGATTAAAATACGTCAAAAACAATTCTAAAGACGCTATGTCCTTATGGAACGGAATTCTTTTGTGTGACCCTGTAAATGAATTATAAATATTTCCTTGCACCGAATAAATATAGTACAAAATGTTTATTTCAGTGCAGTTCATAAATTCATACAAACTTCATTGCATTTCAAATGCTGTAACATCTTAAAATGCACGTGAAACAGTTTTTCCCATTGACCGTAATGTAACTTAAAACTTTTGACTGTCCCTGTAATTGAATATGCATTTAATTTTCATAAAATTTAAAAATAACTCGAAAGAAATCTGTAATAGTTATACATTTAAAATTTCAAAGCATTCAGTTTTGTAGTTCATCTCTATTATATTCGGACGGACAGACAGACCAGACGATAACTATAGATTCTACGTATTACATATAATTGCGAACGCACTTAACAAGCGAAAATGACTGTTCCGAATTTGGGGTACGAAACCTTTTCGTGATAAATATGGAACATGTCTATTTGATAACTTTATATAGATTTAATACTTAATGAATAAACATTATGTATTGTGGGAAATTATCTTATTTACTTACCGATGTAAGTAAGTATTTTCACAATTTTACTTTTCCTTTTAAAAATATCACATTGATGAAAAATAAATAAATAAAATTAAATTATGGGATCGTCACTCTTTTTATCATTACGATTAATAATGTGAAGCAAAATGTCATTTTAAAGTTTGTAAAACTACTTACATTAGAATAAAAAAAGAAAAACCCAACGTGGGATCAGTTGTTCAAAAAAAGTTTAATATATGTTGTGTGAATTTAAATTACACGCAATGAAAATGATTTCCCTATAGTTAATACCTTCAAAATTAGTAAAAATTTATAATTCAATGTTTTTAAAAAACAATATTTATTGTTAATTATACTTCATATTAAACATGAAATGCGGACACTAAGAAAGTAAAATAAAAGTCCCAGGATCCTATAATTAGGATAATATGACCCGAATGTAGTGCTAAACTTCCCGCTTAAAAAAAAAAAAAATAAATAAAAAATAAAAAATATGCGATAACTGTTTACAGCCTATACTTTATTCGTAATTTCCATATCTCACATTCCAATTATCTTAAGCTTATTAAGCGGGAATACAAAATTGTTGCAGTTGGAAAAGTTCAATAAATTGGGAAAAATAAAATAAATGAAAGGCAGCTGGTTTAAACAGATCATTTCAAACAAAATTTAAATGAGATGGTTATGTATGTAAATACTCCATTTAATTAAAACCGAGCTTTAAATCCATTAACGAGAATTTAATTAATAAATTTAAACTTCATTGATTTCGTTTCTTCTTTCTTCATTTATAATTATGAGGTCATGTCTTTAAAAGATGTAACACGTTTGAACTAATACATTTCGAATATTATTGGTAATCCCGAATTCTTGATCGAAGCTGTATGTAATGCATATGAAAATATATAAAGTGTTCTTTAGATATCAGCAATGAATACGTACTTGCGTCCATTTAACTGATTAGCATTAAGTAAGTTTTAATTAACCATCTCCGCTCACCTTTGTTTATTAATACCTTCAACCGTAGTTGAAATCAACCACTTAATCGTCGCGCCCGAGACATTCATGGGCTGCAAGCTTCGCGGTTTTCATTCAAACTTGTTTGATTCCCACCAGTTTTATAAAATTGTGTAATTGGTTTCATTCTGGTATCATTTTGCTTGTCATTTACCCTTTCCGGCACGGGCAAAATCTGTACGAAAATGAGAAATTATCGACTGACACCGGAATTCACAAACAGATTTTTTAAATACCTTGAATTCCTTAATTTAAGCTTTTATTGTAAAAGAAAAATATTACTAAAATATTACTGGTGTCGTTGCAAGTTTGGAATTAAAATTAGGTATCCCAGACCGGGCGCAGTGTGCCGGAAAGGGTTAAATAAGATGAATATTTTTTGTTCGAAAAATGGTGGGAATAATGAATTTGAATTTTTAAACCGTAATTTAATGCGATCATTAAGAGCTAATATAATGGAACTTGTCTGAACGTTCGTCTGTCTGGCCATCTGTAACTCATATAAATAGACTGCAATGTAATTCTTATATGTTATTGAGGATTACCGTAATTTCCTGCGTATAATCCGCGGTTCAAACAATCATTTTTCAACCCAGAAAATTCTAGAAATAAAAAGTAACTTTTCAGATCTCAGTAAATATTTACTTACTATTACTTATTATTATTATTACCAAATAAAATTTATGTGTCCAAAAAGAATTGTTTGATTTGCGGATTATACGCAGGAAATTATGGTACAATGTTATATTCCATATACAAAAGTGAAGTGTGTAGTTCGTTTAGATGGGCACTCAAAAGAATTTTGTTGCATTGTGGCATGAGAGAAAATTTTTTTGCATTGTCAATTTTGCATTCTTTCAAACATATTGAGATGGTTATACTTCTGTAGCACGCACAACAAGATGCATACTGAAGATTAGGGTAATACATAGCATTTATAGTTCAATTAGACTGACACATAAATGAATTCGGTAACAGAAATGTCTTTGAGTTATTGTTAGAAATGTGTTTTAGATATGGTATGTATTTTCAAAATTATCGAATTCTATGCATACTACTTTGTGTATATACATTCATATATAAGAGTTAGATACAGGTCTGCTCATACACATAAGAAAGTCAAGAGCATTTCCGCATATTGACGGACATTGCTGAAGGTGAATTTTACACTGTGAAATGAAATTATAAATTGATATAAATTTTACAGTGTCTTGTAGTACACGGTTGTAAAAATTTAGGCGACAATCACATGTTCATTTAAACCTTATACAAAGCCTTGTTAAATAGAAAAGTTTTGTGAGATTATTCCGAATGTATTGGAAAAGATTGCATAATTTATTCCTATCACATAATTTTACTTTCTTCTTTATCTGAACATGTTGGAAACTTGTTCGACAAAATTTTGCAATCAATTGTTTACTTGCTTCCGCCAGAAACAGACTAGAATTTTTAAAAATGGATGCAGCTGTTTTTTCGATGACAATACATCATTTTAGAATTTTTAGAATTTAAATACAAATAATTTTATGCGATTTTGTTTTCGTTAGTCGATCGACGGCATGTTAAATATCATAATGAGAATCATTAAAATAATGTATAATATACACACATAAACACACATAAATATACACACATAATGTAACATTTTATACTAGAAATGATAAAATAGAGAGGCAATTGATGAAATAAACCTAAATCCACATTTGCCATAATAATAACTACTGCATTCCAATAAATAAGAAGTACTAATGTAAGTTACATTCTCTTATGAAATGCGGAAATAATACGCTTATTTTATTCAACAATTTAAGAAATATTCGTATATTTAGAACCCGTGGCTGGCAGCAGGTCTTTTCTGCCGTATTTTGTATAATGGACAGATTCATCCTTTGCAACTTTTCATATCATCATTAGCATAAAACAAATAGTTACAGCAAAACTTTCGTATTATAATAGGGTACCTTTTAAGGAGTAGGAAACTTCTTTGGAACAATTAATAAGATATGAAAACTTTAAGTAAACAGTCACATGATATTGAAACTTTTAATAGTGATTTTGAATTCGATATTAATATAAATCGTGTAAGATATTTCGATATTAATATAAATAATAGCGTTTTACTGATTATCTATAGTCCGTGAAAGATTCTAAAATATTTTAATCGTTTTAAGTAACAGGTTTTGTCTTTTTTTAATGCAGTATATAGCTGCCAACTTTTACGCATTTTTTTCTACAACAAAAATTTTATAGTAAATATTGTCTTTTTTAATCGTCGAAATCTTATGATTAAGCGAATGAAAAATCTCTGTACAAATTTACTGGTAGCAAAATGCGTGAAAAATAGGCAGCTAGGGTAATACAATCTGATTAGAATAAAAATGTACATGATTTGAAATATATCCATTTTATGTCAGTTTTCTTACATCAGTTTTTTTATATCATTAAAAAATTAAGTGTAATTTTTTAGTTATAAGGTTATTTTTTATATTAATTTTTTTAACAATGTGTAATACCGAATATACTCGTGTTTAAAACTAACTTTAAGACCCTAACTTTTTACTTCAATTTTGCGCGCAAAATCAAACCAAAGATATCACTTGCCAATGCCAAAAAGTAGTAAGTAAATAAAAACAAATCATGATGAATTATTATTATTCGTACATTTTACATATTATTTTACTGTACATACACAGTCAGAATTTTGCAGTACTCGAAGCTTTTTTTTCTTTTTTAATTTACTCGTATATAAGCCGCCTCCTGCAATTTGCTTGCAAAAAATTGTCAGAAATTTCGTAACTTCTACAAGAGTATATACGGTAATAAAAATAATTGATTAATTAAATAAACTCTTTAGTTATGTGCAAGTTTTATACAAAAATTCATCATACGCGATCATTAGACGTTATAGTGTTCTTTATAAGTGGGTTAAATAGCAAAAAGAAAGTTGCGATTTTCATGGATTTCTAACTATGATGCTTCGATTAATAGATTGACTTATCAATATTTTTGAATAAAATCATCAAATAATGCCTATTTTTAATGTCTTTTACATAATTTTTAATCTATTATCACCGGTTTTTCAAAAACAAAAATTTTTGCTTAAATGAATCGGAAAAAATGCTCGGATTAACTAATACATAATTTAGACTAAAGATTTACCGGTGAGAGTGTTAAATCATGATTAGAATATGAATGCCCGTGCGTGGTACGAGCAAAATCATAATCGGCAAAAATACGTTGCTCGTATAACGTATGGTAATAATCAGGGAAACGGTTAAACCAGTTTTTTATGACTTTTAAAAAAATAATAATGTTTGAAAAAAAAACTTTTCAGTCGCTTGAAACCGGGAAAAAGAGAAAAGACAAGCATTTCGTTTTTAAATTTTAAAAATTTACTGATAAAAACATGTATTTAAAACCCTATAAAATATTTAGATGTCTCATTTGGAAAATTTATTGCTGTTTAATGACAATTTTAAAAGGCAAATTAAATACTCGTTTCGTACATTTTCATAAAAAAATGGTCGTGAAACTAATGCTTATTTAAATGTTCTGTACTTGTTTGTTTCTAAAATATACTCCATGCTCCTTTATTTGACATATATCTTAAATACATTTCTGTTAATATATTTTTGTCAACAACCAAATTAATTATATTTATTACAATAAAATTAATAAATTCATGCAATTCCATGAATAAAATAATGGAAGTGTAACTTAGTATTGCTTTACACTGTTAGCTTTTCATACTAATGTTTTTTCGTGGAATATATTATACAAACAGCAATTACGACTATGTGCAGTGGCTTTAAACTTAAAAAAATAATTTCCCGGCCTAAATATAACTTAACACCTTAACTGTGTTGCCCGAGCTGACTTCGGGCAGGATCTCTTTGGACGCTACTAATTTTTAACTTAAAATTTATCCTTATTGATTGGCAGATGTTTTTCGATTAGTTGCTTTTCTTGCAATTATTTTAGTATGGCAAATGTGGTTTACAGGCCCTATTTTTAATTTTTGTTGTCGAAAACAATACCATAGTTAAGGTGTTAAACCCATTCAGGGAAGGAAGGTTAATTAAAAGGAACATCACAGCTATAATTGAAAAGTTTCTTCATTTGAAAAATTTTCATGCTAAATTTTCGTACTCAGGAAATGACTTTTTCTGTTGGGATAACTCATATAAAAGAAATACACTGTTGTAGTAGAGAAATTTAACGTTTTCCTTTTAGAAATTCTATAGAACAAATAGATTTTCTTTTTCACTTTGATTCTTTGAATGATGGAGAAAAATGTATTGCTAAAATTCAATACATACTCAAAGAAGTGTCTTGTGTGAGATTAATTTTTTTCATTGTGATTATTTTGATGTTGTTTTATTTTTTAAATTGCTCTTTGATAAGATGAATTTTTTTTACCGAGTGAAACATTTAAAATTAAATAATTGTAACATAAAAATAATAATAAATTGAAATGAAGACAAAACACAATTCTTTCTACAAGTATTTTAAAACAAAAGTATTTGTACAGTTTTTTCAAAAAATATATTTAAAATCATTTTACTGTTTATAAATAACTATAGCAAAGGTAACAAATTTTAAGAACTATTACTGCAAGACGTTATTCTATACATTGAATATAAAGTCAACACTTGTGAACTGTATATATACAGGGTCACAAACAGAGCCTGATTACTAACGGGGCACTCTCTCACCAGAAAAAATTTATAGAAATTTTCGTCTTCTTTAAACGCCCTTTTCATACAAGATTACTGTCATGAATAAGGAAAAATTCTTTATTTCTTTTTCCTGGTGGGAGAGTGCCCCGTTAGTAATCAGGCCCTGGTCACAAATAAACTCCTTCAATAAAATAAGTGTGGTGATTGTACCATCAAAACGAATCACAATTTCAATGGAACTTATGATTACAATTCAATTATTCAGTGAAAAAGACCCATCAAAATCTATATTTGTATTCCCAATTTCTCCAACGGTTAAAATTTTGAAAAATACTTGATTCGCTGCCAAGACGAGATCTGCTTTTTGCATATAACTTTACCAATAATGAGGAAATTTTAACAGAATTTTCACAACAACTTTGCTTTGTATAAAGTACAGGGTCTTAGAAAGTGCTGAAAGGTACACTACTAGTACCAAGTTCTTTCCGAAATAATAGACGAATGGCGGAATATTTGTAAGATTCATTGTGATCTTATTCCATAGAATCACCATTGACTGACATTGCAAGATTATTGAAAATAGTATTTGACAAATTTTCTTTATAAAAAAAATTATAAATAGAAATATCTATTGTGATTATACAGAAATAAGTGACTATATGGGAGTTTTAGGATCATAAATGCCATTATGGATGTCGCATGCATTGATAGTCAATTTTCTTAAAACTGTTATTGATCACATTATACATATATACATAGATATAGATAGATAGGTAAGGTATTTTAACCCTTTAACGTTCATTGGTTTCGCCACGAAACCACAAAATTTTAATTCCGATACGCAACACTGACACCGGTATGTTTATCTAAAAATACCCCTTTTATTTTGTACGTGAAAAATCATGTTTTCTTATTTAGAAATATATTTGTTCTTAATTACCGGTGTCATTCATTTATTTCGACATCTTAGCAATGAAAATGATATGATCGTTAAAGGGTTAAACGTCTATTTGTTTTTTCTGCCATCCAAATAATTTGATATAACAATATTCCTGCATTGCTAAACGAAATTTTTACAGAGTTTGCGTATGGCAAAAAGTTCTTTGTATTATTAAATTTCCTTTAGAGCAGTGCTGTATCACAAATGTATTAATAGAATTGAAGCTATACAACCAGAAGTAATATAAAAGCACGCATATGCTAAAAAATGTTTTGTTTTCTCAAACATCAGAATTCAGCAACATATTGTAAATAGCAATCACAAGGAAAAGTATAGGTTTAGGCAACAGCTGCCAACTCTTCCGATTTTTTGGCTCAGAAAAAATTAATAGAAATTTTTTTCTTATTTAATCGGCAGAGAACGGCGATTTGAAATGGTAAAATTTAATACAAAGTTTCGAGGTTTTAGGCATATAAGGAGTAGGCACAAAGGGAAGATACGTAACTAAATATTATGTCTCAAATGAATTTTACGATTTCACTATTAGTCTATACAATGAGCAATTATTATTCGCTTTGTTTAACCCCTTTACTATTCTCAAAAACTTAAATACATTAATTTAACTCTACTATACTGCAACGAATAATATTATTTACATCGAACAAAATGTAGGTTTATTCTTTCATTACCCTAATAATCTAGTCTCGTCTCTATCATGTATTAGAGATTTTCTTCTTCTAAATACAAAAAACATTACATTTATGTAATGAATTTAGAAGAAAGCCAATTATTTTTCATAAGCAATTTCCTATTTTTCGTTTTTTATTAATGTAAAAAATCATATGAGTTCATTATTTATCTTATATTCTTTGCAAATGATAGATACATTTATTCACAAAAAAACGCACTTCATAAAAGAATGCCGAAGAAAATCTCATTATTTAGAATTGTTTCGTCAGAATACAAGAAGATGATGAGATCTTTTTTCGATATTTCACCTTTTCAATACATTCAGAAGTATCCTATTACGACAATACTGGGTTTTTAGATAGTTAATTCGGTAATAAATTAGAGTTATGTTTGTAAAGGAAAATATTCATTGTAAATAAAAAGGACTAGAGGAGAAATTATTAGAAATTCTGATTTTGGCTAAAGTTAGATTTTTTCTATCGAAGTAAAATGATAATTTGGGCGTGAGATTTTGTTCTTCGATGATCTTAATTCTCTCATTTTTTTTAATTAAAGTCTATATAGAAAAAATACATTATTTTACTCCCTCTGTCCCAAATTAGATGCGACATATGAATACTGTTGTACTGATTATTGATATCTATGGCTTTATGATTTTGCTTGGATATTTTTCTCAGAGCTATACAATCAATAAACAACATTTACTTACCTAACATTCCCTTCGTCATTCTATAAATTAGTATTAAATTAATTTAAAAGATCCCGGTTTACACTTTTTTAAGCCACGCCCTATTTTGTAAAGATTTTTTAAAAAAAGTATTGATATAAAGCTATCTTCAATCTAATTAATCATGAATTCATTTCCGAACATTTCATTCCAACATATCTAAAAAGTATTTTGTAGTTTGAACATGCTGCAAACAAAATCAAATTCTGTCAAATTTATTTTTTTCTATTTATTATTTTCTAATGGCGGATGAAATATGCTCCAGCATTTTATCAGCCTTGAGAATCCTGTGTAATATTGATTTACGAATTATAACAGCATATGATTATTCGCAGTGATTATTTCATTTTATTGGGAAATCTTTGATTTTGCTCAGAGGCTGAGAAAAGTATTTTTTTTCCGTCCGCATTTAGATTTTTTTTTTTAATTTACATTGTAAATTTCCTCATATTTTATTTTTGACATCTTTACCTGCTTTTGCAAACGGGATATGACGATGAATATTAAATTTAATAGCTACAGTATTTATGGCATTGTGGTTTAATTTATCATTTTTAAACCATCGCTGCAAACATTCCAGTACAGCATTGCGCTCTATAGTATCCATTAACTCCTTCAGAATTTTTTCTAAATTATTAGTTCTTATTTCCAGGGGTCGCAGCGTCCCTAAAGTTTTTCACTTTTCTACCGGTATTTTAAATTAAAAATCTTCATGTCAGATTCCTTTAATATCTACAATGAAATTCTACAATAAATATCAAATATCAAAAATTCTACAATAATTATCATTTTAATATTGTGGTAGGAAAGTGTGAAAATTTTAGGGACGCTGCGACCCCTGTATTTCTATTACTTCACATTCAAATTAACATTACTTCTGGCACCCAGAGCCTCATTACTAACGGGGCACTCTCTCACCAGAAAAAATTTATAGAAATTTTCGTCTTCTTTAAACGCCCTTTTCATACAAGATTACTGTCATGAATAAGCAAAAATTCTTTATTTCTTTTTCCTGGTGGGAGAGTGCCCCGTTAGTAATCAGGCCCTGCTGGCACCAAGCATACAAGTATAATTCTACTGGTGTCGATCTACTAAACTGCATCAGAAGTTATTTATGACTCCACCTATTTGAAATGTAACAACTAATTTGGGACAAAATTTTTACCTCAAATGTAGCAACTAATTTGGGACAGGGGGTTATGAGTATTTAACATTCGTCATGCTGCCGTAAAAGACAGCAAAATTTCATGAATTCGAAAACAGTAAACTGCAATAGGCAGACATTTGGTAAATATTTAATATTTTTTATATTTGCAACAAACATTTTTAGTATAATTTACCGAAAAAAAATCTCTACAATTTTCTTTAAAGTTGCCAAACCAATTTTCTCTGAAATCGCAATAATGCTCCAAGGTTCGTACGGGTTCTGGAATTTCATGACCAGAAAATCCTGTGATACCAGTATTTTCTTAGAGAAAATCCCTGATTAAAAAAGACGAAATTTTTCTAGTTTAATCTTTATTTATTTTTTTATAAAGAAATGCCTGTAGTTCACTTTGAAAATAATGGTACCTGTACGAAACTGAATATATTTCAGGTATCGCAGGTTTTTACAAAAATTTGTGCTTTTTTCCGCCTAATTTTAACTTTGAAAAATGTTGGAAATTCGGTTATTAAAAAGGCGATCACAAAATATGTGTATAACTTTTCTAATGTCTGTTTAATATGTGTTTTAATTGTGGCGCCAAACTCTTTGGAAATTTGAAGGAGTGTGCCAACATAAATATAGAGAGCGTTGTTTTGGGACTAAAGACTGCATTTGATTTTTTCATTTCATTTTATTTTATTTTCCATTTTTAGGTGCGTTCGTAATTTTGTAAATACGGAGCACCTATTGTTATCGCTCAGTCCGTCCGTCTGTCTGTCCGTCTGTCTGACCGCATACAACAACACAAAAACTACCCAACCGAATCGTTTGAAATTTAAAATGCATAATTTTAACATAATTTTTTCGAGTCGTTTCAAATTTTATGAAAATCGGATGGATAGATCAGTTACAGGGACAATCAAACGGATTCCGTTACATTACGGTCAATGGGGAAAAAAGTTTCAAATGCATTTTAATCGTTTGAAATATAAAACATATAATTATTACGTAATTTTGTCGAGTCATTTCAAATGTTATGAAAGTCGGATGCATAGATCATTTACAGGAACAATCAAAAGTATTCCATTACATTACGGTCAATGAGGAAAATTTTCGAATGCATTTTAATGTTATTACACTCATTCGAACATAATAGAATTAGCATGAATCTATTAAATATATACTAAAACATGCATTCCATACAATCTGTGATGCAAATAATTTTTATTATTAAATTACAGGGCCACACAAAAGTATCCCACTACATAATGCTATTCGGGGAAACATTGTTTGGGGTGGGTTTTAATTATATTCAACTATTTCACATTTTATGAATAAGATATACGATGCTGAGGTGTAATAAAAATTACTTCCTGCATATTTACAGAAACACAAATATTTCGAATACTATACTGTATCCGAATGTATCCGCTCTACTATATCAGCAAGATCTGAATATTTTTAAAACTTCGTTATCGTACGAACGCACCTCACTTGCTACGTTCACGTGCAATTTCCAACTTGTTTATTTTATGGTTAAATTTTTTTATAGGTTGTTGCAATATACTGAAACGCAATCTATTTTTTAAAACCTGTGTGAGGTGTGTATAAACTATAAATTAAAACGTATGTAGAATAAGGTAACGATGCGAACATTGAAAACTTTCTCCGTCCTCTGACATAAATTGGAAAAAAAAATCCATTTTTTATTAACACTATTCACTGCGTTATGACGTTTTGAATTTCATGATTTTCTTTTTTTTTATTTTCTTACATTGAAAACATTTAACCATGACTTCAAATTTTCGAAAACAAAAATCCAAATTATTCTTAAAATTGTACTAATTGTAAGCATCTTTGTTTAGGAAAATAAATAAAATATCATAAAATATCAACCAAGGAAAATATGTAAAAATGCAGTAAAAATGCAATTACATAAAATATTTCTTTTTAAAAGTAAAAACCTTATAATATTGAAAACCGATATATTATCAATTTATAACTTGTTGAAATGAATCTGAAAGATCGCCGGTTACATTTTGTAGTATATTTATCTATATTTATATATCTCTTGCGAATATTTTTCAAAGTGTGTGTAAAATATTTTTGTATTAAAAAATGTTGAAAATATAAATAAATAATGTCAGCATTGCCTATTTTATAACCCTTTCCGGCACTGACAAAATCTGTTAGTAAAATTAGAAATTATAGATTGACACCGGAATTCGCGAACGAAATTCTTTGATATTTTGAATTCCTTAATTTAAGCTTTTATTGTAAAAGCAAAAATTCTACTAAAATATTATTGGTGCAATTTACAAATTCAAATTAAAATTAGGTATCCCAAACCCGACGCAGTGTGACGGAGAGGGTTTAAAAATGATAATTATGCACATCCGCTCAAAAATGAAACAAAAGTTGTCATGAAAAGAACTTACGAAAAGAAAATTTATTTTGATGCCTCTGATTTTTGGAAATGTTTTTCGATACTTCTATAAATGCATTCATCTACTTTCTCAATTCAGAATGTAAGGTTTTTCGGAGGCAATGCCTTGAAAAGTAAAAATTTTCGTGTTCAATTCACTATTCTTGGAAAAAAAACTGGATGAATTAATAATATTTCCTAGATATTTTAATATCTAGCAAATAAAAGTGGGATAATGGATTTTTGAAATAAAAATGAAATGTTTAAAATTTTTTGTAACATTTAAGCAGCCTAGGCATGGTTGAAGCTGTTTTGAAATCTTGCGAATTCTTGTGCGAAAGATCAATCATTGGAGGAACTTCAGTTGGCGAAGACTCCTGAACAGGGATGTAGTGGAGGCTATACGGAGGTATAAGCCATATACCTTCTGATTTTTTCAAAGGAGCACCGTATACCCTCTGTTTCTCATGAAAGCTGTAGTATACACACTCTAGGGTATAACCTCTGCCTTGAGCGTATACACTCTGCTTAGAGCGTATATCCTCTGTTATTTTTATGACTGCACCCATGCTCCCGAAAAATGCATAATACAGTAGAGCCCCGCTATTTTAAACCCCGTTATTCCGAAAATCTGGTTATTTCGAACAGAGTTAACGGTCTTTTAAAAATAAACAACTAGGAAATTGCACGTGAACGTAGCAAATGAGGTGCGTTCGTACGATAACGAAGTTTTAAAAATATTCAGATCTTGCTGATATAGTAGAGCGTACTCCGCATACAGTATAGTAGTCGAAATCTTTACGTTTCTGTAAATATGCAGGAAGTAATTTTTATTACACCTCAGCAACGTATATCTTATTCATAAAATGTGAAATGATTGAATATAATTAAAACACGTCCCAAACAATGTTTCCCCGTATAGCATTATGTAGCGGAAAACTTTTGTGTGGCCCTGTAATTTAATAATAAAAATTCTTTGCATCACAGATTGTACAGAATGCATATTTTAGTATATACTTCATAGATTCATGCCAATTCTATTATGTTCGAATGAGTGTAACATCATTAAAATGCATTTGAAACTTTTTCCCCATTGACCGTAATGTAATGGAATACTTTTGATTGTCCTTGTAAATAATCTAAGCATCCGACTTTCATAACATTTGAAATGACTCGACAAAATTACGTAATAATTCTATTTTTTAATTTCAAACGATTAAAATGCATTTGAAAAAATATTTCCCCAATGACCGTAATGTAACGGAATCCTTTGGATTGTCCCTGTAATTGATCTATGCGTCCGATTTTCATAAAGTTTGAAATGACGCGACAAATTTACGCAATAATTATATGTTTTAAATTTCAAACGATTAAAATGCATTTGAAACTCTTTTCCCTATTGACCGTAATGTAACGGAATCCTTTTGATTGTCCCTGTAATTGATCTATCCATCCGATTTTCATAAAATTTGAAATAACTCGACAAAATTATGTAATAAATATACGTTTTAAATTTCAAACGATTAAAATGCATTTGAAACTTTTTTCCCCATTGACCGTAATGTAACGGAACCCTTTTGATTGTCCCTGTAATTGATCTATCCATCCGATTTTCATAAAATTTGAAATGACTCGACAAAATTATGTAATAATTATGTATTTTAAATTCCAAACGATTCGGTTGGGTAGTTTTTGCGTTGTTATATGCGGACAGACGGACGGACTGAGCGACAACAATAGGTGCAACGTATTTACATAATAACGAACGCACCTAAAAAGGGGAAATCAAGAGTTTTTTTTTTAAAAATTAGAACAAGTTGTTTAATTTTAAAGCTATTTTTGTTTCATGCACTACTCATTGTTTTTTCGATACCACATCTGAATGAAAAATTAGTAGTACTTACTTTCTTGTCAAGCCTTTTTAACACCTCAACTTTTTCTTTTAAAGAACACGAAGAATGATTTCGTTTACTTGTCATGTGCTAATGTTTAACAATTAACGTCAAAGACTACGACGCATAAATAAAAAAGGCGCAAGTGTCTTGGTAAATTAGTTACTCAATACTCACAGAAACACAATTTTTTAAAATAAATTTGTAATAAGCGAACACAGTTAAATTCCTCTAGAGAAAATACTGACTTTGAGGCGAGTTTCAAAATCATTTTAGGTGCGTTCGTAATTATGTAAATACGTAGCACCTATTGTTGTCGCTCAGTCCGTCCGTCTTTCCGTCTGTCCGTCTGTCTGTCCGTCTGTTCGTCCGCATATAACAACGCAAAAACTACCCAATCGAATCGTTCGAAATTTAAAATACATAATTTTGTCGAGTCATTTCAAATTTTATGAAAATTGGATGGATAGATCAATTACAAGGACAATCAAAAGGATTCCGTTACATTACGGTCAATGGGGAAAAAAGTTTCAAACGCATTTTAATCGTTTGAAATTTAAAACGTATATTTATTACATAATTTTGTCGAGTCATTTCAAATTTTATGAAAATCGGATGGATAGATCAATTACAGGGACAAACAAAAGTATTCCGTTACATTACGGTCAATGCGGAAAAAAGTTTCAAATCCTTTTTAATCGTTTGAAATTTAAAACGTATATTTATTACATAATTTTGTCGAGTCATTTCAAGTGTTATGAAAATCGTATGGATAGATCAATTACAGGGACAATCAAAAGTATTCCGTTACATTACGATCAATAGGGGGAAAAAGTTCCAAATGCATTTAAAAGGTGTTACACTCATTTGAACATAACAGAATTGACATGAATCTATGAAATATGTACTAAAAATACATTTTGTACAATCTGTGATGCAAAGAATATTTATTATTAAATTACAGGGCCGCACAAATGTATTCCACTAAACAATGTTATACGGGGAAACTTTGTTTGAGGAGTGTTTTAATTATATTAAACTACTTCACATTTTATGAATAAGATATACGTTAATGAAGTAGAATAAAAATTACTCCCTGCATATTTACAGAAACGTAAAGATTTCGACTACTATACTGTATCCGGAGTACGCTCTAGTATATCAGCAAGATCTGAATATTTTTAAAACTTCGTTATCGTACGAACGCACCTCATTTGATACGCTTCACGCGCAATTTGTTCAACATTGTTTAACAAACTTGTTCAACATTGGCGAAAGCACAGAATCTATACAGCAGCAAAATGCAATAATCGTGGTAGTCATTCTTGAAACGCAGGAGGTAGGGATTGGTAGATGAAGTGATGAATCGTCGTAGGTCACCTCCTTTCCCTTCCCACATTTGCTGAACCTGTTCACCACGATCCGATGAACGTCGTATAAAAGTGACACTAGCAGATGTCCATGCATTTAACCCCTTGAAGTGCGGTGATGCGTCTATAGTATAGCTCAATTTTAATCCATAACTGCCCACATTATTTTTTATGAAAATTTCCCTTTGAATAAGTACATGGAATACATGTTTACTTGTTTACAATAAAGTTTTCTTGTAAATACTGGTGTCTATCAACTATTTCAGCATCTTAGAAATACAAGTACATTGTCCCAGAAAGGGTTTATTTACGCTTTAGAAAGTCAATACTTAATTATCAATGAAATCCGCCTATACCGAATTCCGGCTAAAATGACCACGGAGCTCCACAATACAGTCAGCCCTGATGCAAATTTGAAATGCTAATTCACCTTCTTGCTCAAGATAGCAAAATTTCATGACACACATGCATTCAATAAACCGATTTTAAGGGTAACATGGAAAATTTTAACATATTGAACTTTTACGACAAAAGTTTCCCGGTTACGATTTTTTTAAACATTTTAAAAATGTTCTTTAGTGGTAGGAAATAGTTTTCGTGGTCTTCGTAATTACTTATTGAAGACAGTATAAATTGCAGAAGCACCCAAAACAAAGTATTATTTAGAATTATGTTTTAGATTTTTTTTTTAATTGTCCCAAATTTAGCCTTGTAAAGCCACTCAAAAGATCATTTAAAATTTTCGGTCCATTCCTCTCCTGTGGCTATTTAAGAATGGAACAACGTTGGGATTAACTGCGTGGGCAGAAACTTTGCAAATCAGAGGGTTTGATTAAATGAACGTCCAAGTAAAAAGACATAATTCTGGACCATCCTTATAATTATTTATTTATTTTTATCCCTAATTTAATATTTTTGGTTTATAATTGATATTATAAAAATGAATATAAATTCGCATCATTGGAAATTGTGAATCGACACAATTAACAGTAAAAATCGTTTTCTCACTGTCTTCACAAAACTTCGTCAGACCGCTGTACGATATTCTTGCATGTTCAAATTTTATAAAAGAGATAATAACAAAAAAAACTATTTTATTTTTTATTTATTTTTTTAGAAGCGAAGGTGATCTTACTAATAAACTACCCGAATGGTGTAATAATAAAAAAAGAGTTAAATAAGTAGTAATCGAAAGGGCATATTGAAACGTGTTTTTAGATCCATAAATTATTTACCTTCGTCTCATCGTTATCGAGAAATAAAGTTTTAAAATTTGGAAAATAAAACCTCTATCGTTAAAAGGGGAGGAGCTTCCTACATGTCAATGAGTGAAACATATCGTGGTGTAAAGCAGTAGTAGTTTCCCTTCTTATCAATTGGAAATTCTTTGGGTAAATAATCGGTGGCCCGTGAAGTAACTCTTTAGCTTCAATCCCAGATTTTGAATGTAGATCCCAGTAAACATCTCATTCTCATTTCAAATTCTGTAGAAGCTAGTGTTATATTGTAATGTGGCGTAATAATTCTTTAATTGTGTTATCTAAAGTAGTAATGTGCTTCGAACAAGCTTATGAAATGGAATAAGACAACTTTATCCAGAAGAATAATGCTATACGTACTAGGCTCCATTAGCATTATTTGGTGTTTTAATGCATTAGTGAGGCATTAAGAATCGTTGACAGTGCAAATTGCCGAATGGGTGAAACGAACTTGATTATGCATTAGGTGTTTGTGTTTCGAAAAGTTCGCATATCGAAAAAAAAACATGGAATGTTTCTCTTCATTTTCATGCATAACTTATACCGTAATTTCCCGCGTATACGCCGCAGATCGGATAACTCGATTTCGGACCAGAATTTGTTTTAAATAAATATAAATATATGAAAAAAATATATAAAAATTTATATATGTTGCTAAATATATATATAAATTTATATATATTTATACATATTGCTAAATAAATATAAATACGTGACGAAATGAAATTTTCGCCTTGCTTTTAACATAAAATGTATAGTATGAACTTTAAAATGTTCAGGCTTACTTAAAGGCGATTAAATAATCAACCATAGATTTTAATAGTTAATTTTATTTAAAAACATCTTAGTACTTTCAAACCATTAATCAGGCTCTTCCTCAGAGAATATTTTCTTTGATAAATTCAAATATATGATCCCGTTTTGAAAATGAACGAGACTCGTGGCTTGAAGATTCAATTAGTAGTATTTTAGGTGAACGATAAAAATAAATATTTAATTGTTGTGCCATAAAATTTAATACGTCATTTTCTCAAATTGTCAGGATTTTAATTTCAGGTTGTTAAACCATAAACTCGGTATATTATATGATAGGGCATCATTACATACTTTATTGCTTTTGCATAGAATTTCTATGAATTCTCTTAAAATGGATAAAGAATAATTGGATATTTGGAATATGACTTTCGTATGATCAAAATCTATTGTAATAATCTGATTGAGATATAAACGAGAGGGAGTAGTAGACAAAATTTTATATTTGCTTTATGTTCTTTTATTCTTTTTTGTGTTTTCTATTGGTTTTCCCGATACATTTCATTAACTTATTGCAATCAGTTCTAAAAGGAATGGTATATACACAGTTAATTCAACTTCCGGTATTGGATCGATTTTCTTACAAATTACTTATTTTAATTTCCTTGGTGGACAGGCTATTAAATTTACATTGCGTTTCATTAGAGCATATCTTAATTTTTCGTGTAGACCAGGGAAATAGTTAAACGTATATCATTTCTTTGTGGCTTACTTTTTTGATATTTTCATGAAAATAAAATCATGATAAATTTATAAATGAGTCTATTAATGAGAATTCTTGAAAATCCATTTTCTTTAGAAATATTTCTGATAGTATTAAGCTCTTTTTCTAAATATTTATCTGAACATATTTTAATAGGACGTCTAAATGTAAAATTTGTAGTCTGCAATTTCTTATTATTTAATTTGATTGGTTTTCTATACATATTTATGCCAATGCTGAGGTTTTCTTTGTTTTTAGGTCACAGGATATCATAGCCAGAGAGCTTATGTACCCACTGTATGTATGTACTTTCGTTCGTGCGTACGTGCGCAACGCGATAACTCATGTTAAAAATATCCGATCCACTTGAAATTTTGCATATAGACATATCCCGATAAGGTGCTTCCCTGATTAGTTTTTGGAGTTCATTCGATATGTATAAGAGGGAGACGGGAGGGCTCATGCCCCTCCCCTTCATTCATATAAATGGGTTTTTCATGCAAAATTATCAGTTTTCGTTCAAAATTTAGTAATAGGATCATTCTGATGAAGCGCCTCCATGATTGGTATTAGGTGTTCATTGGATAAGTATAAACAGGGGAAATGGAGGTTATAATGCCCCTCCCCTTAATTTATATAAATGGGTTTTTCATGCAGAATTATCAGATTTCGTTCAAATCCCTGAATAGTTTTGGAAATTTAATGATTAACTATAGAAGAGGGGATAACACCGCTCAAATTATATAAATAGGTTTTTATTAAGAATTTTCCAATTTGCTTTGAATTTTGGATATGGACTTTTTATATGATAAAGCCTGTCCCTGATTAGTTTAGGGGGGTGAGTGATTAAGTATAAAAACGGGAAAGGGGGTTGTTTCCCCTCCTTAATTTTTTTTCGAACGGAATTAATTCACGAAAATATTAAGCTGTAATGTACAATTAGTGTGTATAGCCTGCGAGCTCAATGCCATCAGTTTAACAAGGCAATATTCTTTTTATTAATTAAATTAACGCCAAGAAAAGTTAAGCTTCCATCTGTCTCAATCTCAAGAGTAAATATTATATTATCATCAAACTCATTTATCTTATGTTTACTTTGTTTTTAACGGAAAATATTACAAGCAAGTAGATGGAGTTCCAATGACTTCGCCTATTACTGGATTATTTGCCGAAATTAAATTACGACCGTTAGAAGAAAGAATATTAGATGAATTTGATTTGAAACCTACAGTATAGTATAGATTTGTAGACGATATTTTATTATTTGGAAAAATAGTTTACACGAATTACACCTTTTCCTTAATAAGATTACCAAAGGTAAGTATTATTCATTAGCATGGCTGCCAACTACTACGCCCATTTACAGTCAAATAAACACTTTAGAAACAGAAAGTTTAGTAAATAATTAAGAATATGTTCTGTAATACATAACATTGAATATATTTGGTATACATTTTACTAAAATATTTTTGTGGTTCGAAACATGTTTATAAGATTTAAATAGCCGTAGAAGTTGGCAGCTCTGCATTAGGTAAGTTTTGGTTTATAACCAAAACTTATCAATTGCATAACCAAAATTAACCACCTAAATCATAACAATGTAAAGTTATCCGATTTGCTCCAGTATGTAAAATTTAATCTCGATCCAAAAATTACCAACAACTTTTGGTAAAATTTTATCAAAACGTAATTTTTTTAATACCGGAAAAAGTATGCTTTAAACAGTATATAAAATTTAGTGTTACATCTGCAACTTAGCATTTAGTTTTTTTATGTGTTCCCGGAGCTCGCTTGTTTTTATGAACGGCGAGGAAGGTAATGAAAAGTTGGAAAAAGCTGGTTAATGATGTTTCGCTGGGGTTTATTTGGCTGCGGTCTGCCATTATGTAACGTAGAAATGGGAATAACTGAAGATTTTTTCAAGTTGTTTTAAAAATCGACTGATTTGAAATAAAGTAAGCGACAGAGCCGTTCTTAGTAAACGCGAGAACCAGTACAAGATTGATTATCCGAGGCCTTTTCTTTTCAAACAAATTAACTCTTTTTCGCCCCACACACATACTTTAAAAATAATCATTGAAATAATATTTTACCATTTATCTCAATTCATAAACAGCACCGGCTTCTAACAGTTCATATTAAAAAAAAAAAAAAAAAAAAAAAAAAAAACAGAAACTGATAGTATAAGTAATAGATTTGGAATTGTACTCCCTAAAATATGACACTGACTTGGTATTTATTCTGTTATTCGTCTTTATTAAGCGACAAG
Source organism: Maratus speculifer (assembly GCA_964019185.1). Lineage (NCBI taxonomy): Eukaryota > Metazoa > Arthropoda > Arachnida > Araneae > Salticidae > Maratus > Maratus speculifer. The sequence continues at coordinate 406,469,524 of OZ025295.1, forward strand.
GACAAGAAACCTCAGTTTTTTGCTAACAGACTGAGTAAGTGGTGTACATCTCAACGAAGTTATTTTTCTAAAACCATATTGTTCAAGTTGACATTAACTGCATTCGGTTAATAATTCCATTTTCCATCACAGATTGAAATTTATTTTTATGATTTTACACACGGCCACAATATCGAACCTTTCTTTTATCAATTTATTTTAAAAAGAGACAATTAATACCATAAAAATTATGTAGAAAATTATATTTAAAAAAAATGAAAGCAAGTGCATGTGGATTTGCATTACAAGCAGCTTCTCTCACGTAACTAAGCAAATCCATTAGGATGCTTAGACAAATGCAAAATAGAAAAATATATTTGACTTTTATTAATCATTGTCTTATGTGGATATCTCTCACGTCCTTCAACGCGCTGAGTGCCACGGTGACTGACAGTGTAAAACATGGCATAGAACTATAAAAATTGCTGTAATTTTGCGCGTATAAACCGCGGCTCAGATAAGTCTTTTTTACACTGTAAATTTGATTGTAAAAAAGAAGTCAAGCAAATGCTAAGCAAAAGTAAGTAGCATTTTACTTAAAATTTATTCTGGGTGAAAATCGACTTCTCTGAGGTGCGACGGATACGCGCGAAATTTCGGTACATTGATTTAAAAGTAATTATTCAGATAGTATAATCGTGTAATTAATATAATTTAACTAAATTTGAAATACATTCTCAGTAATTATTTACAACAATATAGATCTGTATAGCTATATCAGTTCAATTTTTAATTTCTGTAATTTCACGTGTAAAAGACTCTTAGTGTGTTATATAGAAGAGCAAATATAAGTGTAAAGATATTTTAATAAAAAGACTTTTAATAAAAAGTCGAAAATGTTAAAAAAAATTGCGAGGTACAATAAAAAGCAGAATAATTGTAGCGGTTTTTATTACAAGAAAAAAAGTAAAACCATCAATAAAGTTTATTTGTATAATTATTGTAGTACTTGTTCCATTTTAACTCTTTCAGTATTTGATCGTAAATGTTTCTAAAATTCACTAAAAAATGATTTTGTAATTTTTTTTGTATTTCATAAATTTTTAGAGTAGAAAATCCCCCCCCACAAGAAAAAGGCAACAGAAACTGAAAGTGCAAGCTATAAATTTGGAATTGTACTCCCCGAAATGTCACATTTACATGGGACATCACTCATTTAGAGAATGTTGTGTTATTATTCTGTTATTATTTCAATTTTTTAATTGCTTAAAACGCGTATAACTAACAGAGTGAAAAGTATGCAAGGCGGGATTTCCAAGGGGATCGTCCGTATAGCGCAACGACGTTCTACCAGCTGAACCACTTGGAACGATACCGAGACTGCCACTTATCACTATACATGTTGGCGAGGCTACAATCGCATCACAAGATGATATATGTCTTTTTCCCTTGAGCCACCAGCTCTGGGGTAAATACGAAACTAATAAAAAAATCTAGCATCGATGAAATTGAATAAAGCTTCTTAATTATTGGGAAGTTTTTTTGTTGAAAATTTCTCATGCCTTGCATTCAGTATTATTTCAAAGGTTTAATTGCTTAACTTTTTAACGGACAAAGCATTTTCATCACTAAGACGTTGAAATAAATAAATGACACAAAAAAATATAATTCTAAATAAGAAACATATATTTTTCAATTATGTAATAAAATGGATTTGTTTAAAATAAAATTCGGGTGTCCTTGTTGAATAGCCTAATTAAAATTATGTGATTTCGTAGAGAAACCAATGAATGTTAAAGGGTTAAAAGGCTTATAACCAATAGTGTGAAAAAGTGTCCAAACCGGGACTTAAAAATTTCAAATAAAATTGAATGAAAGGCGTGAGAAATTTTCTACAGAAAAATTTCCAGTACAGAGCTACAATTCTCCGGTTTTTTAGATACCAGTATTTTAATAAAGAAAATTTTTCTTCATTGAATTGAAACACATCGGTGATTAACCCCTTCGCGACGGGAAACTTTAACGAAATTTTTAATGTTTTGGCACCGGTTTTTAAAAAGAGAAATGTGTGTCTTATTAACCATTTAATCGTCGGGCTCGAGACATTCACGGGTTGCAAACTTTAGGGCTTGTTTGATTTCCACCAGTTTTATTAAATAGTGTAATTGGTTTTATTCTTGTACCATTTTACTTGTCATTAAATAATATGAATATTTTTTTTCAAAAAAGTGGTGGCAATAATGAATTTGAATTTTTTAACCGCAATTTAAAGCTACCATTAAGGCATAGCTGCCAGCTTTCAACTAATCTTCCGTAATACCTGGATTAATTTGATCAAGGTTAACTTCATTTCAAACCAGAAAATATGTTTCATGAAATTTAATTTCAGGACAGTTAGTGAAATATACTTAATTTCATTTCTTTAAAAAAATTCTGGTTCGAAACTCATTAAGCCAGGGTTAAATTAACAGATGTATTACGGATAATCGATGTCAAGTTGGCACCTACGCATTAAGGGGTTAAGTCGAGAAAATGCTCCAATTCAATAAGGTGAAATTTGCAGTAAAATTTTACTGGTGGGGATAAACAAGGATTCTTAAGCCTTTTTGAGGCACGTATAAGTGTCGCTCGTCCCCAAGGGGTTAAACAGAACCAAATTTTCTCTAATTAACAGTGGTTTATAAAAAGCCGGAGACTTGGCAACTCTGCCAGTAACTATGTAGATTTATTATTCTGTTATTGGTCTTCATTGAGAGACAAGAAACAGATTTGTTAACTTTTTGCTAACAGACTGAATTGAGTGATGTCTTTCTCACCGAAGTTACTTTTCTAAAAAAGTGGCAATTAATTGCATTCGGGTAGTAATTCTATTTTCCATCACAGATTGAGATTTATTTTTGTGATTTCACACAACGACCACAGTAATGAAGCTTTTTTATGAGTTTATTTAAAAAACGAAAAAAAAATCATACCATAAAAATAAAGTTCCAAATTATATTTATTAAAGACTGAATTCTTTATCAACTGTGTTTCTCACATAACTAAGCAAACCCATTCGGAAGCTTAGACAAATGCAAAAGAGAAAAACAATATTTGGCGTTTATGCATCATTGTCTTATGTGGGTATTTTTTATTTAAGAAAAGAAGTCAAGTAAATTCTAAACAAAAGTAAGTCACATTTTCTTTAAAATAAATTCTGGGTGGAAATCGACTTATCTGAGGTGCGGCGGATGAGCGCGAAATTACGGTACATTGTTTTAAAAGTAATTATTTAGATAGTATAATCGTGTAGTAAATATAAGTTAACCACTTAACCGTCTGCCCCGAGATAAGTCGGGGGTAAAAGCACTATTTCCCCATACCCTTCGCCGGTGTAAATTTGAAATACATTTTCAGTAATTATTTAAAACAATAAAGATCTGTATATCTAAACCAGTTTAAGTATTAATTTCAGTAGATTCATATGTAAAGGACTCTTAGTGTGTTATATAGCAGAGCAAATATAAGTGTAGTAATTATAAGTATAGTAGTAAGTATAACTCTTAAATAAAAATCAATAAGCGTTTAATAAGCGTAACGAGAAACTGTAAGTTAAAAATACAAATAGATTAGTTATAGCGATTTTTAATACTAGAAAAAGATGTGACAGTATCTACAAAGCATAACTGTTTAATTATTCAAATACTTGTTCTATTTTAACTTTTTCAACAACTGATCTATTTTTTTTTAATTCAGTAAAAAATCTGATTTTGTAATTTTTTTTTTTTTTTTTTTTTTATTTCATCCATGTCTAGAGTTGAAAATTACACCACCTCTTCCCCTTCCCGAAAAAGCACCAGAATCTGATAGTGTAATAAATTTAGAATTGTACTCCCTAAAAAGTCATACTGACTTGGAGCATCACTGTTCTAGAGAATGTATTCAGTCGTAATTGGTCTCCATTGAGTGAGAAGGACATGAAACCCCAGCTTGTCGCTAACAGACTGAATGAGTGATAGATTTATTTCTCAATGAAGTTACTTTTCTAAAATCGCGTCGTTAAAGTGGCAATCAATTGCATTCGGCCAGTCATCCCATTTTCTAACACAGATTGATTTTTCTTTCTTCGTTTTTTTTCTTTTGATTTCACATATGGCTATTGTAATGGAGCTTTCTTTCATGAATTTATATAAAAAAAATACACAATTAACCCATTAACGCCCGAATTATTTTCTTCGCAAAAATTTAAATTTTGTTTATCCCACCACTTTTAAAATCAAATTAACTTTTATCTAAATTTATCAAGGATTCTGTCCCGTGAAATAAGGCATATATTTACTACCTTCCTCTTTACTGGTGGGAAAAACGCTTTCTTGCTGTTTTTGTAACCGTCCTCAAAAGAGGACGCTGGGCGTTAATGGGTTAATACCAGAAAAATGAAGTTGCAAATTGCATCTATAAAAAACTGAATTCAGTGTTTTGTGCACTCTAAAAAAAATGTGTAAATTTACACACAAAAATGTGTAAATCGATGATACAAAAACGACATGTCTATGTGTGTAAATTTGTGTGTAAATTGCGCCAAATGTGTAAATTTCAGAATACACATTTTAATGTATAATTTGATGATAAGTCCAAATGCGTAAAAGTTATCTGATAACTCTTGAAATACACACTTTAATGTGTGAACTGCACTGAAATACACATATTTCTGAGCACTATTTTTACACATAAATATGTGTAATACTCTTTTTTTACATATATTTTTGTGCAATAGGAAAATACCTACAATGTTGCGTAATACGCAAAATACACATGTTTTTGTGTTATGTACAGAATGCACAGATTTTTGTGTATTATTCTGTTTTTACACATATGTCTATGTAACATGGAAAACACATTTTTGTGTAATATTTAAAATACATAGGTTTTTGTATACAAAAATTTACCTTATTCTTTGATGTGTAAACTGCGAAAAAGTTTTTAAAATAGCAAAACAAAATTACATGAAGAACAAATTCGTATGCTTGACTTGTTTCTAAGTACGCGATCGTAATTATGTAAATACGTAATAACTATAGTTGTCATTCAATCCGTCCGTCTGTCTATCTGTCCGTTCGCATATAACAACGCAAAAACTACTTATCCGAATTGTTTGAAATTTAAAATACATAACTCTTGCATAATTTTATCAAGTCGTTTCAATTTTTATGAAAATGAGATGCATAATTCAATTATAGAGACAGTCAAAAGCGTTTCCTTGCATAACGGCCCATGTATAAAAATAGTTTCAAGTGCCTTTTAATAATGTTACACGTTTTCGAACATAATAAAATTGACTTGCATCTATGAAGTATATACTACAATATAAATTCTGTATAATCTGTAGTACAGAGAATAGTTTTTATTAATTTACAGGGCCATACTAAAATATTACATTACATTATGGTAAAGAAGGAAACATTGTTTGGGACGCGTTTCAATTTTATAAAAATCAATCTGAAAAAAAGTTATAATTGCTTCTGTGTCTGTAATTGGATTTGGTGTAAACATTTGAATTTTTCGGACTAGGTTAAAAAAAACTATTTCTTCTGATATCAAATGACATTTTTTTTAGAGTTTTTATTTATTTTTCTTGTAGTTTTTGAATGCAATACGCTTATAAAAAGTCTTCAATTTAAAAATCACAAACGAAAAACCATGAATTGAAATCTATGAAAAGCTGTCTTTTGTCATCGGTAGAAAATGAAATAAGAAATGTATAGCATGTAAAATAATGAAAACTCGAAGTTTTATAGCAAAATATATTATAAACACGCTGAAATAGATAGTATTTAAACCGAATAATTATTTTAAATGCTATATAATGTTAAAACTGCAAATATGTACTCTTATGTTACAATATGTGATTTTAAACATGAAGAAATGATTTAAAACACAAAAATAATAAATTATTTTTTCCAAATTTGTAATAAGCAGAAAATAACACACTTCTCATCCATATTATAATTTTCAAGTGTTAAATTGTAAAATAAATGAACTTACCTTTGAAAAAAAATCTGTTCTGGGCTATCAAAATTCAAAATTCATTTTAGCAATAATGATCTAAAACTGCTCAAGTGATCAAACTCAGTATCGTCGTATGTTGAGAATTCTAAGAACATATGTGGCAAAAATGCTATGGTGGATGATAGCAGTAATAAATAAGACCCCCGATTAAGGGTGTATTTTAATACAAATTGCCTTTTTTCTGATTTATTTTTAAATTCATTTTTTCTCTCAAGCGCATCAAACTGGCAAATTCTCTTATTTAGAAAGTATATTAGGTCCCGTGCTTTTCAATTTTTTGATAAATGCAGAAAATATTGCAAAAAAAAAAAAAATGCTGTTAAAGTCAACGTTTTAAACCGAATTTTCCGAAGCGGGAGATCTGGGAACGAAAAAAAGAGTCATACTGGGGAAATAATAGTTTATAAATCTAATTCTAATGAATTTAACAAAAAATAAAATCACACGACATCTTATAGATCTCTTTAAAAGTCACATCAGCAAGTTTCGTGTTTTTACTTCTAAAAGTGAGTCTGAAATTGTATCAGAAAATTTCGAACTGTTGAAGGTGAAAAAAATGTTTTCGAATGCACCCTTAATGCTCGCTGGTCATTTTGACTTTAGTGTACATCGCAGTTATGTAACACGGAGATACAAAGGTGTAATTCACTTTACATTATGATCTGACTGAAGCAAAATTCAAACTTTAAAAAATTTAGTTATTAAAAAACAATTTTAATCATTCATTGCGAAAATTACATTTTTATTTATAAAATTGTACATTTAAAAATAATAACTCTTGCTATCTATGATTATCATTTTTAAAAACAAAGCTCATTTTTCAGGTCTTATATGAAAGTTTTTGCACAATTTTCCAAGAATCTATGTTGCCAGGGCCAATATCACTCTGATATCGTCATAAAATAATACAAGCGGATTTATAAGAATTTACTATAGTGGCTTTAAATGAAATGTGATAAAAAAAATTTCATATAATTGTCTGTTAGAAATCCATATAATCGTACTTATTTTTACCAGACACAGCTAAAAATAAAGAAGGAATACACAATTAATCACTTTTTTATGTGAATGAGGTATAAAATTGCAGACCATGCATAAAATGAAGTCACACTTTGGTATATTGTCATTAATATTTTATTTACAAGATTAGAGAATAGTTATAAATAAAAAAAAATTATTTTAACGCTCCGCCTATCAGACAGTTCCGACGGATCGGCCAACAAAAATTAGTTAAAAATTCCGTAACATTAGGGTGTAAAAAAATCATGATTTAAAAAGTAATAATAATAAAAATTGGATTTTTGTATTTAAACCATATTTCTTTTTATTTAAATCGGATATTTTTTTTTTCTCCAGCATTGAAATATTGAATAGATATAGGTTTAGGTTATAGATTTTTAAGATTAATAGATTTTAGGTTTCTAAAACAATTGGACCTTTATTTACAAACATAATCTATGTTTTTACACTTTAATTAATAAAGTTTAATTCTTAGTTAGTAATTACAAAAATTATAAAAACTGTAAATTAGTAATTTCATTAATTAATGTAATACTATACAGTTATACACATTAACATTTTGTAATAATTATGTAAAACTATATTTAAAAAATAGTGATTTTACATTTATTAAAATTATCAGTAGCTGCATTTAATTTTAAATTGATTACAATCCTTAATTAGATATATAATACATATTGTAATGCTTTAATTACTAAAACGATAATTCAGTATTTACCATTCATTCTAAAAAGTAAAAGGACAGGATGCTTATACATTATATACGTTGTATATGTCACATATATCATATGTACACTGAAAAAAATGAAATACTCAAAAATGAGTACATCGATGTACTCATACTGAATTGAGTATGTTTTGATCAAAAATGATCACATTGCTTTCTCAATTTTGAAACATCACATGTTATCAAATTCAAACAAACGTAATTTTGTACCCTGTAATTGTTTATTTCATTCATGGTGGCATAAGATATGCTTATTAATGTAAATATTAAATTATATGCAGTAATTTAAAATAATTTAAAAGTGCTTGCAAAAAATGCTCTTTACTATAAAAATATTCAAATTGGGTATTTTGCTAGTAATTTTTGCTATTTTTCTTAATAAACAATCAATTAAACTTTTATTGTTAATAATTTTGAGCAAAAAAATAAATGATAGTATATTTTTGCTTTAATTTATAAGTTAAGGGGCAGTTCATAGCTATTTACATTTGAAAACAGACATGGAATCAAAAATGAGTACATGTGTTTCTTAAATTTGAGTACATTTGTTTCGGAGCTATATTGAGTATGTGAAGTATTTAAAATTGAGTACTTTTAACTCAATTTTGAGTAGCATAAAAATATATTGACTAAAAGTTTTCTTTTTTATATTTGCAATGATCAGAAACTTATACGCATTCTTATAATTCTATCAATTTTCAAATAAGAAATTGCAAAGAATATGAATTTACCTTTATAAAGAAATTATTTTTAAACACCACCAGACTTTTTAATTTTATGAAACTTATGATATTGACTTTAGCAATAACGATATCAAACTATTAAAATAAATGTGCTAAGCCCTTTCAGGCACACTGTGCCCGGTTTGGGATACCAAATTTTAATTCCAAATTTGCGAATTTAACCAATAATATTTTAGTAAAATTTTGATTTTACAATAAAAGCTTAAATTAAGGACTTCAAAGTATCTAAAAAATTCGTTTGGGAATTCCGGTTCAATAATTTTTCACCTTACTAACCACTAAATTTACCCGCGCAGGAATGGGTTAAAAACATTTGTCTTCCGAAAGTCATATCCAACATACATTCTTTTACCGACTTACTGCCATTGATGAAAGCAGCAAGATAACATGATTAAGCCCATTGTAAGTATGCGAATGATGCTTGTATTGGTAAACACTTAATACCTTTCACACGCATGTCATGCTTTTTTCCGGTGTGCGTTAAAATATAGATTTTTATATATTTTTAGACCACAAAATTCATTTGTGTGGAAATCATACAGAAAAAACAAAAGAAAGTCCCCGTTCTGTCCATTCTAGGTTTTTGTCAAATGATGTTTCAATTGTCAACCATTTTCATAAATTCAGGGATACAATCTAGGTGTACAGTATGTCAAAAAATAAACCCGAGTTTTCTGTAAAAAGTGTAGTGAAGTGCGGCATAAAAATTGTTCACTCATTGTTCATTGTTCAGGTAATGTAATGATGAAAAGTAAAGCGATACATAATAAAAATGCTTATGAACATTAGCAGTATAGTAATGACAGTTTCAGCTCACCGGGTGGAGGGTGGTGACCTCTAAGAGGGGTTGAAGGTCATCGGGTGTTCGAGCTGTAAGAGGGGGGTGGGGTGAAGGTCATCGTGCGTCACGCAAGGTTAAGATGACGTCATCTTATAGGATGAGTGTGTTTTAGATAAGAATTTTTTTTTTTTTTAATTTTAAGCGGGAATTTTAGGGAGTTAGAATTTTTTTGTTGTGTTATAGTACGATGATGTTTTTTTAATTTTAATGCGGGGACTTTAAAATTTTCGGTGCACTTTCGTTTTAGATAAGAATTTTTTTTAATTTTAAGCGGGAATTTTAGGGAGTTAGAATTTTTTTTGTTGTGTTACAGTACGATAATGTTTTTTTTTTTTTTTTTTTTTTTTTTTAATGCGGGGATTTTAAAATTTTCGGTGCACTTTAGTTTTAGGATTTATTTATTTATTTATTTCTTTTTAATTTCAATGCGGGGACTTTAAAAATTTTCGGTGCACTTTAGTTTAAGGATTTATTTTTTTGATTTTAAGCGGGAATTTTAGGGAGATTGATTTTTTTTTTCACCGTGTTCTTTGATGAGGGGTTAAGCGGGTATTTGGGGACACAGAATGTTTTTTTTTTCTGTACTATTATACGAGTGGTTTTTAATTTTAATGTGGTGACTAAAAAATTTTCAGTTTGGTATAATTTAAGAGTTTATTTTTTTTTTATTTTAAGCGGGAATTTTGGGGAGATTGATTTTTTTTTTTTTTTTTTCACCGTGTTTTAAATAAGGGGTTAAGCGGATATTTTGGGGACACAGAATATTTTTTTCTGTACTATTGTACGAGTGGTTTTTAATTTTAATGTGGCAACTTAAAAATTTTAAGTTTAGTGTCATTTAAGAGTTTATTTTTAGATTTTAAGCAGAAATTTTGGGGAGTTTGATTTTTTTTTTTTCCACTGTACTCTTACATGATGAGTTAAACGGGTATTTTGGGGGGAAATTATTATTTTAGACTAATCATAGGCGAAGGATATATTTTTTTTTTTCGGGGGTTGATATTTTAATAAAGAACTAATTAAGAAGGGTTCATTCATGGTGAATTAATGAATTATTTTTTTTAGGAGTAATTTTTTTAAGATTGAATTATTTTTCATTTTTTGGAGTTTTAAGCGGATATTAATGTTTAATAGGGGGACTTTAATTTTTTTGCAATGAAATTGACGTGCGCTCGTCGATGTAACCGTTCGGAGTTTATAGTTTTCTTCAAATCATGTGTGGATATTGGTTTAGAATTTCTTAGAATGACTTCCACCACCTTTATCTCTATCCATTATCATTAATAACACATGCTGGTAATGGGAATTTGGGAATAACAATTTTGAATATTTATTTAATGAAGGAACTTTAAAATTATTTCGAGTGTTATTTTTAGTCAACTAGGTTATACACTTGATATTTCAGAATAGTTAAAAAATAACTTTAAAATTTGAATGAAAAAATATGTTTCAAAATGGGATTTTACGTGCTAGCATTGAATCGTACTCGTCGCCCTAACGGTTTGGAAGGTGTGGTTTTCTTCGAACCTTGGTGAAAATTTAATTTAATTGATTATTATTATTATTTTGTGTGTTGTATGTATGTGTATGTATGTGTGTGTTGTATGCTTGTAGGTGTGTGAATGTATGTTTGTGTGTCGTATGCATGTGTGTGTGTGTGAATGTATGTTTGTGTGTTGTATGCATGTGTGTGTCTTTGTGTTGTATGTATGTGTATGTTGTATGTATGTGTGTGTGTGTGTATGTATGTATGTGTGTGTTGTATGTATGTACATGTTGAATGTATGTGTGTGTAATTTTTTTTGCCGATAGGTGTGATCTTTAGCTGAAAGTGACCTAGGGTCAAAACTTTTACCCAGGAATCGCCACGGGGAGGCAGATCACATGATTCCCGTATTGCACACATTCACATACATTATTTTGAGCGATATTTTTAGTGAACCATAATATGCAATTGAATTTGTAGAATAATTAAAAAAATAACTTTAAAATTTAAATGAAAGAATGTTTCAAAATGGAATTTTACGTACTAACATTTAATCGCGCTCGTCGGTTTTTACTGTTTGGAGTCTATCATTTTCCTTTAACCTTGGAAAACCTTGCGTTAATAAGGATATTTCAGAAAGACCCCCACTTTGGGTACTCTTTTAAAATAAAATTTGTAATGAGATGTGTTCGCGCGCGTCGACCTAACTGTTTGGAGTATCAACATAAAATCAACAAATTAATACAAAATATTTCACACAATAAAAAACGAAATATTAAAATCGCCAACTCAAAATGAAATCTCATGCAATTAGAATAAAAACATTAAAAAAAATCGCCAAATTAAAAGATTATTCTTATCTCACAATAAATATTCTGAAAGACCTATTCAAAAATTCTAGATGAGATTAAAGTTTTTATTCAAAATTCAAATAAAACTTCTTAAGTTTTGACATGTCACTAAAAATTTAAAGCAAACATTTTTTCAAAGTATAATTATCAAAGATTAATTTTTCTAATAATTAACTCGTGTAAAGATAGTTCAAAGTGCAATGATTCACCATTTGCCTTTTAAATCTTAGAACATATTATCTGTGGTATAAACATCACGTTATGTAAAAAATATAAATAAATATTAGTAGTTTTAAAATAATTTTTATTCGAATGGGTAGTTTGATAAATTAATAACATTAAAATTTTTTGGATAAAAAAAAAATAATAACGATTGAGAAACTAACCATTTCAAAATATTTTCTTGGCATAAATGAATTTAAAAGTATTAAAACCCTTTTCAAAATATTTTGATAAAACCAACTTTCATACAATTCAAAAAGTTTTTATATGAAAATTGAATATTTTTTTTTCTTAAGAGAAATATTTTACGTGAGTGAAAAAGTGAGAGTCAGTAAATTTATGAATCACTTTAAAATATTACCACGCAATAAATTGTTTTGAAACTATATTCTTAAACATATTAATATTTAAAAGTTAAGTCATTTTATACATTTTATATTCAAAATATACTTACCAACATATGAATTCGCCTTCAATCCGCACTTTCTTGAAGAGTAATGTTTGATAAACTCTTATCAACACAGCATGTTGTTGTGAATCACTAGCAAGTTAAGACAGATATGATATGACTAATCATTACGTTTTTCCCAAAGATGTGAAGTCATTCTTATCAAATCCTATTCTGAATGAGAAATATTTCAATTGCAATTAACTTCAGATTTTGTTATTTAATAATTATTTTTTTAATTTGACAATTTTAATTAATGTTTTAGTGAAATTACCTTTAAGATTTTAATTTTTTTTTATTGCTTATACTTTTTCAAACATGTACATTCCTATTTGTAAATAGTAAATCATAAAAAAAATTTGAATGATTTTATTATTATTATTGTTAGACATTATATTTGAAAATCATTTAAACTTTTAGCTTTTATCATTATTATTATTATTTAGATATTAAGAAGTGACGAAGACCTGTAGAATTAATCTCATCTTAAAACTGATTAATATTCCAAGAAAAATTTATTCTGTTATATTTTAATTTACCAAACATATATCTTAATATTCATTAACACACTTCTTATTTAATGAATAATATATTTGATGAATAATATATTTTATAATATATATGAGATTTTAATCTTTTTTAAAAAAAATTGGGTTATGTTATTTCATACACATACGTTCTTATTCGAAAATTCAAAACCATAAAAAACATCGTTGGTTGATTTTTTATTTTTAATTAGATATTGTATTGGAAAAGCATTAAAACCTTTCATTTTTATCCCATTTAGACTTCAAAAAGTGTCGAAGATCTAACTGCTTTGCAAAGACTTAAAACTAGTGATTTGATGAGTCATACTTTCTGTGGCTTGTTTACAATTTTGAAATTATCTTTATTAATTACCAAACTTCTCATTTTTTTTAAACACCACACTAATCATTGCTCCCATTACTTAATCACGTAAATATAATTTATATCGTTTTTGATTATCAGTTTTACACTAACATTTGACACCTATACGTATGTGTTGTATTAATTCTGTTAGTTTAATTCCTGAAATATCAAATTTAAAAACTAATTCTTCAGAATATGACTCGATGCAATTTACTCATTTTATACAAGTTAACTTTACTACTTGACAGAAATATATTCAAACGCAAAGCGATTTAACTTTCACATTTTTAAACTTATTTATATAATGTACTAACATTTATTCATAATATGCATAATTTTATTAAAATTACTGAAGAAAATAAAATTTATACTATGTAAAAAATTAAAACACCATTTAAAAATATTAAACAACAATAACAACAAATTTATAATTAAGAGATGAATAAATATAAATATATGAATCACACAATAATAAAAAGAAATACTTAATCATTCATAAAAATTTTCATCTTCTTAAATTTTTTACAATGAAAGACTATCACAGTTGAATATTTAGCTTTCTCTTCATAACTTTATCGAGAAATATGTAATGTATACCACACGATTTCATTAAATGAATCACAATACAATTCAAACTTCTCATTTTCAATGTTTTATATATACTAGTGTTTATCAAATAGGTGTTTATTCTGAACAATCATTACTTAGTATATTGATGAAAAGTTTGTGTTGAACGGTTTTTAACTCAAATGGTGTGAGAGAAGAATATATTAGGACAGAAGTTATTAAATATAGAGTCTTTAAAGTTTATACCCCTGCAAGAATTGGCATTTCAAGAAACAAAGTTGTATCATATTTGAAAGCATTCTTTATATTCGAAACACACACGTGATCACGATCACATCACTGAAGAGTATAGAGAAGCTGTTTATGTTGTATATAATTTGAATTTTCATTAACACAATATTATAAGCGAAATTTTTCGACAGTTTGAAAAATTATGATGCACAACGTCTGCACACGTTAACACAGAATAAGATTAGCTTATGCCCTTTCGATGATAAGCGTTATTTGCAGGTAAGATGTATTAACATAACAACATTTTCTTGGTAATTTTACTCGCAGGTTTCGAAACCACAAACATCTGATCATACTTCTCATTTTTAACACTCGACGCTAACCATTGGGCTATTAAAGCCCGTAATTTAGTAACTAAAAAGTAAGAAAGATCATCGAAAGTGATTATTTCACACATGCAAAAATAATTTTTACTGTGACTTATTAGTTAAAAATCACGAAGAAAAGAAAAAAAACACATATGTTTGGATTATTTGGAGATTTTATGAGTCACTTCATCAGTTAGACACATCCACTTCTTATGAATCACTTCTTATGCTTAAATGTTCAAACACTTGCTTTTATGAAATGTATTATATTTTAGTTTGTCAGTGATAGTGTGATAACTTGTTAATAATTTTAGTATCATTAAAAAATTTAAAAAAAAATCAAACGTTAATAATTAATTAAAAAAAATACAATGCAGTATTAAAGGTTTGAACAAATTATTAAAATAATTTTATAAAACTTTTCAAATTACTTTAAAATGTTTCACTAATATTTAGTAATCGACAAATTTTAATGTTCATAATTATTTATGTGACTTAGGTTTTCTGTTTTAACTGTTAAGTTATTAGATTCCCCCTTCATGTACATCTCATTGATATGTTTTAATCAACCAACCATTCGACTGTTTTCATAATCAACTGTTATGTATGTGAGTTAGGTTTTCAGTTTTAATTGTTAAATTATTACATCTCCCCCCTCCCTTTCACTTACATCTCATTAATAAGTTTTCAACAACCAACCACCCAACTTTTTTTTTTCGTAATCAACTATTTATTTACCCTAACAACCAACTATTCATTTATCCTAGCAACCAAAAAGCTTTTATCGTCACATGAACAAAATTTTTAAGATGAAAGACTTGTCATTTTTAATCGAAAAAACAATGACTTGTGTAATAAATTTTTTCCTTGCTTAAATGAAACCTTCGCATGTGTATGGTAAAACTTGGAAAATTTCATTTAATGCACAAATTTAAAGTTAACAGGTAAGGTCTTCACACATCTTTTAGTATTTTACTAACACTTTATCAAATATCTTTAGAAGAGAACAGAATTTTAAATAATTATTTTAATAAAAATTCTCTTTTTTAAGTGACATTACTAAACTTACTTGAAAAATTAACTTGGCAAAGCAGGTTTTCACTGTTTCAACTTAGTAATATTCATAAGTTTTATATCATAATCAACTTGTTTGGTTATGTCCCAGCATGGTTTTATAAAATGTATCGAAAAAGACCTTTAATATTAATGTTTAAAAATATGCACTTAGTCTTTTAAAGATAAATATTTTCACTTCTTTTATTTAAAAACATTTTTAAATAAAATTATTACAGTTGCCAATTTTTCTCAGTGTTATGAAATGTGCATGCAAAACTTTTTAATTATAACTTTCACATTTTAGTATTTCAAATTATTGTTTTCAATGTGTACTAAAATTTGAAAAAATATTTAATTTTCATGCATAATTAAATTAAAATAGTTTAATAATAAAGACACATTTAACATTCTGTACTCACCTAATTCATCATCATCGCAAAAGCACGTCCAACACACTCCAGGGTTTAGGAAGAAATGAAAAAAAATTCAAAGTCCTTATCAGAAAATGTTATCAGATAACCTTATCTTAAGCTATGTGACGTCACAGAACATGTGTCAACTAATCACGTGATGTATATCACGTGACTAGCGCTTTGTATTCTAGATTGGTTCTTATAAAAATTCATTTATGAAGTAATTTAATCATTCTTCTTATTATTAACTAATTAATTAATCTTATTAATTTAATTAATTAATTAATCTTATTAATTTAATTAATTAATCTTATTAATTAGTATCTTAGTAATCTTAAGCGCTAGTCACGTGATATACATCACGTGATTAATTGACACATGTTCTGTGACGTCACATAGCTTAAGATAAGGTTATCTGATAACATTTTCTGATAAGGACTTTGAATTTTTTTTCATTTCTTCCTAAACCCTGGAGTGTGTTGGACGTGCTTTTGCGATGATGATGAATTAGGTGAGTACAGAATGTTAAATGTGTCTTTATTATTAAACTATTTTAATTTAATTATGCATGAAAATTAAATATTTTTTCAAATTTTAGTACACATTGAAAACAATAATTTGAAATACTAAAATGTGAAAGTTATAATTAAAAAGTTTTGCATGCACATTTCATAACACTGAGAAAAATTGGCAACTGTAATAATTTTATTTAAAAATGTTTTTAAATAAAAGAAGTGAAAATATTTATCTTTAAAAGACTAAGTGCATATTTTTAAACATTAATATTAAAGGTCTTTTTCGATACATTTTATAAAACCATGCTGGGACATAACCAAACAAGTTGATTATGATATAAAACTTATGAATATTACTAAGTTGAAACAGTGAAAACCTGCTTTGCCAAGTTAATTTTTCAAGTAAGTTTAGTAATGTCACTTAAAAAAGAGAATTTTTATTAAAATAATTATTTAAAATTCTGTTCTTTTCTAAAGATATTTGATAAAGTGTTAGTAAAATACTAAAAGATGTGTGAAGACCTTACCTGTTAACTTTAAATTTGTGCATTAAATGAAATTTTCCAAGTTTTACCATACACATGCGAAGGTTTCATTTAAGCAAGGAAAAAATTTATTACACAAGTCATTGTTTTTTCGATTAAAAATGACAAGTCTTTCATCTTAAAAATTTTGTTCATGTGACGATAAAAGCTTTTTGGTTGCTAGGATAAATGAATAGTTGGTTGTTAGGGTAAATAAATAGTTGATTACGAAAAAAAAAAGTTGGGTGGTTGGTTGTTGAAAACTTATTAATGAGATGTAAATGAAAGGGAGGGGGGGAGATGTAATAATTTAACAACTAAAACTGAAAACCTAACTCACATACATAACAGTTGATTATGAAAACAGTCGAATGGTTGGTTGATTAAAACATATCAATGAGATGTACATGAAGGGGGAATCTAATAACTTAACAGTTAAAACAGAAAACCTAAGTCACATAAATAATTATGAACATTAAAATTTGTCGATTACTAAATATTAGTGAAACATTTTAAAGTAATTTGAAAAGTTTTGTAAAATTATTTTAATAATTTGTTCAAACCTTTAATACTGCCTTGTATTTTTTTTAAATTAATTATTAACGTTTGATTTTTTTAAAAATTTTTTAAAGATACTAAAATTATTAACAAGTAATCACACTATCACTGATAAACTAAAATATAATACATTTCATAAAAGCAAGTGTTTGAACATTTAAGCATAAGTAGTGATTCATAAGAAGTGAATATGTCTATTTAACTGATGAGGTGACTCATAAAATCTCCAAGTAATCCAAAACATATGTGATTTTTTTCTTTTCTTCGTGATTTTTAACTGATAAGTCACAGTAAAAATTATTTTTGCATGTGTGAAATAATCACTTTCGATGATCTTTCTTACTTTTTAGTTACAAAATTACGGGCTTTAATAGCCCAATGGTTAGCGTCGAGTGTTAAAAATGAGAAGTATGATCAGATGTTTGTGGTTTCGAAACCTGCGAGTAAAATTACCAAGAAAATGTTGTTATGTTAATACATCTTACCTGCAAATAACGCTTATCATCGAAAGGGCATAAGCTAATCTTATTCTGTGTTAACGTGTGCAGACGTTGTGCATCATAATTTTTCAAACTGTCGAAAAATTTCGCTTATAATATTGTGTTAATGAAAATTCAAATTATATACAACATAAACAGCTTCTCTATACTCTTCAGTGATGTGATCGTGATCATGTGTGCGTTTCGAATATAAAGAATGCTTCCAAATATGACACATCTTTCTTTCTTGAAATGCCAATTCTTGCATGGCTATAAACTTTAAAGACTCTATATTTAATAACTTCTGTCCTAATATATCCTTCTCTCACACCATTTGAGTTAAAAACCGTTCAACACAAACTTTTCATCAATATCCTAAGTAATGATTGTTCAGAATAAACACCTATTTGATAAACACTAGTATATATAAAACATTGAAAATGAGAAGTTTGAATTGTATTGTGATTCATTTAATGAAATCGTGTGGTATACATTACATATTTCTCGATAAAGTTATGAAGAGAAAGCTAAATATTCAACTGTGATAGTCTTTCATTGTAAAAAATTTAAGAAGATGAAAATTTTTATGAATGATTAAGTATTTCTTTTTATTATTGTGTGATTCATATATTTATATTTATTCATCTCTTAATTATAAATTTGTTGTTATTGTTGTTTAATATTTTTAAATGGTGTTTTAATTTTTTACATAGTATAAATTTTATTTTCTTCAGTAATGTTAATAAAATTATGCATATTATGAATAAATGTTAGTACGTTATATAAATAAGTTTAAAAATGTGAAAGTTAAATCGCTTTGCGTTTGAATATATTTCTGTCAAGTAGTAAAGTTAACTTGTATAAAATGAGTAAATTGCATCGAGTCATATTCTTAAGAGTTAGTTTTTAAATTTGATATTTCAGGAATTAAACTAACAGAATTAATACAACACATACGTATAGGTGTCAAATGTTAGTAGTTTGAAGTCTAAATGGGATAAAAATGAAAGGTTTTAATGCTTTTCCAATACAATATCTAATTAAAAATAAAAAATCAACCAACGATGTTTTTTATGGTTTTGAATTTTCGAATAAGAACGTATGTGTATGAAATAACATAACCCAATTTTTTTTTAAAAAGATTAAAATCTCATATATATTATAAAATATATTATTCATCAAATATATTATTCATTAAATAAGAAGTGTGTTAATGAATATTAAGATATATGTTTGGTAAATTAAAATATAACAGAATAAATTTTTCTTGGAATATTAATCAGTTTTAAGATGAGATTAATTCTACAGGTCTTCGTCACTTCTTAATATCTAAATAATAATAATAATGATAAAAGCTAAAAGTTTAAATGATTTTCAAATATAATGTCTAACAATAATAATAATAAAATCATTCAAATTTTTTTTATGATTTACTATTTACAAATAGGAATGTACATGTTTGAAAAAGTATAAGCAATAAAAAAAAATTAAAATCTTAAAGGTAATTTCACTAAAACATTAATTAAAATTGTCAAATTAAAAAAATAATTATTAAATAACAAAATCTGAAGTTAATTGCAATTGAAATATTTCTCATTCAGAATAGGATTTGATAAGAATGACTTCACATCTTTGGGAAAAACGTAATGATTAGTCATATCATATCTGTCTTAACTTGCTAGTGATTCACAACAACATGCTGTGTTGATAAGAGTTTATCAAACATTACTCTTCAAGAAAGTGCGGATTGAAGGCGAATTCATATGTTGGTAAGTATATTTTGAATATAAAATGTATAAAATGACTTAACTTTTAAATATTAATATGTTTAAGAATATAGTTTCAAAACAATTTATTGCGTGGTAATATTTTAAAGTGATTCATAAATTTACTGACTCTCACTTTTTCACTCACGTAAAATATTTCTCTTAAGAAAAAAAAATATTCAATTTTCATATAAAAACTTTTTGAATTGTATGAAAGTTGGTTTTATCAAAATATTTTGAAAAGGGTTTTAATACTTTTAAATTCATTTATGCCAAGAAAATATTTTGAAATGGTTAGTTTCTCAATCGTTATTATTATTTTTTTTTATCCAAAAAATTTTAATGTTATTAATTTATCAAACTACCCATTCGAAAAAAAATTATTTTAAAACTACTAATATTTATTTATATTTTTTACATAACGTGATGTTTATACCACAGATAATATGTTCTAAGATTTAAAAGGCAAATGGTGAATCATTGCACTTTGAACTATCTTTACACGAGTTAATTATTAGAAAAATTAATCTTTGATAATTATACTTTGAAAAAATGTTTGCTTTAAATTTTTAGTGACATGTCAAAACTTAAGAAGTTTTATTTGAATTTTGAATAAAAACTTTAATCTCATCTAGAATTTTTGAATAGGTCTTTCAGAATATTTATTGTGAGATAAGAATAATCTTTTAATTTGGCGATTTTTTTTAATGTTTTTATTCTAATTGCATGAGATTTCATTTTGAGTTGGCGATTTTAATATTTCATTTTTTATTGTGTGAAATATTTTGTATTAATTTGTTGATTTTATGTTGATACTCCAAACAGTTAGGTCGACGCGCGCGAACACATCTCATTACAAATTTTATTTTAAAAGAGTACCCAAAGTGGGGGTCTTTCTGAAATATCCTTATTAACGCAAGGTTTTCCAAGGTTAAAGGAAAATGATAGACTCCAAACAGTAAAAACCGACGAGCGCGATTAAATGTTAGTACGTAAAATTCCATTTTGAAACATTCTTTCATTTAAATTTTAAAGTTATTTTTTTAATTATTCTACAAATTCAATTGCATATTATGGTTCACTAAAAATATCGCTCGAAATAATGTATGTGAATGTGTGCAATATGGCAATCATGTGGTCTGCCTCCCCGTGGCGATTCCTGGGTAAAAGTTTTGACCCTAGGTCACTTTCTGCTAAAGATCACACCTATCGGCAAAAAAAATCACACACACATACATATAGTATGATCATGAGTAGCCAATGCCAGCCGCGGTGGCATTGGCTATTCACGATCATAGAGGGCGCAATATTTTATGTTTTGGGGGTTTTAAATTACCTTTATATCCAGAGTCATTTAGTTTTTCTACTTTTTTAATTTTAATTTTATACATATTAAATTTAATATATGGTCAAAATTTATTATATTTATATGCCGCGGTGGCAATGGCTATATTCACGATCATAGGGGGCGCAATGTTATGTTTTGTTTTGATTTTTAAATTATATTTATATCCAGTGTCATTTAATTTTCTACTGATTTTTATATGTTATGAATACGGTTCTTATGAATGAACCGAAACATGTCAACTTTTTAATTTAATTTTTATTTGTGACACCTTCTAAGTAAATAAATATGAAATGTTTTTATACGTGAATGAACAAAAGGTGAAGTGATTTTGTTTTAGTTTTTGAAAAAACGAAAGCTAACAACAGTTTTAACATTGAATAAATATTTTTACATAAACTATTTAAATTACATTATTAGATAAATTAGGGAATATTTTCTTTTTTTTTTCAAAACAAATTTATTTCTATCTCAAAACAACTTTATTTTTATCTATTACTAATTAAGATTAATTATCTAGAGCAGCGGCTCTAAACCTATGGGTTGTGGCGGGTATTTTGGTGAGCCGCGGAACAATCGAAAATTTCCCCCAAAATACCTTTTATTTCACCTGTTTAAAAAATCCTAATAGATACAATACTTTACAACCACAATAACATTGTAATAAAAACTGTTAACTTAAGCGTCATATGCAAAAATTATTTCCCACTATCGTTCATCTTTTTTCAGTATTACCATTATTTTATGATAAATGAGAATGAACGCATTGTAAAATATATGTACTTTTACTGTTCTGCCTGCTAACTGATATCTGTCCGTAAATCAAATCTCTATAAATGAATGTTTTTTTTTCATTTTTAAGGCAATTTTTATCTGTCCTCATATGAGGTCCGTATGAAGGAGTGGGTTAAACTAAAACTTTGTGGGTGTTTTCTGACTAAAATGATTTAAACATTACATCCACACATTAGCGACGTTTAAATAATTATTAGTAAACAGTTATTGTTGCTAGGCAACAAGTAAATGGAAAATATATAATGAAATACTATACAATTTAAAAATTTAAAAAAATTCTAAAGCACAATGTTTTATATTATTTTAACATATGTATAAAAATAACCCAAATTTACAGAAATAATTAACAAAATCTGACAAATGCAAATACGAAATTTCAAATTTATAGGAATAACCTAAGAACCAAATTGGCAAAATTTCAGTATTCATAATTTATCATTTAAATCCATTAATAAAAAGAGGCATTTTCGATCAACAATTAAATTTGTCTAAATTGCCATACGAAAGCATCGTGGTGCAAAATAAAATTTTCAATACTTTCCGAACAAATAAACCAAACATAACCCAAAACTATGGAGTTAAATCCGGGTACCTCAATCAATTTCAAGGAAATCGGATGCTTTTTACGGCTGTTATTGCGGAACAGACAGACAGGGAGACAAAAAGACAGAAATAAAAAAATTTCATGTCACTGACGTTTCGGCAACTATTCTCCAGTGCTATCAGCTGGCTAACTTTTTCTAATTTAGATTTCTTGATTGGTACCACTTTTCTCAAATAGCTGATTTCTACTTGTTTCACCTTAACCCTTTCCAGTGCAAACAAGTCCTGTTCTTAAAATGAGAAATTACCGGTTGACACCGGAATTTACAAATGTTATTATTATTTTTTTTTAAAGAAATTAAGAACTTTTTAATTTAAGCTCTCATTGTAAAAGCAAAATTTTGGGCCGGAAAGGGTTAATTAATATGCCATTAAATAAGGCGAATTTTACTACTTCAAAAACGTGGGGCCAATCATGAAATCATAATGTAAGAAAATTTAGTCGACTCTCAACACTGCTATTTTGATATATTCGACAAAAGGAGACACATTACCACAGTATAACTTAAAACGAACTTCTTTTCTTTATTTGACTTACTGTCACTCAAAGACAGCAAGATGACATGATCGTAATATTTTCAATAAATGAATTGAAAGACAGGCGCGAGATATTTAATATTTTTCACATTTACAACATAGTTTTTCCGGTGTGTTTTAAAATATAGATTTTTATATTTTTTAGTATACAAAATTGATTTGTTTGGAAATCTTAAAAATTAAAGGGTAACCCCAGAGCCTGATTACTAACGGGGCACTCTCTCACCAGAAAAAAATTATAGAAATTTTCGTCTTATTTAAACGCCCTTTTCATACAAGATTACTGTCATGAATAAGGAAAAATTCTTTATTTCTTTTTCCTGGTGGGAGAATGCCCCGTTAGTAATCAGGCCCTGGGTAACCCTTTTCGGCTCAGGCAAAATCTGTAACAAAATGAGAAATTATTGACTGACACCGGAATTCACAAACGAATTTTTTACATATTTTGAAATCCTTAATTTAAGCTTTTATTGTAAAAGCAAAATTTTAGTAAAATATTACTGGTGGCTTTTGCAAGTTTGTAATTAAAACTAGGTATCCCAGACCGGGCACAGTGTGCCGGAAAGGGGTAAGGTGCAATGATAGTTGATCAATTAATTATATCTTTGATTTCTAGATATGCCTTTTTTTTTTGCCTTTCACGCTTAAAGTTATGCAATAGCCTATGATTTTCTTCATTTGCTTGTCTTGTGAAATGTGACACAGGGTACACCATTACACTGTATTTTAAGCGACAAATCGTGAAACGAGAAAGATGGTTACAGCAAATCGGTAGTTTCCCCAAAACCAAACTACTCTCGTAATCAAGAACGTGCGGACATATTAAACTTACAAGCAGCCTATTATTAATGCAGAAGCCACATACTACATTCGATCCATTGTAAAAAGGCTAGCGAAATCTTCAGGCATGTTGCCCTATTGTACATACATCAATATGCATGGCTGCCAACTACTACGCCTATTTACAGTCAAATAAACACATTAGAAACAGAAAGTTTAGTAAATAATTAAGAATATGTTCTGTAATACATAACATTGAATATATTTGGTATACATTTTACTAAAATATTTTTGTGGTTCGAAACATGTTTATAAGATTTAAATAGGCGTAGAAGTTGGCAGCTCTGCAATATGTTTTATTAAATAAGTTGTGAAACGACGTTGATTACAATTCCAGAATATGGAAGTTTGTGAATGGCTTTCGAGAAGGTTTCTAATGGAGCAGAAAGAGACATGTTACAGTTAGGCAGTGTTGCCAGACTGGGGACTTTTTAAATTTACATCATCTGACCGTCACCACTTTTTTTAAATAGTACATATTTCAGAATGTTTCATCCATTTTAAAATAGACCAAATATTTTATTTCAAAAATTTGGTGGCAGTCAAACAATTTAGGGACTTTTTTGTCCCCAATCTGGCAAGAGTGCAGTTAGGACCGCATATTTTGACTGAGTGTTACAGATATAATAATATATCAGGGTTCGCATTCATCTAGGAATTCAGAAGATTTTAATTGTTCTAGTATCAAAAATTTTGTAAAATACTAGTTGCTACATCTGAAAACGGATAATCCCTCACCCCCCCCCCCCTAATAAAGAAAACGAATATTACATTAAAAAAATTTCTTCCAAATCCTTCCAGACTAAGTGCACTGTTTTTGAAAATTTTTGATATTTTTCGTATGCATAATATGTACGAAAATTTTCAAAAATAACAAAAATTACATATACGGGGAAGCAAAATATCGGCCATTTTTCCATTTTACTTTCACAAAATACGCCATTATTTTTAGATTTAAATGTATGTTTATTACAAGTAAAACTAGTTTCATTCCATTTATTATTATCGTAATAAAGTGTAGGTTGCACAAATATTACAAAATCACATAAATTCAATGGCAATTACTAAAAATATATGTTATATATGTATATGTATATACATCCTCTAATATTTATGCAGGTGTTTTTTTACACAAACATAGAATTTTTTAACGAAATAAATTCACTTCACTTTAGGTTATTTTTTTAGTATAAGTATGTTAAAAATTTTAATATAATTATTAGCACTGTTGCTTAATAATTTAAATTTTAACAAATTAATTGTCGCATTAAATTACGGTTTAAAAACTCAAACTCATATTTGGCACAACTTTAAAATATATATATATATATATATTCATCTCATTTAATGGCAAGTAAAACGATACCAGAATAAAACCAATCACACTACTTTATAAAACTGGTGGGAATCAAACAATTCTGAATTAAAGCCGTGAAGCTTGCAACCCGTGAATGTGTCGGGCGCGACGATTAAGTCAGGGATGCAAAAATCTAGGCGCCAGAGGGTAGTCTCTCACCACTAAAATTTCAAAGTTTTTTTCGCTCAAAATTTAATAACATTCTAGCAGGAATTTTACACGAAATATTAGACGGAGAAAAACGAAATAAATTTTGTGGTGAGAAACTGCCTGCTGGCGCCTAGATTTTTACACCCCTGGATTAAGTGGTTAACTAACTTATTTATTTACAACGAATACATTTCTGAATATGTGCGTAGATCTTTTCATAGTATTGTAATTAGTTCTAAAGTTATTTTAATATGCATGAAATTGAATTTTAATTTATTTTGATGAAGTGAGTTTAATGGATTTTTCAAGGCGATACTTCTAATTATTTGATAATATTTTTATATAAGATTTTGAAACATGATAAAATGACATTTCCTAAAGTGATTTTGTAATAAAAAGGACATAGGCTGATAAGCACTAGAAACATGCCTTTCTAACAAATTCCTTAATTTTTTACAGGTGTGTCTACCTATCTGACAATTTATTTCCCCTACTATTACCTAATAAATATTGATATTTTATGAAATAAAAATGATTTTCATTTTTTAAAATCCTCATTTTTTTCCAACACTACTCTATCAAATTACATATTATTAGTTGAGTTTATACAAAGATTCATAACTGTGAATTTTTGTATAATTTTCTGATACTAAAAAATGCGGGAAAAAAGCAATTAGAAAATTTAGATAAATAAAAATAAAATCTTGTAGTTTTCCGAAAATTACCATTTTCTGTCATTCATTCTATTCATTCTTCATAGGTGCCCGCATATCCATATTATAAAGGCCAAACGTATCTGTGCGTAACGCATACGTCATTTTGCAAATGGCAACACTTTTCACCTGCAATTTCGGTTTTGCAATTTTCGGTTACTATAAATTTTATACTTCTAACCATTGCACATTTTAAAATGCACTTTCAAATGCAATTTGATTGAAAGCTGTGTAGCAATTTATTTCTGAGATAGTAATTTTTTTATAGTTTTTAGTACCAATTTTGTAATATTGGTAACACAATCACTCCATTTTCTCTTACAATTAAGGGAAAAAGAATAAATTTCTATGCATAACGCTTTCCTATACAATTTCTTTTTTGCAATTGTCGTTACTTTAAATTTTACATTTTTAAACATCGTACCTTTTAAATTTTTACACCGTCGTATAGACAAAAAAATGTACTTTCAAATGCAATTTGTTTGAAAGCTGTATCTCTATTTTTGAGATATTAATTTTATTATTGTTTTTAGTAACTATTTTGTAATCGTGGCAACAAAGTCACTACATTTTTTCTTAAAACTAAAAAAAGGAAAAAATAGGCATTAAAATGCGTATACTATTTTTAAAATATCGTTTGTTATAAAATCCGGTGAATTTCAGTTTTGTTTCTTTTAATAATTTGGATAATTAAGTTTTATAGTATTTTGTTAATTTTAGCTTAAAATAATATTTGTTTGAGAGTTAGATTGACCTAATATTACATATTTTACTGCAACTAATTTTATAGATTTATTATAAATCAATAAAACAATTCTTTCTTGAACATTTTCTTTTGTCGAATTTCGACGGGTTCCACCTCGTTATATATAAATACTGAAAGTTTGCGTTGCGCATATTAATATTTACAAAAACATGTAAAAAGATTATAAAATTCATTTAAAGATGTTCTTTTTGCGGAATTTGTCATCTTCGTCACTTGAAGAATTTTTGGAATATGCACTTATATAATTGCTTTATTTTAAATTTTAATGAAGACATGGGCATAATTCTCAACGCTGACGATGCGATATTGACAACTATGATTCCAAAAATGAAGCTTGTAACGATAACATCGCATTTAAACTTTGGATGTGCCTGTTAAAATAACCTTTTGAAACTTATTTTATTTATTTTATACTTTTCAATGTGAAATCACTCCGCGTGATTCTCCTTCGCTACAGCATTTCAATGTTTATAATAATCTTTTTAGATAAATGTTGGCAATGAATATTTTCCTGATTTTAATTGTTTAAAGCAATAATTCACGGGTAATATGATAAACTTTTTAATTTATTATTTTGTTTTGGAACCAATTTTCAAGAATTTCCAAATTTTGCTGGTATGTTTCAATGAAGAGAAAAAAAAATTGCCATTTTAAAAAATTTGAATTTTAAATAATTTATTTAACCCTTTCAGGCACAATAGTCCCACTCCAGGCACATCTAATTTTAATTCCAAATTGCGCCAATAACATTTTAAAGAAATGATGCTTTTAAAATGAAATGTTAAATTAAGGAGTTTATAATTTCTAAAGAAGTCATTTATAAATTCCTCAAATTTCTCATGTTACTACCAGTTTGCCCGTGTCGCAAACGGTTACAGTAATTTCGCGCAATTCCGCTGCAACTCAGATAAGTCGATTTCTTTTTAGAATTTATTTTAAATAAAATGTGACTTGCTCTTGCTTAGCATTTCTTTGGCTTCTTTTTTACAAAAAAATTTCCGGTCTGAAAAAAAAAAAAAAAAAATTAACTGAGCCGTGGAGGATACGCTTAGAATTACGGTACATCAATTTCGTATCACTAAAAATATGAAAACATATGCGAAATTACGATAATTATTTATTTCAAAATGGCTCAAGTTTGTGCAAAAAAAAAAAAAAAATCTTTACATCATGTCTAAGTATGGCTTTCAGAAGTACTAAAATATGTTTGAAATTTCAAACAATTTAAGTTAAACAATTGTAATTTTTCTGAAACTGTTAACTTTGCATACATTTTTGTAATGTAAAACAATATGTAAAATTCAAACAAAATGTTGTTAGTAATGATCTAAAATATGCTTTATGAAATAAATAATGATATTTCTTACAAATTTTTGATGCAGTTTGTGTAGGTTCTATTTTGAACCCACTTAAAAGACTCACAAGTTCACAGAATAATAATTCCAAACCTGAAAAGATGCATTGTACAGGCTGTACAAGTATTATATAAAGTTACATAGTGTGAAAAATAAACATATATTCATATTATATGTATTCGTAAGCATATATTCGTATATAGACCCTCTTAAAAGAATTTAAAACAACTTTCCAATATCGTCAGACAGCAGCGCTTGCTAAATTTTATTTGAACAACTCTTGCAGTTCCAGAGACTTTAACGATGCCAATTTAATAATCCCATGCAATACTGGTATTGATGACCTGCAGGAAGAATCCTTTAAAATTATGATTACAAAATATAAAGCTTGTACCAATAATTTTACTTTTACACTTTCCAATGTGAAATCACGCCACGTGATTCTTCTTCGTTTTACCATTTGAATGTTTATAATATTTTTTTTAGATAAATGTTGGCAAAGCATATTTTCCTGATTTTAATTGTTTAAAGCAGTAATTCCCCGGTAATATGATAAACTTATTTTCTAAATGGTTCTATTTTGTTTTGGATGCAGTATAACAGCCTTTTACTGATGAAGATCAAAACATACATTATCTCACATTTACTTTAATGTTTCTATAACTTATCGACTTTACAACATTTTATACACCATTTAGTAAAATTGTGATGTTTATTTTTAAAAAAAAGTTTAAAATATTAATTTCCCGGGAAGATATTTTAAATATACGAATGTATGAAATATCTCATAGACTTTACATTAGCAAGAGGAATTCTGGGGGGGAGTGACCAGCTTCTTTAAGGACTGATTCATTGTGACGTCGTTGAAGACAACAAATTTCAGGAATCTTAAAAATCTATTTACGTATATGAATAAATACGAAAAAAATCTAAATATTTGTAACATACTTTTTTTTGTCCATTATTATTTTCTTTTTTTGAAAATGTACATTTAGTGATTCAGAATTGATAAATTGAGAAATTGCTATAACATACGGTGTCCCGTTCTTGTATGAAGAGTTACTCTGTTAATCCTTTCAAGTCGGGAGCCTTTTAGGATATTTTTAATCTTTTGTCATCGTGTTTTAAAAACAGAAAATGTGGGTTATCGAATCGAGTAAATAATCTGATTATATAAGGCAACATGCATTCTGAGCTCTTCATGCAGCAGGTATGCCGGCTGCTTGTTCCCAAGGGGTTAACAATACTTTTGCTTTCTAGGCATCCTTTCGTCTAACAGTGAAACTTTATTTTGCCGCCGGTAAAATTATATTGTTTTAAATTTTAGTAAGTGGTAGTAAAAATAAATCAGTTTATCTCGTGTATTTATATCAGATGTATCATGGCAACTGTTTTCTTCATAGTAGAAAGATATGGTCATGGAATTATTATTCATTTAACTGATTCGTCCGTACGTCCGTCGTACGCGCAGCAGAGTTCGCTTGATCCATAGCTTAAAGCTTTTTTATACCACTAAAATTTATAAATAAAATTTCAAACTATTTAACTC
Organism: Maratus speculifer; assembly: GCA_964019185.1. NCBI lineage: Eukaryota > Metazoa > Arthropoda > Arachnida > Araneae > Salticidae > Maratus > Maratus speculifer. Next base: position 406,499,267 of record OZ025295.1, read on the forward strand.
TTTGCGGCGCAGGGCAAATTCATCGGCTTAGGTTTGAAATTAATGACTGACACCGGAATTTGAAAATAACTTTGTTTGTAAATATGAAAAAAAAAAGCCATCTTTCGCGCATTCAATAAACAGCAAATTCTTTTAGCAGATTTTCGGTGCCAATGTTGCGTTTCAGAATTAAAATTAACACTATGAGCTCTGATGGTAGAATTTTCTACCACTTAATTTTAATTCCGAAAAGTCACAACAGCACCAGAACATTCGACCAAATTTATTTGAAAAAAAATTTAATGCACTTTTTCTTGTATATTGTTAACCGATTCTTTTCTTTTTAAAGTACTGGTGCGAAGTGACTTTTGGAATTTTGAAGAAATTTACCCACCAGAGCTCAAAGGGTTAAGTGGCTTCATAAAGATACCACCGCTCCGCAAGGGGTTAATGACAGAAATGCTTTTCAAAAAGGAAATTCTTGTTAAGCCGAAGGTGGACCTTCAAATCCACAAAAATCATACAAAATTTCGAAAAATACTTTTCTGCCCCAACTCATGAAGCGCTTATCATAAGTTATCATCAGTAAATTATAAGTGTGTTATCAGTTACATTCATTTTTTATATGGTATTTAATGTTATTTATTATTGAAATACTAATAGTTATAACTTATAAATGGATTTTCTCAAAATGAAAATTTTGAAAAATAATGTCAATTTTCAAAATGTTCTATGTGCATCTTTCATTTTCTGAGTTCTTCAAAATTTGTTATGTACATAGAAGAAATGTTAGTTAAAATAATTGTACTTCGGAACTCATAAGCTGAAAATTATGTATCGAAAGAATGATTTACAGTGTTTTTTCACTACAAAAATTGGTTTTTCGACTTATTATCATTATTAATTTTTATTTTCCATTTATGTTTAGGATTTCAACTAAGTTTTACTCTTAGGTCTCATAAATAAAAATTATTATTTTATATGCAAAAGAAATGCGCATGGAGTATTTACAATTAATTTATTATTTCAATAATGTATAATTAATAATTACCAAAGTAATTAATACTTTCCCTTAAGTTTTAGCCTTTCTCAAATAGCTACAATTGTACCCTAATTTCCTGCGTATAATCCGCGGATCAAACAATTCTTTTTTGACCCAGAAATTTTATTTTGTGATTGAAGGCAACTTACGGCGATCTGACTAGATACATTTCTCTTTAAACAAATTCTGGGTCGGAAAAGAATTGTTTGATCCGCGGATTATGCGCAGGAAATTAGGGTAATCGCATATTTCATTTTCAAGCAAATCGGTTCAAAAAAAAAAGGAAAAAATTCTTTGAGAGTCCACCTTCGCTTTACTTATATCAGAAAAAATCACGGATTATATAATGTAAAATTTACAATAAAAATTTACTGGAGACAATAATAAATTATGATTTGAAACCATTTGCCAGGACGTCTTGTGGGCAAATCTTGAATGGAAAAAACACGTTATCCATATGGCGTGCGGTTAAAATAGTGAAGCTTCAACTGTAACCGATTCTGTAGGAATTCATTACCACTGCGGTGAACTTTCATCTGTAAATGCAGAAAATATCTCTTTATAAAAACGCCCCATTCATGAAAAGCTTCAACTAATATCAAAAACTGACATTTATTTTTACTGGTAAGAGTTTACTTCTTCCGTAATGCATTCGCCAATTTATGCCTACCAAAACAACTCCATGTCTGTGACAGGGTAAAGAATATACTTCTTGGAAAAATTGTTACCTGTAAAAAGAACAATTTGTTTACCCTATTTGTGAAAGAAATTTCTTATCAGTAAGGCGAAATGTTCTATTCAAATTTACTGGTGGAAATTTTCGCACACGTCAATCAGAAACTGTTGATCCGATTAAATGATACAACTGCCATCTTGTGACGTCGATTACCTCCCAGAATTTATTTTAAATAAAATGTGACTTGTTTTGCTAGGCATTTATTTTACTTCTTTTTCACAATCAAATTTTCGGTCTGAAAAAGAATTAACTGAGCCGCGACGCATACGCTCGAAATTACGGTACATCAATTTCATGTCACTAAATATATAAAAAAATATATTTTAATTCACACCGGAAAAAATACGATGCAAATGTGAAATACATTAAGTATTTGCGCGGTTGAAGTTGTATATTTGTAATTCAATTTCCTGATTCATGTATCGTGCTGTTTATGCTGACAGCATGTGCGATGATGAGAGATAATCTGGTTTAGGTTTCTCGTGTTTGGAGGTTTCACCAAAGCCCTATTACTAATGCATTCTTGAAATGTCAGCCTTCAACTATCCATGATATTGTACCGATTTTCTACTCTGCAATGTTGTCAGTAGAACTTTTATTCTGGATTGTTTGTTAACTTTTATGAATTTTTAATATTTGTATTTTGAAATGAATATTTCAGAAAAACAGTTTGGAGAGGAGGGGTGGCAGCACCAGGATTTATTTAATAAAACCGATGATATTTAGAGATTTGAGTTGATAAGATTTAGCCCCTTTCCGACGAGGGAAAATTCTGTTCTTAAAATGAGAAAATATTGACTGACTGATTTATAATCGACTTTTTAAGAAATTAGAAACGCCTTACTTTAAGCTTTCATTGTGAAAGCAAAATTTCATTAAAATATTCTTGGGGCAGTTTGCAAATTCGATTAAAATTAGGTGCGAGCGGAGTGGGCACACTGCGCCAGAAAATGTGAATTTAGTCAAATTTGTGTTTTCATTTATCACACTTTATCAACATTCCTGAAGTTTATATATTATACAGCCTTCTCCAATAGTATTAGGCACTATTATTTTTTAATACATTTTTTTAATGAAAAAAATAAATGTCTTATTGTTTTATTAATTACAAAAAATATCAACATATCAAAATATATGATATTAGCATAAAATTACAAAAAAATATCAATATTTTTGGGTCCAACCTTGCCTTCAATAAGATCAGCAATCTTTTGGGGCATAGTGCGTACAACGCCGCGTACATGCGTACATTTTTTCTAAACTTATGGCATCCCATTTTTGAATAACATAATTTTTTTAATTTCGTTTTGATGTTATGGTGTGTCCCTGTTTTTACGTTTTAATAGGCTCTAAAGGTGCTCGATTGGATTTAAATCCGACGACTGCGCTGACCAGTGCATTAACTTAATGTTACTGATCTTTAACCCTTTGCGGCGCAGAGAAAATTCATTGCTGAAGTGTTGATATTAATGACTGACACCGGAATTTGAAAATAACTTTATAAACTTTTACAAATCCTAGATTTCACGCATTTAATAAACCGAAATTTTTTTAAGGAAAATTCCGGTGCCAATGTGGCATTTGGGAATTAAAATTAAGTGGTATATCTATGAAACCACTACGCCGCAAGGAATTAACCAGTGCTTCTTAGAGGCCTATTTATGATAGGCCTTATTTATGATAGGGAGCATTATCTTGTTGGACCTTGACGCTCCGTAAATTGGTGTTACAAAAAATGTGCGTTATGACGATATCAGCATAGCTTTGAGCGCATTTATGTATTTCCAGCTGTTCATGTGACCTTCGCAAACGAACATTTCATCTAGCTGGAATAATGTTAGGATAATAATCTGGGTAATAATGTTCGTTGATAAAGTGCCTGATAAAGGTCATATCAGATGTTTCCAGTACCCGTAAATAAAATAACAAGTGGGTAAGTGTTATAGCAGATCGCAAAGAAGGTTTCGTTTAATATCTGCTTCAAATCACTTTCTCATTAAATTAAAAAAGAAGACCAAACTGGTTACCAGAGGTGGCTAGTAATTTAAATGAATAGAAATTTAATAAATAAAAAATATATTTCAGTTCGCGTGTTAAAATAGATGATAAATATGTTGTAATTGGATGAAATAAAAACAAATAAGCACGTTCTTCACATCATTTATTCAATCCATTAATTTATGTTACATACACAATAATTTTTATATCTATTTAAACTTTCATGCAACAATTAAAAGAAAAAAGACGATTATATTAAATATATATATATATATTTTAATTAAAATAATTGCCTTTTTCAAAATTTTATGATTTGTTTTGTTACAAGAGATATTTAGTTGTAAATACACAAAATTTAATACACAAAATTTGAACTCTCTGAGTTATATAGTACTCCTCTGTATGGACCCTGTGACAGTCAGACAGAGGGCGGGGACGAATAAGGTTTCGTCATATGAATGAAACTCTAAAAATGATTCACCTTAAAATATTCCCATTTTTATTACAAAAGCCGAGTCTGACTAAATCATGGTTATTTTTCATTATAAAAAAAGATTAAATTACTTACCTCAACGCTAGATTCATTGGAAGATATAACATTTGATCAGCGTTCTTCTGCAAAATGTATATGTTGATGAGCCCACCGCAAGCGATTCTTCTTGTTGTTTTCGCAAAGCTAGACTTCCTCTTGGCTTTGCACCTTTTTAATTCAGCTTCTGCCAAGCTTCTTCTTGCCGTTCGATCTTTTAGATTCTGTCTCATTATATTCTGACATAACTTCAGAGAACTCAAATGAAATTTTTTTGTGACTTCTAACAGACTTTCCTACTAATTTTCTGTTCTGGCGTTTTGCTGTTACATGTTTTCTGCTTGTTTTTGTCTTGTCTCTCAGAGACAATATCTCCATAACCCTTTTAATACCACATTGAAGAACACTTTGAGAATATTTTCCCCGACTGGCTAATCTTTACCTGAGATTTGCTCTGTTCAAAGAAATTCTCAATTATCAACAAATTTCCAACAAGCAAACAACTTTTTTCAGGCATTTTAGAATTTGAATAATATAAAATTTGTCACTAGATTACACAAGGATGTTATTTTGCGCTCACCCCTTTCCGGCACACTGTGCCCGGTCTGGGATACCTCATTTTAATTCCAAACTTGCAAACGGCACCAACAATATTTTCGTAAAATTTCCCTTTTACAATAAAGGCTTAAATTAAGGGATTCGAAATATCTGAGAAATTCGTTTGTGAATTCCGGTGTCAGTCGATATTATCTCAATTTGCTGTCAGATTTTGCCCGTGCCGGAAAGGATTAACCACTTAACCCTTTAACCCGTTAACGTTCATTGGTTTCGCCACGAAACCACAAAATTTTAATTCCGATACGCAACACTGACACCGGTATTTTTATCTAAAAATATCTCTTTTATTTTGTATGTGAAAAATCACGTTTTTGTATTTAGAAATATATTTGTCCTTAATTACCGGTGTCATTAATTTATTTCGACATCTTAGCAATGAAAATGCTATGATCGTTAAAGGGTTAACGTTCATTGGTTTCGCCACGAAACCACAAAATTTTAATTCCGATACGCAACACTGACACCGGTATTTTTATCTAAAAATATCCCTTTTATTATGTAAGTGAAAAATCACGCTTTCTTATTTAGAACTATATTTTTTCTTAATTACCTGTGTCAATCATTTATTTCGACATCTTAGCAATGAAAATGCTATGATCGTTAAAGGTTTAAGTGGTTAATTCTGTTCCGTTCAATAAATTGAAAATAGCGGACTCAACACCACTATTATTTGAATGAAATATTCGTAAAATGTAGCCTAAACACTCTCAACACTATAAAAATTTTCTTTAAAATAATAGTGGTGTCAAAAAGTTTTAAATAATGAAATGAGCAAATTCGTCTTGCACTAACGCCGTTCGGGAAAACCAGTTAAGGGTTTAAACACTAAATAAGAAATGGGAAAACATTCGAAGTACTTTTTCAAAAAAACCCATTTCTATGTTTTAGTCGCTAGATGTCGCCAGTAAATCACAATCATATATAATTTGATTGACGTTTCACAATATCTTGTATGCCTTTGTAAGCATTTGTAATTTTTTAAAATATTTTTTATGGCTTAAGTGTTTTGTAGCGGCGTAGTAGTTTTTTGGCTAAGGCTGTAATATTTTATGAATATTAATCAATATTTATTTAACAATTTATCAAAAAAATTGAATAAAAAAATAAATCTGTACCTATACATTATGACGCATAAACATTTATTTTACGAATTATATTAAGTACACACTGAGTGACTTTTTCCTTTTTTGGTCCAATTTTATCTATTCTGTCTTTCACGTAATTTCTGAAAGACATTTATTTGCGACGAGAACTACTTTGAGATTTCCTTTATTTCTGCTTCTCTCGTATATATTAGCTGTAATGTACACATCTACGGAAATGAGAAAACTGAACGGTGTAGTTATTGACAGTAGATAATTTGTCACTTGGCTAACACGTTACTCAATTACGATATGAATCATCCCACGCAATTCCATCCCGATGGAAAAGCAAGGAAAATAAAAATCTAATCAGTATCTATGACATAGTAAATGGAAAATGAAACTTTTAATTTTAGAGTACATATTTTTATGTACCAGCATGTGTATCAGTTTATGTTTTACGATTATTTAAAGTGGATTTAACAGTGGCTTTGTCATTTATAGAGATTGAAAATTTACTTTTAAGTTATTTTTGCAAAAATTATGAATATTTAATTTTTTCATGATTCCCGCGTTATAATATAGTTATATTTCGAAACATACTCTAAGAATTAGAATGCAAAAAAAGTAATTATTTTTGTGTGAAAGAATTTGGCCGAGTTATGATTTCATCGATTTGAAGAATTCTTTCGCAACTAAAATGATTTATTTCGATTTAAATACTACCGGAAAATCATAAAATTTAAAATAATCAAAGTACAAAACTCGGAAAGTTTTGGCCATCATATAAAATTATTGTTTTAAGAGCATGAAGAAGGTTTTTTTTAAACATAACTTTTACAACCTGAAAACCGTAAAAATATTTTAACCCTTTCCGGCACACTCTGCCTAACTTTAATTTCAAACTTGCAATCGGCACCAATAATATTTTAGTAGAATTTTGCTTTTACGACAGAAGCTTAAATTAAGGAATTCAAAATATCTAAAAAATTCGTTTGTGAATTCCGGTGTCAGTCGATAATTTCTCATTTTACTAACAAATTTTGCCCGGACCGGAAAGGGAATTTGAATTGATGCTATTTTTTTATGTTTTTACAGAATTTTTAATCTTTTATCACCGGTTTTTCAAAACAGAAAATTTTGCCTAACTGAATCAGGAAAATGCTCGGATTAAATAATGCAAAATTTACAAAAAAAAAAAAAAAAAAAAAAAAAAAAAAAAAATACTAGTGAGAATAATATATTGTCATTGGAATATAGATATCCGTACATGTTACGGGCGAATCATGACTGGCAAAAACACTTTGCCCGAATGACGTACAATTCAGAAAGCGGCAAATTTCTTTACTGTTACAAAGTGGACTATATTCACTTAAATGGCATCCAATGATGACGAGCGACATTTAAAAAGTAATTGTTGCACAGCTAAATTCGCCGACTCTAGTCTTCGTCCGAGTTCAGAAATTTCTTTTATATCGTTGCAGATTGCGATATGACGCTATTTCGAACAACACCTGTAATAAATATTTTCTGTGTCGTAAATTAGTGCGAAAAAAATCTTTGTTCTTGTTTTACGGGATGACGTCACAGTCTGAATTCGTATCTTAGCTATTTTGACCTGCTAATCATGATTTAGGACCAAGTGTTTCAGCACAATCAACCCCGGAGATCGCGCGTTTACCCAGGATATGATTGGTTTTAACTTTGCCACAAATAAAATCATATTATAGCAGTCACTTTATTAAGACGGAGACTATTCTGACAAATTTTGCGGCAACATAAGTTGAAGTTTTCTTTTTAAAAATTACTGGTTACAATTGTAAAAACCATACGCACTCCGGGTCTTTTGGGCTCTGCGCGCGTCCGCCCCGGTTAACCCATCAATATTTTTGAAGAAAGCTTTCAAATAATGCCTATTTTTACATGTTTTCAACAGAATTTTTAATCTTTTCTCGCCGGTTTTTCAAACCAGAAATTTTTGCCTAGTGAAATCAGAAAGATGCTCGGATTGAAAATTACAAAATTTACAATAATAATTTACTGGGGAGAATAATAAATATTGATTGGAATAAGGATGCCCTTACGTGGTACGGAGAAATCATGACTGGCAAAAACACGTTGGCCGTAAGACGTAAGGGCAAAACAAGGAAGCGTTTAAGGTTTATCTTGAGGTATATTGATAACCCTGAGATTTGTCGGATAAATATCTAAACACCCTGTATAGCCGTTTTATCACATTCCAGCATTATTCAAATATGTTTCTGATTTCGATTGTCCTGTTTGTCTGTCCATGCTCTCGCTCGCGTTATCAAACTCAGAATGCCACGTAATTAATGCATGTTATTGAAATTTATCATGGCATGTTTGATATTACAAATGGAGAATCTATCAATTATAGATCGTTTACAGCTACATTGAAAAGAGTCCCGGTACCTTATGGTCAGGGGAAAATAATCGTATTACACTTAAAAGATATTACACTTAGAATGTTATAATCTTAGCATTGACTTATTTTGTTATTAATTCAGTACTTATTTTATCTTTTTCCGGTACATACAAATTCTGTTCGTAAAATGACACCGGAATTTACAAATGACTTAAAAAATGAGAATTCCGTAATTTAAAGTGTCATTATAAAAGCGATTTTTTTTTAAATATACCTGATGCTGACAGAAAATTTGGAAATAAAATTAGATATTCCCGAAGTGGAACCACTGTGCAAGAAAAAATCAATTCAATTGTTTGTTTTTAACTTGATTCAAGTTAATTTTTTAGCTCTTTTCCGCTAACAAATAAATTCAAAATATATAAATACATGTTATTTCTTTTTATTTCAGTTCTTGTAGTTCTTCTAAATCTAAATATGTAAAGCAAGGCTGCCTAACCTGGCACCCGCAGGATACCAGCAAATTCTTACAGAAATCAAGGTCTTATTGAATAGGAAATATTCTGAAATTTTATAAGACAAAAAATTTTGCAGATTTTTTTTTGGTCTTAGGCGGACGCCAGGTTGGACAGCCCTCGGTTGGTACATAAATTCAAAAACATTTAAACAGTTTGCAACTTTACAACAAGAAATGATTAATGTAGAATAAGATGTACATACAACTTAACGCATATTAATAAGGACACAGAAAACCTTTTAGTTACAGTACAGCCTATGAATGATAACATTTACAAGTTTTAGTAGTGATTTGCTGCTTTATATGTATAAAGTCTTTCCTTTATTAACCCCTTGCGGGGCGGTGGTTTCGTAAATATACCACTTAATTTTAATTCCCAAACGCCACATTCGCACCGGAATTTTATTAAAGAAAATTAGGGTTTATTGAATGCGTGAAATAAAGTGTTTTCTTATTTAAAAATAAAGTTGTTTTCAAATTCCAGTGTCAGTCATTAATTTCATTACTTAAGCAATGAATTTGCCCTGCCCCGCAAAGGGTTAATAAATGTTCATAAATTCTGTAGATCCTATACAGGGCTGCAGAGAAGTAAACAAGTAGACTTTTTTAGTTGAAGAAACCGTTAAACGGAATTTTTAAACTGTGTTGTGAGTTTCCTAACTGAACTAAATTTCAGCAGTCAGTTAAATTTACGAATTTGCATAGCATATACAGGGGATCAGAAAATGAAAAAAAGACTAGAAAAGAGTACCTACTTTTTCGACTATTGACAGGAAGGGTACAAATATGATTTTAAAATGAGTAGCTATATTGCTAGTTTACGTATCAGATTTCATCTCATTTAACAATGAAGAATTGTTGTACTACTCTGACTAAATTTGAAAGTGTTTTATAATGATGAACGATTTATATTTTCTCTTTTTATAGAGCTTTTTTGTCTCCTTTAATCCTTTCGATTTCGTTAAAATATGTAAATATTTATATTTTTATGGTAAATAAATTATTCGACGTTAATTATTTTTTTAAACTTACGCAAGCTAAATTAGATTCATCTGATATATTATTGCAGTGGTTGTCTAAAATATATTTGGAAGACACAATTTGAAACTACAACTTTTAAATTCATATAAAGAGACAATACATACCAATCGTATAAGAAAAAAAATTCTTTTCATGTGACATTTCATGCAAAAATAATTGAAAACATTGAGACAGTTTATTCAGATGGAACAATTTTTTATTATTAAAATGGAAATAAAAAACTATATAAAAACTAAAACTTTACAATAAAATGAATTATTCTTTATTATCATTAACAATTTTTTTTTTTTTGTATGCCAGAGAAACTGTCTTACAGAAATTATCAGGCATGCCTAGCATAGGTTCGCCAATCCTGACTTAAACTGTAATGTAAGCAGCACTGTAAAAGATTATAATAACTGGACAATCTGAAACCAGTAAAAACAAATGTATTTGTTTACGATATTTTTAAGAGTATTTTCCGAGGAAAAACTTATTTAAGTAAGACGAAAATTTCTGTTCAATTTTATTGGTGGGAAGATTGCCTCAGTGGTAATCAGAAACTATTGATCGGATGTAAAAGAATCAGACGCCATCTTGGGCTAATCTCCTTAGTTACATCACTCGAAACTAGTAGACATTACACTGTATGTCCCCTTCTGTTTATTCCTAACTCCAGTATTAACGGTTGTTCGTAAATCTGGAAGTCTTCATCATTATAGTATAATATTTACAATTTCCGCATACCGTAATTTCGCGCGTATCTGCTGCATATCAGACAAATCGATTTCTTCCCAGAATTTATTTTAAATAAAACGTGACTTGCTTTTGCTAGGCATTTATTTGACTTCTTTTTCACATTAAAATTTTCGGTCTGAAAAATAATTAACTGAGCCGCGGCGTTATACGCGCGAAATTACGGTAATCAATTTCGTGTCACTAAAAATATGAAAACATATCTTTTAATTCACACCGGAAAAAAACATGATACAAATGTGATATAGATTAAGTATTGTCGGATCGATATTCTATCTTGAGTTGTATTTTCATAAGGCTCATGTATCGTGCTGTTTATGCTGACAGCATGTGATATTAAAAGAAACGCAGTAAAGCCTCCGATTAAGGGACACCTTTATTTAAGTGTCAGAAGATTAGGTCCCGTAGCTGTCCCTCACTTGGAAGTTTCACTGTACTAAAAACTCCGAGTAAGGAACACCTACTTAAAGGACAAAATTTCCGGTCCCATAAGTGTCCCTTATTCGGAGGTTTCACTATAATCCGATCTAGGTTCCTCGTGCTTGGTGATTTCATCAAAACCTTATTAGTAACTCTCTCTGTGAATTCTGAAAAGTAGGTCTTTCTCACATGCCATTCTTAACATAATTTTTGAACGCATTCTTGAAATGTCAGCCTTCAACTATTCATGATGTTGTGACAACTTTCTACTCCGCAGTGTTGTCAATAGAACGTGTTTTTTTTTCAGATTGCTTGTTAACTTTAATGAATTTTTAATATTTGTATTTTGAAATGATTATTTCACGAAAACAGTTTGGAGAGTAGGAGTGGCAGCACTAGGAATAATAATTTAATAAAAACGATGCTACTCAGTGATATGAGTTGATAAGATTTAACCCTTTCCGGCGCGGGCAAATTCTTTTCGCAAAATGAGAAAATATTGACTGATTTATAATCGACTTTTTAAGAAATTAGAAACGCCCTAATTTAAGCTTTCATTGTAAAAGCAAAATTTTATTAACCCCTTAGGGATAAGCGACACGTATACATGCAGCAAAAGGCTTAAGAACCTTTGTTTATCTCCAAGAGTAAAATTTTACTGTAAAATTTGGCTAATTTAATCGGAGAATTTTCTTGATTTAATAAGGCTTAAATTTATATTTTTAAAAGCCGGTGACAAAACATTAAAAATCTCGTAAAATTGCTTCCATCGCGAAGGGGTTAAAATATTCTTGGTGCCCGGGAGTGGGCACACTGCGCCGGAAAAGATAAATTTAGGCATTTTTTTGTTTTCATTTATCACACTTTATCAGCATTCCTGAAGTTTATATATTATACAGCCTTCGCCAGTAGTATTTGGTACCTTATTTTTAATACATTTTTTAAATGTAAATTATTAAAGTCTTATTGTTATATTAGCATAAAATTACAAAGCATATCAATATTTTGTGGGTCCAACCTTGCCTTCAATAAGATCAGCAATCTTTTGGGGCAGTATGCTCCAAAGGCGCTCGATTGGATTTAAATCCGACGACTGCGCTAACCAGTGCATTAACACAATGTTACTGTCCTTTAACCAGCGCTTCATAGAGGCCTATTTATGATAGGCCTTATTTATCCTGCTGGAGCTTGACGCCCCGTAAATTGGTGTTACAGGAAATGTCGTTAATGACGATATCAGCATAGCTTTAAACGCATTTAAGTATTTCCACCTCTTCATGTGACATTCGCGAACGAACATTTCTTCTAGCTTGGATATTGTTCGGATAATGATAAATATCCTGATAAAGGTCATGTAAGATGTTTCCAGTTCCCGGAAATGAAATAACAAGTGGGTAAGTGTTATCACAGATCGCAAAGAGCGTTTCGTTTAATGTCTCCTTCAAAAGACTTTCTGATTAAATTTACAAAGGAAGACCAAACTGGTCAGCCAGAGGTGGCTAGGAATTTAAATGTATAGAGATTATTAAACCTCTATTCGTTTAAATTATTATATCTATAATAAAAATATATTTCACTTCGCGTATTCAAATAGATGATAAATATGTTGTAATGGGATGAAATGATAACAAATAAGCACGTTCTTCCCATGATTTATTTAATCCATTAATTGATGTTGCATACATAATAATTTGTATATCTATTTAAACTTGCATGCAACAATTAGAAGAAAAAAAACTGATGATATTAAAAATATATCTATTTTAATTAAAATAATTGTCTTTTTAAAATTTTATGACTCGTTGTGTATCAAGAAGTATTCAATTGTAAGTACACAAAATTTGAACTCTCTGACATATATAGTACTCCTCTGTACGGACCTGTGACACTCTGACACACTCTGTGATAGTCAAACAGAGGACAGGGACGAATATTGTTTCTATTTTGTAATGAAACTCTAAAAAATGATTCACCTTAAAATATTCCCATTTTTATTATAAAAGCCGAGTCTGATGGTTATTTTTCATTATAAAAAAGGGTTAAATTGCTTACCTCAATGCTAGATCATTGGAAGACATAACGTTTGACCAATCTTCTGCAAAATGTTGGTGTTCACGAGCCCACTCCAAGCGATTCTTCTTCTAGTTTTCTGAAAGCGAGAACTTCCTCTTGACTTTGCCCATTTTAACCCATTTGTGCATAGCGTCCTATTTTTGGGACAGTTTTTAAAAAAATCAAGTAAGCGCATTTTACACCAGTAGAATAGGAGGATAAATAAATACTTTATTTCTCGAGACGAAGTCCTCGATAAGTTAAGATAAAAGATTCTCCTGCTTTAAAAGTGGTGGGAAAGTGCAAAATTGGAATTTTAACGTAGAAAAAATAATTCAGGCACTAATGGGTTAGTTCAGCTTCTGTTAAGCTTCTTCTTGTCTTTCAAGCGCTTAGTTCTGTCCAATGTATTCTGACAGAATTTCAGCGAACTCAAAAGAAATTTTTCTGAGATTCCTAACAAACTCATACTAATTTTCTTTCCTGTTTTTTCCCTGGAGATTAACTGCTATATGCTTCCTGCTTGAATTTGTCTTGTTTCTCTGAGACTATATACAGAGCTGCCAACTTCTACGTCTATTTAAATCTTATAAACATGTTTCGAACCACAAAAATGTTTTAGTATACCAAATATATGCAGTGTTATGCATTACAGTACATATTCTTAATTATTTAATAAAATTTCTGTTTCTAATATGTTTATTTGACTGTAAATATGCGTAGTAGTTGGCAGCCATGTATATAGCAAACACTTATTTTACAACACTTCGAGAAAATTTCCCCAACTGGTCAATCTTTACTTGAGATTTGCTCTGTTCAATGAAATTCTCAATTATCACTATATTTCCAACAGGCAGATAACTTTTTTTCAGGCATTTTAGAATTAAATGATATAAAATTTGCCACTAGATCACACAAGGATGTTGTTTTGTTGCTTAAACATCAAATAAAGGGTGGGGAAACATTCGAAGTATATTTTCAAAAAATTCCATTTTCCCTTTTTTAGTCGCTAGATGTCACCAATAATTCGCAATCAAATATATACAAGGTTCGCACACTCCTTGGAATTTCCAAGGACTCTGGCACCACTATTAAAAATAAGAAAATTTACATTTAAATTTTAGACCACAACTATCGTAATCTCCACCTTCATTCACAGATTTTACAATATTTTTTCTGCAGTGAAACACTCGGAAAATATTCTTAAAATTTAATGGTAGAATTGTGCGAAGCCTGAATATATGACTTGATTGACGTTTTACAACACCTTTCATGCTTTTATATAAAGTATTTGTTATTTTTCTAAATATTTTTATGGCCAAGGCTGTAATGTTTTATGATTATTAAGAGTTGTAACAGTTTATGGAAAATATGAAATTAAAAAGTAAATCTGTACTTATGTTCTTACTCTGAACTACCTGAGACTGTATAAAAGTCTCACGTAGTTCCTGTGAGACTTTTATTGCGTCAGGAACTACTTTGAGATTCCCTTTATTTGTGCTTCTTTTGTATATATTAGCTGTAATGTAAACATATGCGCAAAAAGAAAAACTGAATAGTATAGTCAGTGAAAGTAGATAATTTGTCAGCTGGCTAACACGTTACTCAAAAATCGATATGGGTCATCCCACGCAATTCCATCACGCTGGGAAAGCAAGAAAGAAAACTGATTTCATTATCTATGATATAGTAAATGGGCAGTAATATTTTTAATTTTAGATGTACATTTTTGTTTGTCTGTGAACATGTGTATAAGCTTACGTTTTACAATTATTTAAAGTGGATTTATTAGTATATTTGTAATTTATAGAGATTGAAAATTTACTTTAAAGTTATTTTTGCGAAAATTACGAATATAATTTTTTTCATGGTTCCCGCGTTATAATATAGTTATATTTAGAAACATACTCTAAGAAGTAGAATTAAAAAATATATCATTTTTGTGCGAAAGAATCTGGCCGAGTTGTGTTTTTATTTTTTGAAGAATTCTTTGGCTATTAAAATTATTTATTCCGATTTAAGTACTACCGGAAAATCATAAAATTTAAAACAATCAAAGTAAAAAAACTCGGGAAGTTTTTGCCATCACATAAAATAATTTGTTTTGAGAGCATGGATAAGGTTTTTTAAGCATAACTTTTACAACCTTAAAACTGTAAAAATATTATAAAACTTAACTGATTAATTACTTTACAAAATCTTACAAAAGACTTAATCTTACAGAAGACTTTTTTTAGAAATTAAGACCTCCCTGATTTAAGGGGACAAGGGACCTTTGAAATCCTTTTTTTTTTATGTTTTTAAAGTTGCACTTTAAATATTATACAAAGGGTACATTATGGGCATTATAACGTATATTTATCACAAAAAATTAAAAAAAAAAAATTTGAAAAAAATAGTGAATTTTTGTAATATTTTAGATTTAACGGGAATTTTTCAAAATGTCCCATGCGCATTCCATATCAGTAAAAATCTCCAATAATATTTATACAAGTTTGATTTACATATATAAATAAAACTGTGCATTGAATTTTAAATATCTGAATATAAAAGTAAGAAAAAAAAATATTTTCTCAATTTTTCTGAAATTTTAAGCATTTTTGAACCTATTTTTACAATTAACTACCTATAGCTTTTGCAATTTTTTTATTTTCAAAAAACCATGCACAGTTTTGTGACATATGTTGTGATAAATAACCATAAAAATTTTCAAAGCAATCAGAGAAAAAATAATGGGCATGGAGCATTTTGAAACTTTTTCGTTAAATCTAAAATATTACAAAAATCTTCCTATTTAAAAAAAAATTACATTTTTTGTGATAAATATGTTATAATTCATATAATATACCTAGGGATGAGATTTCCGCTTTTTTGGACACCAGTATAATCTTAGAGAAAATGTTGTTCTCTTAAATCAGTAAAATGTTCCGATTAAAGAATACAGTATTTTCTCTAAAATTTTACTGGTGTGCAAAAAAGCGGAAATCTCATCCCTGAATGTACCCTTCAATAATATTTAAAGTGTAATTTTAAAAATATAACAAAAAATAATTTCAAAGGTCCCTTGTCCCCTTAAGCTGTCATTGTAAAAGTAAAATTTTACTAAAACATTACTGGTGCCGTTTGTAAGTTTGGAATTAAAATTAGGTGTGCCCGGAGTGGGCACACTGCGCCGGAAAGGGTTAAGGTTTATCGTGATGTACAGGGTGGTTATTTATTTACGTCAGGTGTTCAGAGCTCTCTAGCGAGTAAAGTTTTGGTCAAAACATAACCAAATTTGATCAGCATACATAGTAGTCCATGGGATTTCTAATTCTTAAAAAAAAATTTAAATAAAAAGTTTTAAAAATCGCCACTATGGGCAATTTTAGCGTTGTTTACCGACTAAAATGCATTAATTTGCATAAAATCAGTTGCGTAAAGCAATCATGAATATAAAAGGAAAGCCTGGAAGAGTTCTCATAGTTATCAACTCTCGCCATACTTTACTAGTCAAGCTGTGTTATCAGCAGAACAAGAATCGCAAAGATGCTTGTCCTGAATTTCACCGATTACAGAATTTGCCAAAAGAACCAATGAGTATAACAAGTTCACAAAAGATGATTCATCGATTTGAAACTATACGGCAACAAGGCCTAGGACGCAAAGTGACTAGTCAATAACAAGTTGACGAAGTTGTAACTGCTATTGTCGAACAAGAGATGAAAAATGTTCAGATACCATCAGTGCTCGGGCAGTATTCCAGCAGTATAAAATTGATCTGTACTGTATTTTTTGCCATTTAATCATTCAAGATTTACACTAA
This sequence comes from Maratus speculifer, assembly GCA_964019185.1. Lineage (NCBI taxonomy): Eukaryota > Metazoa > Arthropoda > Arachnida > Araneae > Salticidae > Maratus > Maratus speculifer. The sequence goes on from OZ025295.1 coordinate 406,516,207, forward strand.
TACACTTTTGGTGCGCCAAAATTGCTGATTTTATGCAAATTAAATACATTTTAGTCGCATTTTAGCTGAAATTGCCCCTAGTAGCGATTTTTTAAACTTTTCATTTTCTTTCTTTTTTTTTTTTTTTTAAGAATTCGAAATCCCATGAGCTACTATGTATGCTGATCAAATTTGGTTATGTTTCGCCCAAAACAACTCTGGGCTCTGAACACCTGACGTTAATAACTAACCACCCTGTACATTAATAAACCTCTGATTTGTCAGATAAATATCTAAACACCTTATATAGACTTTTTATCACTTTACAGCATTATTGAAAAATGTTTCTGACTTCGATTGTCCTGTTTGTCTGTCTGTGCTTCTCACTCGCGTAATCAAGCTCGAATGCCACGTAATTGACGCGTGCTATTGAAATTTATTATGGCATTATTGGTATTACAAATGGAGAATATATCAATTATAGATCTTTTACAGCTACATTGAAAAGAGTCCCGGTACATTGTAGTGTGTGGAGAAAAATCGTTTTCCACATATTTGAAAGATATTACATTTAGAATATTATAATCTTAGCATTACATTATTTTGTTATTAATTCAGTATTTATTTTAAATTTTTCCGATACAAACAAATTCTCTTCGTAAAATGACACTGGAATTTTCAAACGTAATTTAAGGTGTCATTACAAAAGCGAAATTTTATTAAAATATACATGGTGCTGACTGAAAATTTGAAATTAAAATTAGATGTTTCCGGGGAGTGGGACCACTCTGGCAGAAAGGGTTAATTCAATTGTTTACGTTTAACTTGATTGGTTATTTAAGTTAACTTTCTAGCTCTCTTTGACGTCCGCTAACCTGTCTGTCCCGAGCCTTTCAAAATATACAAATACATGTTTTTTCTCTATTTTATTTCAATTCGTGTAGTTCTTGAAAATAACATACAACAAGGCTGTCCAACCTGGCGCCCTCGGTGTACCAGCAAATTCTTACAGAAATGAAGGTCTTATTGAATAGGAAATATTCGGAAATTTAATAAGGCAAAAAATTCTGCAAAATGTTTTTGGTATTAGGCGGGCGCCAGGTTGGACAGCCCACGGTTGGTACATAAATTCAAAAACATTTAAACAGGTTTGCAACATTACACCAAGAAATGATCAACATAGAAAAAGATGTGCATATCATTTATCGCCTGTTAATTATTTTCAACAAAATCTTTCAGTTATAGTACAGTCTATGAACGATAACAGTTACAAGTGTGCTTTTAGTAGTGGTTTACTGCTTACTTAGGTCATACTTAGAAGGGTGAAAGTGTACATCGGCTGAAACATGTGATAAATCTAAGTTATGCAAGTACGTGTGACTAAAACTCCAATTATTGGGTATTTTTTATTATTCTCTCTCTCTTCTTTAAACTTTTGCTTCAGTTGGAGATAGATTATTTGTAGATCGATTGCGACTTCTATAAGTTCTTCTTTCTTTTATCTCAGTTAGAAATTGGTTATTCGTATTTTTTATCGAGGTGATTATTAGGCTTTGGTATTTGTTGTTTGAGAATGAAACGGCGACTCCATTTTATACATTTTTGCGGTAAATTCTGTTGAGCCGTAATTAAAACAAGTTGGAAATTGCGCGTGAAGCGTAGCAAATAAGGTGCGTTCGTACGATAATGAAGTTTTCAAAATATCAATCTCATAAAATTGTAAATAGTTAATTACAGTTAAAATGCGCAACAAACAATGTTCTCTCTATACTCATCATGTAATGGAATATTTTGTGTGGCCTTATAAATCAATAACAAAAGTTCTTTGCACAACAGATTATGTAAAATCTATATTACATTATGTAGTTTGTCATGCATATCAATATTATTATATTCGAATGAGTGTAATATTATTAAAATGCATTTGAGACTTTTTTTCCATTGACTGTAATGTAACGGAGTACTTTTGATTGTCCCTGTATTTGATCTATGCATCCTATTTTCAAAAATTTTGAAATGACTTGACAAAATTATGTAATAAGTATGTAATTTAAATTTCAAACGATTAAAATGCATTTGCAACATTTTCCCCCATTGACCGTAATTTAACGGAATATTTTGAACTATAGGTGCTACGTATTTACATAATTACGAACGCACATAAAAATAAAAAAATGAAAGAACAAAAAGAGAAGAAGTTTTCGATCGTATGATTCTAGACTACTTTAGTTTCATTTTTTATATTTTCCTTCAATAATGTTACATATACTTTTAAATTATTTCATTTTAAATTCAATTGTTATCTCTTTATAGTATCGCTTTCTTATACTTATTGACGAGTCACAGTCTTCAAATTAATCAGTAAAATTTCTGAGCGTTAGTGATTCTAACGCAGTCATTTAATAAAAAAAACGCTTACATTAGCATGTATATTTCGAATTGATAATCAGTTTTACCTATCATAATTGAGTAGATTTATTTGATGTATTTAATTACATATATATTTCCAATTTTAAAAATATTTTAACATGTCATTTTTGATCAGAATATTTAAAATTATTATTCAGTTCCATTCCTTATTATTAATTATTATTTGATACCTTTAATTTCATAATTTTATCTATAGTTTTAAATCTATAGTTTTAATGTATAACATGTAAACAAGGTTATTTTAACACCAACGAATTCTTTGATGAATGTATTTTAAGTCATCATTCAAGTTTACTAATTATTATCAAATAATCCTTATTTGATATTTCGTTACAGTTATATTATTTTATTAACATGTACAATATATATATATATATATATATATATATATATATATACATATATATATATATATATATATATATATATATGCACATCAAGACAAACAATATTTAAAGAGGAAACCAAGGGTCCCAAAGTCTTCCGAAGGAGATAGGCGCCATTAAAGTTTAGGGTCCAAAAATTCAAATGATTATGAAAAACAGAAAAATTGGTCGATTCGTTTGCGGTTTTCACTAAATTTATTCTTTATGTCAGTATTGTCTTGAAAATAAATTATAAAGATAAATTTCAAAAAATGACGATAGAGGGCGCTTTAGACTTTAGAGTAACGAACAACTATTTTTTACCGTTATTTTTTGCATCTCATTAAAGGTTTCGTAAGCTTAGACTTAAACTTAAATTTTGAGCTCAAAATCTGAATAGTTGGAAGCAGTTAAGTAGCACAAACTTAACTGTGTTCAGAGGGTTTTAAATTCAAATGATTATAAAAAATGGAAAAATTGGTCGATTGATTTGCGGTTTTCACTAAAACTATTCTTTATGTTGGTATTTTATTGAAAATGAATTATAAAGATAAATTTCAAAAAATGCCGATAGAGGGCGCTTTAGACTTTGGAGTAACGTACAACTATATTTTACCATTATTTTTCACATCTTATAAAATTTTTTTAGAAGCTTAGACATAAACTTAAATTTCGAGATGAAAATCTGAATCGTTGGGAGTGGTTAAGTAGCGCAAACTGAACTGTGTTCAATGGGGGTGGGGAGGTTCAAATTTCAAATGATTATAAAAAATGGAAAAATTGTTCGATTCGTTTCCCGTTTTCGCTAAAACTATTCTTTATGTCAATATTTCCTTGAAAATAAATTTTAAAGATTAATTTTAAAAAATACCGTTAGAGGGCGCCTTAAACTTTGGAGTAACCAACAACTATTTTTAACCATTATTTTTTGTATCTAATTAAATGCTTGTAAAAGTTCAAACTTAAATTTTGAGCTCAAAATCTGCATCGTTTTGAGTAATTAAGTGCGGAAATTTGAAATGTGTTCGAGGGGTGGGGAGGGTAACATTTTAACTCCTGAACACTGTTCAGTTTCCGCTTCTTAACCCCTCCATCGATTTAAAATTTGAGCTCAAAATTTAAATCTAAGCATTTGCAAGCATTTAATTAGATACAAAAGATAACGCTTAAAAATAGTTGTTGGTTACTCTAAAGTTTAAGGTCCCCTCTATCGGTATTTTTTGAAATTAATCTTTAAAATTTATTTTCAAGGAAATATTGACATAAAGAATAGTTTTAGCGAAAACGGCAGACGAATCGACCAATTTTTCCGTTTTTTAAAATAATTGTAAATTTGAACCTCCCCACCCCCATCGAACACAGTTCAGTTTGCTCTACTTAACCACTCCCAACGATTCAGATTTTCATCTCAAAATTTAAGTTTATGTCTAAGCTTCTAAGAAAATTTTATGAGATGCGAAAAATAATGGTAAAATATAGTTGTACGTTACTCCAAAGTCTAAAGCGCCCTCTATCGGCATTATTTGAAATTTATCTTTATAATTCATTTTCAATAAAATACCGACATAAAGAATAGTTTTAGTGAAAACCGCAAATCAATCGACCAATTTTTCCGTTTTTTATAATCATTTGAATTTAAAACCCTCTGAACACAGTTAAGTTTGTGCTACTTAACTGCTTCCAACTATTCAGATTTTGAGCTCAAAATTTAAGTTTTAGTCTAAGCTTACGAAACCTTTAATGAGAGGCAAAAAATAACGGTAAAAAATAGTTGTTCGTTACTCTAAAGTCTAAAGCGCCCTCTATCGTCATTTTTTGAAATTTATCTTTATAATTTATTTTCAAGACAATACTGACATAAAGAATAATTTTAGTGAAAACCGCAAACGAATCGACCAATTTTTCTGTTTTTCATAATCATTTGAATTTTTGGACCCTAAACTTTAATGGCGCCTATCTCCTTCGGAAGACCCTTGGTTTCCTATTTAAATATTGTTTGTCTTGATGTGTACTATCACCCCTTAAAGTTTGGACCATGAATTTAGAAACACCCTGTATATATATGTATATGTATATATATATATATATATGTATATGTATATGTATATATATATATATGTATATGTATATATATGTATATGTATATGTATATATATATATATATATATATATATATATATATATATTATATATATATATATATATATATATATATATATATATATATATATATATATATATATATGTATATGTATATATATATAGGGGAGAATGGGGATACTTGAGCATAGGGGATACTTGAGCCACCCCTATTATCTCTACAGTTGGTCAATTCTTCTTTCTAAAACTGGCAACATGGTAACATATTTATAGTTCTGAACATGTAAAAAAGAAATCACATACCTTGGTACCATTTTGAAAGTATGGTGATTAACCCTTTGAGCTCTGCTGGTAGAATTTTCTACGACATAATTTTAATTCTGAAATGTCACAACGACACCAGAAAATTCGACCAGATTTATTTGAAAAAAGGTTTAATGCATTTTTTCGCGTATATTGTAAATCGGTTTTTTCTTTGCAAAATACTGGTGCGTATGTGACATCTGGCTCAAGTATCCCCTCCATGGGGATACTTGAGCCACGATGTAAGAGAAAGAGTAAAAATTTATTAGACATAGAAAAATAGTTCAAAATTAATTGAAAGTGGTTTTCAATTGAAGAAAAACTATCAAATTTTCATCTTCAATATTTTATTTTGTTCTAAAAAATTATAAAAAATTTAAAAAAAATTAAAATTTAAAAAATGGCTCAAGTATCCCCATCTTCCCCTATATGTATATATATATATATGTATATATATGTATGTATATATATATATATGTATGCATATATATATATATATATATATATATATACATGTGTGTGTGTGTGTGTATATATGTATATATGTATATATATATATATATTATATGCATTAATTAAATTATCAAAGTTAACAACTTTATAGAAATACATATTTTGAATTCTTCTACATTTTTTCTTTGATAAATATTTTATGTTTAATTACATGTTCATATATAATTTTTTAATTTTCAAAAATGTTTTAATTAAACATTTCCTAATTTTTTTAATGCATTTTTGTATAAAAAGTATTAAAAAATGTATAAAAGGGATATTCATCATTAAGAAACTTTTTTCTAGTACTCTTGCATTACAGAACCAATTGAAACGGAGATCACTCTTATGAAATCCGATTCTTTTCGTTATTTGTCTTGCTGCCACCGAATGCAGCAAGATTTCAAGATCTGAAATTGAAAATATTAGAACAAGGTAGGGTCATAAATACTTAATAAATTTAACATTTATACCAAACTCTTTCCGGTGTGCGATAAAACATAGATTTTTATATTTTTTAGTACTCAAAATTGATTTTTTGTGGAAATTCCACGTAATATAGGGCTAACATGCTTTAAAAGTTGATCAATTAAATATATTTTTCTTTTCTAGATGTCATCTCGTCCTTCTTTCTTACTGAAAATTATGTATCAACTAATGAATCTCTTTATTTGCTTAACTCTCTTGTGATACAGGGAATTTCATTATAATGATAATTCGGCCTTAATTTCCATGTTAGAATGCACCCTCAAATTTCCGTAACTCAGATACTTTGAATCACGGAAAATTCGTCAAGATTCATCTGAATTTTCCAAGAATTTCAATAGATATTCGACAAAATATGTAAAGTCAAAAGTTTTCATTTCTCTATAATTCATTGATAACCAGTGTACTACTTGAAAGTGTAAAAAATTTGTTTTCCCATTTGACAGTTTTCATTAAAAAAAAATCTGAAATGGCTTGATCGTGATTAAATTAATGCCTAATAATGTTTTTAAAGATTATTATGAGTGATGAAATATTTTCTTCAGAACCATAATTAAAAAAAAAAAAAACTATAAAAATCGGTTTAATCTCTTCAGACCCGATACATTTTAAGCTATCATAAAAAAATTTTGACAGTTTGTTCCATTTATTTGTATGTACAAAAACATAATTTATCAAAAAATTAAGAAATTGTTATTAGTTTCTATTTACTAGCAGATATAAGGGAGAGTGGGGATACTTGAGCATAGGGGATACTTGAGCCACCCCTATTATCTCTACAGTTGGTCAATTTTTCTTTCTAAAACTGGCAACTTGGTAACATATTTATAGTTCTGAACATGTAAAAAAGAAATCACATACCTCGGTACCATTTTGAAAGTATGGTGATTAACCCTTTGAGCTCTGCTGGTAGAATTTTCTACCACATAATTTTAATTCTGAAATGTCACAACGACATCAGAAAATTCGACCAAATTTATTTGAAAAAGGTTTAATGCATTTTTTCGCGTATATTGTAAATCGGTTTTTTTTCTTTGCAAGATACTGGTGCGAATGTGACATCTGGCTCAAGTATCCCCTCCATGGGGATACTTGAGCCACGATGTAAAAGAAAAAGTAAAAATTTATTAGACATAGAAAAATAGTTCAAAATTAATTGAAAGTGGTTTTGAATTGAAGAAAAAATATTATATTTTCATTTTCAATATTTTATTTTGTTCTAAAAAATTATAAAAAAATAAAAAAAATTAAAATTTTAAAAATGGCTCAAGTATCCCCATCTTCCCCTACATATGTGCACCTGAGATTCATACAAAAACAAAAAACAAAAAAACTTTTTTCTATATATTAAAACAAGGAATTTAGTGGATAATTGATATACATATATATGTTTATTTTACATGGTATTTTTCGAAACAATTATTATTGCTTTTTTTTTATACAGAGGTACATATTGTCCTTTGTACAAATAACTGCTGCCTTCATAGCTACATTTTGAAGCAATGTTATCATTTATTGAACATACCATTTTATTGAACATATCATTTATTGAACATACCAATATATTGAACATATCATTTATTGAACATACCATTTTATTGAACATATGATTTATTGAAAATACAAAGTTACCATTTATTGATTTACGGAATCGACTTCAGAGTCACTTTCAGCTAAATAAATTTTGCATTGTGTCCCTGGTCGTCGTGCTTCATGTACTTTGTCTTCATATTACATCAGTACTTGTGCAATCAGTAAACAATACCGTAAAAGAAACAATCAAGTAACTTGTGATTTCTTTGCTCGCTACCTTATAAGTCGGATTCTAATATTTGTGGGACTGCCAAATAGTATAAATTCAACATTATTCGGGCCTTTTTTTAATTTTTTTTAATTCTCTTTATCCCTCCCCCCAAGTTTTATAAAAAGTTGAATTTAAGAGTCCGATAAATTTAAAATTTTATAACTCGTGATGATGAAATCACAGCAAGAGAAAACTTTTATTTGATTAAACAATAGGATATAAGTTTAGAGGATATTGTCTTTTGCTTTTAGTATTATTATTATTATTCAGAATAAATATTTTAAATTTGCTTATTAATTATTAATATCAGTATTTTGTATAAACTTCTATAAACTAAAAAGTATTTTATATAAACTGCCATAAATAGGGATGAGATTTCCGCTTTTTTGGACACCAGTAAAATCTTAGAGAAAATGCAGTTATTTTAAATCACAAAAATGTTCCGATTTAGTAATATAGCATTTTCCCTGATATTTTACTGGTGTGCAAAAAAGCGGAAATCTCATCCCTGCATAAATATCTTTTTGGCTGTTTACGTACATTTTTTAGAACTTTTAAATTAGCATTAAATAAATTATAAAAAAAACTCAATTTTTTTTCTTCCAATTAGTTTAATAATAAATGTTTTTAATAATTCAACTATACAGTTATAATTTATAACATATGCATATTTCCTCAAATCACCCATCTACACCCTCTCCTTTGATAATTCAGAAATGAGATATATTTATTGAAGAACAATTTATTTCTATTTTTTTCTTATTATTTTTATAATACAAATTTGTATCTTATAAATTTGTTTTCATAAGTTATTTTTCATTATTAACATTGCGAAAGCAATAGTGATTTCGTAACTAGGCATGCCATGAAAAAAAATTGTTTTTAGAAATTTGCCTTAGATGCTTTAGAATTTTTTTTTTATTATTATTATTAATATTATTTATTGATTAATTTTTTAACAGTCTTCTCATGCCATGAAGAGAATTTTTGTGAGTTAATTTTATTGAAACTGGGCCTATTTATTTATTATTTATTTATTTCTAATAAGATGATTATTTTTTATTTTTATTTACATAAAATTAATATAATAATATTTCAAAATATAATAATATAAATATTATATATAAAATATATGAAATCTATACTAATAAAAGAACAAAACGCTCTGTCTGTCTGTGTGTGTGTGTGTCTGTGTGTCTGCGATGGCTAGCAAAATCTACAGCACGTACAAAGCTAAAAAATTTTTTGAGAGTAGCCCAATCCTGATGCACCTGAGCTTCAGAATTTCAAAATTCCAATTAAATTCCAATTATTAACTGAGTAATTAATTAAAATCAAGAGGTCACTCTCATAAAAAATCATCTCTTCCCCAATTTCATTCTCTTTCGTTTGTTTACGGTTGGTTGGTTGTGTAAAAATTTTCGCAGAAGTTATAAGAAAGCTGAGACAGAATTAAAGAAACCCATGGAGGAATAAGATAAGTAGAGGTGAAGGAAGCCTCAAAAAAGGTTTGCGATATGAAACCATTAATTGCTCAAATTTAATGTGGCAAACAAAAGGACGTGGAAGGGATTTTGTATTTTAAGACGAATTGAAAGAAATGAATTACAATTGAAGCATATTTCAAGAGGAAATAGCAAATTTTTAAACTGGTCTTTGTTCTATTATTATTTATTAGAATAAATATTCGCTTTTAAAATGAAGGAAATTGGAAAATTAGCAATAATTAAATATCAAATTAAAATTAAATAAGGTATTAAAAACATTTGATACGAACTAAAAATTGTATAACTAAAGGTTTCCTTCATTAATGTAATTTTAAATACTTTATAACGTAGATGAAAAATGTTTATGACTTAATAATTGCATGTAAATAAATATTTAAAATATAATGACGAAAACATTCTTTTAAAATCATGTATGAAAACTTAAGTAATAAATATTAATCTAAAATATAAATTTCTGACTGCAGACGATTTTGATGTACTAACAAAATAATGTTATATTTTCAAGGAAAACGTTAAAAATAATTTTCTATATTGATATTTAAAACACATATGATAAAATAATTAATAAATTTTTACCGGTGAAGCGATAAATTAGTTAATTTAAAAAACGAGAGAAAAAAAATACGGGTTTAAATCTGCTTCAATTGATAGGCGTGTCAAAGCATATGCTTTTGTTGGTACTTAATTGACTTAATGTAGGGTTATATTTTAAGCATCATCTCCAGAGATAATACTTCCACTCTATTAATTTCTTTTTACTCTATAAAAGAAACCAATTTGACATTTTGACATTTCAAAAGTTACTGTTTTTTTCCCAAAGACCTTTAAAATTCATAGACTGGCAAAATGTCAGTTTAACTTAGGATTTTTTAATATAGCTGTTACGTCAGACCGTCTTCGTACATTAGAATGTATTTGCGGTTGGCTATGTTGCAGTTAATATATGTATATGTATATATGAGGCTTCTTTAGCAATTTTTCTTAAATCATTAATTAAATTTGAATGCATTTATTTAAATTAAAATTTTATTAAGACTTTATTTGTTTTTAAAACAAAAATGAAATGGCTCTTTGACGTACAATTGTTCGAATAGGCAGACGATTCATACACAGTAATAAATTATCAAATAGCAAAATAAATTATATATTAAAAATAGTCACTAAAAGAATAGTAGCAAAACATAATGTTTAGGCGTATTAACACATAACCCGATCCCAACCAGAAAAAAACAGACCATACTCCGACCCAAGCAAGACAAAAATTCTATGAGCATAAACCCGACCCGAACCTAAAAATTCCATTTGAAAAAAAAAGTATGGATTTGTAATCTGACCCCACAAAATGAATCCCACAAAAATATTCAAATGAAGCATACCCTAATCCGATCAAGGAAAAATAATGTTCGTGTATATGCAACCCGACCCGAACCTAAAATTTTTTTCTGAAAAAACCCGAAAAATGACCAGAACGAAACCTGAAATCGATAAAAATATTCCAAAGAACTATAACCCAATAAGAGCAAGACAAAATAATTTCCGTGAACATAAACCTGACTCGAACCTAAAAAATTCCATTTGAATAAAAAACCTGACATTTTATGCAAACTACATCTGAATCCGATCAAAATATTAGAAAGAACCATAACCGGATTCGAATAAGAGAAAATAATTTCCGTGGACATGAAACCGATCCGAACCTAAAATTCCATTTGAAAAAAAAAAAAAAAAAAAAAAAAAAAAAAAACCTGAAATTTGAATCGAACCAAATATGAACAGGACAAAAATATTCCACAGAACCATACCCGGCTCTGAACAAGACAAAAAATTTCCATGAACATGAACCCAATCCGAACCTAAAAAACTGAACTAAATCTGAATCTGACAAAAATATTCCAGAGAAGCATATCCTTATTCGAACAATGCAGAATAATTTCCGTTGATGGCAACCCAACTTGAACCTAAAAATTCCATTAAAAAATCAGAAATCTGAATTGAACGACATCTGAAGCCGAAAAAAATATTCCAAAGACCCAAAACCGGATCCGAGCAAGACAAAATAATTTCCCTGGCCATGAATCCGACCATGACCTTAAAAATCAGTTTAAAAAAATACCTGAAATCTGAATCGAACCAAATCTGAATCCGACGAAAATATTCCAAATAACTATAACCAGATACGAACAAGACAATATAATTTCCATGGACATAAACCCAATCCAAACCAAAAAATTTGTAAAAAAAAAAAAAAAAAAAAAAAAAAAAAAAAAAAAAAAATCGGAAATTTGAACCTAACAAGAATATTTCAGTGAAGTATAACCTCATTGGAACTAGGTAAAATAATTTCCATATTAGTACACCCCAACCCGAACTTAAAAATCCCATTTGAAGGGAAAAAAAAAAACCCCACGAAATCTGAATTGAACCGAATCTAAACTGAACAAAAATATTCCAAATAACCATAACCGTATCCGAAGAAGACAAAATAATTTCCATGAACATGAATCCGATCCGAACTTAAAATTCGGATGTTCTACAAAACATAATGCGCTCCGTAGCGGTGGAAAGTGAAACTAAGTACTTAGCGCGAGATGGTTAAGATATTTCGTTTATAGTTAAGTGTTAAATTAGAACTTGGTTACGGTTAGGTTGCAATTACGTTCCGGCGACCCCTTTGTTATATTTATTTTCCGGTTAGGTTGCAGTTAGGTCATGGTTAAGTTACAGTTAGGTTAAAGTTAAGTTGCGGTTAGCTTGTGGTTAGATTATGGGTAGGTTATGATTAGGTGACGGCCAGGTTACATTTATGGTATATTTAAGTTACAGTTAGGTTACTGTTAAGATACAGCTAGGTTACAGATAAGTTATGATTCTGATACAATTAGGTTAAGGTTAGGATTTTGTTCACAGAATGAACATTACGCATGTTTGATAAAAAATATACACCTATTTTTGTAAAATGGCTCTGAAATTATAATACTATATACTAACCTTTTGGCTAATCATCGAGAATCGATTTCATTCACGGTATACACTCTAAAAAATAAATGTGTAAATTAGCCAATTTTACCCGAATATATGTGTAAATTTCTAAAATTACACACCTGTCGTAAAATTTACACATTTTTTTCTGAAATTTACCTGTTTATATGTGTATTTAGGATGTGAAAGTAAGTGTGTAATTTTTTATCACTTGAAAAACTCAAACAAATGTGTAAATGTCTAGAAATGCTTGGATTTACACGAATTTATGTGTTAGTCTAAGTTAAACTTAATTATAAGTACACACATAAGTGAGTAATTTTTTAAAAATACATACTTGTCATAAAATTTACACATTTTGAACAAAAAATTACCTTTTTTTATGTGTACCTAGCTTGTGAAATCAAATGTGCAATTTGTTATCTCTTGATTAACTCATAGAGATGTGTAAATGTAGAAAAGTACCTGCGTTTACACGAATGAAAGTGTTAATCATAATTAAGGATCAACTGAAACCGATTTTTAAGATCAAAACAGAAACTGAAACCGAATTTCGGTACTCATCCTATTTTCGGCCGAAAACGAAAACGACCAAAAAAATTTTAAGTGATTAATACTTACAAAAAGATACATAATTAGGTCAGTTCGAAATTATGTATATACGTAAGACCGATTGTCGTTGTTCAGTCCATTCGTTAGTCTGTCTGTCAGCATATAATAGAGAAAAAAACTACCCAACCGAATCGTTTGAAATTTAAAATATAAAATTGTTCCATAATTTTGTCAAGTTTTTTCAAATTTTATCAAAATCGGATGTATAGTTTGATTACAGGGACAATCAAAAGTATTACGTTACATTACCGTAAATGAGAAAAAATGTTTCAAGTTCATTTTAATGGTGTTACAGCCAAACCAAACCTTCTAAACAAGAAAAAATTTATATACATTTACCGAAGCGTATTAAAATATACATTCGGTGCAAGGTGAAAAAACGTTTATTATTCATTTACAGAGCTACACAAAAGAATTCCGTCACATAGTGATATATGGGAAAACATTGTTTTCTGCGTATTTCAATCATATTAAATTATTTCATATATAATTAAGTTGATATACATTGCTCAGTTTTATTGAAAGTTACTTCTTTAATAATAGAAAGCGCTAACAGTATTTACAGGCACTCACAAAAGATTTCGGATACTATACTGCACCAGGACTACTCTATGTTACAGATATGTTGCTAGAAGTGCATTTTTAGTTGTGATATGAGTTTTTAAGTGTAACTATATTTTTGCATATTACTTTGTGTGTATAAATGCTGTAAATCATATACAGGGTAACACAACAGAATATGTAAGAGTTACAGAGTAAAAATGAAAATAGCAGTGGTTTTCGAATCAGTTACGCATTTTTATGACATCCCATGATAAGTAATGATTCTAGGTTTGCGATCTTGATTACGTCCTATTTAAGAAGAGGTCCTATTATTTTCGCATTACTGAATTGGAGGTATATAATCGTGTCAAATTTTATATTCATGCATTTTATCATAAGAGTTTAACAGCTAATGTATGAAGCTCAGAATATTTATAAAATTAATTGTAGTACGAACGCACCTCATTTGCCACGTTTGACGTGCAATTTCCAATTTGTTAATGATGCTACACACTTTCGAATGTAATACAATCTATATGTATCTATGAAGTGTATGATAAAATATACTTTCTGCACAATCAGTGGTGCAAAGAATATTTATTATTAATTTACAGGGCCACACACAAGTATTCCATTACATAATATTATAGGGGAGATACTGTTTGGGGCGCGTTATAATACTATTAAACTATTTCACACTTTATGTACGTTGTTGAGGTTTATTACAAGTTACGTGGGTACACGTCGTATACCCTTTGGATTTTTTTAAGGAACTCTGTATATCCTCTATTTCTCCAGTGTATACACTCTAGGGTATACCCTATGTTTTTTGCATATACCCTCTGCTTTTTTTGCGACTACACCGCTGTCAGAAAGCAGATAGTATTTACAGGGACACACCGACAGATTTCGACCACTATATTGTATCCGAAATACTGTATCCAGTACACAAAATCTGAATATTTTTATAACTTTGTTATAGCACGAACGCATTTCATTTGCTACGCTTGAAATGCAATTTCCAGCTTGTTATAAATTAATATATTTCTATTATTATAATCATATTTCTAACACACAATATATATATATATATATATATATATATATATATATATATATATGCATGTGTATGTATAAGGTTCAAATAAAATGAAAACGTATTCCATGCATTAGTTCTTGAGATAGATCGCCCACAAAATTTATATCACATAGAGACACAGACATACAAACAAACATTTTGTAAAAACATTTTTAACCTTATAAAATGTGTAAAATCCTTTAAAGACAGGAATTCGAAAATTTTCACGAATCCAGTATTTTCTTGCAAAAATAGAAAAGTGTAAAAATGTTTCAGGTTCAGGTATTTTATCTTTTACGATGGTTTTTGTTAATGATCAGCTGTCGACAAAACACACATCTGCGACACTTATACTTCTGCGGTTTCAAAAAGGAAAAAAAAAAAAAAAATATTAAGCCTGCTGTTTTGAACGAAAAGGTGATAAACTTCAAAGTTTAGTGATGTATGCATTGTTTGCTTTATAATTTTCACCTGCGCATATGCCATGCGCAATAGGGAACAATCACAGACGATTTTTAAATTAAAGACAGCATAGTTTATTTGTTGATCTTTGGAACACACTGAGAACGAGAACATTTTCTTTGTAAAAATAGCCGTTTATGTACGTATAGTCCGTCAAAGTTTAAAAGCTTAAGCAAGAAATAATACAGGAGTATCGCAATATTCTGTGATTAATACAAAATACGTCCAAGAAAGTTTACAAATGCTGTTGGTATGTGTAAATGATTCATGCCACTGCTTTTGTAATTAATATTGGACTATTTGTTTTCTACAACTAAATCTATGGATTACCATAAAAGAATGAAGAAATATGTAGATGGAAAATAGGTATGAAAAATGTTTTTTCTGTGTGCTTTTCTTTAAATTAAAATGATTTATTGAAATAATTAAAAATCTATCAATAATCCATATAGTATTTGAAAGAATGAGGCTGAAATTTCATAATTCTAGTCTATTTATTTTTTTATTCTAGAAGCTTTTATTATTTTATTTTGTGAATGATTTTAATGAGAGGAATTTCAAAATATCTATACGATATACACTATCAGAAAATATATGATTAACCAAAGAAAAAAGAAATAAAAGATAAACAGTGTTCAAAAATTACAATAATGCATACAATCACAGTTAAAATTTATTAGCTTTTATTCGATATATTTTTTAAATGTTTCGAGATTTTTACGAATTTAGATCTAATAAAACAAGTTTACAAACCAATTTCTAAATTTTATCGCATTCATTTGGATTTTACTTAGGGTGTTAACTATTTTAAAAAGTGGATTTAAGCTAGTGATTAAATCATTATTTGAAACAATTTGAAAAAATTGATTTGAAAAAAAATCAATTATTTAAATCAAAATTGATTTAAATCTAATTGTTCTAAATGACACAAACGTATTAAAATCTAAGATTAATGTAATTTGGAGAGTGTATTAAAATTAAGGTAATTTGGAATACTGTATACAGTACACCAAAATCTGATAAAAAAGCTTTAAATAATTGTTTCTAACCTTAATTTCTGAGTCCTGTGAAACATTAAATACAATAACTTTGTAAAGGCATAAAAAATATTTCATTTAAATATTATATTTAAATCTAAATCTAATATAATTTGTGATGTCATAATTTTCTTTAAGTAATTAAATTGTTTATTCTTTTATATGAAATAAGCATTTAAAGTATGCTAAATTTCGACTATAATATATATATATGTATGTATTAGTATGCACATACATTGTGTAAGTTATGATTTATGCTATTAACAGTAATTTTTGTTACTACAAATGCAAAACGAGCTACCAAAAATATTTGTTAGTTATGTTGGTTATGCCATATTGAAATTACTTATTTGCTGTTTTTATTAATTCTGTTGATTACTGTTTCATTTTGGCTATTTGTTAAGGCTGCAACACTTTGCCCCTTTTGAAATTAACAAAATGCACCCTACCTTTTAAAAAATAGTGAAATATACTTGTAATTGTTGCCAGATCTTTTTTGAAATAAATCCCTCCATACCGCAGTACTTCTAAATATGTGCACCCAAGACTTAACAAAAATGATAGAACTTTATTTCTTGGAAAAAAAAGCAGGATATTATTAAAACATGTTATTTAATTGTATTATTCAATTAGTGATTTATAGAAGTATTGAAAATTAATGATTTTTATATTTATCATACTAAAAAATTATGTACTTATTTTTATTGCTACTAAGCACATTAGTAATGTATTTTCTTATGTAATAGTGCCTTTTTTTAGAACAAGCATACTGCCCTTTTTATTTTTAGAATAAATATTAAATACTGAATTATCGTTTACTCATTTAAGCATTACAATATGCATTATATACCTAATTAAAGATTGTAATCAATTTAAAATTAAATGCAGCAACTGATAATTTTAATAAAATCATTATTTTTTAATATAGTTTTACATAATTATTGCAAAATATTAATGTATATAACTTTATAGTATTATATTAATTAATGAAATTACTAATTTACAGTTTTTATAATTTTTGTAGTTACTAAATAATAATAAAATTTTATTGATTAAAGTGCAAAAACATAGATTATGTTAGTAAATAAAGGTCTAATTTTTTAGAAACCTAGAATCTATTAATCTTAAAAACCTAGGCTAAACCTACATCTATTCAATATTTCAATGCTGGAGAAAAAAAAAATCCGATTCAAATAAAAAGAAATATGATTTAAATACAAAAATTCTATCTTTATTATTATTGCTTTTTAAACCATGATTTTTTTACACCCTATTTTTACGGAATTTTAAACTAATTTTTATTGGCCGATCCGACGGGGGAACTGTCTGGTAGGCGAAGTGTTAAAATAAGTTTTGTTATTTATAACTATCCTCCATTCTTGTAAATAAAATATTAATGATAATATACCAAAGTGTGATTTTATTTTATGTATGGTCTGCAATTTTATACTTCATTCACATAAAAAAAAGTTATTAACTGTGTATTCCTACTTTGTTTTAGCTGTGTCTGGTAAAAATAAGTACGGTTATATGGATTTCTAACAGACAATTATATGGAAAAAAATTTATCACATTTCATATAAAGCCACTATAGTAAATTCTTATAAATCCGCTTGCATTATTTTATGACGATATCAGAGTGATATTGGCCCTGGCAACATAGATTCTTGGAAAATTGTGCAAAAACTTTCATATAAGACCTGAAAAATGAGCTTTGTTTTAAAAAATGATAATCATAGATAGCAAGAGTTATTATTTTTAAATGTACAATTTTATAAATAAAAATGTAATTTTCGCAATGAATGATTAAAATTATTTTTTAATAACTAAATTTTTTAAAGTTTGAATTTTGCTTCAGTCAGATCATAATGTAAAGTGAATTACACCTTTGTATCTCCGTGTTACATAACTGCGATGTACACTAAAGTCAAAATGACCATGACCAGCGAGCATTAAGGGTGCATTCGAAAACATTTTTTTCACCTTCAACAGTTCGAAATTTTCTGATACAATTTCAGATTCACTTTTAGAAGTAAAAACACGAAACTTGCTGATGTGACTTTTAAAGAGATCTATAAGATGTCGTGTGATTTTATTTTTTGTTAAATTCATTATAATTAGATTTATAAACTATTATTTCCTCAGTATGACTCTTTTTTTCGTTCCCAGATCTCCCGCTTCGGAAAATTCGGTTTAAAACGTTGACTTTAACAGCATTTTTTTGCAATATTTTCTGCATTTATCAAAAAATTGAAAAGGACGGGACCTAATATACTTTCTAAATAAGAGAATTTGCCAGTTTGATGCGCTTGAGAGAAAAAACGAATTTAAAAATAAATCAGAAAAAAAGGCAATTTGTATTGAAATACACCCTTAATCGGGGGTCTTATTTATTACTGCTATCATCCATCATAGCATTTTTGACACATATGATCTTAGAATTCTCAACATACGACGATACTGAGTTTGATCACTTGAGCAGTTTTAGATCATTATTGCTAAAATGAATTTTGAATTTTGATAGCCCAGAACAGATTTTTTTTCAAAGGTAAGTTCATTTATTTTACAATTTAACACTTGAAAATTATAATATGGATGAGAAGTGTGTTCTTTTCTGCTTATTACAAATTTGGAAAAAATAATTTATTATTTTTGTGTTTTAAATCATTTCTTCATGTTTAAAATCACATATTGTAACATAAGAGTAAATATTTGCAGTTTTAACATTATATAGCACTTAAAATAATTATTCGGTTTAAATACTATCTATTTCAGCGTGTTTATAATATATTTTGCTATAAAACTTCGAGTTTTCATTATTTTACATGCTATACATTTCTTATTTCATTTTCTACCGATGACAAAAGACAGCTTTTCATAGATTTCAATTCATGGTTTTTCGTTTGTGATTTTTAAATTGAAGACTTTTTATAAGCGTATTGCATTCAAAAACTATAAGAAAAATAAATAAAAACTCTAAAAAAAATGTCATTTGATATCAGAAGAAATAGTTTTTTTAACCTAGTCCGAAAAATTCAAATATTTACACCAAATCCAATTATAGACACAGAAGCAATTATAACTTTTTTTCAGATTGATTTTTATAAAATTAAAACGCGTCCCAAACAATGTTTCCTTCTTTACCATAATGTAATGTAATATTTTAGTATGGCCCTGTAAATTAATAAAAACTATTCTCTGTACTACAGATTATACAGAATTTATATTGTAGTATATACTTCATAGATGCATGTCAATTTTATTATGTTCGAAAACGTGTAACATTATTAAAAGGCACTTGAAACTATTTTTATACATTGGCCGTTATGCAAGGGAACGCTTTTGACTGTCTCTATAATTGAATTATGCATCTCATTTTCATAAAAATTGAAATGACGTGATAAAATTATGCAAGAGTTATGTATTTTAAATTTCAAACAATTCGGATAAGTAGTTTTTGCGTTGTTATATGCGAACGGACAGATAGACAGACGGACGGATTGAATGACAACTATAGTTATTACGTATTTACATAATTACGATCGCGTACTTAGAAACAAGTCAAGCATACGAATTTGTTCTTCATGTAATTTTGTTTTGCTATTTTAAAAACTTTTTCGCAGTTTACACATCAAAGAATAAGGTAAATCTTTGTACACAAAAACCAATGTATTTTAAATATTACACAAAAATGTGTTTTCCATGTTACATAGCCATATGTGTAAAAACAGAATATTACACAAAAATCTGTGCATTCTGTACATAACACAAAAACATGTGTATTTTGCATATTACACAACATTGTAGGTATTTTCCTATTGCACAAAAATATATGTAAAAAAAGAGTATTACACATATGTATGTGTAAAAATAGTGCTCAGAAATATGTGTATTTCAGTGCAATTCACACATTAAAGTGTGTATTTCAAGAGTTATCAGATAACTTTTACACATTTGGACTTATCATCAAATTACACATTAAAATGTGTATTCTGAAATTTACACATTTGGCGCAATTTACACACAAATTTACACACATAGACATGTCGTTTTTGTATCATCGATTTACACATTTTTGTGTGTAAATTTACACATTTTTTTTTTAGAGTGTAGTCGGATTTAAGAGTGATATAATTAGTTTGAAATTCAAAATATTTCACTTGGAATATCTATGTGAAAAAAGTATTTAGTTAAGTCACTTAACAGTAATGTTAAGGATAAATATCAACACTTTAGCACGAAAATCACGCAATCGTTGGACACATATTCCCTCCTGCGTTTCCCATTGCAGTCATTTTGGGTATTTTTGCAGCTAAATATTAGTTTTTAACCAATTTTTGACACAGTCAGGGGGCACGTATTTAATATAATGTACACTGTAAAAAAAGTGACCCTTTTGCTGCATCGTCACTCCCCCGCTTTTATAGAATATATCTCTTTTGACCTATGAGAATGCTCCATAATAGGCTGAAGTAATCATTTTCTATAAAAGCGGTGGAGTGACGATGCAGCAAAAGGGTCAAATTTTTAACAGTGTATTTACACATATTTCGAGTTAAAGATAAAATCATAAAAATTTCAAGTTCGTTTAACATTATTATTACTCACCCGGGCAACCCCGGGCGGGTCAGCTAGTATAATATATAATTTAATAAAATATATTAAAATGTAATATAATAATATTTTAAATAATTTTATTTTATATTTTTAAGTGTCAAAACTAATTTTTTATTTATTTATTTATTATTTATGTGTATTATCTTTTCTCTCTTATTTTCCCAGAAAAAATAATATTAATTTTTATTTTATTTTATTTTTAACTATACTAATTGTTTTAAATTTCTGTAATTTTAAATAGACTATAAATGAACAAGTAAAAGATAAATTTCAGTTTTGAGTTACTAGGAAATATAATGATGTATTGAATATAAAATGGGTTATGTATTGAGCTTATTTTAAAGTAAAATTCATTATGTAAATTAATAATGTTTTTAATAAATATATTTAATAAAATATTAATTTGATTTTTATATTAAAATTACAAACTGTTTTGAGAATTAGCATTACCAATTATGATTAGGATTACCATACAAAATTTGTGTGAATTATAATATTTTGGATAAGGGTTATACAAGCGTGCGGTTTCGGGCACTTATATTCGCATTATACTAAAATTTTATGGCCTTCAGTTTAAAAACTTTGCAATATTCCCTATAAATTATGTCTTATTTCACAAAATTTTAGTTTGCAGGAGAAGGGACCGAAATGTCTTGGGACCGAAACGGCGGGATCGAAATGGCAGGACAGAAATGGCGGGACCGAAACATCCTGCTTCCCGCTCATGTATCACATATATGTGTTCACAGTTGCAGGTTCCGTCACATTAATTTTACAGTTTTGGTCTTTAGACAATTTAACCTAACTGCTCTCTTGATCAATACCTGCGCAAGTTTAAAGTAAAGTTAGACTCATATTATTTTTCCATTTTAGCATGCACACATATACTGTGGTAGCCTATTGATAATAGCGACGAAATCCAGACTGAAAGGTCCCAGGCCACCGACCGAGTGTATGCAGTGTACGCGCTCGTTAACCCCTTGAGGGGCGGTGGTATATATTATATACCACCTACGACTGATGAAGATTTACACCAGAAAAATGTCATTAAATTTCACTTTTCTAACTTTGGTGGAAAACAGTCGTGAAATTGGTTTTCCTCTTTTTGATATAACTTTCTTACGAATTTCCGGTGGGAGTTCAGAATTACATGAACGCAATTGCTTGCCCCTCAAAGGGTTAAATACAGGGGTTCTGAAAGTCCTGTGTCGTAGCAGTTATAATGGGTAATGAACTCTGGAGAAACTTTCTATCTCCTTCAGAGACATATCGAAATTGAGGTGTCGATGTTTAGTGCTGACATCTATTGAGGCTTTGAAAAACATCTTCCGCTGCAAAAGTCTCTCTTCCTACCCCCAGGGGGCAGTTCAAGGGAAGCTCCAGCAACCCCCTGCCCTTCGGGCACACGTCAACAACATCAATATCATGCACACATCCTTCTCTTCCCTTAATGTCCCATGCCTTTTTTCACGTTGCAGCTCTTAATAACTCTTATTTTTTTTATTTGCTGCTCCAAGTCTATTATTCATGAGCACTCCAGTTTGGTGGAGGTTGTTCCTCAAGAAAAAGTCGGCACATTTTACACTAGCAAAAAAGCGGTCTGTGTACATGACCAGAGCAAATAAGATGAATATAATAATTAATCGTTTGGGAATTTGTTCAGTAGAAAAAACCATGAGTTGCAACATTAGTTATTTTATTCTTACAAAGATATATTAATTATTATTTTTTAAAATTAATGTTAAATTTAACATTTGCAACTCCACTGTCTCCGCTGCGGAGACATAATTTTCCTTCCAAAATTTTAATTTGGCATCAGTAAAAAAGGAAAATAAAATTGTCCTCATTTAAACGGAGAATTCTGCACATTGTCTACCTCAAAGAAAGTTCTTTTAAAAAGTATTGCTAATGGAATAAAATTTGTGTAAAAGGTAGTGGAGTCCGTAGGGTTAAATCAGCAACAAAATGAATTCTTATTTATAATTAAGTATAATTTTTGAATCATTCAACAACTCTTTCGCTGCACTAATTAGATATAATTCAATATAAAATTTTAAGTGAAATGACTTCTTTCCAAAGACACGGAATTGTATCCGGAGGTGCATAAACGTGCACCTTACAAATTACATCTAATTTAAATATATATTATGATCTAGTTAAAAAGTTTAAATGATTTAGGCTTTACTGAAATGTTTATAAGCTATCTTAAAAATTATTAAGAATAGATATTAATTTTCCATTTTAAAAAAATGTACTTGTTTTTTCGAAGTCTTGAATTTTTTGCCATTGCTTCTTTATTTCTTACAAAATGATATGAATTGAAACCGTTAGTTCCATTTCTGGCTGAAACAAGAAACCGCTAGCGTACACAAATGACAACCTCTGCTCTCAATAAAATGATTTTAAATAATAAGTGAGAAACGCAACTCAAACAAAAGGTACACAAATGTGAGTCTTGGGTCTAAAGAGGATAAAGATCAAAAAATGATAATTATATTAACTAACAATTTACTGGGTTGTATTAAACGTGTCATATCCAATTAAAGTATATCTCTGAATTCAAATTTGAATGAAATAGAGGATCATGAAAAATCACAGAATGTGGAAAATAGGACTACAAATATCTAGACAAAACTTTATTCAATTGACTTCATTCTTTATGCAAAATTTATGTTTTTTATTGTCTTTTATAACATCTCTTTGAATTAAAAAAAATCGTAAATTTTTATATACCTCTCATCAGAACGAATATTTCGAGTGTCCGAAAAAATAGTTACAGATAATCGATGTCACTAATTTTCAATAGGTTCTTTTCATTGTTGCATACTAAATACATACCAAATTGTAAATCTTTATCTCATTTATTCTCATGTTTTTCGGAATCTTTGGTGTCTGAAATGTGTAAATCCGTCAATTTTTTTTTTTCGATTTTTATAACGATTGCAAGACTTACCCTATTCTACGTCTGATGGGTAACTAATAAAAGTTTGTGGCAGATTTGCGCTCACAATTTTGACATTCACGGAGATTTCCAGGAACTTAATCCTCGCGAATGTTTACTGAAATTAAAATTATGGTAAAAAACATTCGTTAGCGATGTCAGTTTCCTAAAGTACAGGTCTGCCACAGGCGACTATTTTTATATTCCGTTAATACCAGTATTTTTCTAATATGAATTGCAATTTGATTTTTCTTGCAAATGTTATCAAACAGTTTTTTAGGGATTTCTGGTTTTAAAAAGTGGTGCCAGTTAGAATTTAAAAAAAAAAAAACTCGCCTGTGGCAGCCCTGAAAGTATACGTTTTAAATAAGTTTCGACTTGGAAACTGAACCTATTCATTTATCTATCTCGAAATTAATTTTATGATGGTAGAATTCTCTACCACATAATTTTAATTCCGAATTGTCACATCGGCACCAGAAAATTCGACCAGATTTATTCGAAATCATGTGTATCATAAACCAATTTTTTTCTTTGCAAAATACTGGTGCCAATGTGACATTTGGAATTTTGAAGAAATTTACCCATCATAGCTCAAAGGGTTGAACTTAAAAATTGATAGTAGATAAGATTCATATAACTTTTATAATATGTATATAAATGTTGTTTTTATAAATTATCTGTACTTAATATTTTTAAACAATATGTTAAAATTAAATGATTTGATTGGATAATACAATGTGACAAACGATGTGAAAATCAGTCAAGAGCAGTAAGAAAATATTCGTGGTTGTGTAAATTAAATTTTTGCAGCTCAATTTCCTCGACAAACGTATACGTCAAAACGATAGGATAGTTTGGCATTGGAAATTTCTCATATGTTAATATTCAACTTTCCGAACAATGGTGTAAATATACCAAACACTTTTAAAAATCACTTTTAAAAAATAAAAGAAACGAGATTTAAAAAAAATTATAGGACAATGAAATTTGCTGGGCTTGAATGCATGTCTCCTCTGCATTTGTAAGAAAAAAAACTATCAAGCACCTCCTGATACATTTCATTATGATCTATGAGAAAAAAAATCACTTGCGGTGTATTTTGATAGTGTTACATAATTTTAAATGTAATGAAATTTACATACATTGTTAAGGTGCACAAGAAAATGGTTACTATCATTAAGTGTAGTACTTAGAGTATGCGTACAGGGAGTTCCGAAGTATTTCATTATTTTATGGTCTGTGAAAAAAAATCATTTGTAGTGTATTTTAATAATGTTAGTCAAAAACATTCAAATTGATATAATTTCTAAGATGCACTAAAACAGGATTTCTATAGAAAATGAGTGCAAAGATTTAACATTCATTTACATGCTCACAGAAAAAAGATGGGTCATATAATAGTCTAAGAGGGGAAAAAAAAACTTCCCAGCGTATTTTAGTTGTGTTGTACTATTTCAAACATAATGAAATTGATATAAATTACTGAGGTTGATTACAATATGCTTGCAGTTCAGTATATTTAACATTACATTTTTTGTTCATTTACAGACACACATAGCAGATTTCGGATAAATACTGTATCCGTACATCGTCTATCTGCACGTAATATACAGGGCTGTACAAAATAATTCAAGCACATTTCAGTCTATTATTAGAAATTGCTAAAGGTGAATTTTAATCTTTGTTATACTTTTGAACTAAACTAAATTTTAAAATTGTATTTAAAATATTTACAAATATATAGATCCATATACATAGCTCCCGAAAAGAGTGAGTCGGAGAAGTTACATATTTTGGAAATGTTGGATTTTTTTTTACTATCTAGGTTTAACACACGATTTTTCATTCTTTTATATGAAATTCTGAAGTGCACTACAACATGATTTCTGTAGGATATAGGGTGCATTACAGTGATTGTGCTGTATAAGTGGTTGCAGTTTTATTTTCGCGATTGTTTTTATTATCAGGCACAACATTTCTCTTTTATATGTTTGAGTTTTTTCAAGTTCTTTATAAATAAGAGCTGCTATATTGCCTATAAAATCAGATAAAATGTGTATTAATTATATATGTTTTAAATTATCGTTAAGGAAATATTTTGCTCAGTTAATGAGGTTATCTTTTTTTAATGCTACTAGACCGACGTCACGGGTAACTGCTAGTATAATCAATTTGCAATTGAGAGCTCAGCTGGAATTATTGTTCTTTACGCATTGAATTCATTGCAACACACCCAGAACTATTATACATAGTGAGGTGTACTTTTGTACACACCCTCAAACGCAAATCAAATTATTTTTCTTATACTCGAGTTCGAAAATTAAACAACATTTAAAACTCCTCGACTGGTCTCCGTTTATTATTGCGGAATTATGTGCACTTCAACTTCGAAAGAATGCAAACCTCCGTTTTCTGAAGACTCTCGAACACTATACAAAAATAGCTTTCAACAAACTTCTTTACGTTTTTTTTCATGCTGTCACTGCAGACAACAAAATTGCACGAATTTTATTTATTTTGTTTATTTGCAAGCGTGATGAAACAAATTATTTTTTATATAGAATAATAGCAATGTAAATTTTCCGGTTACAGCGTGAAAAAAAGTTACAAAATGTTACTTACTGATACATTCTTTTTTCGGAAGTCGTCATAATATATCGAGTATTCCAACAGGGCTGAAACGTGCTTTGCTTTTTAGTACTTGAATATAAATAGATAATATACAGGGTGGTTACAACAAAAGTTACCCTGTTTGAACCTGCGAGTGCTTGATAATTGTAGTTATTAGAAACCTAAAGTACCGATAAAAAAAGAAATTATTCTTTTCCATTAGCAAATTTACTAATTTAGACATAATTTTGAATTTTCTATTCCATTTATATCGCCAAATCTAATAAAAATATGTAAGTTTCCAATGAAAATGATTTTTACTTTTTACAACAATGTAAACACTTGTAAATAATACAAAAAAAAAATTACATTTTTATGTGTGTATTTAGTAGAAAAATGTTTTCGCTATAAAAGTATTGCAAACTACAGTTAAATTATAAGTATTACAGTATTACAGAATAATTGCTAATGTAATAGCAAATTTACTAATTTAGACATAATTTTGAATTTTCCATTCCATTTATATCGCCAAATCTAATAAAAATATTTAAGTTTCCAATGAAAATGACTTTTACTATTACAAAAATTTAAACACTTGTAAATAATACAAAAAAAAAAATTAATTTTTATGTGTGTATTTACTAGAAAAATGTTTTCGCTATAAAAGTATTGCAAACTACAGTTAAATTACCCATCCGTAATAAACACAAATTCTATGGCCCTAAAAAGTCGGAGTTCTTAAAGTTTGTTGTACCATATGTTTGAGTACTGCAACGTGTTCAAGAGCACATTTTTCCCTATAATTCAACATTTAGTGCTAAAAACAAGTGAAATTATGCAAAAACACGATAAAAATTTTCTTATGCCAATTAATGTAATTGTATATATATTGTTTTACTTGACTTGAATTGTCTTTTTTTCTATATCGTTTTGAAGTTAAAAGGGATAAGGAATAGCTATTACGAATTTATTTTTTATTTGACTTTTAAATTTTACTCCACGTTTTAAGTTTTATTCCATCTACAGGAGATTTTACCTGAATAATCAAAAATCATATGGAATATGAAAAATATCAACAAATATTGAGCATTTTGGCAAATTAATTAAATTAAATTGTCATCATTAAAGTGCAGTTCAAGATGATAGTTAAAGACTTTTTATGTACTACATGGGGCTTCCGGATCTTTACGAGATATTACCCCACATAAAATTATCTTGAAATTTATTTTAAAACACAGCGCCATCTAATTTAGTATATTTAACCCTTTAACGATCAAAGAATTTTCATTGCTAAGATGTCGAAATAAATGAATGACACCGGTAATTAAGAACAAATATATTTATAAATAAAAAAACGTGATTTTTCACATACATAATAAAAGGGATATTTCTAGATAAAAGTAACGGTGCCAGTGTTGCATATCGAATTAAAATTTTGTGGTTTCGTGGCGAAACCAACGAACGCTAAAGGGTTAAGCAATTTCTGTTTTATAAACTTCGGTAAAACAGATAATTACCGGAAATTTAATTTAAAAAATCTTAATTTTTTTTAATTTTATAGTTATTTCACTTTATTTATAAAATAGAATTTCTGGTTTGAAGCAGACCTATTTTAGCTGCAGTTTTTACACCGAAAATTTTAGTATACATGGTTAAAGTGAAAAGGAGAGTTAACCCTTTCGCGGGCGGTACACAGTGTGCGATTTTGCGAATCTAGCGATTCAAAATTCAATTTTTGAATTTATGAGAATTTTGGATATTAAAGTAATAAAATTTATCTTACTAGAAATAAAATGGTTATGTATTATGAAAAATATATCTTTACATATTATATGAAAGAATAACAAATCAAGAATATTATCCTTTACACTGATGATTTTGTTATTATGCTTAAAAATCGGTCATCTTTTACGAAGAGTATAGATACCAAGCAGCATTGAGACTGAATTTTCAGCTTTAATTTTGCAAATGATCATCAGAACAGAAATTCGAATATATTGAACACCTGGTACTGATTTTATGTTCTAAGGCAAAGCGCGTATTTGCATCCTCGATGAAGACACTATCATTAGCGTAGGAAAGAATCAGGAAACCCCTCTACCTGGAACGCTTCAAAATCCAAACAGCCACAAGTGTCCAGATAAACGGTTCGAGGCAACCCCAAAATACGTGACACCATGTTAATCCATGGGTATATTTAAAGCAAATAAATTCAAATGAGGTAAATGAGGTAAAATTTACAATAGAAAAAACTGACGGGAATTATGAAGGGTCTTGAATAAGTTGACCCTTTCTGGCTCAGTGGCTCAGATCACACTAAATTTGAATTCCAAACTTGCAAACGGTACCAAGAATATTTTAATAAAATTTTGCTTTTACAATGAAAGCTTTAATTACGGAATTCTTGATCTCTAAAAAAGTCGTTTATAAACTCCGGTCTCAATCAATAATTTCTCATTTTAGGAATAAAATTTGTCTGTGGTGGAAAGGGTTAAATGTCACGCATACCGGTAGCTCGTCTCCAAGGAATTAATGCAATAAAAAATTATATATTTTTTAAGTCTCTCCTATGGGAGTAACATTTAGTTTTTTACTATTTATATTTTGAAAAAAAAAAACATATTTACAATATTTATTCGCTTAATTGTAATACCAGAATTACACAAATGCTGTTGCAAATTGGGTAAAATTGTGCTATGACATGAAGAAAGAAATTTTTCTTGGTTTAAAAAAAATTTGCTTGTAAATTCTGCCCTGATTCAGTTATTTCCACATTGTAACAACTACAGTATTTTGGTTCTGAAAGCGTTAAGAGAAACGTTCTCTGTGCTTGCGTGCATTTTACAAATTTATTATGCATATCTATGATGGGTAAGTGTTACGGTACAATCACTCCCCCCCCAATGACTAATTTTATTTAAGAACAAAAAAAAAATACTTGATAATCAGGTTCAAAAAAGAAAGCGGAGTCATTCTGATTCACATCTATTATTACGGGATGTAATTTTTTAATGGTTTTTAACGTAGAGTAACAATTTTTTGAAAATTTTCAGGTCTTTCAGCATTATAACATTTATTTGCCCAGTTCAGATATAAAAAACGTGTCCTATTTTCTCTTCACTTCCAAAATTCTCACTACTACACTGTAAGGAAACAAAAAGAATCTTAATACTTTTTACAAAAGGCTTCAAGTTCTTTTTTGCAGTGGAAAAAAAACGTACAAAGTATATTTTCATTATCTCGATCTTTGCCTTTTTAAATAAAGTTTCTCTATTTCTATCTCTCTTGCAGTACCTCTACTACGAACTATTTTTATTGTTTACTTGCATCATTATTTTTATTAATTTTTGAGTAAATTTCTCTCGCACATGTTATCAAAAGATAGAAATCAATTTGAAAAAGCAGCACGAGGTAGAATTACAAAATAATCCCCAGTGGCTGCCGTGATTTAAAATCTCGTTGATGCTTTACTAATCTCGAATTTCAGCCATCAGCTTCATTAGTTGTTTGTTTGTATTGCCACCTCCCGGTTTATTAACGTAATTTCGCGCGTATACGCCGCGGCTCAGGTAAGTCTTTTTCACACCGGAAATTTTATTGTAAAAAAAGGAGTCATCCAAATGCTAAGTCATATTGTACATAAAATAAATTCTGGGTGGAAATCGACTTATCTGAGGTGTGGCGGATACGCGCGAAATTATGGTAGGTGTTTGTATCGAAAAATCAAATGTTGGTACAATTTTACTTTGAAGATGATTATTAAGCTTATATTTTTTCACCTAAATTTTAAAATGATACAAATTTCTAATTAATGGCTATTTTCATTTGATTCTCGGACCATTTGATGATTGAAATATATTTATATATTTACAGGGTTCGCACAATCTACCACTAAATTTTTACAGTATTTTCAATGTAGACAAATAATGAGAAAATTGTGAATCGAGGTGATGTTTGCGAAATATTTTTCTTAAAAAATAAATATAAATTTTCTTATTATTAATAGTGGTGTTGGAGTCCTTACAAAATATAAGGAGTGTGCGAACCCTGTTATTTTGTTTTAAGTGACTGTGCTACATTATATAAAAGTGAAGTTTAACCTCTTCAGTCCCTAAGTACCCACATGGGTACATCAGTTTTGTCCCATTTTATTAATGATACTCAAATGTAAATGAAATTTCGATATAAGAATAATATGTTTCGAATTCTAAGATTTGAGCTAATGAAAATAAAACAAAAATCTCGCTCTGAAGTCAAACGAGAGAAGAAATAATTCAGTAATAATTAAAAATACTGTAATAATCGCCAGTAGCGAAGAGGATATACACTTAAAATTTCAGTGTATGAGTATTTCAAAATTGAAACATAAATACTGGATGGTATTTTAAGCACATACGGTCTAACATCGTACTAACACTTGAATATGTGGGTGATACTTGGATATGTGGGAATAGCCATGTTACTTTCCTCGATTAAAACTGCAGGTTTAAAAAACTATTACGAACATTTGAGTTTAAGGAGAACCGGGTAACTCAGTAGGCAAAGCATTTTCGCGCTGAGTAGAGATCAGAATTTCAATTTGTGGTTTAGGTCGAAAATTCAATCAACTTTACCATTTAACTAAAAAAATCCCAGATCTTTTAGTTTTCTTAGCATTATTTTTAGTTAAAACTGCTAATCTATGTTATACAGAAATTTTTCTTAATTCAAAATTCAGTTTTGGCTCAAGATTCGAACATTGACTGTCGTGCTACTATTTTATAGCAATCTGTAACTGCTAAATAACGATATCTGTCAATATTGTAATGCATCAGTCATGAAAATATATATATATATAAGATAACGAAAAAAACTGATCTTAACACAAGCAAAGCGTATCTTTATTTTTCAACAAGCATTGAAAACACTGATTTCATACATATTAAATTTATATAAAAGTATTTAAGTAACATAATAAATAATTTTTTATACAAATCGGAAAATATACGTAAAAAATGCTTAATTATAAAAGTGCATGCTTAAGTTAACAGTTTAAGTTTATATAGTCAATCTCCTTCGTGTCATTAAGCTACCACAATGGATACCTTGAAATTCGCTGATATTGAGAAACCGTAATTAGCACGAAATCTGCTTTCAACCTCCAAAATGTAGCATGCTATGTAGTCATGATAAGAAGTGAGACCCTTCCCCTTTCTGAATGATATTTGAGGCGTTCAGAAGTCAATCCGATTAACTCCATCAAATAATAATGCTTATTTTAAATATTTAAATTTATTTATTTATGAAAAACTGCTATTTTTTCACCCTATTTTGGCTTCACTCATTATTAACTTATAATCAAGGTTAATTTATAAGCATTGTATATATATCAATTTCAAACAATTCATGTCATTACTTGTTTTTCTAAAAAAAAATCAAGTTAGTCGAATTGACTTCTGAACACCTATGCTACAGTGTTCCTTTGAGCTTTATTCTAGTTACGGAACCTGTGTGCGTTTCATACTTTTCACGTCCTACACACCGGCTCTTGGTTGCACAACGAACCTTTATGCTTCTAAAAATATTGTTGATGGCAGTTTATAGAAATAAATTACTCTTATAATATGCCAAATTAAGGCATAACAACAGGTCCCAGAAAGGGAGTATCACTATTTTCAAGAAGTATATAATTTAAGTCCAGATTTTTGCCAAGGCAAAAGTAATTTTTTGGAAACAGTGATGCATGTAAGCTACTCTTTTTAAGACTTTAGTTGAACTCAGATAACAACGCGAAGTTCCTTCCCGGGTGCATATTACTGTTGCATACGCAGGCATGACGAATGTAATGAAATTTTTACATCTGAAATATTTGTGGGTATGTACAAAATATCTATTCATTCAGAATACAGATTATATTAAATACATTTTCGCCAACAGGTCGCATAAAATGGATGATATAGTTTTGGTATGGTATAGGACAGTTTATTAAAAAGAATAAATCAGTGTCCAAGGATTTTAACTTCTCAGTATGACGACTGTCACTTATAAATAACACAGTGAGGCGATGTAAAACAACCTGCAGTGCACGGAAGAGTAATTCACAGGGTATCTCTGAAACGAGTTTTCAGCGAAATTTAACGTCCATTACGAAATTTTGATAAAATGTAATAGAAACAACATTTATAGCATAGTATAATTAAAATGTAAATAAATCAAGTTTCTGATTAAAAAAAATGAATAGTTGTATGAAATAATTTCTAAGTGCGTATGCACAAACCTTACCAATTATTTTTTCCATGACTTAGAAAGCACCTTTATACATCAACTAATATAAACAGACCAATGAAATTTCTTGAAAATTCAGAAAATTATCAGTGATAGAGTGGGCTGAATTGTAATTTGATTCGAAGTAACTGAATGATAAAGGATTTTCTATAAATTGCCATTCATTATTTAAGAACTTTGAACGTAAGAGTTTAAAAAATATATCAACTGGTTGATTTGGAATGGATACTTCGATTTTGATAATTCCTCTTTTGTTGAAATAGGATTTTGATGGCGGTCATAAAAGGTGAACTAAACCATCAATTAATAATGAAAAAAAAGAAAAATTAAAACATAAGAAAATGAAAATTTGCTATATTCAGAAAAAATTGAAATTTAGCTCTCACTTTCACCGATATCTTTTTCAATTCTCGCTATATTTGACTGATTTTTTTATATGTATATATACCGTAATTTCGGGTGTATAAGCCGCATATCAAACAATTCTTTTTGGACCCAGAAATCTTATTCAGTGATTGAAGAAAAATATTTACGTCGATCTCTGTAGTTACATTTCTTTCTTAAAAAATTCTGGGTCGAAAAGGAATTGTTTGATCCGCGGCTTATACACCCGAAATTACGGTAAGTTACTCCATAGAGCTGACTACAAACTAATGGAAATACTTGTCTGGTGCCGCTGTCGCATGGATAGTCAATATAAATTTTATACAAGATATTTATGCTAGAGCAGGTATTTTATACCAGCATTTAAATATTTATATTATGATTGTATAATGTTAATTTAATTATACCTTGCTAGTTTGACTTCCATTTTTATCCCAAAATTCACATTTTAGTCCAGAAATTTATGAAGATTTTCGAATTTGTCATTAATTAAATCTGAAAAATCTTTTGGTATTTTCTGGCGTGAATCCGATTTTTTTTTTTTTTTTACAGTAGGGCCAAACTGGTAACCCAGGCTTGTGAAGTTTTTTGAAAGTAACGTTGAATTTCGTTGAAAATATGGCATGCTAAAAACAAAAATTTCAAAAGTTTCCTGAATAGTTTAAGTTTAAAGAAATGCTTATGTACCCATAAATATACATATTGTTCTTACACAAATCAACACAACTTTTGTACAATTTCCAAATTGTCATGTGCTGAAGCTGCAAAGACCACTTGTAGCAATATGATATTTTTTTCTTCAATTTGTAGTTTGTCCCCTAATAGTGCCCCCCCCCTTTGCTGAAAAGTATGAAGACCGAAAACCTTTTTTTATATTCCGAAAATTTCAAAACAATATATTAAGTATTTATCTGCATCTTCGACTAAAAATGTGTAAATGTGTGTGTATTATTTTTCTCTTAAGTAGCATTGTCTCATTTATCTTATCACTTTGGATTAAACATTCAACAACAGATTTTTTTCAAATTACAAATGTAGTTGTTTCTAAAATTTAATAAAAAATTGATAGAAAATGATTTTAAATCTTAAATAAAGGCCATATCTTTTCTAACGCTTTAGTTATAATTAACAATCAAATCAATAATTTTCCTTTTTTGCATTAAAACCAATTAACATTGTAGGTGTATTTTTAACCCTATTTTCTACAGATTTTTAATTTTTTCTCCTTTCGGAAAAAAAAATTCAGCATAATAAGAAAACTTAACTGGATACTTGTAGAAAGAAGCCCCATTCAGCATAATTATTTTTTAATTGCTATCACGTAAAACGAAACGTACTGATTAAAAATTAAAACATGGTACTAAAAAGATTAAAGTCAATTTTATAATTCTAAAGATTTATAAATATTGTAGATATAAGTTATGAAACATCTTTTCTACATAAAATATTTCGGTGAATTCTTTCCTTATTCAATTGAAGTAAGAGAACGAGCAAATGATTCTTTTAAATGAATAAAAATAATCTAAATTTGTGAGATAAGCATCAGATTTTCAATGTCATAAAATAGTATATAATAAAAGTGTCGTAACATTAAAAAAAAACTAATTAATATTTCAGAATTACTTTAAAAATATATATGCAGCTTAGGAAATTTAAAACTATGCTTATTCAAATTAAAGTGTATGTATTAAAATTTTATTTTATTTTATTTTATTAAGGTTTTATTTAACACTTTTTAGCAGTTGACCACTTCAGAAGGTCTTTTGCTTAATTTGTAATCTTTTACCACCGGTTTTTTAAAACAGAAAATTTTCTCTAATTGAAATGATAAAATGCTCCGATTGCATTAGGCAACCTTGTCAACCTTCCATATTTTTTTAAATCAACAAAATATTATTGAAACCAGAAATTTTATTTAATTGATGAAATCATGGTAGTTTCAAATAACTACCATGTAGAAATATTTAATTTTATAAATTTTCTGGTTGCAAGAAAATTTCTTCGTTTAAAAAAAGCGGGAGATTGGCAACTATGATAAGGTAAACATAATAATAAAAAATAATTGGTGACAATAAATGATTCTGAGCTCCTTAAGTGGCACGTAAATTGGACACTCATCACCAAACGGTTTGTGAGAAATTAAAGAAACTTTTCGTGAGTTAAAATCATCCATGATTTTTTTATGTGCATTTTTTTATGAGCATTATAATAATTTCTTCAGATATCCAACCAGTATAGGACTTTCTTCTAAATGCTGAGTTAGATACAACCGCGGACCTCTTCAACAGAAAAGACAAAAAAAAAATTCTGCATTTCAAAGTTTTATATCTGTTGCCGAAAAAAATCAGACGCCATCTTTAAACTACCTCCTCAGTTACTTCTATCGCAACTTTGGTCAATACACTACATGTATCCTAGTGTTTATTCTGAACTCCATTATTTAAGGCTATTTGTAAAAGTGTTTGTAATTTTTCAGCATTATACAATATCATTTACATTTTCCACGTAAATCGATTTCATGTCATTAAAAATATGAAATTGTAAATGACAACGGAAAAAATATGACATAAATGTGAAACATATTAAGTATTAATCAGAAAGGTGTTCGACCTTAATGTTTTTTTCATTTCCTAAAGTCATGTGCCTTGCTGTCGTTACTGGCGTAATGTCAAATAATGAAAAGAGGTTGAAATAACTTACACATGCATCGTACAGGACAAATACTTTTGTTAATCACGATTTGCCTATACTACGTACGAGCGTCCGTATTCCAATCATGATTTATTAATCTCACCAGTAAATTTTTATTGTAAATTTTAACTTATTTAATCAGAGCATTTTTCTGATTCAATTAGGTAAAAATTTCTGTTTTGAATCACCTGTGTAACCAGATTAAAAATTCTGTAGTAGACATTAAAAAATAGGCATCATTTTTTCATTCATCATAAATTTCATTTTTTTTTTTTTTTGAAAAATATTGATTAGTTAAAGCAAGAGGCGCAAATGCTAACCTCGTGAAAAACTCTCCATGCCGGGAAAGTTTCTCATGGAAAAGACATGCACGAGGTTGGCATTTCACGAGGGCATTCATTACAGCGTTTTCATGAGTTTAGCATTTGCGTCTCTTAATCCCTTAACTGCTCCATGCGTGTATATACGCCTTGCTCAAATAAATACATATTCCAGAAATTAACTATCGAACATATTTTTTGTGAGTTAAAAATTTT
The DNA here is from genome assembly GCA_964019185.1 of Maratus speculifer. Taxonomy (NCBI): domain Eukaryota; kingdom Metazoa; phylum Arthropoda; class Arachnida; order Araneae; family Salticidae; genus Maratus; species Maratus speculifer. Next base: position 406,552,431 of record OZ025295.1, read on the forward strand.
ACTTTAATAACAAAAAGAAACTTTTACCATTCAATGAAGGAAATATTATTTTCCAAAATTTGTGGTGGCAAATTTTATTTTAGAAAAACATTGTCGATTCTTTTTTTAAAGCTTCAGCAGTTAAAGGGTTAAGCAATAAAAATTTTCATTTTCATTTTCATTTGAAATATTGTATGCAGGCCGAATTTTCTCTCTGTAAAAATTTCCAAGTATTAATGTGTTAACATTTTGTTGCTCAAATGGCCATTACACGGAACCCCCTACGATGATTCCCAGATGCCACAGTGACACTAAAATTTTGTTAAAAATATATTTGTCCATTGTATACAGGGTGGTTAGTAATTAACGTGAGGTGTTCAGAGTCCTCTAGTGCAGGGGTGCACAACCTTTGGCCCGCGGGCCACAATCTTACCACTATTTTTATGCAGAATAATTTTCTCTATAGTAATAACAGAAACTTTGCTATTAAAGAAAAGAAACTAGACTTTTCAAATATTCTGGTGTCAACCGATTTTCTGGTAAAAAGGTTGTGCATCCCTGCCCTAGTGAGTAATGTTTTGGGCAAAACATATCCGAACTTGACCAACATACAAAGTAGACCACGGGATTTCGAATTCTTAAAAGAGAATTTAAAAAATTAAAAAATTAAAAAATCGTTACTAGGGGCAAATGTAGCGTTGTTTTGATGGCTCTCACCTTACGGGATCATGCTTTTCTAGTCAAAAAAGAAAAAAAAATCGCTACTAGGGGCAGTTTTGGCGCACCAAAAGTATATTAGTGTAAATGTTGAGTGATTAAATGCCAAAAAATACAGTAAAGATCAATTTCATACTGCTGAGATAGTGCCCGAACGCTGATGGTACCTGCACATTTTCAATCTCTTGTGTCAATTTGTTATTGACTAGTCACTTTGCGTCCTTGGCCTTGTTGCCGCATAGTTTCAAATCGATGAATCATCTTTTGTAAATTTGTTATGCTCATCGGTTTTTTTTAGCAAATTCTGTAATTGGTGAAACTTAGGAAAAGCAGCATTGCAATTATCGTTATCACACTCGTGATAATACAGCTTGACTAGCAAAGTATGGTGAGAGTTGATAATGATGAAAATTCTCCCAGCCTTTCCTTCTATACTCACGATTGCGACACAGAACTGATTGTATGCAAATTAATGCATTTTAGTAGGTAAACAACGCTAAAATTGCTCCTAGTGGCGATTTTTTAAAATTTAATTTTTTTTTAAGAATTCGAAATTTTATGGTCTACTATGTATGCTGATCAAATTTGGTTATGTTTCGACCAAAACTTTACTCGCTAGAGGGCTCTGAACACCTCACGTTAATTACTAACTACCCTATATATAAAACTAGTCCGTGGGGGACACCATAATACTTACCTATCATGTATATGCATAATATAAAATATGAAAATAATACATATGCAAAATATTTATAAAATGCATCGCATTTCTAAAATAAAATTTAAAGGTATATTTTAATATTTTTAATATAGTGATAATCTAATAATGAATTGCTTATGAACCAATTTAGACAAATTATATAAAAAACCAAACTACTTAAGTAGTACCTAATTGCATAAAAGAAACATACATATAAATCAAAAAATAATTATCATATTAACTAACAGTTTGCTGCATCAGATTAAGTGTCTTATATCCAATTAAAATATATCTTGGAATTGAAATTTGAATGAAATACAGGGTCATGAAAAATCGAAGAGAGTGAAAAATAGGATTACAAATATATCGGCAACTAATTATCTGATAGACTGTGCATTTTATGCAAAGTTTTTGTGTTATTTTATTGTTTTTTACATCCATACCACAAAAAAAGAATTTCAAAATTTTTTATATACCTTTCATCATAACGAATATTTCAAGAGTCCGAAAAAAAATAGTTCAAGATAATCGAGGTTACTGATATTAAATAGGCTTCGTCCCATTCTTACATACTAAGTACATACAAAATTTGAAGTTCCTGTCTCAATTTGTTCGGGAGATAGAGCGTTTATAGATACACAGTCAGGCAGACACACATATATATACCGTACCGGGTGTCCCAAAAATGACTGATGGATTTTAAAATTCAATAACTTGCAAACGGTGACAGCTATTTAAAAAAAATTTTGCAGCATTGTTATGTACAATGTCAGGAGTTTTTTTTACCGTAATTGTTTTATTTTAGTTCGCATCTCAAACAATAGGTGGCGCTGACGGCGATTGAAGGCCAGGTGATCAGTGCTGAGTGAAGCGTCGACCTGGCCTTCAATCGCCGTCAGCGCCAGCTATTGTTTGACATGCGAACTAAAATAAAAAATTACGGTACAAAAACTCCTGACATTATACATATCCCTCCTGCAAAATTTTTTTAAATAGCTGTCACCGTTTGCAAGTTATTGAATTTTAAAATCCATCAGTCATTTTTGGGACACCCGGTATGTACCGTACTTTCCTGCGTATAATCCGCAGATCAAGCAATTCTTTTTGGACCCAGAAATTTTACTTACAAGGAAGGTCTCCACTAGGGGCATACTCAGAATTTTTTTAAAAAAAAATACGAATTAAACTACTCATGTAGGTAATAAAGGATCAGTGAAAATTAGCGGCGGAATTACATTATTAGATATGTAAAAAAATAAAATAGTTTGGAATAATTGGCGTGAAAAGCTGAAAGCGACGCGGGATTTGGCGAGCAGTGCATTTCCTCGCCAAAAGCAGACGATTTTAACGAATCTGAAAATTGATTTTAATTGACTTCACTGTTAAAAATCTGCAGCATTTACTACAACGTCACTCCTCTACTTTTATAGAATATCTCTCTTCTGACCAATGGGAATGCTCCATAGCACAGTGAATTGACCGTTTTCTATAAAAGCGGTGGAGTGACGCTGCAGATAATGGAACAGATTTTTAACGGTGTTGTAGCTTATGCAACACTGTTAAAAATCTGCTGCATTTTGCTGCAACGCACGCCACCGCTTATATGTAATATCTCTATTCCAACCAATGAGAAAGCTCCATTTCACAGCCAAGTAACCGTTTTCTATACAAGCAAGTTAGTGCGTTGCAACAAAATGCAGCAGATTTTTAACAGTGTATTTTTCAATTTGGAACAATTTTAATCAATTTAAATTGTGAGTTAAATGATAAAATATATTAATTTCATTTTGTTATAAGTACATATAAACGTAAATGACAAAATTGCACTTAAAGTAAAGTAAAAATGCAAAACTAAAATTACTTAAACTAAACTTATTTAAAACGGGAGGACGCGCGCAGGGCCTAAAAGACCCGGAGTGCATATAGTTTTTTATAATTGCAACCACTAATTATTTAAAAGTAATCTTCAACTTATTTTATCGCAAAATTTGTAAGAATTGTCTCCGTCTTGATAAAGTGACTGTTATAATTTGATTTTATTGGTGGCAAAGTTAAAATCATTTATACCTTGAAAAGCGCGCGTTCTCCGAGATTAAACAAATTGAACATAGAAAGTTTTTTCTTTAAAAAGTATTCGAAGCGTAAAAGCGTATTTTTCAAAATTTCGTTTTTTCGCCAACCGGAGATAAATCGCCAAATAAACGAAATTTGTATTATTTTTTACGGACGTTATAAGGAGGTTCCGCCGAAAATTTTTTATAAACATATATAACTATATGAGAAGAACATTCTGTATTTTTTTCAGATTTTTCTGAGTATGCCCGTATGGAGACCATCCTTATTAGTGATACAGATATTTACAGTGATCTAATAAGTTACATTTCTATTTAAACAAATTCTGGGTCGAAAAATAATTCTTTCATCCGCGGATTCTACGCAGGAAATTACAGTATATTATATATATATATATATATATATATATAATATCCGTATTTATATATTATTAATTGAGTGTTCATTTAAATTAATTTTTAAGATAAATTTAGATGCTTAAAATCTCACTTCTTCGCTTAGGTGCAGAGCTTAAACATATAATTTAATAACATAAAAATGATAATTGATTTTTCTTTTAAAGTGAAAAAAATTAAATGAACATTTTTATAAAGTATATACACATATTTTACAAACACACAAGATTATTATTTTATTTTAAGTGTTATTTATGCAATAATTTATGCAATGTTTTATAAAGCATTTTTAACGCATATTTTTATTTCGTTTTAATCTTCAAAAGTTTTGCTTCTTCAATATAAAATCAGATAATTTTTTAGTTTCAGATATCATATGTTAAGATATTTTTTTTTTAACTTTTAAACGTTAAAAAAAGGTGAAATAGAAAAGATATTATTGATACTTTAATTACTTAAAAATGGCTTTATTTCCCTATTTTAAAGTGGATTATCGGTTAAATGAAAAATTTTCATTGCTTCATTAAATTCACTTTTATGACGCTAAATAACATGAATGCTGTAAATTTAAATTATGAAAATTCTCTTTACTCGATATATCTTTGTCAACAAGTTTTCTTAATTAATTAAAGTACCTCAACCAGAAAGAGATGCTATTAACTAGATTTTAAAAAAAATTACTCTGAAGCTTTGAAGATAATAACCGTTTAGTTTTATGAACATGCCTAATACTTTTCGAAAGTAACAAAGTGTTTTGAGACTTACTTAAACAAATATTAATTTTAAAATATATTCTTCCTTACGATGTTTATTTAATATCATAAAATTATTAACGTGTCAAAAGTATACCTTGTAAATAAAAATTGTTTACATAAAACTATTCTTAAGAAACGGCAAGCGCTAATTTTCTTTTTTTTTTTTTTTTTCCGCATAGAAACATAAAATTTTGTGGAAATATACATTTAACAGTAAGTATATAGAACACCTTAAAAGAAAAATATAATCTTATTAATATTTTAAGAAAGAAAAAATTTAATTTATTTAAAAAAAAAATTTAATTTATCCACGTGTTTTAATTTTTCAGATATTTTCAGATCGAATTTGTATTTTAACCAGCCAAACTGTATTGATAACAAATCTCTTTATCGTTTTATTCAAAACTTGAATGGTTAACTTTTCAGAGATTTTTATTCTTCTAATTTCCATATCGATTTTCATCAAACTTTTGCCTTATAACTGGTCAAATATCAAATTTAATAAACTTAATGAAGACGAATTTTTAAAATGAACGCATAGTTTCTTTGTAAGCAATATTAGGACTGTTCCTTTTTGTTATCATGAATTTTGATTTAAATATTTTTTAAATTACAGTAGACTCCCTCAAATCCGCACTCCTAAAATCCGCAACTCGCTAAAATCTACGCATATTTTACGAACGTAAACAATGAAACATTCAATTCAAATGTAGTTGCAAAATTTTACTTTTTCAGTTTTACATCAAATCCATACATTTTTTAATTTGTAATTTTTGTTAAAATTATTGAATTCATGTTTTTGCATGAAGAAAGAATAATTTATTTCTGAAAAAAATAAAGATATTGCTGATATCACAATCTTACCAATAATGGTAATCACAATCTTACCAAATATATTTATGTATTAATCAAGCTTTTTTAAATATTAAGTGTGGCTAAACCTGAAATAAAGCTTCATTATTTTATGATCTTGATGTGAATTAGTAATGTACTTTTATGAGGCAAGTTTCTTTGAACAATTTAGGAAAAACACATTTCATCTTTATAATGAATGTTTAACTGTACATTAGTGATTTGACCTTTGCTTTTAGTATTTTAATCATTTAAAAAACTATCTAAATTTTTATTATTTTAACATATTGTATTTTTTATTATTTTAGCATATTGTAAGCATTCATATACTTTTGATTTCATCATTTATTACATTCAAATTACTGTTTAAAAAATGTAAATAAAGCAATGATCAGAAATCTGCAAAATTCTAAAATCCGCAAAACCTCTGGTCCCAAGCTGTGCGGATTTGAGGGAGTCTACTGTACTTCAAAAACCTAAAAACAATGAAAAATCAATTTTGAGAAAAACAGATTTAACACTAGAATTACTGTGAGCTTTCATTTTCAAGTCTACCATATGAATATGTTTTGGTTCAAACCAGAAATATTATTATGAAATAAGATTAAAAGATAAAAAAAGAAGAAAAGCGAGAAATAATAAAGTTGCCCTCCACTGAGATGCACTCTGCCGACGATGTAACGACTTCAATTCAAGCTTTTGGAGAAACTCTCCAAAATGCGTTTAAAGAAGTCGCCAAACCGCGACAGAGAGTGGTCGACAAATTTCGACTACCTGATCACATCAGGAACTTGAAAAGAGATAGAAATCGTTTAAGACGGGACTGGCAGACGTTCAGGGACCCCCTCTTAAAGCCCCAAATTAATCGATTGAATCACGAAATTAGGGCTGTAATCAAGGAGTTTAGTATCTCATGTTGGAACACTTACGTTGAGTCCTTATCGACTTCTGACAACACAATTTGGTCGGCAACGGCCCGTATGCGTAGGACACGAACACACATTCCGGCCCTACTAGGTGCTAACGGAATGGCCTATAAAAACTCTCACAAGGCTGAGCTCATTGCTGACAGTCTTAGAAATCAGTTTACACTTAATCGAGATGTAGTCAGTCCTAGGATGACTGACATTGTAAATTCCAAAGTTGAAGAGTTTCTGCAAACTACACACAATAACACTATAACTGTTACAACTCCCTCCGAAGTTGTAACTTATATGGGGAATCTCAAAAAGAATAAATCTCTCGGCCTCGATTGCATCTCTACTAATATGCTAATGTGTTTACCTATAAATTTTATCTTTTCTTAACTTTTGAAATAAATACTATGTTAAATTTACGCTTATTTCCAGATTGTTGGAAAAAAGCTCTGGTGGTACCAATTCCCAAACCTGGCCAGGACCGCCACGTTCCCTCTAATTTTAGACCCATTTCTATTCTAACCTGCATTTCTAAAATCTATGAATACGTACTTTCATACCGCCGGAAAGAGTTCGTTGCTACCAATCCGATAATCATCCCTGAACAGTTTGGGTTTCAACCTAAACTTTCTACGAACCACCAGCTTTGGAGGGTAACCGAACTCATTCACGAGGGGTTCCTTAACAAACAAAAAACTGGTGCTGTATTCATACACATTGCTAAAGCTTTCGATAGAGTTTGGCATGAAGCTCTAATTTATAAATTAATTATTCTTAAAGTTCCTCCTCAACTTATCCTTATTATATATAAATACTTAAAAAATAGATCCTTTTCTGTAAGAGTACATCACTCTATTTCCTCTTTCCGCAATGTTGAGGCTGGAATTCCACAAGGAGGACTCCTAAGTACTTGGCTCTTCAACATATATATCAACGACATTCCAAAGATTCCCCGCATCCTCTTAGTACTATATGCTGATGACACGGCCATACTTTTTAGAAACACATCACTAAACATTGTGATTGAACAACTCCTATCCTATCTTCAGGCCCTTTCTATTTGGTTGCGTAAGTGGCGCATAAAAGTAAATCCGTCGAAAAGTGCTGCCATGATCTTCTCTAGAAGATCTATTACCCCAGACATTAATCTCACTTTAAATAACGAAGATATACCCAGGGTCACTAACTATAAATACCTAGGAATTTACCTTGATTCTAAATTAAATTGGTCGAAACAGATTACGATGCTAAATCGAAATCTGTGGAGGCCAAAACCTCCCTCAAATCCCTTTTAGCTAGGCATAGCTGTCTGTCACTTCCTAATAAATTACTGTTATACAAATCTTTTGTCAGATCCACCATGACTTATGGGTCAGTTGTTTGGGGATCTGTGTGTGAAACTCAACTTCAAAAACTTCAAACCGTTCAAAATACCATTCTAAGGCAGTTTGTTAAAGCAACTACGTTCGTTCGGAACGATGTCATATATAATGATCTCAAAATTCGGCCGATTTCGCAAGTTATAAAAAAACTTGCATAAAACTTTCATAGAGATCGTATTCTAATACCCAACGATGCGTTGCGATCTATAAAACCTTACAATATTAACAATATTGTTGGTAAAAAAAGACCGCTTGTTATCTTGAGTAGAGATGACGGTTTTGCCCTCCCCCCCCCCTTCTAAACGAAGGCGGCACGAACCACCTTAAACGCATAGTTGCGGTTCTTCCAAATTTCTAACTTTGATATATTTTCACTCTTTTTAATTAAAATCTATTCTACATCTTTTATCAATTCGACTTCGTTCCTACCTTTGCATTTGGCTGCGGAATTTATCCACATTCCGTTAAAAATTGGCTAATTTATTTAAACTGTTTATTTTTTTTTTACTTTTTCTCCCTTTTTTAGTCATGTTTCTTCTTTCCAGTTGGAAAGTGAAGCATAATCTTCTTAAAACAATCGCTTTTCCTTATCGGACGATTGTCGTTTTCAAGGTTGCGAACGGATGAATTTCATTGGTCGCCTGCTTGAATTTCATTGGCTGATCAAGTTATTCACAGTATCCCCTTGCTTTTTCTGTGAAATTCTTTGCAATTTTTTATTTAATGATATTTTTATTATTTTTATCAGTTATTTTTACTAAATTTAATTAATTTTTATTTATTTTTGTATCTTTTTCGATATTTCCCTAAAAATGTTTTAGGATCTTATCTAATTTAGATTAAAAAAAAATGTATGGCCCTTGGCCTTTCTAGACCGCTTTACCCTATGACTCTTTCGACCATCCCAATGCTCCGGAATTTCTTGAAATTCCATTTTACTTGCTCAACATTTATGCAATTTGATATTAGATTCATCGACTTCGATGGAAGGTAAACTGAAGAAAGACGACTCTAGTAGGCACTTCTCATCCAACTGCATTGGTTCATTGTTTCAAGTCAAGGTGCAAAATTTTTAAGTGAAAGTTCATTCTACAATCATTTCAGCTATGAAATGTAGTGGCATATTCTAATGTAATAAAGTAATCGTTAGATGGTGTTTGTAGCGTCAGAACCGCGTCTCTCACAATGCTTGTCCACAAATCTCTCCGAGAAAATCTCCACCCCGGCTGGCTGATTGAGATAATGGAATTATTGCTTATTTTTAGAATTAAGCGAAGCATATCCGGTCCTCATAGTATTCAAAAATAAAATAAACGATCAAGTGCGAGTATTACTCGAGCTCAGAGGATTCCGTAGAATAAACATATGTATTATTAACCCCTTGGGGACTAGCGACTGATATACGTATCACTTAAAATGTTCAAAATTTTTCCTTTTTCCCACCAGTATTATTATTTTTATTATTATTATTATTATTGTAAACTTTCCCTTATTTAAAGTACTCGAAAGTTTCTGTTTTGAAAAACCAGTGGTTAAAAATTAAAAATTAACCAATAGAGCAAAGGAGTTAACAGTATTATTAAAAGAAATCTTTGCTGGAAGAATAATAAAACTTCGTAAAAATCTTTACAAAGTAGGGTTAGCTATAGTCGTCTATACCAGAAAAGTATGAATGGGATTTTCCATAAAAGTTCGAAGAAATATGAAACCCAAATAATATAAAATAAATAGTAATAAACTTTTAACCTTACAGTGTAGCTAAGACAAAACCCTTCTTCATTGTTTAAACTTGACATTGTGCCAAAGGAGCTTGTCTAGAAAGGGACTCATAAACTTGCAAAGCTGCTTTGGACGGTGACGAGTTTCTCCAGATAGTTTTTTAATTAACTTTTATACACAAGAGTCGTAATGAGCGGCTCACTCAATACAAACTAGCTGCAACCTCATATTATTTATATGGCATTTGCCTGCATAAGGTATTTTAAAAAAATACGTATTTTAATACCAAGAATTTTGTACCGCTATTTTGTGACCGCTATTTCCGATATAAAGAATATTTCGCTTTAAACAAAGTAAATATTATTTTTAAAAAATCGTGGTACTAAAATGAATATTTTTTTTTTTAAATTTTCATTCTACGAGCAATGATTTATGTGATTAATTCTAGTTAAATTGGTATTTTTGCAACACTATGAAATTTTTTGCTTTTATAGAGCTACAAAGTAGTGAATTATACAAATATAATAATAAAAATTATTATCAAGTCTTTAAAAGGCGATGGTACGCAGAGTACGCATTTCTCTTCATTATTTACATCCAAACCGTTCCTCTTTTCGAATAAAGCTACCATAGGGATAAGCCCCGAAAAAAAAATTCGTTACAGAGACCGTACATTATAGTTTAGCAGATTAAAATGTTCAAAAAACAGTATAACATAACAAACATTTAAAATTAAGAATAGTTAAAAAATGAAAAAAAAATATTACTGTAAGCACGAAAAATGCAAACATATATGATAATGTATAAAACTGAAGTGAGTTCAAACGAACAATGCATTAAAAATATGAATGATTGGGTAAACATAGCAGGAAATGGGTCGGGGACCGCATAGTCTGGTAATTCAGAAGAGGACGTAACATGCAATACAAGAAAGGTAATAAGAAAATTGAGAGCATAAGTATAAAGTTAAGGAAATTATTAATTATTTTAAATAAACTTAAATTATTAAGAAAAAATTTTAATAAAAAAAAATTTAACATAAAAAACAGGAAAAGTCATAACACAAAAAGGTATAAAGTACATCATCTAATTAATCTGCATTAATGTGAAGTTGATTGGCAATTCAATAATAAAGACAAGCATTTTTTGTATAGGATCTTCAAATTGTTTAATTTTAGTAGAAATATTTTTTACACAGTTTATGTATTTCGTTCTTGAAGAATTTCTTTGAAATCGTTTAAAATTTTGAAGATGGCTTGAATATTGTTAATAAAGTTACAATAAAGTTAGATTCAGAAGAATTAGGTATAATGCTAGGATTTTCTGAAGAAGAGGAAGGGTTTGATAAATAGGAATTAATTTTTGGGAATTAGCATTATGTTCATTATTATTATTATTATTATTATTATTTTCGAAGTTGAAATTTTTGAAAACTTTGGCTAAAAATTGGTTTTTTGGTAACTTGATTATTGCCACTTTTGTTTGTTTTACTGTTAGTTTTATTTTCGAGTCTCTGAGGGTTTTTTGGACAACTTCTGGGTAGGATGCACGGTGGTCTAAACCGCAAATGCGAGATTTGGGCGTAATTCGTTTTTTCTATTTACATTCAATGTGTAACTTTCCGCATTTTATGCAATTAGTGTCAAATCCGCATACCTTTCCAAATTTCTTTAGCAATAACATTTCTTTAGCACAACGTCGTCGGTTTACACGCTGTTTGCTAATGAAAGCTTCATTTTAACTGACATACATTTAATGCCTTAATTTGATAAATTTCTTCAAAGTTTTTATAGGGTATGACATTTGCCCTGTATAGTGGCAACGGAATGCCGGTTTTACGAGCATGACTACCCTAGTTTCTTGGAAACCATGTTCTTTCAGGCTTTCAGTAATTAATTTAGTATCAGTATAGCAGAAAATTCATCTGATGCATATTTAGTGTATTTTTGGTGGTTTGATCAAGCCAACGCTGAATTTTCTTAAAGTGCTCAACAGTTTTACAAAGTATAACTATTACAAATTACAAATTATTATTACAAATTATAACTTTTAGCTCGATTTTTTAATCATAATTTATCCCTGTTATTTGTTAGTCGTGAAATTTTGACCCATCTTAGCGTAGAAAGGGTTGACACTAGGGTTTGAGCTCCTTGATTTAAGCTGTCATTGTAAAAGTAAAATTTTACTAAAATATTATTGGTGCCGTTTGTAAGTTTGGATTTAAAATTAGGTGTGGACAACACTGCGCCGGAAAGGGTTAACAGCGGTGAATAAGTCATTTTTCATAGAAGATTTAGTTAGTAAACAATGATTAGTTTTTTTTTGCAATTTAAAGAGCAAAAAAAGCCAAAAAGGTCTAAGTTTAGCAAATTATGATAGGTTGGCTCTCTAAGCAGAGAAAAGCTTCAAAACAGGCTCTCCTTACCTGTGTATGATAATCAGTCGAGCGGGCATATGTAGGTTGATATCCAAGTTGTATTTGTCCACATATGCGAAAAAATGAGAAAGGACCCCGGAAATGGACCTAAATGAAATGGAGATCAATGAAATGGAGTCTAACTAGTTTTTTAAAATTAGTTTTAAGATTTCCACTGATAAACTTTATCAGAATATCCTCCAAGACTTGAATATCATCGATAGATACCATCTTGCAATCAAACAGCCACAAAATATATTCGTAGAAACTGCCTTCATCCACTGAATAACAGCTCGAGAATAACACGGTTGAAAGCGAAACAGAACGTGCTTCTTGTAAAAAGAGATTTGTCATAATTACTGAAACACGTATTACTTCCCCCTGAAAAGGTAAAAATATGTTGTAATTAGGTACTCTTTGTCACATTTCACAGGAAAGATAAGCAAAGAAGAGAATCATGGGTTGTTACGTAATTTTCAACAAGAAAGAGATCTAAAAAACACAAAAATTTCATTTCATGAACTGTCAGTGCTGGTTAGCCTATATAACTTACGAGTTCCACACAAATCAATTTTGTATACTACAAAATATAAAAAAAAATAATTTGAATTAACACCGGAAAAATTATCATATAAATGTGAAAGAGAATAAGCTTTTGCAGTAACTATACGTCTTGAAATTGATTGATGTCTTAAATCATGTAATTTTGCTGTTTTCGGTGACAGCGAGTTTTATAAGGAAAATAACTTGATCTCAATGGCAATGTGTCCGCAATGCGCATATCCAGAAAAGCTCATTTTAAAACGATTATATTTTTAATACAATTTTTAAATGTTAATGGTGTTATTCATAGCTACCAACATCTTCCGCTTTTTCGACCCTGAAAAATTTTAAAGTAAATTTTAGCATTTCAAATCGCCAAAATCTGTCGATTAAGTAAAGCGAAAATTTCTGTTAAATTTTTCTGGGCCAAAAAATCAGAAAAGTTGGCAGCTATGGTGTTATTGTTTCATTTATACAATTGTAATTCTAATTTAGAAAGCTGTATGTACAGAATTTTCTTGTTTACATTACTTTTAGTTCAATGTTTTCCTGAAATAATTTACACACGATAAACAAGGTTCTGTTAAGCACATATTTCGTTATTTAACTACGTTTGTCAAATAAGATCTTATTGTTGACCTTCAATGACAAATGTATAAATTATCAAAAAAAAAACTTCATTGTGAATTCAACTCTAATTTCGATTTTTTTTTGTTTCATTTTTGCAGAACAGAAGAGATTCAATTCGAAGCGACCTCACCGGATTCAAGCATGTTCCATACTGTTGTTATTCCAGCAACGAGACTCATGCATGGAACTATTCTGTTTTCTATATTCTGCTGTTCTTAAAAATTGTACTTAAGTGTGTAAATTCTAATTTCTACTATTATTTTATACTTTGAATTTTTTAAACAGTAACTATACATATGTTCTTTTAAAAATCGCAGGAATTTACTAATTATATTATTCCACGCTTATAGGTGGTATTCCAGTCCACTGCTAAATATATTTTACTAGGCACTTCGAAATCATGAACGCTATCTAAATACTATTGGTATATTATAGAGGAGCCTGCTATATATACACTGTTCAAAACAATTAAAGGATATTGCAGTTTTAGGTGGATTTTGTATCTGGGAAATTTTTTAGCTGATTGATACATGGTCGACAGACATAGTAGGTTATATGAGAATAAATTACACATGTTTGGCAGAAAAAAATGCATTTTATTGCGCATTTGTGTACAAAAGGAAAAGAAACACAATTTGTGCATATGAGAAAAAAAGAATAAGAAAAGGTGTTTTCTTCAAAGAAAATCATTTTCAGTAGGGGGTATGGTTTCCACGGGCGGCCAGCAACTTTGAACACCTTTGACGCATGGACTCAATGAGGCTATTAATGACGAGTTGGGGTATTCTTCCCCACTCTTCCAGAAGAGCTCTTTCCAGTTCTTGGAGATTTTGTGGGGGTTGATGGCGGCCAGAAACTCGTCTTCCTAGAGCGTCCCAAAAGTGCTCGATTGGATTCATGTCTGGAGAACACGCTGGCCGAACGATTCCTTCCTCGAAAAGGAAATCCTCCAACAGGTTTGCACGATGTGGCCTGCAGTTATCGTCCATTAAAATGAAGTTATCTCCGATTGCTGCAGCGTAAGGGACTACAATAGGTCTGAGGATCTCATCCCTATATCGGCGACCAGTCAGAGCTCCATCTCGAATGATGTAGAGGTCAGTGCGCCCGTCAATGGAGATGCCACCATACACCAACACTCCTCCACTGCCAAATCTGACACTTTCGTAGACGAACGCAGGATTATTCCTACTGTCAATGTGTCAGCTATAGCTAAAATGCTATGTTCCCTCTTCCCTTTTTACTTTTTCAACTGCTATAAAATTATAAATCAATTGTCATGAGTGTTATTTTTTTCAGTTTGTGACAATTGTTGTATGTCTTATCTGTAGTATAGACCATATAATATATTTTTTTAAACTTTTTTTTTATAAAAATGGAACAATTTATTGTTGTACCCAGATTTTTTTCCCCTCTGTTACTACATTTATTGTAATAAATTATTACTAAGTGTTCAACACAAGGTTCTGCAGTTTTTCAAAAGGTCTATTTTTAGATGAGGCCATCATTTTTTAAATTAAGTTATTTTCACCATGGTATTGAAGTAAAGCATTTACAAGATAAGGATGTTTTACTCAGTTTCCCCTTTGTTAGCAGCTTATTTATGTGAAATTTATTTTTTTATACTTTTATAAAATTTTAACCATAAGATCAAATGGTGCATCTTAAATAAATAGGCTTAGTGTTTCTTGTTTTTAATTCACTTTGTACTGCTAAAACTATTTGTAGTTTTTTCCCCCTCTGTTACTGTGCTTATTGTAACAGAGTGGAACAAAATGTAACAGAGTAAGAAACTGCTTATTTGAACATTGCTGCTTATTTGAAGTTTATTTGAACATTGTTCTTGAAGGCTGCACATTCTCGTCTCATGTTCTTAGAACAGAATTAAAAATATGCATTTTTCTATTTAAATATAAAATAGTTGTTTTGTGGTGAGTTAGTTGTCATTAACATTAGGCTTTAATTTTCTCAAACAAAATGCTTCTTTAATTGTAGTCATTTATATTTATAAATCAATATTACTTATTTATGAAAAAATGATGCAGCGTGAAATACCACTATTTTCGAATATTAATTTTTTTAAAAGCCTTTAATTCTTGCTTGGTCTGTTTCAAATTTTAGGATATCTTATAACACATGATAAAAATGTATTAAAGAAGAAAAGATCATTAATTAAGTAGAAAAGAATTTATAAAAAAGATATACCGTGTCGAATACTACTATTTTCAAATAGTAATTTCTGTAAAAATAGTTATTTCTTGGGTTAAAGCGTCATCCAGTTAGCACACGAATTTGTTAAAATTTGAAAATCTAAGGCAAGCTGTTAAAAATTGAAAGACAAATTATAACATATGATAAAAATTTATAAAAACAATGATATATGAAATATCAGTATTTTCGAATAGTAGTTTTTTGCAAATATCATAAATTCTGCCTTGATCTGTTTGAAACATTGAAACTTCATGATAGCTTGTAATACGTAATAAAAAGTTATATAAAAAATTGCTTGGTCTAATCCCACTATTTTCGAATAGTATTTTTTGCAAAAATCTTAAATTCTTGCTTTAAAGCCCCACTACCTCGACTAATAT
The DNA here is from genome assembly GCA_964019185.1 of Maratus speculifer. Classification (NCBI taxonomy): domain Eukaryota; kingdom Metazoa; phylum Arthropoda; class Arachnida; order Araneae; family Salticidae; genus Maratus; species Maratus speculifer. The sequence continues at coordinate 406,568,100 of OZ025295.1, forward strand.
CTGATGAAATTTTTTTTTAAACTAAGCCGTGTGTTTGTCATAGCACGTGATATAAATTTACAAAAGAGAATGCCCCGCCAAATACCACTATTTTCCATAAGTAATTTTTGTAAAAACCTTAAATTCTTGCTGGATATGTTTGAAACATTAAGATCGTATATAATACATGATATAAACTTATAAAAAAGTATGCCACATCAAATATCACCCCACTATCAATCAGCGTTCCTTTCGGTTACTTTTTTTCCCACTCAATTACCGTCAATTTAAGCTGGTTTACTTCACTAAAAAATTTATCAATCATCATTTTGAATAATTAATTGTGTAACTTTAACTCATATTTTATTTATGCAATATTTTTTTATAATTTAACTGAAAAAATGTGAATGCACATTTAATGGAAACTTATGATTTTTTTTAAAAAGTAACAGAGAGGAAATCCTTTGTATTTTACAAAAATAAAAATAATCATAACAAAACAACAGTTAGGATTTTCTGAAAGTAGCAATCATGTAATTAAAGAAAATGTGATATTTACTGTTTTAGGTGTTTTATTTTTTCAAATAAAAATTTTTGACTGTTGGTTGGGAACACTTTACTGTTGCAAGTTCATACTTTATTTTTTATTTGACTTTCCAAATCAAAAAGTGAACTGCTGTTTTCAGTTTTATATACAAGAAATGTTTTAGTATCATTTAATATTTTTATAAGTTGTATTTAAAAAAACTTTTTTATTTGTGAAAAATTTCCCAAATATACAATTTTTTTTTTTTAAATGACCCATATATGTATATGGGGAAATTTGAGGGTTAGCATTGGAAAGTTTTATTTTAAGTTGTATTATAGAAAATTTTATTTTTAAGTTGGATGTAGAAAAATTAATAATTGTTAAATGACAGTAGACAAAAGAAATGTGTACAGACCAAAATTTTCTGCCCCAGCCTGAACAAATTCTATCTTGACTCATAATTCAAACAATTTTGAATTTTGCTGTTATTTCTAATTGTGAAAACACTAAAAAAAAAAAGGAGAAAAGAAATGGACCTGGGGCAAAAATCACAAACTAACCAATTTCTATTTTTGAATAAATATATTCAACCATCTCAAAAGATATTTTTTCTTTCTTAAAAATTTCAAAATGGACCATTGTTTTTAGAATACCTTCATATCTCTCCTGTTGAAATAAAGTACTAGAATGCAAATGTGCTTAATAAAGCTAACTGAAATAAGCCACATTTTTTTATATATATAAATAATGTGATTATATGTAAAAACTTACTATTTTTTTCCCTTTTTGTCTAGCTCTGTGGACGGCATTTTACATCTGATGAAATTCATGAGATCCCCTCTATGGTGCAAAAAGTGGACTATTGATAGCAGTTATGCTACTTATTTTTTGAAGAAAAGGCGGCAATTTAAATTCCAAACAACATCATTAAAGTCTAGCTAGACATCAGAGTATCAATTGCAGAAGAATTATGAAAGCGACATATCCATCTTTCCATTAAGATTTTTTTTTTTTTCCAAATTATTAAGATGCATTAATTTCTGTTTGTTCCAATTGGAATGTTATTTATAAATATACAGTGTAAATAATGCACTTATATATGTAAATTAATCTTAATTCTTTTGATGTATATATTATATTTTGTTATTTAAAAATAAATTTTTGTGCATGAATATTTAAAAAAATATAGTATTTCTACTTTTTTATAGGATTTGAATGTACGAAGTAACACTTGAATCATTCATTCTATGACAATAAATTGCTTCAGAAAATAATCTAGCTTAGATTTATTTGTTTTATGGTCTGTGTCTGGACGTTTTTTTTTCTGGCATTAGCCTTAAAGAAAAATTTCAAATACTAAATCAGAAGATAAATAATATTAAATGATTAAAAAATTGATTTTTTTTTTTTACTCTGATTTCTGCTGTACATAATTTGCAGCAGATAAAATAAATTTTACATCAGAAATATTTTTTTTCCTTAAATGTTGCCTAATTTGTAGCAAATAGAAATAAGAAAAATTATATTCACATTTCTGTATCTAAACATGTTTGTTTGATCAGCAGATTATACACTAGAAATTAGTTTTTATTAATATAGTAATTAAAAGATGCAGATTGTATATATGGATTCTTATGCACCTCAAGATTAGAAACAATAAGATGGTTAACAACATTAATGTGATACTTTTGTAAACATAAAGGAATAAAACTGAAAGAAAAAAAATGTATTTTATCAATCTTGTATCTAATATTTAAACAGAAATTAAAAGGATGAATTCAATATGGATGTTGCTGTTGCTATTGAAGAAAAAAAAGTACATTCAAACCTGATTAACATTTACAAAATTAACCTGGTATGCTTTTAATATAAATTGTTCCTCCAATGTCTGTAATATTTAAAACAAAGATTTTGTTACTAATAATATAAACTATTAATAACATCAAGAAAAAAGATTTATGTTAATGATGTTTGACTGTATAACTACGACAATAGTAATTTTGTTTCAAGCAGAAAATTAAACTATGGATTAGACAAAATCTGTTAAATTTTTTAAATAACATGATCATTAAAGCCTTTGACTATTCCATATTGTGTGGATTTGTTCACATTGATCTTTTGTAATTGTGACCTATGCATCCAGAATGCTTAAGTTTAGATGTTGAAAATAATTTTTTCCTGCGCTTCTAGAGAATGTTTTTAGTGTTAAAAGTGCTCAGCTTAATAACTTAATCATTAAATTAATGTGATTTTCTCGAGTCATCCACCACAAATAAAATAAAACCTTTTCTACTAATGTCAACTAAAATACTGTTAAAAGAGTGAATGTTTAACATTCAATTTAATTCAAATTTCAGCTGCACAAAATTGACAAAAAATGATTTAACAAAAATATGTGAAATATTTTTTGCTTCAGTTACGACACCAAAAATGATTAAGCATGAATGGAATTCAATAATGTTATAAATTTTGACCCATACAAATAAAAGATAAATTCTGGATAACTTATTTTGTAGTACGATCAAATTTGTTCATGCACTTCTTGAAATGCAGATACACTATCTTGTCATAATATTAACTGAAAATAGAACTTTTATGTGCATTACATCACTAAATGCAAAATTTATAATGAGTGTTTAAAAAAATTGTACAATCATCCATTCTGCCAAAAAATTAGTACAGACAAGTCTGACACAAACCTGCAATAACAATGGCAATTTATCTGATTAATAAGAAAGAGCAGTCTGTTATAATTTGTATAAATTAATTAATTTTAGCATGTAATAACACATTAAATGTAATTAATAAACTAATATGAAAATTGCATTTACTGTAATTCAGTTGTTTCAAATTATAATAAATTAAACGAGTTAATTATGTAATGTTGAGTAAATCATTCATAGTTTTTTTTTTTTTTTTTTTTAGTTTTTATAATGAGTTCATACAGCAATCAGTTTTATTATGATTTATTATTTATACAGTTAATAAATATTATAAATTGTGTAATGACACATTTTTTGTTCACATTATAGTAAGACTGCTTTTTAATACTGCTCTAAAAATTGGAAATGCTTTTATTTCAGATTTGTGCCTATCATTTTCATGCATACATTTTTTTAACCCTTTCTTGCACACTGTACCTGGTCTTGGATACCTAATTTTAATTCCAAACTTGCAAACGGCACCAATAATATTTTAGAAAAAATTTGCTTTTGCAATAAAAGCTTAAATTAGGGACTTCAAAATACTTAAAAAAATTTGTTTGTGAATTCCGGTGTCAGTCGATAATTTCTCCTTTTCTTACAGATTTTGCCCATGCCGGAAAGAGTTAGACAGGCTTCACACCAGGGACAAATGCAACAAAAAGCATGAGTCAGGAGACAAATTGTGATATTCGAACTGGTTTCTTCTTTGCTTACAGGTGAAATTGTCTCTTGATTTGTATTTTTTGTTGCTCAATTCAATGGTATACTGTAGTGCGCCTATCCACTGTTCTTAAATTATATTAAAGAAACAAAGATTTCAATGTGAAGGGGGGGAGGAGAGAAGCCTCTTATAGAAGTTTTCACAGACATCCTGGAATATCAACATGACATAGCCCTTTTTTTACATTTATGTAATGCAAACAGAAAAGGAACTAACCAACCAGAAATGTATGAATATTAAAAAAAAAGAATTAAAATTGTGAATTGCAAAGCTGTGCCCAATTCCTAAAATTGTTTGCTTTTGTATGCCTGTTGTCAAGGATTAAGAGACCACAATTTTACCTAATTAGATACATGAATCCTACCTTACAGTGGAAGGTTATGAGTGTTTATACATTCATCTGTGCATTATAAACAGTGCAGAAAAAACAATGCTTAAAAGTTTTTTGTACACCAAACACTTTAGTAGATAGAACTGCTATTTATTTTTCAGTAAATAAATTTTAAAAATGTGATTTTCAGTCTTTTTTTTATTATTTCAAAATGTCATAAGCTTTCTGTACCTAAATAGAAATACATATTTGTCATTTTAAAGTCATATATAGTGAAAGAAATAAGCTTTGGGCATTTTAAGTATAGAGAAAATTTTAAAATGTCAAAACTTATCAAAGCAAAACATGCAATAACTTGGAATTAATAATTAAATTATTTTAAAATATTTAAAACAATCCATAATAAGAGTGGTAAATGTTTATTGAATATTAAAATATTCAAACGGAATTTTTTTATTGTTTTGATAAAAGGTGAGGCTTAGAGTTAACATATTATCATACTTTATTTCTGAAAAGATATACCTTCATATAAATAATCCTATTAAATTATATTATTTATCCTTTCCCTGAAGCATTTATTTTAAATCGATTAAATTTCCGTGCTTTCAATAAACTGATTTACATTAATATATATATATTAAAATTGATATCTAAAGATGTTTTTAAATTATTTTTTTCATTTCTCAATTGATTTAAAATAAAAGGCTTTAGGAAGAAAATAAATAGAATTTAATTAGATTTTTTTTAATGAAGGAGTAATAATTTTAAGAAATAAACTAAGAAAATAAGGAACTCTAACTAACCTCCTCTATCCAAAAAATAAGTAAAATTTTTGTTTAAATACTTTTTTTTTTTTTTTTTTTTTTTTTTTTTTTTGCTACTGTTGTAGTACAGCTAACACAAATTAAAAGTGGCCGTATTTAAATGTTTAACTGCTAAAATTTTAATGTATGTATATTTCACAAAATCAAAAAATAAATGTTCTAAAATAACTTTTATTTTTATTCCAACCAACCAATCAATAATCCATCGCTTTCTCACCAAAATTTGCTTGGATACTTATCTCAAAGTCATCGTACATTCATCATCATGAAATCGTACTCCTCGGGGTTTTATCATATTTGTTTCTAAAATTCATCGGATTTAGATATCATTAGATCTAGGGCCAATGAGACATTTCTGAGTAATTGCCGATGAAATTTATCCAAACTCGATGAGAATACGATCATTGGCCGCTTATCGTGTCATCAGATATTGATGAGATGCCATTCAAGGGCCAGACACAATTTGCTACTAAGGATAGCTTTCCAAATAACATATTAAATACAATGTTAAAAGCAATGCTTTATTTTTCAAGCAAAACCTTCATGATGAATTCCTTAGAAAAATCATATCATCATCTACTACATATATAAAACGCAACTTTGCATTTCAACCAGAAGGTTTATGCTATTTTGATAAAAATAATATTTTTACACAAATGTATAACACATTATTATATGTCGTTTAGTTATAAAGTTACAGAGCGATTTCAAAATTTTGTGAATCGATATTTAAAGACTGCGTTTTTAAAGAATTTCATGAATGACAAGGTTTTCTTTTTCTAAAGAGAGTTCTTTCATAACTTATTAAAAAGATTGTGGTATTTTTAACTGATGTTGGAAGCTACAGTCTTATTTATTGTTGTTAAGTTTAAAGGGCTTTTTTCTTACTAGAGTCGAAATATGAAAAACTGTAGCAGACTTACATTTTAAGAAATATGAAATATCGTACAGTTAAGTAGCATTTAAACTAGCATAATAACACATGGGGCAAAGCCTGATAATCCTGGATATTAAAAAATAACAAATGAGAATGATAATCGCCAGAAAATTATTTTGAAGCTATGCATAATCTTTGCAATCGTTGTAATGCACTAAATTTCAAAAGTGCAGTGAAAAAGAATATTTTCATTTTTGTTTACATGACAGCGTTATTATTTTGATATTTTTTTCTGTAACGAATTATATAATATATTTGGTGCTTAATAATTTAAATTTTAGACTTTATTAATTTTAATACAATTTTTCTCATTGGTAAATAATTCAGATGAGCTGTAACTTCCCAACAGGGGGAAAAATGTCTTTTAGCTGAAGCTGCTCTGACAACTGAAATATCCCGGATGAATCTGTGGTGTCAACTCATGTGACTGTAACTTTTTCCAACTCAATAGAAAATATAATCCACCAAGAAATTTACATAGTTTCCCGAAAGTAGAAAATATATTACTGGTCCATATTGCCTTTAAATATGTCATATCAATCGTTATATTCCGTTTGATTCAAGGTTTGTTTTGAAAATTAAGACCAGCGTAGCGGTGAATTTTAGAAAACTTTCTATTAATACAAATTTTGTTTTAGAAATTAGAATGCAATTAAATGTATTAGATTAAGGAATGTATATTTATAACATAAAATAATTAAAAAGAAATATTTTAGTGATTAATAATATTTAATTAGAAACAAGGAATTTTAAAAAATATATTTTACGCAAAGTCAAATTTAAAATAATTGAACTTATCCCGGAAAAATACAAAAAAAATACTTTTTAATATAAAAAATACTTTTGGTCAATCGCTACCACGTTTAAACTATTCTGGCCTATCACGTCATCAGGCTGCTCTAAATTGCGGTATGAAAATATATACAAGAATTTTTTTAGCGACATGAAAGCCGCCTAAAGAATTGTCAAGACTGACGCACTTTCATTGAACTCTATTTGTGGAGTTAGCGCCAAGGCAGAGCATATTTGTATTCTATATCTGGCTACAAAGTCGAATAAAACTTATACACGTGCTGTTTACTCAGAAGCAAAAACTTATTTTCAAAGTAACTATTCATATATTTTTAGTACAAGTTGTACGAAACAAAACGAAATTATTGAAGTTTCATTTCATTTAAAAAATAACAGTAATTTGAAGCGGCAAAAAAAAAAAAAAAAAAAAAAAAAAAAAAAAAAAAAAAAAAACGAAATTCTGTCGGAACTTATAACACTCCTTCTCTCTCGTAATTAGCTAAAAATTGGTGCTTTACTTGTGTTGATCGATGCATTATCTCAAAAGTTATTAAGTGATAAACATTTTATTATTTAATTCTTGCATTTATTAATATGTTGTTAAATTATGGTACTACTTGGTTATCCCGTCGACCAATTTCGCCAAATTATAAAAGTCGCCAAACTATTAGCGAAATTATACATGTTGACATAATTTTTATTTTAAATAATGAAACAACTGATAAATTAGTAAAAGATTAATACAATTGCAAAAAAAAAGTGGAATTAAAAACCCCTTGATGACGTTTTAAACATGTGAATCGTGTTTAATGTCATTGAATGTGATATTCACTATCATCCATTATTGGCATTTAATCTTATAATTTGGCGATAAGTTTTGATAGACGGGATAACTAAGTAGTACCTAAAGTATAAAAAAAAATTATGTACTAGAAACTTTCTTAGAAAGGTACTTTCATATAATTACATAAGAGTGTTATCATATTATCTTGCGTATTTCTTTTAAAAAACGATCAATATACATACTCATTTATTGTTGTTCTTTTTAATTTTAAACGCTAAATATCTCAATAAAAATTCATTTTTAAAATATTTTTACATAATACTTGCATATATGTGAAAATAGCAGATACCGGAATAATGTGTTTCAATGGCTCTATTTTTGCATCGATTGTAAATAATGTATTCACAAGATTTGGAAAGGTTGTCACAGTCTTTACGCAAAACAAATGTTGAAGAATTCCCTTTTTCTAAAACTTTCTGTATATTTCTGTAAAATTTGTAATCTTTAATTAATGTATATATATATAGAGAGAGAGATAGAGAAAAAAGTATTACTCTATAATTAAGGTAATCTATACATATAATAAAACAGTAGGACCCGGTGTGTCTGTACATTGAAGATAATTGACAAAAATGGAGTCAGGGCGATAAAAGAAAACCAATGAAACACAAAAAAAATTTTTTTGAATTTTTTGTCTGTCTGTCTGTCTGTCTGTCTGTCTGTCTGTTTGTTCGAGGTTATCTTCGTAACTACTGAATGGATTTTTATGCGGTTTTCACTAATGAAGAATGCACACTCCCGGGCAGTGTATAGGCTTTGTTTCATCAAAATCGGACATCAGACAAAAAAGTAACAAAAAGAAACAAAAGAAACTATTAGGTGCGCTGCTCACGTTTTTTAGTACATAACGTTTTTTAGTACATATAAAATCCAATAGATGTCACTGTGCGATTTTAAAACGCGCTATCGTTATGTTTTCGCCAGTCTACTTAAGTATGAGAAAGTTTCAAGCTGGCTGTCGTTCCATGTGGTTTAGTCGGTAGAACGTCAGTGCGCCATACTGATGGTCCGGGTTCGATTCCCAGCATGGAATTTTTTTTCACTATGTTGGCATTAACGCCTATAAGCAATTAAAAGAATTTGAAATATTGTATTCAAGGCGAATTTTCTCTCTGGGAAAATTTCCTTGCATTAATATGTCAGTGTAATTTTTTTTTCGATTTAATTTTTTTTTCGAAACTTTGTTTTTCTTAAAAAATTACAGTAAATATTTGATATTTCCCAACGTTTTTTGAATGATCGACTTGTTTTTTTTTTTAATGTATGTCTGAACCTTATCTAACTACTTCTTCAAGATTTCTTTAGATAAACCGACCAGCGTAGCGGGCGAAGGCCGCTAGTTGAATCTAAATGTGATGACCCTAAAATGTGACAAAGTACTTGTATGTAAAACCTTATCGGAAAAATCTTATATAATCGGTCAGTAGAAAAACAATATTTCTCTTCTCTGTGATGTTATCCTTAATTAGCGATTAATGAAGTAAATAGTTACAGTAATTATTTATGGTTGTAATCATAGTTTCATTTTACTTCTACGATTTAGTTAATTTTAATATGAACCTTGCAACACTGACATATGGTTATACAATGCACATAAAATCTATATTTTAATCTAAGAAAAACGTTAAAAAATAAAATTAAAGCCAAAAAAAGTGAAAAATTAAATTTTTAGTGATTTAGAAATATAGAGAAATTAGAAACCGTAACAGTCCTTTTAGTAGTCAGTGGTAACTATTTTTTCACGTTTTAGTTTGGTGCTCTGCCAATAAATATCAACCTATTATAGTATTAATTGAATATGAGACTTAAATTCCTAAAAATTTTTAAAGTATATACATACTGTAAAGTATACTGTGTACTGTACTGTATACATATACTGTATAGTACACTGTATACATATTTCGTCAACAGTAATTCCGTGGAGAAATCTTCGTTCTTACCAGCAGATTTTCACAAATAAATAAGGCAGTATTTAATCTTCTGAAATTAAATTGCAAAAAAATCAAATCCAATTTATATATTTGATTTCATACCGATGTTCCTAAAGAAGAAAATCTATCCCTTTTAAAAAAAAGCTAAGCCATCATAAACCTTTTCCATTATTTTATAGTTTTACACATGATTTAGAATATAAAGCTTAAAACATTTTTTAAAAGAGAATATCACTTTCTGTTAGAGTGCTACAATATTTTTAAAATGAGGCATTTTGAACCATTTTTTTTAAGCTTGGCTATTTTTTTTTTTTTTTTGTTAATGTGCGTAAAGAGATTTATTAAGCTGTTTTTTATGTAAAGTAACCTTTAAAAACATAATGCCGAGTGAATTTAGCAATTAAAATCGAAAATTAGTTGTTTTCTGGACTGTTTAAATCAAAACCCATCAGATGACTATATTTAAATCGATGGTTTTAATATAAGGCTTTTTTTCGGATGTACAGTCGGTTCTCATTAACCCATTAACGCTCGAATTATTTTCTTCGCTACAATTTAAATTTTGTATTTCCCACCACTTTTAAAAGCAAATTAACTTTTATCTAAATTTATCGAGGATTCTGTCTCGTGAAATAAGGTATATATTTATCTTCCTCTTTACTGGTGGGAAAACCGCTTTCTTGCTTTTTTTGTAGCCGTCCTCAAAAAAGGACACTGGGCGTCATTGGGTCAATTCAAACAGGTCGGGACTACAAGAAATGATCAAATTATTCAGAGTTTGAATTATGGATAATATGAACGGGGAAAAAATGTTTAAAGTGAAATTATCACAAAGGAATTAATGTTAAAATATTTTATTTATTTCGGCTGTTATTATTAGAATATGAATTAATATTAAATAAAAAAATATAAATACATAAGCTAATTAAGGGATAAGGAACAAGTACAACGGAATAAAGGGTAGACATGTCATTGATGTACAGACGGGGTTCTAAAGCATCAGATATCAAATGCATGGATTTATATCTCATTAGATCAGAACAATTCTGACGAAAAAGAAAGAAAGAAAGTTATTTCAAGCATCTGAAATCAGTGGGAAAGTTAGCAAAAAAAAAAAAAAAAAAAAAAAAATTGCAATTCTAAATATTTCGAATTAAACGAGGTCAATAGGAAATGAATTCGAATTTAAATAAAAATTTAATGTTATTCCACCATTGAAATTTTCGGTACTTCATTTTGATTCGAGTTAAGCAAAGATTCGATTTATCCGATTTTGAATTAATGGGAGCCAACTGTATTATGTTTACTTATCTTAAATTAGATGTCAAATGTTTTATCATAAACATAAAATATGGGCAGCGGGGATAAAGTTTCCTTGTAGGCTCTCGTTTAAGCATTTGCATAACGGTGTAGGGGCATTAGAGTATAAATAAGTCTAATGAATAATAGAATTCAAATTACTGTAAATTATGCTAACGATTTTTAAATTTAAACGAATTTAATAATATTTAGTAAAATGGATCATTTTTATTTAAATTCAATTTTTAATACTTTAGAAATTTGTATTTATTACGGTTAGTTTGATTAACCCATTAATGACGAGCCTCTTTTACATCTTTTTTAATTCTTCGACACTGGTAGTTTTTTATACAGATTATTGACATGAAAACTTATCATGTGTGTCACACTGCTGAAAATCGCTATACCGTTATTTTCGAAAAGTTTACTTCGCGCTATTCAATTGATGAGATATCTCCGATAAGATAAGTCTCTTTTTTTTTCGTTCTAAAATACTGGTAATAGGCAAAATCGTAGTATGTGACAGACATGACAAGTTTTCATGGAATTAATCTATATTGTAAATTTCAATTTTTTAATCGCTTAAAATCTGAGATTAGGTAATGGGAATTTAACTAAACTTAAATACTAGTATTCAAATTAAAAAGTTTTGCTAGCGTAAACTGGCAAGTTATCTAGCCAAAACGACTTTAACCCTTTAACGGTCATAGCATTTTCATTGCTAAGAAGTCGAAATAAATGAATGACACCGGTAATTAAGAACAAATATATTTCAAAATTAGAAAACGTGATTTTTCACATACAAAATAAAAGGGATATTTTTAGATAAAAATACCGGTGTCAGTGTTGCGTATCGGAATTAAAATTTTGTGGTTTCGTGGCGAAACCAATGAACGTTAAAGGGTTAATGAGTTAATTGGTTATTTTTGCCAATTACTAGTTATAGATTATTCAAATAAACCCGTTAATATGATTAATTTTTGAAAATTTATCAAATTTAACGGTTATTATCTATATAGTAAAAGCCTATGTCATGTGACTGTTATCAACAATTCCGGGTTAACCACTCCTCTCTCTCACCTTTTTTTTTTTTTTTTTTTTTTTTTTTTTTTTTTTTTGTTAGAAAATTATTATGGCACTTTAATATTAGCAGGTGCAGGTGAAATGTCGTCAAATATTATTATACTATCATCATTTCTTCTATATTATAATCGTTCAAGTTACTGTCATAAACAGTTATGGATGATCCTTTTGGTATGCAAGACATCAATTTTTAATTATTATTATTTTTTTAATAAAGCTACATAAAAGTTGGCATTATCTCATAAACTTATCTGTGTTTTTGTGTTAATCAAGCATAAATATCGCCAATAGCATTTTTAATCCGTTAAGTAGCTTATTTAACCTTCTGCGTGGTTAATTTAACCAACGCTTTGATGTTGAATTCAAATGTCATGGTTTATGGTAGTATAATACATTACTTTTCTTTTCTTTCATTAAAAAAATGGTGAAAGTCATGAATTGTAAATTTTTCAGTTTTAAATTAAAGCTATGTACCCTAATTTCCTGCGTATAATCCGCGGATCAAACAATCATTTTTCGACCCAGAAATTTTATTAAATAAAATATAACTTTTCAGATCGCCGTAAATATTTGCCTTAAATTACAAAATAAAATTTCTGGGTCGAAAAAGAATTGTTTGATCCGCGGATTATAGGCAGGAAATTAGGGTATTTTAAATAAATGAGTGAAAGGGTTATATTTTAAATGAAATTACTGAAATACGAAAAACTGTCACGTGAACAATGCTTGGCGATTTATCACCTACGCTTGGCTATTAAAAAAATAAATAAAACTTTCTTTTTCTAAAATGACCTTTCGATTTGGTGAAGGATTGAAGAAGTAAATTTAATTAAGAGTAAAAGTAACGTGTTGCAATGCTTAGTATTGCTTTTAACCCTTTCCGGCACGGGCAAAATCTGTACTAAAATGAGAAATTATCGACTGACACCGGAAATCACAAACGAATTTTTTTAATTTGTTGAATTCCTTAATTTTAGCTTTTATTGTAAAAGCAAAATTTTACTAAAATATTTCTGGTGCCGTTTACAAGTTTGGAATAAAAATTAAGCATCCCAGACCGGGCACAGTGTGCCGGAAAGGGTTAATGGAGACCAAACTGATCGCCAAGGGCGGCTAGTTATTAATTATTACCAATTACGTTCGGTCAATTTAAGAGATTTGCGTTACGAATTCATTTATTAAGTATTTGTCAGCACTTTACTATTGTGTAAAAATATAACAGCATTTGCGATCACACACGTTTGCAACAACTCAACCAATATCAGTCGATTGTTTATTTTAGATGTAGGGAGTCGTAACTTTTAGGATGCTCACTGATATATATATTTCGCTCGTTTCAATTTTTTTGCATGCCAGCTTATATCAATATATTATTAGATATATTGATACATATGTTGCGAGTTTGAATTTTATTTAGTTAATCCTTTGAGCTCTGGTGGGTAAATTTCTTCAAAATAGCAAATGACACATTATCACCAGTATCTTTCACACAAAATTTTCGGTTTGGGATATACACAAAAAAGTGCATTAAACTTTTTAAAAATAAATTTGGTCGAATATCCCGGTGCGACTGTGACATTTTAGAATTAAAATTAAGTGGTAGAAAATTCTACCATCAGAGTTCAAAGGGTTAAGAGCTTTCAAAACAAAACTAGCCAAAGAAGTTGAAGACTCCAACGAATAAATTCCAACTTATAAAGTAATGAAATAAAGGATAGTCACAGGAATTTACTAATAAATTATTCTATAAATAAAAAAGGCTATTTTCACACACAGTAAATATTTTACCAAATTTCTAGTGGCAATAAGCGTTCAGGAATTTAAATTAAGTGGTTTCATAAAAACACCACTGCGCCGGAAAGGGTTAATACCTTAGTATCGCGTTCGATAAAGTGTAGAAGAGGGTCGGATAACCTTTTCACATACGCGTGCAATTTTTTTTAATCTTTTATCAAATGACCATGGTGTGCCTACAACCCCCCCCCCCCCCCCCGCCATTCCCTCAAAAATAAATAAATAAATAAAAATTAAATTAAATTAAAAAAAAATAATCTAAGTTATTTATTTTAATATTATTACATAAAAGCAAATCTGGATAATACACTCATTAAAATTGAATAATGTTGCATATTGAAAATTCTAATTAAAACATCTTGTCACATGATAAAATTAATTAATTATATAATCACAAAAATAAGGTAATATATACGAAAGAAATACAGAAATCCTAAAAAGCTTAAACTTGAATCGAAATAACTTGCTGAATCATTGTAAAAATTATGTAGTACATGACGTTAATTTTGGCATTTTAAGGATGCAGGTAATTTTGTATTGGATGTAATGTTATTTTAAAACGGACAAACACTTTTTTAAAAAAATTACGAGTTATTATCTGTATAAGATTTTCTTTACACATACTGATAAATAAGAAATTATTATTTAAAAAATATATTACAATGAATAAAAATGATATTAGAAAAAATAAAAATAAAAATCATTACCTAAAAGTATGTTAAGGAATACTGTTAGCTCTTTGGTTTTCGTTAATTAATTTTTATAATCCCATTTCATAAGTATTGTAAAATCTTCTTTTAATTAAAAATATTAAAAGCTTTTTAAACTACGTAACGACACACGACTTGACATTTTGGTGTTAATTTCCTCTTTATCGAGTTCGTAATCATTCTCATTTAACCCATTATTCCAAATGTTTATTTGTTCTATCGATTTGCAATTATCATTTGTATAAAAAAGATAAGTTGAAAGCCTAAAGTGAGAGACGTCAATATAAATTAAGATTTTTTGCAGCATTATTCTTATCACTTTGGTTGGAACTTTAACCCTTTCCGGCGCAGTATGTCCGGCCTGGACACACCTAATTGTAATTCCAAACTTGCAACTGGCACCAACAACATTTTAACCCTTTGAGCTCAGGGGTGTAAATTTCTTCAAAATTCCAAATGTCACATTGGCACCAGTATTTTGCAAAGAAAAAAAAACTGGTGCGCCATAAACAAGAAAAACTACATTAAAACTATTTGAAATAAACCTGGTTGAATTTTCTGGTGCCGTTGTGACATTTCGGAATTAAAATTTTGTGGTAGAAATTTCTACTATCCGAGCTCAAAGGGTTAATAAAATCTTGTTTTTACAATAAAAGCTTAAATTAAGGAGTTCTCGATTTCTTAAAAAGTCGTTTGTAAATTTCGGTGTTAGTCGATAATTTCTCATTTTACTGATGGAATTTGCCCGCGCCAGAAAGCGTTAATAAATTGACGTTTTATGTAGAATTGTGATTTAAGCAAGTGACTGTTTAAGTAATTAAAATGAGAAAAGAGCAAAGTAATTAAGCAAATTAATGTGATTTCTGATGTTGCATCTTGGATGTTAAATGATTCATATCGGGCTCATAACTGGTTATTTTTAATAAAATACATGATGAACAAGTTGACTCGATTGGAATTTTTAATATTGTTCACCTCTCAAAATAGGGATTTGCAAGCATAAGTAGAAGGAAAGATTATCAGTATCGCAAACGCTAACTTCTTTAACCCTTTGAGGGGCAAAGCTCTTCTATTCATATAATGCTGAAATGATTGAATGACATCTGAATTTAAAAACAATTTTATTTCCAAATAGATAAATGCTTTTCTTTACAAACTTGATAAAATTAAAATTTTTATTTCAAATTTCTGGTGTCAATGTGGCATTTCGCAATTAAAATCAGGTGGTATATATTTTATACCACCGCCCTTCAAGGGGTTAAGCAACTGTAGTTGTCTAGAGTTGAATTCCAAATGAACATAATTTTACTATAACTTTTTTATTTGTGATACCTCATAGTCTGTCTTTTCTGTGGTATAACAAATGAACTTATGAAAAAATAAAGCTATTTTCAGCTAAGCACGTGTATCATTAAAAACTAGTCGTTAGGGGCCACCGTAATACTTACAAATCATGGATATGTATATGAAAATAAAACATGTGAAAACTATTTATACGATGCATACACATAAACAAAACAAAATTCATAAACAAAATTTATTGTTAATATACATAGTAATGCTATATTAAAGAACTGATGATGTACCAATTTCGACAAAATATATAAAACGGCAAACTACTCAAGTAGTACCGAACTGCGTAAAAGAAACATCCTTATAACTCTAAAAATAATAATTCTGTTAACTAACAATTTACTGCGTCGGATTAAGCGTCTCATTTCCAATTAAAATATACCTCTGAATTGAAATTTCAATGAAATACAGGGACATGAAAAATCGAAGAATGTGGAAAATAAGGATTACAAATATCTCGGCAACTAATAATCCGATCGACTTCGTTCTTTATGCAAAATTTGTTTTATTTTATTATCTTTTACGTCCACATCTTAAAATAAAAAAAATTCGAAAATCTTTATGTACCTTTCATTAGAACGAATTTTCCGAGAGTCCAAAAAAATAGTTCCGGATAATCGAGGTTGCTGATATTCAATAGGCTTCGTCCCATTCTTGCATACTAAATACATACAAAATTTCAAGTGTCTATCTCAATCTGTTCGGGAGATAGAGCGTTTACAAGCAGACAGACAGACAGACGGACGGCAATTTTTTTCTAAAAATATGTTTTTCGGAATCTCCACTATCTGAAGCATGTAAATCCGTCAAATTTTTTTTTCGATTTTGAAAATGATTACAAGATTTACCCTATATTACGTATGATGGGTAAGTAATATATAAATGAGATACAGAGTGGGGGTAAATTTTGATTTGAAACTTCGATTAACCCTTTGCGGCGCAGTGGTTTCGTAGATATACCACTTAATTTTAATTCCCGAACTCCACATTCGCACCGGATTTTTGTTTAAAAAAATTACGGCTTATTGAATGCGTGAAATACAGCGTTTTCTTATTTACAAATAAAGTTGTTTTCGAATTCCGGTGTCAATCATTAATTTCAAAACTTAAGGTATTTATTTGACCTGCGCCGCAAAGGGTTAACGGGGCGCCAAAAATATCCTCTAGCGTGCCAGCTAAGACACGCGTGCCATAGGTTCTCCGTCCCTGATCTAGTGTAATTGGACATTTTTCTTGTAGACTAAACTTTTTTTGTTAAAGTGTACGCAATGAATGGGTTTCGGTTTGAAAATACCCGAATTTCTCTTCTGGAAGAGTTATTTCAACTTTCGGATATATAATAAAAATTATGCATCCCTTTTAATTATTTGTGCTAAATTTTTATGTTATGAATACCTTCCAATGAATAAATCTGAGTTTTGTTTTCTTTTAAGGAACCATACACATAAATGTCTATCTTCCGCCCCCCCCCCCCTCCTAAATCACATATTTATATTTTCACTCAGGTGTATGATTATGTTAAATATGAATTTCTTCTACGGTTCTTTTACCGAAAAGTGCTTTCGCAGGATTCACAAGTTGGAAATTACACGTGAAGCGTGACAAATTATGTGCGTTCCTACAAAATCGAAGTTTTAAAAACATTGTCTTTTGTCTAGACATGTAAATCAATAACAAATATTCCTTGCACCACAGATTTTCTAGAATATATATTGTAGTATATGCTTCATATATGTATATAAATTTTATAACGTTAGATAGAGCGTAATACCATTAAAGTTCACTTTAAACTTTTTTCCCCATCGACAGTAATATAGCGGAATAATGTTAATTGTCCTTGTCATTGAACTATGCATCCGATTTTCATAAAATTTTAAATGACTGGACAAAATTATGTAATAATTATATATTTTGAATTTCAGGTGATTCAGTTGGTTATTTTCTGCGTTCTTATTTGTGGACAGACGGACACACGAATGGACTTCACAACAAACTATTGATGCTACGTATTTACGTTATTACAAAAGCACCTAAAAAGAAAAAATATTTATGAATTAAAAAAATAAAATAATTGTACCGGAAAAAATATAGAACAAAAATATAAAGGTAAATCATACTCAACAGATTTATAACTCCAAAAATTCAGAAATTTTGTAATCATGGAGCCCAAGTTGCGGTTTTATGTAACTTGGGAGTATTACAGTACAAAAGTGTTTTTGCGGTGATCACTCTTACGGGCGCGATCGTTAGTGGTTCACCCCTTGCGACGTGAGCTTTTATGAAATTCTTAATGTGTTATCACCTGTTTTAAAATACAGAAATATGTCTTTTTGAATCCAGAATAACAAGGCAATAAATATGGTACATTTTTACAGTGAAATTTTATTGGCGGGGTTAAATAATGTTTTTAAAGCCTTTTTGCGGCACGTTTGCGGGTGTCCCTCGATCCCAAAATGTTAAATCTCTTTCAAATGCAGGTGGGAAGGGTACATAGAAATAGTTTACACTTTGTTTTTTACAATTTTAAGCATGCTTTTCGCAAAAATTAATGTATTTGATATTACATTGTACTGAAAGGAAACTTTAAATTTTTAAAACGCGCTGTTATGTAAAATTTTATGAGAGGGATAGCACATTTTATCATATTTAAATAAATATTTTATCTTAATATTATAAATAAATTATTTAAATGTTACTAATAAATAAGTTAAATTTTATTAACCCTTTTCGGCACACTGTGCCCATTCCGGACACGCCTAATTTTAGTTCCAAACTTCCAAACGGCACCAATAACATTTTAATGAAATTTTGCTTTTTATAATGAAAGCTTAAATTAAGGAGTTATTAATATCTAAAAATGTCGTTTGTACCCATTAGTGCTTGGCGTCCCATTTTTGGGACAGTTTAAAAAAATTCAAATAAGCAGTTTTCACACCAGTAAAAAGGAGGATAAATAAATACTTTCTTTCTCGAGACAAATTCCTCGATAAAATAAGATAAAAGTTATTCTTGTTTTAAAAGTGGTGGGAAATTTCAAAATTTGAATTTTTGAAAAAGCGTTGAAAAGGTATTTGTATCGCAAGAAACGGACGCGTTATGCTCGCACAAAAACAGCTCTGTGAACGCCCCCCCCCCCAAAAAAAAAACAAGACCAGGGCGCACAAAGAAATTTTGAATATGACAGAGTCAAAATACCATTCACGGAACGCCGTTTGCGCGATAGGCAGCGGAAAAATGGATAAAAAGTGGGGTGGGAATGTTAGTTCTTCAGTCGGGGAGCTTGCAGATGCCGACAAAATGACTTCGTTCGTGGTGAATTGGTTAAACTATATTATCAAAATGGGATGAATGCAGTGAAACCTTGCATGTTTACCATCGAAACCATCACCAAATATGTGTCCCATGCAGCCTACAACATCTTCGTGATTTAGTAATGAAATTCGAAGAAACTAGCTGCACCTGTGATAAATCGCGACCCGAAAGACCAACTGTTCCAGAGGATACTGTTATGGAAATGCATCACACAGCGATCACATGACACATTCAAACTACAAGAGGTGCATATCGTGTATTTGACATACCGAAATCAATGGTCCTAAAGTTATTGCGCTCTGTAATCCTCATGCTTCCTTACCGTAACCAACGCACCCAGATATTGGAAGTAAGATACCATCAACAACGTATAGACTTTATTAATGAATT
This sequence comes from Maratus speculifer, assembly GCA_964019185.1. Taxonomy (NCBI): domain Eukaryota; kingdom Metazoa; phylum Arthropoda; class Arachnida; order Araneae; family Salticidae; genus Maratus; species Maratus speculifer. Next base: position 406,587,634 of record OZ025295.1, read on the forward strand.
TCTTATTCAATGTGATGAAGATAACGACTGGCCTCTTCGCATATTATGGACGGACGAGGCAAATTTCTCCTTAAAAGGTAACGTCAACGTCAACACAAAAAAATGTGTGCACTGGGCAGACATGATTCCGAATGATGTGGCACCAGTATCTTTACATGACGTCAAATTTACGGTATGGTGCCACATTGCAGGCACAAATATTCAAGGGCCGCACTTCTTTGAGAAAGTGACACCAACGGGATTTGTAACTTGCTCTGTAACAAGCTTTCGCTATGTGGGAATACTGCAAAATTACGTCATACCAGAATTGTTGGAGCGAAATGCATAGAATGACTTCGTTTGGATGCAAGATGGTGTACCACCACATAGAGGGAAGTCTGTTCGCAAAGTACTGGAACAGCATATTGGCGACTGTGTCATCTTATTTCACTTTCTATTTCAGTGGCCTCCGCGATCCCTCGATCTCACTCCTATGGATTTCTGTTTCTGGGGGTACCTAAAATCTAGAGTGTACATGTGCAATCCGCAAACTTTCCGCATTTGAAAGATTCTATCAAAGGTGAGATTGCAAACATCCCTCATGCTATGGATAGTTCGGCTGTGTTGTTTTCAGTCACCCACATGCAATGTGTAATTGCCTGTGAAGGCACCTATGGGGAAAATGTGTAATCAAAATAAAAGTTTTCTTTTCTCCGATCTGCGGTGTAATCAATGATTGGTGTATTGACTCTGTGTCATATAAAATTTTTTTTCCGTGCGCCCCAATCGTCTTTTTATGGGGGGGGGGGGGGATTTGCAGAGCTGTTTTTTGTGCGTGCATAACGCGTCCGTTTTTTGTGATACGTGTACTGTTCCAACGCTTTTAGGGTTTTCGCATGTGCTGAGCATTTTGGGATGAAAAAAGTAAGTGTTGCCAGTGGAAAATTTCGAGTTTCTGTAACTATAATCGTAACCGTGAGCACCATTTTGTTGCCGTTCACAGAATCTCGAGCTCATACTTCTGAATAACTATATCTGAAATCCAGTGTTGCCAGATTGTCGAAAGCCAATTTCCCCAAATTTTCTGAAATTTTCCCTAAATCAGGGCTTTTTTCCGAAAAAGTCCCCAACGTAATTTCTACTCAAAAAAGCAAGTTCTCAATTTTCAATTTTCCGTTATAAAAAAATTTTAACATATTTTAACTCAATTTTTTCCTCAAATTAAGCAATTTTTAGAAAAAATTCCCCATTATGAAAAAAAATAAACACTTAATATTAAAAGAATTTTGCATGTATATTCAAAGCCAGGGATGTAGTGGAGGGTATACGAGGGTATACGCCGTATACCTTCTGGATTTTTTAAAAGAAACACCGAACACCCTCTGTTTCTCAAGAAAGCTGTAGTATGCACACTTCAGGGTATACTCTCTGTTTTGAGCGTATACCCTCTGCTAAGTGTGTATATCTGTTATTTTTACGCCTACACCCCTGTTCAAAGCTATAAACAACAACCAAAGAAAAGTTATAAAAAATTGTTTTTACTTTTGCTGTATAAATCTATACTATTAAATGAAATGTATTTTTGTGCTTCTGTTTCTGTCCGTGATGACAGGAAAATCTGCATCATTTATCTGAAAATTCAGATGGTGGATAGTCCGATGCAGATTATGATAGTTCTGTAGTACATGTAAACGGTGAGCACAACCACGAGAATGATTTATATCTATTATTTCGGTATTTTATTTTCGTTTTGGAAACCAAAATCGAATTCGAAACAGATCCACTACTGGCAAATGTCTGAAAGTAAAAATTGAAATTATAATAACAATTCCCCAAGTTTTTCCCCAAATATGTTCATAGTCCCCAAACATGTCCCCAAGGTTTACTTGTCCCCAAAAAATTCCCCTAGAGGTTGAAAATTCCCCAAAATGGGGACAAAATCCCAAATCTGGCAACACTGCTGAAATCTCACCTCGATCGGATGAACGGATTGGCCGCTAGAGCAAAATATATCGGCAAAGTTTTTTTATGACCACCCTGTACTTTACCATTTGTCTGAAGCATTTTTGAGATTTAAATAGCAATTTGAAAAAAGCCTACAAAATTTTTTAATAAACGAATATGACAGTTTAGAGTTAATGGCCTTAATTACCCAGCAAATATGTGTAGACGAGTATAAAGATAAAATATAGTTAAAATAATTTCCTCACTAGTGGCCTTAATCACCTCAAACTTTTGTGATTATAGGTATTTGATCAGATAATTATAACTGGGTATTTCCATGAGCACTTGTCGTATAAGTCACATTTCTAGCGTTTTCCAACTGCTAAATTCTTGGCCACCGTTATTTTCGAAAGGTTTGCATGGCCTTATTCAATTAATGAAATATATCTGACAAAATAAATCCCAATTTCCGGTTCTAAAATACTGGTATACAAAATCGTAGTATGTGACTTACACGACATGTGATCATGGAATTACCCAGCCATCATTTTAACTTTAAAAGAAAAAGGGCTATTAGAATAAAAAATTTTAAGAAGTGTTCTTAAAGGTTCAAAGTTACTTCCTACGTAAACACTTTAAAATACCCCTTTTCCAAATAAAAAAAAGTAAAAAATAATAACAATAAAAAATGTTGAAAATGTAAAATTTTTACAACTCCTGACCTTACTTGCGATGTTATTCATAATTTAATTCATAGTCAAGTGACGTTTATGTAAAAGGAAAAGAAAAGAAAAAAAAAGAAAGAAAAGAAAGAAAGAAAGAAAAGAAAAGAAACATTGCAATAATTGTTGTTTTCTTGTTTGTTGTTTTTCCAGTGACATCATTTCTTTTGCTGGGTTCTTGCCTTCGTTCCTTAAAACTGCTACTGGAAGTATCAGAGGTTCTGTTTTATCAAGGCACCACCACTTTCGATATCGAAATTTTTAATCGTAAACAGTTGCTATTTATTCTTTCTTCCGTAACTCAGAAGTGTGAAAAAGAAGAGGGGTGGGGGGGGGGGGTTGTGATGCCAGACTTTTAAATTGGCGGACGTTATTTTTTTTTAATTCACACTCACATTACTTGCGTTGCCTAATAAGCATACGAAAATTAGTGAATTTCTTATAATCGAGTTCGTAGCCCACACAAAACTGAACTGCATGGTAATGTAAATTTTGGGCGAAAAATATGAAAAAAAAAATGGGGGTGATTTTACCAAATGAACATTACATGCTTATAAAAATGTTTTTTCTTAAACGATTTTTACTTTTATACTAATTTCATTAAAGTTTTAAATGATTTAAAATCCAAAAAGAAATATTCAACAACTACAGCTAAGAAAGAATCAAAAATATGAAATTTTTTTAAATCCAGAATTTAATACCTAATTTAATTTTAATGTTAAACCTGTAATTTTTATCTATTATCAGCAGTAAATAAAAATCGAATTTCAATTAATTAAATATATCAGGCCGATTTTGATTTTTCAAAATATCAATAAAACACAGAATAACAAGTGATCTCCATTAAAACTAACGTAGGTGTTTTTAAAATTAAAATTAAGTTTATATGTTCCTATGAATATTAATGACTTTTGGGAATTTTTTATAGTACACAAATATTTATTTGAATGCTTTTACATTATATTTAACAATAAATACATATATTTATATAAAAATAGGAATTTATATCGTCTTAAGAATTTCATTTTATTTCGTGTAAGGCGTTTTTTTTTTTTTTTTTTTTTTTTTTTTCAATGAAAATGTCATACTTTCTACAGTTAGAGTGTAATTTTAAAATAAACTCAACAAACCTTTGCGCTAATTTATATTTGAATTTTTTTAACTATTAACATATAACTTATTTTGCATAAAATTGGACATTTTATTTATTTAAAAATCTTAAAGGTTTCCTGTTTCAAAAGTCCATATTTTTAGTGCTTATCTGAAATATTAAAATAGTAATTTTTATCTGAGCATTTGCATTTTTATTATTGTAGAATTTGAAAGAATAATTACGATGTCAAAAGCAGACTTATTTAAAAAACAGATGACGTTAGAAAATTAAAATGCCATGTTTAATATTTTTATTAATGCATTCATACTGAATTGTAGTTTGGTGTTTATTTCCTGATAAACACATAATTAAAAAATCGGTTACTGGGATTTCGAATTGAAAATAATGTTTCATAATTTTTAATATTAACGATGTTCAACAGTTTATTGTTTATGATAAAAAAAAATGTAAGTGATTTGAAATTAAATAATTATTGAGAAATGCATTTAAAATGGGATTTAATATATTAAAAACTACTTTTTATACAGATTAATTAAAATTTGACATTTAAATTATTTATACTAATAACAATGTCAAATTATATTTGACATTTTGATCTTATGCAAAAATTAACATAACTGGATGTTTTTATTATGTTTCGTTTAAGTACATTTTTCTTGGAGTTAAATAAGCTTAAATTTTAAAGTGTTTGGAAATATTAAAGAACCATATCTGCAGATAATCGGTAATTCATGTGTATTTCAACGCAAAACTGAGTACTGATAACGCTGTAAAAGAACAAAATTGCCTCAAAATTTAAAGCGTAAGCTTATTAATTTAAAAAAGAGAAAATAACTAGGTATATAAAAATAATCCCAATCTTAAATTTTCTATAGTAGTTAATAGTTATTTCTAAAGTAAATTTTTCAGCTTTTTTTAGGTATTAACAGAAGAAGATCATGGAGTGACTGAAGACATTCCAGTCATGACTATTTCACAGAGTAAAAAGAAAATGTTTAAACGCTGAATGGTTTAATTTAAACTTTAGAACTTCATTGGAGTGAAGCAAAAGCAAGTAGAAAAGTCGGAAGTTATTCTTTTTATACTATATCAAAGTGGATTTTTTTTTCTTTCTCGAAGTAGGACTTTTTTGTGGATATTGTTCAGAGGTCTAATTAAGTTTTTAACAAGTTAATCTCGAGAAACTGGATAAAGAAAATGTAGGTTAGAAAATTTCTTTAAAATAACCCAGTTAATACTGATATTTTTAGATTCGGAAATGACACAAATTTATTTCTCATAATTTGGTTCTCTCAGAATATCATACTAAACATGTTATTTTCAATAAATGTAAATTATGTGAATATTTTATTAATGATTTTGTGCAGTTGCATTTTTAAAAGCTTTGCGTGCTTAGCTTGACGTTATATACTTGCTGTTGTATCGAACATTATTACGCTAAAGATTTTCAATATATTTTGTAGTCAAACTATTTTGAAAAAGTTAGGATTAATTAAGATGCAGTATAAACTTCTTTAATTAGTATATAAATTTGCAATTTTATACAGTGAAGATTGCAATTTTCATTTGACAATGTGTAGAATTTTTTAAGTGGTTTTTTTATAATTACGAATAGTATTGTTTTATTTAACTAAATAATGTAACTTTGCGCAATTTAAATTTACTATGTAACTAAGATGTTATTTGACAAGCGATTATTTCTAGCAATTATTTTGAGGAGCAGTTATTGTGTTTTTAAATATTCAACCAGAAATTGCGTGGACATAGGCAAATGAAATGAAGATTTCGTTTGAAGTTGAGAATTGCAAATGATATTAAAACATATCAGAATATTATGAATTAAATGCATTCTATGAAAATAATGTCTACATCATTAAAATAAACGAAAATAAAATAATGCAAAGATGTGTCTTTCAAACTATGCCATATTAATGTCCTCATATTTTGAAAGTTAAAGTTCCTTTTTTGATGGCTATACATTAGTTTTTGTATTACATATTACGTTGGACATATCATTTTATAAAAGCATAGCGTTCGAAAATCAGAGGTAAAATAAAAAATTTACAATGTACAATAAAAAAAAATAAGACCTTAAAACTATATTCTTAAAAAATTGCTTCGGGATTACTTTTTTAAAGTAAATTTTATATTTTTATTTATCATCAGTTTTACAAAATGAAATTTTTTTAGGAAACGAAACTTTTGTTTTAAAAACATGAATTCTTTTTTCTTTTTCGTGTGAATTATTTTTATTGGCTTGAAATAATTCAGCTTGATTTACATAGCTTGATAGAAAATTTCTGGATTTTACCGGCATTTAGATTACAATTAAAATTCAAGAGCGCAAATGTTTGAATGCAAAATTGTAACTGGCAAACTTGACATTACATTTCAAGTATTTAGTAAATTATTAAGTATTGATTCAATATTGTAATTATTTTTGTTATTTGTTTTTTAATACTGTCTATCGGGTCTTTTAGTTATTTTCATTCCTCGAATTCGACGTGTTTGGAATTGTTATTTTTAAAAATGGACAGTAGACGCTTTCTGTCAAGCGTCAGAGCACTCCAACTAGGAAAGTACATTGATTACAGTAAACGCGCAACCAACGTTTAACCCCTTACGACGCGCTGGTTTCATAGATATAACACTTAATTTTAATTCCAATACGCCACATTGGCACCGGAATTTTGTTTTTAAAAATTACGGTTTATTGAATGCGTGAAAAATAGCGTCTTCTTATTTACAAATAAAGTTGTTTTTAAATTCCGGTGTCAATCGTTAATTTCAATACTTAAGCAATGAAGTTGCCCTGCGCCGCAAATGGTTAACCCTTTATGGCGCACTGTTACCACTCCGGCATCAGCTAATCTTAATTCCTGACATCTAAACGGCACCAATAATATTTTAGTAAAATTTTACTTTTACAATGACAGCTTAAATCAGGGAGAGGTTAATTTCTAAAAAAGTCTTTTGTAAATTCCGGTGTCAGTCAACAATTTCTCATTTTACGAACAGAACTTGTCTGCGCCGGAAAGGGTTAACCCTTTAACGTTCATTGGTTTCGCCACGAAACCACAAAATTTTAATTCCGATATGCAACACTGACACCGGTATTTTTATCTGAAAATATCCCTTTTACTTTGTATGCGAAAAATCACACTTTCTTATTTAGAAATATATTTGTTTTTAATTACCGGTGTCAATCATTTATTTCGACATCTTAGCAATGATAATGCTATGATCATTAAAGGGTTAAAGGAAACATTCTTCTATAAGAAGAGCCCTTTTGTGTATTCGCATTGACGGACACTTTAGGACGGCGAACAAGCTCCTAAAACTAACAAGGAAGGTCGCCATTGGGGGCATACTCAGAATTTTTTGAAAAAAAAATACGAATTAAACTACTCATGTAGGTAATAAAGGATCAGTGAAAATTAGCGGCGGAATTACATTATTAGGTATGTAAAAAAATAAAATAGTTTCGAATAATTGACGTGAAAAGCTGAAAGCGACGCGGGATTTGGCGAGCAGTGCATTTCCTCGCCAAAAGCAGACGATTTTAACGAATCTGAAAATTGATTTTAATTGACTTCACTGTTAAAAATATGCAGCATTTACTGCAACGTCACTCCACTACTTTTATAGAATGTCTCTCTTCTGACCAATGAGAATGCTCCATAGCAGGGTGAATTGACCGTTTTCTATAAAATCGGTGGAGTGACGCTGCAGAAAATGGTACAGATATTTAGCAGTGTTGTAGTTTGTGCAATATTGCATTTTGTTGCAACGCACTCCACCGCTTGTATATAATATCTCTATTCCAACCAATGAGAAAGCTGCATATCACGGCCAAGTAACCGTTTTCTATACAAGCAAGGGAGTGCGTTGCAACAAAATGCAGCAGATTTTTAACAGTGTATTTTTTAATTTTGAACAATTTTAATCATTTTAAATTGTATTTTAAATGATAAAATATATTAATTTCATATTGTTATAAGTACATATAAACATATATGACAAAATTACACTTAAACTAAAGTAAAAATGCAAAACTAAAATTACTTAAACTAATTTAAATAAATTGAACATAGAAAGTTTTTTCTTTAAAAAGTATTCGAAGCGTAAAAGCGTATTTTTCAAAATTTCGTTTTTTCGCCAACCGGAGATAAATCGCCAAATAAACGAAATTTTTATTATTTTTTTACGGTTCAGCCTAAATTTTTTTTATAAACATATATAACTATATGAGAAGAACATTCTGTAATTTTTTCAGATTTTTCTGAGTATGCCCGTATAGAGGCCTTCCTTGTAAGTACTTTTTATTATTTGACCAAAACAGCAAGATTTCATGATTAATGATATTATGAATGAAGAGACTAGAATTACTTGACGATTACTTAATCTATTTCACATTTACACAAAGCTTTTTCCTGTGTGCATTAAAATATAGATTTTTTACATTTTTTAGTATACAAAATTGGAAATAATATAGGTCAATCTGCATTATTAATTGGTCAATTAAAAATATTTTTGTTTTGCAGATGTCTTTCTCACTGAAAATTATGTAACAACGAATGATTCTCTTCATTTGCTTATCTGTCTTATGAAACGTGATACAGGGAACGTCATTACAACATATCAAAGGTTTGCTGCAAAAAGGAGACAAATCTATTTTGACCTTTTTAAGTATCCAATTTCTTGTTTAACCCTTTCCGGATCAATGTGTCCGGTGTGGACACACCTAATTTTAATTCCAAACTTGCAATTGGCACCAATAATATTTTAATAAAATCTTGCTTTTACAATGAAAGCTTAAATTAAGGTGTTCTTGATTTCTTAAAAATCCGTTTGTAAATTCCGGTGTCAGTCGATAATTTCTCATTTTACTTTCAGAAATTGTCCGCGGCGGAAAGGGTTAAAACAAAGGCAATAAAAAATTGTTTTTTGGATATTACTGATGTCAATACGTTTATATCTGAAGTAATACACGTGTAGAAAAATGCTTTTGATAAAACTTTAAAATTTAAATAATAAAAGGTTTTCTTTAAAACTTTTCCAATGCAAAAATGCAGCTACCTCCTTTTAGGAGCAAAGCCTTCACATATTAAATGTTAACCTTCGAATTCTCATGGTACAATACATTCCAGATATTCTGTAATTCAGAGCGGTTAGAAAAAAACACAGTCGCGAAAATAGGAAGATAACCAGTATTTTCCTGCAGAATATACTAGTAAATCTGCAGATTAGGAGCCTCAACGTCAGCTTTGCCCATATTTTTTAAACACACTTTGGGTAATATTCAACTTCGTGGAAACTGTAATTTAAAATTTTCAAATTACGTAATTATTTATAAGAATAAAAAAGAGTTTTCAGCCATCAAAAGCGTTAAATTAAAAATTTAGTTATGTTAGGATATTCTGAAAATTTCATGATCTATTATTTTGTTTTTTTATTATAACATAGCAGATTTCTTCAGGGGGGCCCCGCCTCCCTGAACCCTCGTAGTCTCATTAAATTTGAATTTGTAACTTTCTATTAATTGCGCTAATGGTTATTGTATATCTTGCATTTCTTTATACATTTTGATTTACAAGAATAAGTAACAGTTTAAACAAACATTTTTTATTATCCTCATATTTCTACATACCTGCCAACCACAAACACCTAAATCTAAAGTATCAGGAACTTTTGTAAGTTTAAACTCAGTAATCTAGAATTTTACAATTTTGTTTTCGGAAAAAAATAAAGTTTTGATTTCATTTTGCGGCAGTTATCGCGGAACAGACAGACAGAAGAACAGAGTGACAGATGAAAAACAATAAATTTCCTGTCTCCAAAGTAAACCTTCACTGAAGTTTCGGCAATGACGTCATTCATGAGTTATTGATATCCATGTTTCTTGTATCTTTAACGACTTCAGTAAAATACCTGTTTTTGTTCAACTATGACGTCATATTTTACCAAGTGAAATAGTTGTTAAAAATATAATTATTTTTTTATTTCTTTTACTTCTAATTATGTCCCATTTTCGTCAGAAAAATTCTTATTAACGAACCAAATATTCGTGTTAAATATTTAACAAAAAGTACTGTATCTAATTTTATTTTAATTCTGACGTCATATTTATTTATTTTTTCTTAGTTTAATTTTTCGAATGGAAATTGCTCAATTAAAACTTATTGCCGTTGAAAAATTATTATTCCAAATTTTGATTTTTTTGGCAACGATAAAGGAAATTGGTTAAATTTTATCTAAAAATCCCCATTGATTTAGTATGAAAAAGAAGAAAATTTTGAATTATTACGGAAAATATTTGAATAAAATAAATAAAACGTAGCCTATGTTCTTTTCTGGGCTATGTTATATTTATACGCAAAGATACAAAGACATTGATTAATTCATCTGTTTTGATGTTGACTTCATTTAAATTTTCGTACACGTTTTCAAATTTATAACATTATAAGGATAAAGATTAAGATGAATGTTTGCTTAGCAACCATTAATAGAAAATAAAGAAAGTGAAATAAATACATTTGAAATAAGTAAATCTCTAAAACAAATTGGTTTATATTATTCGAACACATTTATAAAAAATCTCCAAAATTTACAATAATAATTTTAAAAATCTGACAAATGCGTAGACAAAATTTCAAAACAAAACGAATAATTTAACTGGTAAATTTTAGTATTCATTTATCATTGAATTCCATTAATCAAATGTGTCATTTTCTCTCAAGGAAAAAAAAATGAAATCATTGGATTTGCTGTGGAAAAGCATTATTGCGCAAAATAAAATACTCTATATTTTCCGAGCGAATGAATCAAATCTAACAAAAAACTATACAGCTTAATCCCAGTGCCTCACCAACATACCCACCTAATTTTAAGCGAATCGAATGCTTTTTGCGTCAGTTATCGCGGAACAGACTGACAGACTGACAGACAGAATCCAAAAAAAAAATCGTGTCTCCAAAGTAAGCCTTCACTGACGTTTCGGCAACTAGTATTAGTATAAAGGGACTAACGAATACTGATTCTTTTTAACAAAATACTGTTGATTCACTGATTTTAGGTTCAGTGGCATTCTTTAATGACATAACACAATCTTGATTTAACCATTTCCGGCACGAACAAAATCTGTTAGTAAAATGAGAAATTATCGACTGACACTGGTATTCACCAGCGAATTTTTTAGATATTCCGAAATCCCTTCATTGTAAAAGCAAAATTTTACTAAAATATTATTGGTGTCGTTCGCAAGTTTAGAATTAAAATTAGGTATCCCAGACAGGGCAATGTGTGCCGGAAAGGGTTAACCCTTTGTGGCGCATAGCATTTTCATGGCGAGAACGTTGAAATACAATTTTATTTTTAAAATTGAAAATATTATGCGTCACACATATAATAAACCGAAAATCTTTTACCAAAATTCTGGTGCTAATGTGGGATTTGTGAAATGAAATTTGATTGTTTCATAGACATACAACTGTCTGTCAAGTGGTTAAATGATTTTGCATTTACTCATTTATAGAGTTTTTGAAAACCGTACATATTTATTACTAAGTAACGGGTATTCTCTAACATACGAAGTAACGAACCGTTACTTCGAAATACGACTTTTTAGTCGTTTTTAATCTCTTCAAACGCTGTTTACGTTTGTGTAATTCTTGAATGCAGCCAGATAGTCGAATGCAGAAAAATATGCGACATTGTGTTCGCACTCTCTTAATAGGCACCTATTTTAGTTGTTTTCCTAACAGTGTATGTGTATTATTCATTCTTTTTGTATCAGTTAATCTCAAATCTCAAATGATTTGGATTTCGTTTGTGTTTGTTCATTCATTTTTTTTTATTATTTTGAGAAGAAAAAGAAATAACAAGCTTGGTAATGCATGCCAAAGCTTGCAAATTTAATAAAAAGATATATAAATCAATAATGTATATTAGTACCATCTGAATTTTTTTTTACAAAATTCCATTATTTATCATCTGAAAGATTCTCTAGGCCGGAACTAAGAGAGAAGCTGATTGGGCATGTGCCCCAAGCGCAAAAACGATTTTTTTCGATTTTTCTGACGTCTATTAGTTAGCATGGTATAGCATGGTATAGTTATATATATTTTATATATAGTTATTACATTATATAGCATGGTATAGTTAAAATGATCCTGTCTGGGGTATACTAAAGCACAAAAAAAATCTAAAAATGATATGGCATTAAAATTCTGTATATAGAAGATTTTAATTATTAGCTCACAGGCTATCATGGCCTGAGAGCTTAAGTGCCCGTCCGTTCTGTATGTATGTTCGTACGTTCGTGCGTAACGCGATAACTCATGATAAAAATATCGGATCCACTTGAAATTTTGTACATAGGTATATCCTGATAAGGCGCTTCCCTGATTAGTTTTTGGAGTTCATTCGATATGTATAAGAGGGGGAACGGGGGGCTCATGCACCTCCCCTTAATTGATAGAAACGGGATTTTCATGCAGAATTAACAGTTTTCGTTCAAAATTTAGATATAGGATCATTCTGGTGAGGCGATTCCGTGACTGTTATTAGGTGTTCATTGAATAAGTATAAACAGGGGGAACGGGGGGCTCATGCCCCTCTCCTTAATTGATAGAAACGGGATTTTCATGCAGAATTAACAGTTTTCCTTCAAAATTTAGATATAGGATTATTCTGATGAGGCGATACCGTGGCTGTTATTAGGTGTTCATTGAATAAGTATAAACAGGGGGAACGGGGGGCTCATGCCCCTCCCCTTAACTTGCATAAATGGATTTTTCAAGCAGAATTGTCAGATTTCGTTCAAATTTCTGAATAGTTTTGGAAGTTTAATGGTTAAGTATAAAAAAGGGGAATAACTCCTTTTAAATTATATAAATGCTAAATGGGTTTTTATTAAGAATTATCCGATTTGCTCTGAATTTGGGATATATATTTTTATATGATAAAGCATGTCCTTGATAATTTAGGAGGTTCAATGATTAAGTATAAAAAAGCAGAAAGGGGAGAGCCGTTTCCCCTTTCTTAATGTTTTTTTCGAACGGAATTAACGAAAATACAAGGCTGTAATGTACAATTAGTATGCGTAGCCTGTGAGCTCAATGCCATCAGTTTAACTGGGCAATATTCTTTTTATTATTATTCTTTTCGAACCAGTTTTCAAGATTTAAATGAATCAATATTTGACGAAGCAAATTACATAGTTCAGTATTGCATATTTTATATTTACAGTATTTTAAATTTTTAAAAAAAGTCGGTCATTAGAAAATAAGTTAATTTTTCTTTGTAAATATACTTTTTAGGGGAGGGGGACGCAAAAATTCATATTTGTCTCGTGTGCAAAAAGCCTAGTCTTTGCTCTGAGATTTCCCCCCCCCCCCCATTAAAACAAAATAAAATGGAAAAAAATATTTTTAAACATAATTAAAAGAATTCAGAAATAATAATGCGAATGATGTAAACTTTGTTTGATAACATGATAACATGATAACATGAAACATTTCTTTTAAACATTCAGAAACTTTCCAAGTAATTAAGTATTTATAGGTTTGTTTTCATTGCATTCTTTTTCCTATAAAATATTTTTGTACGTGTATTTAATTTGAAAAAAAAAGTATTTTCGAATAAGACTAACTTTCAGGTTGCTTGTAAAAATGATTATATGAAAAAATCTATTTCTTTTCGATGACTGTAAAAATATTTTGGTTGATATGTTTTTAAATTTTATATTTGTAAAAAAAAAAAGTACTGTATTTTATATACACAACCCGCAACTCAAACCCAACTGCTACAACCCAGAAATTTTTGAAAGTAAAATTTAACATTTTGTATCTTGGTATATACCGGATGATCCAAAAGTCAGGGCGAACTTAAATCGAAAACAAATCAAGATACAAAGATACGGTTTGCACCAAACGGATGCAAAAGAACCCGGGTTTTGTTTGGTAACATAAAAAATAGTTACGTTGGAAATTGTTGAGGTACCCTTGCAACAGCCAAAAGTGACAGTCTAATGTGAATTAGCTGCTGATTTATTAGCCATTCTTTTCGAGGAAGTCACAGAGACAGTTTTCACTCTCTGTGACTTTTGGTTTTGGAGATTCTTAAATTCAAAAATTCAAAATTTTAAGTTTATTTAACTCCTTGAAATACATATTTAAACGAAACATAATAAAAATATACAGAATAATTTTGAATAAGACCAAAATGCCAGATTTAAAGGTATAAATAGTTTAAATATCAATTATTAGTTAATATGCATAAAAAAATGTCGTGCATTCGATCTCATTTTAATTGCGATTTTCAACAATTATTTAATATCAATTCCCTTACATTTTTAAAAATTTTAATTTAAAATACATCAATATTAAACTGAGGAACATCTTTAATTATAAAACATTATTTTCAGTTCAAAAATCCAATAACTAATTTCTTTAATATGTCTATACCCGAAGATAAACATCTAACTACAATTCAATATAAATACATCAGTAAACTAGTCGTTGGTTGCCAAAGTAATGCTTACCCATCATGGAAACAAAACGTGTGTAAACTATTTATAAAATGCATTGCAATTCCAAAACGAAATATAAGCGTATATATAAGTATTTTTAACTCATAATCATGCTCCATTAAGGAATTTCTGATGAAACAATTTCGACAAATTGTATAAAATGCCAAACTATTCAAGTAGCACTGAATTGCATAAAGGAAACATCCTTATAACTCCAAAAATAATAATCATATTAACTAACGGTTTATTGCATCGAATTAAGTGTCTCATTTCCAATTAAAATGAATCTTGGAATTAAAATTTCAGTAAAATACAGGGTCATTAAAAATAAAAAATGTGGAAAACAGGATTAGAAATATCTCAACAACTAATAATCCTATCGACTTCGTTTTATATGCAAAATATGTGCTATTTTATCGCCTTTTACGTCCATTCCTTAAAATAAAAAATTCGAAAATTTTTTTATACCTTTCACCAGAACGAATTTTTCGGGAGTCCGAAAAAAAAGTTCCTGATAAACCAGGTTACTGATATTAAATAGGCTTCGTCCCATTCTTACATACTAAGCACATACAAAATTTGAAGTCTCTACCTCAATTTGTTCGGGAGATAGAGCGGTTAGAAACAGACAGACACACAGACGGACGGACGGCAATTTTTTTGTTAAAACAGTTATTAGCTTTCGTTTTTTCAAAAACTAAAACAAAATCACTTCACCTTTTTTCATTCATGTATAAAAACATATCATATTTATTTACTTAGAAGGTGTCACAAATAAAAATTAAATTAAAAAGTTGACATGTTTCGGTTCATTCATAAGAACCGCATTCATAACATATAAAATCAGTAGAAAATTAAATGACACTAGATATAAATATAATTTAAAAATCAAAACAAAACATTGCGCCCGCTATGATCGTGAATATAGCCATTGCCACCGCGGCATATAAATATAATAAATTTTGACCATATATTAAAATTAATATGAATAAAATTAAAATTAAAAAGTAGAAAAACTAAATGACTCTGGATATAAAGGTAATTTAAAACCCCCAAAACATAAAATATTGCGCCCTCTATGATCGTGAATAGCCAATGCCACCGCGGTTCCTCCTATTGGACTCATCCTTTAAATATTTATTAAGTAATTCTAACCACAAACTCGGAATGTCATAAGAATAAGAATCATTACAAACTCTATCCCTCCTAGAATATATCTCTATGGATTCACGGATGATCAATTTTCGGAATAAACTGGAAATGAACACTAATCTACTATCTTTAAAACAAATTTTAACCCCCCTCTTTAAAAACAATCTTGATAACGCAATCTTATCCCTACCAAATTTTATGTCACATTCATGCTCTTTCTTTCTAACCCCAAACTTTCTACCTGTCATACCGATATAAAAATTAATATCCCCCCCTTCATTCTCATATGGAATTTCATATACCCCTGCTAGATCATCTTGTGGAACCGGATCAAAAGCTCTGTATAGAAGATGTTTTAACTTAGGAGGTGGCTTAGCAATTAATTCTATTTTAAACTTTTTTAATTTAGCTTTAAGCCTCTCAAAATTACCCTTTATATAAGGAAACGATAGTCTTTTAACCCCAATCTCTCCCCCCTTCTCACAGGCATTATCAACCAAATTACAATTAACCTGAGAATTATTTTTATCCTTATAATTTTTTAACCAATTTATTAATTTTATCCTTTTTGTAACCATTCAACTTAGCAATATTAAAAATATAATTCAACTCTTCATGCAAAAATTCATCAGAACAAATAATAAACGCACGATTAACCATGAACCGGAATGTAGAACATTTATACCCAAAGGGTGAATACGCAGAAAATGGACTAATATGCTGACTAGCTATATCTTTCCTGTAAACTTTCCTTTTTAACATAGAACCCTCTCTAATAAGCCACACGTCTAAAAATGAAATAGCACGATCATTTTCCAATTCAAACGTAAATTGAATATTCCTATCCAGTTTATTAACTTCATCTACAAAAACAATGAAAGACTCAACTCCCCCCTCCCAAATTAAAAACACATCGTCAACATACCTCTTCCAAAATTTAGGAACTTTCTCGAACTTTGCGAAAATATTCTCTTCAAAAGGCCTCATTTTAAACTCAGCTAAAAAACCCGAAATAGGAGAACCCATAGGGGCACCCATGTTTTGTTTATAAATTTTATAAACAAATATTTATAAATGTTTTTAAATATTTAACAAATGTTTATAAATTTTATTATATTTTATAAAATTTATAAACAAAACATGGGTGCCCCTATGGGTTCTCCTATTTCGGGTTTTTTAGCTGAGTTTAAAATGAGGCCTTTTGAAGAGAATATTTTCGCAAAGTTCGAGAAAGTTCCTAAATTTTGGAAGAGGTATGTTGACGATGTGTTTTTAATTTGGGAGGGGGGAGTTGAGTCTTGCATTGTTTTTGTAGATGAAGTTAATAAACTGGATAGGAATATTCAATTTACGTTTGAATTGGAAAATGATCGTGCTATTTCATTTTTAGACGTGTGGCTTATGAGGGAGGGTTCTATGTTAAAAAGGAAAGTTTACAGGAAGGACATAGCTAGTCAGCATATTATTCCATTTTCTGCGTATTCACCCTTTGGGTATAAGTTTTCTACATTCCGGTTCATGGTTAATCGTGAGTTTATTATTTGTTCTGATGAATTTTTGCATGAAGAGTTGAATTATATTTTTAATATTGCTAAGTTGAATGGTTACAAAAAGGATAAAATTAATAAATTGGTTAAAAAATTATAAGGATAAAAATAATTCTCAGGTTAATTGTAATTTGGTTGATAATGCCTGTGAGAAGGGGGGAGAGATTGGGGTTAAAAGACTATCGTTTCCTTATATAAAAGGTAATTTTGAGAGGCTTAAAGCTAAATTAAAAAAGTTTAAAATGGAATTAATTGCTAAGCCACCTCCTAAGTTAAAACATCTTCTATACAGAGCTTTTGATCCGGTTCCACAAGATGATCTAGCAGGGGTATATGAAATTCCATATGAGAATGAAGGGGGGGATATTAATTTTTATATCGGTATGACAGGTAGAAAGTTTGGGGTTAGAAAGAAAGAGCATGAATGTGACATAAAATTTGGTAGGGATAAGACTGCGTTATCAAGATTGTTTTTAAAGAGGGGGGTTAAAATTTGTTTTAAAGATAGTAGATTAGTGTTCATTTCCAGTTTATTCCGAAAATTGATCATCCGTGAATCCATAGAGATATATTCTAGGAGGGATAGAGTTTGTAATGATTCTTATTCTTATGACATTCCGAGTTTGTGGTTAGAATTACTTAATACCGTAATTTCGGGTGTATAAGCCGCAGATCAAACAATTTTTTTTTTCGACCCAGGAATCTTATTTAGTGATTGAAGACAAATATTTATGGCGATCTGACTAGTTATATTTGTTTCTTAAAAAATTCTGGGTCGAAAAAGAATTGTTTGAGCTGCGGCTTATACACCCGAAATTACGGTAAATATTTAAAGGATGAGTCCAATAGGAGGAACCGCGGTGGCATTGGCTATTCACGATCATAGAGGGCGCAATATTTTATGTTTTGGGGGTTTTAAATTACCTTTATATCCAGAGTCATTTAGTTTTTCTACTTTTTAATTTTAATTTTATTCATATTAATTTTAATATATGGTCAAAATTTATTATATTTATATGCCGCGGTGGCAATGGCTATATTCACGATCATAGCGGGCGCAATGTTTTGTTTTGATTTTTAAATTATATTTATATCCAGTGTCATTTAATTTTCTACTGATTTTATATGTTATGAATACGGTTCTTATGAATGAACCGAAACATGTCAACTTTTTAATTTAATTTTTATTTGTGACACCTTCTAAGTAAATAAATATGATATGTTTTTATACGGCAATTTTTTTCTTCTAAAAGTATGTTTTTCGGAATCTCCACTATCTGAAACGTGTAAATCCGTCAAAAATTTTTTTTTCAATTTTCAAAACGATTGCAAGATTTACCCTATACTAAGTATGATGGGTAAGTAAAATGGTTTGCATGGCATTTTAATTTTCTAAAGAATAATTCCGCTTTAGACATCATAATTAGTTTCTTTATATTTCTACAGCATTCAAAATGCTACAGATAAAACTTCTTTTAATATTTCAGATATTCACAAAAATATGGAATTTTAAAACAGAAGCACTTTATGATTTTTAAATATAACTAAACTTGGAATTTTGTGCAAAAGAAATCGTCTGTGTATGCTAATTGTTAAAAAAGAAATAAACCCTTAAGTTTAAAATACCGCAAAGGTTTCGTGAATTTATTTAAAAATCATATTCTAGTTTTAGAAAAAATGACATTTAAAAAAAAAAAAAAAAAAAAAAAAAAAAAACCCTTTTTACGAATTAAAATGAAATTCCTCAAACGAGATAAATCCTATTTATTATTTATTGTTAAATGCAATAAAAAACATTCAAATAAATATTTGTGTACTATAAAGAAAAATTCCCAAAACACATTAATATTTATAAGAACTTTTAAACTTAATTTTAATTTTAAAACACCCATGTTAGTTTTTATGGATATCGCATTTTATTCTGTGTTTTATTGATATTTTGAAAAATCAAACTTTAATTGATCTGCATGAAAGATTTAATTAACTAAAAATTGATTTTTATTTACTGGTGATAAAAGCTAAAAATTGTAGATTTAACATTAAACATATATTATTTATTAAATTATAGGTAAAATGGTTTTTCATACATTCGATTCCGTCCAAGTTTCGTTTACATTTTCAAGACATAAAAACCTCCATACACAGACTACAGTAAAACCTCCATAACGGACACTCCCGAATAGCGGACACCTCTTTTTAACGGACAGTTTTCCAACCCCCACTCCCAAAATCTAAATTTTTGTATGTTTAACCTCTGAATAACGGACATTCCGAATAGCGGACACTTTATTCGGCTGTAAAGGATGAAAAAAAGAAATTTAAAAAAAGCAAAAAAGCCCTTGAATTTATCAGGACAACGTGTCACAAATTTTGTGATCACAGATAAATGCAGATAAAGAGCCTGGGGAAAGCCCCCCTCCCCCTCCACGTTCAGTGCAAAATTCAGGGTGTTGCCCGGGATGAATATCTCCCATAGCATTGAAATGTCATGCAAGAATATTTTGAGATTTTATGCTTCTTAACCCTTTCATTCCCAGTGAGTCCAAATGGCATCATGACATTATTTATTTTATTTCTATATTTAATTCGGATATTTCGAATTCATACCAGAAAATTAAAATAGAAATGCTTGTTTTATGCAATAGCAAAAATTCCATAATTAAATAAAGAGAAATTTATCATTGAACTTTTCTGGTGTAAATTCAGTTTCTTTGAACTACGGATTTTCTAGAACGTATTTTACCATGGGATTGAAAGGGTTAAGGTCAAAAAGTGCAATCCTTACCTTCCTGCCTGGAACTCTACAATGTCCAATAACGTCACATAGAAAAACAAATTACATGTAATCGCAAGCAAAAGTAAAGTTTTGTAACAGATTATTTCACGAGATTATAATAAACAGTGGATAAAAGTGTGCACAATTTTTTTTCAATTTTATTGATTAAAAACTAATTTTAATTTCTGATTAATTATATAATAGAGGTTTTAGGACATATAAAAGTAAATTAATGACACATTAAGCATTTCTTAGCGATTTTTGAATTTGGCTATTTTAATATTCTGTTCGCACCAATATTTTTCTAATAAAAACTTTGCAGTGTATTTTTCTTCAAATGTCGTCATAGTGTCTGTTAAGGATTTCTGTTAGAGACACTGGTACCAGTCTGAATTAAACAAGCAAGAAAAATCATGCGTTAATCATAGATTATGAAGCACTTTCCAATACATCTTGAAATCTTTAACAAAACTTCATTATGCAGGGAAATAATGTATTATTGTTCATATCCAAACATGTATTCCAATACTTTTGAAAAGCCCTGTATTTGATCTGTCGGTTAATATATAATGGTAACGGTAATGGCTATATAATGGTAAAATTTAGTTTAGCAAGAAAACGCCTAACTTGTTGAAATTTTCCTTTCAGCAATTTATACTATTAGATGGAAACATACTTGAATACTTTTGTTTAGCTCTGTAAAATTCATAGTACCTTTAATACCCGAAAATATTTTGCTAAAGTTTAGTTTAAAAATAAAATGTCTTTAAACTACTTAAAATCAAATTTCTAGAAATTATCATCCAAAGTCGACCATGTATCCAGTTCGTTGCGTGATCATGTATATCATGTATATCTATATTCTTCAAACATATCTTAGTAAACTAAATGCAGTTCATTGAAAAGGCATAATATATTTAAATACTACCTTTAAATAAATTATGTTCATATTCAGTAACCTTTCCGAGATCTTTTGCGTAACCCTGCATAACTAAATTGTGTAACAATTAGCATTTATATGAACCATATAATATGCATACATCTAGTGAAACTTAAAAGCGTATATCATGATAAAATATGCATTTCATCCATCTAACAGCCATCTTCCATAATATACAGGACTTCAGGTAGAATATACTATTTGAAACTTTTTGTGTGTCCCTGTAAATGCTATGCACTAGTGTTATGCATGAAAGAAAACTCGTATTAATTCACTGCAACCTGCATCAGTTTGATTATATGTGAAATAGTTTAGCATAATTAAAATATGTCGCAAACAATTCCCCCCTTTATTATTATGCATTGTAATTCTTTTGTATGGTCCTGTAAATGAATAATAACTATTCTTTTTGCTGCATGCTTTACAAAATGCATATTTTAATGCACTTTGTAGATGCATATAAATTTGAAGATGTTTCACAGGGTGCAACATATTTAAAATTCATTTGAAACGATTTTTCTCCAAAGGCCGTAATGTAATGGAAAAATTTTGACTGTTCCTGTAAATAAACTAATCATGGCAGAACCTTCATTTTCAATAAGGATCGTGCTCGGGTGAACGTCCTTAATGTCCAAAAATTTCATGACAATCCGAGTATATTTACCAGATTCAGAGCACGGACAGACAGCCATACGGAAAGACGGCGAGACAAACCGAATGTATAAGCACTTTTCAACTTTGTTCGAAAGTGCTAAAAATAGTCGTCGGTGGCAGCCCTGAATTTCTGATATTCCTTCAATTAGCTGGTTTTGATTCCACTAGATATTAGGGCTAAAATCTAAGAAAAGAGGAAGGACACTCTAATCTAACGCTGTCTCTTTGAACACACAATTTTAACGCCGCACATGGCATTGATGCCGCTATGGTACTACATAATTTTAATTACCAATTGTCACAACGGCACTCGAATTTTTTAATGAAAATTTCAATTATATGTAGATACGCGAAAATATACTTTTAC
This sequence comes from Maratus speculifer, assembly GCA_964019185.1. Lineage (NCBI taxonomy): Eukaryota > Metazoa > Arthropoda > Arachnida > Araneae > Salticidae > Maratus > Maratus speculifer. The sequence continues at coordinate 406,609,360 of OZ025295.1, forward strand.
TTGTTGGCAAATAAAATTTTTAAACGCTCGTGTGACTAAATTATTTCAACATTTTCTTATACAAATGCCTTGCCCTTGAAAGGGTTTAGAAAACGAAATAAATAGTTACGAATTTCTTCTGTCAATACAATATCGATATAAGAGAAATATCTTTTATTACCACCCCCCCCTCCTCATATATTTTGCAAACTGTATAAATCCTAGAAAATCATAAATTTCAAATATATCTCGACATGCTCCCTGTTTTCCTAACTTTTTCACCAACTGTTTCAATTTTGACATACGCCTCTAAAGCTTAATATTTCACTCATAATATGAAGTGCACAGGACTTACACAGAAAAGATGAGGGACAGAAAACAGGGACACACAAAAGATATCAAATAGTATATTCTGTCCAAAGTACTGTGTATTATCACTGATGGCTTATGGATGGATGAAATGCATTTTTAAGTATGATATGAGCTCTTAAATATCAGTGAATGTCTGCACATTATATGGTTTGTGAAAATGATATAGTTGATATGCAGGGCAACACAAAAGAGCTCGTAAAGTTTTCTGAACATAAGAATATTTTACTTAAAGGGGGGGTTTACATTTTCACGTTAAACTGCTTTAAAAAAAATATCCGATTTTATGGCAATTTTCTTTAACATAAATCTACTTTCAACTGGCTATTTTAGAAACTACTAAAAAAGTCTTTATACCCCAGCTACCATCTTTTCCGAAAATTAATTTTCTTTTTCGATATTAACTTGCGTTCACTCGCTAAAGTCAAAAATCAAAATTCGCGAAATTTCATGTGCATTATATAAAAAAAAATATGTTCCTTCATGCCAGAAAATTAAGTTCGATATAAAATCCATGCCAAATTTATTATTAAAAACAAAATTCGTTCCAATTTTATTTTTATCTTAAAACACTTTTAAATCACCTGCTGCAAAATGGTTTAAACCAGTTTCAATTGAAAAGGATATAATGGTGAATATTATAAATTTATTCGTATCATTTCCTTATACAATAACAAAAATATATATATTTCTATTTGCAAAAATGATGTTTTGGAGCACTAAAGTAAAAAAGACATTAAAAAAGATAATTGATGTAATTTATCAGAAGGAGACATGTATTTATAAACAAGATATTTCGCCACTTTTGTTGCTAAAATTAAATATTTGCCATCAAATGCATCTATTAAAGTAACTTTATCGGATTAATTCGGGTGTATGTAATAGGTACAACGAGGTTCCCTATATCACGCTTCACAAGGTAGACAAGCAAATGAAAAAAAATCATCGGTTGTTGATAGCTTTTCATGTAGTAACACAGGTCAGAAAATACCTAGATTTTGTTTGCAATTTTATTAAATGAAAATAGAAACTACCTTCAGATATACCGACCAGAATATTACAAAATATCCGGTGCGAAAACACCTGAATACCGCAATGCGTATGATCCCTGCTGTACATGTTAACCTCATAAAAATGAACACAATTTATAACAATAATCCTGTTAATCATGTTTTACAGTTGGAAGGCATTTTGCTATTTTCGTTTAAAGAACGTTGTCCAAAAGATATTCGTTCTTTTTGAATTAGTTAATGGCACCCTATGGGTTTTTTTTGGAAAACTCGTAGCGGAAATTAATGACCTATACTGTTTTGTTTACACATGTGGTGTCTCAGGATAATTCCTAAAGCATTTTTTTAAAATATTTCACGAAAAGTCTAAAATTGCAATTCACTGGTCACTTTGGCCATATAGTTTACATAGAACAATAAATGCTTGGATATTTTTTTTTTTTTTTAAATATAAGCATTCATTTTTGCTGCGCATATCAAAAGTTTAGGTTTTAGACCTAATCTTTTTTAGGTGCATTCATAAATATAAAATTAAGCAGCACCTATAGTTGTCGTTCAGTCCGTCTGTCTGTCCATCCGTCCGTCCGCATATAACAACGCAAAAATTACCCAACTGAATCATTTGAAATTTAAATTGTATAATTATTACATAATTTTGTCGAGTCATTTCAAATTTTTTGAAAATAGGATGCATATTTGAATTACAGGGACAATAAAATTATTCTATCATATTACGTTCAATGGGAAAAAAGTTTCTAATGCATTTTAATGGTGTTGCACTCTTTTGAATATAATAGAATCGACATGAATCTATGAAAAATATACTAAAATGTACATCCTGTACAATCTGTAATGAAAAGGAAAATTATTATTAATTTACAGGGCTACACAAAAGTATTCTACTACATAATAGTATCCATGGTTTGGGTCTTTTTTAATTAAATTATACTGTTTCTTAATTTATGAAATTGATAAATGTTACTGATGTTTAATGCAAGTTACTTCCTGTGTGTCTCCAGGACAACGCAAAAGATTTCAACCACTATGCTTTATCCGAATTACTGAATACTATAACAGTAAGATCTGAATATTTTTAAAACTTCGTTATAGTACGAACGCACCTCATTTGCTACGCTTCATGTGCAATTGCTACTATTTGTCAATTTTTGAAACCATAATTGTAAGTTTTTCGTCTTAGATTTTTACATGAAAACATTTGTAACAAAAATGATGATCCGAGTAGGCGTCTGCAAAATTTGTAAAAAATAATTACAATAAGAAAACGAAAGACCTCTGAAAAGACAGAGCAGAACAGTGCAGTCAGTTCATCTTTACACGTCTATCTTTTAAAGTTCGTTCATTTTCTGAAGTCTTTATACATAAAAATGAAGTGTATTTTGCAATGAGAGAGACATTTTTAATTTCATGCTTGTAGTTTAAATATGAGTTTTAAAATTGTATAATACCTTATTTGTTTTTTCATTTAAAACATATATTTGTATTGATATTTTAAAATAAGTCGTGAAAATCGTCTATAATTTCAAAATGTTTTATTTTTTAAATGATGCTTTTGTTTCAGCATTTTCTTTTTTTTAAATGTTCCATTTGGCAGCACGTATAACGAGTGACCACGATAGTGCTGGGACAATGAAAATAACCCAATTCTCCGCTAAATATTTTCCCCTTAATATTTTTTCACGCTGCGTGAGCTGCATGACTGCATGATTGAAATTTAATTGTTTGGATGATGATACGGTAACGTAGAGAAAAAATATTTTTATTATATAAAAGTTTTATAAACTTTATCCGGTGCATATTTAATTTTTTTAATGTTTCTTTTTTTAAAATATTCGATTTTCGCCAAAATTGCCGTTTGCACTAACCATATACAACACAAACATCAGCAAATATGACAAGAATAAGAAATTCTTGGTAATGTCAATTTCAGGGATACCAAATGGTCCGCCAATTGAACATCAATATTTTCTTAGAAAGATTTTCGTTTCATATTTTTTCTTGCAAATTGCGCAGAAATCGCCTTCGGAGATTAATTTTTGCACAAATACTGTCGAAACCTACAGGCGGATCGAAATTGCAAAGCCTCCCATGGAGATTTACTGTGCATGCCCAGTCTTTCTTAAAATGGTAATCAGGATTGATAGCGTATATTAAAAAGAACGCGTAGTACTTTCTGAAAAGCCAACTTTTCGCACATGCAATTTGGAAAGAATCCAATAAAGAATTGTGTTTATTTTGTAAAAGAGAGAATGGAATTAAAACTATTCCTGTGAAAAAGATTTAAACTAAAATATACAAAAGTAATAAAAATATGTATATATAGTGAAATACAAAAACTCAATAAAAAAGTTTTGACAATTTAAATTAGAAATTTTTTTTTTCAATTGGTAATAATGTTATTTACGTTGATTAATGAAATCAGCAGAAACTATCCTTTGAAATTTTAACAAAAAATGTAGAGTACTTAAAAAGCCATGGGATTGTAAAAAAAAATTTTTACCATTTTTTCCTGTGATACTCTTTCACATCTGCAGAGTGCTCTGATACTTTTATGAACAATTTTTTTTTATCTATATAACCATAAAATTTTCAATTAGTCTTATTCACACATACTCTTAATCATTCAAGTCATAGATTCACACATACATTGTCATCATCATACAAATGAATAAATTTCAAAGCATATCAATATTGAAAAGTTTTATACAGTGTGGTTAAAATTAAACTGACGGTACTCAGAGGCTCATAACTCCGGTTCTACTGAGCGGATTCGAATGAAACTTCAGATATATGTTATGTAGATAATGCGGCCGAGGTTTTATTAAAAAAAAAAAAAAAAAAAAAAAAAAAAAAAAAAAAAAAAAAAAAAAAATTAAATTTCGCCACTAGGTGGCGTTTTAACAATATAAAATGACAGATAACAATTAAAAAAATCAAAGATTGACGGAATATTTTATTTATTTACACACCTGTGTGCTCTATGTGCATACCTTATCGGTCAACAATATGCTGAAAGCGTACCACCGCGTTATCAACGGCGGCACGCAACACATCAGTAGAAATCATGGGGACATGGCGTACGATCCTAGCTTTTAAGTTCGCTAAATTAGTTACACGCCCTTGATACACATGATCTTTCAGAAAACCCCACAGCCAGAAGTCAGAAGGGTTCGGATCTGGCGACCTAGCTGGCCAGGAAAAGGGGAAAGTACGCGAGAAGGTACGCTCATCAGAGAAATTGTCTTGAATTACATTTTTTACACATCTCACCATATGAGCAGTTGCCCCATCTTACATGAATATTGTGGTTGCCAAACAGCCTCTTTGTCTTAACGCCGGGACAACATGATTCTCCAGGAGACTCCTGTATAGATCACCTGTTACTGTACGCCTAACAAACCCGTTCATCGTGACTTTTACGTTCGCTTTTATAGCGAAATTGCTCTAACTGCTCATTTACATATGGTTTTAGCACTACAGCGCCATCTGATGGCGAAATTTGATTTTTTTTTTTTTTTTTTTTTTTTTTTTTTTAACGAAAACTCCGGCCGCATGATCTACATAATATATATCTGAAGTTTCATTCGGATCCGCTCAGTAGAACCGGAATTATGAGTCTCTGAGTACCGTCAGTTTAATTTTAACCACCCTGTACATGTAAAAATAAAGAAAATCGCAGGAAAATCAGAATTCTGATGTTTCTCTCTGAGCTTGCTTTAGTCTTAAAATCTTGCCAAAAGTTAATCATTAAGGAATTCGAAAAGAGCATGCGCAGTAACAACTTTCGTAGAGCGGCATCGCAGTTTTGAACCAACCTTTCAAACCTACTATGAAATTATCTGTTAAAAAAATATTGGTGTTCAATTAGCGGACCATTTAGGAGCCCGGCTATTTAGATACCAATGCCGAAGTAACTTCATTTGAGCAAATGCATAATTGTGTCACATGATTTTCAACATTATTTAAACAAGTGCATAAATGTCAACGGAAAAGAAAAAAAATTAAATTTTATTACATTTTTCAGTGTAATTAAATTTAGTTTAAAAATTAAAATCTATATATAGATGGTTTCCAAAAATGAACTTATGTAGTTTAATTAAAAGTAGATATTATTCTTTATCAATCAATAATTTTTCTTTTCTATGGTAATGTTACTCAAAATCACAGTAAAGAAATGGTAAAATGAAATTCACCGTTTTAAACACTTTCCAATAAAGTTCAAAAGTGTTTATGATTTCGGTTTGTCTGATCGTCTGGCCTTTCGAAATTTTACTAGGATTCCATTAAATTTTTAGAAGTTATTTATGTGTATCCTAACACAAACCCTATTTCAAATAAAAATTCTAGCATGATTAGTTTTTTAAAAGGAACAGTCAAAAGTTTTTCGTTACATTACAGTCTAAGGAAAAAAAATCCATTCAAATGAATTTTAAAGATGTTACAATCTATCTAAAATATTAATATTTAAAAGCATTTACGAAGTGCACTCATATATGCATTCTGTAAAATATGCGATGAAAATAATACCTAGTAACAGGGCCGTACAAAATAATTCCATTTCGTAATGGTAAAATATGAATTGTTTACGACATATTTTAATTGTATAATGACATTTCATGTATAATAAAAATTGTTATTCGTCGCTGATAATTAATATTTATTATTTCAAGCATAATACGAAGGGCATAACATTTACAAAGTATTTCAAAGAGTACATTCTACACAAAATGCTGTATATTATCGATGATGGCTGTTGGATGGATGGAATGCTTTTTAAATTATGATTTAAGTTTCACTAAATGCATATGTATTATATGGTACGTATAAATGCTATAGTTGATATTCAGGGCTGCACAAAAGCGTGTGTAAATGTCACTGAATATGAGCGTAATTTACTTAAAGGCTCTTTTTAAATAAGTTATGTGTTTGTACGCTGAACTGCATTCAGTATACGAAGAAATGTTTGCAGAATTAGGTAAAATGATAGACAGGGCCACGCACAGAATTGATCGCTTGTGGATGATAATTTCTGGAAATGTGATTTCAATAGTGTTTTAATTTCAACTAAATTTTAGCTAAATACCGGCGTATAATATACTAGGTAAACTATAGGTGTGAACAAAAGCAGGGGTGCAAAAATCTAGGCGCCAGAGGATAGTCTCTCACCTCTAAAATTTTAAAGTTTTTTTCGCTCATAATTTAATAACATTCTATCAGGAATTTTACACGAAATATTAGATGATGAAAAACGAAATAAATTTTGTGGTGAGAAACTGCCGGCTGGCGCCTAGATTTTTCCACCCTTGAACAAAAGTATACAAGTATGTTTCCATCTATTAGTAAAAATTTCTGAGAGAGAAATTTTAAACTGTTACGCGTTTTTTTGATAAACTAAATTTCCTCATTACATTAAAAAGCACTTTATTACCTAGCTAAGTTTTGTTAAAGAAAAGTTAGAATGTGTTTCAAAATCTATGCTTAACGCATGATTTTTTTAGGAACTTTCCTGTTTAATTTTATAGCCCTGCATCTAGCGGTCTAATTTGAACTCCTACAAACTGTTTACCTCAGCATTATAGATTAAAAAGAGTTTTAATTACACCAAGTGGAGCATCAAAGCAGTGTATTGTGTCAAACATTAAAATTTAAACAACGGAAGGACACAATTTTTATTATTTAACTTTAGAATCTGATAAAATACTCTTATTTAATAAAATTTTTGTTTTTGTCAATGTCTTAGGGCCACAATTTTGTGTATCTATTAAAGTTGTATAATCAACTTTCCTTGTAGAGAGCGATAAGATGGCATTAGAAAAAGAAATAAATTGTCATTCTTGTTAAATTTTGTCACTAAATTAACAAAATTTTAAAGTGCAAAAGTTAAGTTAGACTATCTCTAGAATATATATTTTAAATGAGCAATTTGAGGAAAAGAAATTTTACACAAATTAATTCTCGCGTGTGAATAATGAATAGCGATTTTTGCGAATGACTGTCAAAATTGTTTTTATGAGCTCTATTCGTTCTTATTTTCACAAAAATGAGGCACAAGGTGAGATTGAAATGAAAACAAAACGAACATTCCTTACACTTCATTATGGCATTGCGTCCTAAATATAGTATCCTATATTTCGGATTCAAAACCGAAAAAATCCTTTAAAATTTTAGCATTGACTACGTAATCGTTGCGTCCGAGACATTCATGGACTTTGCTTCATTAGCTTTTATTCAGAATAGTTTGATTCCTAACAGTTTTATAAAAGAGCGTCATTGGTTTTATTCCGGAATCATTTAAATTGTAATTAAATAAGATGAATATATTTTTTTCAAAAAATTGGTGGCAATATTGAATTTGAATTTTTTAAACCGTAATTTAATGCGACCATTAAGTGGTTAATGAATATATTTTAGTTTGAATTTTAACAGTTACAACACTTTCTGCCAAAAATTACGATATTACGGAATACAATATATGAATCGCGTCCGAACAAGACTCGAGGAAAACACACTCCTATTCTTAAAATTCAGTTATCGGAACCTGTTATATTCACGATACTGCGAATTTTCACGATACTGCGAAATTCTACGTAGAAGAAATTGAGAATATGGCTAAATTATTTTCTGATGAGGTGTAGAATTTTGGAAAACCGTAAAACTCTGAATGAGTTTTTGAATTAGTTTTTCTTGAAAAGAAAAAGCGGAGGCAGATTTGTAAAAAACAGAAAAAATATGAAATCGACGTTTGCAAACTACATATATTTTTAATTGCATATTTTTAAAGCATATAACACTCTTAAAACCGGGAAAATGCCCAATATGAATAAGTAGTATTTTATTTTTATTCTTTTGTAGTAGGAAATGGAGGTAGAATTTTTAAATTAAAGAAAAAAAAATAACACAAATTATTTTCTTATTTTGATGCCGATTTGCTTCAAAAATTTCACAAACTCCAGTATTGTTAAACAATAACTATAGTGTGTTATTTTGTGATATTCATTAAGGTTTTTTATCTAAATTCTAAACTAACTATCACAAACGGGAAAATCTCAGCCTCAAGTGCATTCGGACATGTCTTCGTCCATTCTATTCTAAATTTTCAAATTTCTATGTGCGATACATTTTCTTAAACTACTCCACAGACGTACAATCAAATTTCTTTTACTAATACAAAAAATTTCGAATACGTCTAAATTCTAGCCAAACAGAAATAAAGGAAAATATCATTCTAAAAGAGAAGAAAAAAAAATCACACAATTAAATAACAAATTTATAAATTAAAACTGACACCGGAATTATTTAATAGAAAAGTTAAATAGTATTTTAGAAATGCTTCGTTCAATAGCTTTTTATGCATATTAATTAGTTTATGATCATGGTATTACTGCAGTTGCGAATAACAGCAGTATCAGTTCATGCTACGTGCCGATTGTAGTGTCTCTTTTTAGCGCTATTCATTACGGTAAGAATTGATGAGGGTTAAGTACATTTCAAATATAGGTGGGAAAAATAGACTCGAATTCTGCGGTAATGCAGTCAATTTTAATCGAACTAGATATTATTGGTTTTATAAATTTAATCTACCGCAAAAGATGAGGTAGCTGGCTGAATGGATAGAGCATTAAACATGAAACCACGGGCTATGGCTTCGAATCCATTCTCCGCCAAATTGTGTTTATTATTATTTTTTTATTTTACTGATTGCTTTATATTAATAAATAAGATATTTTTGATAAAGATAAATTATTATCTTAATAATACAGAAGCACATAAACTTTTATTATAATCACAAAATAGTTACATATTTTGCAATGAATGTTTTAATAAATGTTGAATGCTTTTTAATATTCAAAGTACCGTTTCAAAGTGATTTATGCGAATGAAAAATAAACACTGTGCGAAAATATTCGTTTGCGCATAAAATATTTTTTTATTGTAAATTACTTCTTGTTTGTAAATTACGACTCTGGATTGCGAAGCAAGTTCCCCAGTTTTCCCACTCTTCCTACCTGCATTTTGAATGGACATGATCCCTGTCCATTGTCCCATTAATCTTTCCAGAACACTGTACTCGGTCCGGGATACCTAATTTTAATTCCAAACTTGCTAGTGGCACCAATAATATTTTAATAAATTTTTGCTTTTACAATAAAATCTTAAATTAAGGGACTCTATATTTCTAAAAAAGTCGTTTGTAAATTCCGGTGAGAGTCGATAATTCCTCAATTTACTAACAAAATTTACCCGTGTCGGAAAGGGTTAAGGAATAGTGCAGGAAAGTGACGCTAGTTGCGACAACTGTAAAGATTTCTTACCTTAATTTCCTGCGTATAATCCGCGGATGAAATAATTATTTCTTGACCCAGAAATTGTATTTTGTAATTGAAGACAAGTATTTACGGCGATCAAAAAAGTTATATTTTATTTAATAAAATTTCTGGGTCGAAAAATGATTGTTTGATCCGCGGATTATACGCAAGAAATTACGGTTAGTGTTGGCGCATTCTGTCACATCATTTACACCTCCTCCTCACTTCGCTCGTTTCAATAATGTTCCTTATACTGTTCTGAGTTACATTTTTTTTCACTGTGAAGTATTTTAATTATTCTGTTATGAGCTGTCCTGCCAGGCGTTGCCCAGGCCTGTGAAATTTTTCAGTTTTTAAATGTGTTATCTTTTTTTTTTTTTTTTTTTTTTTTTTTTCAAATGACGTTTAAATGAAACTCAAATTGGTATGATTTTGTATTTTTAATTAATTCCATTCTGTTAAAATTATTAATCCCATTTCATTAAAAGTTTTCGGAAACTTAGTCTTAAACTGAAATTTTGAGCTCAAAATCTGAATAGTTAGGAGTGGTTAAGTAGCGCAAACTGAATTGTGTTCAGAGGTCCAAATTTCAAATGATTATAAAAAATGGAAAAATTGGTCATCAAACAATTGGTCATTAAATCAGTATTTTATTTAAGATAAATTTTAAAGATAAATTTCAAAAAATGCCGTTAGAGGGCGCTTTAGATTTTGGAGTAACGAACAACTATTTTTTATGGTTATTTTTTGCATCTCATTAATTTAGAAACTTAACCTAAACTTAAATTTTGAGCCCAAAATTTGAATCGTTGGGAGGTTATGTAGCGCAAACTGAACTGTGTTCAAGGGGGGGGACTGGTTCAAATTTCAAATTATTATTTAAAAAAAACCGGACGAATTAGTCGATTCGTTTGCAGTTTTCGCTAAAACTATTATTTATGTCAATATTTTGTTGAAAATAAATTTAAAAAATGAATTTCAAAAAAATTGTTTAGAGGGCGCTTTAAACTTAACTATTTTTAACCGTCATTTTTTTAAAAATCTAATTAAATGCTTCCAAAAGCTTGGACTTACATTTTGAGCTGAAATTCTAAATTGTTGGGAGGGGTTAAGAAGCGCAAATAGAACTGTGTTCAAGTGTTGAAATTTCGCCCCCCCCCCCTCAAACACAGTTAAATTCTGCGCTATTTAATTACTCCCAACGATTCAGATTTTAAGCTCAAAATTTAAGTCTAAGCTTTTGCAAGCATTTAATGAGATTAAAAAAATAACGGTTAAAAATAGCTGTACCTTACTCCAAGGTCTAAGGCGCCCTCTATCGGTATTTTTTGGAATTTGTCTTTAAAATTTATTTTCAAGAAAATACTGATTTAAAGAATAGTTTTAGACAAACCCGCAAACGAATCGACCAATTTTTTCGTTTTTTATAATCATTTGAAATTTGAACCTCTGAACACAGTTTAGTTTGCGCAACTTAATCACTCACAGCTTTTCAGATTTTGAGGTCAAAATTTAAGTTTAAGTCTAAGCTTCAGAAAACTTTTAATGAGATGCAAAAAATAACGGCAAAAAATACTTGTTCGTTACTCTGAAGTCTAACGCGTCCTCTATCGTCATTTTTTACCTTTATCATTAAAATTTATTTTCATGAAAATACTGAAATAACGAATAATTTTAATGAAAACCGCAAATCAATCGACCAATTTTTCCGTTTTTTATGTTTATTTGAAATTTTGGACCCTAAACTTTAATGGTGCCTGTCTGCATAGGAAAACGTTTGGGACCCTTAGTTTCCTATTTAATATTGTTTGTCTTGATATGTACTATCACGCCTTAAAGTTTTGCCTAAGAGTTTAGATACACCCTGTATATATTTGAATACTTTCAAAATGTGTATTTTGCTAAATTTAGGTAGAAGCAAAATGATAAGAACGCAGTTGATATTTCTAAACCCGCGGAACGTGCTTGGCAGATATTTTCACGTATCATTTAAAAATGCTTTTAAAAGAGATTCTGAATGCATTTGTTTAGTTTGTAAAGCATGCGGTTTCCAAGGTGAATCAAAATATTTTGTAACTTTGACAAAGGACAAATTGTACCTTATAACAACATCGAAATGTAATTTCAAAAAATTGCTAATGAAATTAAACTTTCGAAAACTGTCATTTTCATTTTCGTACAGAATCCAACTACTTATGTTTCTACAAAATCTACAGGGAGGCCGAAAATGTTTTAAAAATTATCAGTTTGCACGGTTCTAAGTAAAATAATGACAGCTAAAGGTTTTGAAAACCAGAAGAAGACGTCAAAATGAATAGCTACCATACGAAAAACAATAAAAATGTCGGGAGTTATTAAAAATTTAAAAAAGGTCAATTTTCGCGGTAAACTCTTGGCAGTAAAAAAACCTACTTTCTGTTTGCGGAGAAATACCTAAAGCAGCCAACGAATTGGTTTAAAATTATCTTCACTGCTAACAAGAAGTTTAATTTCAATATTCCAGATCGATATTTGCAGAGTTTTCAAAATGAAAAAGGCGTATTTTCCACGTGTCCATTAAATGGAGGCTCCCTAATGGTTTGGATTACCTTTTCCTCGGTATGTAAAGTTATAATTGCTTTTTTAGACCAATAAACAAAATACACACAGTTTCATTCGCATGTGAGAATACCATTTGTTGAACCTGAGTGATAAATTCACCAAGTTTTGTGAAATTTTCAACAAGACAATGGCGAAATTCACTCAGAAAAGACACAAAAGAGTGATTTAAAGATAAATAAAATTCTAAAGCTTGGTTGGCCAGCCAATGGTCTAAACATTGGTCCCATGAACAACTTTTAGGTTTATTATAGGGCACAATAGATAATGAAAGTTGGTCATGGCTGTATAACTCGATAGCAAAAATAAAATGTGAAATTTGGAGCATATGACGTGTTTTGTCACCACAACAAATTCGAATTCAAATCTATCTTTACTACAATGTTGCATTGAAATCATTTAACACAAAAGAATCTCAACTGGCATGTAATATTTCTATAAGTTAAAAAAATCTGTTTCGTTCTCATAATTTTGCTTCCAGTACTTATCGAATAAAAATACAATGTATTACATTATGGCTATAACAATAATTTTAGAATGTTTTCTTTTGGTTTATATTGAGTATTTAGTATGATACAATAAATTTTTGTATGGTTTATATGAAGATTAATATAATTATATTTTTCATTTAGGCAATTAACATGGTCATTCCTACCATCTTGCACCCCGGTATAAATAAGAATCATTGAAATCCTGAGAGACTGACAAAGTAATATATCTATCTTTTATTACTTCATTTTAAAAAAGCATTAAAAGCACCATAAAAAGTTAACAGCAAATCATTAATATATATGAAATTGAATTGCGCGTTGCGAGTTGGCATGTGTTCTATTCGTCCATAGTTAAGCTAAGCGAATTCCTTCTGGAAGCTTAGGTAAATCGTATTGCAGGAGATTTGTGCACCTTAGATGGGTAGACGTTAAACAGAATTCCTAGGGATCCTAGGGATTGCAAGACTGGCGCCCTGAGAACAGAGATATTATTATATTACATTAACAAAGAGTATATTTTAAAATTTATTGATATTCTAATAACGGCAAGCCTCGTTATTAATATTCTAATACAGCAAACCGCGCATTTTTATCTCAAACTGTAAGAATTCGTCTTACAAATTTACAAGAAGAATGAAAGAAGAACATCAATTATCTTAATATGCATATCTCGGGGCTACTGGCTTTTTAAAAAACTTTTTATTATTCGAAAAAAAAACATTATTTGCATATAGCACACTAACACACACACACACATTATATACAAATAAAGCTTTTTACATAATTCTCCAGGCGCACGCCACCAACACAACACATGAACTACAGTTCACAACCAACTTTTTGAACATCACTAAGAATAGAACATTTTTTTTAATAGAACTAGTGTTGCCAGATTTTTTTAAGACGAAAAATATTAGAACTACATTTTTAATTTTTCAAAACTCAGGTCACGTGACGCGTGAAAATCCTTTTTTTTTTTTTTTTTTTTTTGAATGCGCGTGTTACAAAACCATTTTTTTTTCGTTATTTACATTCAAAATGGGTCAGTCATTTACTGGACACCCTGTATAATGTAAATAAAATGTATATATATGTATAATGTATGGTGAAGAATAAAGTCAATTACACTATTTAAAAAAAACTGGAGGAAATCAAACAATGTATTTTTTTTAAACTTAGTTTACACTGCCCGTGAAAGTGCTTGCGCGAGAATTAAGGAGTTATTTATTAAACATTGGAAATAAAATTTGATGCAATTCAAAAATAACTTATTTATTTATTTATTGTACTTTCTTAATATTAACTTTCGAACGTTCGAAATGCATTTTATTAATTTAAAGAGATATTTAGACTCTTTTTTTATAAAAACGAAAAGATCTGACTTGAAAAAAGCATACTTAACAACCCTTTCTGAAAAGTTTCATCACAAAAAAAAAAAAAAAAAATCCTTTTTAAACGCTGATTATTAAAAAAATTAAAATGTGTATTGTTTTCCTTGTTTCAAAGCATTGAAAAACAGAACTGAATATCTTTTCTTTATGCTTCGCAAGGTATTTTACTGCTATACTATCAATTTTCTCAACTAATTTATCAGAAAACAGATGTAGTAGGGAGACATCTTAAGACACTTTTATAAAACAAAGAATATTCTGAAGCCATCATTTATTTAAAGGGGAAAAAATTAAACCTTTTTAATCTTATTTAATATTCTTTTTATTAATCATTTTAAAGTCGATATAAAACGTGAATTTAGTCTTTTTTCCAACTAATTACGATTGAAATTAATAATTTAAAAATAATTAAATGGAAAAGAAAGATTTTTAACTGATGGAAAGTTAAAATTTTAATTACACACAAGAAAAACAAAAACATAATTGTTTCAGAGTATTTTATTTCCATGGGCTAGTTTCATTAATAAATTTAATTTTTTCACAATTGAAAATGAGATCGGCTAAAGTTTTCGCTGAACTACAATTTAAAAATAATTGCAAATTAAATGTTTAAATCAAGGCTTCGTACAGTAAAATAGCTTGATCTGTATCACTTAAAAATTATATTTTACTGAAGTCCGGGTAAATATCATTATGAAAAACGGTTTTCGATTTATTCCCGGTATTTGCTTAATCTGCAATTCAAAATAAATTGGTTAAGTTCATGTAATCGAAATTCTTTTTACACATTAGTGTTATGATCAATCCAGTATCGTAAATAATAAATATTTTCATTTTTGATTCCGCCTAAATAATTTGAAATTTAACTTTGCATATACTTTATATCAAAAAAACAAGTATCCCAAGTAAATAATATACATTTGTTGTCTAATTCATATTTTAAATAAATTTAATGTATCTGCAATACATCACATTGTAGATCTGTTGTATAGATGTACACCGTGTCCACAAAGGCTTCTCCAAATTGTAGAATTTATTAATATACGTTAGATATGGAAAACGGTTGCCACAATGTTGGAAAATGGACCAAGTTTAATGGGCAACCAGAAAGAGATTTCAATAAGACTCCACGTAAACGCCGTTAGTAGGACGTAGGACATCGAGTCGATAGTCAGTCTTATGTCCATACATTAATCCTTTCCGGCACTGGCAAATTCTGTTAGAAAAATGAGACATTATCGACTTTCACCGGAATTTGCAAACACATTTTTTAGAAATTAAGAATCCCCTTATTTAAGCTTTCATTGTAAAAGAAACATTTTATTAAAATAAGGGTTATTGCAAATGATTCATCTGGTTTTGATATATTACTACGTGCGAATTCGGAAACGCATATGTTTCCATGACAACTCAAACGAGAAGGCATTAACTACACTTTTGCGTAGCATTTCTTTCATGCGAATTTGTTTGACATGGTTGCTGCGCGAACGTCATAATCAAAATGGCAACTGGACAGTAGAAAACGTTTTGTGTACAGAGCCTGATTACTAACGGGGCACTCTCTCACCAGAAAAAATTTATAGAAATTTTCGTCTTCTTTAAACGCCCTTTTCATACAAGATTACTGTCATGAATAAGGAAAAATTCTTTATTTCTTTTTCCTGGTGGGAGAGTGCCCCGTTAGTAATCAGGCCCTGTTTGTGTACTAAAATTTTCAAAGTGTGAATCGTTAATAACCGTTCAGAGAGCATTCGGAAGGAGTACAAATGCAGACTAACTAGCCACAATGATGGATTGGGCAATATCATTGGTCAACATCATGGTCTGAGTTGCAGAACCACATCAGAACTGCATTCACGACCATCGAGGTGACCATGCTGAATAATGTGTGGAGCGAGCTGAATTATCGCATTGACATCTCTCAAGGAGCACACATTGAATACATTTGTAGTAAGGACGTCGATCTTGTATACTTTCGGTTTATTTTCATGTATATCTCATTGCTCTGACCCAATAACGTTTCAGAAACCCGATGATTCTTTTGTAATAAGCCTATATTATTGGTGCCGTTTGCAAGTTTGGAATTAAAATTAGGTATCCCGGACTGGGCACAAAAAAGATTTTAAAGGATGCCGGAAAAGATTTTAATATTTTTTCACCGGTTTTAACCTTTCCGGCACGGGCAAAAACTGTTAGTAAAATGAGAAATTATCGACTGTCACCGGAATTCACAAACGAATTTTTTAGAAATTCAGAATCCTATAATTTAAGCTTTTATTGTAAAAGAAAAATTTTTTACTAAAATATCATTGGTGACGTTTGCAAGTTTGAAATTAAAATTAAGTATCCCAGGCTTAGCCCAGTGTGCCGGAAAGGGTTAAGAAAGTGAGCCAAATTAGTGTTTTTTAGCTCACAGGCTATCATAGCCTGAGAGCTTATGTGCCCGCCCGTTCTGTATGTATGTATGTGAGTAACGCGATAACTCATGATAAAAAATATCCGATTTATTTGAAATTTTGTATATAGGTATATCCTGATAAGGCACTTCCCTGATTAGTTTTTGGAGTTCATTCGATATGTATAAGAGGGGGAACGGGGGCTCATCCCCTCCCCTTAATTGATATAAATGGGTTTTTAATGCAGAATTATCATTTTCGTTCAAATCGCTGAATAGTTTTGGATGTTTAATGGTTAAGTATAAAAGAGGGGGATAACTCCTCTTAAATTATATAAATGTTTTTTTATTATTAAGAATTTTCTGATTTGCTCTGAATTTTGGATAGAGATTTTTTTTATGATAAAGCATGTCCGTGATTAGTTTAGAGTGTTTAATGATTAAGCATAAAAAGATGAAAGGGGGGAGCTGTTTTCCCTCTTTTCATTTTTTTTCGAACGGAATTGACCCTTGAAAAATATAAGGCTGTATTGTACAATTAGTATGCGTAGCTTGTGAGCTCAATGCCATCAGTTTAACTGGGCAATATTCTTTTTATTATTTCTTGTGGTTTTTGAAACCTTTTTTAACATCATTTTCCTGTCCTACTTGGTGAGTGTAATTTTTACAGTTATACCATTCTTTAATTTTTTATAACTTAAGTTCATCTTAAAGTTCTTATTGTAATTCATTACTTTATCCTAATTTAATATTTAAAATTTATTTTCTCTTTAGATATCTTAATAGTTAACTTATGTAATATACCTACAATTTCTATTTCTCTTAACTCATTAAAGACCATAAAATGTTCCAACTCAATAGACTGGATGTTTAAGTTGATTGCAACTAGAATACCCCTCAAGCTGCTCTACTCTTCAGTACTATTGCGATTAAATAAGGCAAACTTTGCAGAAAAATTTACTTGTGGGTGTAAACAAGGATTCTTTTGCCTTTTTGCGGCACGTATACGTGTTGCTCGTCCCCAAAGGGTTAATCAGTATCACAGAAGGGATCGATGCGACTCTAGTTATCCGCTGTAGCTGCGTTGAATGATGTGATACAAGATACTACATCTGTAGACAATGTACATGACATAACCCAATTGCGATATTGACATTTATAAGGCTGACATTAAAAATATATCAACCAAAAATGCACTGTAACAAAATGATACAAACAAATTTATATCGCTATTATGATTTTGACTTAAGTTCTATTTTTTTCTTCGTATGAGGGATTAATCAAATCATTGTACATATTTATTGATTCTTATCGACGATATGCGCTTTTTCAATATTTACCAACTTTGTTTTCTGTGCAAACATATCTAAAAAGGTGCCGCATTGGTAATTTACATATTTTTTATAAGATTGGGAGATATAAATGGGATAAAAATTCAAAATTATGTCTGAATTAGTAAATTTGCTAACGGAGAGGATAAGTTCTTTTTTATCAGCACTCTAGCTTTCCAATAACCACAATTATAAAGCACTCTTAAGTCCAAACAGGTAACTTTAGCTATAACTACCCTGTATATTATCCACTTATCCTCAACAACTAAAAAGAAAAGCACGTTTCAATCTTGTCGCAACACTCGATATATTATGACGATTTCCGCAAAAAGAATGTGTCAGTGAAGAACATTTTATAAGGTTTTTTTTTTCATGCTGTCACCGGAAAATTTATATTGTTGTTATTGTAAATACTAAATTATTTATTTCTCTGTGGCAGGTATAATTCTCAGGAAAAACTCATGCAATCTTGTTGTCTTCAGTGACAGCATGAAAAATAATCTAAATAAGCTCGTAAAAAGCATTTCATTATAGTTTATTTCCATGAGCACTTGTCGTGCAAGTCATATTTTCAGTAACTGCTAAATTATTTGCCGCCGTTATTTTCGAAAGGTTAGCATGGCCTTATTCAATTAATGAAATATCTGTGATAAAATAAGTCACATTTTTCCGTTCTAAAATACTGGTATCCAAAATCGTAGTTTGTGACTTACACGACATGTGCTCATGGAATTACCCTATATTGATTATTTCTTTTGTACGATATTGGAGACAGTTCAGTAAACGAGGTTGCACTCTTTCGAAGTTGAAGTGCGCTTAATTCCGCAATGACAAATGGAGGCCAATCGGGGACTTATATACATTGTTTAATTTTCGAACACAAACGATAAGGAAAGTATTTTGACTTGTGTTTGAAGGTGCGTACAAAAGTACACCTCACTAACTAATAATTCTGGGTGCAATAAATATAATGAATACACAGGGTGACCGGTGTTCAAAAATGACCGGTACATTTGAAAAATCAATAAAAAACAAATGATCAGCGACAGAAATACACCGTTTGTTGCAATATGCTCAGGACAACAGAAAATTTTCAGTCAGAAAAACATTCGAAATTAGTTACAATTTTCAAAAACAGATGGAGCTGCTGGGGATTTGAAAGATATAGAAAAAAACGCAGTCTGTGAGTTCGCCATTCTGTAAGTCGTCTTTCTGCTGTAAGCGTGTGCTGTTCACAGATTAGAAGGTTGCTGTGAAGAAATGGTTTATTCCCTAGAACAGAGGATTTTTGACTTAAAAGACCAGGTGTACCACCACAATCCTGAAACAATCGACCAACTGATGCAGTACATCTCTTCTGCATGTGAAGCCATGACGCCTGATACGTTTACAGAGGTTTATGGTTATTTCGTTCAGAGACTACACTATATTATTGGTGCGCATGGTGGATATGTGGAAAATTTCGTTCTTTAGATTTTTCCATACTGCAACGTCATCTGTTGTTGAAAATTGTAACTAATTTCCAAAGCTTGTCTGTCTAAAAATTTACTGTTGTCCCAAGCATACTGAAACAAACAATGTATTTCGATCGCTGCCCGTTTAGTTTTTACGGATTTTTCAAATATACCGGTTATTTTTGAAACACCCTGTAATAAGGTTCGTACGCTTCAACGATTCTTTACCAGAAAGTTCGTAAACTAATATTTACTTCATTTAATGGAAAATAATGTCTATCTTCAGACATAGCACACAGTACTTCTGGCGGTAAAGCACATAAAATCCACTGAATCTTTTGTTGCGTACGGACGCTGTGTAAGATTTGTGCCGATAACTTGGAGCCGAAGATAAAACAACTTTCCTATCGCAACACAATGGTTTTATTACATTTTTAAGTTGAACATGCCAAAATATATAAATATGAAAAAAATTTCATCCATTTAAAAAGATTGATTAGACAGATTTAAAGAATTGGTAGCTAATAACTATTTTTTTAATGAAAGAAAAATGTGTGTTATTTTGATATTACTTGAATAATAATTTATGAATTTCTCTCTGTTTTGCTCTCGTGATAATTTCTAAACACAGAAAATATCAGACAAAAAGTTCGTGCGGTTTTCACAATACAAAAAAAAAAAAAAAAAAAAAAAAAAAAAAAAACACCAAAACTCTTAAAAGGTTTTTTATTCCCCAAGATTAGCATCATGAATTTCAATCACATGTTCACGAAATGCCCACGTCACACAAGCTTCAATTCTCTTTTCCAAAAATTCTTTGGCCCCACCAGTGGCCGAGAGGTTCGGACCTCTCAACTGGTAGACGGCAGGTGCTGGGTTCGAACCCAATCGCGGCTGTCGGCCTAACCGTTCGGAGTTTTCCGTGGTTTTCTTCGAACCTTGCGTAAATACGGGTTAGGTTCCCTTAGAAAGACCCCCACGGAGGGCACTCCCCCTGGTCCTATATCCCATTAGCGTAGATAATCGGACGACAAAAATCAACCAATCAACCAACCAAAAATTCTTTTTTTTGTCAAAATGTTATAAGAGCATAGCTGCCAACTTTCAACTAATCTTCCGTAATACCTAGTTTGATCCAGGTTAACGTCATTTCAAACCAGAAAATATATTTCATGAATCTTTATTCATTTAATCTCAAGACTGCTAGTGAAACATACTTAATTTAATTTCTTTGAAAAAATTCTGGTTCGAAACTCATTAAACCTGGGTCAAATTAACGCACGTATTACGGATAATCTATGTCAGGTTGGCACCTATGTATAAGAGTGTTTGTAACTTTGTTATGGTTTTAAAATTGCTGTGATGTCGGGTGGCCGATGGCTGAACTAATCACGCAGGTTCTTCTACTTACTAAATTTAATAAGCAGAATTATTTACAATGTATACACATTGCACGGCGAAATATATAAATAATATTCTTTAAGTAACCATTAACACTATACTTAGACCCTCCAGAAAGAATAAATTGAGTCGGCGGATTTCACGCATTCTATAAACATCCGGACTTACACAGTCACTCCTCCCTTCACTTCTCTTAAATTCTCGTTGGGGAGCCGGTATCTTTAATTCATTTTATTTATTTATTTACTTTTAAGTGTTAGATGGAGCATCCTCTATGACAGCTGCTATTCTAGGACCGGTGACATTCTGATGGGGTGACGGACTGAGAGTAAGGAGGATGAGTCAAAACTTCCCAGCCCGTGTTTTGATCGTGTTTATCGTATAATGAATCACTGTCTTGGAGGAGGAGATCTCCTCTCCCATTTATCTACACTAGCTGCTAAGTATAGCATCTGAAGTACAATGTATGTGTTACGAATTGATATTAGAAAACGGGTATCGCAGCAAATATCAATTCGTACACTTATCGAGATTGTACACTTCATTATGAATTATTAGAAAACGGGTATCGCAGCGAATAATTCATAGTGAAGTGTACAACCTCTAGACCATCAATCACGCAGCAATGTCTTTTTCTAATGAATGTGCGGTTTGTCGGCCAATAAAGAAGAACCAGAAACCGACCAATAATAGTTTCACTTTTGGATATCATACATGACCTATTTTTCGTCACATGTAGATATTTGGTCCAGAAACGAGGCTTCGTTATGTCGTGAAGAGGGATGACAGCCCCGCGAACCCAGCTTTCGCTTTCGAGTATAAGTGCAATCCCGCGAGGGGGGGGGGGAGGCTGTGTCGTGACAGCAATAACAGTTTCCACGTTCGTGCTGAATTCACCCTTTCAGGAGCAAAGCATTTATTCTGCTGAAGTGTTGAAATTAATGATTAGCACAAGAATTTACCAACAAGTGTTTTTCTGAATAGGAAAAAAGGCAATTTATCGCAAAAATAATAAACGGAAAATATTTTACCAAAATTCTTATGCTCCTGTGGCGTTTTAGAAATAAAATTCAGTAGTTTCATATACCATCACCCCTGATAAGATCCCCTGTTTCAATCTTTTCGATTCCGTCTGATAGAAAAATTGATTTCGGATCATTAAAAAACTGATTTTTTTATCTGCACCGGAAAATGTATGTTGTAAATATTGACTGCATTAAGTATTTTAATGCTCTAGTTGTTTTTCGTTAACAATTTGGTAAATCATGAAAATGTGCTGCCTTTCGTGGCAGCATTGCAATTAATTAAAGTTGGTCGATATTCTAGATAAGTGTTTCTTATGTTCTTTTTTTAAGAATGTAATTTAATCGAGATTCCTCCGAATGGTTAAACACATAAGGTTTAAAAATGGATTTAGATGCACCACAGCTTAAAGACAGTATTTTCATATAAATTTCAAAACAATATTTTAAAACGTTTGATTTTTGATTGAAAATTCATTTCTCATTTTCTAGCTTTAGCAATCTCTTAAATATTTTCACATTAATATAATGATTATGTTTTGTGTTGAGACGCATTTTTTCCTAAATAATAGTTTAAAGGAACACAAAATCACCAAGTTTTTTTCAGTCCTAACCTAAATCATTTTGATATTACATCTAAAAAATTCTATAAATCTTTAATGCCTTTGCTTTCTTTTTAAATAAGACAAAATTGGTAGAAAAAAGTTGGATACTTCATGACACGTTTTTTTTTTTTCAATTTAATCTTTTTCAGTTTTGATTCTAACTTTCTAAGCTTTTGGGATTTTTCAATAAAACAGGTTTTCTTGGAATAGTGAACCTATAGAATGAAATATATTTTAAGATTTTATATTTTAGTAAATAGTATATTTTTTTACCATCTTTTTCATCCAATGCTTTATTTATGAATATTTATCCTGTAATCTACTTACAACGTTATATCTTATATACGTATCGAATAAAAGATTCATTGTGACATTTTAAACTGTATGGAATTTTGTAGAGTGCTGTAAATATTTTAAATTAACATCTTTTTCAAAATGGATTTTAATTTTTGTAACTTCGAAATACCTTTTTCTTCTTTTATAATGCAAAGTAAAGTACATTCTTTTATGTGAAGAATGATGCATAACTCTCACATGTGTGAAAGTAAAAGTCATCTTAGAAAAGTAAAACGAACAAAAATGTCTTTCATATCTCTTTTCTTCAAATATTTTTGATTTTTTTAACCCTTTCCGGCACGGGCAAAAACTGTTACTAAAATGTGAAATTATCGACTCATACCGGAATTCACAAACGAATTTTTCTGATATTTTGAATCCCTTAATTTAAGCTTTTATTGTAGAAGCAAAATTTTACTAAAATATTATTGGTGCCATTTGCAAGTTTGGAATAAAAATTAGGTATCCCAGACCGGGCACAGTGTGCCGGTAAGAGTTAAACAGTAATCAATCTCTTCTGATAGCAGTTACAAAAACGCCTAACGTTTAAAAATAAAGACGTCGTACTGAATGCGTCACTCAGTGAAATAACAACTGCGTTTATTTATATCATTTGATATCTAATTATTTAATATTAAATCTATTATTTAATATTATTTAATATCTAATTCCAAAATAATGACGCGATTAATAAATGTCGTCAATGATACTCTCAATGTACAACTAATGATTAACCCCTTAACTGGTTTGTCCGAACGCCGCGCCGTTCGGATTGCTTCATTTGAAGCTTTTTGAAGACATTATTATTATACTAAACTATTATTTTAAACTATTATTATATTAAACTATTATTTTAAAGAAAATTTTTATATTTTAGAAAGGCGAAAATGTTTAGACTAAATTCTACGAATATTTTATTTAAATAATAGTGGTGTGAATCCTCTATTTTCAATTTATTAAACGGAAAAGAATTAACTAGTTAAGGGGTTAATGTTAAAGTTTGCTCTATAGCTAGGGACCATAACGAAACATATAGAATTCCTAGTCCTAATTCTTATAAATTGATAATTCTTATAAATCAAAATTTTGAGGCAATCTTGTTTCAATTACATTAGAGAACTTATTGCTGCTTCTAAACATCAGAACAATCATTTAAATTTTTTGTTTGCCAATTATCCTTTTTTAAGGTTGGAAAATACTTCTGCTCCAAAAATGTTCAAATAATTAAATCAAAATGTAAATTACGAACAAACTTATTTGTAAAAATCAATAGACTTTTCTTTATTTTACGTATATGATCAGATCGAAACAGTACTAAAAAATTAGAGGTGACATTTGGCAATTTGAACATTAAAATTACCCGATTGCGGACTGCAAAAGACGTCCCTGGGAGGATTTAGTATTTAGAGAATAAAAGAACAATTATTTCTGAAAAAACATATTTTTCTTTGGGGAATCGAATGAGACATTTTAAATTATTCCTAACAAAATATGGAAGATATTTAAAAATATTTTAATATTCGTTATGTTTGGGCATCAACCACTTACCTAACTTTTTTATTATTCATTCGAATATTTTTGAAAAAAACTTTCGAATATTGACTATTTTTTCCATATTGTTTACAGAATATTTAATCTTTTGTCACCAGTTTTACAAAAGAGAAATTTTTACCTAACTGAATCGAAAAAAAAAAAAAAAAGTCGGATTAAATAATGAAACAATGTGAATAAAAATTTACTGGTGAAAATAACAAATCATGATTGGAATATGGATGCTTGGTACGGAAAAATAATGATTGGCAAAAACACATTGCCAAACTGAACGCGAAAATCAGGGAAGAGGTTAAACAACCTTCTCACAGAATCGCTGGGGGGACCACCGCAATACTTACCCATCATGGATATGCATACTATAAAATATGAAAATAAAACATGCGTCAACTATTTATTAAATGCATCGCAGTTTCAAAATATAACTTAAACGCATATTTAAATAGTTTTAATGTACATAGTAATGATTTATCAATGAATTGCTGATGATCCGATTTCGACAAATTATATAAAACGCCAAAATAATCAAGTAGTAAAAGTATTGCATAAAAGAAACATCCTTATAACTCCAAAAATATAAATTATATTAGCTAACAACTAACTGAGTTTTATTAAGTGTCTCATTTTCAATTAAAATACATCTTTGAATTGAAATTTGAATGAAATATAGGGTCATGAAAAATCGAAGAATGTGTTAAACAGGGTTCACATAACTCGACAACCAATAATGCAATTGACTTCGTTCTTTATTCAAAATTTGTGTTATTTTATTGCCTTTTAAGTCCACTCCTTAAAATAAAAAAAATCGAAAATTTTTGTATCCCTTTCATCAGAACGAATTTTTCGAGATTCCGAAAAAATTAGTTCCGGACCATCGAGGTTACTGATATTAAATTGGATTCGTCCCATTTTTACATACTAAATACATACAAAGTTTCAAGTCTATCTCAATTTGTTCGTGAGATAGAGTGGTTACAGGCAGACAGACAGACACACACACACACGGACGGACGGATATATTTTTTTTTTCTAAAAATATGTTTTTCGAAATCTCCACTATCTGAAACGTGTAAATCCGTCAAAAAATTTTTGATTTTCAAAACGATTGCAATACTTACCCTATACTACGTATGATGGGTAAGTAATATGTACCGAAGAATGAAGCAAATAGAACTCTTTATACGTATTAACCCTTTCCGGCACGGGCAAATTTTGTTAGTAAAATGAGAAATCATCGACTGTCACCGGAATTTACAAACGATTATTTTATAAATTAAGAATCCTTTAATTTAAGCTTTCATTGTAAAAGCGAAATTTCATTAAAATATTATTGGTGTCGATTGCAAGTTTGGAATTAATATTAGGTATTCCGGACTGGGCACAGTTCGCTGGAAAGTGTTAAAGTTCGAAGCTATAACGGAAGCTTCATTTCTTGATTAGGCATATTAAAACCCTGAGAGGCAAGCAAAATTGTCTCTGTAATATTGAATTTTCACCAAAAAAAAATAGAAAAATTTTGTGTAAAATTAAGAAAAGTCAAATCGCCAACATTTTGCCGTCAAAGCTAAAAATATAAAATTTAGTTTAAAGTTTATGGTGATAATCTCGTTTAAATTAGGTGGGATAAAACGTATACCACCACCCTTCAAGAGGTTAAAGTAAGTGAACACACTCAATGTTAAAAAGTAGCTTATATCTACCTATATTACAAAGAGGGAAAGTTTGTTTCTTATAAGGGCTAATTGTCGCAGTTTCGAACTGATTTCGAAAGTAATGGAACCAAAATAGTGATGTTCACCCGGATTCAAACATAGGCAATATCTTAACCCCTTGAAGGGCGGTGGTTTCATAGATATACCACTTAATTTTAATTTCCAAACGCCACATTCGCACCGGAATTTTGTTAAAGAAAATTGCTGTTTATTGAATTCGTGAAGCATAGCGTTTTCTTATGTAGAAATAAAATTGTTTTCAAATTTCGGTGCCAGTCATTAATTTCAATATTTAAACAATGAATTTGCCCTGCCCCGCAAAGGGTTATGTTGATGACACAAATCCAAAGGGGGTGCGGGAGCAAAAAAAAAAAAAAAAAACGTTCTAATAATGCGATTTTTGTGTTACTACAAGCATGAAATTTAGCGTGATAATTACTTATAAGGTATAAATTATCTCTAGCATTTCCTTAAAAATTCAAAATTTAAAAGAGGGATGCGCGATAAGGCTTCCTACACTGTTAAAAATCTGCAAAATTTGCTTCATCTTCACTGCACCGCTTTGATAAAAATCTGTTACTTGACTACGTAGTAAAGCATTCTCATTGGTCAGAATAAAGGATAGTCTGTAATAGAGGTAGAGCTTCGATGCAACAAATGCTGCAGATTTTTAATAAATTAAAAACCTTCTGAATGGCAAACTGTAAGCAATATGAGCACACATCAAACCGGTTTCAAAAGTAAATTGGTGGTGATGGAATCTGTTAAAGCATAACAAACGTAAGATACATTTTATGTCCGTGAACCTATCAACAGAGGGTGCAGGATCCAAAAATATTCAAAGAGATTTTTATTGTACTAAGGAGGCTAGAAGCATTAAATTTAGCATAGTAGTTATTTACAAAATATAAATGTCTTCTAAGAACTGTCGGGAGTAAATTTGAAATTAAAAGTTGTGAAGTGAAGGGACGGGACGAAAAGCGTTCTAAAAAATTCGTAAATTACGATTTCTGTGCAAGCTTGGGAAGTAATAAACCGATTCTAGAAGTTATAGTTTCGAATCAAGAGTGACACTCTCTGATCCTACATAGATCATTCTTATGATCCTACATTCTGACGATCCTCTACGTTTTATGACAGTACCACTACCACTGGGGATTTGCAGGAATAAGAAATATTCCTGCAAGCCTTTAAAAATTTTCTAAATTACGTTTGCAAATAAGCCTTACGCTTGCAAATAAGCCTTTAAAAACTTTCTAAATTACGTTTCTATGGAATATTAGGAAATATCAAGCCGATTTCAAAACCCACATTTGAAAATTAATGGTGACAATCCATTCGTCAACATTTTTCTTCATTTTTTCTTCATTTTATGGTGGTGCCACTACTCCTCGAGAGATGGTAGATAATGAGCTTTGATTTTGACAGATGATTAATTTTAGGATATAAATGCATACGAAGATTTTTCCAAAGAAGAGTAGATACTAAAAGAAATGAATGAATTGAGCATAAAAGTTTCAAAGTGCTTTCTAAATTATCGTTTATTTTATGTAACTGACTATGTAACGAACACCATTCAGGTACATAGTTCAATAATAAGAACATTAGCCAATTGCATCTGTTTCCGAACAAAATTGAAATCAGAAAGTTATTTGTGAACAGCCGTGTTGTTTCAATTTTAAACTAGTCTGATGCGTCAATCCCAATTCTTTCTTTTATTTCATCCGTGTTAATAGTTCAAAATTTGTTATCACAGTGCCAAAATAAAATAACAATCTATACTTATTATGAGAATTTTTTTGATATGAAATTCCGTGCATTCGTTCTTTAGATATGATTATTGCTAAAATAACGTAGATCATGAAAAATTCAGCTTAGCAGCGCCATTTGTGGGGTGATTTACAGCAACTTATGTTCACATCAAACTGAGTGGAATTTGATTAAAATTTGATTAAAATCTGTGAATTAGTTCTTGAGATAGAACTACGGCAGAAATCGTGAAAATTGCAGTCTAGCACTGCAACATATTGGCGATTTATATAAAAAATATAAGCAACACCAATTCATATTAAAAGAAAACTGAATCTGAAGTTTAATAAAAATTCGAATATTAGTTCTAGAGTTATTTCGGAAATTGTAAAAAATGTAGCATAGCAACGCCATCGCTTGACTTATTTACACCGAAAGGTAGAAAAAGATAATTCATGTCAAGGAGTAATTGAATCTGAAGTTTGATGAAAATCTGTGTATTAGTTCTTGTTGCAGATCTATTGTAGATATTGTGATAAATTGTTGTAAGATTTTCACAAAAAAACTAATCACTCTCGATTTGTATCAGGGACCATCTGAATATAAATTTTTATAAAATTCCGTGCATTAATTCTTGAGATATAGCGCCCACAAAATTTTTGTCACATTCAGACATATTCACAGATAAACCTTTTGTAAAAATATGTTTTATGTTATCTCTGATCCCTAAAAAGTCTAAATACATCAAGAACCGTGAATGAAAAATTTTTACGAAGAAAAAGTAAAATTAAACATAACTTACTGGGATTCTTTCTGAAAGGTTATTTTCAGAAATTGGCCCTGATAAGGGCCGTATCTCGTTAATTGCATATAACAACTTAGAATTTATGAATAATAATAATAATAATAAAATTCCTTTATAAGAAACAGAAAATTAAAACAAAGAAATGTTTTTCGCCAAGCACGATTCCGCCAAGAAGCTTTGAATTCATGCTGAAGGCGCTGACCAATCAGATTGCAAGATACAGTTTGGATGGCAAAACCCGGGAAAAATAGGCTCATGACAAACTTGCAAACCCTGTACATTAAATAATTTTAAGAACTGATCTAAGCCTCCGAAAGGGATAGCTTAATTACATGAGTCAATTTTGCAGTAACTCAGTTGACGGTTGTGATTTTAAAATGTTTTTACTCACCCTAATTTACCAGTTAAATTTTACGGTTTTAATATTTTTTCTCCAAAAACTACATACAGCTTCTTTAGGTTAGCATCTTATTAGAAATTCTGCTATCCTTATTTTTATAACGAATAAATTTTAGTGGTGAGAGACTTCCCGCTGGATCCTAGATTTTTAAAACTCTGACGTAGACTATTGTGTAATCAAATCCTGTTATGAGACTCTGTAAATGAATAAGGAATTATAATGCGATTTCCATATTCTATTAAAAACGTTAATAAGTGCAGCCTCGAAATGCGTACAAATTTCATTATGTTTGAAATACTGTAACTTTATTTAAAATACAACAAACGGTTTTCCCCCATAAAACATTGTGTAACGCAGTGATGCACAACCTTTTTACCAGAAAATCGTTTGCCATTAAAGTATTTAAAAAGTGACGTTTCTTTTACTTAACCCTTTGGGGACGAGCGACGCATATACATGCCGCAAAAAGTCTTAAGAAACCGTGTTCATCCCCACCAGAAAATTTTATTATAAAATTTGACTTATTTAATCGGAGCATTTTCTCGATTCAGTAAGGCACAAACTTCTGTTTTTAAAAACCGGTGAAAAAACATAAAAAATCTCGTGAAAGACTCCCGTCCCGAAGGGGTTAATAGGAAAATTTCTGTCATTATTATAAAGAAAATTCCTCTGCGTGAAAATTGTGGTATCAATGTGGCGGCGGGCTAAGGTTGTGCATCACTAATGTAGCGGGATTCTTTAGAGTGAATAATAATCAACTATCATCCTATTTCTGCTCCATTAAATTATTAAAATCAAATCACAGAACTTTCCATTGAATTTTTATAGTCAATTATTACTATATTTACTCCATATATAAAGTCAAACTATTTCGCACGTTACATTTTTTCGGACGTCCCAAAAATGAAGAAAAAATCCACATCATATGTAAAAATTGTCAAATGACATAAAAAGGAAAAAAGTCACTAAAAGTGATATATTTTAATTGTCAACTTGGAGGACATTGACTTTTTAACCATGCACATGATCGAACTTTTTTCTGCGCTTATGATTTTCAAAACTTACACAGAAAAAGAAGAAAAAATGTTAAGCATAGAAATACATTGTTCACCGGTTTAGAATTTGGTTTAAAACAAAAGTTTGTTTACAAAATATCGAAGTTCAGTTTTTTATTTGATATACAAATGCTTCTGATAAAAAAATTAACATAAAATTAAATTTAAAAGTTAAATTGACTGTTGCCGTTACCGAATGCTTAGACATTTGTATCGTTCATCAGGAAGACTTATTATAAAAGTAAATATATAAGACACTGCAATTATAATTAAATCGCAGTTATGGAGGATTCGCATTAGACGCAATATAGTACTACTTTATTACTTTCAATTTTTCAAAATGACAATGTGAAAAATCAACATCTTGCTCCTTTATAAATTGTATTTAATTGCAAATGTATAATTATTAGAATAAATATTAATCTATATTAATTATTCTGGCGCACTGATGAAAATCGACTACTGTCTTTTCGCGGAATACCGAGAGATTCTTAATAAATTATAAAGGCGTCAATCTCTTAAACCGCTGATTGCAAAAAGTAAAATGCGGCGATTTTCATACGCATCTCTTAAGTAGGGTTTTTTGCTTTACAGGCAGGGCCTGATTACTAACGGGGCACTCTCCCACCAGGAAAAAGAAATAAAGAATTTTTCCTTATTCATGACAGTAATCTTGTATGAAAAGGGCGTTTAAAGAAGACGAAAATTTCTATAAATTTTTTCTGGTGAGAGAGTGCCCCGTTAGTAATCAGGCTCTGTTTACAGGAAACTACATATAATATAAATCTGTCTGTTTGCATCTAAATAATATAGTTTAGGTTAATTCCATGAAAAATTGTCTATGTGCCACACAGCAAAAAATCGCTATGCTTGTTGGCCACCGTTATTTCCAAAAAGTTTCCTTCGCCTATTGAACTGATGAGATATCTTCGATAAAATAAGTCATATTTTACCGTTCTAAAATACTGATAGCAAAAAATCGTTATATTTGACAGACATGACAACGTTTCATGGACTTTATATATTTCACCAGCCTTTATATATTATGAAACGCAATGCAAAAATCTAACATCAGTCATCTGCGAGAATGTCATGTATCAAAATATTTACATGCATTTGAAACATATATTAGAAAATTTATCAAAATTTTGAAATATATCACAATCATACATATAGGATTAAATATTAGAAATTTTTAATGTGACTGATTTCCGGTATATTATTATTACTTTTATTAAAAAATAAAAATATTTGCCAGAAATTTCTCTCAGAATGGCAAATAAATAGACTCATTTATGTGAAAACGTGAAAAGAAAAAGAAAAATCATGTTATATCATCTGCTATTCGAAAAGTTGAACTCCAATATCTTCATTTTTACTTGAATTAATCAATTTAATGATTTTTTTTAGTTTACATTCTGTTTTAAAAATTGTTATGCGCAGAAAATTCATATGATTTTTTTTTACATGAGATCATGATTTTTTTTTTACTTGAGATTATGATTTCATGTGATTTTTTTTTACTCAAGTTATAATAGAAAGAAAAATCTGAAAGATTTCAATACCGTTGCTCCATATCAGGCACCAGAGCAATCTTTTTCACAAAGCATAATTCAAAACTTTCACCACATCTATTAGCTTACAAAAGCTTTCTATTTTGGAAAAAAAAAAAAAAAAAAAAAAAAAAAAAAAAAAAACGAAGAATAGCAGCTACCTCTTACGCTGCATTTTCCACGATATCTATGAAAATATAATTCGAAAGTTAATATATATATAGATATTTATTTGTTTTTAAATCGATGTTACAAGATCTTTCGGACGATAAATAATACGATACTTTTTTTTCAAGTAACTTACTTTGCCTCTTAAATCTTAAAAAAATATATTTGTGGATGCATAGTAATAATGCATAAATAATTGGATCAATAATCTATAATTGTGGTAAATTTAAACTTCGCAGTTTCTATAGTTTTGGAGAAAAATGTCCATGACAGACAGACAAACAAGTGATCTTATAATGATTCTGATTTAATGTTTTAAGTACGGAACCTAAAAATACCGATTTTTTACTGCCAAAACTCAATTGTTTCCGACTCAAACACCGTATTGATGTCGGCTTAGGACTAGAAAACAAGCTCTAAATTAATTTAAAGGGGTCTAGATTCATCAAAATTACTTCTAGACATTTTTATAAAAGGCGTGCCTGTTATAAGCAGTGATTTATTGAATGATACATCTTTGGAGCTTTCTTACACTCTTTTAAAATTAGTTTATGTGGTACCACGTACAATTTGTGTTAAAAGTGAGGAGATTAGACACGATTTTTTAGTTTCCACCCCACAGAGCAGACACATGAAGGAAATATATATGATTTATTATTTTACTTAGATTTACACAGCCGTTGCATTTAACGGCTGCATTGACACGAATAGAATGTTTAACAGAAGTCCCTGCACGCAGAAAAACTTTACTAATGCCATATACTTTCTTCAGTAAAAGGTTCCGGTGTCAGTTGTTATTTACATATTTTTTATTTAGTTGAATAAAAAAAAAATTAAGAATGCCTATTTACTTTTTTCCCATTTATTATCAGAGTGTGTATACTGTCATACATGCGTGTGTAAATCAATGTGTGTGTTTCACAATAGTAGAACGAATACAGGAAATAACATTAATAATATAGACTCTAATCTGTGAAACTCAATTCATTCATTATTTAAAACGATAAAAATAAAAATAAAACGTCGTATCAATTAATTCTATGATAGCAACAAGTTTTATTTTTCTTTTATTGTTTCTTTTTTCGCTTTAAAAAAAGATGAATAGATGAATAAAACAAAACTGCTCATGTAATTTCCATTTTCATTGCGAGCTGATGTCTTAAAATTCAGAAAACTGCAGTTTCGGGATTTTATGATCACGGATTTTACGTCCTCTTTGGGTGTCGTTAACAGCATATATAACGCTAATAAATTGTCTCTGCATGTTTTATATGCCTATTTAGTGATCGCAAGAATTTGCAATGCAAAGATAATATTTTCTTAATTGTCATTTACATACTATATTCATAATTTTTTCTAAGTTTATTTTTTAAACTTAAAAATATCATTTCTATAGAGGCTTAAATTAATAAGCGTGAAAAAAATATTTTTAGAAATTCTAGTATCACGCTTTATGCAGGGGAAGCGAGAATCACATTCTGTGAAATAATATTTTTAATTATTATGTAAAGAATTTCACTTTCGAAAAACTACGTGAAAAAATGTGCCTTTTTAAAGTCAAAACTGTGATAAAATCTTTATCAAGAACATTATTTGTCGCATATGCCACATTTCTTTTAAATTTTTCGAACATGTTGTCATAAGTAATAAATTTCTTCAAAATGTAATAAACTTCTTCTGTACCACAGAAATATCGGTAAAAATGTTAAAGTTAAATCAAAATAAAAGTTGAGAGAAAGTATTTTTACATTATTCAGCAACTTTAGCTTTATAAAAAATATTTTTATTATAAAAACTTTTAAATTTCTGTTGTTAAAATATGCGCATAATAATGTTTCAGATGAACAAAATAGTTTTGTAATCATCACTGTTTCATTTAAGGAGATAAAAAAAGAAATTGATTGCGACTGATAGATATTTTTATGAAAATACAAATTTTATTTAATAACTGAAATGCATTTGTTACAGGCCAAACCCGATTTTAGGCCAAACTAGATTGGCCTAGGCCGAACCGGTCTATCCTAACGCCCATCGGATAAACTAGTTTTTCCTAAGCCAAACCGGTCTATCCTAATGCCCATCGGATAAACTAGTTTTTCCTAGGCCAAACCGATTTATCCTAACGCCTATCGGACAAACTAGTTTTACCTAGGCCAAACTAATCGATCCGAAGGCCCATAGGACAAACTAGTATTTCCTAGGCCAAACTAGTTTGGCCTAACTTTTATAGGATAAACTAGTTTAGCCAGCTGTTTATTGGTCTGAACTAATTTATCCTGGGCCGATCTAGTTTATCCTAGGCCAATTCAATTTGGCGTGATTTTATTGAATTCAATGACCGCCTCGGCGCCAACATTCTGATTTGTCCTAGGCTGATCTAGTTTATCCGAGGCCATCATAATTTTACGTGTTTTTAGCTCTAGGGCGTCAACGCCTGAGAAATGATGGGCTCGCAGGTTCTGCATGTATGTACGCATCTATGCACGCATGTTTGTACATATGTACGTGACGCAATAATTCTTGATAGAAATATCCGATTTGCTTCAAATTTTGGATGTATGTTTATTCTGATAAGGTACTCTGATTAGTTTTGGAAAATCATTGGATAAGAATAAGCGTGGGCAAACGGTAGGTTAATCCCCCTCCGTAAATTTAGAGAAATGGATTTTTCATGCAGAATTATCAGTTTTCATTTAAAATTTTAGACATAGGATCACTCTGACAAGGAGTCTCCGTAATTAGTTGTGGATGTTTATTGTTTAAGTGTAAAAGAAATGGTATGTAACCCCCCCATAATTTAGATAAATGGTTTTGACGCAGAATTTACGGATTTACTTCAAATTTTGGATATAGGTTCTGCCTGGTAAGGCAATTCCCTGAATCGTTTTGGCAGTCTAATGGTTAAGTATGAAGGGAAAAATGAAGGATTACCCTCCTACCTAGGAAAAAACTAGTTTATCTTATGGAAATTTAGATAAACAAGTTTGGCGTAGGAAAAACTAGTTTATCCAATTGGCGTTAGGATAAAATAGTTTGGCCTAGGCTAATCTAATTTGGCTCAAAATCGGGTTTTCCGGTAAAAAATGTATCTTTCACTAGAATAAGTATAAATGTGTATCAAGAGTCTTTGCTTGTAACATGAATACAGAAATTTGACATGTCCACCGTAAAGACACGATGTATTGGACATGGTGTTTGCTTTTTTTTTTCTGCAGACATGTGCCGTGCTAAGATCAGACTTGCATTTATTATTATTATTATTATTATTATTATTATTATTATCATTGCATATTCGAGCCAGATCGGAGCTGAACATAATTTGGAATCGAATAGCTTTTTCCATTTTTGAGAAATTAATTATCTATCGATCTATAAGCTATTCTTTTCATGGCATAATTTTTTTTCTTTTCCTTGAATTCGTAACCGGAAATTCGATTCAAAATGTAGCTTTAATAGTATTTTCTCAAAGATACATTTATATAAATTATGGGGAATTACCCCTATTCTTTTCCCTTTATACTTAAACAATGAACACCCACAACTAATCATGGAGGCGCCTTATCAAAATGCTCCTATATCTAAAATGTCATGCTAATAATGCATGGAAACCTATTTATTTTAATTAAGGGAAGGGGCGAATCAACCTCTCGTCCTCCCCCCCCTTATTCTTCTCCAATGACTTCCCAAAATTAACTAGAAAAGTTCCTCATAAGAAGAAATCTGTATTGAAAGTTTGATGCAAATCGGGTATTTCTATCAAGATTTATTGCTTTGCATACTTACGTAAATACATAGATACAGAACCCATGGGCACATGACTCGTTCTCAGGCTTTGGTAGTCTGATGAGATAAAAACACGTCAAATTACATTATTTCTATCAAGAGTTATCGCGTTACGTACATACCCTATAAGCAAACCAATATTGGCCCAACGTTGCGCCAATATTGGTTTTCTTGGAAATATTTCCAATAAAACGCCAATATTGGCTAAATATTGGCATTTCATTGGAAATATTTCCAATGAATTCCCAATATTGTACAAAATATTGGCGTTACAATGGAAATATTTCCAATGAATTCCCAATATTGTACAAATATTGGCGTTAAATTGGAAATATTTCCAATGAAACCCCAATATTGTACAAATGTTGGCTTTACATTGGAAATATTTCCAATGAATTCCCAATATTGTACAAATGTTGGCATTACATTCGCAATATTTCCAATGTAAATCCAACATATCTACAATATTGGGGTTTCATTGGAAATATTTCCAATGAATTCCCAATATTGTACAAATATTGGCGTTACATTGGAAATATTTCCAATAAAACCCCAATATTGTACAAATGTTGGCGTTACATTGGAAATATTTCCAATGAAACCCCAATATTGTACAAATGTTGGCTTTACAATGGAAATATTTCCAATGAATTCCCAATATTGTACAAATGTTGGCCTTAAATTGGAAATATTTCCAATGAATTCCCAATATTGTACAAATGTTGGCGTTACATTGGCAATATTTCCAGTGTAAATCCAACATATCCACAATATTGGGGTTTCATTGGAAATATTTCCAATGAAACCCCAATATTGTACAAATATTGGCGTTACATTGGAAATATTTCCAATGAAACCCCAATATTGTACAAATGTTGGCGTTACATTGGAAATATTTCCAATGAAACCCCAATATTGTACAAATGTTGGCTTTACATTGGAAATATTTCCAATGAATTCCCAATATTGTACAAATGTTGGCGTTACATTGGTAATATTTCCAATGTAAATCCAACATATCTACAATATTGGGGTTTCATTGGAAATATTTCCAATGAAACCCCAATATTGTACAAATATTGGCGTTACATTGGGAATATTTCCAATGAAACCCCAATGTTTCACAAATGTTGGCGTTACATTGGAAATATTTCCAATGAAACCCCAATATTGTACAAATGTTGTCTTTACATTGGAAATATTTCCAATGAATTCTCAATATTGTACAAATGTTGGCGTTACACTGGCAATATTTCCAATGTGAATCCAACATATCTACAATATTGGGGTTTCATTGGAAATATTTCTAATAAAACCCCAATATTGTACAAATATTGGCTTTACTTTGGCAATATTATCAATGTAAAGTCAACATATCTACTATATTGGGGTTTCTTTGGAAATATTTCCAAGGAAATCCCAATATTGTACAAATGTTGGCTTTACATTGGAAATATTTCCGATGAATTCCCAATATTGTACAAATATTGGAGTTATATTGGCAATATTTCCAATGTAAAACCAACATATCTACAATATTGGGGTTTCATTGGAAATATTTCCAATGAAACCCCAATATTGTACACATGTTGGCGTTACATTGGAAATATTTCCAGTGAATCTCCAATATTGTACAAAAGTTGGCGTTACATTGGAAATATTTCCAATGAATTCCCTATATTGTACAAATGTTTTCATTACATTGGAAATATTTCCGATGAAACCCCAATGTTGTACAAATGTTGGCGTTACATTGGAAATATTTCCAATGAAACCCCAATATTTTACAAATGTTGGCTTTACATTAAAAATATTTCCAATGAGTCCTTAATATTGTACAAATTTTGGCGTTACATTGGCGATATTTCCAATGTAAAGCCAACAAACCTACAATACTGGAGTATCATTGGAAATATTTCCAATGAAACCCCAATATTATACTATTGTTTGCGTTACATGGGAAATATTTCCAATGAAACCTCAATATTGTACAAATGTTGGCGTTACACTGGAGATATTTCTGATGAATCTCCAATATTGTAGAAATGTTGTGATTACATTAAAAATATTTCCTGTTTATCCATAATATTGTACAAATGTTGAGATTACATTGGGAATATTTCCAATGAAACCCCAATATTGTACAAATGTTGACGTTACATTGGAAATATTTCCCAAGAATCTCCAATATTGTACAAATATTGGGGATAGATTGGAAATATTTGCAATGAATCCCCAATATTGTGCAAATGTTGGCGTTACGTTGGAACTATTTACAATGAATCTCCAACATTGTAGAACTGTTGGCTTTACATTGGTAATATTTCCAATGAATCTCCAATATTGTGCAAACGTTGACGTTACATTGAAAATATTTCCAGTAAAACCCAAATATTGTACAAATGTTGGCGATACATTGAATATATTTGCAACGAATCTCCAATATTGTACAAATGTTGGCGTTACATTGGAAATTGAGAATAAATCTCCAATTTTGTACAAATATTGCAGATTGGGACCATTGGGAATATTTCCAATGTAAAGCCAACATTTCTACAATATTGGGGTTTCATTCGAAATATTTCCTGTGAAACCGCAATATTGTACAAATGTTTGCATTACATTGAAAATATATTTCAATGAATCCCCAATATTTTAAAATTTGGCCGTACATTGGAAATATTTTCAATGAATTTCGAATATTTTACAAATATTGGCGTTACATTGGAAATATTTTCCACGAAACGCCACTATTGCACAGATTTTGGCCTTGCATTTGAAATATTTCCAATGGCACCCCAATATAGTACGAGTATCGTCGTTATAGTGGAAATACAGTCGAACCTCGTTAATACGCGAATCAGGGGTCCAATCAAAATTCGCGTATTAAACGGGTTCGCGTATTAACCGAAGGTCGCGAATTTTCGTCGAGTCGAGTGGTCTTTCTCTATGCGGAAAAAAATACACTTTTTGTTACTTTCGCGATACACAAAATACACTTTCACGATATGTTTTTAAGACATAAAATGACATTTCATTTATTTTAGTTATTATGTACTTATTAAGCAGAAACGTTTGAAAGCTAAAAATTCAAATTATCGTTAGTTTCTCAAGTAAAATTCCTGTCTTTTCAAATTTAGATTCATTATATATAATACATAAAATTGAAAATGACGAACACAAAAATTTCTGCTAACTATATTAACTAAAATTAATGTTAACAAAATTGAAATCTTTGTCAGCTATACGGAACAGATAGACGCGATAATACATAGTGTTGATAATAATAAAAAGTAAAAAAAAAAAAAAAAACTTTCTGAAGTCAATAATGTCATAAAAATTGCTTTTTGGAGAAGTAGCTATCAATTTTGGCCTGTTTGACATGTGGTCGCATCATCATCATAATGTTTTCCGTCTTATATAGATAGTGGTAAAGTTCGTTTGTTGAGGGTTCTTCGTCCAGTGACGATGCATATTGTCTTAGGAAACTGAATGCTTCTGTAACTTTGAAGAATGAGAATGGAGTCGGAAGCGCAGGTTCATCATCTTCTTCCTACTCATCCTGTTTGTCAGTCTCAGTTACATCGGCGGTGATATCATCCAGATTTCTAAGTTCGGAGGTAACTAGATCTTTGTCGATATTAATGAACGTGCCTAAATCGACAAAAATTTCCCCTGCAGTTTCTCGTGCAGCCAGCCAATCTACTTCAACATAAGGGTGCAAGGTTGGCTCTGTGTAAATGATGTCCTCGCTACTTCAGAAATCCGCTTTCTGAAAACAATTTGTATAATTGTCGTTGGTGGTACAAACTCCCATTCTGCAGTAAGCATGTGCATAGCGTCGAGAACTGTAATAGGACGACACTCGTAGCAAAAATTATTGCTGCCGTGTTCCATTTGGTGAAGATATCGCTGTACGACGCGAGTCTTGAAATTTACTTTGGTGCTGTTAATTATTCCTTGATCCAGTGGCTGGGTGACATTAGTTGAATTTGCAGGTAGAAATACTACTTGGATATTATTCAGGTCTTCGTTATCTTTTAGATGCGCACGGCAGTTTCCACAAGCAATAACACATGGAACTATTCTTTTCTCATACGCTGATCAAAAATACGAAGCCATGTTGTGAAAATGTTGCCCGTCATCCATGCTCTACGCTGGCTCTCGTAGAGGCAGGGGAAATTCTTGCCATTTTTAACCCTTCCGGCGCACTACTCTTTAAATTTGGAATTTAAAGAAAAAAATTAGGCAATCTATTTAGGCCTAGCGGAGTACACAGATATAATTTTGTAAAGATTGCATAAACCACTTTAATTATACAGCTGTTGTCGAAGTGGTAACACCATGCAAGTACAGCATTGATAAGCACAGTGAGAAGAGCATTGCTGTGAAGCGCATATTAGAGTAAAATATTTTACCTATTATTTAAAAACAGTACAATTTGATCTCTGTGGTGTTGCCATCTAGAACTCATAAGAAAGTTTTAAAGTAGCCATTAGAGTAGTTTTTGAAACATTCACGGAGTTTTTGTGTCTCTAAACAGGGGGAACTTTGGGTGTTACCGACCCGGCAACACTGCGCCGGAAAGGGTTAAAGCATCGTGGGTTGCGTGATTTCTCTATGACCAGCAGCTTTAATTTATTTGATCCATCAGATTTAGCACCGAGCAGAATAGTAAGACACTCTTTGTTCAGTTTGACTCCATGTCATTTTTCTCCTTTCATGGCCATTGTTTTATTGGGTGTTTGTTTGTAAAAAAGCCCAAATTCGTCCACGTTGTAAATATTCTTACTAGAGTAGTTTTTACAAGCTACGGAAGCACAGTAAATTTCTAACAGTGAACATCTTCAATGTTGACTACAGCTGATTCACCGCCCACTTGCTTGAGTTTTTATGCCGTACCGAGTTTTAAATCGATCCATCCATACATTTGAGGCATTGAATTCTAGCTGTTCCATTTTTTGATGCGATTTCCGAATCTTTTTCTTGTATTAACAAGCCACTTGTTCGGATATTCGTAGAGCGCGCTTGAACAAACCACTCATGAAGGGACTTTTCCATGTTCTCAAACTTGGCGGTTTTTAATTTTTTGTTCGTTGTTCCTCCAGCCACAGCTTGGTTAACGATGGCATTCCAATTCTTTAACATAGTCCTTAAAGTTGACTCTGATATACTTTTTTCTTTGGCGAACGCAGACTTATTTGAGGCAGCTTGGGCATCGTATTGATTTATAATTTGTACCTTCTCAGTGATGGAGAGAACCTTTCGTTCAATATGTTTTGCTCCTTCCGCCATAGTTTAGACTAGATTATAAAAGCACAGATGGATATCGTAGACTAGATGGTACTTGGAGCCACCAGCGACTTTCTTCTTTTAAAAAAATCTCATCACTGATGAAACAGCGATTGAAGAGACTCAAGTGATTAATCTGCGATTGTAGCGCATTCTCAATCTATCGATTCTACCACTCTAATTTAGGGAAGGGGGGGGGGGAGTCACATCATTTCTTAACTATGGGGAAATATTCTTTCATTTTTTCTTTTTATAAAAACTAGCTGATTCACGAACCCCGCGCCCGCGATGAATGAACCTTATATGAACTTTAAATTTGTATGTTTCATAAATTTAATTCCCTTTTTGCCTACATTTACATTTTTAAATGACAAAAATCGCAAGAAAAGTATTGATTTGAAGGTACATTCTGCTTTGCGTAATTTTATTTTTTGAGCCTATCCGTACAGAAAGTTAGCAAAACATTCAGATTTTTACTGATTTCAAAAAGTTTTGTATCAAATATTTTTTTATTCACATATTCTTAATTAGAATCTCATGATAGGCTGAAATGCCTAAGTTAAAAATCTCTAAATGCTGTATTTTAAAAAAAAATTGAATTTCCATTAAAATTTTACACTGTGGTTTTATATACTCTCGAAATGGAAACAGGTGTTTTTGAAAGCAGTGATAATGTCTTTAACTTTTGCACAACGCTAACCTCATCTCGCTTTATGAGATTTCATTGGGAGAGTTTTGATTGGTCAGTCTTGTGCTAGAATTGAATCGGAGTCCAAATTTAGTCAGCGTATGGTTTTGAGGGGGAAATGCTCAATTCGATTTAAATAATTGTTGTATAAAAAATAAGTTAAATAATTGTTTAAATAATTATTGTATAAAATGGTTTTAAAATACTTCATCTAAAAACTCGTATGTTTAGAACTAAGCTCATTCGCGTATTAAACGTAGGTTTTTCTTTCAAGGGACTGATAAAATTTCGCGTATTAACCATTCGCGTATTAAAGGGGTGTTTTTATATGCGTAAGATAGGAGTATTTCAAGGGACCAAAGAAAATTCGCGTATTAAGCGGGTTCGCGTATTAAGCAGGGCGCGTATTAACGGGGTTTGACTGTATTTTCTAAGAAACCCCAATATAGTAGAAATATAGGCTTTACATTGGAAATATTTTCAATGTATAGAATGTGTTTCTGTTGGTAAAATAGGGTAATGATTAAAGCAGGGGTAGCTGGCCCGGGCCACCCGATTTGAGGAGACCACCCCCCTACTCTCCCCCCCCCAAGTGCAGATATAATTTTTTGTTTAAATGGTAAATGATTTCAATGTATAGAATGTGTTTCTGTTGGTAAAATAGGGTAATGATTAAAGCAGGGGTAGCTGGC
This sequence comes from Maratus speculifer, assembly GCA_964019185.1. NCBI lineage: Eukaryota > Metazoa > Arthropoda > Arachnida > Araneae > Salticidae > Maratus > Maratus speculifer. The sequence goes on from OZ025295.1 coordinate 406,651,514, forward strand.
TCGGGCCACCCGATTTGAGGAGACCACCCCCCTACTCTCCCCCCCCCCAAGTGCAGATATAAATTTTTGTTTAAATGGTAAATGATAAAAAATTGTCAAAAGTGACCCAAAATTTCTATTTTTCAGATTCAAGAGGGCTCTCTTCTCCGCGCCCATACTTTTCTATGCTCCATGCCCTCCTGAATGTTCTAGTTACACCACAGATGTATTCTCATTTTAAAGGCTCCCTTTTTTTCATATATCTATATTATAAAGGCCAAACGTATTTGTGCGTAACGCATACGTAATTTTGCGAATGGCAATACTTTCTTCTGGAATTTCGGTTTTGCAATTTTCGCTACTGCAAATTTTACACTTTTGAACATCGCACATTCTCAATTTTTACATCGGCGTATACAGATGCAATTTGTTTGGTAGCTGTATCACAATTTAATTTTGAGATATTAATTTTTTTAAAGTTTTTGTGCGAATTTTGTATTTTTGGCAACAAAAATGCGCCCCTATCTCTTAAATTTGAAAAAAAAAATTAATTAAAATTTCGTACGTAAATTTTAAGAAGATGAAAATCATGAAAATGATGACGGGTTTAGATTTCACGTGAAATTTTATGATCGTGTCAATTTGATTTTTTTTTTTTTCTTTTTTCATTTTTTCCAGTCGTAAGAGCCTAAATTGGTAACTTCATCATAATAACTTATCTTTATCATGCTTTACTTATTACACTTGCGATTCAAGTTTCATCTTAATAATTTGGACAACTGACTTTTATAGAAATGGTATTTTGTTGATTTTATCTAAAAATATTTTTTTTTAGAGTTAAACTGACCAATATAAAATGCATTTTTCACTGTAGCTAATTATGTACGTTGTTATAAATCAATGAAATAGTTCCTTTTAAAACATTTTCTTCCGTCGAAGTTCGACGAGTTCCACCTCGTTCCTATAATTGTAAAATTATATATATATATTCTAGTTTCTTAAAGTTATCTTTCTTATGTTGATCTGTGCGTAGATATTAGTAGCACATGGTACGAAATATATGTATACAGACAAACGGTAGTTTAGTCACTTCAGTATATTAAAAAAGGGGGTAGAACCCCACTCCCTTCCCCCCCCCCACGCCAGTCTAAGGCTCATTTCAGACTGCATTTCTATTCCGTTAAACTGAATTCTTGGAAAAGGTGGGGAAGTCTTTAATACAGGATTATTTGAGGTTTATTCGTAAAAGAACGGGGGGGGGGGGGGGAGATTTTCCTTTCACCGGACAACCATCCCTTTCCTACAAAACTCAGTAAGATCAAAAACATCGCGTCGACACAATAAACGAGCCGACACGGAAATTCAAGAAGTGGTCAAATGTGTTTGGGCCTTAATCTGGATTCTGGAAAAAGTTAAATTTCCTGCCTAGGACAGGGTGTGGCTCCGGGGACATCTCCCCGGTGGAATAACATGTCCCCTCTCACTGGAACCTTTTGGTGTCCTTCCATCTTGAAAAAAATCCCTGTCGGCTTGGCCTATAGACGGAGGTAGATTTCGAAGAGTTTTCATTTCAACAACAAAAAATATTATACGATTAGAGATAAACCTAATTTAATTACTTTATTTGGCCGCTTTTGAAAAAATTTTAATTTTTTTTTTTTTTTTTTTTTTTGTAAGAACTGGTTTTATTAAAGTCATCTTAAGTGAAATTGGCTCAAATGCCCATTTTGACAACACATTTTGAAATATATTTGAAAATATATTTTTGAATATATTCTGAAAATATATTCTCTATATTAATTATATATTCATTATATAATTCCTAAATAACAAAAAACTGTCAGTTGAATACGTTTGAGAGCAAAATTGAATTTGAAAATGAGTCATAAAGTAACCAATTTGTTATTTGAATACATCCTCAATTCTTTCATCATGATAGCTTTGGGAAATTTTGTGTGAAGTGCCCATTTTGGCAGCCTATTTTGAAATATATTCTGCCTTTATCAAACAGCTGACCCATCCGTCACATTATATAGTTCCTAAATAAGATGACCTGTAAACTGGAAACGTTTGAGAACAAAAATAGATTTAAAAATGACTCAGAAAAAACGCAATTTTTTATACTTCCTTAAATTTTCAATCACAATCAGTTAGGAAAATTCTGTTCAAAATACCCTTTTTGGCAGCCTTTTTTGAGATATATTCTGCCTTTATCAAAAAACTGGCCAATGCATCGCATTATATAGTTTCTAAATAAGAGGATCTTCTATTTGGATGCGTTTAAAATCAAAAAAAGACTTTAAAAATGAGTCACAATATAAGCAGGTTGGATTTGAGGGGTTTTTTTTCTCCAACTCCTATTTTTGTTTAATTTATTTCTGCTATAAGAATTGGTCCTATGAAAAACTTGTTAATGTAAAAGTTTTAGATATTATTGAAACGATGTAAAACCAATTTAATAAGTTATGAATTTTTTTCTTTTTCCATCCCCCCTCTCTTTTCTTTTCGTTTATAATTTTTTTCATCAGTAAAAGTTGGTCCTATGAAAAACTTATAAATACAAAAGTTTTAGGTAATATTGAGAAAATTTATACAAAATTTAGTTGGATTTGATATCTTGAGAATTGACGAAGTTATGATTTTTTTTCTCTCAAAAACCCTGTTTTTTTTCACCCCTTGAGATATTTTTAACTTTATCAAAATCTGTCATGCATAAACTTTTAGCCCATTTTTTAGAAGTTATATAAACTTTAAACTGATTCGATATCTATTTTAATTAAAAAGTTATCGCGTTTTTTCTGTTTTCACAAAAACCCTCCCTTTTCCCACTCCCTTGGTCCGATTTTGACCATTAACGAACTCGACAGAGATTTTATGCCCCTTGATTTTTTAGATAGATAGATAGATAGATAAAGTTTTTTACTGGTGGTAGTTTTGGGGTCTAGGAGTCATGATCGGTGTAAATCTGCAAAAATTTTTCAGAAATTCCAACATGGGAGAGAGGTCAATAGGTAGTATTTCATACGAAATCTGCCTAAAATTGTTCTGTGTTTAACAATAAAGAAGTGCGATTTTCCTCCGGGAGAAAAGTGTATCGTGCATCTTTTACTAAACTTCTTAATCCGACAGTAAATAAATGGTATTTCTAAGCGATCCGAGTATAAAGGCTTGAATAATTAGGGAAAAAAATTAAATATTTTGAATGGGGAAAAAAAAGTGCCTCCCGTTGAAGATATTAATTTAAGCACTTTATTTATGAAATAATGTATTGAGAATTTTATCATAGCTTTATTTTAAAGTTTCTTTTTTCTTTTGAATGTACAGGTCTGAGACGTTCTATTCTCGAAGCTGGTAGACAGGATGTCCTGGGTTAGTTCCGCAGTCGCGTCCTTCGTCTAATCGTTCGGAATTGTACCTAATTTTCTTCGAACCTTGGATTTCCTTGAGTAAATACGGGTTAGGTAACCTTAGAAAGACCTTCGTGGAGGACACCCACCTATTAGGGCCTATATCCTTCATATTTATAATTGACCGTCTTAAATGCAAACAACTAACCATCTTATGCAATGAGTCAAACCACTGTATTAATACCAGTGTTATTGATGGAAATTTACACCTTGAATTTTTACGCTTAAATCAAAATATACAAATACATACTTAAAAGGTGTTTCAAAAATATAAATAATTTTATTTATTATTTTACCTGAGATCTTACGAATGCCCACGCACTCATTTTCAAAGGAATATAAAAAAAGATAATTGATTAGAAATAAAAAACGTAAAAAAAAAAGAAAAGAAAAGAAAGGAAAGAAAAAGAAAAAAAAATGTTTTTTGTTTCTGTTTTGTTTTTTACGTTTTCTGTTTCTAATCAACTATCTTCTTTTATATTTCTTTGAAAATGAATGCGTGGGCATTCGAAAGATCTCAGATAAAATAATAAATAAAAACATCTATATTATTGCAACACCTTTTAACTATTTATTTCCATATTTTGATTTAACCATGTTATGTATATTTATATATATATATTTTTTCGAATCTAGGAAAAAAAGTGACCGGAAAAAAAGTTATCGGAAAAAAAGTGACATAAACTACGAAAGCGGAAAAAAAGTGACACGGAAAAAAAGTGACAAGGAAAAAAATTGACAAGGAAAAAAAGTGACAAAGTATTGATTTTGGGGATTTATTATTGATTTTGGGGATTCATTGCTTAAGTATGAAAGGGGGATCGGGGAGGGGAGCTCATAGTTTAGGTAAATGGGTTTTTCATGCTGAATTAACTGTTTTGGTTCAATTTTTGGATATACGTTCATCCTGAAAAGACGCTTGCCTGATTAGTTTTGGGAAGGTACAATTACTCCCCCCCCCCCCATCCGTCCTCAATTAGATGAATGGGTTTTTATGCAGAATTGTCCAACGTGTGTCAAATTTGCATATAAGTTCTTTTCGATAAGGCTTATATATAGTATATAATGCCTGAAGATATTTAGGAGTTCTAATGGTTAAGTATAGAGAGGGAACGGGGGATAACCTTTCTAAAATTAAATTAATAACTTTTTACGCATGATTATCCGATTTGCTTAGAATTTTGGACATAGGTTCATTATGATAAGACGTATCTCTGATTAGTTATGGGGTTCTTCTGCTTATTATAAAGGGGGGCGAGCAATTATATCCCCATTAAACTAGAAAAATAGGTTTTTATGCAGAATTATCCCATGTATTTCAAATTTTAAATATAGGTTCTTTCTGATAAGGTGGATCTCTGAATAGTTTTAAGGCTTTAATATCTAAGTATAGAAGGGGAATAGAATGTAACCCACCTTAAATTAAATTACTTTTTACGCAGAATTATCAGATTTGCTTCAAATTTTGGATTATAGAACCATTATGATAAGGCGTATCCCTGATTACATATGGCGTTATTTTGCCAATTAAAATTTGGGACGGGTGATTATCCCCCCCCCCCTCCTTAAATTAGATAAATTGTTTTTTATGCTCACTTATCCGATATATTTCATATTTTGGATATATGTTCTTTCTCATAAAGTGAATCCCGGAATAATTTTAAAGGTTTAATGGCTAAGTAAACACTAGGGGAACGGATGATTACCCCCCCCCCCTTAAATTAATAAATGGCTTTTTACGCAGAATTATCTGATTTGATTCAAATTTTGATTGGGCGTTCATTATGATAAGGCGAAGTCCTGATTAATTGTGGGTTATCCCCCGTTCATCGCTCTATACTTAGCCATTAAACCCTTAAAACTATTAAGGGATTCACTTTATCAGGAAGAACCTATATCCAAAATTTGAAATACGTTGAATAGTTGTGAAAGAAAAAAAAATTTTTTTTATTTAAAGAGTGGAGGATTAATCGCCCGCTTCCCCTATTCATTTATCAAAAGAATCCCATAATTAATCTGAGATTCGCCTTCTTATAATGAATATACATCCAAAATTTGAAGCAAATCGGATGATTCTGCGTAAAAAGCCATTTATTTAATTTAAGGGGGTTTATCCCCCGTTCCCCCTCTATACATAGCCATTAAACCCATAAAACTATTCAGGAATTCACTTTATGAGAAAGATCCTATATCCAAAATTTGAAATACATCGGATAAGTATGCATAATTTTTTTAATCTAATTTAAGTTGGATATAGTAATCACCCGCCCTCCTTTTTAATTACCAATAGAACCCCATAACTAATCAGAAATACGTCTTATCTAATGAACCCATGTCCAAAATTCGAAGCAAATCGGATAATTCTGCATAAAAAGCCATTTATTTAATTTAAGAGGGGTTTCCTCCATCTCCCCTATATACTTAGCCACTAAATCCTTAAAACTATTCCGGAATTCACCTTACCAGAAAGAACCTATATTTAAAATTGAAATACATGGGATAATTCTGCATAAAAACATATTTATCTAGTTTGAGGGGGAGAATTGCTCGTCCCCCCCTTTATAATAAGCAGAAGAACCCATAACTAATCTAAGATATGTCTTATCATAATGAACTTATGTCCAAAATTTTAAGCAAATCGGATAATTATGCTTAAAAAGCCATTAATTTAATTTAAGAAAGTTTATCCCCCGTTCCCCCTCTATACTTAACCCTTAAACTCCTAGAATCTCTTCAGGCATTTTATACTATACATAAGCCTTATCGAAAAGATCCTATATGCAAAATTGACACACGTTGGATAATTCTGCGTAAAAACCCATTCATCTAATTGAGGACGGATGGGGGGGGGGGGGTAATCGTCCCTTCCCAAAACTAATCAGGCAAGCGTCTTTTCAGGATGAACGTATATCCAAAAATTGAACCAAAACAGTTAATTCAGCATGAAAAACCCATTTACCTAAACTATGAGCCCCCCCCCCGATCCCCCTTTCATACTTAAGCAATGAATCCCCAAAATCAATTCCTTGTCACTTTTTTTCCGGTAACTTTTTTTCCTTGTCACTTTTTTTCCGCGTCACTTTTTTTCCGTGTCACTTTTTTTCCGCTTTTGTAGTTTATGTCACTTTTTTCCGATAACTTTTTTTCCGGTCACTTTTTTTCCGTTTACCATTTTTTTCATGCTTATTGTTTTCCATTTTAAGAAAACACATAAATATAATACCACTTTTCATGTCTAAAAGATAAGTTTATGAACATAAAAATATTAATTTAAAAATAATCTGTAAGATAATTAAATGCTACTTGTCACAAAGTTTTAAAATTTGCCTGCAAAATTATATAATAATTGTTATTATAAATGGTTTTAGAGTATCACGATCATACATTTTGAAAAATCGATGAAATTTGTTTAGATAAACTATCCAAAACAAACTACTTATCCAATATATATATTAAAGCATTAATCTCATTTTTCAGAGTAAGTATACATCGGCACATACACGGGGGAGGGGGAGGGGGAGCTATGGAGGCCGAAGCCCTCCCAGACTGCGAGACTAGACTAACTATTTTAAATGTTTCCTAAAATTATGAAAATTTATTTTCATTGTTTAATAAGTCCTGCAAAATAGAAATTTTCAAAAATGTTATTCTCTTCGTATTTTTTTCTTATTTATAATTTTTTTAAATGAAATTTGAAATATTAGAATCTTTAATATTCACCACTCAAAGCAATGTTTTCTTTTTATTTATCAAAGAGATAAAATTAGCCTCTTCAAAAGTTTCCCACAACCCAATCTTCACTCTGTCTAAAGTCAACAGAAAAAATATATATATGTATCGAAATAATGTAATGTTTTGAAACATCTCGTCCATTTTTAATCAAATGAAAAAAAAATCGGACCGAGTACGTTTAACATTGCGGGTCATATCGGGAAAACATAGACCTAGACCTCTAAAATATGTTATCCCCCCCCCCCCACACACACACAGCTTAATCCTGGGTAAGTATACATAATTTTTGTGTTAAATACGAAGTGAAAAATGATTACTTGAAATTAAAATAAATATGAACAAATTATCATTGTCATTCACAAAGCAGTATTATACACTTGTGAGGTGGCTGTTAAACGTGTGTATAAAGGAGAAAAAAGACACTTTATCTATGAAGATGAAGTTATATATTTTCCCCTTTGTGCCAACAATTTTTCCAACCATATGCAAAAAACTGCTCACCATGATATATTATTAATTATTATATCCATAAACTTTAAAGAAATTTGAAATAAAATAAACTACTGGCATAATAGATAATGAAAAAAACGAATCACGGAAAAAAGCGCACCGGAAAAAAGCGCCCTGGAAAAAAACGTCCCCGGAAAAAAGCGTCCCCGGAAAAAAGCACCCTCGGAAAAATAACGCATCTACTCTAGAAAAGTGTTTTAAATATGTACTTTTCTTACACATTTCAGAAGTAATGCAAATATATGGAAACATTTTTTTTCTTTGACACCCTTTTAAGAGTAAGAGGGGGGGGGGGAGGAGCATTCAGAAGCTTTCTTTGAAATAAATAAGAAATTATCAAAATTACATTGGATGGCTTTAACAGATGAAACATGATCTGTTATTATCTCAAGGACACCGAAAAATTGGTGTCCTCTCTTTGTCACTGATTGACCGGGGGTGAATTTCACCGGAAGTCTCAACGGCCGCCACGCAATTATTGTTTTTCGATTCTGAGAATATGGAGCAGTCTTGGACAAGGAATCTCGTTATAATGTTACGAGGTATATGATCTACGGTCTTTGTTGCTGTTGATGTTTAGGGGCTGTGAATATGTAACGTTTCATTTAGGGAAAAGGGATGGGGGGGGGGGTCTGGCGCATGATATCGTAAGGCTGCGGGAAAACAGCACTACTTTCATTTACACTAAAAGAGCAATAAATCTATCTTTGAAGAAGCAGTTTTTCCGACATGGAAACTCTTTAAATGATTTTTGAGGTACGAAGCTTCTTGAATTGACAAAGGAAGGGATAGTTTATCTCCCTCATTTTCAGTCGTAAAGCTGTCAACTGATTTCGAGTTCAATTTCTCTCTTGAAGTTGAAATTCAGTGCATTGAAAAAGCAATTCTACATCAAAGCGCTGACACAAAAGATCAAAAATAGCGACGCCTGACCACAAGAAGTTAGCAAGGGCGGATCTGGAGAGTTCTCAAGGTTGGGGGCGATTTTAGAAATTTGGAGACTCGACTTTAATGCGTGGCTCGGGGCTAATTTTTTCATTGCGGGTCATGTTGTTTTTATTTTTTGCTGCGGGTCGGGTCTGGGTCCGGTTGACTTCTAATTTTTGGCTGTAGGACGGGTTTGGGTCCGGTTGACTTCCTTTTTTTTGCTGCTGGTCGGGTTAACTAATGTTTATGTTGTGGATCGCTTTAGCAGGATTAGCAGGTATTTTTATTCAAAAATTAAGGCGTTATCCATTTTTTAATAAGCAGTTTAAGAAAATACTGTGAAAATCATCGTTTTGAATAGAATTTCTGGAAGCGATAGCATGAGAAGGTAGAAAAATCCGCAATCATTTGACGTGCGTGCGAAACTGCGCCCGGGGCAAAGCAAAATGTGCCCCCCCCGACCCAAACTGTTTCTTGTAACAGTCCAAAAATTACGCTGATAGCATAAATTTGGCGCCCCCTAAATTTCCCCGCCCGGGCTGAGCGCATCCCTCCCCCCCCCCTTTTCGCACGACGCTGCATATTGCCCGTCCTACACATCTTGAGACCAATTAAGTCTAGTTCCAGTCCGGCTCGTCTACAGCAAGCCTGATCTCGGGCCGGTACGAGCCTGCTAGAAAAAATATTAAACCCTGGCTCTCACAATATAAATCTCCGATGCTGATCTTTACACTTTAAAAGTTATATTTCTGTATTGATGTTGCCAAACTAGTATCGGCTGGTGACGACCATTTATACTTATTCTCACTGAACCCATATAATTGAAAATAGCTCATATTTTAACGTTCCTGCTTAAATATTTATAAAGTGCCAGTGGGTGCATGTGTTCGCCCATATGGCCCTTCAGTTTTTTTGCCGGCTCGGACCGTTTATTTTGTTTATTGGCCTGGCCTGTTCGAAAAATTATTCTAATTTTGCTGGCCCGTTAGAAAATTTGGAACCATTTCGCCGACTCGGCCTGGCCCGGGCACGTGCATACGTCTAGGCTGGGTCGGACACGGACAGAAATTTAACTTTCATTCCGAGCCGAACCCCGACCAGGGAAATTTTGGTCAGTGCGGTCTAGAGATAAATTCGGGCTCTTTTTTCTATCCAATCAAAAAACATTAAAAAATATTGAAATACAAACGATATATCTTTATGAATTTCTTCATTAGGATTAGCATTAGCGAGAGGATATTTTCACGTGACTGAGGTAGCCGCATTATATATCGAACATCTAACTTAAGGACTCTCCAACTATAACGACCAGTTTAAAAGTCTCGAATATTTTAACCTCTCAACGCTGTTTGTCATCTTGAAGAAGCAGAGACATACTCGCTGAAATAAGGAAACCGGCTAGTTGCGCCTATGCCCTTAATTCACTAAATTGAACTGTCAATAATGATATTTATTCAACTCACAAAAACTTTAAACACATTTTATGACATTTTTTGATAATAATAGCTGTTAAATCCCCCCCCCCCAAAAAAAAATGGACAATACAAAATATATATTGCATAAGCATATTATTTTTTGTTCAGAAATATATTTTTTAAATATTTGGCATTCGATAATTATGTATGGGAACGAATATTTTCATCAAGTTTAAACTAATTTCTCATTAAAAACCTCAAACATATAACTCAAATATTAACCATTCTATACAAATATTTGGCAGTTCAATTTATATGCTATAAACAATTTTCCTTTTAAAATTATTTTTTGCAATATTCTGAAAGAAAGATGCTATCGAAGAAGAACAGCATTGCATTCTAAAAACAAAAATATTCTAACTGTTGAAATATTCCCATGAACACAAATTAGTACTTCTTTTACTGCTCTTAATTGTTTTTAACCTTCTTCTTCTTATTATTATTATTTTTACTAACTTCTTTAGAACTGTTGTATTTAAATATTGATTTATTATTTTCTTTCCAAATTTATTTTTTTTTAATAGAAGATGCAGAGCATTAAAATCTCATAGATGCAAATCTCAGAATTGCTTTCTCATTTGAAAAATATGCATCTAAAAAAAAGGGGGGGGGGAGTGGGAATTAAAGAAACTTATTATAAGTTTCTGGACGAATATATCCATCTCTTACTTTCATTTCGCTTATTATCATTTAGCTGCACTTAATGCGTTCAAAAATTATACTGTCAACACAACACAAAATATATAATGACTAATTGTCTGATTCATTTTTAAACCTAAAGGAAAGGAATTGCCAAGCATATTGAAGCGATTTTTAATTATATAGCGTTTTCCATTTTCAGATAAATATATTATTTATCACTTTATTTAACAGCCGGCTAGTACAGAGAGTTCCAAGGACAAACTATACAAAAGAAGGAAAGAAGTTGTTTTATCGTAGGGAACGTACAATAAAGTATCTTTTTTCCTTTTTTCTCGCTTGATTCAAGTAAATTTCGTGAAATCCATTATTCCAGATCGAATATTCCACACCAGAATCCATCTAACATCTGACATGTTTTTTGGTGTTTATCACTTATGTGACTTTGAGTCTGTTCTCCCCCCCCCCACACACACACACACGCACACACTGGTATGGAAAACTAAGTGTTGCATTTTATTGGGATTTTTAGTTATCATCTATAAAACTACTACACTTTTAAATAATCTTTCAAGAAATAGTCGCCTTTTCACTGTAAAACTTTTCTAGCCCTCTGAGCGTTTCGGTATCTTTGGAAAAACTACTTTGAAAATGTCTTGAATAACAGCATATGTTTTCACAAAAATAACTCCTCTTTGAAGACAGGAAGTTTTGCAAAATCGCCAGCCGAATTTTTCACCCCCTTCTTTAGCCTTGCGGTATGAATGGAAGGCGTGGTAGGAGCTTAGATGGGAGGAGAAGGTGTCAGAGCTAATAGTGATTAATCAGCTTAGAATGCTCAGTATTTACCAGATAACATGTACTGAGGAAATGTTTGAAGATGTACTTATCGCAGATTCTGTTGCATAAGTTTTAAAAATATAATCATAAATACCCCATTTCCTTATTTCACTAAAGATTGTTTTTTTTTTCTTTTCTTTTCTTTTTTTTTTTTTTTATCCAGAAAATGGAGCAAATCACGTGGCACGATTTATTTTTTAGGAGTTTTTTGGTCATACTTTTCTTTTCTAAAATATTTCTTTTTTTTTTCTTTTTTTTTTTTTCTGGAATAATGTTTTGCAAGGAAAAACTGTCTCAAATTGATTTTCAAAGAATACCAGTATAATTGCTTTCAAATGTAACTTTTAAATTATTAAAACATTATTAATATAGCGTTTATTAATTAGACAAATTGTTCGATATTAAAAATAAATTTGCATTAGAAAATAGCTATACAAACACTCATTTCTCCATGAAATAGTTTTTGGAATAAATCAACTTTTAAATTTTTCTAATATGCCTTTTTAATGTTTATTACTACTGACAAAGTATTAATTTGTGTGAAGGTACTTGAACATAGATTTTATAATTTAAATATGTTTGCTTAGATATTTTAAGGCTATTCTAAAATTGTATATTTAAATTCCTTCTTATAGTTAAAGCCAAAGAAAAAAAATACAAGAAGTCTCTAAATAAATAAATAAATATGGACAATTGTATGAAAAGGAAGGCGTGAAAATGGAATAAAAAGAAACAAAAAATTGAAATGATGTCCTTAAGAAAGCATAATTTAGGCAATACGTAGCATAAATAAAAATGTCTTTTCGAGGATCCTTAACAAACCATTTTGAATTAAAAAAAAAGTTACTGATTCAATTCAAAAAGAAAGAAAGAAAAAAAACAAGGAAAAAAAAAGAAAATAAAGAAAAAGAACTTTTTTTTTGGGGGGGGGGGATGTCAAAATCTACAAACTTTGACATATTCAAGAATAAATTAAAAAATATATAATTAAGGCATGGCGAAAACAATCAGGATTATGGAAATGATTTGAGACTGAATAGCTCTTTATTTTTTCTGTCAAATGAATTACATATTCGCCAGTGCTTTTTCATGATCATCTTTATCGAGGTGTTGTGTGCAGGTTTTTTTTTCAAAACTCGAAATTTGATAGAATTTTCTATATGACTTCCTGACTTTATCGAAAAATGGAAAATTTGTTCGACTTTATAATCTCTTGATAGCGCACCTGCCATTTCAATGTTTTTTTTTTTTTTTTTTTTTTTTTTTTTTTTTTTTTTTTAACAAAACTGAATTCAGGAATGTGTCAAAGAAAAATCAATTTGGGTTTAAGATAGTTGAAAAGATTATGCTATATTTGTAAGAAAATGTGGAGCATTTGTCCAGTCCCACCATAATTTAGTGAACCAAACTTAGAAGTAACTGCAATTTTAATTATATATTTGTGTCTACTTTTTTTTAATCGATAACAATTTGTATTTTAAAAATATTCCTTATCCTTATAGTTAAATCTGAATTATAATAAAATTTATGTATTAAGACTGCTTTTAAAAAATAAATAGATTTTGCTTATGTAACTATGAAAGATTAATTGATGAATCAATCTCTTTGCAAAAGGCCGTTCAAATGTAATAATCTCCATTTTCCTTTTTAGTTAGCCTGATTAGGTACAGGACGAAAACACCCTGCAAAAAACAATTACCGGACGAAAACCCTACACGAAAAAAGTCCCGACGACATATAACTCCACATATGCTTAAAGTTGCAATATTGTTTAAAATATACATTTAGTGATATCTACACTATACCTATAAACATCATTTGAACTGTCATTTCTGTACTTTAACGTATAGAAGTACTTTGCTCCTGAAAGGGTTAATAGCATTATTATTGAATTATATTATTAATTTAAATCTAATGAACTACACATTTACACATAAATTTCAAACACGCACAGACACACAAAACTAACAAAATAAATAAATACAAAATACCGAAGCAATTAAAATACTACACGTGAAACAAATTTGAAGTGAAAATTACGGCTTATATATGTTAACTTAAATTAGAAATGAATTTCTTATGGACAGAATTCATATGACGCCCCACTGAAAATTTGGTTAACAGATGAACCTTTGTATAAAAAAAGTAGTCCGGCTTACAAATTTGTTTAAATATTTCACCTCTTGATCAGTATAAATGCTGGTAAATGCCTGTGCACTTTTTTATCGATTTCTTTAGCGTGAATTAATATTAACAAAAAAAAAAAATACTTATCAGAAAATTATTATAGAACTTATTAAGTAAAAAAAAAAAATACAATTGATATTTAAAAAATTAAATCAAAATTTGCATGATAGTATTACTGCAAATATTTAAATGTCGATCAAAACTGGAAAAGCGAAAAATTTCGAAACACAATGGGGCTGTCCTTAAATGATGTGACACTTTTTTCAATATTTTTTACTTCCCTCCCCCTTTTGTCATAAATTATTACACTTCCCAAAACATGTATGATTTGTTCTTACATCTCACTTTATTGTGTATGTGTCTTGTTAAGTTTGTTGATTATTTTTTTTCTTTGTTCCGTCAGTCAGACGTTTGTCAAATTGTCAACAAGTGTTTTTCATTTTTATCATTTTGTATATTTTAGTGCCATGGCATATTATTGCTGTATATGTTATTTATGTTATGGAATGGCCCGTTGTTTGTAATTTGGCTGGTTGGTTGTGGAATATTTCCTCCGGGGATTAAACACCTATGCCAAGTTTTTTGGTGGGTGCCCCGGGTGGGTGATCCTCCCCCCCCCCACACACACACACTGTGTCACATGTCACGCTATATCACATAAACACATACTTTCAGTTCAGAAACAAAGCACTACGTTATAAATTATATTTAAAATTTATTTTTAACCTTTAACTAATGTGTTTTACTGACATTTATAATCGTAACAACAACAAAAAATTGTATTAAATTAAATTAAAAACTTATGAAATAAGTTAAAACTTTACATCAAAAACAAAATTATTATACAATAGGCTATCAAGCATCCCCTTGTCACAAACTATCACAATTTCATGACACCCCCCCCCTACCTTGACATAATTTATGGTCGCCCCCAGTGGGTTCCCGAGATTCAACGGAAAGTATGGCAATCTGATTACAGAAAAGAGTCGTTTTTCGTGATAATATCATTTAATCTTCCACAACCTGGTGATATTTTTAAAACAAGGTACATTACAATGTTTTTGAAGCCTGAACGGGGTGGGGAACGTAGCTCAAAAGGAACTGTGACCCCTAGTATAATTAAACATAAAATTTGTTCAATTAAAGTGATTTTGACATTAATATTAGAATTTTTTAGTAATATAGAAAAGTAAACTCAATTTCATTTACAAATCACATATTAAATAAGTTTATGGCAATCCACATGATTTGATTAATCTTTGAATATAAGCTCCAGATTCAGATTAATCTTATTTTTGACTTGGTAAGCTTGCTTCCACGACATGGAGAGCATGAAGGTTATGGGAGGGGTAACTATAAAAATATATCAAACCTGTCATTGCCTGAATGATAATATTTTGTAAGATGCAGAGAATCATAATAGAAACATTGGGTATTTCCTAAATTCCGATTTCCTTTTATTTTTGAAGCAAAGGGTTTTGGATTCTAGAATCTCGGAATCTGTCTCGGCTTTAGACAATAAAATTTTGGCAGGGAGTTTTCTATCAATATAAGCATCAGATCAGATAAGTTTCGTTTAATTTGTCCTCCCCCCCCCAACCCCTTCTCCAAGGAAAAGATACATAAAATCTACCATTGTCTTCTTGATAAAACTGTACAAGGGGCCATTATTATTTTCCGCCCCTAAATTTCATGAAAATGTGAATATAAGAGTTTGAAAATTTTAAACTCTTACTAGCTGCACCCATCGAAATTCGCCGTAAAAGAATATATATATTAGTCTTCTATACACAGATACTGAGCGAAATAAACAATTGCCACCTCTTAAAATAGGGATAACATAACTTTTCATGATGTTTAACTGTTTAAAAAATGTATATATATGTATATATATTTTTCTTTCTTTCTTTGTGACGAAACTAAACCTCCCACCTAATTTCGCTGTAAGATAAAAGACATTTGCACTCGGTTAATCAAAGCTACAAAAATGAATGATTGAAAAGTGTATTTTAAAAAGGATGAAATATTGCTACATTTACATTCAATTTCTAACTGATCAATCAATGCTAAACAAAACCTGACAGTGAGTGAGCATGTAAGGTACGCACTTCACACATGCCGCAAATCAAATAAACGCTGCACCATTATAAACATGCCTTAAATTTCCCTTTAGAAATCTTCGGTATTGTAGTCCTATTTAGAAAATTAATCCCCGAACCTTACAGATTACCTTAAACCGTATTTCAAAAAGAAAGGACTCCCAAGACGTTTACAATGAACCCTTTTCGCTGGCTAGTAACATGAAATAATTTCACAAAATAACACACTTAAAAGCATACGCCTTTGACAGAATTAAAAAATTTGACTATTGCCGGTCAATTTAAAAGTATTTTTTAAGAAATTTTCCATGCTAGCCGTTAAGCATGACTAATGTGACAAGAAAAGTTAAAATAAGTAAAGGAACATCAAACTACTAAAGTTTGTTTCAAAACAAAACTTTTTCAAGCTCAAAACCTTTATGTCTAAATAATAAGAAAACTAGGAAAGATATATGCCTTTATGTACAGACTTTTCTGACCTCAGTAAAAATATACAAAAGTAACTCTTTATAATCACTGAAATCTGTCGGTAAAATTATTTGTGTCAATTTCCGGTGCTGTCTTTTAGGAATCAATCCTGCTTCCATTTTATGAAAAAAGGTACATATGTTGTTAAAGCTTGTTGTTCCCTGTTCATTTCCTTAATCCAGTATGAGGACGTCAGTAATCCCATCCCACGTTCCCTTTATCCTGACAGTTTTTCTGAAAGATCTTTTTTTTTTCTTTTTTATTGTTTACTTCATTGTACAAAAGAAAAAAAATAGTTTCATTTGTTAATCATTTTTCTACTTAGAAGTTCTTTGTTCAACAACACAAATGAAGCGTATTTCAATCTATACGAATAATGTATAAATTTTAATTTTGTGTTTATGACGGCCAAGAATCTGCAGTTGAGATAGAAATCTAGAAATCTTAAAGGGAATTGCCCTCCGTGGGGGCCTTTCTAAGGGAATTTAACCCGTATTTATGCAAGGAAATCAAAGGTTTGAAGAAAACCACGCTAAGCGCCGACTGGTTAGGCCGACGGCCGCGATTTTGTTCGAACCCAGCACTTGTTGTCAACCAGTTTCGGAGGCAGACCCTCTCGGACACTGGTGGAGCGTATAAATTTTAAGATAATTCTACTAATATTACAAAACAAAGACGTGCGTGATAAATACTCGCGATATCGATAATGACAATAGCCAGGGAAATCTATGAAATTTCTATCTCAAAATTATTATCTTTTAAACTTTATGCAATTTCAATTTTTACACCATCAAAAAGAAAAATTAAATCACTTTCAGAAACGATTTTTTTAAAGCTGCATCTTAATCTACATTAATACATTCGAGGTAGAACCCGTTGAAATTCAACGAAAGAAAATCTTTAAGAATGAACTGTTTCATTGATTACATTTATGTACAAAGTTAGTTAATAAACCTAAATAAATCAATCATCTAATTCTTCTTTCAAGTAAAACATTCATATTGTATTAGTCAGTCTAACTGTCAAACAAATATTATTTTAAGCTAAAATTAACAAAATAATATAAAGCCCAATTATATCCAAATTATTAAACGAAATAAAACCGAAACACCGGAATTTATAACAGACGATATTTTCGACATAGTTTACGCATTTTATTTTATTTTATTTTATCAATTTTAAGAGAAAATGGAGTGTTTTTGTTTCCACAATACAAAATTGGTTCTAAAAATTATAAAAAAAAAATTAATATCACATCATTTAATTGAGATACAGCTTCGAAACAAAATACGTTTAAAAGTATATTTTTTGTTTTGTACGACGGTATAAAAATTTTAGTGTACGATGTTTAGAAGAGCAAAATTTGCAGTAACGAAAATTGCAAAACAGAAATTGCACGGTAAAGTGTTGCGCATTTTAATTTCTCTATATATATATATATTTCAATTTTAAGAGAAAATGAAATGCTTCTGTTGCCACAATTACAAAATTGGTATTAAAAACTATTAAAAATTAATATCTCAAAACTAAATTGAAATACAGCTTTCAAGCAAATTGCATTTAAAAGTAAATTTTTTTTCTCTGAACGACGACGGTGTAAAAATTTGAAATGTGCGATGTTTAAAAGTGTAAAATTTGCATTTAACGAAAATTACAAAACCGAATTTACACGGGAAAGTGTTGCCATTCGCAAAATGACGTATGCGTTACGCACAGATACGTTTGGCTTTTATAATATATATATATAATTTTTTTGAAGTAATTTTCAAACACTATTTTGAAGTATACATCCAATTAAATTAACTTGATTATTGAAGATTAACACGCTATCACTTAAAAATAATGTAAATAACTTTGCAATTGATTCCACTTAATATCCCATAAGAAAATAAAAACATTGCAAGAATAGATAAATAGACAAAGCGTCGTCAGATTTATTAAACTTATTTGAAAATGCGTTGTTTATATCTTTGCTTATTTCTGTTACATTTAAAACTATACTGGGGCTGTGCATACGTAAAGTTATCACTTTAGAACAGAAGGGGGATTTGGCATATGACATCGACTATAAGGGGGAGGGTGTTGCCTTTCAATATCGTTATCATATTTGATCTAACAAAAACTCTATATTTTTAACTAGTTGTTTACATCAAAATCATATTTTATATTTCTTTTTTTTTAACGAGTATTCAAAGCTATTAAAATAAACAGATGATATAAAATTATTTAATTCGAATACATGGAGTACCTCAACATTTGATATTACTATTACAGTGTAATATGCATCTGTACATACAGGGTGTTTATAAAGTCCCGGACCCATTTTGATGTTTAATAACTTATAAAATAATAAAGATAGATTAAAATTAATAACATAAATGATTAGATAGACTCAAAAAGTTTCATGTCCCTTGTCAATGAACTTGTGCCACGTGTGCTCCCTTCGTCGCACGGAAAATATCAAGTCGATAGTCGATTTCACGCCAGGTAGCGGCAAGCATGTCGGCATCCACAGAGGCTATTGCATCCACAGAGGCTAAATTCTTTTTCCACCGCAAGATGCTGCTTTTGGATGGAGGATCTCATATCTGGGTTATCATCTTGCGGTGTAAAAAGAAATTAGCCTCTGTGGATGCCAACGTGCTTGTCACTACCTGGCGTGAAATTGACTATCGACCTGATATTCTCCGTGCGACGAAAATGGCACACGTGGAAGTTCATTGACAAGGGTCATGAAACTTTTTGAGTCTATGTAACCATTTATGTTATTAATTTTAATCTATCTTTATTATTTTATGAGTTATTAAGCATCAAATTGGGTCCGGGACTTTACAAACACCCTGTATAATCCGCTGTTAGAGAAATCAGGTACAAAGTAAATTTGATGTTATACTTGTTGTGAATTTACTAGTAAAGGTAGGAGAAAGAATATTGTCTACCTCTTTTATAAGTATTTCGGAGAGTCATAAAAAGTTATGACTCTCCGTCTATTTGTGAGCAAGTGGAAGAAGACATTATTATTGTAGAATGCATTATGTAACAAAAAGCTATTATTAAACATGTACTTATGAATAATAAGTAATCATTTTAAGCACTATGAAATATTTCATATATAATAAATGCTTCGCTTCATTTCAATCAATGAAATGCGAATATATTATACCTATATATCATTGACCTAAACGACCTATAAAAGTTAAATACTTCATTTTAAGTACCGATCATTCTAACTAAATATTAATCACGCATAAAAAATTCATGGTAGTTTAAGGATATTTACGAAAGTTGCAGCAGAGATAGACAGACAAATCGATTTTAGAAATGATTGTCAACTATGCTGGAAAGTGTTAATAGCATCATACTATTTCTCGAATTTAAAATAATTATTCTGCGCAGAAAATAGGAATGATATCAGAAACAACAGTGTCTGAATTTTTTACACTTTCCAACATACTTGAAAAACGTTTATGGACTAGGTTTCTGTCCTCCTTCTAACTCTTATAAATGGACTCAGACTGTCATGCAATTTTTCTTTGATATGAGTTTTTATTATAAAATATTCAATATTTAAAATGAATGCGTAACATTTATATATTGTTTATAGGGACACACAAAACAATCATTGTCCATGTGGAAAAAAGTCATTTCTGACGCACTTCAATTATGTAACAGCACTTGAAATGTAACGAAATTTATATTATATCATTGATGTAGGCTAAAATATAATTTCTTAAAAGTACGGAAAATATTTATAGTTCCTTTATGAAGAGTGGGGGAGAATTATTTATGATCTATGGGGAAAATAGTTTGTGATGTTACTTTAATGATGTTTTAATACTTCAAACATAATAAAAGTTTTTTAAAAAAACCTTGAGGTGCATTGCGACGCATTTTCTATAGAATAATGAGTGCATAGATACTGTTTCATTTGCAAAGACCCATAAAACAATTTGATTACAGGACATACTATGATCGACTGCACTGAATGAAAAAAAAATTGTAATAATATTCTGTCATTGTTGAAAAGTGTTTTATGATCTAGGCCTGATAAATGTTTTTCATTGCTATTATTTTATTGACGGAGACCTATTCATAAATTCGGATACCTTAGGTACACTTTGTTTTTTGGACTCCATCGAATACTTTATGTATGTTTTAAAATTTTGTTTGTTATTTTTATAGATATAACATATCGATGCAAACTTCTCAGTCAGCTACATCCTAAAAACGTTAAAAAAAAAAAAAAAAAAAAAAAAAAAACTTTCATAATGGAGATTTTGAGCTCTCGGAGATTGGGGAATCTTCGAAAACAGTAATTGTATTATTGCATTAGAAGTAAGCAGGCATAATAACATGGAAACTAAAGCCTTAAGGCTGTTCTCAAATGCAAACTGGCTGCTTTATGACATAATTTTTATTTCATTCTTGCTCGGAAACGTATGAGATTCGCAGGTGTTTGCATTCAGAAACTATGTAATCGAAACACGTTTTTTTGTTTTTCAATAAACTCAAAGAATCTTTTAGAAAATGCTATGAAAATTTTCCTTTCAACTGAATTTCTGATGTGATAATGAAAGGAAGGAGAAATTCCGTCGGCATGTAACTTGAATCGCTTATAAGTAATTTATTTATTTTTTAAAAAAGGAAAGTTTATTTTAGTAAACAGGCTTCGCGTTTAAAAAGAAACGAAAAAAAGTGTGTCAGAAATTTTCGTTTTATTCAGCGGGGCATTTGAGAATTATCTTAAGAACTGAAAAACCTCAATTTTCTGTAATCATATTTTTTTTTTTTTTTTTTTTTGACTATCTGGAGCCAGTTTCAAGAAATTATTATTTTACAAGAGATGTGTGATTAACAAGGATCGAATCACAGAACACTGGAACAGCATACTATAAATAGCACCTGACGGGCTCGGTCGAATTTTCATTCACAACACTCGAGTCCAGACCAGCCATTACGTTTTTTGAAGCTCGGGTCAGGCCTAAATTTATTTTTCCCACCGCTCCTAGACTGGACTTAATTTTTTCCTAGACTTCTGATCCGGCCGAAATTTTCTGACCCCGGTTTCCATATGAAAATCATTTTCCTGGCGTGGCCTGGTTCTCGCAAAATTCATTAAAATTTGCCCAGCCCAAGCAATTTCTGCAAACAAGGCAATATTTACACAGCCATTATTATGCAATTAAACTTTGAATTTTATTTTTTATAAAGAATAGCAAATTTCTATGCAATATAGTGAAAATCCAATGTAACTAAAATATACATGTAAAAAAGAGCCTAATTATGATGGAATCATCGGCAAAATGTGTTCTTCCATGCAAATTGAATATAATCGTATGTGACAGAAGAATACCCAGTATAACATAATTATAATAGTTGATGTACCCGTTAAGAAAGGAACTTATCTATAACGGACTTTTTTTTAAATGTGATTTCGTCTTTGAGAATTTTATTGCATAGCATTTTTCATATTTTTAAGCCAAGTCAATGTATTTTTACAGACAAGTCAAATCGTTTGCCACCAAGACCGCGAGCCTTACTATTGAAAAACAATAAGCAGATTCATTTTATTACTACAGGAGAAAATGAAATTTGGATATTTAAATTAAAATAATGCTTATTATTATTATTATTTAAATATATGTGTTACGCAAAAAAATATCAATCTATATTATAAAGGCCAAACGTATCTGTGCGCAACGCATACGTCATTTTGCGCATGGCAACACTTTGAAATTTGAAATGAACTACGGCATCAATTTAATTTATATTATAGTATATGAATTTTGGTATTGCAACTTTTGCTACTAAAAGTTTTTAAACTTCTTAATGTCGTATATTTTCAATTTTTACACCATCGTGTTGAAAAAAAATGTACTTTTAAATGAAATTTCTTTGAAAGCTGTATCTTAATTTGTTTTTGAAATATTAATTTTTTTTATAACTTTTAATACCTCTTTTCTAATCGTGGCAACAGGAGTACTCCTTTTCTATTTAAAGCAAAGGAAAAAAGAGAAAAAATTGAGTGCTATATCTTTATGTTTCAATTTTCTCATTAAAAGGGAAAAAATAGAAATTTAAATATCTTCTGTTATAAAACCAGGTAAATTTTGAATTCATTTACAAAACTTGATTTATACGTAAAAGAATATCAACAGTTTATTGAGACTTCAAGTTTTGAATCAAAATTATCAAATTAAAATGCCATTTTTTTTTTTTTTTTTTTTAAACGTGAATACAGATGTAAAATGTACATTTGTAAATTTTGATATGGTGAAAATGATGCCGGGTTTAGATTTCACCGGAAAATAATTCTATGAGTCAAAGTTGAATAAATTTTGCTTTTTATCGTTTTGGAATACTAGCATAAGAACCTTTATTGATAACTTTATCATAACATATCTTTATTATTTTTTATTGCTGCTTGCATATACGATTAAAATTTAATTTTAACAATTTATACAATTGTGTTTTATAGAAATAGTAGTTCGTTAATTTGACGATAAATATCGTTTGTTTACGAGTTAGACGTACCAATATAAAATGCATTTTTTACTATAACTAATTTTGTAGGTTTATTATAAGTTAATGAAACAGTTCCTTCTTAAACATTTTATTTCGTCAAAATTTGACGGGTTTTACCTTGTTTTAATATTTTCAAACTTTTGTTCTGTAAAAATAAAAATAGTAAAACTTTCTTATAAAAGTGCGCAACCGAACATAAAGATTTTTTTAAAATGAAATACAATCAAGATTAAACTCATATTGCCATTTTAAAATTTTAATCGCTTATGAAACTATTAGAAAATGTATTATGGAATTTATAACCCTGATCTTTTGCAATTTTTTTTAATCAATCGTTGCAAGAACACAATTATTTGCAATATATACTTGTGAAAGAAATATAACACACATGCTTGTACCGGGCATAGAGATAATTTCCTATTGTGCACACATCGTGTCTGTAATAAAAAAAAATACCTATAGAGCGAAATTTCGTATATCTATGTTTTTAAGAACTATAAAATAACGGAAAATACATGTTAAAATCATGGCTTTCCGGCTATAGTATTATGAATGTTTTTAGCAACTGCACATGCGCATTTTGAAATGTATTAAGTCTTTTTGTACACAATTTATTCTACTTAGTATGTAATGATTTTGAGCAGTTAGATCCAATCTTCTTTATTATTAATATTGGTTGGCTGTGTTTATGACGGCAAATTATCAACACGAGGGATATGGGTCCTAAAAGTGGGATGCCCTCCGTGAGGTCATTCTAAGGGAAGCCAACACGTATTTACGCAAGGAAATCCACAGAAAACTCTGAGCGATTAGGCCGATGGGCGCGATTAGGTTCGAATCCGACACCTGCCGTATAGAAGTTCAGAGAACAGAAACCTCTCGGCCATTGATGGGGCATTTCTTTCTTATTACATATAGAGCTTTTAATGAACTTCATGAAGTATATATATATATTTTTTTTTCAATAAAGTTTAACTCATTTTTAGCGATTTATTTCTCATATTTGTTTCTAGATAAATATGAGTTTTTCTAGTTGTTTTTGAGTAAATTCTTAACAATATTTAATAAAATTTCTACATATCAATCGTAAAATTTCGCTTTTACTTGAATATAACAAAGATTGCTATATGAGTTTTGTTAATCTCTTATAAGCTGATCTAAAATGTTCGTGTTTGATTATGTATGTAGCTAAATAAGGAAAACAAAGTAGATCCTCCCTTTTTTTAGAAGACAAGAAATCTTGTCACTTTCACCTTCAACTCTATTTGTTTTAATTTTCTCAAAACTTTTAATCTTTAATAATTATTGTAATCACTGTATTTTAATAGCTTTTCGGTAAACGTTTAGTATCTAACAAATACTGGACATTAATTTGTGATGTCATCTAAATCAAAGAGGCCAGTAAAATAATGTATTAAATTCAACATAAAACATGTAGCAAACTAACAGAAACAAATACTGTATGTATTTTATAAATCTTTGGATTTTCAGATTCCAATTGGTTATTTTGCACCCCGCAATCTCTTCGAGCTGAAATGTTAGATTTGGAGATTTGACCATGTACAATAAATATACTTTCTGATGTTTGTATCGCGTAAAGTGCTGAAAGATTTTGAAATTTGTTTTTCGTTTGTTTGGAGTTGTCTACAAATGTATTTGTGCAAAGTGTATTTTCTGCATAAAAAAGAATTAATTAAAAAATTGGAAAAATGTCAAAGATTTGTGACGAACTTCAAAGTATCAATCTTACAGTAAAAATGTTAGGCTAATAATTAGTAAATCTACCCCTTTCTCCCTCTTGCTTGCACTACTGTGTAAAATAAAGAATTTGTTAAATAAAAACAATTTTTGACAACAATTGTGGAAACAAAGAACAAGATAATGTTTCACTAATCTACACTGATCTCTTTCCTGCCATGAACCAAAAATGGAAAACAGGGAAATTGAAAATTTGCACAGTTTATTTTGCGTCGGCCGATTATCTACTCGAGTGATATCGGCACACAGGACGAGTGCCCTTCGTTGGGGTCTTTCTAAGGGAACCTAACCCGTATTTACGCAAGGTTCGAAGAAAACCACGAAAATTCCGAACGGTTTGGCCTACGGCCACGATTGGGTTTAAACCCAGCACCTGCCATCTACCAATTGAGAGGTTACAACCGCTCGGTCACTGGTGGGGCCGAAAATTTGGATTTATGTTTTTTTTAAAAATCACAATTACTTTCAGTTTAAATATATAGCGGCTAGTTGTTAAAAAAATAAAAAATTTTCTGCATTAATTTAAATTTTTATTGCGGTAAAATCTTGGGTAAAATCTCTCGGAAAAAAAAGTCTCTGTAAAAGTGAGTGATTTTTTTTTTTTCAAATTTATGAAAAGTAAACAGCGACAAGAAATTCTCATTGTTGTGGAACAAATTTCTTTTGTTTTATCTTATAACTTGCTTTATGGTAAATAATATTTAAATTAGAAAAGTTTCGTTTAAAACTAAATCTTATAAGTTTCTTGTCACCATTAGATTTTTAATTAACTTTATTTAAAAAGAATTTACTTTCTATTAAAAAAAGGGGATCTTCATAGAGATAAATATGAGGCTAATTAAAAACAAAGTAAAACATTGAAACTGCTTCAAGTTCCCGCGAAAACAATTTTTCAATGTGTCTTTGTTTCTTCGATTTAACTCTTTTATACTTTTGGTTGTAATTTCACTATTTTTTGTGGAACATGCATATAAATAAAATCTCCATTGTTTTCTATATCTTACAGATTATATTATTTTTACCAAGCTGCTTTTCCCCATTAAATATAACTTCAACGAAAGAAAGCATGAAAAAAAGGAACATTATTCGTAGTTAGAAAAATGAAGTTTTTCTATCAGTCGCATTAAGCTACCTTCTCAATGTTATTTTATGCAAAAAAATGCAATATTTACGCTTTAATATTCGGAATATTAAGTATAGTTCTACCATGTGAATAGAATAAAAAAAAAACTTTTTCTTCCGCTTTTCCCAACCTGATAGCTAATTTTATGGCAAAATTCCAAGTTAAAAGGGGTTAAACGGACAAAGACTCAAAGACCGCCCACTTTACCACATGATCCATCAACTTGTCAATAAAGATCTTTAG
The DNA here is from genome assembly GCA_964019185.1 of Maratus speculifer. Taxonomy (NCBI): domain Eukaryota; kingdom Metazoa; phylum Arthropoda; class Arachnida; order Araneae; family Salticidae; genus Maratus; species Maratus speculifer. The sequence goes on from OZ025295.1 coordinate 406,677,426, forward strand.
GCCGAGGGGGAAGGTAGACACGGCATTTTACGTTGAAAGCACTTTTGAGGTCAAAAACAGGTGCGAGAAAAATACGTGCTATGCGCTTTTGAAATCTTTTTTGTCATAGAGAATTTTACGTGCAATTCACTCTTGGAACATTTTTTGAAGTACGGAATTCTACGTGCCAAACGCTTAGAGGGTTAAACCTAACCACTCCCATTGAACACAGTTCCTTTCGCGCTACTGAACCACAGATTTTAAGCTCAAAATTTAAGTTTATGTCTAAACGTCTAAAAAAATTTAATGAGATGCAAAAAATAACGGTAAAAAATAGTTGTTCGTTACTCCAAAGTCTAAAGCGCCCTCTATCGGCATTTTTTGAAATTCATCTTTATAATTTATTTTCAAGACAATACTGACATAAAGAATAGTTTTCGTGAAAACCGCAAATGAATCGACCAATTTTTCCGTTTTTTATAATCATTTCAAATTTTGGACCCTAAACTTTGATGGCGCCTATCTTCTTCGGAAGACGCTTGGGACCCTTAGTTTCCCATTTACTATTATTTGTCTTGATGTGTACTATCACCCCTTAAAGTTTTGCCCAGTAGTTTAGATACACCCTGTATATATATATGTACCTCAATTAGTGCATAATTATACGCAATCATTTTGGAAAAGAAATTTTTATTATCGACAGAAAAGATAAACTGAGTTGCCACCGTTTTGATTTTTCAAGAAATATCGTAAAAAGGCATTTAAAATTAAAAATAAAATATAGAAATGGAAATAAATAAAAAAATAACTAAAATGGGCACAACTACAAATAAATAGCTTTAATTAAAAAAAATTATCAAAATCGGTTGAGTAGGAAATTCAGGGCTGATGACACGACATTTTTTAGCTTGTCTGAAAGAAATAGCATCGGAGGCTAAAAAATCACTGGTAATAATATCTTAATATAAAGAAAAGACACACGCAGTTTAATTAACACTAGAACCGCGGGAAAATTCATTCAAGTTTTATAAAAATATTTCTCACCGGAATTTTTTGTTTAAAACTGTTCAAGTTTTTATAGAAATTATTTTTGTTCAACTTATATTTAGCTTATTTAATAAAGAGTTTTCTGGTTTAAATCAACATTTTTGCATATGATACGGGTCAAAATGACCCGTCCCCGCGGTTCTAGTGTTAAAATCTGTTACAATTGGCTACATATTGATGTTTTTCTGTCTGATTGGATGTGGAATGAGCCTCATGTAATTTTAAAAATAAAATTTTTAATCAAAACCGGAAAATATATACAGAAAAGAAATTAAATTATATATTGCACTAACTTGCTGCTGAATCTCCATTATCACTGTTTTGTTCATGCAAAAAAGCTGTCGTCAGTGACGGCTTGAAAAGTAAAGAAAGAAACGTACTGGCAAAAAGTGTTTCATTTTCAAATATCGTCAACCGTGCACTTGAACCCGGCTGAAGTTTAGTTAACCCTTTATCTACCGCATTATGAATTCATTTTTATTTTGAAGCGCACAAAAACTTTTTTTTATATATACATACACGAATTAGATAATTTCGTTTATTATATAAATAATTCATTATTACGTGTACTGAAAACACAATGAATTAATACAACTCTGTTAAAAAATAGATACTTATGAAATGATTACAATGGATATCTAAGAATTGCAATCTGCAAAGTTTGATGCTAAAGTAAAAAAAGAAAGTTATTTATTTTTCCTTTGATTTAATGGTGCTTGATTCAATTTTTTTTTGTTATTTTACAAACGTACATTAAACTGTCTCCCTACTGCTTCTTTTAATAATTGTTTTTTTAACTATCCCAGAACACTTAAAAGCATTTTACTTATATTGTGAAATATAATGGGGGAAGTTATAATATTCTTTTTTCAAAGCTTTTAAAGGGAAAAACTATTATTTTCAGTTTCGTTTTATAATTCTAGTTTAAAGGACTCTTTAATTAAGAATCAATTTGAGAAAATGTTCTTTCATGCATTTATATAAAACGAAAGCTTCAATTGTTTGTAGAAAATAGTCTCGATATCATTTTTTAATGAAATGCTTTTTGAACTTAAGTAATTTGATATTAAAATAGTAATAGATAAGATGTTTTTTTATTCTTCGGCACTTTGATGTTTGATATTTAATAATTAAAAATTAAAGTTCGTATCACTTAGAAGTGTTCAGAAAAATATTTTATTTTCAACAAACATGAAGTTCACTAAGCGATTTGTTATAGAAAAAGAATAAATATTTTTGACATAAATTATTTAAATTGCATTATTAAATAAATTAGTCAATATTTTCTTTTTTTCGAAACAGTTTTATTTCTATCTCAAAACAACTTTATTTTTATCTGTTACTCATTAAGATTAGTTATCTAGAGCAGCGACTCTAAATCTATGGGTCGTGACGGGTATTTTGGTAAATCGTGGAACAATCGAAATTTGCCCCAAAAGTATCTTTTATTTAACCTGTTTAAAAAATCCTAATAAATACAATATTTTAGAACCAAAATAACATAGTAATGAAAACTGTTAGTTTAATCCTCTCATGCATCCTCCCATTATTGTTCATCTTTTTTCAGTATTACCATTATTTTATGATAAATGAGAATGAACGCACTGTAAAATATATATACTTTTACTGTTCTGCATGCTAACTGATATCTGTCAGTAAATCAAATCTCCATAAATGAGTGTTTTTTCATTTTTAAGGCAATTTTTATCTGTCCTCATATGAGGTCCGTATGAAAGAGTGGGTTAAACTAAAACTTTGTGGGTGTTTTCTGACTAAAATGATTTAAACATTACATCCACTCATTAGCGACGTTTAAATAATTATTAGTAAACAGTTATTGTTGCTAGGCAACAAGTAAATGGAAAATATATAATGAAATATTATACAATTTAAATTAAAAAAAAATCTAAAACACAATGTTTTATATTATTTTAACATAAGTATAAAAAATAACCCAAATTTACAGAAATAATTAACAAAATCTGACAAATGAATATACGAAATTTCAAATTAATAGGAATAACCTAAGACCCGAATTGGGAAATTTCAGTATTCACAATTTATCATTTAAATCCATTTATAAAAAGAGGCATTTTCGATCAACAATGAAATTTGTCTAAATTGCCATAGGAAAGCATCGTGGTGCAAAATAAAATTTTCAGTATTTTCCGAACAAATAAACCAAACTTAACCCAAAACTATAGAGTTAAATCCGGGTACCTCAATTAATTTCAAGGAAATCGGATGCTTTTTACGGCTGTTATTGCAGAACAGACAAACAGGGAGACAAAAAGACAGAAATAGAAAAATTTCATGTCACTGACGTTTCGGTAACTATTCTCCAGTGCTGTCAGCTGGCTAACTTTTTCTAATTTAGATTTCTTGATTGGTACCACTTTTCTCAAATAGCTGATTTCTACTTGTTTTACCTTAACCCTTTCCAGTGCAAACAAGTCCTGTTCTTAAAATGAGAAATTACCGATTGACACCGGAATTTACAAATGATTTATATATATATATATATATATATATATTAAGAACTTTTCAATTTAAGCTCTCATTGTAAAAGCAAAATTTTATTAAGATATTATTGGTGCTGTTTTCAAGTTTGGAATTAAAATTAGGTGTGCTCAGAGTGGGACCACTGGGTCGAAAAGGGTTAATTAATATGCCATTAAATAAGGCGAATTTTACTACTTCAAAGGCGTGGGGCCAATCATGAAATCATAATGTAAGAAAATTAAGTCTACTCGCAACACTGCTATTTTAATGTATTCGACAAAATGGACACAGTGCCACACTATAACTTAACATGAACTTCTTTTCTTTATTTGACTTGCTGTCACTCAAAGACAGCAAGATGACACGATCGAAATGTCCAAAAGCACACAATAACTCAGGTGCGAGATATTTAATATTTTTCACATTTGCAACATAGTTTTTCCGGTGTATTTTAAAATATAGATTTTTAGATTTTTTAATATACAAAATTGATTTGTTTGGAAATCGTAAAAATTAAAAGGTAACTCTTTCCGGCACGGGCAAAATCTGTAACAAAATGAGAAATTATTGACTGACACCGGAATTCACAAACGAATTTTTCAAGTATTTTGAAATCCTTAATTTAAGCTTTTATTGTAAAAGCAAAATTTTAGTAAAATATTACTGGTGGCATTTGCAAGTTTGTAATTAAAATTAGGTATCCCAGACAGGGCACAATGTGCCGGAAAGAAGTAAGGTGCAATGATAGTTGATCAATTAATTATATTTTTGTTTTCCAGATGTTCCTTTTTTTGGCCTTTCACGCTTAAAGTTATGCAATAGCCTATGATTTTCTTCATTTGCTTGTCCTGTGAAATGTGACACAGGGTACACCATTACACTGTATTTTAAGCGACAAATCGTGAAACGAGAAAGATGGTTACAGCAAATAGGTAGTTTCCCCAAAACCAAACTACTCTCGTAATCAAGAACGTGCGGACATATTAAATTTACAAGCAGCCTATTATTAATGCAGAAGCCACATACTACATTCGATCCATTGTAAAAAGGCTAGCGAAAACTTCAGGCATGCTGCCCTATTGTACATGCATCAATATGTTTTATTAAATAAGTTGTGAAACGACGTTGATTACAATTCCAGAATATGGAAGTTGGTGAATGGCTTTCGAGAAGTTTTCTAATGTAGTAGAGAGAGCCATGTTATTGTTATGACCGTTATTATGATTGAATGTTACAAATATAGTAATATATCAGGGTTCGTATTCACCTAGGAATTCAGAAGATTTTTATTGTTCTAGTATCAAAAATTTTGTAAAATACTAGTTGCTACATCTGAAAACGGATACTCCCCCCCTTCCCCCCTATTAAGTAAAACGAATATTACATTAAAAAAATTACTTCCAAATCCTTCCAGGCTAAGTACACTGTTTTTGAATATTTTTGAAATTTTTCGCATGTATATCATGTACGAAAATTTTCAAAAATAACAAAAATTATATGTACGGGGAAGCAAAATATCGGCCATTTTTCCATTTTACTTTCATAAAATACGCCATTATTTTTAGATTTAAATGTATGTTTATTACAAGTAAAATTAGTTTCATTCCATCTATTATTATTGTAATAAAGTGTAGGTTGCACAAATATTACAAATACTATTAATATATATATACTATATATATTAATATTACAATGGCAATTACTAAAAATACATGTTGTATATATATCCTCTAATATTTTACACAAACCTATTTTTATACAAACATAGAATTTTTTAAAGAAATAAATTCACTTTACTTTAGATTATTTTTTTAGTACAAGTATGTTAAATGTTTGAATATGATTATTATCACCGTTGCTTAATAATTTAAATTTTAACTAACTTATTAATTTACAACGAATACATTTCTGATTAGATGCGTAGATCTTTTCACAGTCTTGTCTAAAGTTATTTTATATGCATTAAATTGAATTTTATTTTATTTTTTGGATTTGATGGATTTTTCAAAGCGATGTTATAAATTATACAAAAAATGATAAATAAACATTACTCAATGTAACATAAATAAACTTCTAATTACTTGGTAAAATTTTTATATAAGATTTATAAACATGATAAAATGATATTTCCTAAAGTGATTGTGTAAGAGATAGGCTGATATAATAGGCATATAAGCATTGTGAAAATGCCTTTCTATCAAATTTCTTGATTTTTTTACAGGTGTGTCTACCTATCTGACATTTTATTTCCACTAATATTACCTTATAAATATAGATATTTTATGAAATAAAAATGTTTTTTTCATTTTTTAACCTCTTAACCCTTTGAGGGGCAAAGAACTTCTGCTCTTAAGTAGCTGAAATCATTGATTGACACCAAAACTTAAAATCAAAGTTATTTCAAACTAGATAAAAGCTTTTCTTCATGTACTTGATGAAACTAAAATTTTCATTTCAAAATTCTGGTGTCGATATGACGTTTCTCAATTAAAATTAAGTGGTATATATTTATACCACCACCCTTCAAGAGGTTAATCGTCGCATTAAATTACAGTTTAAAAATTCAAATTTATTACTGCCACCACTTTAAAAAAAATATTCACCTTATTTAATTCCATGTAAAAGGATACAAGATAAAAACCAATGACACTATTTTATAAAACTGGTGGGAAACAAAGAATTCTGAAGCTGTGAAGCTTGCAGCCCATCAATGTCTCGGGCGCGACAATTAAGTGGTTAAAAACCTCATTTTTTTCAAAAACCACTATATCAAATTGCATAATATTAATCGATAAATAAATACAAAATATAAAATATATGACGGAATGAAATTTTCGCCTTGCTTTTAATACAAAATGTATAATATGAACTTTAAAATGCTCAAATTTACTGAAAAGGCGATTAAAATAATAATATTAAATCAACCATGGATATTAATAGTTAATATTATTTAAAACCATCTTACAAGGAAGGTCTCCATACGGGCATACTCAGAAAAATCTGAAAAAATTACAGAATGTTCTTCTCATATAGTTATATATGTTTGTAAAAAAAATTTCGGCGGAACCTCCTTATAACGTGCGTAAAAAAATAATAAAAATTTCGTTTATTTGGCGATTTATCTCCGGTAGGCGAAAAAACGAAATTTTGAAAAATACGCTTTTACGCTTCGAATACTTTTTAAAGAAAAAACTTTTTACGTTCAATTTATTTAATTAAGTTTAGTTTAAGTAATTTTAGTTTTGCATTTTACTTTACTTTAAGTGTAATTTTGTCATATACGTTTATATGTACTTATAACAAAATGAAATTAATATATTTTATCATTTAAAACACAATTTAAATTGATTAAAATTGTTCCAAATTGAAAAATACACTGTTAAAAATCTGCTGCATTTTGTTGCAACGCACTCCATTGCTTGTATAGAAAACGGTTACTTGGCCGTGAAATGGAGCTTTCTTATTGGTTGGAATAGAGATATTATATACAAGCGGTGGAGTGCGTTGCAACAAAATGCAGCAGATTTTTAACAGTGTATGACACGGTCAATTCACTGTGCTATGGAGCATTCTCATTGGTCAGAAGAGAGATATTCTATAAAAGTAGTGGAGTGACGTTGCAGTAAATGCTGCAGATTTTTAACAGTGAAGTCAATTAAAATCAATTTTCAGATTCGTTAAAATCCTCTGCTTTTGGCAAGGAAATGCACTGCTCGCCAAATCCAGCGTCGCTTTCAGCTTTTCACGCCAATTATTCCAAACTATTTTATTTTTTTACATATCTAATAATGTAATTCCGCCGCTAATTTTCACTGATTCTTTATTACCTACATGAGTAGTTTAATTCATATTTTTTTCAAAAAATTCTGAGTATGCCCCCAATGGAGACCTTCCTTGTTAGTACTTTCAAATCTTTAATCAGGTTCTACCTCAGAGAATATTTTCTTTATAAAATTGAGTTTTATAAAAGAAAGTTAATTAATTTTTATTAATTGAGTTTTTACAAAGATGCATAACTGTGAATTTTTGTATAATTTTCTGATTATAAAAAAATATATGAAAAAGCAATTAGAAAATTTAGATAAATAAAAATCAAATCTTGTAGTTTTCCGAAAATTACCATTTTCTTCTAAAATATTCCACATATGTGCCAGCATATTATATATAAATACCGAAAGTTTTCGTTGCGTACTACGTATAAATATTTACAAAAAGTTGTATAAAAATATTAAAATTCATTTAACGACGTTATTTGGGGCGGAACTAGCCATCTTCGGTACTTCAAGAATTTTTGGAATGTGCACTTACATAATTGCTTTATTTTAAATTTTAATGAAGGCATGGGCATAATTCTCAACGCTGACAATATGATATTGACAACTATAATTAAAAAAAGGAAGCTTGTAACCATATCATCTTATTTAATATCTTTAACTTTTGAATGTGCCAGTTAAAATAATCTTTAGAAACTTGTTTTATTTATTTTATACTTTTCAATGTGAAATCACGCCGCGCGATTCTCCTTCATTATACCATTTGAATGTTTATTCTAATTTTTTTAGATAAATGTTGGCAATGCATATTTTCTTGCTTTTAACTTCTTAAAGCAATACATCACTGGTAATATGATAAACTTTTTTAATTTTTAGATGGTTTTATTCTGTTTTGGAAGCAATATAACAACCTTTGGTACTTCTCTGTTATCCCGTCGACCGATTTGGCCAAATTATACAAATAGCCAAATTAATAACCAAGTTATACATATTGACGTATTTTTTTATTTTAAATAATAAACAAATAATCAGTAGAATATTAATAAAAATACATAAACAGTCAAAATAAAAATAACTCAATGGCGTTTTTAACACGTGTATCGAATTTAATAGCATCGAATGTGACATTCACGACCATACATTATTGGCATTTAATCTTATAATTTGGCGATAGAATTTTGGTCGACGGGATAACCTAGTAGTACCCAACCTTTTCTTTATGAAGATCAAAACGTATGTTATCTTACATTTATTTTAATGTTTCTATAACTTTTCGACTTTACAACAATTTATACACCATTTAGTAAAATTTTGATGTTTATTTGCAAAAAAATAAAAGTTAAAAATATTAATTTCCCTGGCAGATATTTTAAATAGAAGAATGTATCAAAAATTCCATAGACTTTACATTAGCAAGAGGAATTGGGGGACGGAGAGACCAGCTTCTTTAAGGACTGATTCATTGTGACGTCGTTGAAGACAACAAGTTTCAGGAATCTTAAAAATCTATTTACGTAAATGAATAAATACGAAAAAAATCTAATTATTTGTAACATACTTTTTTCTTTGTCCATTATTTTATTTTCATTTTTAAAATGTACATTTAGTGATTCAGAATTGAGAAATTGAGAAATTGCTATAACATACGGTGCCCCGTTCTTGCATGAACAGTTAATATGTTAATCCCTTCGAGTCGGGAGCCTTTTACGAAATTTTTAATCTTTTGTCATCGTTTTTTAAAAACAGAAAATGCGTGTTATTGAATCGAGTAAATGCTTTGATTGTATATGACAACATGCTTTCTGAGCTCTTCATGCGGAAGGTATACCGGCCGCATACTCTCGACATCCTCTCGTCTGACAATGAAAATTTATTTTGCCACCGGTAAAATTATATTGTTTTAGATATTAGTAATTGGTAGTAAATGTATCTCACAAGGAAGGTCTCCATTGGGGGCATACTCAGAATTTTTTGAAAAAAATACGAATTAAACTACTCATAGGATCAGTGAAAATTAACGGCGGAATTACATTATTAGATATGTAAAAAAATAAAACAGTTTAGAATAGTTGGCGTGAAAAGCTAAAAGCGACGCGGGATTTGGCGAGCAGTGCATTTCCTCGCCAAAAGCAGACGATTTTAACGAATCTGAAAATTGATTTTAATTGACTTCACTGTTAAAAATCTGCAGCATTTACTTGGTCGTCACTCCACTACTTTTATAGAATGTCTCTTTTCTGACCAATGAGAATGCTCCCTAGTACGGTGAATTGACCGTGTCATACACTGTTAAAAATCTGCTGGATTTTGTTGCAACGCACTCCACCGCTTGTATATAATATCTCTATTCCAACCAATGAGATAGCTCCATTTCACGGCCAAGTAACCGTTTTCTATACAAGCAAGGGAGTGCATTGCATTGCAACAAAATGCAGCAGATTTTTAACAGTGTATTTTTCAATTTGGAACAATTTTAATCAATTTAAATTGTGTTTTAAATGATAAAATATATTAATTTCATTTTGTTATAAGTACATATAAACGTATATGACAAAATTACTCTTAAAGTAAAGTAAAAAAGCAAAACTAAAATTACTTAAACTAAACTTATTTAAATAAATTGAACATAGAAAACTTTTTCTTTAAAAAGTATTCGAAGCGTAAAAGCGTATTTTTCAAAATTTCGTTTTTTCGCCAACCGGAGATAAATCGCCAAATAAACGAAATTTTTATTATTTTTTTACGAACGTTATAAGGAGGTTCCGCCGAAATTTTTTTTATAAACATATATAACTATATGAGAAGAACATTCTGTAATTTTTTCAGATTTTTCTGAGTATGCCCGTATGGAGACCTTCCTTGTCAGTTTATCTCGTGTATTTATAACAGATGTGTCGTGGCAACCATTTTCTTCATATTATTTAATTAATCATGGAACTGTTAACCACTTAACCCTTTAACGTTCATTGGTTTCGCCACGAAACCACAAAATTTTATTTCCGATACGCAACGCTGACACCGGTATTTTCATCTAAAAATATTCCTTTTATTTTGTATGCGAAAAATCACATTTTCTTAAAGTTAATGACTTACACCGGAATTTGAAAACATCTTTATTTTTAAATTAGAAAAAAGCCATTTTTCGCGCATTTAAGAAAAAAACAGATTCTTTTAGCAGAATTCCGGTGCCAATGTTGCGTTTCAGAATTAATATTAAGTGGTTTCAGAGATATACCACTGCTCCGCAGGGGGTTAGTGACAGAAACGCTTTTCAATAAAGAAATTTTTGCTTAATTATATCAGAAAAATTCCCGGATTAAATAATGTAAAATTTACAGTAAAAATTTACTGGAGAGAATAATAAATTATGATTTAAGATGATTTGCCAGTATGATTTATGGGCAAATATTGAATGGAAAAAACACGTAATCCATGTGGCGTACAGGCAAGTAAGAGAAATAACAATAATCCATTTTCCGTTCTAAATATGCGAAATCTTAAGCCCAAAAATAATGTACAAATCGTGCGGTAAAAAGTCATTAAAATATACAATTATATACTATATAAAAGTTTGTCGAGTTCAAAACTGTTTAAATAATTTTAAATCTTAATGTATTGATGTGTATTTAACATATAAAATCACATGTGTAAATTGTTATTCTTGACAATATCAGACAAGTGTGTAAATGTAGAAAAAAAATATGCATTTAGACAAATGGCCGTGTTACACATAATTATAAGTAAGAATCGAATGAAAAAAAAATTTAGACCGAAATCGAATTATGGTAATTTTCCCATTTTTTCTCGAAATCAAAAATATCCAAAAATTGGTTTGAGTATTTAGCTCATACATAGGTATACATTATTTATAATTATTTATAACTTTAATCCAAAGTGGCTCTTTGCCTCTGAACTTTTTATTTTCATATATCATAAAATGCAATGAGTTCATCAGCCACACGTTATTTTTTAATTATACGAATTTTATCTCATTAAAAATGTTTCAAGTATACGTAACTCGAATGATTTTCGTAAATGATAATCTGTTATACTAGAAGTTTCTCAAAGAGTATTTGAAAAACTTCTGCATTTTCAAGCTAACATTTCACATTTGAAGCTTTTAATGTGCACATTGAAAGCGTTTTCTATGTTTAATACTATATCTATATCTTCCTGTATAATTTGCATTGAAGTCATATGTTGTTAATGTTTAAATACTTTAAGTATCTATTTTTTTAAACTTACTTCTTTCAGACTTTTCAAATAAAATTAGCATTTCCCGAATATATATATATATATATATATATATATATATATATATATATATATATATATATATATGGACGTAATTAGTTATTGACCCATGACGTAATTAGTTATTCGCATTTCAAATTTTAGTTTTACAGGTATGTCTTTAAAAAAAAGTCATTTAACAAGATGGTTATATCTACAAAAAATATTAATATGAAAAAATTACAGATTGACAAAGAAAAACTTTTTATCCTCTATAACACTTTTTATTTTTTAAGAAGATGTGAATTTAATACGTTTAATACTAACTAAACTTAAAAAAAGGAAAAAAAGGAGGTAAAAAAATTTAACACATTCAAAAAAATAAATTATGTTTTATCTAATAAACTCTAACTATAAAATATTATTTACAAAAAAGAAACTATATGATCCATTTTAACTTGAATTGTTTTGAAACTGACAAAAATAAAAGCTAATATAGAACTTATAGAATTATATAAGAGGAAACCATTTAACAGAAAAATATATAAATTTAACAGCATAGCAAATATTACAGCATAAATCCATTATAATAAATAAATAAAATTTCGTCACATAAATTGTCATATATCTCGAAAACGGCTGATTGTTGATCGCTAGTTCCATTATTCCCCACGATTTGATCTCTAAATAATACCGATCTTTTCAAAATCAGCGAGAGACAGTATTTGAACGCTCCTGAAAAGTCAACACATTATTAGTTTGCTACGTTATGGTTTGTATAATAGTCATGTTCCTATTTTGCTATACTAAATCGAGGTGTGTTGATGTGCTAATTGCTTTGGTCCTATTATTTCTAAATAGTAATCCTAATATAATTTAAACACATAATTGTATCAGTTTAATAAGATCTGCAATGTATTGTATTATTATGCTTTAACCTTCCTACCCTGTTCAAATTTTGCTTAACCTTGATAAAATCATTCCGCTACAGAATTGTTATTTAAAACAGTTTAATATATTTAATTGACTTCTCTGAATCTTTTACTTAATTTTCTTTATGAAAAAAGTTTTGGTTCGAATCGTTTAAAAGAAATTATGGCTATGGGTCGATTAAACCCATTCAGGGTATAGGGATGAGATTTCCGCTTTTTTGGACACCAGTATAATAACGGAGAAAATGCTTGTCTCTAAAATCACATAAATGTTCCGATTTAAAAGTATAGCATTTTCTCTAAGATTTTACTGGTGTGCAAAAAAACGGAAATCTCATCCCTGAAGGTAGAAAGGTTAATAGATTATTATTCATTTAAACATTTAGTTGCAAACGGTTTCTGTTTTTGCTACTATTATTTACAAGGAACAAAATTCACTTTATTGATTCGCAAAATTCTGTACCTCTACGAACTCTGTTCATTAAGTAACATTGAGTATAAAAAATTTCAATTAATTATTTCGAAAATACAACAGCACAACTGCTCATTGTGTTCAATGACGAGTCTTCAATATTGACACTTAAGTAAACGTCAATAAATAATTTTATTAGTATCATTTTTGTTGATTTTTTTTTCTATATTAGTTAATTGTTTAATGCAACTCGCGGTAAAATCTATCTTTTAAATAACAAAATTAAAATAAAATTAGGTGACACCAGAAAAAGTATTTACAGACATTAATACATTAAATATTTTGTTACCAGCTTCCCAGGTATCCATGTCGCTTCAAATCACAACATAAAGAAATTTTTAAGGAAACATGCGTATTTGGGGCGGAGCTATTCAGCTTCGAAATCCGAAGAATTTTAGTGATTTAGCTAGCAGACAATGTGTCAAAGGATGCATTTTCGATTTCATTAAACATATAGATCAGCGGTTCCCAAATTTTGTTGGTATGCGACCCACCTTTAAGTTAAAAAAAATTTGCGACCCACTTAATATAAGGGTGTAAATCTGTATGGAACTTGTTGTATTTACCTGTTTAAGCTATCGACCATCTTATCCACAAAAAAGGAAAATTTTAAATGTACAAAACATATACTATCAAGAAAAACAAGATATAATAATTCCGGTGTGAGGAAATGGCATAATAATTAAAACAACGCACAAACTACAAAGATAAATAATAATACGTTTAATTATTATCAAAAGAGTACATTATAGCCAGCGAAATTTCCGAAACCTTGTTTACTGATGAGGGTATTTATACAGGATTCACACACTACTTATATTTTTTAAGGACTCTGGCACCACTATGAAAAATAAGAAAATTTCTATTTAATTTTGAAACACAGAATGCTCAAACAACCCCTTCACTCATAGATTTTACTTTAAAAACATTCTTAAATTTTTATGGTAGAACTGTGCGAACTTTGTTACAGGGTGGTTTAAATTAAAGTATCCCTGTTTGCGACAACCTAGCGAGAGAAGCAGTGGATGAAATGCCTTCATATTTGGAAGGTATACATATCAGACCATGGGAAATTGAACGGCGCAATTTTTTTTAGTTCAAACAAATGCCACCAGGGGATAATAAGGTTTAAGATAAGAAAAAATGCAACGTGACCAAGGATGTTGGGGGCAAATTGTTGATCCCACCAATAATTTTTAATGATATTATTCGTTTAGGTTTTATTAGTATATGCTGCGAATAATTTTATTAGCGTTCTTATTAGGCGAAGAATACTAAAAACTTAGCGGTGGGAATATTAAATTTTACTGCATTTTTCTTATTTTAAACCGATTGCGGCACCTTTTTATCCCCTGGTGGCCTTTATCTGAACAAAAAAAATTTATTGAATCAATCAGTTTCCCATGGTCTGATATGTATATGCTCCAAATATAAAATTGTTTCATCCACTGCTTCTCTTGCTAGTGCGTCTCAAACAGGGATACTTTAATTTGAACCACCCTGTATATCACGGTTAAAGTTAATTAATTTTAATATTAAGTCACTTTGTGCATGCAGCTTGTTTCTATACTTTTTTTTCAAAAATAAGGAAAATAAAAAAACATGTTCACACATTCCGTCGTGTAGAGAACCTTTTCAAAGACTTCAAAGTTGATTTAGATATATGTGGATATTCCGCTGGTATATTTATCAAGATGAAATTTAAGTATTTTACCTTAAAATATTTACTGTTAAAATTGTTATGTTTTTTCAACAGAGGAAATAAATATATTTTTGTGACAAAACTTGATTGTTCCACCACCCACCAAAACACTCGCCGTGGGCCGTGACCGCTGTTTGGGTACCGCTGCTCTAGACATTGCTTCCTAACTTTTTCTTTTTCATGTACCCCGTTTTTATGCTTCTAATTTTATCGTACCCTATTTCTCATAAATACACACCCTTTTCTCCTCCATTCAACACTTTTTTTTCTCCTTAGTAAGCATATCATAGATTTATAATAATTCAATAGAAATAGTTTTTTTTTTCAGTATTAATCAATTATTTAGAAAAATTATTTATTAAGAATTTTAATTATTAAGAATTTTAACGAACAATGAAAAAAAGGATAAAAGTAGGCAGTAGTTTTTTTTTTCAGGAGTGGGGGTGGGGTGGAGAGGGCATAAATTGTATTAATCATTATTTCTTGTTGCTAAAGAGCAATAAATGGGCCAGAAAAAAAATTAAATGCTAATATAAAAAGTAAAATATTTTATATTTTTTGTATATTTGATCGGGGATTAAGAATGAAACAGAAAGGAAACATAAATTTGGAAGGTTATGGTAATAATTTGAATGATTATTTCACAAATAACGCGATACACAAGAAGTATTTCAGGATTCTTGTTTTTATCAGCTTTAGTTTGCTACTACTCAGCATCACTACACATGTTCTATAATTTCCCTTTCCCAATATCGTTGTCTCCCGTATCTTATCTGATTATAAAATTTTAAATATATATGTCATCATGTAATCTTATATACTCTGTAGAATTGTGTAGGAGAGCTGCGTATAGCCATAGACGTTTACTATCTAGCCATTTCCTTTTCTGAATGCTGTTTTAGAGATATTATATTTATAAATTTGATAAAATCTTCAGATATTTCATATATATAAATATCTAATATTAAATATTAATTTAAATATGTTCAAAACAATCATTTGTACTTTCTTTATATATCTTTACAAGAAAAAGCATTGGGTTTGTAAAAATTTTCAACTTACGGTTTTCGACGAATTTAACACATTGTATAGGTGAAATATACAAAAGAAAAAAAAACACTTATAGAACGGGTGTGTGTGCGTCTATAACTCTGTCTGTAAGTACAACAAACATTGTAGGAGCTCTATATCAAGAATTAATGCACATAATTTAATAACCATTTTAAATTCACTTAGTCCCAGATATAAATTTCGGTTGGTTAGCTTTTCATGTGAATCCTTCTACAGGTGGCGCTGTAATACAGTATTTTTCCCGATTGCCGTAATAACTCTATCTCAAGAACTAAAGCACGGATTTCCATCAAACTTCTGATTCATTTACTCCATGACATGGATTGACATTTCTGTAATTAAGTGTAAATCGCTCAATAGATGATGCTTCAAAGCAGCATTTTTTCGCAATTTGCGCAATAGCTTAATCTCGAGAACTAATGCACGGATTTTCATCACACTTCTGATTTAGTTAGTCCTTAACAAATATTGACGTTCTCTACATTTTTGAATAAATCGCTCAACATATGGTGCTACTATGCTGCAGTTTTATTACGATTTAAGCAGCAGTTATATCTCGAGAACTAATGCACGGGTTTTAATAAAAATTTATGTTTAAGTAATCTCTGATATTAATTAATGCTGATAAATTTTTGGTGTAAATCATTCAACATGTGGCATTGCAGTTCAGCATTTTGTACGAGTAACGCTATATAATGCACGAATTTCTATCAAACTTCAGATTCGCTTAGTTTTTTGTATGAATTGATGCGGTTTACATTTCGACGTAAAATGCTCATAAGGTGGCGCTACCATACCGCATTTTTCCCGATTTCTACAGTAATTCTATTCAACAATGAATTCAAGGATTTTCATTAACCTTAAGATTCATTTTTCATTAATTATGTTTACGTTTTGGTGTCAATCGTCCAACAAGTGGCACCGCTATGCTGGATTTTTCTAATTTCCGCAATGGAACTAATCTCTAGAGCTAATGCACGAATTTTTTTCAAACTTTAGCTTCAGATATACCTTGATAAATAGTATTGCTGATTATGTTTTGATGCAATTCAACCAATAAATGACACTTTTTTATGTTGCAGTATTCAGGATACCTGTATTAGTTTTATTTCAAGAACTAACGCATCATAACTTTAGTATCCTCACGATGAGCATATATTGTCATTTAGTTTTAACACTGTGGCGGCGGATTTAGAAATATTAACATGTCTGAGATAGAAGAATGTTTTTGGGATTGCCACATCCGAGACGTTTAAATTTCATTGATTCAAAGAGTAGAAAATTATCCTCCCCCCCCCCCCCAAAAGACAGCACAAACTTATAGATGAGGTAACACATTTGCAATAGCTCCTCTGAAAAATCAAATGGAAGTCCCTCCCCCCCCCCCCTGGTGAGGTATCACGGATTTAGAGAATGTTGTGACGTTATTATGCCGTAATTGGTCTTTATCGAGTGCCAATAATAACAAACCTCAATGTGTCGCTAAAATATTGAGTGAGTGATATATTTCTCAACAATGTTACTTATCTAAAATCGCGTAGTTCAAATGGCAATTAATTGCATTCGAATGGTAATTCTGTTTTTTATGACTGACTAAAGTTTATTATTCTGATTTTTTTTCACACTGACAGAATAACAAGACTTTCTGGAGTTTATTTGAAAAAAAAATCTACACCACAAAAATTAAACTGCAAATTATATCTATTGAAAACTAAATTACAGTGCTTCTGTATAAAATTTGTATCTATTTTCGTCACGTAACTAAGCATCCCAATTCGGAAGCTTAGACAAATGCAAAATAAAAAAAAAATAATTTTGCCTTCTTTTAACCCTTTAAAATTTGGCCTGCACAATTGCGTAAGGAAAAAGAAGAAACATTTTCCACTCATTATTATTATGCCATAAGTGAACGGCATCATTAAAAAACGCTATTCTTTTGTGATTTTTTAAAATTTAAATACATTAATTTTCGCATCTTAAAATTTTAAATTGGTGACAATTTTACATTTGTACAATTTGGCGGTTTCTATAATATAGGAAATTGGTCATCGAGATAATCAAATTGTACTTAATAAATTTATGTCCTAAGCTTTATTTTAGGAAGCAAAATTTTCTTCCGAAATCTCGAATCGTTTAATTTAATAGCTCTACATTTCAATACGTAAATTATTAGTATTCTATGGTCCAAATTTATCTTACTAAATCAAATATTACATCTAATGTGTTACTATGCCATAAATTAACGTCATCATTAAAATAACGCCAGTCTTTTGTGATTTAAAAAAATTAATTTGTTAATTTTCTTATTTTAAAGTATTAGAATGAAAACATTTTTCCATTTGTATAGTTTGGCTAATAGTTTGGCAATTCTCCTCTGCATTACTGCATCATCATTTATTTTGTTCCCTTAATTTAGACTAAAGTCGCGTATGTCCAAAATACAAAGCAATGATAATTTTTTTTTTAATAAATTGTTATTATGCCAAAACTAGTTATTGAAATACCTTAATAACACGTTTCTGACTCATTTTTCCATTTACAAGTATGGTTGTTACCATAAAGTACAATGCATCACCATATTTATATGATACTATACAATTTTTATATATGATACATATTTTATATCATTCACATTATTTCAATATAAGATCAATACACTCAAATTTTATATGTACAATTTGTTAGGAAGGATTGCATTTTTCACAATTTATAATAATTGCTGTTATTATTTTTTTATTCCTTATACATATTGAAAGATTAACTGTTATAAGAGATTTCTTTGTTTAACATTTGAATAACATTTGTATATTTAATATAACCTGTCCGCTAAATAAAAACCCAGTTTATCTGAAATTTGTGTCACTCTGATGACCGCGGAACCCATATTCGTCTATAAAATTTTGTTAGTAGTCAAATTTTACGAGTAATCCATTGTGTAAGCCTTATAAGCATTTTGTATATCTAAACTGCCAATCCTAAAGATATCCGTCCCGCTCCTGTTTAAGGCGGAATCTAACTAGCTACCATCGTTTTATATATGAATTATGTGCCCTGAAATATGTATTTTTAAGGCTGCTTAGTTCTTTAGTTCTCGATCCTATAGCATGCATTTAATTATGTTCTAATTTTTTTTTCTAACTTTAAAAACAAAAAGGGAGGGAAAAAATGCTACCACATTTATTTTTATTTATTTATTTAATCCTCCAAACACTATATTATGTATCCTTATTAATTATATAATCCTTACTACTATATCCTATCCCTATTAATATATATCCGTATTATTTTTGTATCATTATTATTAATGTATTTACTTCCAAACGTTTACAATTTGAAAACTCTCTTTCTCAGAGCAAAAACAATGAGAGTTCTTGTCCATGCTTGACTTGGCCAAGTAAACAAAATTCTTACGCCGGCAAAAGAACATGCAGTTAACATGCACAGCCCCAAACCCTCAACGTAGGATTGCCCCGCCCAAAGTTAAGAGTTATCCAAAAAAAAATTTGATCCATTCTCAGTGAAATTTACTCTTCTTTTAGTATATATGTGTATATATATCTGATATTATTACTCCAAACTATTTTTTTTTAATTAAGTTCCCTTTTTGCCTTTAAATATAAAGAAGTATTGTCTCACTCTGTCCTTCAAAAAAAAATCCACTTTTGAAAGAAGTAATTGCTAATATCATTGTTATAATTTTTATTTAAAAATTTTCAATGAATCTGACTATATAAGATATCTTTAAATTCACTCATTAATTAATCTTAAGAGGAACTGCGTTCATCCACCTTACTTTATATGAACTTGCATATCTACAATAATAATATTTTTTTACTCATTTATTATTATTACGATATAATTAAGAACGAATCTCTTAACAATACAACACATTTTAACCTGCAATATCTCCCTTAGTACTGTAATATCCTTAGGAAAAGGGAAAAAAACTACTTTTTTTTTAAACTTTTTTGTGACAGTCCTGTACAAGCTGACCCTCCGTAACCTATATACCTCAAATAAGCTTAACAGGGCAGATGCTGGGCAGATCTGGACTCCTGTAACGGAAATTCTTAATTAAATATGCCAGCACACCCTAAACCCCCTATGTGAATTAGGTAACTAGCCACTTAATTTTAATTAAAAAATTGGCAAATGACACCAAGAAATTAGTAAAATTTTCCTTTTGTAATGAAAGTACAAACTAGAGGATTTATATTTTCTAAGAAATTCGTTTTACTATTCTGGTGTCAGTCAATTATTTCATCATTTTAGGAACAGAAATCTTATGCCCTTGAAAGGGTTAACCTTCTCTTCAATTGCGTGAACCAGTTCATCAGTAACCAAAGACTGTGGCACACACTTCGTTCTTCGACGTCACGTCCTTCATTAAACTGTCAGACCCATCTTCTAACCAGTGAATCACTCATAGCATTTTGTCCGTAAACCTCGCAGATTTGCCGATAAATTTCACTTGGTTTAACTTTCTTTGCATTGAGAAAACGAATCACAGATCTGATATCACAAGCGGCGGCATTTTCAATTAAAGCTGACATTCTAAAGAAGCATTACTAATTACACGTCGGCAGCAGCGATCTGAAAATGGCCTACATTTCCTCTCTTTCAGTCGGAGTTTCTGCCGCGCATGCTCGGTACTGCGATCGCAACACAGCAGTGGATAAAAATAGAAACGGAACTTACTTTGTGGACATACCTAGTAGATTCCCGTTTAAAATGCATTAAACATTTTAAAAATAATTCTTTTTTCAACCAGAAAAAAATATTATAAACGTAGTTATTTGTTAAATATTAATTGCAATCAAGTATAATTGTAAAATAAGTAATTGATATACTATAATGTGAAAATATGTATATATATGACCTACGTTAGTTAAAAAGATATTTAAATATGTTAACATTCAAAGTTTGTTTATAAATGTAATTTTTATATATTTGTGAATTTCCATAACGATGAGAACGCTTTACTTATACAAAGATGTATTTAGTTTCTTAAATAAGCTGAAATATTTAATAAATTTATCATATTGCTACTAATCATAGGACTGTTAGAGTGAAAAATATCGAAGCCGGGTATCGAACCCGGAACCATTGGAATAGTGCTCTACTATTTAACTTAGAAGGACGATGCTCCGCTTGTCATTTGTCACGCAGCCTTACCAACATATGTCATCGAGAGATGAGAAACTGATCATTGTCCTCGTAACTTAAATGGTAGAGCATTTTTCACGCGGTTGATCCTGTGGTTAGTTAGCAATGTGATAAATTACTTATTAAATATTCTATAACTATAATTTAAAGCGTACTTTCACTGTTGAAAATTATTTGAAGAATTAAGATTAGAAAAGCTCAGGCATGCTTCTTTTTCATAGCATTATTTTTGGATAGTAGAGTTCGCCTTATTTAATTTATTAATTTGTCGAGGGAGAAATTACTATTTAAAAGAAATTACTCTCAAAAATATGCTGCGTTACACGTTGTAAGCTAATCATGAAATCCAAATTGTCAGAAAAGTTATTAGAAAATAGGATCTAAACAATTTCAATGAAAATTTCCCTTACCTGTCGCCATACCGATTTATGCCAATACTTCATTTAATGGAAGATTAATGGAAGATTACTTCTTTATATTCTAAAAAGATTTTGTTTATCAGAAAGTTTGTATTCAAATCAGCATCAGTGAAAGAAGGTGCGATTATATGTTTTGATACATTAGAAAGAGAATCTTATGTTTCACATTTTATAGAGGCATCTACATTAATGATTTTGAAAACGCATGTGAAATGCCTTGCATTTTCAAAATAATGCACAGGTGTCTGCGTCATATGAAAGCAGAATATAAAAGAATTCGTAAACAAATATCTAAAGAAACTATTAGCCGCTTAGCATGCTTCATTCATAAAAATTCCTAGTCTATACCCATTTCTAAAATTCAACGAAGTTTGTTAATACTGACATCTTACAAAATAGAGGAGCGTTGCAACGTAAAACATTTTTATATAATTTTTGAAATCTAACTTAAATCTCTTATCTCATAATCCTACTTTTTTTTTCTCGATGACTTCCTTATACTAAGTATTCGGTAAAACAGACTCGACATATTCGTCGGGGGTTAATCATCATTATTCCTTGACATAATTTGAGTTTAAAAAAAGCGACAAATCAGCGAAACAACTTTCTTAAAACACTTTTTTAACTTCAGGATAGATCTTTCTAATTTTTCTGTAGTAACTGCTATTGCTAATTAGCAGTTCCGTCGATAAATAAATTCTACACGTTGTTTACTAATTAACAATGTATGTTTTTTTTTTTATATTTTGGCTTTTCTAACTGTTTAAAGGCACAGTTAGGTAGCTCGACTAGACAATACAAAGACTTAGACAGAATAATTAGTCGCCATTTAAATTTAATTTATTTTCTGTGATACTTTTACTGGTGCAGGTTTAGTTTTTTTTAATGTACTAAGGTAATAATTTACGATTTTTTATTTTTTTGTCTAAAGATTTCCATTATAGACGAAGATAACTTTTTTTTTTACTTTACTTGAAAACAGTGATAATAAAAAAATCACCAAATCCCATATAGACATCTGGTGTAAGGAATCTACTCTACCTTTTTTTTTTGGGGGGGGGGGGGGTCCTATTCTATGTTGTTGAAGATTATTCATTGAAAGGCAGACACCATTCACTATTTGTCATCGCACTGCTTCATTTATATCTGGGTTTTAAATTTGTAATAATTCATCCCTCTTCTTAAAGTCTTTGATAAGTTGATAAATCTAGATCATTAGATTACTAACCTTTTCTGGACATCGCCCCTTTAGAAGAGAAAAAAAGGCACACGTCCCCCTTTTCTATAATTTTTAATTATAGAAAATGTTTAAATATTGTGGCATATATCTATATTTTATTTATCTATCTATATATTAAGAACCCTAAAGAAGAAGTTATTTAAAACGACCATTAAATGCAGTTAAAAATGGTTTATTAAAAATTAAAAAAATAAATAAATAATAGAGGTTAGTAAGTTTTACAAATAGTTCATGTCGGATTCCAATTTTCTTAACACCAGTCACAAATTGTCCGGTTCAAAGATATCTGTTCCTTTTCTTAGACAGTAAATTAGCTACAGGAAGGAACTCACTCTCAGCCAAATCTGATGAAGGAAAAGCAGTAACAAATATATGTTCTCTCGCTCACATTCTAGTTACAGGGCTATATTGACTTTTGAATTTAGAACTCGTGGTATCCATTTCTGAGTTTTACTTTACTTCTCATTTGCTGAGAGTTCCACGATTTCCTCATCCAAATATGATGATACAGCTGTATATGCATTCGAAAAAGGATCTAAAAATAAACTCGGTACATTCATGTTTAAATATCAATGTTAAGAACTAACCAAATCTGAAATTTGGTGAGACTCCGAGCGTTTGCTCTTGAGATAAAGTTGTTGCAGAAATCGTGAAAAAGGCTGCATAGCAACACCACTAGTTGAGAAATTTTTAACAAAATGTAAACAGCATCCATTTATGCCAAGGACTAACAGAATCTGAATTTTGGTGAAAATCTGTGCAGATGTTCTTGAGGTAAAGCTGTTGCGAATGTCGTGAAAAAGAGAGCATAGAAGCGCCATCTGGTGAGCGATTTGCATCAGAAACTAATTAGCATCGATCTATATCTAAATATAAATTTTTAATGGATTCCGTGCATTAGTTGTTGATAGAAAGCGCCTATAAAATTTATGCCACATACAGACAGAAAGTCATAGACTCACAAACAGATATTTTGTAACAGCTTATTTTTTTCGAATCTCTGACCGCCTAAAACGTGTAAATCTGCCGAAAGCCTAAATTCGCAAATTTTCACGAATCCAGTTTTTTATTCTTGTAAAGATAAAATAAAATAAAAATAGGACGTATCTTTGTATTTTCTATCAGCACGCATTTCTTGAAATGCGCTTGTAGCCTAGACTTCATGGCTGCATTTGAAAAAACTTTTTGGCAAATTAAACACATAGGTAACGATTGGTTTGATTTAGAAAATAAAAAATATAAAAAATTTTCCTATTTAAGTTTAAATAAATTCTTTTAAACAAATTTATAAATTTAATGATATTTATCACTTTCTCTAAGAATTAAAAAATAATTGAACTGATTCAAATCACAGGCTCGTTTAAAAAACTCTGTACAGGCAAACTCTGTCTGTCACTTGCCATGCGAGTGATATCGATTTTCCGTGTTCCGCGGTGATATTTTGACATTCATGAAAGAATTGAAGTTACAATGTTTTTAGCTTGTAATAATAAAAATTTTTTCTCCGCTATTTTGGCCCTTCGTATTCCACGGTAATTTTTTTTACATTAGTAAAATTAATTCAATCCCCCCTCTTCAGACCATGATTTGTCTTTATAGATTTCCATTTAAAAGTACAGTTAAGGTTTTTTGTCACGGACCGGGCAATGCAGAGAAGATCAACCCTTTTCTTTACATTAGCTCCAAGATAGGGAGGTACGCCATGCTCCCCTGGAAGCCTACAGCGTCCACCTGTGTGTGTGTGGGGGGGGAGAAATACCACCTAAGTTGGGATTGGGAACCTATAAGCTAACGTTTAATAATAAATCAAAAGAATTTTCCGGTACGAATTAATTTTCGTAAACGGACACGATTTTCCGGATGACCCAATATGTTTCCACAAAATTTCGTATCTGTCTGATGAAAAGGAAAAAAAACAAGTCGTATGTAGCAATCACAAAACTTTCCTCTGCCTGATACATGTTGATAAATTAAAAATCGCTATCACACTGCAAAAATGAAATGGAAATTAATGCCCATCATGGGAATTCTAATTATATGAAATTCCGTGAACTAGTACTTGAGGTATGACATTTGCTAAAATCACGTAAACCATGCAAAATACATCATAGTAGAGCCACTTGTTGGGTGATTCACACCGACACCTAACATGCAACATCTAACTGAATTTGATGATTGATTAAAATCCATACATCATTTCTGGGGATAGAGCTATTGCGGAAACCACGAAAAGTGCAGAATAGCTTCACCACTTGTTGGACGTTATACACCAAAATACAAAAAACAACATGTCATATTAAGATCTGAATCTGTGTTACATTAAAGTCCTTTCATTAATTCTTGTGGTAGAAAGTTTGAGGAAATCGTAAAAAATGTAGCATGGCAGCGCCATCCTTTGCGTGATTTACACCAAAATGTAAATAAAAAACGACAATTCATATTAAGGACGAACGAAACCTGAAGTTTAATGAAAATCCGTGTATTAATCCTGGAGACTGAGTTCTTGCGTAAATCGTGAAACATTCTAAATAGCATCGCCACCTGTTGAGCAATTTACACCAAAAACTAGTCAGCACTAATTTTTATGGAATAGAATATAATGGAATTTATTTATTTATTTATTTATTTTTTTGTTAAATTCCGTGTATTAATTATTGAGATAAAATTAGCAAAATTTGTGTCACATACACACAAACAGACAGAGTTAGACATACAGAATGATAGACAGACGTTTTTTTAAGAACATATTTTTTTGTGTCTCTGACACGTAAATCCGTCGAAAATAGGAAATCAAAATTTTTCAGGAGTGAAATATTTTCTTCTTGAAAAAAAAAAAATAGAAGAAAGTAAAAAAAAAAAAAAAGAAAAAAAAATATTCTTCCACATGGGGGTAGTTTACTTACAACATATTCTTTTGACAGTTTAATAAATTTATTAAATTTATTAAAGTGTAAAATTAATAAACAAACATCATGGAGAATAGTACATTTTTCAGGTAACATTTACTTAAGTTATTTTCAAAGCACTTTGTTACTCTCGAAGAATATTAATCATTTTACATCAATAAAATTTATGCCATTGAAAATTCCTCGTTTATTATCTTCAAAGATTCGGAGTAATTTTTGTTTGTTAAATCTTGCTGATAGCGTCTCTTGCTGATTGACGTATTTTGATTAATTAACATGTTGATGAAAATATACCTAGTATAAAATGATTTTCAAAAATTTACAGCATCCACAATTCTTTAGAGATATAAAATTGTGTTTAATGAACTTATGAAAATTTTTCATTTAACAAATAATTATCTTTAAAAAACATTGGAAAGACATCCGTTTTTAAATTGTTGAAATGCCGATAACACACCTTCTGTCCTTTAATTCTTGAAAGTTTATTAAATTTTTAAAGCTTTTATCTCAATTAGATAAGATTAGATCGATTAAGATATCTCGTTTATTTATATTTACCAAAAATTTTTACTAATATATACCAGGAAAAAGAAATAAAGAATTTTTCCTTATTCATGACAGTAATCTTGTATGAAAAGGGCGTTTATAGAAGACGGAAATTTCTATAATTTTTTTCTGGTGAGAGAGTGCCCCGTTAGTAATCAGGCTCTGCCTATGGATGATCATTTCTGGAACTGTGATTTAAACAGTTTTAAGAGTGTTTTAGTTTGAACTAAATTTTAGCTAAATATTGGCATGTAATAAAGGTACAAAGTAAACTACAGGGCTAAACAAAAGTTTTCAAGTATGTTTCCATATATTAGTATAAATTGCTGAAAGAGAAATTTCAACCTGTTAGGTGTTTCCTTGCTAAACTAAATTTCCGCATTATATAGTATATATATTAACCGACACACCAAATACAGGTCTGCGGAAAAGTATTGAAATACATATTTGGACTTTGGGCAGTAACACCTAGATTTCAGGAAATGTTGGAAAGTGTTTCATAACTTGTTACAATTTTTACTAGTTAGAATTATAGTTAAAGCCGTCGCCAGGTTATTAAAATTAAATAACATTATATGTAAATTGTCCGCTAGAGTTATTTTTTTTCCAACCGAGCTTTTTATAAAAATTTGGAAACATAAAAAAATCCCCAACGGCTAAATCTTGCGAATATAGTGGATGCAGAAGAGTTCCTATCCTAATTCATAGATTTTTTAAATGGCGACGGACACAGCTATGCACCCATGCATTGCCTTGATGAAAGAAAATTTGATTTTACCTAATTGCTTTCTTTCAGTTAATTGGCAAAATAATTGGTATTTTTTTTTCTAAAAATCATAATTTTAAAGAATGGATGAGCAGCAGTAGCATTCTCACACCACTAAAATATTAAAATAATGTGTGTTTTACGTAATCTTTAAATATCTGCCTTTCAAGAATTTTGCTATTTCTTGAAAATTTTATATCGGCCGATTATTTACTCTAGGGATATAGGCCCTGAGTAGGAGTGTCCTTCGTGGTGTCTTTCTAAGGGAACCTAAACCGTATTTACGCAAGTTTCGAAAAAAAATACGAAAACTCCGAACGGTTAGGGCGACGGCCGCGATCGGGTTTGAATCCTGCACCTGCCGTCTATTAGTTGAGAGTTCAGAACTTCTCGCCACTGGTAGGGCCCATTTCTTAAAATAAGCTAGTGATTATCCGAACCTGCTTTAAAATATCTTATTATCTAGAATTTGTTTTGTAAAAATTTTAATTTTTTGTATCATTTTATTATATTGTTTAATATCCTTTATGAGACTGTAAAAATCAACATCTTTATGAAATATAAATAATAGATTAAATTACTTAAAATGTTTCTATTATTTTACTATCTTTAAATAACGTATTTTATTTTAGCAATCTAAATACCTAATATTACAATCTATTTTGAAGTAAAACTACATATTAAATCGGATATATGGCGTGCACGAAACAATAAAAAAAGCTATTTAATGTTTAAACAGTTTTTAAAACAATTAAAGGGTTTGTTAAGCTAAATTACAAGTGTACTACATCAGAAAAGCGTTTGCATCTTTATTACTATAATATGAACTCGGTATGGCACGTTTAATTAGTTTAAAAATTGTTTAAACATTAGAGTAACAAACCCTTTAATTATTTCAAAGTATTTTTTATAATAAATGAAACTGATTTCTAGTACTTATGTTTCAGAACAGTAGATGGATATTTAGAAAACTGTGTCCTAATGCACCTAATAGTCTAATACCTCATTTAGGATTGCCCTGGAGCAGAATAAAAATTTAATGTATTTTTTTTTAAGTGGCAGCAGTGGCAAATACTTAAAGCAACTGTTTCCCATTTTCACGTGAAAATTTGTTTTACAATTTCATTTGTGAAACGATAAACACTATAAAGTCACCAATAATAAAATAGCACTGAACAAATTTAACACAAGTATTTTGATAAAAAGAAAAAAGGAGTTGTGTTTAATGAATGGAATGGTAGTTTGCTGATCGCAATTAATACCCCCCCCCCCCCCCCAGTCAACAACATTATTTCAGAATGAGAAAACCAATATTATTATTTAAAAGTGAATTTGTGTTTACTATTTATTTACAGTGATTTTGAGTAGCACCGTGATAGAGGGGAAAGTATAGTAATTGAAAGTGAATGACATATACTATTAATTGGACTACTTCTGTTCATTTTTGGAGGTCATCTATACATAAATGTGAAATTTTAAACCTAGTTTTTTAATTTATTGTATTCATTTTTTATTGTTTAAGCTGAAATTTAAATATTCTGTCAAAATTACAAATATTTGGGATCAAAATTACAAGTATTTTATTCCAGAACTTATGACACTACAAATTTTCAAAATTTTAAAACTGTAATGCGAAATTCTGCACTTTTACGAACATTATTAATTTACTACTAAACAAAATATGTTAAAAATTCTTTCCTGATAATGTTGAAAATAATGCAACACAACTAAGCATTTTCAGACATGAAATGTCTTCAGCATTGACATTTAATTAGATATTATCAATAATTTTCATTTTGTCATCTTTGTTCAATTGTTCTGCATATGATTATTGCAAATGGCAATTTTCGAGAAAATTGAATTTTTAAATAGCAACATTAGCAAAATTCAGACATAAAGGCGGCATGTAAGTATAATAAACCACGAAACCGCGCGCATACAAAGGGGCCGAATATACTATATATATATATCTACCATAAATGCTGAAAATGACACTTAATTAGACAAATAGGTATTTTTTTTCCTGCGGTTGTTTTCGATGACTTTAGAGCAGAAGTTTAAAAAATAAATAAATGCTTTTCTTTCTTTTTTATGTCTTTTTTTAATGCCATAAATTTTTTAAAATATTTATTGCATGTAAAATATCTTCTGCAAAAATTGTAGAGCGAATTTCAAAACTTTGAGACCAACTTTTTGAGAAAGTAAGTTATGCGAGTTTTCACTTGGGAAGGGGGGGGGGTATTAAACTTAAACGAGAAATCAATGGCAGCAACTTTTTATTTTAAGGAAATTCATCGAAAAAAGATCCATCTGTGCTACAATCGCATATCAGTTAATTTTTTCAATGATGAACTAGCTAATAAATTTTGTACAATATGTTCATTATTAACCCTTTGCGGGGCAGGACAAATTCATTGCTTAAGTATTGAAATTAATGACTGACACCGGAATTTGAAAACAACTTTATTTGTAAATAAGAAAACGCTATATTTCACGCATTCAATAAACCGTAATTTTTTTTAACAAAATTCCGGTGCGAATGTGGCGTTTGGGAATTAAAATTAAATGGTATATCTATGAAACCACCGCCCCTCAAGGGGTTAAACACTTGGTTATTAATGTTTATTAACCACTTAACTGATCAATATTTTTGAAAAAAAAAAAAACTCTAAATAATGTCTATTTTTGCCATGCCTTTTCACAGAATTTTTAATCTTTTATCACAGGTTTTTTTTTTTTTTTTCAAAACAGACATTTTTGCCTAATTGAACCAGAAAAATGCTTGATTAAATAGTATAAAATTTACAATACAATTTTACTCGGGAAAATCATAAATTATGATTGGGATACATATGTCCATACGTGGTAAGAGGAAATCACATTTGGCAAAAACACGGTACCAGTATCACGTACAGGCAAAACAGGAATCGATTAAAGTATTACTGTATTAATCCTTTTCGGTTCGGTGTCATTACAAAGGATATCCAATTTTAATTTTACCGGCACCAAGAATATTTATTTAAAATTTTCCTTGCATAATATACCGGACAATAAGCAAGTCCATATTTTTAAATAAATTCGTTTATAAATTCGGGTGGAATAACATATTTCAAACAGATTTACTCGGCGCCGGAAAGTGTTAACACATCTGAGATAGAAGAAAGTTTTGAGATGTGTACAGACGGCTAGTTTTCCAAGGAATATAACCCCCTGGCTGCCCAGCAAAAGGGTAAAATTGTAATGTTGTTTTCTCCTTAATTTTTATAAAATATTAAAAAAAGATGTTTTTTCCAACCTGATACAAAATATGTTATTACGTAGTGGTAAATAATCTTTCAGAGTATTAAGCCTAACTTAATTTTTCAAAACTAGGTTTTATTTGTAGAATTATATTAATTTAAATATTGCTTATGTTGCAGTGAAACCTGCAGCTTAGTGTGCGAAAAAATCCGGTCGCGGCAGTCAGGAGGTAGAAAGAGATAATTAAAAAAAAAATAGTACATGGTGAGCATAAAATATAGAGCGCATGCTAAAGTTCTAGTAAGTAAAAATAAAACAAAATGATTGTACTTATCTGTTTAATGTCTCATTTCCAAGCACATTTCAAACAGTTTCATTTTAGACATTCAAGAAGTTGTAGACGAACTCCATATGTCGCAGGTAAAATATCGGGTTTCTACGTTGTGGAGTATCTCAGCCGTTACAATGATTCGTCGTTTTAGTCACTAATATCCCAAAAATTTGTTGCGTTCACCTTGTGTTTGAATAACCCTTCAAAGCAGAAAGTTGTGTCAGATGTCCGTGGAGTCCAAGGTATTAGGTCCACCTCATCCATCGTCTGGAAAATGTTTACTGCAAATAGAATTAAACCAATTCGCGACGCGAAAGAAACTTTTAACCCCTTAGAGATGAGCGACAAGTATACGTGCCTCAAAAAAGGCTTAAGAATCCTGGTTTATCCCCACCAGTAAAAATTTACTGTAAAATTTGCCTGATTAAATTTTCTCGATTTCAAAAGACATAAATTTCTGTTTTTAAAATTCGGTGAAAAAACATTAAAAATACCGTAAAAGGTTCCCGTCGCGGATAAATTAATGCTTTTTAAAAACAGATATTTGTGTCCTTTGAAATCGAGAAAATGCTCCCATTAAAAAAAGGCAAATTTTACAGTAAAATTTTACTGGTGGTGGTAAACAAGGATTATTAAGCCTTTTTTGATTCACGTATACGTGCTGCTCGTCCCCAAGGGGTTAACATTTATATTCCTGTGTGATGGTGCACAATCTTGCTGAAAATATATTTGTGGTTGAAAAACAAACCGTTTAACCCTTTAACGGACAAAGCATTTTCATTGATACGATGTTGAAATAAACAAATGACTCCGGCAACTGCGAACAAATATATTTATAAATAAGAAAAAGTGATTTTTAACATACATATTACAAAATTTATTTTTTTCCGCCATAATTATCCTTATATTATATTAATTCTCTTTTAACAATATTCCTTACTTAGTTCAACTTATTAAATTAAAATCCTGTTATTAGATCTAATCTATTAATCTTTATAGAAACGATATAAAATTTTAATTCGGCTTAAACAAATTTATTTCAATATGCGTAAATCTTTAAAATGGCTCTAAAAATAGTGTTAATTACTTTATTTCATAAAATTCTGATAAATTAACTTTTTCGCCTTTTTTATCAACCTTTTTTTTTAATCTTACTAAAATTATTCCGAAAACGTATAAATTCAAAATATCATTCTTATCAATAAAAGGCATAGCCGGATAAGATTGGAAGCATGCCTTTCAATCAAATTTCTTGATTTTTTTCCCAGGTGTGTCTGCATTTCTGACAATGTGTTTCCCCTATTATCATCTTTAAAATATTGATATTTTATTACATAAAAATGTTTTTTCGATTTTCTCAAAAACTACTGTACTGAATTACATGTGATTTATTGAGTTTATATAGACTTTAAAGATGCATAACTGTTAGATTCTGTATAATTTTCTGATTATATAAAGTGTGTAAAAAAGTGATCAAAATCTTTTGAAGAATAAAAATCACATCATACAGTTGTCGGAAAATTACCATTTTCTAGAAAAAATAAATCCTTATATGTGCACGCGTATTATATATAAATGCCGAAAGTTTGCATTGGGTACTGCATATAAATATTTACAAATATATATATATATATATAATTTATTAAAATTCATTTAATAGCGTTATTTGGACGAAGCTACGCAACTTCGAAATCCGAAGAATCTTTGAAACAAAGTCAACAGTTAATGTGTCTACTGATGTATTTTAGGTTTCATTAAGAGTATAGGTCATAATTTACAACTCTATCGATATTATTTTGATAGCGAAAACTGATGGTTTGTATCGAAGACGATACAAAAAAATATTTTTAGTTGGAAAACAACAACACTCTTCGATACCTAAATGTAACGACAATTACTGTATTTTTTTTTTTTTTTTTTTTTTTTTTTTAACGTTCTCACCATTTTTATTTAAGGGTAGGTATTGAAGGGTATTTAAATAGTTCAGATATTATTGTCGTTTCTTCTTTTTCGTTGTTCTTTTTAAATCGCAAATCAAACGTGAATATTATATAACTAGAATTGGAACCTAATGCGCTTTTTTTAATTTTAAGATATCACCAGGGGTGGATAATAATAATAAAAAGTTTAACCAAGATATATGGTAATCATATTTTTTCTAATAGCAGATTTCTGAGGCTATGCAATCCGAAAATAAATATTAGTGAAAAGTACATAATGTAAGTTAACCTTCCAACCCTGTTCAAATTTTACTTAATCTTAATAAAAACATTTCACACTAGAATTATTCTTTAAGACATTTTAATATATTTATTTCACTTATTTTCTGAATCTGTAATTTATTTTTCTTTATGAAAAAAGTTCTGATTCTAATAGAATAAAAGAAATTATAGGCATGGGTCGATTAGACCCATTTAGGGTAGGAAGGTTAAAAGAAAAGAAAAAGAAAGCTGACAGCACTGGATGATATTTTGTATTGAAAAATATAGTTTTATAATTTTGAACCGTTTAATGTTTGATGAGCTAAAAATGTTTTTTAAATAAATATAGCCTAAAAAGGCAGTGGAAAATTACTAGGAGCATTTTAAATATTGCAATGACATAGCTAATTTTTTGAGAGTATATTATAAACTTATATGCAAATACATAGTCGGGTTCAGTGCTGTAAGTCTCACTTTCAAGAACAGTGGCTTTTAGGGGAAAAAACAACTGACACTTGATAATGTATTACATAATTTTATACATAAAAATAAATATTTATCTTTTTTTCTCTAACCACAAATTTTTCACAAGAAACTTCCATTATAATCACATTTCGGATTATCTTTTTTAGATGACGTAGTAAGAAATATAAATCATTCATTACATTAAATCTGTTTCTGATCGCGGTGGTTAACCCTTTCCGGCGCAGACAAATTCTGTTCGTAAAATGAGAAATTGTTGACTGATACCGGAATTTACAAAAGACTTTTTTAGAAATTAAGAATTCCCTGATTTAAGCTGTCATTGTAAAAGTAAAATTTTACTAAAATATTATTGGTGCCGTTTGTAAGTTTGGAATTAAAATTAGGTGTTGCCGAAATGGTAACACTGCGCCGGAAAGGGTTAATTATTACTTAGACATATACATTTAACATGATGTTAAAAAAGGCCACATCGCTCGGTTGAAAAGCTTTACAGTACTAATTACAATTTCCCTTTATAAAAACTAATGGTGATTAAAATCATTTTCATTTAAATTGACTGTGATCACTGTTATTACATTTCGATATTGAGGAATGTAGTTTGTTCACATGCCAAAAATATTATTCCCTGATATTGTATGCGACACCACAATAAATTTTAATATCGAAACTGTATCGTCAGCGTTGAAAATGTTGCCCATGTGTTCATTCAAATTTAAAATACAGCTGTTCGGTGAGTGTAAAAGTTCTAAAAATTCCTTAGGTGTCGAGGATGTTAAGCTCCGCCCAAAATAACGCCTTTAAAAGAACTTTAATATGTTTACACATATTTTTGTAAATATTTATATGTAGTACCCAAAGTATTTTTTTTTCATTTATATATAATATGCTGGTACATTAATTTTTATATAAAAATGCTAATTTCTGAAAAACCATAAGATATAATTTTTATTTTTGTAAAATTTTTAATCGCCTTTTTCACACACTATTTGTGATAAGAAGATTATACAAAAATTCGCAGAAATTTCTGAAAATAAAATCTAACTTTTTAGATCGCGGTAAATATTTGGCACCAATTACTAAATTAAATTTCTGTGTCGAAAAAGAATTGTTTGATCCGCGGATTATACGCCGGAAATTACGGTATATAATAATTTAGAAAGAATTGGAAATTTTCGAAATTTTGTAACTGAAAACGAAATTTTGTGAGCTCTATTGCTCTTCAACGTCTACGTTTTCAACCATGTGTAAAGAATATCTGACCCTCCCCCCTCCCCCCACACTTACATTATCACCACCACAGTTTTTTTTCTTTATAATCATCTTGCATAACAAATCATTATTCTTACGTCGATTTAAATACTGCCACCAGTAGCACAATTAGAAATATTTGTAAAAAATATAATTAATTCAGTTATGTACTGTTAATCATAAAAAATGGATAATAAAATTAAGAAATAGAGCTGTCGATATATATGGATACCCCTGAATGAATATTGATAGAATATAAGTAACAATCTGTATATTTGTTGCATTTCTGCTATTGTATAAAATTTTCTTCTAGTTGTATAATCTAGCCGTCATACTGTAATACCTCTCTTGGTAACCCCTTGAGGCACATATTTTATGCGAATTCACCATAAAAACATAAAACACCCACTTATAAGCTAGAAATGATATTATATCCCTTATATATAGTTGAAACTGTGTCAGTAGGAAAATATTTAGCAATTATAATTATCGTAGTTACTAAAATCTGTTTTTCTCAGAATGAATATTTTCGTCGTTTTCATGATTTCAAAATGCTCCATGCGGAATTCTTTATGCCTTATTTTTCTGATTTTTTGTTTAAAAGGCTCTCTATGTATGTGTTAACAAATGTTACTAAAAATAAACTTTTTTAGACGCATTTAATTTTTTAAAATTTCATTTATGGAATTTTTAATGATTTTTTAACGAAAAATACAAAAGAATTAAGTTAAAATCACTGTTTTAAATATTTTACAAGTAGTATGCTAAAAATACTTAGTAACATTTGTTAACACATACATAGAGAGCATTTTAAGCAAAAAATCAGAAAAATTGGGCATAAAGAATTTCGCATCGAGCCTTTTGAAGTATTGCCATTTTTCGTTAATTTAAAAAAAGAAAAATCTGTATCTCAAAAACTATTGAATATATTTTTTAAAAAATTGTGAAATAAGAGATATATATATACTATGAATTCCATTCCAGATATATTTCCAGAATTTTTTTTTAAAAAATTCATTAAAAAAAAAAATTAGTTTTGAGAGTCCACTGTACCCTTAAGTTCGCTTAGAAAGATCCCCACGAAGGGCAACCCCCCCAGGTCTATATCCTTCGAGTGTAATTAGCCGTCACAAAATAAACCTAAAAACCTAGCTTATTCGTACTCTGCAATTTATTTTCTGTGCGAATATTGAAGTGGCTTTTGAAACTAAAGCTCAGAGATATTTTCCTCTCTCTTTTCTGAAATCTTTGCCTTTTCGGAGACAAATCATTATTTTTTAATAAAATCAAATCATTTACATTAAATTTAATCACAGTGAAGAGTAAAATTAAAGACGGTCTTTAAAAATCTGAAAATAATCTAAAATTGAAAATATTTATTTTTCATAGTAGAATGTGTTACAGAAACTGCGTCATTGAGAGAATCGGAATTCATATCAGAAAATCTAACTAGTAAATTTCGGTTTATTCAATGTTAATATGTCTTTAATTAAATAAAAGAAATGTAATTATGTTAAGTTTCATGCAGCGTTGTCGCACTGGGGATTCTGTCCAATCACATTTCGGGGAATTTTCCAGGAACAAGTAGTTCTTGGTGAAATGTTTGGAGAATTTGTTTCATTAATTCACGCAAAGTTTACCATGAATCATTTAACAACACTTGATATATCATGAGTTTGATTTGGCTTTTGTAAAGAAAAGGAAATATAGAAATCAGAGATATTAGTCACTATTCTCGTGGGCTGCCTTGGGTTATCCCCAACTCCATTTTAACCTTGTTGCGGTAAATGCATTTAGGCCATAATTTTTTTTTATACCGGAATATGTAACTAGATCTTTAAATATAAAAAGATATTCTTGACTGCTCACTCTGTAACATTTTCCTTAGTTTCATGTGTTCAAGTAAAACGGATGAACTTTGTTCTCTGTTGTATTTTTCGCTAAAAGAAATTCGTCATGGAGTTTGCCCGGTGTATATGGGATATGTAAATAGATTAATAAATCTGTGACACTGATGGTAGCATACATGTGGAATTGAATGATTGTATTTTATTCAGAGAAGACATGACAGAGTCGAATCCTATGGAAAATATGCCAGCTTTAAAACCAGTTTCCTCAGAAATTACCAGACCAATTTTAGTGAAATTTGAAATCCATATTCACTGGATTAGGCTTAAGAGTTATTTCCATACGACAATTTTCAATTTTGCATTTTTTTTCTGAAACTAATTAAAGTTTTTAAAAACCTATTGCTACATATGATCTTATTTATATGCTCTACCACCAAGAAATCATTATCAAAATCACTCGAGTACTTTATGAGATATAGGACTACGACTTTTTAAATGGGATAAAAACTTAACTCACTTTTAACTTGTGTGACGTTCTTGCACAATTTTATCAAACACAGGATGTAAAGTATATATTTACATCCGGATAAAATTTATTTTCATAAAATAAACAGGGCTCCCAAATGGTCCGCGAACTGAAAACCAATATTTTTTAACAGAAAATTTCATAGTAGGTTTCTACAGCATTAGTGCTAAAAGCAAACTCCGAAATTGGTTTCTGCGTAATTTGTAAGAAAAATATAAAAAGAAAAATATTGATGTTCATTTGGCGGACCATTTGGGAGCCCTGAATAAATAAGTTAATGTTTTAACCTTTGTTGCTTCTATGACACTACCCATGAGTCATAGCCTGTCATAACCATGTGTCATAGATGTCTGGACCAGCATCTCTTATACAAATTTTATTCGGTTAGCACTTTGAACTTTAACAACATGTACATATTGTAATTTCTTTAATACTGCAATGAGAGTAGAATCTAAAAATTTAAATAAGTATGAAATATTAGCGTAAAAGATTTGTTAATGGGCGTGACGTCCGAGTCGCTGCATTCTTTTGAATTTTTACGACTATTTCTAATGGTAAGAAGAAACGGGCTTATCAATGGAATCAGGAAGATTCAAATAATTTTTTAAACCAATAAAACAAAAATCAAGTTTATATAAAAAAAAATCACTCATGGGTCGCATGAAACGGAAATCTTCCCAACGAACGCTACACTGGCTTTCCAAACGAACCAAGAAATTAGAGCTTTACTTTTTTCGACGGCGTACATCGAAACTGCAAAAATCTAACAGTACTGTACTGTAATTACTATACAGTACAGAAACTGTACAAAAATCTGTAAATAAACAAAAATCTTGACAAACGAACCTAATTTTGTTAGTTCAACTGCCTTCTGTACCGTATACTTTCATAATAATTTGATTTTATGTTTTTAAAGGAAAATCTCATCACTAGAATTTGGAGATAACAGTCCCACCTCATTCAGAAGACTGTACGTAATACGCAAGTTCCTCTCTGCCATAGAATCTTGTATTACAATAATTTTACATTTTGAAACGAAACTCTATCTATGTGAAACTAGAATTGAGAGTCCTGCTTTCTATGCCAGCATAATCATGGGTTTGCTTCTGCAAAAGAACAATGTTACTAGTGGGCTACTTTCTTTTAAATTTAGATTTCTGGATTGGCAACATTTTTTCGACATCATAAAATACGCCTTATTTACTAACTTATTAATGAAGGCAAAACCAAGGGGAATTTAACCATTTCAAAAAACAGGTGCCTATCGAGAAATTAAAATTAAAAATGCCGCCCATATGTAATACTGAAAATGAGCCACTGAGCTGTACGATTTTATATTTATTTAAGGAAAATTTTTCTAAACGAAATCAGGGGTACTTCTTATCCCCTTTGAGACGAACGTCTTAAACGCAGTTTTTAATCATTTATCGCCCTTTTTTTTTAAAGATATTTTTTTGTCTAATTAAATTGGGAAATTGCACGAATTAAATAAGACAAATTTTACACAGAATTGTACCGGTCAAAACAATCAAGGATTCTCAGCACCTTAAACGGCAAGCATATCGGTTGGTCGTTCCCAAAGGGTTACAGTAGTTTCTGTCCGTATATTCTTACATTGCTTCAACAGCCGTGAACAGCAGCGATCCATTGAAAAGTTCTGCGTCTTAAAATTAACCATCACATTATCTAGAAAGAATGTTACTATTTCTGTAAAATAATACTGGCAGCATTTATTAGAAAAGTTTTCCTCGTAGAATAAATTCCTCTACACACCCTAATGTAGTATCGCATAAACTAGTGATCGCATAACTTTTTTGCTAGAAAATTGTTTGCCACCAGAATATTTGAAAAGTGACGGTTGTTTTATTTAATAGCAAAAATTTCTGCCATTATTATAAGCAAAAGTATTCTGCAAGAAAATGGTAGTGTCCTGGTGGCTTGCGATCCACAGGTGATGCACTCCTAACATAAATTGTTCTGTTAATTCTGTTTAGAAAATAATAAAGAAATTTATAGCGACAATAAAATTTGCTTTGCATTTTGTTGAATTTTATAGCGTTAATAAACTCTGTTTTGAATTTGTTGAATTTTATATATATATATATAAACTTAGAAAATAGACTTGTTTAAAATGAAACTAATTTTTAGTACTGCTTTACAAACAGTATTATTTGCAATGGAATTTTTCATTAAATACCGCAATTTGAAAGAAAAGCAAAAATTAAAAAAAAAATCGATAAAAATACAGCACAATTTCCGTTTTGCAAATACGACGGCGTAAGTAAAGTAATAAAGTGAGTGCTATTCCAGAGAATTTGACGTCACTTTCTCTAGATAGAAATTTTCTATTTAGAAGTTTTTTAACTAGAAATTTTCTATTTATTATCTCAATGGAAGACTTATCAATAACCTTACTTAATTTCAGAATTTTTATTACAGTCGACTCTCGTTAATTCGAGCTCGTCGGGACCACAAGAAATGTTCGAATTATCCGAAGTTCGATTTATGGAAAATATGAAATGAAAACATGTTTAATATGGTACTATTACAAAGGAATTAATGTTATGATGTTTTTTTAATTTATTTCCTCTGTTATCATTAGAATATGACTTAATATTAAATTAGAAAGTATAAATACATAAACTAATTCAAAGATTAGAAACAAGCACAATGGAAGAAAAATTTAAAGCGTCACTGATGGACAGACGAGGCTCTAAGAATGTGGATATCAAATGCATTGTATTATATGTATACTCGTTCGGAATAATTTTCACAAAAATCAAAGAAAGAAAGTTATTCAAACGATCTGAAATCTGTGAGAAAGAAAAGAAAAATGAAAAATCGGAATTTCGTTAGTTTGAATTAAACGAAGTCAAGAGAAAATGAGTTCGAATTAATGAAAAATTTTAATATTCCCGGGACTTCATGTTTAGTTCGAATGAAGCGAAGATTCGAATTATCTGATTTCGAATTAACGAGAGTCGACTGTATTTATACGATCTATTAAAAAAGAGTTATCAAGCATTTTTGTAGAACTATACGTAACCTGAATATTCCTGCTTTCTTTTTTAGTATTAAGAGAACTAAATATTATGTTTCATTTCTCAAAAGGGGAAATTAAAAAATTAATTCCTTTAAAAGTAATTATGTATAGGTTTTTAACACTAAGATAACATGTATTGCAAATTCTTTTAACTATTGACTACTTAACTACAGAAAAAAATTATTACATTTGAGTGGAATTATTTTTACTTTTTCTATTTGATCCCTCCCTAAGTCCCTCTCAGTAAATCCGGTTTGAATACAAATGGAAGATAAACAAAACTGAAATCAACCTTTCTTATCTCATAGCCGCAGTTTGTATTTGTTAACAGTATAGAAAAAACTATGGTCAATTATAATTCTTAAGAAAGAAAGAGTCTAATAAAAGTTGTAAAAAGATTTGTTAATAAATAGAAATACTTGAATATAGTTTGAAATTCATTAGCACAAAATTTATTCAGAGTTATTCATTTATAATCTAGTTCAAAGTTGTTTATTCAGTCTTATTTATTCACACATTGTCTAATTGCATTTAAAATAACAAAAATGGTCACATTTTAAAACATAATTTTGACTACGTGGGAACAAATTCCATTTTTAAAGTAAATATAACCACAATTAAATACTATATTGCACTCTTTTTTTTAATGTAATGACAATGCTACATAAACTTCACTTTAAAAAAACATCAATGATAAACACTTTTAGACAAAGGGAATGCAATTAAAAAAGGAGATATAGAATCACAAGCATATATTCAATTTTTTTTAATTCACTACATAGTATGTCATTAGAAGTGGACAAGCTTTATTCCCGTGATTGAGCGACAACATGATTGCTGAAACAGCAAATGCTTTGAGTTCCAGTTCTTGAAGTATTACCAAATCACCAAGAGCTCTGTCTAGCAACACAGGTTGAAAAATTCAATTAATATACCTGCTGGCATTGTACTTTGAATTTGCTTTACGAAAATGTTTTTTATAAAAGAAACCATCTCCAAAGAAGTCTGTTATCTGCCTAAAACTTCAGCAGTGACGTTTATTGTTTTCTTAAACTTTTACAGAAAATTTTCTGGTTCCCCGGTGTTTGGAAGACACGATAGATCATTTCTACGATATCAGTCTATTTTGGCACATCTTTTGGATGAGATTTCCCTTTATAAAGTGTATCTTTTATTGTGAGTTTATAATGCGCCATCTCCCGTCAATATATGACGCAGAAATGACAAATGGATTTTTTTAGGAAAGTCTAAAAGGTTAAAAAAATACTTAGGAATGAAATTGATGCAAATTTGTGAAAATCTGGTTTTTATCGTTTAAAGTGCGCATTAATTAATATAAAAATTAATTAAAGAATTCAATGACAAACATTGGAGTTAGCTATATTCATAAATTTGGATAAATTCTCACTGGTAAAAGATACCTGCATCTTTTATTCGGTAGTGTTAGTGGGCTACTTTTTTAAAATTTGGACTTCTTGATTGGCACCAACTTTCTGAATCTCTAAAATTTCTCTTTTTTCCCTTAATTAATATGTCATTAGATAAACCTAATTTTACTAATGGCAAAATTTCTCTTCGTTATTCCTTAATTGATATTTCATTAAATAAATCGAATTTTACAATTTCAGGTAAATAGTGTAAATCAAGAAATCCAAAATTTAAAAAAGTAGCGCACTAGCTTTTATTAGTTCTATTTATGTAGGAATATAACAGAACAAGAGCAGAAACATTGATATGCTCTAATACATAAGCAAAATGGCCTAAATAATATATACTCGGAGACAACGGCTTGGTTAAGCTTATGAAAATGTGGCCCAAAATTACTGTCCACCTGTGAGCGATAATTCCTGGAAGCATGTTTTCATTTTTGATGTGTGTGTTTCAAAATTTTATTAACTTTTGCATTTTACGTGAAGTAAACTTCATGTTCCATTTTCTTTTATTGACGGAAATTAGTCAAGGGGAATTTTCAACTATGCTAAGAGTATTTTTTCCCCTAAATGCTGAAACGTAAAGCATAGTAGTAAATAAAAAGAATTATTACTTCTACTGTATATCACTGCCCCCTGAATAATTGGCTCGCGGTCTAACGTAATAATGGTTGAATTAGTCAAGTGTTTGTACAGTGCCTTGAATTTTAAAATGAACTATTTATAAAAGGATTCATAGCCTTATTTGTTACATTATTTTCTCAGAAAAAAAGCATGGAATACTTTTAGAAAACACTAGTATTTAAGTTCAGGTGACAAAATAAACTGTGAAAAAGAGTTGGCCTATGACAGCCACTTTACTTTTGTCACCATGTAGGCTTGGTATTCGCGAGACTACGTGCATAACATTAGAAACAATGGCAAACTGATGATACATATAAAGACGCGTAGTGTTAGTAGGTCTGCAGACACAAAAGTATAAAACAGCAGAATTATCAAGTCTCCGGCTTTTTAGATAAGAGCAATTTTATACAAGAGATGTTGTTTTATTTAATTGAAACCTATGGGTGATTGAAAAGTACCACATTTTCTAACGGGCAATAATGATGTGTAAAAGTATGTTTTGGCGACTTTTTAATAATCATATTTAATCATCTGATGCTTTCGCTTTGTAATCAATATCAGTTAGTTTGACGTGATATTTGTCTTCCTTTACTAATTCAGTGGAAATGCCTTTCTTTCATAAGGATTTTTTTATGCAAAAAAAAAAAAAAAAAAAAAAAAAATGAATTGCATGAAAATACAAAACACGTTCAATTCTACGAAAATGTTTGATTATTTTAATTTAACAAAAATATTTAAAATTCTGGGAATATCTAAGGCAATTTCTATTTAAATGATGAATAGAAAATTTATAATTTGAAAAGATAGTACACCATTGAAATTGTAAGGAGTATTTGCACATTTAATATCATTTGCTTGCGTTTCGAAACAAAAATCATTCTATATTTAATAAACATAATGTTATAATTACATTTTTTATTTTTAATTATATTTGTGATAGAAAAATTCCGTTGAATTCCATAGAAATATTTTTAAACACTACTCATTTAATCCTTAATAAGTCAAAAAATATTTCTTTATATAAAAATTCTTAAGTAACAAAACTTTCACTATCATAAAAAATATTCTTCCATACGTAGTAAACGAAATTTTCTTTAATAAAGAATATTTTAGCAGCTTGATTCTGCAATTGAATTAAATGAATAATATTATTCTAAAGATTCCACATAACTGTTAACTGTTCCTTTTTTACCACTATTTACGAATTTCTTTCATTTAACCACATTTATCATCATATATCTTCCATTTATGTAATTCAAAAATCCTGCATATCTACGTGCTAAATTAATAAACTTCCAAACTACCATTAAAAGTATTTAAAAAAATTCTGTTGAAAATAATGTTACTCAAATGTGCATTTGCTGAAGGGATTAATATTAACGTTTTAAGCAGGCATTAATAAGAATTCGTATTCGGGTCATTTTTGCATTCTGCATAGTAAAAAACTGCAAAAGCAATGTAGCGAGTGCTCGAAACACACTTAAAAAAACCGCACAGGCGAAACACAGTCAAAAAAGAGCTGAATATCAGTATTTTGTTAAAGAGAAATTCGCCTTCTTTAATCCCTTTATATTGTTTGATATATTTCCAATAAGAAATTAGTGCTACTAGTTTTCTCTCTTTTTTTTCTACTGTTCTTTCCCGACCACCCTTAACCCTAAAAAGGCAATTTACGCGAAACTTGATTTTTTAAGTATAAATATTAAAAAATAAGGTTAAATTAATACCGTAAAAAGTATCTAAAACTTTTAATAACTAAAATGTTTTTCGCCCATTAAGTTATTTCCCAGATACATTCTTTTATTGGAGGAGGGTGATTGAGTTTCCCTCAACCTTCATATATACTTAACTCTGTTTCTGTCTAAATTTTAAATATTTACCAAAAAAAAATTGTTAGTCTGTTAATGTTAACTAACTTCACATTTTTTTTTTCTAGTTGGGGTGTCCCTTTGGTAGCTTTTTCGTCCTTTGCTTCTCGAACATTACGAACATTTTAAGTTTTTCGATTTATTTATTTTTCTTCTTCTTTAATTTAAATTTTTCACTCTATTTTTTAATCTATGTTAGCTAATCTTATATATCTTAATTGTGGCTTGCCACAACTAAATATTATTTTTACTTTTCTTATGGCTCCCTAAGCCCTTGCAACACGGCTTGCTTTGTTAACCTGGTTATAAAGTTGTCTTTTCAACTAGGAGGTCCAATAACATGCTTACATTGTTCGCATTGTTCATTAATTTATGATTAACAGTCTTTTAAAATCCATCTTGT
Source organism: Maratus speculifer (assembly GCA_964019185.1). Classification (NCBI taxonomy): domain Eukaryota; kingdom Metazoa; phylum Arthropoda; class Arachnida; order Araneae; family Salticidae; genus Maratus; species Maratus speculifer. Next base: position 406,721,430 of record OZ025295.1, read on the forward strand.
TATCATGCTGTTCTCAATGGCGGCATGAAATAACAGTAAAGGAAAAGATGCTTGCCGAGAATGGCTTATTCTGTATTATACCAGCACAATTGCCGCCCCACGCAACACTAGGTATCAAATTAAACATTAAATAAATATATATATAACGTTATTGCTGTGAAAGTAATCATTTTAAAAATATATAGTTTCAAAATTACAGATTTTTACAACCTATTTTAGAATATAGATGTAAATATATATTTAAAATAAAAGAACAAACAAATATTGTACAGTAAAATAAAAATCTATTTAAACTATAAGTAATAAGTAATTTATACTCCTTCGCGATAGGCGGTTTTTACACAAATTTTATTCTTCCGGGACCGCATTAAAAAAAATAGTTACTTTTACTTAAATAATCACAAAACAAATGCTCTAATTAGTTAAAGGAAACATTAACATTTATTTCTTTACTGGTATCGATAATAAATTTTGTATGCACAGTTTGAAAGTCACATTAGATCAAGTCTGACGCCGCCGACTATTCTTATATTCATGTCGCACCAGTATTTTTCTAATATAAAATTTGAAATATATTTCTTTTGCAACGGCTGTGAAAGCCTGAGTTAATAATTATTGTTTAAAGAAAGTGATGCCAGATATAATAAAAAAAAATCGCCTGTGGCATCTCTGTATGTATGCATCCATGGTCCTGAATGCGTTAAAAAAGAATAGAAATATTTTATTCAATGTCAAAGTTGAAATGTGCGACACGTTAGTAGAGAAACATTCTAAATCGAAACATTTTCGATTTTTCATAGAAATGCGTAGAATTATTTGAGATTGAGATCTTTAACTATAGAAACAAGTTAGCCAATATAACTACAAAAATACTCTTTAAAACTGTGATACATTTATGCATAAAAAATTCAGTATTGTTATCTTTCTAATTTTAACCATGATTCATATGAGAATTTTTGTAACAGATTTAATATTAGAAATTTTGTAATATAAGCTGCAAATTTTCGTTTATATTTCAAAGGGAAATTTTATTAAAATTCTGGTCAGAAATCACCATTGCAGAAAAACATGTATTTTAGCTTCAAGAAGGTAACCACTTAACTTATACTTATTTTTGAAAAAAACTTTTGACCTCTTCGCGACGGGAGACTTTTATGAAATTTTTAATGTATTATCAGCGGTTTTTAAGAACAAAAATCTGTGCCTTATTGAATCGAGATATTGCTTCATTTAAATAAGGCAAATTTTACATTAAAATTTTACTGGTGGGGATAACGAAGCATAATTAAGTCTTTTTTGCGGCGCGTATACGTGTCGCTCGTCCCCAAGGGGTTAAATTATGCCCTTTTTTTCATGTCTTTTATAGGATTTTTGATCTGTTACCACCGGTTTTTCAAAACAAATATTTTTGCCTAATTGAATCAGAAAAATACTTTCCCTTTGCCTCTCAACAAATTACGGCGATTTTAAAAAGTAAAATTTGCTGTAAAATTTTTGTGGTACAAAAAAGCGTCAGATGTTGGAATCTCTGCATTGATGTTATATTTATATTTTGTTGTCTAGTTTATTGATGGATAAATGTTTTATTTTAATTATGAAGCACAAGCTGGAATCGATTCATGAGCGATTTGTACTAATTTAAGAGCAAAAATAATGATTTTTGAATCAAATTTATTTAAAAAACAATAGAAACTGAACGATTAAATATAACGTTTTCAATTAAATTGCGATGTAGATTTAAAATGATTTGTATTTGAAGGTAAATTTTTTACCTATTCGACGGTGTAAATTGTTGCTTATAAACATAGATAGTCTGACAAATATCTGAATTGTTTTGTGCAGTCCTGTATATGACCTGTAGATTTGTGTACATTACGGACTATGTTAACCGTTATCTCACTTAAACGTATATAGTGCAGTTAAAAATTCATTTTCAAGAACTTCGGTGAATTAACGGAAAGACCTATATTTTACTTAAATATTCAGTGATCTTTAAGGGTAATGTAGGCCTCAAATATTATGTACATGGTTATTTATATGTTAAATCACACTGTCCTCCAATTAAATAAAATAATATTATATCTTAGATTATACTGGTGTAAAGAAAAGATGAGCAATCTCATCTCTGTATTTATATTTATATAAATCGATTTTGTTTCACTAAAAGACATCCATTTTTTCAAAGACACCGGAAAAAATATGGAGTAAGCATCATAGATAGTAAGTATTTGATTTCAAATTGACATTTCTTGTTTTTGTTTATTTGAACGTCAAGATAACTTGCTGTACTCGATAACAGCATGTAAATTTAAAAAAAAAGTGTTTTCTTTGACGCGTTACTTTTTCACAATAATGAGTCCAATACGCTTGAGTTCAGTTTTCATTATACGGCATTTTTGAGTTTAACCCATTCATGCCCACCGCCTTTTGCGCAAATTTTATTCGGTTGGCACCACTATTTTTAATAGAATTAAATTTAGTTCATTAATTACGAAAATGTTTCAATTAAATAAAATAAAGTTTGCTGTTCTTTTTTACCGGTGTCAAAAACAGTGCTACATGCACCTTTTGAAGCGTCCCTAAAAAGGGACGCTAGGCACTAATGGGTTAAAAGTAAACAGATTGTAAAATTTATCATTGTGATTAGCTTTACACACAATTTGTACATGTTTGCAATCTCAGCATCAACTTTGTATTAAAATTATATCCTGTAGGGTAATTAAACATAACCCTGAAAAAAAAATTCAGGTCTGATATTGGGCCTTTTACTTATTGTACTGTCATTTTAGATTTTAACACTAAATGACTTTTATTTAAATACGCGAATGTGCCACACAGATAATTAGTCCAACATTGAAAATTGGGTATACATTTATATTAGAATGTATTTATTATTATTACGTAACAAAAAAAATGGATCTGAAACTTATAATGTGTAACAGACCCAAAAATTTCACAGTAGCCAAGTCCCTGATTGTTTGGAGGCCAGTATTTTAATACAGAAAATATTGTTTTACTTAGTTAGAACATTTTGGTAATTTAAAAGCAAAAAGCATTTTTTTTTTCTAAAGTTATACTGATAAACCTGTATAAAAACCCGGAGACATGGCAATTCTGCAATTTAAATTTGTACTTTTATTGCTTATCATTTACACTTAATAAACATCGAAATAATAGGCTATTTCCATAAATATTGCCTCTAGACATAAGGAATAGGGTTAAGGTTACAGGGGGCAAATAAACCATGATTTCACCACGTGATTCTGGAGAATTCAGCTTCCAAAAGCTAAAGATTAATTTAATTAATGACCGAATCTTTGTAAAGGTGTTCATTTAAGTCCACACTTGCAGACAAAATTTTTCAACATCATATTTTAATGTCTAAAAATTTAAATATACATGTATTTCGCCTTTCCCTTTCCATGGGTCCAGTAGCTCCATTTTTATGGGGCAACTGGACAAGATGGGTCTATGTTCCACACACCTTTTTTTAATATAGTATACTAGGTCTTGTTTAAAATAGTGTAATAACTTAAAAATTTATACCAGGTAGATAATTTAAATTATCTATCAACTAAAGTGTGTTGTAAGGGAATCCTTTGCTATCAAGCTTTTATCAAGCTGTCTTATGTATTCCTCTTCATTTGTACCATAAAATTTTGAGATTTACACATCACACTTAAGAAATTTAAGTTAATATTCGCTGACATACTTTTTCAAAATTTTTATTATGTAAATTTAATAATATATTGTGTAATTTCATTTACTGCCATAAAAAATAATGATGTAATTATTTTCCCCAAATAAGAGAAACTCCAAAAGTTTATTTATAACTGTTGGAGTAATTGGATACTACACGGTAACTGGAACATTTATTTACATTTTGAACATAAAGTAAAAATTTATAAATACATTATAAAATTACTACATATTATAAAATTACTACATTACATACATTAAAATTACTATAAATACATTAAAAATACAATATAAATTTATAAAAAACTGATTGTTTAATAAAAGTACTAACCGATTTAAAAAAAAAAGACGAAAAAGTTTAGTGAAATGGACGTTGTTTTTAAAAAAAGAAACCTAAATCTTTGGAAATTCATAAAAGAAAAAGTCTGGCCTATGACTATGATAACACACATTGTTTTAACAACTAAAGATGGGGGTAAAATGTTCACAATAGCCAAAACTTAAAGGTAATCAACGGTTTTTTATAAAATAGCCCATGGCCCAGTTGCCCCAGCTTATCTTACTTCCAAATACAAAGTTGGGTGCAAAATTCGGCATAAAAAAAGGTGCACAATTTAATGACATAAGTCGCAACTCTATGAGAAAATGGTAAAACTAAATTTTTAAGTGACGCCAAGTAGAATAAAAATTTCTAATTGGGAAATTTGTCACTATTCTATTCCTGAACTAAACATAAAGAAATATATCTCGAGATCTTTAAAATTCGCAGACATATTAAAATCCAAAATTCGTGACTTACACTATTTATCCATGCCTCTGTGCTACGACTTCTTGACTCATTTTGAAGCACAATAAAGCTCATTCATAAATTGTCCGCCATTAAATGTCTAATAAGTGACTATTCCTTTGGGCATAAAATATCAGCGTATACATTTTAAATTAAACCTGCTTTGAAAATATGCTGGTGATCTGCACTAGAGATGAGATAGGTTAAGCCTGAGCCCGAGACGGACTCCGACTCCATTTTTATAACTTATATTATAATTTATCTTTGGGCTCGGGATCGTTCTTTCTCAAAAAGGAAATTTTATTTATTCTCGTACTCGTATAGAAACCCCCCCCCCCCTTAAGAATTCATTATTCCATTGCAAATCCTTTTATTTCTAAGGAAAGGTAAGGAAAGAGAAGGATATATATATATATATATATATATATATTTCAGTAGTAATAAGCATTTTTTAAAGAGATATAAAGCGAAGTATATATTTTTTTACGCGAATCAGCATTACTTAAGGTTTGCAGATTTTTAGACTTCTATTGTCTGCGAAGGTAATCAATCGCTCCTTATGCGGAAATAACGTTAATGATTTTACTCATTCTTTTTCTTGAAGTCTGCTCATTATGTAGCTCTGCTCATCATATTCACGATGTCACATCTATACGCATGTAGATGAAACTGGCAGATGTTATTATTCCTGATTTAAAGCAACCAAGCAGCGTTTTCTCTTTTTCTATAAAAGCATCGGAATATTTAGGTTACGGAGTCAGATTTTTAATTGAAGCTGATTTTCAAAGACATCGGATTTATGAAAGATTTACACTTTTTTAGGAAATAGAAAGACGTTGTTCGATTCTTTGAATTATAAATCGTAATTTTTGCAAATTGCATTCATTTACCGTAATTTTTTTTTTTTTTTTGTATTATCCGCGGATCAAACAATCATTTTTTGACCCAGAAATTTTTTTAAACAAAATGTACCTTGCTAGATCGCCGTAAATATCTTGAATGACTAAATAAAATTTCTGGGTCCAAAAAGAATTGTTTAATCCGTCGATAATACAAAAGAAATTACAGTATTCATAAAATGCTCTTCGTTTATGTGTCCATCAGAGTTACCTCCTTGTTACAGGAGAAAAATTGAAAACCCTTTTCAGGGAATTATATTTCTATTTGATACTAAATGTCTCTTTTGATAATATTGAAGGTACTTTTGTAAAATTAATTATGTGCTACGAGTTATCAGTTGTTAAAAAAGAGATCTATTACATTTAGAGCATCTTTTAAATATTACACAATTCTTTTTGTATTTTCTTTTCGTGTTGGGTGTCGGCTTGGACGGCCTCGGATTTAAAATCGTCGGGCTCGGTCAGCCCCGGGCTCTGAAAATTGAGCCCTAACCAATCTCTAGTGCATAGCATTTACAGGGACATACAAAAGATTTCAAATAGTATAAGATAGTATAGATTTCAAATAGTTTTGTATTGTATATATATCCGATGAAAGCTGATGGATGGATGAAATGCATTTTAATTACGATAGGCGCTTTTAGATTTCACTGAATCTATGCATATTATATGGTTTGTATAAATGCTATAGTTGATATACAGGGCTACACAAAAAACTAAAAAATATTACTGAATATAAGCGTAAATTACTCAAATGTGGTTTTAAAATAAGTTATGTAATTTTATGCTGAATTGCATTCAGTTTACTAAGGAAGTTTGTAGAATATAGATAAAATGTACCACCATCACCAGGACCACCCGTAGAATTGGATATATGGATGACTATTGATGATCATTTCTGGGAATATTATATCAGTAGATTTAAGAGTGCTTTAGTTTAAAATAAATATTAACTAAATACTGATATGTATTAAAGGTACTTGGTAAACTACAGGGCTGAACAAATGAGTAAAAATTGCTGAAAGAGAAATTTTAACCTGATAGATAATTTTTTCTTACTAAACTAAATTTTCCCATTATGTTGTATGTATATCAACCGAAAGATCAAATACAGGGCTGTTCAAAATTACTGGAATACATATTGAGCTATGGAGAGTGATAACATATTTCGTTGGATAGCGAAATTTTGTAAAAGATTTCAGCAAGTGTTGGAAAGTGTTTCATAATCTATGTTTAACGCATGATTTTTCTTAGTTGTTTACAAATTTTGCGATTATTTAAATACAAGATTAGTTTTTATAAAATGGTGGCGACAAATGATAAGAATGATAAGCAAACAAGGTATGCATACACTGACTGTGAGCCAACGCTCTTTTATCAATTTCTATCAATAAAAATATCTTGGAAAGCTTGGGTCAGCATCATTATTTCAAACAATCTTTTATGCAGTATCGTTGCTGAGAAATAACTATGATCGAAACTACAATACACTGCATAAGTAACGAAACTATTTTTCAAGTGTTTATTTCAGAAAAACAGTTAATACCGCAAAATGTAAGTAGCAAATTAAAACATAATCATAAAATCAAAAAAACATACAATTATACGAATGCATATTTCAATGCTAAAATAATAGTCCCAGTAACTAAGTCATTTGGCGGCTTAGATAAGTCGTAGGATTTTTCAATCTTTTCCTAGGTATGCCCGTACATCATCCATGCAGCGCAGTGATGGTAACTTGTGGGAAAATTCCCACATCTGTGGGAAAATAGAGCTGTGTGAGAAAAAGGGGAAACTTGAGGTTTTGTGGCGAATTTTGAGAATTTCCCGTTCCACTCTCATGAACGCGCTTTTTCCGTTTCTTTCTGCAAAACTTTTTAGAAAATCCATTTTTTCGACTTGTTTCTCATAACTCCTGGCGAATTGCATCGTAACTATTTCGCTGAATATTGCTGTTGCGTTCCATTGACTCTCGAAGCAGTAATGCAACTAAACTTCTCTAAGTTAATAGATCAGATTCAACCACGTGACTACAAAGTAGAGAAACCTTGGTGATTTTTCGAAGAGGAAAAAAACGGTCATGACGTCAGTCGGAACTATTCTATTCGATTTTCAGTTTCGCTCGCTCGCTTGCTTCAGAAAAGCGTAAAACGAAAACAGTTCATTAGTTTAAGATTTTAGTTCAAATTTTTCTAGAATGTGTATAGTGTAGAATCTCGAAAGTTACATTTTAGTGTTTTATAGCTATGGATTTGGATAAAGCAGAAGACTCGAATGTCGCGACAACAAAGGCGCCCATATGATCAATTTTAGGGGGGGGGATGTGTGAAAAATCAAAATTTCCCCCGCAAAGCTACCACATATTTTTGTAAATATTTAAGGTACTTTGCTTTTTTTCGCGACTTTTGAGTTCTCCCCCCCCCCCCGATTTTTTGGGGAAATATGCTTTTTTTCGCGATTCTTTTAAGAAATATGTGCTTGTTTCTACGAGTTTTTGATTAAATTTATATTTCTTTCCCAATTTTTTGACAAAAATTGCAATTTTTTCATGATTTTTGAACAAAATTAACATTTTTTTCGCGATACTTTGCCGAAAATAGTGTTTTTCCCCACGATTTTCGGTTTTTTCTATGCTTTTTGAACGAAATCAGAGATCTTTTTTGCGATTCTTTGACAAAATTAGATCTTTTCGCGATTCTTTGACGAAATTTTGTTTTTTCCGCAATTCATTGATGAAATGTGCGTTTCTCACGCTGTTATTTGACAACATTTGCGTTTATCTGCATTTCTTTAGCAAAAAAATAATCATTATTCTTACCTTAAGAATTTATTTTTATAATATGTTTATCCTTATATATATTATAAATGTGAAAGTGTGTCCGAAAAATTGGAATGAACTTGGCTTCAAAACGGATGGATTAATGTGTTTGAATCTTTGCATATGGATAGATTATAGGAGTGGGATGAACATAAGCTAATTTTTATTTATTTTATTCAAATATTTTCCTTAATAATTCAAAATTTAAATTTTTTTCATACAAAATCAATAGGCATTTTTCAGATAAAATTTAACCATTTTCCTTTTCTGTTGCCAAGAAAATAAAAAATTGGAATAATAATTTTTCAGCGGCAATGAATTTTTAATAAAAAACTTCCACGCGAAAAACTATAATAAAATAATTTAAAAGAAAATAAATATGACGTCATGTTTGAAATAAAAATAAAAGGTGTATTTTTTATAATATATTTAACAAGGATATTTGTTTAGTTAATGGGAATTTTTGTGTAAAATATGGCGACATAAATTAAAAGTAAAAAGAATGAAAAAGAATTATATTTTTAATAAAATAGTTATGAAAATATGACGTCATAGTTGAAATACAACAGGTACTTTATAGCAGTCGTTAAAAATACAAGGGGTATGAATATCAGTAGCTAATGGAGCGAGATAAATAATGACGTCATATTTAAAATGAATCAGAAATATTTTTTACTTATATTAATTAACTAGCAGTTACCCGTGACTTCGTTCACATAACATTTAAAGAAGAAATAATTGATCAATCAAGCAAAAAATTTCGGTGATGAAAAGCATGTGTAATTAACTTTTTATCGCGAATTTATGGTAAAAAAACTTTTGATAATCCCTATTTGCTTATTTGTTTGCTGGTCAAAATTTTCCTTTCAGCGATTAATACTAATAGATAGAAACATTCTTGAATTCTTTTATTCAGCCCTGTAGTTTTCCAAGTGCCTTTAATACACGAAGGTATCTTTCTAAACTTTATTTCAAACAAAAATGTTTCTTATTACTACCTAAATTACATTTTCAGAAATTATCATCCAAAGACAACCTTGTATCCAGTTCTTTGCGGGACCCTCTTTATCATTTTATATATATACTACAAACATTTCTTAGTTTACTAAATGCAGTTCAAAATAAAAATGCATATTTTATTTAAAAAACACCTTTAAGTAAATTACGCTCATATTAAGTAACCTTTCTGAGATCTTTTGTGTAACCCTATATATCTAAATTTAACTATTTATACTATTACCATTTATACTCTCCATTTAATATGCATACATTTAGCGAAACTTAAAAGCACATATCATAATTCAAAATGCATTTCATCCATGCAACAGTCATCATCCATGATATACAGTACTTCGGATAGAATATATAATATTTGAAATCTTTTGTGTGTCCCTGTAAATGCTATGCACTTCGTATTATGCATGAAATAACTTACATTAAGCCTCAGCAACATATATCAATTTGATTATACATGAAATCATTTACCATAATTAAAATATGTCGGAAACTGTTCCTCCCTTTATTCCAATGCAATGGAATTCTTCTGTCTGACCCTGTAAATGAATAGTAAGTGCCCTTTTCACTACATACTTTACAAAATGCATATTTTAGTGCACTTTGTAAATGCATATAAATTTGAATATGTTCTACAGTAACCTTTAAACGTTACCAGTAAACGTAACCAGTAAATCGTTAAATTTAATTAAAACGATTTTTCCCCATAATGCCGTAACATAAGGAAATTTTTTGACTATCCCTGTAAATAAACTAAGCATGGTAGAAACTTTATTTTCAATAGGTATTCGTGCTAGGTAAACGTTAAGAACGTCCAAAATTTTCATGGAAATCGGAGTATATTTACGAAAGTTAGAAAGCGACCAGACAGACAAACCGAAAGCATAATAAATTTTCAACTTTGTTCGAAAGTGTTAAAAAATCGAGCCAAAAATATATTAATCAGTGATTTTATTTTCCACCTTTTCCCCACAAAAAATTTCTTCCATTGATAATTATGAGTTTTGAATAAAAATATTCATTTGTATGTAATTTATAACTTATTAATTAGTATAAGTAAAAAATACTTCTGATTCATTTTAAATATGACGTCATTATTTATCTCGCTCCATTAGCTACTGATATTCATACCCCTTGTATTTTTAACGATTGCTATAAAGTACCTGTTTTATTTCAACTATGACGTCACATTTTCATGAGTGAACCATTTTATTAAAAATATAATTCTTTTTCATTCTTTTTACTTTTAATTTATGTCACCATATTTTACACAAAAATTCCCATTAACTAAACAAATATTCTTGTTAAATGTATTATAAAAAATACACCTTTTATTTTTATTTCAAACATGACGTCATATTTATTTTCTTTTAAATTATTTTATTATAGTTTTTCGCGTGGAAGTTTTCTATTAAAAATTCATTGCCGCTGAAAAATTATTACTCCAATTTTTTATTTTCTTGGCAACAGGAAAGGAAAATGGTTAAATTTTATCTGAAAAATGCTTATTGATTTTGTATGAAAAATAATTAAATTTTGAATTATTAAGGAAAATATTTGAATAAAATAAATAAAAATTACCCTATTATTTAATCCGGACTTCTAACTTTACGTCTGCAAAATTTCAAAGTAATCGGTTCAGTAGTTACGGTGTGAAAGCGGAACAAACAAACAAACAAACAAGCAAACAAACTCACTTTCCGATTTATAATATTAGTAAGGATAAGTTATAAGTTACATACAAATGAATATTTTTATTCAAAACTCATAATTAACAAGAAATTTTTTGTCGGGAAAAGGCGGAAAATAAAACTACTAATTATTATATTTTTGGCTCGATATTTTAACACTTTCGAACAAAGTTGAAAAGTTATTATGCTTTCGGTTTGTCTGTCTGTCTGGTCGCTTTCTAACTTTCGTAAGTATACTCCGATTTCCATGAAATTTTTGGACGTCCTTAACGTTTAACTAGCACGAATACCTGTTGAAAATAAAGTTCCTAACATGATTAGTTTATTTCAAAAATATGCATTAAAGTATTTAATTGCTATAAAGGACGTTAAATACTAATAAAAACATTAAAAGATCTTAATAATTTTACATGTTTCGATTGAATTTACTCAATCATCATCAGAAAAAAAGAAAATACAAATAAACACAAAGATCGAAAATGACAATAAACTATTATAAATGAAATTTAAAAATTTTTTTAAAAATAAAAATCACGCGCGTTATATTTTAATTATGTATCATGTTGTTTAATTTTTAAATTATTTAACAATTCAATCCAAATATTTGGGATTTGAAATGACAAGGTATCATTGCAGACCATTGAGCTTCTGACGTAAATTTCAATACTCTCTCTAATAAAAAGTTGCAAATAAAAGTCTGACCTATAAATTAATTTACTTTTATTAAACAAAATATCTATGTTTTCTATTTGATTTAGCCTAGATAATGCTGTTTTACCTCTATTAAATTAAAAAAAAAAAAATTAATAGAGGTAAAACAGCATTATCTAGGCTAAATCAAATAGAAAACATAGATATTTTGTTAATGAAAGTAAATTAATTTATAGGTCAGATTTTTATTTGCAGCTTTTTATTAGAGAGAGTATTGAAATTTACGTCAGAAGCTCAATGGTCTGCAATGATTCCTTGTCATTTCAAATCCCAAATATTTGGATTGAATTGTTAAATAATTTAAAAATTAAACAACATGATACATAATTAAAATATAACGCGCGTGATTTTTATTTTTTAAAAAATTTTTAAATTTCATTTATAATAGTTTATTGTCATTTTCGATCTTTGTGTTTATTTGTATTTTCTTTTTTTCTGATGATGATTGAGTAAATTCAATCGAAACATGTAAAATTATTAAGATCTTTTAATGTTTTTATTAGTATTTAACTTCCTTTATAGCAATTAAATACTTTAATGCATATTTTTGAAATATTTTTAATGGACGTATATGAAAACTTCTATTTATAAATAATGATTAGTTTATTTACAGGGATTGTCCAAAAATTTCCTTGCATTACGGCATTATGGAAAAAATCGTTTTAATTAAATTTAACGATGTTAAACCCTGTGAAACATATTCAAATTTACATGCATTTACAAAGTGCACTAAAATATGCATTTTGTAAAGTATGTAGTGAAAAGGACACGTATTATTCATTTACAGGGTTACACAGAAGAATTCCATTGCATAAGAATAAAAGGAGGAACAGTTTCGGACATATTTTAATTATGGTAAACGATTTCATGTATAATCAAATTGATATACGTTGCTGAGGCTGAATGTGAGTTATTTCATGCATAATACGAAGTGCATAGCATTTACAGGGACACACAAAAGATTTCAAATATTATATATTCTATTCGAAGTACTGTATAGTATGATGGATGATGACTGTTGCATGGATGAAATGCATTTTGAATTATGATATGTGCTTTTAAGTTTCGCTAAATGTATGCCTATTAAATGGAGAGTATAAATGATAATAGTATAAATAGTTAAATTTAGATATACAGGGTTACACAAAAGATCTCGGAAAGGTTACTGAATATGAGTGTAATTTACTTAAAGGTGGTTTTTAAATAAAATATGCATTTTTATTTTGAACTGCATTTAATAAACTTAGAAATGTTTGTAGTATATATAAAATGATATACAGGGTCCCGCAAAGAACTGGATACAAGGTTGTCTTCGGATGATAATTTCTGAAATGTAATTTAGGTAGTAATAAGAAATATTTTTGTTTGAACTAAATTTTAGAAAGATACTTTCGTGTATTAAAGGCACTTGGAAAACTACAAGGCTGAACAAAAGAATTCAAGAATGTTTCTATCTATTAGTATTAATCGCTGAAAGGAAAATTTTAACCAGCAAACAAATTAGCAAATAGGGATTTTCAGAAGTTTTTTACCATAAATTCGCGATAAAAAGTTAATTACACATGCTTTTCATCATCGAAATTTTTTGCTTGATTGATCAATTATTTCTTCTTTAAATGTTATGTGAACGAAGTCACGGGTAACTGCTAGTATTTATTAAATTACTTATGTTCTTCGATTGATTGAACGATTTTAATTTTGAAGAATCAAAATGAAAAGTAGTATAAAATATATTTTGATGATTTGCCGATAGAGGACAGCACTGCTGAATTTAACAGTGTGGGAAAAATTGAGCTCACGAGGGAAATTTTGAGGGGAAAATTGAGCTCATGTGGGAAATTTTGAGGGAAAATTTCAGTGACGAGGTTACCATCACTGATGCAGCGTGTTGTTCCCATTCATGAATTTCGCGTGCTGTGTACGTCCATCCATACTCTTATCATGATTTATTATTCTTACCATAAATTTTTATTGTAAATTTTGTATTATTTAATCCGAGCATTTTTTTTTATTTCAGTAGGCAAAAACTTTTGCTTTGAAAAACCGGTGATAAAAGATTAAAAATTCTGAAAAAGACATGGAAAAAGAGGCATTATTTGAAAGTTTTTTTTTCAAAAATATTGATCAATTAAGTGGTTAATACGTTGAGTTCCATTGCGATTGACACTAAACTTTCCTTTTACGTGACGTCAATCAGAGGTGACTGGCAGTGCAAAATATGGTATTATATAAATTTTAAATCCATTTTCAGTAATTACTTAAAACAATACAAACATTTTAGTTTTATATTGTACTTTTGACTGTGAGTCACCGGTGACTGACTCGGTCAAAAATGAAAAGTTCATTGTCAGTCACTGGTGACTGACACGGCACTTAACCGTGTTAATTAAAGGTCATATATGTCTTTATATCTTTACGTATACGATATACTCGCAGATTTTCTGAAGATAATTATAGAGCTGAGATGATAAAGGTGGTAAGGGACAAAAAAAATTAACGCAAATTACTCGCAGTTTTCTTAAAATAATTAAGGAGATGACACATTTTGTGAAAATAAGCTGTAAAGTTCTCAATATCTATTTACGTTTATTGTCAAATGCCAATTTTATCAATTAACCTCTTGAGAGGCGATGGGTATTTTTAATTCCACCTAATTTAAATGAGATTCTGACCAGAATCTTTTACCGAAATTTTATATTTTAATTTCTGCAGCTTAATGTTAAAACACTGCTTTTTTCATATTTTAAAACATATTTTTTTGTTTTTTCTGGTGAGAATTGAATATTAAATGTTAGAGTGTGAGAAATCATTATTGCTTACCCAAGAAGTAAAAATCTGCGTGAACATTCAGATTTTTCAAAGCGTAAGTCAACATACGGTACAGTACATTTGATTATCAACAATCATATCGTTTACTATGTTTCTTCTATTTTCCCAAATACAACCAATATCATCTGAATCCTTTAATTCAGTTAATCCCTTGAGAGACATATTATATCTCACCTAATTTTTACTTTCTTCTATCTTCAATAGAAGAAAGTGTTGTAATAGAAATTTTTTTCGACTTCCGGTTTTCGACGGATTTACACGTTTTAGGGATCAGAGATTCCAAAAAACCTATTTTTACAAAATGTCTATGTGTGTGTATAACACCATTCTACCATCAAAAAGTGTATGAAGTTATGCATAGAATTGAACCAATTTTTTTGTAAATGTTTTTGGACGTGGTAAGCAACTCCTACTTCAGTTTCGAAATATTCCGCCGGAAGGGGGCGCCGGAATCGCGATGTTTGTGCCATTTTCAAAATTGTACCGACAAAAAGTGTATGAAGTTATGCATAGAATTGAACCAAATTTTTTGTAAATGTTTTTGGCTGTGGCAAGCATGTCCTACTTCAGTTTTGAAATATTCCGCCGGAAGGGGGCGCCGCAATCGCGATGTTTGTGCCATTTTCAAAATGGTACCGACAAAAAGTATATGAAGTTACGCATCGAATTTAACCAAATTTTTTGTGTAAGTGTATGACTATGGCTAGTGGTACTCACTGAATTTGAAAAAAATCCGCCGGAAGGGGGCACCGCAATCTCGATTTTTGTGCCATTTTCAGAATTGTATCGACCAAAAGTATATGAAGTTACGCATCGAATTTAACCAAATTTTTTGTGTAAGTGGATGGGCATGGTTAGTTGGTTCCTCCCTGAATTTGAAAAAAATCCGCCAGAAGGGAGCGCTGCAATCGCGATTTTTGGGCCATTTTCAATATTGTACTGACCAAAAGTATATGAAATTATGCATTGAATTGAACCAAAATTTTTGTGCACGTGTATGGTTATGGCTAGTTGGTACTCATTGAATTTGAAAAAAATCCGCTGGAAGGGGGAGCTGCAATAGCGAATTTCATGCCAATTTCAATATTGCACCACATAAAAGAGTATGAAGTTAGTTCCAGAACTGAATTAAATTTTTTGCATATGATTATTTTTTGGTAAGGCAAATAGGATCTCCTTGAATTTGAAAAAAAAAATTGCCTATCGGCTCGTGCAGACACAGAAATTCGTTTTTACTCCTATTAATTGACTGAAGCAGAAATTTAAGATGAAAATCAAAGTTGGTATGATATTGAATTAAAATTATTAAAGCATTAAAATGAGTAACTATTTTTTTTAAATATTAAAATGTACGCATGAGATAGTAAAAAGTTTTGGGATTGGCATATCATACTAGTTATCAATATTTCCACAAAAAGTTTTTAATTGAATTTCACTTTCATAACTTAGATTGAGGAAAAAAATATTGTAAAACTGCTGTGGTTGCTTAATGAGAGGAAAAAAATTAAATTTTCCGGTGTGAGTTCAACATTCCAGAATCACAATGATATGCTTCGAAATGGTTTCAATGTGAGCTAAAGCCACCAACTAAAATTTAATGCTAAATCTCTATATTATTGGATCAATAAAAAATTAAAAATCTGTCTAGTACTTTATCTCCCATCAAAATGAAATACTGTGTGCCCCTATGTAATCCAATTTTAATTTTTAAATGGTAAATTTCTCATCTTCTATATATTAAAATATAACGTGATTTTATTTTCTACTATAGGGATGAGATTTCCGCTTTTTTGGACACCAGTATAATCTTAGAGAGAATATTGTTCTTTTAAATCACAAAAATGTTCTGATTAAATATTATAGTATTTTCTCTAAAATTTTACCGGTGTGCAAAAAAGCGGAAATCTCAGCTACTATCTTACGTAGTTCAAAATAATAGAATCCAGTTAAAGAAAAACTCCATTAAATATAGGATATACATAATAAAGTATTTTTGTGGCAATGGTTTCAGCAGGAGTTGTCCAAAATAATTCATTTCGAAGAGCACAGGCGTATTAGGCCAGAGACCCTAAGTTCGAATCTTGGATTGTAGAGTTTTAATTCAGTTTGAATAAATTTTCGTTGTATAATTTTCATGTTGTTTTTATTAAAATTATAATTATAGATATTGTTACTTATTTTAAAATTTATATTTTTATCCAGGGGATTCATCATAATTTCAAAAATTACGCACTGAAACTAAAGTTAGTCTCACCTTAGTACAAATGCATAACTTTTACTTAAAAAGTCAGGCGAGATTAAATTAGAAAAAAGCTATTTTTTTACAAATTTTGCATTCATTTTATTATTATTTCAATCAGGAATGACAAAAGAAAGAACTCTTTAAAACAGGCAAATTTAAATTTTCAGCAAATAAGAAATAACTCGTATCGAATAGTGTCACAAAGAAGCGTACCGTAATTTCGTGTAGATAAGCCGCAGCTCAAACAATTCATTTTCGACCCAGAAAATTCATTCAGTAATTTACTAAAAATATATATGACGATTCAAAATGTTACATTTTACCTTTGAAAATTTCTGGGTCGAAACAGAATTGTTTGAGCTGCGGCTTATCCACATGAAATTACGGTACTGAAAACTGTCGAATGTATTAACCCTTTCCGGCAAGGGCAAAATCTGTACGAAAATGAGAAATTATCGACTGACACCGGAATTCACAAACAGATTTTTTAAATACTTTGAATTCTTTAATTTAAGCTTTTATGGTAAAAGCAAAATTTTACTAAAATATTACTGGTATCGCTTGCAAGTTTGGAATTAAAATTAGATATCCCAGACCGGGCACAGTGTGCCGGAAAGGGTTAAGGGCTTTTTTCTGTTAAGTGGTATATATATGGTTTTATATTTGAAGAAATCTTTTATAGCTTAAAAAGAGATTTTATTTATGTTGTATTTTTAGAATGTATTTATATTGCAAAAATTGAACATTAAAAATCGTTTATAAATACTAAACTTCTACTTTAGACCGAGTTTCCATTTTCTAAAAAAAAAAATGTATACTTTGCTTTCACTTTCTTTTGAAAAAGTTTTAAGTGAAATCTTGCACTTTTGTTTCTATTGATTGTTTGTATGTTTTGGCTAGAAAAAATAAATTTTTTTCTAGTCAACTAAATTTAAATGTTGCTTTTCGTTACACTGTATTTGCTCAAAAAAATTTATATATCAGTATTTACTGATCTTTTTTACAATAAAATTGAACAGAAAAAAATAAACAAATCTACTAAATGAACTGGGAATAACTAATAAATAAATAAATAAATAAAATTACAGTTTTATTACATTCTCCCCACTCCTTACAAAATTACTGATAAGAATTTGTATTTAAAACCCCATAGAAGAGTCTGGATGTTTGAACCTGAAAATTTATAATTCTTCACGACATTTTTAGAAAAAAAATTATTAAATATTGGATGACCTCCATTTCTATTTTTAAAAAATGTTCGTAAAATTAACGTTAATTTACATTTTTTTTCACTATTTGATTCTAAAATTCACTTCATATCCTTTTGTTTGCCACAGTATATCTAATTTACAATTAATACTGTTAAAAATATTTTTTCCTACAACCAACTTAATTTTATTTTTTACAATAAAATTGATAAATTTATTCAATTTTTGAATAAAATGATAAAAGCGTAACTTTGTTTTGGGATTGTGTTTGTACTTTTACACTACATTTGCAAGTTAGGCGTTAATTTGACAGCTTTTCAGGGACAAACTACTTGTATTAAAAATTTTAGAAATAACTGGGTGTCACCAGTATTTACAAGAAGATTTATTTGTAAACAAGAAAGAGTATATTTTCTCGCACTGAATAAACGTGAAATTTTCATTAAAAATTTTGGGGGCCAGTACGGCAATTAGAGATTAAAATTATGTGATGTCTTTTAAATCAGAATGCTGTCACAAAGAAATGTATTGGAAACTGTGGAATCTGTTTAACACCTTCAGCGACAGGAGCCTTTTATGAAGTTTTTAATTTTCTTTCAGCGGCTTTTAAAAACAAAAACGATTAAATAATATATTTTTGCCTGCAACCAATTTTATGTTGCTTTTTACAATAGAAATTATAAATTCATTCATTTTTTTAAATGAAATTATAAAAGCGTGATTTTGTATTGGAATGGATTTTGTTTTTTTACACCAGGATTACTAGTTTAGTGTCGATTTTTAACCTTTTCATGGTCAAATTACTTGTATTCAAGAAAATGTTGAAATAATTGATTGAAACCAGTATTTAAAAGAAAATTTATTTGTAAATAAGTAAAACAGGGGTGCAAAAATCTAGGCGCCAGACGGTAGTCTCTCACCACTAAAATTTTAAAGTTTTTTTCGCTCAAAATTTAATAGCATTCTTGCAGGAATTTTACACGAAATATTAGACGAAGAAAAACGAAATAAATTTTGTGGTGAGAAACTGTCTGCTGGCGCCTAGATTTTTGCACCCCAGAAGTAAAAGTATATTTTCTCGTTCTGAATAACAGGGAAATTTCAATTCGGGTGCCAATGTGCAATTCGAAATTAAAATTACTAGTACACCGAACCCGGGTCCCCCGGTCACAAAGTAAAGGTGAAAAACTTTTTTTAAATTTAAAATTGGAAAGTCTAATAAATTTTTTCTTCGTAATAGGCTTTTTAAACTGCCAACTAATTCCAAATAGCAATTTTATATGAAACATATTATTTATGTAATCATATACAGTTTTAAAAATTATCGGTACTTCCGAATTAGGGGGGCCGTAGCTAAGGGGGCTCTATGGGCGACTCAGCCCCCTCCTAAAATATTTTGAGCCCCCCCTGGAAAAGATTCCAAGGTCACTCAATGAATTTCTGTTCCGAAAATTCAAATGAAATATTGTTTAAAAATCTAATTTAGTTTTGAAAGCTTTTCACAGTTTTGCAGAGTTGGTAAATTGTATCTAAAATAAGTGTTTTAACACTCCCTCATCCTATTTGTACCTATGAAGTAACATGATGGGCTATTTTGCACCAGTTATACACTCAAAACTTCATCATCATATACTTTTCTAAGCATAAAATGAAGTTATTTTAACAGTTTAATAAGAAACAGAGTACCTACAATATGATTATGCACTTATTTATCTTTCTGTGTCAGAGAGAGAGAAAGAAAAAACTATGTGCCCCCCTACATTCTCTTGAGCCCTCCCTATTGTTCACGCGTATTAGACGCAAGATAGCAATTATTAGCCAAATATTTCGCCAAAGAATAAAATTGCATTCTCAGTTTTTAAAAACAACTAAGAAAATATGACACCCAGATATTCTTTAAAATACATTTTTGTAAAGGTTAATTGATGTATCTTTTGCAAAGTATGTTTACAACGATTTAAAAGTTCACTAAATTCATACATAAAAACGAAATAAAACCAACAATATTCATCGGGTTTTATAGCCGACGATATATTGACATAACAGGTTTTTAATTACTATTTTTTTACAGTTGCTATGAAAAAATGACAACTAAAATATACAGTGATCTGTTATTTTCCATGGAGAAAAGAGATAGATGGAGGTGCAGTATGCAATTAAAACGGTTTGATGGGCGTTATTCTTCCAGTATAAGTCTCTCATTCGACCCAAACAAAACAATCACATGGAACAGAGACCGAATTTTTTAACATCATTTTTTCTCTAAATGAAAAAGATCTGAATATATTTTAGCATTATAAAATAGTATTTCATTGTATTATGAATTAAAATTTCATCGCTAAAAGTTTTTCTTTTTTGTGAAAGCACGCCGTTGTGTTTGATGCAATGCAGCGAATTTTAGAGTTACATTTTTGGCGTCACTTCCAGCCACTAAACTGCATCTCTATTTTTTTTTTCTTTTTCACTCTATGGCTATTTTTTCTCTTTTTCCCACATAAATGCGATACTCAAGTTGCCACCATTAGAGAAATTGAACCAAAAACTACAAAAAAATTAATATCTCAAAAACAAATTGAGATACATTTTTTTAACAAACGGCATTTAAAAGTGCATTTTTTTCTCTAAACGATGGTATAAAGATTGAAAACGTGCAATGTCTAGAAGTTTAAAAATTTACAATAGCGAAAATTGCAAAACCGAAATTTCATCGGAAAGTGTTGCCATTCAAAACATGACGTATGCGTTACGCACAGATACGTTTGGCCTTTATTATATAGATTTTATGCTATAGATGCATTTACTCCCTTCCCCCTTCAAGAAGTTAATGGAGCCACGAATAAAAAGGTAGAGACATTAAAGAGTATTGTCTATAAGTTGCCAGTGCAGTAACTGAGCAGGTTGTCACAAGTTCACACGGTTTTCCTTTGGTCGATCAGCAGTTCATGGTTACCGCCGCCGGTGAAAACTTCCAACAATAAATAGAAAGTTTGAATAGAAAGTCTTAGAAGAATAGAGAGTTGAATGAAAGTTTAAAGTTTGAATAGAAAGTTAAATAGAAAGTTTTGTTTTATTTTAGGGCCTATTTCATGTGAAATTTGACTCACAAATATGGTAAAAAAATTCTGTTTCTTTTTACTGGTATAATTTTGCCCAAGTATGATAATCTTTGCACTGACACTGACAGGACGTTGTCTTGGTTCTCACAATGTGGGGGGACTACTATCGATGAAGTAAATTCCCATCAGTAAAAATGAATTGATTGAAATTTTACTTTAATGAGGAAATTAAACAAAGAGAATTTGCTTACATATATTTACTGATGGAAGTTTGCCGCGGTAGTAATGAATTTCTGCAAAAGTGGTTATTGTTGAAGCTTCGTTGTTTTAAAGATATGTTAATTTCTCTTTCTTCAAATTCCTTGCAATTTTTATTCAGCAATTTCCGGCTCATAAGGGATATGATTAGCATTTTATGATTTATTTGATGCGAGATGTTAAGCGATCACATACAGTAACTATTTTCCCTTTAAAGTTTCCATTGCGAATTTGAAACTTCGGATTAAAATTAGAAGTAAAAGTGTCAAACTGTAACATTACATATTTATTTTCCAAGATATGTTTTCATAGATGCCAACATTTCTTAATTATTCCGGAGTCTGATCTAAGACGAATATGTTTTCAACCTGAAATTTTATTTAGCCACAAATTTCAAAATTAGATGGAAATTTACTTTGTAGAAGAAAGACACATTTTTTTCCAGTTTGTGCATGCATATCTTCAGTCAGATTCCGGAATAATTAAGAGATGTTGGCAATTATATGTTTTACAAACAGCAATGATGTCTTTCAATGTGCACTGGCTTTAACATTTTTTAAAGTAAATTTCCAACTAAACTTAGCTGTACATTTAATAAAAGAGAAATTAAAAGCTAAATTTGAAAAGTTTCTTCACTTCAACCGATTTGTGAATTTTCCCCCTCCCCCAGAAAATGGCTGCATGTTTTGGGATAATTCATTTAATAGAGGAAATGTAAAGTTACAGTTGAGATATTTAATGTTTTTTTTTCCAGAAATCTACGGAAAAATAGAATTCCCCTTGTTATTTGTGTAATGGTGAAAACGTGTTTCTAAAATATAATTATTTAATTTAAAAGGTGCCTTAGTGATTTTATTAAACTGGTTTTTTTTATGTTGCTGTATTTTTAAAACTGTTCTTTGATAAGATATAATTTATTTACAACCGCAAAGATTGGGTAAATAAATTTTGAGTAATCGAAATGACTGTAACTTTAAAGTAATAATAATGTAAAATAAAAACAACCCACAAGCCTCGAAATGATCCCAATATTCTACAAGGGAAATATATCACAAACTTTATTTAATAAATTTTATTTTATATTTTTTTCATTTTATCATGTGATAAAAGAAGCTTTACATTAAAAAAAGACACAGGAAATATTTTAAACTACTTTATGATAAAATAATAATTCGATTGAAAAGCATAAAATTCGCACTTAACAGTGACATCATCATATATGTGGGTTATCGTCTAGATTTTCGATGACGGGCGGAGAAATACGGATTTAATATTATGTGCCTTTGATGCCTCCATTTTCAAAATACATCTTTAAAATTAATGAAATTCGCGACTTTTGGTGATAACTTATGTAGTAATCCTATTGATCATTCTACGTTTTATGCTATTCGATAATTTTACGTTTAATTCCTTAGCCCCTTCAAGCGCTGTGTTGTTCACATTAACCTCTTAAGGGTGTATTTCGATTGAAACTGCTTATTTTCCGATTTATTTTTAAATACATTTTTGCCCTCATATGCATCAAACTGGCAAATTGTCTTATTTAGAAAGTACACAAGGTGGCGTGATTGCCGATTCTTTGATAAATGCAGAAAATATTGCAAAAAAGCAATCAAAAACAGCATTTTGAACCGATTTTTCCGAAGCGAAGATATGGGAACGAAAAAAAAGGTCATACTGAGAAGATATTTCTTTATAAATCAAATTCTAATGAATTGAACGTAAAATGACATCACACGGCACCTTATACGTCTCTTCAAAAATCCCCTCAGAAAGTTTCACGTTTCTACTTTTAAAAATATGTCTGAAATTGTATCGGAAATTTTCGAGCTGTTGAAGGTGGAAAAGCGTTTTTTCGAATACACTCTTAACGGGTTAGCAATAATATGTCTGTAATATTGATACTTATCAGAAAAATCGAAGCGTTTTATTTAAAAATTAGAAAATGCAGTTTTTCAACATTTTGCCGCGAAAGTTCAAAATGTAAAATTTCGTTAAAATATTCTGGTGAGAATCAGGTTTAAATTAGGTGGGATAAAATACATCCCACATCTCTCTGGGGGTTAATGCTGTGCTGCCATAGCACATGATAAACATAGATGTAGTATTTAATACTCATGACATTCAATATCAGGTTTAGACATTTTTTCCTTTGTAAAATTGCAGTTTGTCCTTCGTTTGCATCAAAAAATTCAGTGCAGTACCAGAAATAATGCATGGTATATGAGACTATAGGTAAGAAGGGACTTTAAGAGACCTCTTAAAGTAAAACTTTTTCTTTCGAAAGTTCCAGTGTGAACTTGAAATTTCGAATTAATATTAGAGACCAAGCTAGCAATCACGGGTTAGGATTCGAAACAGCAGTGGTCGAAGCATATAGGACAAATTTTATTGTTGGTACCAATATATTTTATCAATAATCTTCAAAAGACATTTTTATAACATTTGCAGTAGGACTATGTCATGAAGATTTTTGGTAAATGATATTGGTAAAAACAATAAAATTTACCCTATATGCTCCGACCCCTGGAAACGGGAATGCCTTTGCTGAAGTTGCCAGCGTTTTGCCAATTGAGCTACCCGGTATGAATACGAAGATTCGGATTAAAGTTAGAGGTCTAACTTGCAACTCTGACCCTCTGTATCTGAGGAAGAGAAATGCACAGATGTGGCTGTCACTTTTTTTCTTTTACTATTCGATGATTAATTGATTAGGTATAATTAGGATGAGCGAAGCGAATCCTCTACTAGGCTACACAAATTTTGTCGTACACGTTACGAAAAAAAAACTATTTAATATCTTGATTTGAAATTAAACATTGAAATAAATTGTGATTTGTAGATTTTCACAATACTATTTTTCTTATAAAAAATACTTTAAAAAATGTATTATTTTAGTGAATTTATTTTATTTGTGTTTCTATTACGGACGTATTTTTGCAAATAAAAAATGAAACGCGTATATTTTCAGAAGAAAAAATCTGGAGTAAGAGATTACAGATAGAATCATGGTTAAATAAATAAATAAAATATTATTGCATTATTCCGCAAAATATCTGGTAGTATTTCTCTAATGAAGAAATACTTTTGTTATCGTGCGCTTGTTTCTTTCAAATCATCACTTTTATTTTTAATTATGATATTAGATTAATATTAATATTATTCATTGATGAAGAAAATCCCGCGCCACCAGACCAGATGCCGCGAATAAGGGAGGTTAAATTTGAGAACTTCAGGCATACAACTTACGAAAATGGCTTCTTTCCGATTCCCCCAATAACTAAATTCTGGAGAAATGGAAATATAAATTACTCGAGAAAACAATTTCCTCTGTAATTAGCTTTTGCTGTTACAATTCATAATTCCAAGATTTAAGTTTAGATAAGGCAGTTGTAGTTACTAGGGATAAAGAGGCATCAGTTGGCTTAACATATGTAACGTTGTCTAGAATAAAAATACTTCAAGGTTTAGCATTCAATACAAATTTTTATCAGCAGATATTTTACAATATCAAAAATTCTCATATGCTAATATGCAGGAAAGAGAAGGAGTTAGAATGAAAAGTCTTACAGCTAATAATTATTAGTAACAACGAGAGCAGATTTCAAATGTTCTTCCAGAAAATAGAAATTTGAAGTAACTTTCTTCAAGATCTTTTCAAATATATTAGTCTAAGATAACTATCAAAAATTATTTAATTACAAAGATTGGAAACATATCTATTTGAAATCATTTGTGTAAAAACACAAGAGGCTATAGAAAATGTAAAAACATCTTTAAAAGAGCTTTTAGTTGAAAATTGAAAAAAAAAATTGTAAAATTTTGCTACATTTTTTATACCACTTACATTTCAAACTAAAAAAAATCTAGCAAATTTACGCTTATTTGTCTGAATGTACATTTCTAATATTAAAATTTGCCAAAACCTAAAAAAAAAAAAATTGCTTAATAAAAATGAGAAAATAATGTAAAAAAAAAAAAAAAAAAAAAAAAAATTGTTACATTGAAAGATTTATCCTGTGAAATATGCTTCGCGAATCCAAACGAATCTTGGCTTTTGCTAGTTTAGTTTTAGGTTTCTGTTTTTTACATTAATTTAAGATAAAAAAAAAACTACATTGGTGTCAAATAAATCATTGCTCTTTTAAGCGACAGAAACTTTGAGTATCATTCCTTTATGTGTTTATAGTTTTTTTAAACACGTCAGTATTTCGCTCGTAAAGATAACACTTTTTTTTTTTTTTTTTTTTTTTTTTTTTTGCGCCTCCCAGGCGCCTTATTAGTACGATAATGCAATGGCATTTAATAATATCAGAACCGTCTTTACAGTATCAGAAAAAAGGTATTTTATCCAGAAAAGCAATATCCGAGTCATAATGATACGTTTAGAAATTTCCAGTCTTTATATATTATCGTTAATTTTGTAAATACAAGCTATAAATCCCAAAATAACATTGAGTTATTTGATGATTACATAACTTCATTCGCAAGTATTGTGCACTATAAACCTGTAACTGCAGATAGATTGGACGTTTAACAAATATCGACTATGCATTTGTTTTTCTTATTTTCGATTTCCGTTTCAAAGAAAGGAAAAATGCCATTTTCTGAAACAACATAGATTTCAAATAATTTAAATAACTACAAAAAACATTTTGACATAATAAAAATAAATGTCACTTCAATATGCAGATAATGTCAGCGTACCATTTCCTTGTTTTTACTGTTGACAAATGGTTTTTAGCTCACAGGCTATCATAGCCTGAGAGCTTATGTGCCCGTCCGTTCTGTATGTTCGTTCGTATGTGCGTAACGCGATAACTCATGATAAAAATATCCGATCCTCTTAAAATTTTGTATGTAGGTATATCCTGACAAGGCGCTTCCCTGATTAGTTTTTGAAGTTCATTCGATATGTATAAGAGGGGGGAACGGGGGCTCATGCCCCCCTTTAATGGATGTAAATGGGTTTTTCATGCAGAATTAACAGTTTTTGTCCAAAATTTAGATATAGGATCATTCTGATGAGGCGATTCCGTGACTGGTATTATGTGTTCATTGAATAAGTATAAACAGGGGGAACGGGGGGCTCATGCCCCCCCCCCCTTAATTGATATAAACGGGATTTTCATGCAGAATTAACAGTTTTCGTTCAAAATTTAGATATAGGATCATTCTGATGAGGCGATACTGTGGCTGTTATTAGGTGTTCATTGAATAAGTATAAACAGGGGGAACGGGGGGCTCTTGCCCCCCTTAATTGATATAAACAGGATTTTCATGCAGAATTAACAGTTTTCGTTCAAAATTTAGATAAAGATAATTCGGATGAGGCGAGTCCATGGCTGTTATTAGGTGTTCATTGAATAAGTATAAACAGGGGGAACGGGGGGCTCATGCCCCCCCCCCTTAATTGATATAAACGGGATTTTCATGCAGAATTAACAGTTTTCGATCAAAATTTAAATATAGGATCATTCGGATAAGGCGATACCGTGGCTGTTATTAGGTGTTCATTGAATAAGTATAAACAGGGGGAACGGGGGGCTCATGCCCCTCCCCTTAATTGATATAAACGGGATTTTCATGCAGAATTAACAGTTTTCGTTCAAAATTTAGATATAGGATCATTCTGATGAGGCGAGTCCGTGGCTGTTATTAGGTGTTCATTGAATAAGTATAAACAGGGGGAACGGGTGTTCTAATGCCCCTCCCCTTAACTTGCATAAATGGATTTTTCAATCAGAATTGTCAGATTTCGTTCAAATCTCTGAATAGTTTTGGAAGTTTAATGGTTAAGTATAAAAATGGGGAATAACTCCTCTTAAATTATATAAATGCTAAATGGGTTTTTATTAAGAATTATCCGATTTGCTCTGAATTTTGGATATAGATTTTTTAATATGATAAAGCATGTACTTGATAGTTTAGGAAGTTGAATGATTAAGTATAAAAAAGGAGAAAGGGGAGAGCTGCTTCCCCTTCTTATTTTTTTTTTTTCGAACGGAATTAACGAAAATACAAGGAGTTATGTACAATTAGTATGCGTAGCCTGTGAGCTCAATGCCATCAGTTTAACTGGGCAATATTCTTTTTATTTATTAATTTAGCAGACAAGAAGAAATATGTAACTGACAAACTGTAGCAATTTGTATGATTATTTTGTTTTGTAAGACTTCCTTTGGAATAAAAATGAACATTTTTCTTTAAATTCATGCTGGTGTTTATTAGTAAAACGTCATTTCTTTAAAGATTAACTCACAGAAAGAATATTTGTTGGATTAGACTAAAATTAGCATATTTTCAAGGAAATTAAAAGGATGAATTGAATCAGTGTCTACAAAAAGTATGCCATGCATATATCTTAATGCGATTGAAATAAATACACCGATGACAAATTAATTTACTAATAAGCAACAAGAAAGGGAAAAAAATCATGTGCCAACCATAAATTATGAAACCTTTGCAACACATTCAGAATTATGTAACAAACAGCAACGCTTAAAAAATTAAAATACTACATCTCATTTCATCACATGGAAATGTGTAAGGAATTTCAAAACAGAATTTCAGTTGTTCCCATCTACAATCGGAAAATTCTGCAAATTTTTTAGCAGCCCTGTATAGGATACAAAGATTTGTATTTATTAACAACATACATTCAAAAATTTCGTTCACTCAAGAGATACATGTATTTCAGAAAACTCCTCTTCAGCAATTCCCTCTAGTAAAAAAAATGGTATGCAAATACTATTGTGCAGCCCTGTTTATGTGGTATAGAATTTATAGATAAAGATCAATATGCAAGAAACTACGTTTGTGTCTCCCTGTAAGTTAATAAAAAATACTGTGAGTGCTTCTTTTTAACGTGATCATAATGAAAATCAGTGATTTATAACAATTTCTATAAATTTGAAATAGCCCAATGTCATTAAAATATTCTCCAAACGATTTCCCCCCCCCCCCCTTATCCCTTTGCGGCGCAGGGCAAATTCATTGCTTAAGTGTTGAAATTAATGACTGACACCGGAATTTGAAAACAACCTTATTTGTAAATACGAAAACGCTATATTTCGCGAATTCAATAAACCATATTTATTCTTAACAAAATTCTGGTGCGAATGTCGTGTTTGGGCATTAAAATTAAGTAGTATATCTATGAAACCTGGGCGCGGCAAAGGGTTAAACCATAATGTTTTATGTGTCCCTGTAATTGAACCATTACAGGGCTGCCACATACGACTATTTTTTAATTCTGACTGGTACCAGTTTCTTTAAAAAGAAAGCCTTTACATATACTTTGGCAACATTAGCAAGAAAAATATACTTCAAATTCTTTATTTAAAAAGTATTGGTGCGAATAGAATATAAAAATAGTCGCCTGTGGCAGACCTGCCATTAGTACATTTACTTCATATGCAATCCAAACATGCTTTGGTAACCTTAAATAATCTTTGTCAATTGCATGGAAATTAGAATATTTTGACGGGAGTTAGAGTGTGGACATATGGACAGACAAATCAAATGCATAAGCAATTTTCAACATTGTTGAGAAGTACTACAAAAGGAAAGAAAACGCACTATAAATCTATACACAGTCTGTATAAAACAATTGTAAGCGACATATTACATACATAAACTGGTATAATAAAAGCAAATAAAAAGGGTTATATAATGACATCGACAAATTCCACTGATTAACATAATACTACACAAAAACATTTTTTGGAGGGGGGGGGGGTAATAATATTTCCACTAAATGACACGACACGAAATCGGATTTTATATATTGATTGAAAATGTTATCTATAATTTCTTAACAAGGCATAGAATTTTCTATATAAAAAATAATTGCTTCTGTATCAATATCTGCAGTTTCCAATTCGCATTGTTAAATGACTTCCAAATAGCCCATAAGATACTGGCTTTGTCAGAACTTTTAATAAATTTATCATTTAACCCTTGGCACTCCGTTGGCCCCGCTGCGGAGCCATCATCTTTCCTTCCAAAAAAATTTTTTTGGCGCCAGTGATAAAGGAAAATAAAATTTTCTTCATTTAATCAGAGAATTTTTAAAATTGTTTGCTTCAAGGAAAGTTTTTTTAAAAAAGCGGTGCTAATCGAATAAAATTTGTGTAAGAGGCACCGGAGTCCGAAGGGTTAAATTTTGAGATTATTTGCATTCGCTGTTACATGAAAAAATGATCTTAAGACACGAATTAACAGGATTTTGTCAAATTATCGTTAATGAGCTTTTCTTTTGTAAATATTGTAGCAGAAATGTACATTATCTTATAAAGTACATCCATTTAAATATTTTATACAGGATTTAGTTCGCTTAAGTAAATACTTTAAAAAAATTTCAAGTAATGTAAGATTTAAAATGACAGGCTAGAATGTCATCGTTACTTGAAATTTCATTTGCAAGTTTCATATCCGTTATTAGAAACCTTTTAAGAAATTTCCGACTTGTGATTCAGTAAAGATATTTTCAGAAAAGTTTCCAAGAATAGCCCGGTAGCAATTGCTAGTTTAACGTAAAATGTTAAAGTCGAAATTTTCGATGAATATATCTTGAAAATAGATATATTATTTTTACTAGATAACTGTATAAGTTTTATTTGTCCAAAAATATGGGAAGTTTAGGGAGCTATCAAATTTTGGAATTCATAATCCTGAAGAATGTTACACAGTTTGTTTTGGCTACCCATTTAAAACATAAAAATCAACTAATTAGTTAAAGATTAAATCCCATTTCAAAATCCTACGTATTGTGCGTTAAAATTTTAACCATGTAATTCCGGTCCTAAACTGTCAACTATTTGTCTATAGTACTTAGCTTAATTTTCAAGTGTATCTCTTTGTAGTAAAATTCTCTTGAAAAAAACTTTAATGAAAGTGTACAAGAGAGAATATTTTTCGAAAAATAGGCAAATAGAATATTACATAACTTATTTAAACGTATGTATATCCCTACCTGTAGTCTAACAGTTAAGGTATAATTTCTGTACTTTGAATCCTTGTATAAATTTTCAGGAAATATTTTTGATGAAAATTTGTAAGCTACATTATATGACGTCGTATTGATCGTGTAAAATATGTTCTTTAAGTAATGATCAGTCCTTCGAATAAATATCTTTTTCGTCTTCAGTATTCTGAATTATTCGATGACATATTGAGAATACTGAAGAAGCAGGATCATATCGGGTGCCCAGTACACACTGCCGCAACTGTCTACAGTCACCAATTTTCTTATGCTTATGAAAATAAAATAATTGCATGCTGGCTTACAAAACGACGATCTATTATTTACAAAGTTATTAAATTAAAAATTCTTAAATACTTTCTATTGTTCACTAGGAAATGTTATATCAATGCGAATTAGCATATATTTTGGTAATTGATACATAGTAAACTTATCAGACGGCAAAAAAACACATATGCATAATAACTTATTACACAATTCTCAAAACCAAATAAAAGCATTTTTCATTTTAAATTAATGTGATAATTCTTTATTTTTTTTATTTTTACTTCTTGCTAAACAATCAATTTATAATTAACACACTGCCAAAACTTTTTAAAAGAATGTTTTGAAATAATTTCAGTCATTATCGAGAAAAAATACTTCCATATTAGATGTTTTATATGGGATTTTGCAATTGCGTTGCCCCCTTAAAATCAATCCTGTTAACACACGAATAATAAAAACATATATGCGATGTATCAGTATATAATTTACAACTAAATTCCTGAAATTCTTTTAACCCAGAATAACCCTTTTCTTTCATAAAATATTCAGATTTTTTTTTTTTTTTTTTTTTTTTTTTTTTTTTTTTTTTTGCTACGAAATGGATTTTTTTAAAAATTATATTTGTTATAGCATTTTAGATAAAAATTATTTTTCGATCGACTTCCATTTGTCCTTCATGAAATATTATAATTATGCCCATTTAAAAAATCACAAAAAACAATCTCAAGGTTATTCAGTGCAAAAATATTTTCAAAAGATTAGTAATATTTTGAAACGATTTTCCACCTTTCTGGGCACAGTATGAATCAATGACAAAAGGGAACATCGAATATTTGATTAAAAATATTTTTTCTTTACTTTTTTTTCCGTCGTCGTTAAAAAAACTGCGCACTTTGTGCGGTTTGTACAACAATGCATAATGTGCAAGACAACAGGTTACAACAATGCGTTGTAAAATTCTTGTGTTTTTTGTACATAGTGCATATAAAATGGCACATTAAGGGATAAAGGCTCTGTAACGGCACATACGCAAAATATATCTCATACAGTATACTTGTCTTGGAAAATATTATTTAGTAAAACAATCTTTTAGGAAAAAACAATACTCAGTAAAAGTAATCGTTGGAAGACTACCACAGTAATGAAGTCTCCTTTTCATGAGTTTATTTAAAAAAAGTAAATTAAACCACAAAAATTAATTGGCAAGATATTTCAATTTTAAAATCGACTTCTCAAAATAGCGCCACTCTTAAATACAGGTTTTCTGTATTAAAATAACTAGGCATTTCCATTCGGAGGCTTAGATAAATGCAACAAAAAATGTCGTTTAAAAGGACACGGGTAAAAAAAATTGTGAAAATTTTGCATTTTGTTTTATTGACTTAAATATTTCATTAAATCTTCCTAAATCTTTTGCTGCGCTAGTTTTTTGCTGACCATTCGTAAAAATTCTAGGGAACAAAAACACCGACTCGAACGCCAGGCTCATTCACATAAATTGCCGGCGGATTTTTTCAAGTTCAGGTAGGACCAACCAGCCATAGCCAAACACTTACACAAAAATTTGGTTCAGTTCTATGCATAACTTCATACACTTTTCGGTGGTAGAATATTCAAAGAGGCACAAAACCCTATATTGCAGCGACCCTTCCGGCGGATAGTTTTTAAATTCAGGGAGGACCAATTAGCCATAGCCAAACGCTTACAAAAAATTTTGTTCAGATCTATACATATCTTCATACAATTTTAGTTGGTACTATAAAGGAAATGCCACAAAAATCGCTATTGGAACGCCCTTTTCCGGCGGAACGTTTCAAAATTGAAAGAAGGCTTGTTTGCCACAGCCAAAAACATTCGCATGGAATATGGTTCAATTCATCTCATATCTTCATACACATTTTGATGGGGTAATGGCGACATATGGACACGCAGGCACACACACGGATAGAGAGACATTTTGTAAAAACATGTTTTTAGGAATCTCTGACCCGTTAAACGTGTAATTCCGTTGAAAACCGGAAGTCGAAAAAATTTCGATTACAATACTTCCTTTCGATAACTGTAAAATTTCGCCAATCTGACGTAGACATTCACTGAAAAATAATAAACAGGTTTGCTTGATAACAGAGACAATGTAACAAAAACTAATATTAGTAAGGGAATGGAGCTTAATTACATTAGCCATTAATTTACATTATTTTAGAATACAAACACTAACTATTTACAAAATTCGTAACAATATTTTTTAAATAGATACAATATTTTGTTATACTAAAGCAGACAACGTAGAGGTGATTATTGTTTTGTTATCATTATTTATAAGTATTGACCTAATTTAATCACACAGTTCTTTAATTAAGTAAGAGCCTTGAGTTGAAATTCGACAGTTTGAATCTACTTTCCTTTTTTGCTACCACTATTAAAATATAGTAATCGTCCATTTATTAATTTGCAGAAATCTACTCCTCTGGTCAATTCCATAAAAATTTGTCATGTCTGTTATACAGTTAAAAATCGCTATGCTTGTTGGCAACCGTTATTTTCGAAAAGTTTGCTTCACCCTATTTAACTTATGAGATATCTACGATAAAAAGAGTCCGTTCTAAAATACTGGTAGCCAAAAATCGTTGTATGTATGAGACATGACATATTTTTACGGAATTAGCCCTCTACGAATTCTGTTAAACTGCTAAACGCACTGTATTTCTGATAATTATCATGTATTAAAACAATGCATTGATTGCACTGACACGTTTGCAGCATTCACACCTAAGCAGACGTCATTAGGAAAAAAATTAATGTAGTCATTTTTATTGAATTGTATACTATTTGGGGTAATTCAAGCAAAAATCGATAATTTACTGCAAATTAAAAGTTAAACTATCGAGATGTTGCTATCCTAAAACTGTCTTTTATCTTATGCATGTTAATACTTCCTGAAAAATGCAGCATAGCAGCGCCACCGGTTAAAACTAAATGCTTAAAACTAACTAATGCTTAAAACTAAAATCTAGTCAACAATTTATGTCAACTTATAACTGAATCTAACGTTTGATGAAAATATGTGCATTAGTTTTTGTAAAAGAACTAATGCAAAATATTTTTTAAAAACTTGCACAACATTGGGTGATGTACACCAAAAACTAATCAGGATTAATTTTTTATCACGTACTAACTGAATCTGAAGTTTTATAAAAATCCATGCATTAGTTCTTGAGATACATTTATTGCGAATTCGAAAAAATTTAGCATACAAGCGCCATCTGTTAAGTGATTTACAGTAAAAACTAAACATTAGTAATCAATATCAGAGACGAACTGAATCTGAAGTTTTAGAAAATTTTGTACTCTAGTTCTATAGATAGAGCTATTGCAATAATCGCGAATAATGCACCATGGCAGCTCTATTTGTAGAGCGATTTGCATTAAAACGTAATTATCTCCACGTTATATCAAGTACTAACTAAATATTAAGTTTTATAAAAATCCATACACTAGTTCCCGAGACATGTCTATTGTGGTAATTGCAAATAATGCAGCACATAGCGCCACCTGTTGAGTGATATACACCAAAAACTAACCAAATTTAGATTATACCAAAGAATCACAGGATCTAAAGTTTTATTAAATTCCGTGAATAAGTTCTTCAGATAGAGCTATTGCAATAATCAGGAATGATGCAGGATGGCAGCGCCACCAGTTGAGCAATTTGCACCAAAAGTAATCAGGTGTAGTTTATATCCAGGTGTAACAGAAACTGAAGTTTTGTGAAATTCCATGCATTAGTCCTTGAGATTAGTTCACAAAACTTTTTATCACATACAGGCAGACAGACTCACAGACAGACATTTTGTAAAAACATGTTTTTCGAATTTTCTAACTTCTAAAATGTGTAAATTCGTTCAGAATTCCAGGGATGAGATTTCCGCTTTTTTGGACATCAGTATAATCTTACAGAAAATGTTGTTATTTTAAATCGCAAAAATGTTCCGATTAAATAATATAGCATCTTCTCTAAGATTTTACTGGTGTGCAAAAAAGCGGAAATCTCATCCCTGGAATTCAATTCGTTCAAAATTCAATTTTCGAAAATTATTACGAATCAGATACTTTTTTCTTGTAAAGGTACAAGAAATTAAGAATATTAAGTCCGTACCGGAAAAAATATTAAGATTCTTTTGGTGTTTAATAATATTGGATTAAATAGGGTATAGGGATGAGAGTGTTCCGCGTTTTTACATGCGAGTATAATATTAGAGAAAATATTGTTTTGTTAAATCGCAGCATTTTTCGTTTGAGTAAAACATTTTCTCTAAGATTATACTGCTGGGAAAAAACGCGGAAAATTCTCATCCCTAACTAAACTTTAGGTGTATAAATTAACCCATTAGTGCCTAGCGTCCCTTTTTCGGGACGCTTCAAAAGGTGCATTCAGCACTGTTTTTAACACCGGTAAAAAAGAAAAGCAATAATTATTTTATTTAAATGATGCATTTTCGTGATTAATGAACTAAACTTAAATCTTCTAAAAATAGTGGTGCCAACCAAATAAAATTTACGCAAAAGATGCTGGGCATGAATGGGTTAACCATGTGGCGGTTCACGCAGTCATGCTGTCATCTTCGGCGGCATGAAAGAATATTTTGAGAAATATAATGTTTTAGTATGTATTAACAACTTAGCTGCCAACATCTTCCGCTTTTTTGGCCCGGAAAATTTTATAAAAAATTTTACCATTTTAAATCGACGTAATCCGCGATTAAGTAAGTCAAAATTAAATTTTTCCGGGCCAAAAAATCAGAAGAGTTGACAGCTATGATTAACTATTCATTTACCACGCCAGATATTTTCTTCGATATAAAACAGTTGAAGCGAAGGAGAATATGAATCGTTGATGATGCAAAATTATGCATAAAAAATGTATAATATTAAAATTACTGAATTCCACAAATTATTTAATGTATCTGTACAACTATATGCCTAAAATAAAGGAACTTATGAATAAATATCATATAATAAAATAAATCCGAATTTAAATTCCAAACATGGAAATTTATCTAAATAAATATGGATTAAAAAACGAACTGACTTACTTTTATTTCGGAGAAACTCCTAAAAGAACAAATCCATGGCTTATCCACTTACCAGAACGACTGCTCAGCTCGTCCCGCTATCAGGGCTCCCAAATGGTGCGCGAACTGAACATCAGAATTTTTTTAGAGAAATTTTCTTTTTCGATTTTTCTTGCAAATTGTCAAGAAACCACGTGTGGAAGTTAATTCTAGCTCAAACGTATTATGAAATTTTCTGTTAAAAAATATTGATGTTCAGTTCGCGGACCATTTGGGAGCCCTGCGCTATGGATTCTTAGTGAATAGTGGTATTCTACAGCAAACATGGTATTCCACTAGAGCGTATAGATTATTATAGAGCATCGTCGTCGTATAATTACAGTTAGCCGATCGGAATTAAATGAACTGGCGTACGACTTTTGAGAAAAGGAATTATCTTGGCTTGACAACTACCGACTGATCCTTCACAACACTGATTGTGCATACGCCATTTTCGCCGAATACGCTGATTGTGCACGCGCCATTTTCGCCGAGTTTAAAAACTAATTACTAGAATTTTTGCCTTTGTTTATTCTCATCTTAAACCAACACGAGTCATCAAAGTAATGCTACTGGTGTTGAAAAGAATGCAGTCGATAAGGAAAAAATTTTTTCTCAAAAAGGTAATCAGAGAACAACATCTTCCTCTTCATATAAATGACAAACCTTTCAGCCGTGAGGTATGCAAAATAAAATTTACAAAAGAACATCTGCATAGAGTAATTGCAACGTCATTTGCTTTTATTTATTTATTTATTTTCTAGATAACAGTGCTGCAATAATTTGTTGAACTTTCGCGAGTTATTTTTTTTCTGTTTTTGCTTTTGAATAAAGTTTAGGAATGTGAACAAGTTCGGCATCGAGGTGATTGTAAGTTATTATTTATTATTTATCTTATTTTGTTATTGTTTACGAAATTTTAATAATAATTTCTTTATTTAAATTGTTGATTTTATTATTCTTATTACAATTATTAAAAATAATTTTGTTCTTAATTTATTAATTGAAATTTTCTGCTCATAGAAATTTTACTTAAGTTTAAAAGTGTTCTCAATACGTAAGAGGAACTTATTTTTGTTCTTAAAAGTATTGTTTATATTACATGAATTTGAAAATTGTGATATTTATTTATTATTTACTTATTTATTTATTATTTGTTATTTCCACATGAATTCAAAGAAAGAATTGATTTATTTATTTATTATTTTTATTGTTATTTATCGTAACTGAATTATAGCATTTAAATATTTTCCCGTATGAATTATCCCTTTTTTATGTTGTTAAGATCGGGATTAGTAAAGGTGGATAAAATGAAATGGGCGTCTTAGCAGTTAAAGGGTCGGATCCATTCTGAGCTCCGAAAACCTAGAATGAAAATCCAACACTTGCACGAAAAACTAGCCCCTTTTCTCTTCGCGTCAGTCATTTTAAAATCCAATTAGGATTAACTTCGAGGCTACGCGTCAGAAATCATCACCTCTGATTGGTATACGAGGCGTGATCTACTGGTAGGAACTCAATCTTGTCTCGCAAATAGACTAGCCTGCTAACATATCCGCGCATTAACACAGATCAGATGATGTTAATAAAAAATAAAATTAAAATCCCGAGAATATTCTAAAAAGGAAAAAGATTACGAAATCGCTTTTCGCGTTTTTTGAGAAACAAGCAATAAATTATTAATAAGTGAAATAAAATAAGAAAAAGAATTTTAGCTGTTAAAGATTAAAATATGTTCCAAAAATTTAGAATTAAAAGCTGAGATAGAACAAAATGGCGCAATTTTTTTTTATTACATACATATATATACAGGGGTTACCATATTATTTATAATTGTTTAAAAGGTGGAAGAAAGATTTTAAAAACAGAAAAATAGTTGTTTTAATTGTTTCAACTCATCACAGAGCCTTACAGATTTTTTTAATAGACGGCTGTAAAATGTAGTCTAAAAACAGAACTAAATTTTCGGAGGATTGACTAATTGCACCGCGATTTCACTAAGAAAACCTATATATTTCAGCAGAGATAATTAAGCTTTATAGTTTATCTTTGATTTTATATTATAATTAATGCACTAAGGAAGTATCCAAAAAAGCCTAATATACCCAAATTTAAGAAAGTAACCCCTTTAACAAAAATACACCTCGAATTTCTAATTGTTTAAAAGGTGTAATGAAGATTTTAAAACAGAAAAATAGTTTTATTTTGTTGACAAGTTTCAACTCATCACAAAACCATTTTCAAAACAAAATTTAATTAAATAATTGTCAAAATTTAATTTGTCAAAAGTGTATTTTTGTTATAGGGGTTAATTTCTTAAGTTTGGGTAGATTAGGCCTTTTTTGGATACTTCCTCAGTACATTAATTACAACATGAAATCAAAGATAAAACAAGTTGAATGTAGATTCTGCCATTGCAGAATTGAGTTTCGCCTCCGATTAGGAAAAAAAATCAATAGAGGTTTTTTAGAATGGCGATCCCGTTTAGATTGCATTGAACTAACTTCATTTTTCTTGTGTTTATCAATATAATAGCAAACAGAACGGCTTGAAATACCCAATTGATTAGCAATTTCTCTCTGAGACATTGGAATTGCGGAATAATAAAGAGATACAATTTGACGTGCTACTTCTTCATTGACTAGATTCATCAAAAACGGATTTTTTCTTTAGTTGTAAGCTTTTTTATAGACTCTGAGTAAAAGGAAATGCAATTTAACAATAAAAAGAGTGGAATCCCGTCGAATTCGACGAGTGAAGTGTTTAATAACCCAATCGATTTGGTTTAAACAAAAGCAAAAGTAATTACATTATTGAATCAATATATAATAAATATATTTACAAACTACCGTAATTTCGGGTGTATAAGCCACGGATCAAACAATTCTTTTTCGATCCAGAATTTTTTTAAAAATGAATGTTACTACTTAGATCGCCGTAAGTATTTGTGTTCAATCACTAAATAAGATTTCTGGGTCTAAAAAGAATTGTTTGATCCGTGGCTTATACACCCGAAATTACGGTAAATGCCAAATTTGTCAGTTACAATTTTTCATGCAAATATTGGCACATCTTCAGTAAAAACTGTAATCTGAGTGCCGGCGAAATCAAGAAATTTTATTTTATATGCACTCACAGAAAAATAGTTTTATTATTAAAAAAAAAAGAAAAAAAAGAAAAAGAAAGAAAAAGGAAAAAGAAAAAAAAAGAAAAAGAAAGAAAAAGGAAAAAGAAAAAAAGTAATTTCATTTTTACTGTGACATTATTTTCACTAACAGAAGTTATCTAAAAGTAAAATCTCAATCTCAGTGTACATAATGAAAAGAAATATCGAAATGTAATATCGGGTACTACTAGGTTACCCGTCGACCAATAAATTGTCGCAAAACTGTAAGATTAAATGCCAATAATGGATGATCGTGAATGTCACATTCAATGACATTAAATACGATTCATGTGTTTAAAATGTCATTAAGTGATTTTTATTTCGACTTTTTAATAATATTTTTATTAATATTCTACTAATTATTTGTTCTTTCGTTATTTAAAATAAAAATTATGTCAATATGTATAATTTGGCTATTAGTTTGGCGATTTGTGTAATTTGGCGAAATGGGTCGACGGGATAACAGAGTAGTACCTAATATCGTTATGAGTAAAAATGCGATGTTTTAAAAAGTGACGTCATTTTCTCTTCAAAATTTTTTTAAAAGTTACTGTTATTAGTAATATGAAAAAGGCTTTCGTAATAATATTGTAATTCCCATTTATCTGGTTGCTGAATGACATCATTTTCCTCATTTGAAATTTTTCTTATTTTGCTTTAGATATTAATTTTTATCATAAATTAATTTGTTATTTTATTTACATTATTAATATTATTTCTCAGTAAATATATTTTTTACCTCAATTAGTCCATAATTATACGCAATCATTTTGGAAAATAAATTTTTATTATCGAGAGAAAAGCTAAACTATTTTGAAGAAATATCGTAAAAAGCATTTAAAATTAAAAATAAAATATAAAAATGGAAATAAATTAAAAAATAACTAAACTGGGCACAGCTACAAATAAATAGCTTTCATTTAAAAAAATAATTATCAAAATCGGTTGAGTAGAAAATTCAGGACGGATGACACGACATTTTTTAGCTTGTCTGAAAGAAATAGCGTCGGAGGCTAATATAAAGCTTAATTATCTCTGCTGAAATATATAGGTTTTTATAGTGAAATCGCGGTGCAATTAGTGTCGCGAATTCGATTAATATTTGTTATTACTTTGATGTCCACACTCTCATAGTGACTCCATGGTCATAGTTTTATTTTTCGCAGATGATCACGAGCAATGATAAAAAGAGTAGTAGAATTATTCTGGAATAAAGTTTGTGTTGAGTTTTTATCTGAAAATGTTTTGAAGCTTCATTTTTTTGTAAGCTATTTAAATTATTTTTCACACGTTTAAAGTAAAACGACGATGTCTATATTTTCGGGTAGATTTTATAGCTTCGATTTCGCATTGTTAGCGATATGTGGCGTCCGAACTAATAGGGACGTGTGAAAAGTAACCTTTTTTTATTTGTTAACAGAAGTTGTCATTGAAAAAAAAAATGGATGCTTTGAAAATCAAAAGAACGCCTCTTAGAACTGGATTTACGAAAACTTATAATGCTTTAAATGAAGCTTTAAACGACGCAACTCCAGATGCTAATTTACCGTAATTTCGGGCATATAAGCCGCAGCTCAAACAATTCTTTTTCGACCCAGAAATTTTTAAAAAACAAATATAACTAGTCAGATCGCCGTAAATATACCTCTTCAATCACTAAATAAGATTTCTGGGTCTAAAAAGAATTGTTTGAGCTGCGGCTTATACACCCGAAATTACGGTAATAGAGAATTTAATGTGTCAACTGGAAGATAAAAGCACAAGATTGCGAGTTGTAGATGAAGAAATTTTGAATTTTATGTTGACAGAGAAAGTTGTAGAAAAAGATTATTCTAAAGAATTTGAAGCATGCGAGGAGTATACAGAAAAATTTATTGCTATAAAGCAAAAAGTAAAGACATTTTTGGTGAAGCCCAGCGGTGCACAACCTTTGGCCCGCGGGCCACAAATATACCACTATTTTTATGCAGAATATTTTTCCTTATAGTTATGACGAAATCTTTGTTATTAAATAAAACAAATGACTCTTTTCAAATATTCTGGTGGGAAACAATTTTCTGGGGAAAAGGTTGTGCATCACTGGTGAAGCCTATCGAAGAACAACTCCGATCGCAGAATTATACAGATGTTGAAAGAACGCTGTTCCGACCACTTCGCTTACCAGAAATAAGTTTACAGACGTTTGATGGCGATGCAAGATTATGGTTAACCTTTTGGAATTCATTCAGCAAAATTCATGAAGACACCACTTTAGATGACCATTTGAAATTTGTTTATATTTTACAGGCGATAACGCCGAAATCCAAAGCTGCACAGATAGTTAATAGTTATCCGGTTTCTGCTGATAATTATCCAAAAGTAATTCTACATCTGAAAGAAAGGTTCGGCAGAGAAGATACACTTATTGAGATATATGTTAGAGACCTTCTTCAATTAGTCTTAAATAATAATCGATCATCAAGCAAGAATTTTAATTTATCGTCGTTATATGATAATCTAGAGACAAAACTTAGGTCTCTAGAATCCTTAGGTGTCACAGAAGAGAAATATGCCAGCATACTTTTCCCACTTGTAGAGTCTTGTCTACCTCATGATATATTAAAAATCTGGGAAAGACAGCATGAGAAGACTGCTCAAGGTAAGAACCAATTAAATTCTATCCTTGATTTTTTTAAAAATGAAGTAATTGCGGAAGAGCGGGTTCTTTTGGCTCATTCCAATCTTGGTTTTGAAAACCCAAAGAAATATCATAAATGTAATAATGAATATAATTCAATGCCAACTGCCACAGATTTATTTATAAATAATAAGTCTAATAAGAATTTAGTTAAAAAACGTGAAGATTTATGTATATTTTGTGACAAGTGTCACTTATCAGAAAAATGTTTTAAAGCTAGTTCGCTTTCTTTTGATAATAAACGTAACTTAATTTTGAAAAAAGGAGCGTGCTTTGTTTGCCTGAAGAAAAACCACATTTCACGCAATTGTAACGCTAAAATTAAATGAGCGAATTGTGGTAAAAGACATTTTTTATATTATGTCAAAATGTTTTTAATGAAGCTGGTAATGTGTCGTTAGAAAGTCATAAACATGAATCAGGGAGTAGTGACACTGTTTTAACTACTCAAGCTTCGGATCCTACTGTGTTACTCCAAACTTTGAGTGTCCGTATAAAGCAAAATGGAAAAGAGAAAATCGTGCGTGGAGTTATTGACACAGGATCAGAACGCTCCTATTTATCAAGAGATGTAATTAAATATTTGAATTATAAAAGTATTGATGAAATTAAATTAATTCACACATTATTTGGTAATGTTGAAACAAGTGAAACAAAGCATAATAAATATAGAATTCACTTAAGTAGCATAGACAATAGTTATAAATGTGATATGCATGTTTTAGATGTTCCTGTTATTTGTTCTAAAATACGAAAAGTGCCAAATGGGCCTTGGTTATCAGAATTAAATAAATGTGGTATTAAAATTTCTGATGTTGAAAATAGTTCATGTGAAACCGAAAATGAAATTAAATTATTGATTGGTTCTGATGTGGCCGGAAAATTACTCACCGGAAATATTAAAGTTATAGAAAGTGGTCCGGTTGCGGTAAAAACCCATTTGGGATGGACTCTAATGGGAAAAATTCCAAGTATTAAATCAGAAACAAATAAGGCTGCTATGATTATTTCATCACTTTGGAACAATTGTTCCGTTGCTGTTTTGTGGAAACTGGATATTATGGGTATAACGGATCCAGTTGAATCCAAAACTAAATCTGAAATTCATGAAGAAACTATGCAGCATTTTAAGAGTAATATAAGAATATATTCAGAAGGGAGATACGAAATAGCATTGCCATGGGTGCTAGATAAAGCTTGCTTACCTAACAATAGAGAATTGGCCGAAAAGCGGCTTGCTACAACGAGGAAAAAGTTAATTAATTTAAATAAAATTGAGGTATATAGCGAAGTATTTGATTCGTGGATAAATGCAGGAATAATTGAAAGGGTGGTTGGTAATAAAGAAACTAAAGTACATTATTTGCCACACAGACCTGTATTTAAAGAATCGAGTGAAACTACTAAAGTTAGACCAGTTTTTGACGCTTCGGCTCATGTTAAAGGTTCCCCTTCTCTAAATGATTGCCTAGATAAGGGATTAAATTTGATTGAAATGATTCCTTCTATATTGCATCGGTTTCGGAAATATCCTGTTGGTGCAGTATGCGATATAGAGAAGGCATTTCTACAAATTGGCATTAGAGCAGAGGATAGAGACTATCTGAGATTTATATGGGAAAATGGCATAATTTATAGACATAAACGTGTTGTTTTTGGAATCAATTGTAGCCCCTTTTTATTAGCGGCTACTTTGAGACATTATTTAGAAAGTGCGACTGAAAATCTTGCTTCTACAGTAGAAATTTTGAATGAATCGTTATATGTAGATAATTGTGTTTGCAGTTTCAACACAGTTGAAGAATTAAATAAGTTTATATTTGAATCCCAAACGTTACTATTCTCTGCAAAATTTAATCTCAGGGGATGGTTGTCAAATTATCCCATTCAAATTATTTCTGAAAATTCAACAGCTAATGTAACACCAGTATTAGGTTTAAACTGGGATCTGGAAAACG
The DNA here is from genome assembly GCA_964019185.1 of Maratus speculifer. Lineage (NCBI taxonomy): Eukaryota > Metazoa > Arthropoda > Arachnida > Araneae > Salticidae > Maratus > Maratus speculifer. The sequence continues at coordinate 406,764,807 of OZ025295.1, forward strand.
ATAGCCTATCTTGCAAAATCGGTTCTATTGAGGAAAAACAAATTATTCCCACAAAACGAGCTGTACTTTCATTCGCACAGAAAGTGTTTGATCCTCTTGGATTTACCTCTCCTGTGACTTTGCTCCCTAAACTTATTCTACAAGAATGCTGGAAGTTAAAAATTAAGTGGGATGAATTACTCCCAACTAATTTGGCTAAACAATTTTTAAAATGGGTGCAAGGATTGAAGATGATTTCTGAAATCAAGTTGCAGCGATGGATGTATTTTGATAATTATGAAAGTAATGATGTAGGCCTTCACATATTTTGTGATGGAAGCAAACATGCGTATGCTACTTGCATTTTTCTAAGAGTAAAGAGAAAAGATAAAATCCTGGTAACTTTCGTACAGTCACGTGCAAGAGTAGTTCCCCTTAAGAACATAACGATATCCCGGTTGTAGCTTTTAGCATGCTGCATTGGAGCCAGGTTGGGAAGTCGAGTTATATCTGATCTACGAATTCCAAATTTAAAGATATTTTATTGGTGTGACTCAACTACAGCTTTAAGCTGGATAAAGCGAGACGAAAGATCCTTAACTCAAAAGAACCAATGGCGACACATTGCAGGAAAATTTAATCCGGCAGATATCCCTTCCAGAGGTTGTTCGATTGAACAATTTTTACAACTAAGATGGTGGGAGGGACCGGATTGGTTGGCTCAGCCTGAATATACTTGGCCTCAAAGTGTGGAAATTCCCGATGAAGAAATTATTAACTCTGAAAAACGGAAAAGTGTCATTTCAGCAATGAACAAGAACACAGAATCTAGTGATTGGTATTATCGACTGTTTTCATCTTTCAAGAAAATTATAAGATTGATCGCCTGGATTTTAAGATTCTTAAACAATTCAAGAAATCCTAATTCAAAAGAAGTTTCTGAACTTACGTGTTTGGAATTAGAACAAGCCGAAAGAAAATTGATAATTTCGATTCAGAAAGATAGATTCAACGAGAAGAATAATCAGAAGATACGTAGCTTAAAACCAATCCTAGATGAAGATGGTATTATAAGAGTGAAAACGCAAGTTATTTATAAAGAAGATGCTTTCAATTTTAAATACCCTGTTCTTTTGCCTTCTGACCATCCTGTAGTCCACCTCCTGATCTCCTGGAAACACCAAGAGCTTTTGCATGCAGGAGTGGCTCTTATGATGACATCGTTACAAGAGGACTACTGGATCCTAAAAGTTAGGAAAACTATTCGAGCAGTAGTAAAGAAATGTGTAGGATGCAGAAGATTTAGTGCCCAAAAGATTCGCCGGAAATTTAACCTACCTACCGCTGCCTGGTGGGAGAGATTGATACAAATGGTGAAACGCATCCTGAGAAAAGTTCTAGGTAGAGCTTCATTATCCTACGAAGAACTGCTCACAATTCTCTGTGATTGTGAACAAGTTGTGAATGCTAGACCTCTAACATATGTTACTGAAGATGTGAACGATCTAGCACCGTTAACACCATCAATGTTTTTACATGACACAAGATCTTCAGATGTGAGAGATTTTGATGCAATTGACGCGCAAGAATTAAATAAAAGAGTTAAGTATAGGCAACATGTTCGAGAACACCTACGTAAGCGATTTCGTATTGAATATTTAGGACAATTGCGCCAGCAAAGTTCTTTGCAAAAGAATGTCAAGCAACTGACCGTTGGTGATGTCGTACTCGTAGAGTCTGATAAGAAACGTGCCTATTGGGCTTTAGCCCGAGTGCAAGAACTTATTTCTAGTAAAGATGGCCACCCAAGAGTTGCACGATTAAAAACTGAAAATGGTGAACTTTTGCGACCTGTCCGAAAACAGTACAATTTAGAGATTCCAAAAGAACTTTCTAGTGATCCAGTATTAAGAACGAGAAGTGGCAGAATAGTGACTGTCCCAAAACGTTATTGGCTTTAATTACTCTTTCAACTAAAAACTTTATTCTTATTTTTTAGTATATTTCATAGTGTTATTTTGAATTTGTAATAATATGTTTAATTTTATTTGAATTTTGCAGAAGAAAATGTTCATTTATCTGTTTTGAGAAATGTAATATTGTAAGAATTGTATCTTATCACTGTAATGTAAGTATTAGCCATATTTTATTTTATATTTTATTGTACCCATCGTTGAGTTTATCTGTCGAAAACTCAAGGTGGGAGAATGTCGCGAATTCGATTAATATTTGTAATTACTTTGGTGTCCACACTCTCATAGTGACTCTATGGTTATAGTTTTATTTTTTGCATACGATCACGAGAAATGAAAAAGTAGTAGAATTATTCTGGAATAAAGTATGTGTTGAGTTTTTTATCTGAAATGTTTTGAAACTTCGTTTTTTTGTAAGATATTTAAATTATTTTTCACACGTTTAAAGTAAAACGACGATGTCTATATTTTCGGGTAGATTTTATGACATCGAGATCGCAATGTTTGTGATAGTGCACACCTACTTTAATGCATGCTATTCGCACCACTATATTTTTAAAATACAGTTTTTATTAAAATTCTCTTGCACATATTGTCCATGAATCTAATATAAGTATTCACAAAACAAACATTATCATAGTTTACCTAGTAAAACATTAAAAATTCTAGTTTTTAGAGACAAAAATAAATAAAATATATTTTACATTCTGATAAGTATTTTAAATTTCTATTCTCTCAGCAGTAAACTCGATAAAAATTGTTTTTAGTACACTTTGCTGAAGTAAAATATAAATATTTCTGTCTTTTTTTGAAATTGCTATTAGTAAAATTACAAAAAAAAAAAAAAAAAAAAAAAAAAAAAGTCGAGAAAATGCTTCGATTGAATAAAGCAAATTTTACAGTATAATTTTACCGGTGGGAATGAGCAAGGATTCTTAAGCCTTTTGCTGCACGTATACGTGTCGCTCGTCTCCAAGGGGTCAAAGCATTAGCGTTCGTACCGCCCTCCCTTTTCTTACACAAGCATCAAATCGCTTTGAAGAGTCGATTTGGCAGCTTGATCACAGAATCGCTTTTATTTTACGCTGTGCCTTCTGATTTTTAATTTTTATTTAAAAAAAAATTCCCCTATTATTTTTCCGGAATTTTAATTTCTCTTTCTTAAAATCAAAACATAGTCTTTTTGTTTTAATATTATTTTTTACAAGACTTTTGTATGCTTTAACCGAAATAAAAAACAAATATTATATTAGACAAAACTCCATTACGTTTTAACAAAACATATTTTATACTTGTCTATGCAATTCAAAGAGGAATATTTTATTCATATCAGATTTTAAAATAACACTAAAATTTAACATTAAAACATAGCATTAAAATTTGACTTTTGACATTAAAATTTCACCCCAAACAACATCAAAACTTAGTATTCAAACAGGATACGAACTATTCTGATGAATTCTGGTTCTTTGTAAACAAATATAAGACTGTTATTAACTGAGGAATTCTTGATGCTTCTACTTTTGGCGTTATTGAGAAGCTGGAGAAAGTTAAATCTGAATAAATAATGAATCGGTCTCTTACAAATGTTTTCTACTAATACATACTATAATGAAAAGGGAAATTTTTTTACAATAAGTTTATTTCCTTCGCTTTTTCTTAAAGAAATAATTTGAAGAAGCACTTTGTCTACATAACACAAAATCACTCACACGATAGATGAGGAAAAATATGTATATTTGTTTTATTCGTATGAAGATAGACTAATATTTGTTTCATAAAATCTATCAGTTTTTTTTATTTAAATTTATGTGAATTTTGTTTCCTGTAAATAAAATGTTACGTTATAGAATATGAAATTACATAGAAACTTATTTTAATCAACATTCACGATACATTAACATAGTACATTATTTGCAATATTTATTTTATTTCCACGGGAAGACATTGTTTTTTAACTCCTTGAGGACGAGCGACACATATGTGTGCCGCAAAAGACTTAACAATCTGTGTTTATCCCTACCACTAAAATTTTTCTGTAAAATTTGCTTTATTTAATCAGAGCATATTCTCGATTTAATAAGGCACAAATTTCTGTTTTTTAAACCCGGTGAGAAAACATTAAAAAAAATTTTAAAGTCTTCCGTCGCGAAGGTTTTAACTCTTTAGAAAATAGTTAAAAGGTGTTCATGTATTCGGTTTGTCTGCTTGTCCGTACTCTAATTCACAGTGTGAAATTGATATAATAAAACTTTAAACCTTCAATCCTTATGACTTTAAATCTTTAATGTATATAAATATGAAAAATATATGAATAAAAGTGTATAATATAATATCATACATAATGTCATATATAATATAATAAATATATAACATAATGTTGATGTAAAATATAAAGATTAACGTATGTGAAAACACAAACATTTATAAATATAATGTTATTTTTAACATATTTGGAAAATTTATAACTTATAGATAGCTCATTAATTTTTTATAATAAAACAAAGATAGAAAAAGAGTACTAACTTTGATGAATAACTTTGAACGATAAAACCAATGATACATCTGGCCCCGATACGATGTGAATAGATGAAGAATGTTAGAATATACAAATAAAGGAAGAAAATTATTGGTAGTTACAAAATTTTTAGCGAGAAAGTCAAAAGAAAGGTCATGTAAAAAACAAAAATATCTTTAATTAATCAACAAGCTCATTAGCCTGTATCTTCTATTAACCCCTTGAGGGGCGGCGGTATATATTATATACCACCTACGATCGATGAAGTTTTACACCAGAAAAATTTCATTAAATTTCCCTTTTCTAACTTTGGTGGAAAACAGCCGTGAATATGCTTATCCTTTTTTTGATATAACTTTTTTACAAATTTCCGGTGGGAGTTCAGAATTACACGAACGCAATTGCTTGCCCCTCAAAGGGTTAACTTCATACAAATCAATTTTGTGTGAGCAACAAATACAAAAATATATATATATATATTAACGCACACCAGAAAAAATATGACTTAAATGCACAAATAAAAAATATTTGCCTACGTTACATGTCCAATGTATAAATAAAAAATGTATTCATGATAGTTTGCTGTCTTAGGTGACAATAAATCAAATGGCGAAAAGAACAAGGTTCGCACAGCTCTACCACTAAAATTTTGCAGTATTTTCAGTGTATTTCACTGCAGAAAAATGTTGCGAAAATTGCGAATCGAGGAGGTGGTTGCGAATTCTGTTTCTTAAAAATTAAATATAAATTTTCTTATCATTAATAGCGGTACCAGAACCTTACAAATAATAAGGAGTGTGCGAACCCTGAAGAACCTTTAATTTAAAATTTTATTATTGTTGACGAAGGACTCGTGTGGTTCCATTTCCATGTCAGCGGACTTCGTAAACTGTGTGTTTTTGGATTCACCACAGCATCCGCCTGCATTTGTATTGAAGAATATTCTTGTTATCCAAGCATAAATATTTTTTTCTATGGTCTAACTACAGTTATATCTAACAACAGTTATATCTAACAACAGTTTTCTATATCGAAATAATATAGACAGAACTACAAAATTAGAATTAAAAATCCCACTCTTTTATTTAAGTGCTAATTAAAGCAATAAAACAGATGTTACAAGTTAAAAATATACATTTTATTTAAAACTTCTTGGGACTTTCGGCTTACATCTTCTTTTCATTAGAGAATATTTTAATTTATAATTGCTATTCATTTATAGAAATACGTCCGTTCGTTTTGATATGGGATAGCCAATAATATCAGAATTGAGAATAGATGTAGCAATACCTTGGACTGAAATTGAGTGGAGATAAACACATGCATACTAACTGCAGTTCAATTTATTTTATTATATCACTTTGTCCGCATGCATACTTTTTAAATTTATGGCTGGATTTTGAAAGTAGCGGTGTTTGAGATTAAAATTGAGTAAAGGAAAGTACTTAGCTGCTGTGCTATTTTTATTACATAATAAATTCAACCTTGCTGTAAACGGGGAAAAAGTAGATGTTGTCAATTTTATTGCTTATAACAAAATAACTTAAAATATTATTTTATATTCGATTAAATAATTTTTACTTGGCACAAAGTTTAATTTATTTCTGATTTGAATATTCAACCCCTTATTTCATAATTTTTCTATACTATTCTGTAGTTGGATAATTGTAATGTGTTTTTATTAAATGATTTTACAATTCAAAAGATTACAAGTTTTTTAAATTTTATTTTAACCAGTAGAATAAAATTATTAAACTGAATGAATAAAAATATATTTATATATTTGACAAAATTAAGGGTTATAAATGTACATATTTAAAGTGATTCAGCATGTAACTTAAGAAAGCTACTAAAGCAAATATTATGTAGTAAAAAGGATGATAAGTAATTTGCAAAAAATCTATAATCTACAAGACTTTCGTACCCCTAAATGTGCATATTTGCTCAAGTTTTCAGGATTTATTTTTAAACTATTGAACCATATTTTTGTATTGTTGTAACCATATTGTTTGGTTGTTGTATGAAAGGACATCATTAAATACTTGGTTTCTTTTACACAAGATTTCTATGGATTCTCTGGTTGTGGATGCGTAGTAATTAAATGTTGGATATAAAATGTTTTCAACATGAAAATCTACAGTGATATTCGAATTAAAACTTACACGTAAAAGAGCAGTGGATTCACGATAAAATTTCATATCTGTTTAACCCCCATAATTGATCAATGATTTTGAAATAAACTTTCAAATAATGCTTATTTTTTATTTCTTTTACAGATTTTTTAATGTTTTATGACCAATTTTTAGAAACAGAAAGTTTTGAAAGGTTCAGAAAAATATTAGGATTAAATAATGCAAAACTTACAGTAAAAATTTACTGGTGAGGATCATGATTGGAATATGGATGTCCGTACGCTGTACAGCCAAATCATGACTGGCAAAAATGCAGACGTACGAGTAAATTAGGGAAGCATTTAATTTTTTCTTTCAGTTTTCTTTTTGCATTCCTAAGTAGACCATTATTCTGTTGCTATGAGTTCTAATACAAATGGTATATAACCCCATCTAATTTGATAATTGGATGTTAATTTACTTTCGTACAAATTAACTCTTTGAACTTCTTGGGGGAATGGCTATACCTATTTATTCCTATAATGTTTGAGTATAACATATCTGAACACTTTCAGGAGCGCCGTTTGCAGTCTGTAAAAGGTCCATTTCAGTTTCTAAATTCTTGGCACCTGAAATTTTTTAGTGTAATTCCAATTAGATAATATAAGAGCAGAAAAGCTTTTGATTGCCTTCAAATGCATTTGTTTCTAAATTACAGTGTGAATTCATTATTTGTGCATTACTAGAGCAGAAATGCCTTTTCCCTGAAATGATCAACTACTCTCAGTTTAAGATAATTGTAAATTTTTTTTGTGCATCATTTCTTTGTGGTTTTCTTTCATTTTATTTTAATAAAAACTGAATTCATAAAAAAGTTTATAATTGAGGATTGTTGAAATGATATAAAATTCTATTTTTAAACAATCTGAACAGACTTTAAAGGAACTTTACAATTATCTTTTTTTTTATGAAAAGAACTTAATCTAACTTGTTGTAGTTACAGATATAATATATTAAATTTTTTGTCCATTAATTGTATTTTTTCTATATACTGTTCTTAGGTAATACATATGGTTTTTCCTTCTAGACTTCTGATCAGAAGCGGCTCGTCAGGAAGTGCTGCATCCGATTTTTCACACCACTGAAAATTAACAGAATCTTTCATATTATTTATTCGAAAAATTTTGTTGATTAAATAAAACTAAAATAACCATACAATTTTAGTGGTGTGAATTAATTGATGCAGCACCCCCTGACCAGCAGCTACTGCTTCTGATATACAAAATTTGCGCCACAAATCACCCCATATTTGACTTTTCATTCGAAAACAAAGAAAGGAATTTAGAACTGGAAATGGAAAGGAGAAATATTTTTTATTCCATTTTAAAACGAAAAGAGTGATATTCTTACGTAAAATAGAATTTATCTAAGATGGAACCGAATGCAGAATTAGCAAATTCCTTCAAAATGGAACAAACAGAGAAGAAAATATTGAAAAAATTATTTGGATGTGCCAGTTCCAAAACATTCTTCTATCTCATATGTACATTCTAATATTTCAAAAATTAGTTAAAAAGTTAGCACTGTAATATTTAATACCATACCAATTTTGATTTTCATCTTAAATTTCTGCTTCAGTCAATTAATCGGAGTAAAAACGGGTTAACGTGGATCATGATATTTATTAAAATCAATGGTTTTCTTTTAATCTATATCATCATTTGTTTACAAATTGCCGTCCTTGCAGGATGCGAGTTCCCGTCTCTGCATGAGTGGATAGACAACATTCAATAGAAATATAGGCAGATTTTTTTAAAATTCAGATAGGACTTGCTTCCCATTGCCAAAAAGAATAATACTCAAAAAATTAGTTAAGTTTTATGCATAATTCATAAAATTTCCTGATGGAAAAATACAGAAAATTGTATAGACATCTCCCCTTCTGGTGGATGTTTTTCGAATTCAGGGAGGATCAACTTGCCATATCCAAACACTTACACAAAAAATTGGTTCAATTCTATGCATAACTTCAAACATTTGAAGGTGGTACAATATTGAAAATGGCACAAAAATCGCTTTTATAGCACTCCCTTCCGGCGGAATATTTCAAAATTGAAAGAGGACATGCTTGTTACAGCAAGAAAAAAATTCATAAGAAATTTAGTTCAATTCTATGCATATCGTCATACACTTTTTGATGATAGAATGGCAACATACGAACAGACAGACACACACACAAATATGTGTATGCCTTTGTAATACAGATCAATCATCAATTTAATTTTGAGTTTTAAATTTTATTTATTTTAAAGAAATTAAACAAAATCTTGCATTGTTAAAAATGTGCAAAATAAATAAAAAGGTACATATGAATATTCAGATGAACAGTTTCGTTTATAAAATGATAGCCTTGCGAATAATAAAATAACTGTGAAAATTCAGAATATGGGCATATTTCGTAAGTTTATTTTTTTGTATCTGTTTTTAACTTCAAAAGTTAAAACATTTAGTATTTTAATTTAAAGAGCATTAATTTAAAATGAAACAAAATTCTTATTGTTATTTATACTGTAATAACTTTTGTTACAGACATAAGCAGTAATAAGAATTCTGTTTTTTTTTTCACCTTTAGGTTCATTTTTTTTTTATTAAAATACTAGGATGCTTTTATTTTTTAAGCCCCGAAGAAAATTACTATAAACATAAAAATTCTCAAAAGATAACCATATTTCGAAAAAGACGTCATTTTAAGTCAATTTTCGTTATAATTTTTTTACAAATGATTCGCAAGAAAATCATATTATAAACCGGATTTGAAATCCGAATTTTCATTTTGTCATACATTTTATTTAACATGTGCTTGCTTTAATAATGAAAAATCTTGCTTAATTTCTTTAAAAGAAAACTCAAAACACAAAATTGAATTAGTAAACTATATATATATATTACGCGAACGTATGCGGCACAAAAATCACGGTTATTTTGTTAATTGCTTAATGACAACATCCAAATAAAACGCATCTTGCTGGTTATTGAGTAAAAATCTTTTGGCAGGATTTAGGCCGAGGTAAATTGCGTTTATTTATCTTTTGTTCCTTCGTTGCATTTATGAAGTTTCAAAATATCGTTATTTTCTTTTACCTTTTTTCTGTTCTTTTGCCTTAAAAAACGTTTCAGTTTCAAATTAAAGTTGTGTATTATAAATGAAATGAGTGAAAATATTATATTATTATATTTTAAATGAAATTAATGAAATAGAAAAAAATATGTAATTCGCGGTCTAAAAAAGTCCAGTTTTTCAGGACCAATATAAAGAAGATTTATATACAGAGTGAGTCATAAATATAGAAACAATAGACTATCTCTTTAAATATTGCCCTTAGACCCATACTTCCAATTGCAAAAATTCATTAAAAAAGGTAAACTTTTTGATAAGATAAGTTGCAACTCCATAGAAGGTCTATTTGAAAAAGTACGAAAATTAACTTTTTATATGAGCCCCGTAGGACAAAAATTCCAATTAGGAAAACTTTCCTTATCCTGTCCTGAATAATACACAAAAAGTTGATCTTCAAAACTCGAAGAGTTATAGCCGTTTCAATAATTCATCAGGTTGTAAAGGATCAGACACAAATTAAAATGTGCCCAATTCTAAAGACAATGTTACTTTAACAGTTCTGGGAAACGTGTAAAAAAATCTATCTTTTGAGTTGAATCTTGATTTTTTTTCTTTTTTTGGGATGGTTAGCCTTATAATTTGCTAAGGAAATCACAGCTTAAAATTTATAATAAAATTTCTAAAAATTTCGTATGATTAGTACTGGTTTAAATAAGATAGTTAAAAATCGTTATAAATCCAAACATTATCTATCAGATTTCTATTTCTTTCTATTTAATTAAAGATGAATAACTGATTTTAGTTTTTTCGGGGTTTTTGTTTTTCAATATTAATTTTAGAACTATTTAAAATATTTATTGAAAAAATTATATAACTTAAAAAAAATTCTTATTTTCAAAAGTAAATAATTTTTCAATTTTTCCCGAAACAAAACTAATGTAAAATAATTAAAAATGACATGTTTCAAGTATGTACTTTTTTCCTTTAACAATTCTTAACTTTTAATAAGGTCTGCACTGGTCGAAATTTTCAATCCCGGTCTCGGGCAATCCGTATTAAAACCAGTGTTTCTGACAGATCTAACACGTGCATGAAATAAGTAGAATTTGGTTCAATCAAAATTATTACGAAAACCACATAGATTTTAAAATCACTTTTATTTTACAAAAATAAAATAAAATAAAATAAAATAAAATAAAATAAAATAAATAAAATAAATAAAATGAATTAAAAAAAATAAAAACTTTAAAATTTATATATCTTTTAAGAATAGTATATTTGAATGCTAAAAAATTAAACACAATAAAACCAGAGAAAAAAATCTGCCTATGACGGAATTCTGTCTTAAACAGAAAATGTGTTGATCCGTGCAAAATGAATACAATAATACCTGAGAAAAAAAAATCCATTTAACCTTCCTAGGAAGGGCACTTGTCTATTACGTATATTTTCTTTCGTATGTAATTCCGTCTTAAAAGGTTTTACTGTATAACATTTTTCAAAGTCTCCAATGCACGGGATATGGATTAGCGATATTAAAATATATGTGAAACATTTAGATATACAGAGAGATTCATTGATAAAATAAATATATCACAGCCTGTGGCGCATCTTTAATAACGAAAAGTATAAATATAAAAAACGAAAATCTATACTAATCTTTTTTGGTCAAAACTCTTCTCCGCGAAACAATTTTTAACTACACTGAAGTAAAAAACTGTGTAGAAATTCATGGCTGAGCCGAGCAATGATTCAGAATTTTTTCCAGGGTGGTCCGGATTATGATTTTAACATTTTTCCATGCCAGGCAGCGATCCATGCAGACTTCCACAGCTAACGATCAACATATTTAAAAAAAATTTTTTGATTTAAATCAATACGCTGTTTTATTATGTCCAAATAAGAGGCACGGTCTTGAATCGACATTTAATAAAGACAATTTGTGGACGATCCCTCATTGTCTTTGAAAATCAGTCAACAATTCATCGTTTACAGGCATAGTAAAGTGGTGTAAGTCAAGAATTTCGGAGAATTTTGGATTTTAATATCTCTGTCAGATTTTCAGATACGGAGATGAAATTTTTTTTGTTCAATTTAGGAATGGATAAGGAATAATTTTCTAACTGGTAATTTTGCTCTACAGGTTCAGTAAAAAAATTTAATTTTCGTATTTTTTCAAATAGATCCCCATGGAGTTGCAACTTATCTTATCAGAAATTTCACCTTTTTTTATGAATTTCTGCAATTGGAAGTATGGGTCTAGAGGCAATATTTAAGGAGATAGCCTATGTTTCGATGTTTATGACTCACCCTGTATATAACAACATATAATAAACAAGAGTTTTCTTAGAAACTAGGTAAGTCATATTCATTTCATAAAGAACTGATTCATGTTATATATTAATATTTTTAAAAAAACCTAGGCCGTTTCGGAGAAGAAAAAAAAGAGGCAAACTTACACTATCGCTACTGGCCTAAAAATGGGTTTACAGATCTTGAAATATACTGAACGTAGAATTCTAAAAAATTCAGAATATGATTAGACTTCAGTTATAAGACTGTCTTTAAAAAATCAGAACAATATGAGCTATATTTGCTGAGTCGTTAAACGGTGCTTTCTCGCTTTTTCTTTTATGTTGAGTTAGCTGTATTGTATAGAGTTTCCACATTTTATGATTTTGGATAAGACGGGCGTCATTTGGAATACTATCGTTTTCCACGATAAATGAATATTGCGTGTTTTAAATTATAAAAAGGAAAATGAAAAACATTCAAAAATAAATCGGGAATCATTGACAAAATTCTGTACTAATCTATCATGGAAATGTAAAAATTAATACTAACATAATTTTCCTTCGAGATATTCTGACCCAGAAAACTTCAGAAGAATATTACCTACGCTGAAAAGTGATATAACATTGCTTTATTTTTTTCGGAACTTTTTTGTCTATAGCATACTTTGAATAAAATTTATGTTAAATTTATAATGAAACAATAAATATATAAATTGGTACCGTCTGCTACCGATAAGAATTGGTATAGAGAATATAAAACATTGGGATCAAAAAGGAAATAAATTACACAGTTAAAATATTCCAGTTTCTAATAGTGTTTTATTAGAGCGACAAATACATACGAAAATCAAGGTATACTTTTGCTCTTTTGCAAAAAGTAGCTGATTTTATTTTTTGAATTGTATTTTCTAGGAAACAATATCGTAATAGATTTCATCAATATTCAAAATAGAAATAACTTTGGGATATGCTTCAACAGTTAAGTTCAAAATACTTTCCTCAAAAATGAGGTCATGTCGTACTTGGTTTGCAGTGTTACTTGTAAAACTTAGAACTGGTCTCTCTAATTATGTTTTATCACATTATTCAATATAAAAAAAGTAACATCTTCTGTAAAATATGCAAATAAGGCATTGATTAAGAACTTTGCCCTACAAGATCTTGGAATGGAACAAATCACCGGAACACAGTTATTTGAAAAATATACGAGGCCTTTAGCAGGAAGATTATTTATTCCGAATGACGACAATACTGTAATTATTATTTTTGATAGCACGTACATTTATATTCAGAAAAGTGCGAACTAATTCTTTCAGAGAAATTCATTCTGGTTTTACAAAGGAAGACCTTTTGTTAACCCATTCGTGTCCAGCATCTTTTGCGTAAATTTTATTTGGTTGGCACCACTATTTTTAGAAGATTTAAGTTTAGTCGATTAATCACGAAAATGCTTCATTTAAATAAAATAATTATTGCTTTTCTTTTTTACCGGAGTTAAAAACAGTGCAAATGCACCTTTTGAAGCGTCCCTAAAAAGGAACGCCAGGCACTAATGGGTTAAGCGTACGATATTCGTCACTACTTTGAAGTATATTGTGGATATCTCCGGTCCTTACTTCGCGGATTCAAAATATAATTACGCTAACATACTTATACATGTATTAACACTAGAACCGCGGAATTCTGATGTGAATTATTTTCATAAAACTTGGGCAATATTTCCCGCGGTTCTAGTGTTAAAAAATATTCACATAATATCAGAGAGTTGCTGAATCTAAACGATGTTAAGAGAACTCATATGTTTTTACGTTGTTTGGAACTTCTTCAAGAAATGAATATCGAACATAACATGCCAAGATTCCTAAATAAGCAACAACAGTTTTCAACAGAGGATGCTAAGGGACACTTCTTGTGAGCAAAGTTTGATTGTTTGAGACAAAAGTGTAAAAACTATAATACTTGGATTAAAAAAAACAGCGAAGCAACAGCATTGTCAATGTAAAGTAGGCGCAAGTGTCTTAGAGTACTAGATGCATGTTGCTTCGGTATTACGTTTTCTGGCTTACTTGTGCCATAAATCAACCAAAAAAGTATTAATTATGTTTATATACTATAAAATGCGGCCTCTGGATGGTCCAGTAGTGATTCTGGTTAAGCAACGAAGGAGGAAAATAATCTGAAACATATTGTCAAAAGTGTCTGAAACTAAATGATTATATTTTCTGTTATTGATTATTTCCGATATTTCATATATTGAAATAAAAGACTTAATAAGCTTCATTCATCTTTATTTTGCATGTAGTGTTGCATTTACTATTAATTTTTTGGATTAAAACTAATTACAATAGTGTTTAAGCTCATAAATATAAATCATATTTATTTAAATATATATTTTATTATCCCATCAAATAATTCGCTTTCATCCAAGATATTGTTATTTCCTTATTTGTTATGAGGTATACTAATGAAAAAAAATATATGTCACATCTAAATGCTAATAGGCGCAAAATGGCCCTTATTAACCCACCTCCTTTGATTGTCTCAAAGATCGAATCGACTTTAAACAAATCGTAATCGTTCAAACATATCCGGTGGTTATTATTTACAGTAGACTCTTATTCAGTGGTTTCTCTTTACCTTTAATATTTATAAATCATTCTAAAGAGCAACAAATTACACTGCATGAAAATTATGATAATTCTTACATAAGATTTAAAGATGAGCAGCAGAGGATGCTTCAGTTATACTCATATTTCATCTCTCCAGCTTTCTTCAGTTTTCATCACTCAAAACAAAAGTTACATTTTTTCCTAAGTCAACTTTTATTGTTGAACAGCAAGAACTGGAAAAGTACGATAATCGAAGAAATTAGGAAAACAATCATTGAAAGTTAGGATTGAAAACCAGCATATTTATGGTACTAACAGGTACTACTGCATATAATGTCAAAAGTAGAGCAATTTACTCGGCGCTGAAAGTACCAACATGTTTCAAATGATTTGCTGATTTAAAGAGTCACGCAGTAAGGAATCTATAGATCAGCATGGTTCCAGTGTTATTTCTTATTATTATGAAGTTAATAGAAGTGATTTTCAGTGTCCGTTATTTTACAGCTGACCACGAACAAAAATGTCGCGAAAGTAAAACAGATAGCAATCAATCTTTTAGAGACTTATTTGTTTAAATCCGTGGAGATATTCGGCAATTATATGCCGTAAAAGACATTCCTCTTTTTAAGACGTATTCTATGAAGCATATTTGAATTCCGTAGGACAAACAATGCTTGGAACTTTAGAAAAATATTTCACATTAACAAACTCATTTAACCCCTTGCGGCGCGGTGGTTTCATAGATGTACCACTTAATTTTAAATCCCGAACACGACATTGGCACCGGAATTTTGTTAGAAAAAATTGAGGTGTTTTGAATGCGTGAAATATAGCGTTTCTTATTTAAAAATAAAGTTGCTTTCAAATTCCGGTGTCAGTCCTTATCTTCAACAATTAAGAAATGAATTCACCCTTCGCCGCAAAGGATTAAACAAATTTACAATCAGCAAAGACAGTCTCGAATAACTCCTTATTTATTTTGAGTAAGTTCAGACTACTTCTCATCTTTTATGCAACGACACAAAGGTATACTGCTTTAGGCTGAACTTGAAGGATTTCAAGATACAGCATGCCTTTTCCTCTAAAGCAAGCAAGTTAAAAAACATAATCAAGAAGTACTTCTAAATATAAAGTTACCATGACAAGAATATTTAGAAACCACAATAATTAGCAAGATGGAGTAAAAATGATAATGCATCTGGACTTCAGGCTACAGTTTTCTCAGTAGTTGGATGACGGATTGGTTTATGTTACACACAACAGGACGGAGTGAGATTTTGTAAACGGTGCATGCAGTACAGTATGTCCCAAGGTTTCAATCTCCAGGCTTTTAACAGGCTATAAAAGTTCATTTTGACTATTGTCATGGGCCGTTGCTAATTGGAATAAAATGCTTTTTTTTATCACACATATTTGTAAATATTGGAAAGTAGAAAAGATCACATGCTTACAAACTCAGTTCTCTCTAACAGTTGCATACCAAGCCGCCAATTATTGTTTAATAGTAGAAGTTTAAGTTTGAAATAACGGCTGTCGGCCGAAATAACCGCCAAATGAAAATAACGCCATTTATCTTCATTTTCAAGTGTTTAATGCATTCGCTGCCGATCACTCGCCAGTACGTAATGTGGATTACGTCCACATTACGTACGCCAGTACGTCCAATAGCCAGTCACGTGCTGGCGCGGGAAAATCTTTCACTGATTCTTTGTTATAAAAAGTAAATCGGCTTCTTGGAAAAACCCACTTGTACAGTGCGGTATTAAGTATCATCACATCTTGACGTAAGCGGCAGCGAATGTGTTAATTCAATCATCAATTCCCTCAGTTAATGCTCAAATGCTAATATATTTCTAACTATGTCCAGCCTATCCTTAGCGAAAAAGAGCTTTCTCAAAATGACAAAACATACAAAATTTGACATAAGTTGCTTTATGTGACAACACCTTTAGAGTAATGTCCACAACAGTTAACCACCAAAAACACAAATCTCAGATTTTAACTTTGTCAAAAACTGTTGTGGACATTAGTCTAAAGGTGTTGTCACATAAAGCAACTTATGTCACATTTTGTAAGTTTTGCCATTTAGAGGAAGCGCTTTTTCGCTAAAGATAGGCTGGATTTACTTAGAAATATATTACCATTTGAGCAATACCTGAGGCAATTGATGACTGAATTAAACACTTGAAAATGAAGATTCAACAACCGTTATTTCAAACTTAATTTTCTACCATTATACAATAACTATGAAAATAAAAGGTTTTGTTTTTATGTTGTTTTAAGTTTATGCAACTCCATGCTCGAACTTTTCTGCCTGACGGAAGCTAGTTTAAGTACTTATTTTAATTTAAATGTCTAATTTAAATTTTTTAATGCAGCGATTCAGCCGCGTTCGAAATTAGAAAGGTATTTGAATGGTGCTCGTGCTTTTCTACGAGGAACACTGAATATGTGCGCACAAAGAGAATGCCGCTATTCAACACGACAATCTATCTTTCCTTTATACGCAGGTTTTATGAGGGGCTGCAGCCTCCTACGATGTGAGTAAGCGCTGAAATCGCAATCATTTTCATAACTTGTCGAATTGTATGCATAGTGTAAATTATTTGCACCGTATTTGTGTTATAAATTCATGTTGTTGCATTTTGGACTGTCAGCAGTGTAGTTACAGTAAATTTGTGTAAACGAAACAACAGCTGTACTTTCAAAGCTATACCTTCGTCCCGGGACATTAAAATGTTTACGTTTACAAGTGGATTCCATTTTAAAGAAAACCGGCCAATAAGGAATCACAATTAGAACAAGATCCATTTTAGATAGACTTCAAACGTTAGCATAAATGTATGGAGTTGTTTTCGTCTAATTTTCAATGTTTTCCTTTGAAATATGTCATTGTCACAAATTTACTGTAACACACTAATGTTCTTCAGAGGTATACTATAGAGAGAGTATGTTGCAGATTTAATCGATAGTATGAAAACGGAAATGTTTATAATGGAAACCTATCTAAAACGAAAATGTTCATAGTCCGACGAAAAACTTACGTTTGAATTATATCTTATAAGATTAACCACTTAATAGTCGCGCCCGAGACATTCACGGGGTGCATGTTTCAAGGCTTTTATTCAGAATTGAATGATTCACACCAGTTTTATAATATAGTGGAATTGGTTTTATTCTTGTATCGTTTTACTTGTCGTTAAATAAGAAGAACATTTTTTTTCAAAAAAGTGGTGGGAATAATGAATTGGAATTTTTAAAGCGTAATTTAATGCGACCAGTAAGTGGTTAACATCTGTCTAAAGGTGAATTTTTCATAGGTTCTTTATCGTTCCGTCTCAGTTGTTTTTACTGTTGTATCCATGATTCAGTATATCAGTTCTTCGTTCTGATTTCGTTGTGGGGTGGGTCCGGACTCCCTTAACACATCTCCGTTACCTTTTCTTTGCATCACGGTTACCAGCAATTGCACTGTCTAGATAGCGTTTCAGACCTCCAGTTCTCATGTAATTCTTGTTGCTCATGACCAGACACACCCATAAGCGGCATTAGGATACACCCACACGTGGCGTTTGGACATGACGTTTTGAATCACCCGGTATATCTCAGCGAGAGTTATTGATATCGGTCATACTCGGCAAAAAAATTTCCAGACCAGTATTCAAACCTAAAATCCTTGGTTTAAACTCGGGTCCATATGTGTACGTTTTTTTCCACCAGTACTTTTTAGAAACTATTGTTTTTTATTTAATTTGAGTATAATTATTGCCGTTTCCCGATAATTTAAATCAAAGATTATTTTTTCTAAATTATAGGAGCGGTAAATATACGAACAAATAATACAAGTAAATATACCTCGCAATGTATCGTATGGTTTACAACGATTGTCTACACACTCTCTATCAAACGAAATATCCTCGAAAGTGTCGAACAGAAGTATTTATTGAAATAATCTATGAAACTAGAAATATACTAAAAAAATGATTATATTAATAACGGAGACACTGACAAGAAAACGGTTGTTAACCCTTTAACGTTTAATGGTTTCTCTGCGAACCACAAAATATATTAATTCCGATATGCAACAACGACACCGGAATTTCAATTTAAAAAATCCATTTTATCATGTATGTGATAAATCACTTTTTCTTATTTATTTGTTCGCAATTACTGGTATCAGCAATTTATTTCAATATCTTAGCAATTAAAATGCTTGTCCGCTAAATTAGTTAAAATGTCTAGAAAGAGTATAGTACCGTATTAATACCATAATTCTTATGTAGCAAAGTGCAATGACTAAAAAGAAAAAACGTGTTACGGTGAACCAGATTTGGAATCCATGATAATTTCTCGTAGCTAGGCGGTCCAAATGGGAAGCTTAGATACGTAAATGCATCAGAAAATAGATTATTCAGACAAGCACGTGTGTATTTCTCATGCGCAAATAATTTCTCATATAAAGAAGATCTCCATTCTGGGCATACTCAGAATATTTTCAATAAAAAAATACTAATTAAACTACTTATGTGTGCAAATAAAAGATTCGTCAAAATTAGCGGCGGAATTATAGAAAAAAGTATGTAAAAAATATAATAATAAAATACTGTTATTATTTGTGGGGAAAAAATGAAAGCAGCACGCGATTTGGCAAGCATCAGTTTTCCTCGCCAAAAGCGAACGATTTTAATGCAACTGAAATCGTTCGGATTTTTCGAAAGCGTGTAAACGGTATTTAATGAATTTAAACACAAACAATGAGAGTTTAATATTACATAAATGTATATTTTGTATTATATATATATATATATTGCTTGTCGATGAGTTATTTATCACTCCAAAAAATATTCTCATATACAAAATATTCGTATTGAGAAAAATTATTTTCATCCATTTAAGCCTATTCAAAAATAACAGCCAGATGATTCTTAGCAACAAAATCGCATCAACAATGCTCAATTGGATTTTGAGCTTGAAACAATTTTAATTTAAACTATGAATTTAGTTTTAAATCAGAAATTTTGAAGGTTAAATTTGAATTTAAATACATATAAATATCGATATAGCAAAATTATACTTTAAACAAACTAAAACTGAAAAATCTAAAGTTATTTATATTAAATTTATCTAAAATCTTCAACATGAAACTTTTTTTTCCTTAACGTGTAGCTGACCTAAAAGCACTTTTTTTAATTGTACTCCAACGCCAACCGTTGAAAAATCGCGAAAGAAATTATTTTTTTACGGAAGCTGTATGGAAGGTACGCCGATTTTTTTTTTATAAACGCATATATCCTCATGACAAAAATATTCTAAATTTTTTTTTCAGATTATGCCCGTATGGAGAATTTCCTTGTCAGCATTCTTAATGTGTCGTAAATTCCGACGTATAATCCCCTCACCAAACAATCATTTTTTGACCCAGAAATTTATTTCATTAAAGTGTGGCATTTTAGATCACAGCAAATATTTGGTTTCACTACCTAAATAAAATTTCTGGACTCAAACATAATTGTTTGGGCCGCGGATTTTACGACGGAAATTACGATAAATAAAAAATGTGCAACTTTGTCCTCTATATTTATTTAGAAACTTTACAATCATTTCTGGCACAATTTTTTTTTCTGGATGAAAATGGAGTCCAAGCTGACAACCCTACTAGATAAATTTATTGTAACACTGTACATATTTAACTAAGATGTATTTTTCAGTGAAAAACTATTTGCATCATTATTTAACCAATAAAAAGTTATAAATATTGGCTCTTTTAAGAACATTGCCAAGGGGCAACTTTTATCATGTCTAAACTTTAAAAAAGTACAAGTTCCTCCCTGTTCTAAAAGTCTATCGTAAATTGTTCTACACTAATGTTATTACAACGGTTTCCCATGTTTATTCATCTTTAAATATTCTTCAATGTATGAATTTAGTATGAAATGCCTTGCAATCTAAAAAAATAGGACAACATAATATAAATACATTTTCTGCAACCACGCCCTTAATCAATGATGTTTTTTGAATGAAAAGAATTCACGTTTTCCGTCATCAATGTGTTAAAATAGAGAAAAAAATGCACTGACTGTTAAATACGGGACTGTTAAATAATGTCTGAAAATACAGACCGTAATAAATACTGACTGTTAAATAATTGTTACGGGCCTATTTACGCCCTAACTTCAAATTCCCAGTCGAGAAACCTTAGGTTGGCAACTCCAAACACCGCAGAATGGGGCAAGAAGTCTCCAAATTTGGCAAAAAAACCATCATACATTATATAGACTTAAAGTACTAAATTAAAAAACTTATACATAAGCTATAGAGTAATTCATTAATTACTTTACAAAGCTTTTTTAAAATAATTTCTGTAAAATATTCGTTTCAAATATGTTAAAAACAGAATTTAAGACATCTTTATAGAAATTAGGTAGCTATGAAAAATCCGTTATATCGCATTAAAAATGAAAAAAAAAACTGGTTATAGAAGCGCAATTATTAATTTTAGTGATTCTGAAGGAATATCAGCAACTCGTTTTAACACTAGAACCGCCATTAGGGGTCAAAATGACCCCTGCTAGAATGATAATAGTCAATTCGAACCAGAATTTTCTTCATAAGATTTGTTAAATATAAGCAGCACAAAAAAAATATGGCCTAATTAAATAAATTAAATAGTTTAAAATTAAAATTCTGGTGCGAAACGCTTTTTGTAAAACATTAGTAAAATACCCGGCTGTTTTAGTGTTAACCCTTTGCGGCGCAGTGGTTTCATAGATAAACCACTTAATTTTAATTCTCAAACGCCACATTGTCACCGGAATTTTGTTTTAAAAAATTACTGTTTATTGAATGCGTGAAGTATAACGTTTTCTTATTTAGAAATAAAGTAGTTTTCAAATTCCGGTGTCAGTCATTATTTTCAACACTTAAGCAATGAATTAGCCCTGCGCCGCAAAGGGTTAAAGGAGTGTATTCATCTTTTTCAGGCAAAATGTATGTACTATTATCAAGACAACAGCAGCAAAACTTTTTCTGTTGTCATAGTAGTAGCACACAATTTTTGTCGGTGGAAGAGCCGTTCATTTTTTCGAGACACATCGTTAATATTTATTTCTTAGTGTGTTCTAAAAATTGTAAAATATTCAATCCATACTATCGTCTGAGTCATCGTCATGGTTACTATTCTGTCACTTGATACATGAGACATGATTTTTTTAACAAATGTACGGCTTCTCGTGGTAGATGTTTTAGGTTTTTTTTTCTTTTGATTTGTCTGCTAATGATCACAGGATCCGAACTTGGAAGTAAACAAAGAAGAAAAATCATGCGTTAAGCATAGATTATGAAGCACTTTCCAACACTTCATAAAATCTTTAACAAAACTTTAGAAAAACAAGGTTACTGTAGATATACTATTATTTTTAACACAATCAAGTTGATTGGTAAAGTTATCATACGAATTGATTATTTCCAGCTGAGCGAAAAATTGCCCAGGCCGGGAATCGAACCCGGATACTTGGCTTACAAGGCCTATGCTTTACCTGTTAAGCTATCGGGGCGATAGCCGGCTGGGATTTTTCGCTCATATAACCTTATTGGTCGTAATATCTGGTCTGTCATTTGAAACAGCTCACAGAATAAACCGCAGCTAATAGAACTCCATATAATGATGGATACGTAGATATACTATTATTTTTAACACAATCAAGCTGATTGGTAAAGTTATCATACGAATTGATTATTTCCATCTGAGCGATAGTAGATGATACTGTAGATAGTCAAATATGCATTCCGATATTTTTGAGAAGCCCTGTATTTGATTTGTCGGTTGATATGCTATATGCTATATAATGAGAAAATTTAGTTTAGTAAGAAAATGTATAGCATGTTGAAATTTCTCTTTCAGCAATTTATAATAATTGATGGAAACATACTTGAATATTTTTGCTCATCCCTGCAGTTTACCTTGTACCTTTATTACATGTCAGTATTAAGCTAAAATTTATTTTAAACTAAAACAGTCTTAAAATTACTAAAATCACATTCTCAGAAAATAGGCATCCATGTATTCAATTATTTGCGTGGCTCTGTATATTATTTTATCTCTATTCTACAAACATTTCTTAGTAAATGAGCGCAGTTCATGGTAAAAAATGCATAACTTATTTAAAAACCACCTTAAAGTAATTTAAGCTCATATTCAGTAAAGTTTGCGACCACTTTTGGGTAACCCTGGATAACAGGTATAGTATTTATATACACCATATAATATACGTGTATTTAGTGAAGCTTAAACGCGCATATCATAATTAAAATGCATTTCATTCATCCATCAGCACAATCTTGAAATATAAAAGTACAGTCGGCGGTCGTTAATTCGAACTCGTCGGGACCGCAAGAAATGTTCGAAATATCCGAAGTTCGAATTATGGAATATATAAAATTAAAACATGCTTAATATGATACTATTAAAAAAGGAATTAATATTATAGTGTTTTTAAAATTTATTTCGTTTGTTATCATTAGAATATGACTTAATATTAAATTAGAATGTAGAAATACATAAACTAATTAAAATATTAGAAACAAGCACATTGGAAAAAAAATTAAGCGTCAGTGATGGACAGACAGGGCACTAAGAAAGTGGATATCAAATGCATTGGATTGTATGTATACTCGTTCGGAGCAATTTTCACAAAAATCAAAGAAAGTTATTCAAATGATCTGAAATCCGTGAAAAAGAAAAAAATGAAAAATCGGAATTATTTTTAGTTCGAATTAAACGAAGTCGAGAGAAAATGAGTTCGAATTAATGAAAATTTTTAACATTATTCTGCCATTGAAAATTTCGGGACTTCATGTTTAGTTCGAATTAAGCGAAGATTCGAATTATCCGATTTCGAATTAACGGGAGTCGACTGTATCTTAAATACTAGAACCCCCAGAAATTTTACTCAAGTTTTATAATAATATTTCCCACCGAAAAGTGTAATCAAAATTATTTAAATTTTTTTTTTAACATAAATGTGCTATCACTAAATTAAATTATTTAATTTTTTTTATTTAATAGTCCGGTTGGAGTCTAATCGACTACTTCCAAGCGTTCTAATAGGTTTTTAAAAAGTGTTCGTGGATTATATATATATTTTTAATTTGCTCGCCGTAAACAAATTACTTGTCAGAAAATAGTGATATTCTTTTTTGAACAAGAAAGAAAAAATATCATGCGCCAAACGCAGATTATGAAGCACTTTCCAGTATATTCAGAATAATAAAACGAAATTGCATAGTTTAAAAAATTAAAATATTACGTTCCCTTTCACTCATGTGCCCCTTATTTAAACTTTTTCTTTATGCAAACGAAAATTATACGATTTTCCGAAAACAATGTCAGATCAAACATTGTTTGCAAACAGAACGCTATCTTTCTAAACAATTCACCGATCGAAATTTCTGTATGAAATTTTTATAGCTTACCTAATAAACAAACCGTTTACTGCGTAAAATTTATTTGACTTTGTTTTTTAAATATTTAATTTTGAAATCAGGACTTATTTGTGGGACACCCTGCATTTATGTTAAATAAATGAACTTCAATACAAACATGGCTAATATGAAGAATTATATTAATTATTAACATATTCGTGATGGCTAGTTTTTTTAACCCATTAAGCGCCGCTATATATATTAACCGATTTGTTTCATGGAATCATGTTTTTTCTTAGTGACATAACTGTAAACTCTTCCGTTTCTTTGTACCGCAAAAAATTTAATTCATTGATGGATAAATGTTTTAATTTAGTTCAGAAATTAAAGATGGAATGGAATCATGAGATATTTATATTAATTTAAGTGCAAAATTATTTAAACAAATTTTATTAAAAAACAATAAAAAACGAATGAATTGTGATACTGTTTTCAAGTAAATTGCGATGTACTTTCAAACAAATTGTATCTGAAGGTACATTTCTTACCTTTTTGACGGTATAAAACATGAAACTGTCCGATATTTAGAAGTTTAAAAATTCCAGTATAAGTGAATAAAAATTAAATTTGATAGTTTGCTGTTGTCACCGTCAAAATGATGTAAATGTTACGCATGGGCACGTTTGTTTTTTATAAACATAGATTGCCGGACAAATATCTGAAATATCAGTCCTGTATACCAGCTACAGATTTGCGTGTATATTATGTAACAGTTAGTTCACTTAACCCTTTCCGGCACGGGCAAAATCTGTTATAAAATAAGAAATTATCGACTGACACCGGAATTCACAAACGCATTTTTTATATATTTTGAATTCCTTAATTTAATCTTTTATTACAAAAGCAAAATTTTACTAAAACTCATATTCAAGTGAATTAACTGTAAGACCTGTTATTTACTTAAATATTAAATGATCTTTAAGGATAATGCAAACCTCAAATATACTTTACATGGTTATTTATATAAGTTAAATCACCCTGTTCTCCGATTAAATAAAATAATATTTTCTCTTTGATTATACTGTTGTGAAGAAAAGACGAGCAATCTCATCTCTGTATTTATAATATTCACATAAATCGTAGTTTTGTAATATTAAAAGACATTAAAAATATTTTTTAAATACACCGGAAAAAAGTATGGAGTTAACATGAAATATATTAAGTATTGCCTTGCTGAGGATACCTCTTCATTCACTTGACAAACAATCATGAAAACTTGCTGTAATCCATAACAGTATGTGAAGTAAAGAACAGAATTTGCTATGACGCGTAGTGTTACACAACAGTGAGTTAGAAATCTGCACGGGCCGGGCCAAGCCGATAAAAAAATTTACCGGCCCGCTAATTTTTTTTCCTTAATCGCCGTACACATTTAAGAAGATGATACAAATTATGTACTATTTTCAATAAATATGGGTTTAACGAGAATATGTATAAATGTGAGTAACGGGACGACATTGGTTTGACAACATCAATATAGAAATGTAACTTTTACAGTATGGAGATGGACATTGATCAGTTACATTGTGTGCAGGGACTGATTAAAGCACAGGCCTCCAGGGCCTCGGCCCTGGGCCCACAAATTATGTGACTGATTTTTTTTCCTTAATTAAATATTTTTGAAATAATATTGTTTTATAAAATATGAAACATAAAATTTAAATATTCTGAATGACTCAATAAAATTTTTAGAAGTTTTTAACCTAGACACTTTTCACCCCAAACAGCTTTGTCAACTCATCAAATAAATCTTTTTTTTCTGAAAGTGTCGCCAAAAATGGGTAGGTAGGGGGGGGGGGGCAACTTTTTAATAGACTCTGAGCCTAAACTCAGCTTAATCGAGTTCTGATTGTGTGCTTAATATTTTTTTAGAAGACTCGTGCCAGACCGAGATCAGGCTTGCATTGTATTTCTACATATAGACGAGCCGAGCCGGAACTAGACTTACATGACTTGAACTAGACAACATGATTTGTAAAATTATAAAAATCGATAAAGAACGTATGTTAACGTAATCTTTGGATATATACTTCTTAGTGATTTTTAAATTCATTTTTCAACAACGCGAAAGTTTGGCACATTTTCTGACTAATTTTTAATTGTAAAAGTATAAAATTGACAAGACTGACTATTGAAGAGAATTCGACTCGAATAGAGTTTTTAATTTTGGTAAATAAAATACTTGTATAACCTAGTTGAGATATAAGATATTCTTGCAAATGCTTGCAGATTTTTTTCCCATTCCATGCTGTCGCTTCCGGAAATCCTATTCAAAACGTTAACTTTGACAGTATTTTCTTAAATTGCTATTATCAAAAATGAATAAATCCATTCGATTACATAGTTTCTGAATTAAAACACCTAATAATGTAATGTGCTTGCAAAAAAAAAAAAAAAAAAAAAAAAAAAAAAAAAAAAAAACAGAAAGTAGTTTCTTTGGATTTGAGAAAGAATCTGGATTTGGAATCCTTTAAAATGATATAGAAATATTTCCATAAATCTATTTTTACTATACGGTGTCAAAAGTTACTATGTTTTTAACTTTTTTTTTTAGCACTTTCCAACAATGTTGAAAAGTGATTATGCATTCGGTTTGTCTGGCAGTCTGGCCGCGCTCTAACTCTCGTAAATATACTCGGATTGTCATGAAATTTTTGGAAGTTAATGACGTTTATCCGAGTACGAACCCTTTTGAAAATGAAAGTTCTGCCATGACTGGTTTATTTACAGGGACAGTCAAAAGTTTTCCATTACATTACGGCCTATGGGGAAAAATCGTTTCAAATGAATTTTAAAGCTGTTACACCCTGTCAAATATCTTCAAATTTATATGTATCTACAAAGTGCACTAAAATGTGCATTTTGTAAAGTATGCAGCGAAAATACAAAAAATTCCAATACATAATAATAAAGGGGGATTGTTTACGACATATTTTAACTATGGTGAAGGATTTCATGTATAATCAAACTGATATACGTTGCTGAGGATTAATATGAGTTATTTCATGCACAATACTAGTGCATAGCGTTTACAGGGACACACAAAATATTTCAAATAGTATATTCTATCCGAAGTCCTGTATATTATGAAAGATGGCTATTAGTTGAATGAAATGCATTTTAATTATGATATACGCTTTTAAGTTTCACTAGGTGTGTGCATATTATATGGTTTATAATAATGGTAATTGTTACATAATTTATATATACATGCCTACACAAAAGATCTCGGAAAGTTACTGAATATGAGCGTAATTTACTTAAAGGTGGTTTTTAAATATGGTATGCCTTTTTACGATGAACTGCATTTAGTTTACTAAGAAGTGTTAGTAATATATAGATAAAATGACTTACAGAGTCACCCAAAGAACTGGTACATTGTCGCCTTTGGATGATAATTTCTAGAAATTTGATTTAAGTAGTTTAAAGAGAATTTATTTTAAACTAAACTTTAGCAAATTACTTTCGTGTATTAAAGGTACTATGTATTTTACAAGACTAAACAAAAGTATTCAAGTATGTTTCCATCTATTAGTATAAATGCTGAAAGGAAAATATCAACCAGTTAGATGTTTTCTTGCTAAACTAAATTTTACCATTATGTTGTCTATATATTAATCGACAGATCAAATACAGAGCGTTTCAAAAGTATTGGAATACATATTTGGATATGAACAATAATACGTTATTTTCGTGGATAACGAAGTTTTGTTAAAGATTTTAAGAAGTGTCGGAAAGTGCTTCATAATCTATGCTTAACGCATGATTTTTCTTACTTGTTTTTTTTTATTCTACACCATATTAATTTTTTAATGAATCTTTATTACAATGTTGAAAATCAAAGAATCTAAGTAATCATTAATATTGCTAATGTTCTTTTCCTGTAAAATATACTGTAAAATCATCCCATAGATATGTATGCAATATTCTTTAAACAAATCTCAATTATATGATAAAAATCTAAATTTTTTAGAAATAGTAGAAATTGTAACGGGCCCGAGGGGGCCGAACCTTTGGGTTTTACAACGGGCCAGACCAGAAGCAATTCCTACGGACCGGGACTGGAAATTCCACCCATGCAGACCCGTAATATAGGTTACTGACAACCCTTAACCCCGTTAGAGACAAGAAATAATGTCAATGTAAAATTGAATTCTCACTGGAAAAAATCGGAAGATTTTGTTTTTTAACTATTTGCCGGGGGGGGGGGGGCACCGTATAACTTACTCATCATGTATAGGCATTATATAAAATATGAAAAGAAACACACACTTGTAAACTTTTCATAAAATGCTTTGCCATTCCAAAAGAAAATTCAAACATACATTTAAATAGTTTTAACGCATAATAATACTCTATTATTGAAATGCTGACGAACCAATTTAGGGCACATTACATATAACGCCAAACTACTCAAAGAGTACCGAACTGCGTAAAAGAAACATCCTTATAGGTCCAAAAATAATAATTCTCATTTCCAATTAAAATATACCTCTAAATCGAAATTTGAATGAAATACATGATCATGAAAAATCAAAGAATGTGGAAAACAGGATTACGACTATCTCGGCAACTGATAATCCGATCAACTTCGTTTATAATGCAAAATTTGTGTTATTTTATTGCTTTTTACGTGCATTCGTTAAAATACAAAATTTTGAAAATTTTTATATACCTTTCATCAGAACGAATTTTTCGAGAGTCCGAAAACAATAGTTCCGGATAATCGAGACTACTGATATTAAACAGGCTTCGTTCCATTCTTACATACTAAGAACATACAAAATTTCAAGTCTCAATCTCAATTTGTTCGTGAGATGGAGCGTTTACAGACACACACACAGACAGACGGCAAATTTTTTTTTTCAGAAAATATGTTTTACGGAATCTGAAACGTGTAAATCGCAACAATTAATAAAACGTCATATTTTTTTTTCGATTTTCAAAACGATTGCAAGGTTTACCCTATACTACGTATGATGGGTAAGTAAAAAATGATAGTACTGAAATTGCACGACAGATTTTCATTCATTATTATTATGTGTGCGCAATATTTGTGTTTAAATCATAATTATTAAGAAAAGTTTATTTTTACATTTGTGTTAATTTCAGCAATGCAGATTTACTCAAAAGTTTTATATTATAGTTCAAGCAATTCATAAGGATTGTTTAAAACTAGTACCGGAAAAGAATTTTTGCCATATTGATTTCTAAAAATATTGTTTGATCACACATAATTGTACGTTGTCCCATCCTGTACTGTTCGTGTTATCATGCGGTTCACGTTAGCTGCATGAATAATGTTAAAGAAAATGTCTGAGCCTATCCAAGATAGGCAGAGATTTGTCATAACAAGAAGGGAAGAATTAGAAGAGATGTATAGCGGTAGTCATATCTATCATCTACCAGAGTGCATGTTAACCCTTTAACGTTCATTGGTTTCGCCACGAAACCAAAAAATTTAAATTCCGATATGCAATACTTACACCGGTATTTTTATCTAAAAATATCCCTTTTATTTTGTATGTGAAAAATCACGTTTCTTATTTAGAAATATATTTGTTCTTAATTACCGGTGTCCTTCATTTATTTCGACATCTTAGCAATGAAAATGCTAAGATCGTTAAAGGGTTAAAAGTTTAACCGATTTCCTGATTTGCTCGTACGTCATACGGCCAACATTTTTTGCTAATCACGACTTGCTCGTACTTGTACGGGCATGCATATTACAATAATGCATTATTATCCTCATTATTAAATTTTTATTTTTAATTTTGCAATATTTAATCGGAATATTTTTCGCATTTAATTAGCCAAAAATTTCTGCTTTGAAAAACCGGTGATAAAAGATTAAAAATTCTGTAAAAGACATGATAAAAATAGGCATTATTTGAGAATTTCTTTCAAAATTATTTATCATTTAAGTAATTAAGCATGGAAAAAAATGAACTAGAAATACTCAATTTATTTTGATATTTTTATGTATGTTAACATCATTGTAATTGTAGTAATAGTTGCCACAACAATTTTTATATTCTGTTCGCACTATTAATTTAAAAAATACATTATGTAATATATTCCTTTAGCAATTGTTATAAAAATTATTCATTTTTCTCCTTTTAAAATGTGGTGCGAAATAGAATTTAAAAATAGTCGCTTGTGGCGTCACTGTATCCATTAATTTTTTTTCTGCAAGCCATGGAGATTTAGAATGGAATATTAATACCAAAAAAGTTAAAAGTTTGAGCACAAACAGTTTCTTTGTTTAGAACGTGTACCAGCTTTTTTTTTTCAACAAAATGGTAAAGTCGAAACAATTTTCACATGCGGAGATATAAAATTTACGCAGGATGCGAGTAAAATATAAGTCATTTTCTAGAATTGCAACTTCAGTCAACAGATCAAAACTTAGAAGTAACAAGTTTTGGTTTGTGCTGAAGACTTCAAAGAAAAGATGCTGTTCTGGAAGATCATGAATGACTGGATTTCGCGATGAACGGCGCATCAGTAAATTTCATTTCCACTGATAATTATTCTCGGCAGTAGTCTGTTATCTCATCGACCAATTTCGCCAAATTATACAAATCGCCAAACTAATAGCCAACTTATATATATTGACATAATTTTTGTTTTAAATAACGAAAAAACAAATAATTAGTAGAATATTAAAAAAAATTCAAATAAAAAAACGAAATAAAAATCACTCAATGACATTTTAAACACGTGATTCGTATTTAATGCCATTTAATGTGACATTCACGATCATCCATTATTGGCATTTAATCTTACAGTTTGGCGATTCTTTTTTGGTCGACGGAATAACCTAGTAGTACTTTATGCTCTTTCTCTTTCTCGATTGAAATACTTGAAATCCCGCCATGCCAATGTCAAGGTTTTTTTTATTATTATTTAAATAAACATAAATATATAAGTTTCAAATTTGACCCTGCATTTTTAAAAATATTAAAAGTAAAAACAAAAACACTTAAAGCAAAAATTAAACAAGTAAGAAAAATCACGCGTGAAGCATAGATTATGAAGCACATCCCCGCACTTTCAGTAATCATTAATCAAATTTCGTTATTTTGGCATAGAAGGTGTTACTGCCCATAGCCAAATATGCATTCCAATACTTTTGAACAGCCCTCTATATGATCTGCCGGTTGATATATATTCTGTATATAGGGGAAGAATAGTTTTCCATGAAAACGCCAAACTGGTTGAAATTTGTCTCTCAAGTATAGAAACATACTTGAATACTTTTGCTCAGCCCTGTAGCTTACCTAGTACCTTTATTACACGCCATTATTTAGCTAATATTTAGTTTAAATAAAACACACTGTTCAAACTACTTAAATAATATTTCCGGAAATGATTTTCCATAGGTGACCATGCATGTATCCAATTATTTACTTTACCCTGTATATCAACTTATCTACATTTTAGAATCATTTCTTGGGAAATTGAAAGCAATTCAACGTAAAAATGAGTAACATATTAAAAACCACTTTTAAGTGATTTACTCTTATATTCAGTAACCTTTACGACCTCTTTTGTGTAACCCCGTTTATCAAGTATATAGCATTTATGCACAACATATAATGTGCGTACATTTAGTGAAACTTCAAAGCGCATATCAAAATTAAAAATGCATTTCATCCATCCATCAACCATCATCAATAATATACAGTATTTCGGATAGAATATACTATTTGAAATCTTTTGTGTGTCCCTGTAAATGCTAAGCACTTAATATTATGCATGAAATTATAAGCCCCAGCGGCGTATATCAATTTTGTTATACATGAAATCGTTTAACTTAATTAAAATATGTCACAAACAATTCTTCCCCTTTATTTTTGTGTAATAGAATTATTTTGCGTGACCTTGTACATGAATAATAACTATTATATCCGCTATATATTTTACAAAATGCATATTTTAGTGTATCAATTTTATTATACATAAAAATGTTTAACATAGTTAAAATATGTCGCAAACAATTTTCCCATATTAAAATGATTAAAATAAGTAAATTTTTACTTTAAATGCGACATAATTATAACATGCCGCAATCGGTTTTTGTTACGGATTTCCTTTGTGTGGCCCAGTAAATGAATAATAACTATTATTTTCACTGCATATTTTACAGAATGCTTGTTTTAATGCACTTCAAAAGTGCATATAAATTTGAATATGTTTAAAAGGCGAAAAACCTTCAAAATTCATTTGAATCGATTTTTTCTCATTGGTTCAAGATAGATTTAGATAATAGATGTTTATAATTATATTAGCTCAAGTTTTTACATTTAATAGTATCACATGTAAGGTACTCTTAGCGAAGTAAATATTAGTGCAAAAGCTCTTTTACTAAAAAGCAGAAAGCGTTCTGAAAAATTGTGAGTTACAATTACAAGCAGAATAATTATAACAATTCCTATTGCTAGAAAAAGATGTGAAATTATTTATAAAACTTATCTGTACAATAATTCTAATGCTTGCTCTATTTTAACTTTTTCAACATTTGATCAAAAATGTTTTTAAAATTCAGAAAAAAACTGATTTCGTAATTTTTTTTATTTCCAATCATTTTTAAACTAGAAATCCTCATACCCTTCTCCCCCCCCTCCCCGAAAAAAAGGCAATGAAAACTGATAGTGTAACTAACGAATTTGATATTTTAAAAAAGTCACATTGACTTGGGACATCACTGATCTAGAGATTGCTGCGTTATTATTTAAAATTTTGAATTGCTTAAAAGGCGCATAGCCAACAGAGTGAAAAAGTGACGAAACTGAGACTCGAACCGGGTCAGAGGTATTGCGCACCGATGTTCTACCAACTTTACCCAGCACGATACCCAGCCGGCCACTTATATATGTTGGCAAGGTTACAATCGCATCACAAGATGAAATATATCTTTTTCTCGTGAACCACCAGCTCTGGGACAAACACGAAACCAATAAAAAATATAAAATTGAAAAAAGCTATTTAATTATTGATATTTTTTCTCTAGAAAATTTCTCATGGCTTGCAATCAATATCATTTCAAATTTTTAATTGCTTAACTCTTTAACGGACATTTTCATGCCTAAGATGTTGAAATAAATGAATGACACCTGTAATTGTGAATAAATACATTTATAAATAAGAAACAGTGATTTTTCACATAATAAAATTGATTTGTTTAAATTAAAATTCCGTGTCATTATTGAATATCGGAATTAAAATTATGTGGTTTCGTAGAGAAATCAGTGAACGTTAAAGGCTTAAAAGGCTTGTAACCAACAGTGTGAAAACTATTCAAAACCGGGACTTAAAAATCTAAAATAATATTGTATGCAAGGCGTGAGAAATTTTCTACAGAAAAATTTCCAGCACATGGCTGCAAGTCTCTGGCTTCTTAGATACCAGTATCTATATTATAAAGGCCAAACGTAACTGTGCGTAACGCATACGTCATTTTGCGAATGGCAACACTTTTTCCCTGGAATTTCGGTTTTGCAATTTTTGGCTACACAAAATTTTACGCTTCAAAACATCACACATTTTAAATTATTACGCCGTCGGATAGAGAAAAAAATGCACTTTTAAATACAATTTGTTTGAAAGCTATGTCTCAATTTATTTTTGAGATGTTAATTTTTTTATAATTTTTTGTACCAATTTTAAAATTGTGGCAACAGAATCACTCCATTGTCTCTTAAAACTGAAAAAAAAGAAAAGAAATAGCCATTAAAATGCGTATACTATTTCAAAAATGTCGTTTGTTATAAAATCCGATGAATTTCGGTTTTATTTCATTTAATAATTTGGATTATTAAGTTTTATAGTGTTTTGTTTAATTTTAGCTTAAAATAATATTTGTTTGGCAGTTTGATTGACCAATATAAGATGCATTTTTTACAATTACTAATTTTGTAGATTTATTAAAATCAATAAAACAGTTCTTTCTTAAAGATTTTCTTTCGTCGAATTTCGACGGGTTCCACCTCGTTGTAATAAAGAACATTTTTCTTCATTGGATTGAAACATATCGTTGATTAAACAGAACTAGATTTTTTCTAAGATAACAGTGGGGTGCATAAAGCCGGAGACATGGCAACTCTGCCAGTTTACTATGTAGATTTGTTATTGGCCTTCGTTGAGAGACAAGGACAAGAAATAGATTTGTTAGATTTTTGATGACAGACTGAATGAGTGATATATTTATTTCTGAGCAAAGGTACTTTTCTAAAATCTTATAGTTCAAATGGCAATTGCACTCGACTTTCGTTAGTTCGAATCTTCGCTTAATTTGAATTAAACATGAAGTCCCGAAATTTTCAATGGCAGAATAACGTTAAAAATTTTCATTAATTCGAACTCGTTTTCTCTTGACTTGAACTAACGCGAATTCCGATTTTTCCTTTTCCTTTTCTCTCTCACGGATTTCTGATCATTTGAATAACTTCCTTTCTTTGATTTTTGTGAAAATTGTTCCGCACGAGTATACATACAATCCAATGCATTTATTATACACTTTCTTAGTGTCCCGTTTGTCCATCAGCGACGCTATAAACTTTTCTCCCATTGTGCTTGTTTCTAATATTTTAGTTAGTTTATGTATTTATACATTCTAATTTAATATTAAGTTATATTCTAACTATAACAGACAATATGAATTAAAAAAACACTATCACATTAATTCCATTGTAATAGTACCATATGAAACATACTTTCATTTCAAATTTTCCATAATTCGAACATTTCTGGTGGTCTAATTAACGGGAGTCGACTGTAATTGCATTCGTGCAGCATCTCTATCACAGATTGAAATTTATTTTTAAGATTTTACACAAAGCCAAAGTAATAAACCTTTCTTTTGTGAATTTATTTAAAAAAAACTAATACCATAAAAATTAAGTTGCAGATTATATTTATGAAAAACTGAATCCAGGATACTGTTCATCTTCTGTCTGTGATGTCTTTGATCTACATTCACTTCTCCTCACGTAACTAAGCAATCGTTTACCGACGCTTAGACAAAAGCGAAAAAGATACTTGACTACTATTAATCATTGCCTAATGTGGATATTTTTCGCTTCGTATAACACGTTCAATGCCACGGTAACTGAGGTTGTAAAACATGGTATAAAAGTATCAAAACTGTATTGCTTTAACTAATTATTCAGATAGTATAATCGCGTTGTAAATATAAGTTAAGTAAATTTGAAATGCATTTTTAGTAATTGTTTTAAACAATGTAACTGTTTTAGTTTTATCTCGTATTTTAGTCTGTCAGTCACCGGCTACTGACGCGGCCTAAATAGAAAGTTCAGTTTCAGTCACCCGTAACTGACTTGGCACTCAACGCATTGATAACTTTTTTATATAATTAATCGAATGTAATATAATCAATCGAACACATCAAACCGTGGTCTCCAGTGTCTGAAACGTGTGGATAACGTGTTTTTAAAATGATTGCAAGATTTACCCTACGCTATGTATGATGGGTAAGAAAAATGCAGTCCAGATTACAGGGATTCTAATCAAGACAATATAAGTTTAAAAAATGTAATGATCAAAGAATATTTATAAAGAAGTAGAAGTATGGATCAAATTCATTATTCTTTATTTTTCAGAAAAACAGCATTTTTAAAACTATTTAGAAAAAATAGTTGTTGTTCTCGGTAGAGAATTGGGAAATCTGAAGTATATCTGAATGTTTTTATTTCTTGAGTTCCGCAACTTATTTCATTTCATTCGTAATCTGCTTGGTCTATGTTTAATGTCTAAAAATGGAATACTTCTGTTTTTTAGCCTCCGATGCTATTTCTTTCAGACAAGCTAAAAAATGTCGTGTCATCAGCCCTGAATTTTCTATTCAACCGATTTTGATAATTATTTTTTTTAAATGAAAGCTATTTATTTGTAGTTGAGTCCATTTTAGTTATTTTTCAATTTATTTCCATTTTTATATTTTATTTTTAATTTTAAATGCTTTTTACGATATTTCTTCAAAATGATGGCAACTAGTTCAGCTTTTCTCTCGATAATAAAAATTTATTTTCCAAAATGAGTGCGTATAATTATGCACTAATTAAAGGAAAAAAATATATTTACTGAGAAATAATATTAATAATGTAAATAAAATAACAGAAAATAATTTATGATAATAATTAATGTCTAAAGAAAAAAAAGAAAAATTTCAAATGAGGAAAATGATGTCATTCAGCAACCAGATACATGGGAATTACAATATTATTACGGATGCCTTTTTCATATTACTAATAACAGTAACTTTTAAAAAACATTTGAAGAGAAAATGACGTCACTATTTAAAACATCGCATTTTTACTCATAACGATATTAGTTACTACTCTGTTATCCCGTCGACCAATTTCACCAAATTATACAAATCGCCAAACTAATAGCCAAATTATACATATTGACATAATTTTTATTTTAAATAACGAAAAACAAATAATTTGTAGAATATTAATAAAAAGTCGAAATAAAAATCACTTAATGACATTTTAAACACGTGTGAATCCTATTTAATGTCATTGAATGTGACATTCACGATCATCCATTATTGGCATTTAATCTTATAGTTTGACGATAATTTTTTGGTCTACGGGATAACCTAGTAGTACTTGATATTACATTTCAATATTTCTTTTCATTATGGACACTGAGATTGAGATTTTACTTTCAGATGACTTCAGTTAGTGAAAATAATGTCATAGTAAAAATGAAATTAGTGTTTTTTAATAAAACTATTTTTTTGTGGGTGCATATAAAATAGAATTTCTGGATTTCGCCGGCACTCAGATTACAATTTTAACTGACGATGTGGGAATATTTGCATGCAAAATTGTAACTGGCAAACTTGACATTTAGTTTGTAAATATATTTATTATATATCGATTCAATAATGTAATTACTTTTGCCTTTTTTAAAACCAAATCGATCGGGTCTTTTAAACATTTCATTCGTCGAATTCGACGGAATTTTACTCGTTTTATTGTTAAATTGCATTTCCTTTTACTCAGAGTCTATAAAAAAATCGTTTAAACTAAAGAAAAAATCCGTTTTTGATGAATCTAGTCAATAAAGAAGTAGCACGTCAAATTGTATCTATTTATTATTCCGCAATTCCAATGTCTCAGAGAAAAATTGCTATTGAATTGGGTATTTCACGCCGTTCTGTTTGCTATTATATTGATAAACACAAGAAAAATGAAGTTAGTTCATTGCAATCTAAACGGGGTCGCCCTTCTAAAAAACCTCTATCGGATTTTTTTTTCTAATCGGAGTCGAAACTGAATTCTGCAATGGCAGAATCTACATACAACTTGTTTTTATTATTTTTTTATTATTATTCGTTTTTTATTGGTCCATGCTTCATGCCCAGAGATGGAATATTTCTGTTGCACTATGACAAAAATGTATTAAAACTACAACAAAAATAATAACTCAATAATAAATTTAGATACAGGATTCAAACAAGTTGCATTTTAATGTAAATTTGTTTCTGTTTACGAAGCTATAAAAATTAAAAATGTGCCATATTTAAAAATTTAAAAATTTACAATATCGAAAATTGCTCACAGGATATTTCATTTATATTTGTTTATGACTGGTCTAGGAATATTAACATGACTTTAACACTAGAACCGCCGGGTATTTTACTCAAGTTTAATAAAAAGGGTTTCCTACCAGAATTTTAATTTTGATCTATTGAACTTATTTAATTTGTCTATTTTTCAGCTACATATATTTAACATATCTTATAAAGAAAATTCTGGTTCGAATCGATTGTTATCAATCTACCAGGGGTCATTTTGACCCCTATCGGCGGTTCTAGTGTTAAATGTCCAGCAGGGCCTGATTACTAACGGGGCACTCTCCCACCAGGAAAAAGAAATAAAGAATTTTTCCTTATTCATGACAGTAATCTTGTATGAAAAGAGCGTTTAAAGAAGACGAAAATTTCTATAATTTTTTTCTGGTGAGAGAGTGCCCCGTTGGTAATCAGGCTCTGATGTCCAGGCATATTAATATAACTCGGTTATTACGTAAGCTACATTTTTATCATCATAAAAATGATGTTATTATTGTTTTTTTTTTAAATATTGAAATCATTTATAAGTCTAAAATTATAGTCTTTCAAAATATTATTTTTTAAATAGCCGTTGTATTTTTATTAATTACAATATTTTTAAATTATTATTGTTTTTTTAACTATAGATCCTGAAAATGTCACAGATTGTGTTATGATACTAGTAGATTTGTTTCCTAAAAGACTTTCATCCTTTAACCCTTTAACGTTCAGAGCATTTTAATTGCTAAGATATTGAAATAAATTATTGACACCGGTAACTGCGTACAAATATTTTTGTAAATAAGAAAAAGTGATTTTTCACACGTATAACAAAAAGAATTTTTCTTTATTAAAATTCCGGTGTCGTTGTTGCATATCGGAATTGAAATTTTGTGGTTTCGTAGAGAAACCAATGAACGTTAAAGGATTAAGCCACTGACCACCAAGCAAAAGGACAAAATTTTACTGCTGTTTTCTCTGTATCTTTCTAAAAATGATATCAAAAGGTAGTTTTTACAACATGATAAAAAAAAGAACAATAATTTTGCACAGGAGTATGACCTTTGGGAATTTTAATCAGATGGGAATTTTAATTTAACTTAAAGATTTAAAATTGAATTATATCTGTAAAATTATATTATTTAAAAAAAGCTTCGATTGAAGTGAAACTTACTTACTAGTAAACGGATGTAGCACGCGCCCAGGAGTTAAGTGTTCTTTAACCGTTTTTATTAACCGTTAACCTATTGTTATTTTAATGATTAAAAAATGATTTCTTTAATTAGCTTTGTGTAAGCAATAGTTGTAAAGATTTTTTTATATTAAGATAATGTAAAATGAGAAATTTCCTGTCTCTGAATAAGAACACTAATTGTTGAAAATGGAGAAAAAATACATTATTTTATTTTTTAACTATACACTAAGATTTCAAAAAAGTGTGTGCTTATATTTTCGTTTCGTAAATAGTTTTACATCACACAAGGTTTTTGTTTCTTGTTATGTTTTATTAAAATCGGCATAAAATTTTACAATACCTATAAACTTCAAATGCAGTGTTATTTTTACACTAATTTTACAAGTACATATATATAATATATATATGTACTTGTACATATATAAAATATATATATATATATATATATATATATATATATATATATATATTACCAGTAAATTACGAATTTCCAACAAGGTATAATAGAGCATCTTTAAAAATTGACGATGCAGTTGCAATATCTATATTCAGGGACCTCAAATGGTCTGCCAACTGAACATCAACATTTTTTTAGAAATTTTTTTAAGACTTTTCTTGCAAGCAGAACAGAAAACATCTTCGTTGTCTGTTTTTATCATGAATGCTCCAGAAAAATATGATAAAATTTTCTATTAAAAATATTGGTGTTCAGTTCGCGGTTTAGCGCTGTATATTTTAAAAATCCACATGCTATTTTGAAATTGAAGTTATGTATTGCGAAAAGTATATCTGCGCTTATTCAAGCATTACTGAAAAATTTCTAAGGAAGTGTACTTATTCGAATTATTTTATACTTAACCGAATAAACATTTTAACTTTTTGAGGGGCTCCGTTTGCAGTTTACAAACGGTTAATTTGGCTGTTCCAATTGCGAAGTGGCTCCAGTAAATTTTTAGTACAATTTCGATCTCATAAAATACATGAAAAAGAGCTCTTGAATATTTTCAAATAAATTTGTTCGTCAATTTCGGTGTGAGTCAATTATTTGAACATTTTTGGAGCAGAAATATCTTTAGCCAAAAAGAGTTAAACTCGATTTTTTCATATTGAATAGAATAATGCTATTCAAAATATCAAAATATATATAAAAAAATCTCTTCTGAAATTAAGTTACAAATCAAATATTTAATTTTTATTAAATAAAATAAATATATATTTGTAAATATTCTGATAAAAAGTTCTTGAAATACTTTGTACCTAACGAACCTTGTGTAAAAATGTAATTTCATTTTATTCTGTCCCCTATCTATAACAGAGGAATGTATTGTAATCAAAAAAATTTTCCACTTCTCGTTTTCGACGGATTTACATGTTTTAGGGATCAGAGATCCTAAAAACATGAGTTTGCAAAATATATATCATTCTGTTATTTTCAAATAATTTTGGTTTGAATTCAACAAACAATTTTCAAAAATCACAACTAATTGAGCATATTATTTCGAAACGTTCTCGTCAAAATTTAAAATTAACACCGCAGTTATTCGTGAATTGTTTTTAATTACAAATTTAAGACTATGTGAAAAACATTCAGCAATATTCATGTCTTTAGATAGCGTCTGAAGAGTTAAGAGGCCACTAGACTCGCTAAAAAAGAACCGGATAATAATGATAACTCTATGGGGGCATTATTTTCAAACATCCCGCTCAAATTTTAATATTTTCACATGATGTTTTTGCATACTGTATCAGAGGATAATCTACAACAGGGCTAGTTTTTACTTTCTCGATTTTAGTTTCGGAATTAAAAAAAAAATATTTTAACTTTCAAAATTAAAACCGGTTCTCCTTTGCGATTGAAACAGGTTCTGATATTGAAACTATCATAATATTAAAAAATATAACCAAAAGTAATATCTAGTCCGTCCTCAGATACCCTATGGAAAATTATCAGATGGAAATATTAAAATTTGAGCGAGATATTTGAAAATAACGCCTTCATGGACTTAAAATTACCATCCGGGTCTTTCTTCAGCGATTCGAGTGGCCTCTTAAGACACTATCTAGACAATAGATTATTCTGTCATTTATCTGACGAAATTGGTCTTTATCAAGAGATAGCAACAACGAAAAAAAATTCTTCACTCACACACTAAGTGGATGATATATTTATAAACGAACTTACGTATCTAAAATCACACAATTCATATAGTAATTAATTAATTGCAGTCGGGTTTTAATACAGTTTTCATCGATAGACAGAATTTTTTTATTGCGAACTACCATCCCGCTCCCCCCCCTCCTCTTTTAGAGTGAAATGTATTTATGTGATTTTTTTAAGAGGTTGTAGACTAAATTTTACTATTGTGACTTTTCCGATTTTTTTTTCAAATCAGTGAAACATAGTTTAAAAAGGGACTCAAAACAAGAATAAACCTAGTTTAAATAATCCTGGAGCACGTACTTGGGTTACGTTTTGATTTTTTCATGAGTATTTTCAAGAAAATACTGCGCCTTTTTTTAATAGCTGATAACTGTCGCATATCCTGCGATAACTTATTACATTTGGGGAAATTTCCATTCCATATTATACTATTTTTACATATTACTTTCATTTAATTAGGAACAATTTATTTCAGAAAATACTTTTAATACACAAACTCTCAAATGCAAACATAATCAAAGCATTCATCGATAGACAGAATTTTTTACGATTTTTTTTAAATTATTTTTTTTTTTCAAATTTACGATTTTTTTTTTAAAATTAGTGAAACAGAGTTTAAAAAGGGACTCATAACCAGGATAAGCCTAGTTTACGTAATTTCCTGCGTATAATCCGCGGATCAAACAATTCTTTTTCGACCCAGAAAATTTTTTTAATTAAATGTCACCTCTGACATGGTGGTAGATTTTTGTCTTCGATTACAATGTAAAATTTCTGGGTCGAAAAAGAATTGTTTGATCCGTGGATTACACGCAGGAAATTACGGTAATCCTGGAGCACACACTCAGGTTACGTTTTGATTTTTCCACGAGAATTTTCAAGAAAGTACTGCGCCTTTTTTTAATAGCAGATAACTGTCGCATATCCTGCGATAACTTATTACAATTGGGAAAATTTCCATTGCATATTATACTATTTTTACATGTTACTTTCATTTAATTAGGAACAATTCATTTCAGAAAATATTTTTAATACACAAATTCTCAAAAGGCAAAGCAAAATTATTATTATTGCATTAATTATATTATTTCTATGATATTTTAAAATATATTATCGTAATTTTTTTTCGCCAATATTTATTATTGGGATTTTTTTCAACTGAATGAAACAGTATAAAAAAATAAGTCGTCACTCGGAGTCATGTTTTAATCCTGGAACACCTACCCAGGTTGCATTTTGATTCTGCCACGAATATTTCAAGAAACGACTATGCCTTATTTTTAACGCAGAAATTATTACAAATTTTTCGATAACTTAAATCAAATAGCAAAACAATGAATCTGTCTGTCATACATTTATTTGAAAAAAAAGTTAATACCATGAAAATTAGACAGCAAATTATGTGTAGGCAAAATCTGAAACAAACTTATTTGTTTTACAACTGTTTTATATTTAGTCACGTAACTAAGTAATCCGATTTGGACGCTTGGGTAAAGAGAAAGTAAAAGAAATTGCTGTCTACTTCAAATCGTGAATGAATGTGTGTATTTATCATTTTACATTGCAAATATTACTGTGTTGCTGCATGCGCATTATGTTCCCAGAAAATATTGAACTCGAAGAACAGAATCATCTTCCCGATGTATGTAAAGAGACTAAATATCTTTTTGATTTAAATGCTCTTGGGTGTAAGATTGACTTTGTTTAAGTTGGTATATTCCAAGAGTTAATTCTCGCAGCTCATCCAAGTTAGGTGTGGAAAATCTTGAAGATCTGAATCAGTTAGTTTATTCCAGATTACTTTTTTTCTAGCCTATTTTTTCTCTTCGACTATCTGTTTTAAGTAATTATGTTTTGTAACCAAATCAAGCATCCTTTAAGCGATTATTTCATCATCTTCAGTGATTTTAATCCTTGTAGGATAGAAAGCAATAAGAATGACACATATAATTCGCAAATAATAGCCAATATAAGGTGTTTGCGCATTTGGTATTTCGTTATCCAATGCTCTCCAGTTTTCCAACTGTCAATTAACCTTATGAGCTCTGATGGTTGATTTTTCTACCACTTAATTTTAATTCCGAAATGTCACAACGGAACAGAAAATTCGACCATATATTTTTTAAAAAGGTTTAATGCATATTTTTCCGAGTAAATTGTTAACCGATTTTTTTCCTAGCAAAATACTGGTGCAAAAGTGACATGTGGACTTTTAAAGAAATTTACCTACCGGACCTCAAAGGGTTGACGTCTTCTACGACCCGTCGAACTTTAGTAACGAGACGCGTCTCGTTTAGCATCCTCTTCTGAAAATTGTTGCTACTTATTTAAGAATCTAGGCACTTCATGTACCAGACCCATTTCTTCCAGAAATTCAAAACAATCCAAAGTCTAACGCACTTCATAACTCTTTCGATCCGTCGAACTTTAGTAACGAGACGCGTCTCGTTTAGCATCCTCTTCTGATAATTGTTGCTACTTATTTAAGAATCTAGGC
Source organism: Maratus speculifer (assembly GCA_964019185.1). Classification (NCBI taxonomy): domain Eukaryota; kingdom Metazoa; phylum Arthropoda; class Arachnida; order Araneae; family Salticidae; genus Maratus; species Maratus speculifer. Next base: position 406,808,330 of record OZ025295.1, read on the forward strand.
ACTTCATGTACCAGACCCATTTCTTCCAGAAATTCCAAACAATCCAAAGTCTAACACAGTTCATAACTCTTTCGACCCGTCGAACTTTAGTAAAGAGACGCGTCTCGTTTAGCATCCTCTTCTGAAAATTGTTGCTACTTATTTAAGAATCTAGGCACTTCATGTACCAGACCCATTTCTTCCAGAAATTCCAAACAATACAAAGTCTAACGCAGTTCATAACTCTTTCAATCATGCTGGTTTCAACCAAGTTCATCAGATCTCGAATGCTTACAAGGTAATGAAGAAGACATCCCTCCTCCAATATTGTTTAACCCTTTAACGATCATAGCATTTTCATTGCTAAGATGTCGAAATAAATGAATGACACCGGTAATTAAGAACAAATATATTTCTAAATAAGAAAACGTGATTTTTCACATACAGAATAAAAGGGATATTTTTAGATAAAAATACCGGTGTCAGTGTTGCGTATTGGAATTAAAATTTTGTGGTTTCATGGCGAAACCAATGAACGTTAAAGTGTTAACCCTTTAACGATCATAGCATTTGCATTGGTAAGATGTCGAAATACATGATTGACACCGGTAATTAAGAACAAATATGTTTCTAAATAAGAAAACGTGATTTTTCACATACAAAATAAAAGGGATATTTTTAGATAAAAATACCGGTGACAGTGTTGCGTATCGGAATTAAAATTTTGTGGTTTGGTGGCGAAGCCAATGAACGTTAAAGGGTTAAAGAGTTGTTAGATCGTAAAAGAGATATAGCGAGGGATGTCCAAATGTGCATCAATTTCGAAAGTGTGTCAGCACATCAAAAGATGCAAAGATAGAAGAAACTGTAAAAGAGAAACTGTAAAAGAGAAAGAGATAGAAGAAAGAAGAGAAGAAAGAAGAGAAAGAGAAAGAAAGAAGAGAAGAAAGAAGAGAAAGAGAAAGAAAGAAGAGAAAGAGAAAGAAAGAAGAGATAGAAGGAATTGTAAAAGAGAAAAAAATAGAAATTTCTTAGGTTCAGGGTAGGTATGAGATTTCCACTTTTTTGCACACATCTTGTAGAAAATGTTAGTCTCTTAAATCGCAAAAATTATCCGGTTAATTAATATAGCATATTCTCTAAAATTTTACTGGTGTTCAAAAAAGCGGAAATCTCATTACTGGCTCAGGGTTTGAAAGTGATATGGAGCTAACAAAACAACCCTAGCATTGAATTGCATTGAAGCGTGTAGAAATTATTTAATAGCCACTTCTGAAACAACGTACAGTTTCAAAATTCATTGTAAAATATAGAAAAAGAATTGCAAGGAGCACAGACGCAAACCTTAATTTGTTAGTATTTCATGGAACAATAAAAAAAGTCACTCTTCGGAAATCTGATTTTTATGCTTTTCAGTGTCGTTTTTGAGTTAATGTTTTTCAAGGGTACGTAGAGCACACAGTAGCAATCATTTATTGTACAGGAATGTATGGAACGAGGTGACGCATTAAGGTAAAAAAAAAGCCAAGGGGGGGTAATTTGGCCTCTCTTTTAATTTCCAAAATTTCTCATTCATACCAGAAAAATTTTATGAGAATCTTTATGTTGACATTTCATAATTACTTAACAATAAAATTCCTCTTTGCAAATTTTTGCTATGAAACAGAATTTTTTTAAATTGAAAATAGAAATAATTTTTTTAAAAAATAGAAATGAAGTTTTTGGTTGATTCCACTGGCAATAGAAGGCAATAAGTGACTGGTCGTCGTTCAATACCATGGATTCAAGAAGAAGAAATCGCCTTTTTTAATTGTGCTGTTGTTCGTCATGGAAGACTTTATATATGCGAAAAAAGCCGACATGCATTTCAAGTATGGTCGAGCAAATGGCAACGCCAAAGCAGTTTTACGATGCATCAGGAGTAGTTTGCTCGCAAAATAATACCTGATCATAGAATGTTTCAGCGCTTGCGCCTGAAACAGTTTCTTTTCACTTCACTACACATAAAATTTTGCGAGAAAGTGCTGTACACATGCAAGTCTAGAAGAAATTATTTTACGTTTTGTGAGTGAAAGGCCCGAATTAAATACAAGAGCTGTTACACAGAATTTAGGTGTGAGTCATCCGACATTTTGGAGAGTGTTAAATGAAAATCGATTTCATCACTTCCGTTTTCAACGTGTACGAACTTTGAATCCGGAAGACTATCTTCTGCGGTTGAGTTTTTTCCAGTGGGTTTTGGAGCAACATGTATTGCAGCCAGACCGTACTTCTCATATTCTATTTACAGATGAGGCAGTATTTATACGCGAGAGTGCATTTAATGCGCACAATTTCAATCTTTGGGCAACCAATAATTCACATGCAACGCGGCCACATGCTTATCAACAACGATTTTCTTCGAGTTTGTGGGCGGGTATTGTTAATGATTATTTGATTGGCCCATACCTACTACCAAAGAGCATAGATGGTCACTGGTACCTCATTTTTGTGCAGCAGGTTTTACCATAACTACTGCAAGATGTTCCGATCACAATTCGTAACCGGATGTGGTTTCAACATGATGGAGCGCCCGCGCACTTCCCCACTGATGTGCTCAATTACATGAATGTCACATTTGGGACTCGATCAATTGGGCGAGGTGGACCAGTTCTTTGGCCACCGCGATCTCCTCATTTATCGAGCCTTTATTTATTTTTATGGGGACATCTGAAAAGTCTGGTTTATGAGACTCCAGTTGACTCAGACGAAAATCTAGTATTTCGCATACCCAAAGCAGCTGCACGTGTGCGGGAAATGCCCGACATCTTTGGAAGTGTACGCTAATCTGTCCACCGACGCTGCGAAGCATGTAACACAGTGGGTGGACTCAATTTTGAACACTTATTTTAATATTATTGTAGGCATTATTATTTACTTGTAAACTACATTGTAAAAAAACATTTTATCTTTTTTATTCATGTAATTCGCTTCATAAGTTTGCCAATTTTGCATTTTTGTTAATTCAAAAATTTTGATTTCACACCAAAAATTTTGAAAGAAGAATTACATTGTTCGGCAATTATGAAATCTCAAGCAAAGGATAGCATAAAATTTTTCTGGTATGAATGAGAAATTTTCAAAATTAAAACAGGGACCTGATTGCCTCCCTGGTGTTTTAAACTTAATGCCTCACTTGGTTCCATACATTCCTATACAATAAATGATTGTTACTGTATGCTCTATTTACCCTTAAGAGCCCACAATAGTCACACGTCTATTCAAATCAAGATGGCCGACTGTCTTTTTCAGCTCATTCAAAGGATGGACTAAAATTGAAATGATTGACATCTAATCATCCAATTAGGAAACAGAATTTTCTTAACCAATCATCTGTGACGATTTTTCTTCTCAAAGGCGTGTTTTCTAGGCGGTGTCTTGTCTAAAGGATTTTTTCAACTGTCTTCCCATTACTTTCACTACATTCGATGATTTCAAGTTTATAAAAGTTGTAAAAGAATTTCAATCTGTTTACCTTTAGCGTCCCAAAATTAAACGGTTTGATTTTCAGAAAATAAAAGAATTATTAATTTAGATAGATTACTATAAAATAAAAACTACTTTATTTATTTAACGCGATTAGAAAAAAAATAAAAATAAAAAAAATACTATTGAATGAAGGGGTGGGGAAATATCAGGTACAAGTACTTTAGATAACTATTTTTTTTTTTTTTTGGAGGGGGTGGGGGGCGGGAGGAATTCTTTTTAGAATACGAAACTTATCAAGAGACTTATATAAGATAAATAGCGCTGAAGGTTTAAAGTAAGATCTTCTTAAAATTATGAGTAAAATATTTAGACAAATTTAAATATTTTAAAAATTTGTATATTTTTTGCGGAGAGGGAAACAGCAAGGGAGAAAGGGAAATAGAAATCTTGGAGAAAGGAGGTATAGGTGTTAATCCCAGCCTAGTCGTCGTTTATAGACATAACACGATTTCCTATTGTTAAGTAGTAACAAATGTGACAGAAAAAGTGTCGCAAATTTTTAAAAAAATGTGTGACGTTAGGTCAGTAGGGCAAAATATTTTGTCAAAATTTCAGGTGGAAGGAAATTTAGATTTTTGATGATTTTTACAAGCATTTTGTAAATACCGCAAGGAGCTCTAATAAATTTTGAGTGATGTGAAGGGGGGATGCAGGGAGTTTATTAGATGACTTGTCTTATTTACATGACTAAATATTAAAAAATAGTATTAAAAAATAATAAACAGAAAGACGAATTTTTGTATGCTTTGCAAAAAAAGATAGAAAGGAAACGTCAATTTTGGTGGGTGAGAAGTAAAACTATATGATTGATTATTTATTATTACAATAAAAGTATTAGAAAAATCAAAGACTTTTAAGGTTTAAAATTTGTGAGCTGAGGGAAAAAAGAAATAAGCACATTTATTATTTATTTATTTATTTTCGTGTATGTGCGGAGGGGGGAGATGTTTATCAGATGACTTATTATTTATTTGCTTTTAAAAATATTTATAAATCAATTTAAAAGTTCATAAAAGTGGAAAGATTTAAAGAACTAAATTTTCTGCACTTAATAAAAGAAAAGGAGTGATAAAACCCAATTTCAGTCTTGGGAGGGGGGAGAATTTTTGTTATTGATTTTTTATTGTTACAATAAAGTGACTTATATGCTACAAATATGGGTATTGTGGTCTAGTCTATTAAACGGCGAAGTGATATTTTCGGAAAGTGCAATTTAAAAGATTGTGACAGGTTCAAAAGGCAAAGAAAAATTTTGAAATAAAGGGAAGCTAAGGGCTTATCTGGAGAGTCCTTAAGGGAGGGGGGAGCGATTTTAGAAATTTGGAAACTCCAATCTCATGAACGGGTCGTAACTCATTTTTTAATGCGGGTCGTGTTTCGTCTACTTTTTTTGCTGTGGGTCGGGTTTGAATCCGGTTCGCTTCCATTTTTTGTTAATTTCTACTTGGGTCGAATTTGGGTCCGGTTGACTTCTATACTTTGCTGCTGTTCGAGTTAATTTCTGATTTTTTTTTTGCTTTTTGGTCGGGTTTGGGTCTGGTCGACTGCTACATTTTGTTGTTGGTCGGGTGGACTTTTACTTTTTAGCTGTACTTAGAGCATTTGGGGAAGTTTAGGATTTGGTTTTAATTTTGTGAGGTTTCGGGTTGATCCGAATTGATTGGAATGAGTTCTTTGATAAAATTTTCGCTCTTTTTTGCACTTTTTGTACGAAATGTGCGTCTGTTTCACGATCCTTTGAAGAAATTCGTGTTTTCTCCGCTATCATTTCACAAAATTTTATGTGCGTTTCGCTTCTATTTTTTTGCTGCTGGTCGGGATAATTTTTACTTTTTTGTGGGTCGCGTTTGGATCCGGTTAGCTTCTAGTGTTTGCTGCGGATCAAGTTAATTTCTGATTTTTTTGCTTCGGGTAGGGTCTGGGTCCGATTAACAACTATATTTTGATAATAGTCGGTTTGACTTTTACTTTTTAGCTGCGCTTAGTTCATCGGGGCAGATTGTCATACATTTCGGATTTGAGTCTGTTACATATTCGGTTTTTATTCTTGCGGATTGAGCTTAGTAAATGGTTGACGTCAGTTTTGATCGCGATCCTTTGACAAAATTTGCGTTTTTCCGCGATCCTTTAACAAAATTCGATTTTATACGTGAATGGGATCCTTTGAAGACAATCACGTTTTCACCGTGATCCTTTCACAAAATTTGAGGGTTTTTTGCGACCATTTGATGAAATGCGAGTTTCTTTTGCAACCCCTAACGAAATCCATGTTTTCTTTGTTTAATAATTTTCAAGATTAACATGCAAAAAATTTTTCAATCCAATTTGGGCTCGTGGGAAAAAATTAGAGAAGTGCACTTGTCGCTTTCAAGCCAGTAATGTTTATCATACAATCTAGATCAGAGTTGTACCGAAAGTTTATCTGCACGGGTTGAGATCGGAACAGTAATGTTTATCATACTATCTAGATAAGAGACTGACCGTATATTTAGCTTTTATTCCGGGCCTAGCCACGACCTGGAAATTTTGTTCAATGAAACTTCTAAGAAAAACGATATCCAGACCAGGCTCGGTCTGGAAGAAAAAGAAGCCTGTCACCACCCGAATCTCCAAAAAAAAGGTAAGATCAGAACACGAACCGATTCAAAATGAGAGTATACCTTACCCAGTCCAAGTCGCGTGGACTTAAACTGGCATGAGCCGTGCCAGGCCGTGACGGTCTCGAGCTTCTCCCCAAGTTATTTCTCGTGAGGATACATAATATCACTTTGTAAACCCTTTATTAGCCCAAGGAGGGGGGGGACTTTGCGCCCTATCAACCGCCACAGCATACGGGCTGTGTCGATGCTAGATCGAGCGTTTAGACTTTACACCAGATGCAGCCTGGGCTTGAAAAATTTTTCACGTGTATGCCTGTAGTAGGAAGGAAGTCCACACCAGACCCGACCTGGAAAAAGCAGTGTGGCGCGATCCAGCTCTGCAGAAAAAAAATAAGACCCGACTAAAGCTTTTTTTCTGAAAGTGTGAAGACCTGACTCTGTCCCAGGATAATAAATTAAAGTTGGCGCCACCCGACCGGGGTCGCACCGGCCTAGAGTTTAGGGCCAACAATTTTTCTCTGCTGGCATCTGGTGTCGTTCGGCAGATCATTTATTGGGACTTTAGGCCCTGCCCGATGTTCAGGAAAAAAATATGGCCCGAGCTTGGCCCGAAAACATTAGTGACTAGGCCCGGTCCGGCTTGGTCTAAGTATTCACAAGTAAGGCTCGGCTCGGCCCGAATGCCGTTAATGGAAATCGACCGGAAACCGGGCTCTGGCTTTGGAGCTAGGCCTGGCCCGTGCAGATCTCTAAAGTGAGTACAAAGGGAGAAGGTAAAAAAAAAGTAGGACATTCTGCTTATCTGATTAGCCTTTTTAGCTAAGAGCGAGAAATTCCGGATAACAAACTTTTTAAAAATATAACTAAATAGTTATTTTAGAGGCTTTAGAAATTCCTTCCCTAAGAAGGTAATAAATGTGTGTGTAGGGAGGAGGGTGAAAATTGTATCATTTTTCGCCACATATCAGCATTATTTTTAGGTATAAACAGGAAAATCAGAACAATAAACCGACTAAAAATATATTTAAATTTAGTATATCAGTGATTTTATTCCTTCTGTGTCTATTATGTCATCAACATCGACTTTGTACTAGGTAACGTAAGATTATACGAATAACGCAGCAAATATGGTTATATGATTAGATATTTAAGAAAATGTTTATTTTATTTCACATCTGCTAGATATATTTCGTTGGATTCGAGACATTTTAGAAAAACCGACCCAGCGTAGCTGGTGATGGCTACTTAGTTGGCCTTTACGGCCTGTAAAAAGAGTAGTAAATTTAACGGTTCATTAAGAAAAAAAAATACGTCTACAATTTATTATACCAAATTAAATTTCTGAAGATTGCCATAAATATATACTAGCTATTATTTTCACAAAAATATTTCTCTTGCATATGGACCTTAAAGAAATTTCTTGAATTTAAGGAAACAGTACGTCAAGGTTTCATTTGTGAAAATACTCTTGAATCATTTTTCAGTAGTAATTTATTGAAATTTAAAAAATAGATTATAGGCAGGGTTCGCACAGTTTTACCACTAAATTTTAAGTATATTTTTGAAGTGTTTCACTGCAGAAAAATATCGTAAATTCTGTGAATGAAGGCGGGGATTATGAATGTTGTGATTTAAAAATTAAATGTAAATTTTCTTATTTTTAATAGTGGTGCCTAGAGATGGGAATGGTCGGAAAAAAACCGGAAAAATTGGGAAAAAAACCGGTTTTTTCGGGGGTTTTCCGAAGGCTTATTTTTCAATTTTTCCGAACTGGAAAAATTGAAATTTCATTTGTGAAATAATATAGTGAAACTTTTGTAATAGCTACATTCTCATACTTTTTATTTTATTTATTTTTGTGTTGAGTGTCTCACATGAAAATTTTAATATGGGTAATCTGATCTCTGAGCAGAAATCTGTTTGAGATGACTTGAAAGGATCCTTCATATTTTTTTCTTGTTTGAAGCACAAGACCCTTTGCAAAATTTCTCTTGAAAATAGACATTTCAGAAAATGTTTAATCAGCAAACTGAATCTTTCGCAAGTGCAGTGATTGAAGAAAAAAAAATCTCATGCCATACAGCAGCTGAATCTTATTAAGTTGCATATATGTATGTAAATAACCTTATTAAAAATTTCTAAATAGGAACCTAAATATAGTAATAATTTCTTATTCAAAAATTCTGAATATATTTTGTACAAGTATATACAAAAAGTTCACAATTTCACAAAAACTTGATTACATGAAAAAAATCTAGATATGTAATTAAATGCAACTTCTCTTTTTAAAAATTAATTCATGTGTAAAATTATTGCAATAATATGCAGATTAATGGAAATGATAAAATTAAAAATTCAACATAAAATTTTGAAGTTTTTTACTACTTTTATTACTTTAATCTATCTTTTCAAGAAGTAAGTATTGAATTCGTGAAAATTTTGACTTCCAGTTTTTGGTGTATTTAAACGTTTTAGAAGGTCCTGAACACGTTTTAATGGTTTTTGGAAAATATCTGCCACTCTGTGAGTCTGTATGTGACAAATTTTATGGGCACTCTATCTCAAAAACTGATGCATATAATTTCACAAAACTTTAGATTCAGTTACACCTTGATATAAACTCGAGATGTTTAGTTTATTAGTGTATATCGCCAAACCGATGGCGCTGCTATGCTGCATTATTCATAATTTTCACAATAGTTCTCTCTCAAACTAATGTATGCATTTTTATAAAATTTCAGATTAAGTTAATCTTTGGCATAACTTCGTGCTCATTACTTTTTGGTGTAGTTTTCGGTGTAAATTGCCCTAGGTGGCACTACTATGCTGCATTTTTCAAGATTTCGTTATAGCTGATTAATTGAATGTTTTTTCAAGGTATTGAATCTAAAATTGACCTACATTTTACCTCCATAATGTACAGTAATGTTGCAAAAACATGAGCAGTTTGCATGAGAAAAGTACAACTGCAATGAAAAAAAAAAAAAACATATTTGTAACTATGTTCCAAATTATACTTTCCCTCTTGATTAAACTTTGAATTTTTGTAGTTTTCTAAAGCACAGTAGAAGTTTATCTCTGTATGTGACTGCTTTTGTTAATTCCTCAAATAGCGAGCATTTTCTATTTGTAGTGTTCTGTTTTCATAACTTTTGAGTTCCATTGTTAGAAATATGAAATTATCATATGGAAACCTTATTGAATATGGTTTCTTACTCAAGAAAAGAATACCAGATTTCAGGATAAAAAGAAAAAAAATTACGTTTAATTAAACTTTAAAAAAATATTTTTCTGGTTTCAGTTTGTAAAAATCTAACAGTCAATAAATCCTATGCTATTTTTTAGTTGCAGACCTGAGTAAGCCAAACTAAAACTTAGTTTTATATTTGAATTTAGATTATAAAACTAAATCAAAACTTTGAGTTCAGATTGGAAAGCTATACCAAAACTAAACATTTTTTAAAGTAAATAAAATTATAATTATAAGAAAAAAGTGTAATAATGTAAAAATATACATTTTTTTTAAACAAACAATGGACTTTTTGAATACTGATATTCATAATAATGACAAAACTGCAATAATTTCTTTAAACTAGTATCATTTACTTAAAAACTATACTTATGTAAATGGAATGCATAATTTATTTCATTCCAAACTGCAGACATATTGGCTCAGGTTTTTACATTAGGTCATTTGGTAGTTAAACATGTAACTGAAAAATCATTTCAACAGAGATGTGATATAACGAACAATAACGTTTAATAAAAATTCTTAGGCTGTTGAAAAAAAAAACTAAACTTTTAAAAGCAGGCTTTGCTACTTTCTTTTTATTTTCTAATATAAAGTGAAAATAATTTTCATTTAATATATATAAATGGGAAAAAATGTTTGTTATTTAATATTCTCTAAGAAAATATAATTTATTTGGGAGAAACAGTCATGAAAAATAATTTTTTCCAATTTTTCCGTTTTTTTCCGAAAAAACCCCGGTAAAAACCCGTTTTTTTCCGCCACTTATATTTTTCAGGAAAATTTACATCTCTAGTGGTGCCAGAGTCCTTGGAAATTCCAAGGAGTGTGCGAACCTTGATTATAGGAAAAATAGTCAGCGTTTGGAAATAACCCATATAAGCCCCTTACAATCGATGGACATATTTCTGGAAATTGTTCGCATTGTAGCACCGTAATGAAACAGATTCTGTGTCATCCAACCAACCTACCAAGATTCGATATTTAAAGGTAGCGCGGTCAGTTTCAAGAAGATTGGTTGACGTACGAGTAGAGACGAGATTAAATTCAATCGTAGAGTATCGGCCGTTTTTGCTAAAATTTTAACCAAAATCTTTCGTGATTTTGCTCATTCTAATTTTGGTAAAACTATGAAAAGCATATTACTAGAAGTTTAAACTCTGAGCTATTATTGTACGTTTTTTTTTTCCTTTTGAATTTTGCTAATATCATTTCATTCGGCTGTAAAAGACACACACCTCGATCATTTTCCGAATGATTGAAAAATGACACACGAACTCCTCCAATTAGCAAATGGAATATTCATGTAGCGTGATTTTTTTTTTCACGTTACGCAGTTAAAAGAAGAATTTTGAAAGAAGCGAAAATTATTATGTACAAATATATTAAAATAACTATATTTTGGAAAATTCTTTTCAGAACTCGAGATTTATCAAGAGAATTACAAAAGCTAAATGATATTGAAGTATAAGGTAGGATCTTCATGAAATGAGGAAAAAAATATTTAACAAATTAAACGATTTTAAACATTGAATATTTTATACTGTAGAGCGAGCAGGAGGGGAGGGGGTGCCAAACGGTAAACATAAATTTCGAAGAAAGTATGTGTAGATCGAAACCCCAGCGTATTCATTTATGGGACTGTCCATAAATGATGCCACACATTTGTCCAATACTTTTAACCCCCTCCCTCCCCTTTTTCACATGTCACGCTATATTATATATACATGCAGTTCAGAAAAAAAGCACTATGCTATAGATCATATTTCAAATTATGTTTTTAAACTTTAACTGTGTATTTTAATGACTTTTACGAGAATAACTATAAAAATAATTTCTGTACTTATTTTGTATGAAATAAGATTTAAGTTTACAACAAAAATTATAATTAATATGCACTAATAATATAATATTAATATGAAAAAGTAATTAAAAGGAGTAATGTTTTGAAATTTGAAATGGAATTATATTTCGTTTTAAACTTTTACTTTAATTTATGAACACAAAAATATTTTAATTCCAAAATAACTTCAAAATTTAAATTTTCTAATTATTAATTCTTTTCTTCCAACCAAAATATGTGATGTCACATTTCTTCTTAACCCCTCCCAGCCCTTTGTTATAAGCTGTCTCAATTTCACGTACCTCCCCTCCCCCCTTCCAGGCGTGACATCATTTATGGATGGCCCCTTTAGTTATAGTGCATAATTTATCATTGTTACAGTAACAAATGTGACAAAAAAAATGAATTATTATTTTTTTTAATATTAAATTTTTTTATGTGTTCTTAGCGGAAAGACCAAAAATTTATTCAAAATTTCGGATGGAAGGAAATTTAGATTATCAATAATTTTTAAATAAATAAATAAATAAATAAATAATAATAATAATAAAAAGTAGAAGTTTTAAATTTTGAGTACTAACAAAAGAGTAAATTCGGGGGAGAAACTTCTAAATATCAAATATTTTTTTAATGATACATTCAGTAAAGCATTGTTTTGTAAAAATCCGAAATTGAAATAACAATTAAATGCTTTTAATTTCATTTATATTTTTTCCTTTTTTTATTTCACATTTTATCAAAGCCTGGAAGCTTATGTGCCCGCCCATTGTGTATGCATGTACGTACGTACGCACGCCTGTGGGTAACGCGATAACTCATGATAATATTCGATTTGCCTCAAATTTTGGATTTAGGTCTATTGTGATAAGACGCTTCTTTGATTAGTTTTGGGAGTTCATTGGATAAGTATACGGGGTAAAGGGAGGGCTAATCCCAACTCTTAATTTAGATAAATTTTATTTTCATGCTGAATTAACAGATTTCATCGTAATTTCAGATATGAGATCATTTTGATGCTTAATGATGCCTACATGTTTAGTTTTGGATATTCATTGGTTAAGTATAAAGGGAGAGAAAAGAGGCAGGTAACCCCGCTTAATTTAGGTAAATTGATTTTTTAAGCAGAATTTACCGATTTCCTTAAAATTTTGGATGTAGGTTTTTGTGATACAGAGCTTTTTGTGAACCAAAAGCAAATGAGCTAAAAAAGATAATATAATTAATGAGAACAATAATGACATGTATAATTAAAAACGTTTAAAAGGGTCAAAATATGATAGTTAAAATACAAAAGTTACATAAGTAAGAACTTTAAAGGTTAAAAGTGATAAATGTCAAAATATGAATTAAGTGTGAAATGTGCAAATACTACATAAGAACAATGTTTACAATCACAAAGAATTTAAAAAACAATGTGTAAAATTATTCAGGCACAAATTCTTTGTAGGTAGTATTCTCTTCATCAGTACTCGAGTCATAAGAATCCGATTCAATAGCTACTTACTCAAAATCAATCAGCTGTTTAGAATATTTCAATATTTTCGCTGTTTTTTCCCCACTGTTTGCCATTGTGAAGAATCGAAATGTCTGATTCTCTTTTATTTCATGGATCGTTTCGCAATTTGATAATAGCATTAGGTATCTGTACATTGAATGCAGAAGGATCAGAGATTTTTTTATTGAATATAACTGTCTTAGTATTAGTCTGGAATTTGGTCGAGTTTTTTAATTGAACTGAAGATTTCTATGATTGATTAGTTTGGTATGCTATTGAAACCGATTCTGATGGTAACCAGCGTTCTAATTTCTGGCTTGCACAACACTTAATATAACAACAATCATTACGGGTTTGTTTCTTTGAGATACTGGGTAGAATAGAGGAATCTGTTGGTATGCTAATGTGCCTTACGTATTTTGATTGCTGTTTGAATAAACTTGAATAGGAAACATCAACGCATAGGATTCTACACTCAACAATTTTGCGAGCTTCATGGTAAGGAAGTTTTTGTATTATTTTAATGGTAAGAATATCTTTTTCACAGGTCCAGTTTGGGCAAGAATGGGAAAATGCGGCAGACATTTCACACGAGTCACCCTCGTGACCCACTTCCGCACATCTTGGACAGGTATAACAAAATTAAGAAAGATATATCTATATTACATATATACATCTATATTAGAAAAAAAATAATTTGGACCTTGGTCACACTACCCCCTACGGAGTCCAACAAGGGGATACACATCCGTGAAATAGTGTTAGCCAGGGCCTTTACCGTCATAAGACAATCCTATCTCAATCACCCCCATTAACGAGATGACAAATAATTGCTCAGTCACTTAATCCCTAAAGCCAATAACAAAAGTCAGCTGACCAGCCGAATAATGCATACGTGACCAATATGTATCTCCCGTCAACCGGAAGCAGAGGCCAAAGCAGTGTGTTGGTTTCTCTCAACTGCCAGGATCCCCCTTTCCAGGGACACGGGTCGCCATGCTTGGCAAACACGTTTACATTTTTCCATTAGTCGATATACAGAGTGATATCGGCTCATACAAAATTACCCTAAGCTCTGAGAAAAACCACAACGAAAGTGAAACAAAGAAAAAAAGAAGAGAAATAAGAGTAAAAGGAAAAGAGATAGATCAATCAGGTGCCTGGGGTTGTGAAACCCATGAATATTTAAAGAAGGTATCCCTCTGGGGCGATTAGTTTTAGGAATTCAATGGATAAGTATAAGGAGAGAAAGGGTTGACTGTTTCCCCCTTTAAATATAGAAAAAGGTTTTTTATGCTGAATTATCATATTTCGTTCGAATTTCACAAATCTACTAAATAATTGGTTTAAATTTATTTCTATAATTGTTGGAGATTTCTGAGGAGGAAAAAATGAAAAGTATTTATTCATTATTTTATTTATTTATTTTTTTTTCGAGCGGAATGCAGGGAATTTATTAGATGACTTACCTTACATGACTAAAGATTATAATAACAAATATGGTTAAAAACAAAATAAAGAGATTTAAAGACAAAATTTTATATGCATGGTAAGGAAACATAGAGGGAAAACATCAGTTTTTGTGGATTAAGAGTAAAACTATATGATTGATTATTTATTATTACAGTAAAAGTTTTAGAAAAATCAATGACTTTAAAGGTTTAAAATTTGTGAGCTGGGGGGGGGGGGAGAAGTAAACAGATTTATTAATTATTTATTTTGGTGTGTGTGGGGGGGATGGAGAAGTTTTTAGATGATTTACTATTTATTTGCCTTTCAAAACATTTACAAATAGGCTTAAAAAGTAATAAGATATGGGTGATTCTCAAAATAGGGGACAATTTATGTCTTTCGGCCTATAAAAAAAATTGAGAGGTTTTCTGTCATGTTTTTATATTTAGATATGTTTGTCTTAATATTATTCATTATTTGCACTCAAGAATTACTCACTTTTTAGTTAAAAACACCTTAAAATAACAGAATAAATGTTCAAAATGTCATTAGCATGGATGTCCACAGCAGCTGTGCCTTATATATACTAGCTTTTTTAAGAGTTAATATCATGTTTATAAAATAAAACAAATGTTATTCTTTCTTTAAATTAATCAAGGAAAGGATTTATCCAATAAATTTCTTTTTAAAAATAAAATTATAGTACATAAAAAAAGAATTAAAGTTTGTCCTCCATATTCGATTTTCAAAACAAGGTCATACTAAAACAGCTGGTTATTAATCAAAATTTCATTTTCACATATGACAATAGTTTGAAAATATAAAGTTTCTCCATGGCAACAAGTAGTCATTTTAAACCAGCCAGAAAATAGAAGCATGTATTGTATTTTAAGAATAGAAGTTGAATATTAGGGGGTTACATCAATTGTATGTCATTAGAATGGATAATAATTTTCATGTTTATTTTATAGTTAAAATTTTTAGTTTATTTATTTGCATAGAACTTTTGTGTTTTAAAAAGCCCCAGAAAGGAATATTGCATTGTGATTATATTATGGCTCATAATCTTATTTAAATTAAAATTTGTCATTAGCATGGACAGATATCAGTGTCATTAGCATGGTTTTTCTGTCCATGCTAAAGACTCCTATGTACATAAATGTAACCAGTGCTTATATTGTATCCTTTACAAAGTTTAATTTTACGTATAAATTTAGGTATTACATTTATTATCCCTAAAATATGCATTAAATCTGTAGGAAAATCACTAAGACAGCTTCTTACATTGTTAGTGTCAGAATGTTGCTCATGTAACAAAGTTTGCTCTTTGGTAATGTTTTTATTCTCCTTACATGTATATATGTAAAAATGGAAACCATTTGCTGAAAAAGAAGGCTAATAAATATAGAAAAAAAATATTTAAACAGGAAGAAAATAAAAATTTCATAATATATTTATTCCATACAATTCGTTTTGTCATTAGCATGGCTCAAAAAATACTAATTATTTTTTTAAGTTAATTTTTAAATATTTAGCTCTGCTGACTACATGGAAAGTATACCTAATACTATATTAACAACACCTATTTTTGTCAGAAATTTTGCTAACAGTAATTTTTTTAAGATTTCATTTTTGAAATCGTCCCCTATTTTGAGAATCACCCATATAAGAAAGTTTCAATGAATAAATTTTAGGCACTTAGCAATAAAGTGAGAGGGGAAAATCTCATTTTCAGTTAGTGGGGAAGAGTTTTTGTGATCGATTTTTTATTGTTACAACAAAGTGGCTATATTCTGTAAACTGGATACAGTGAGATAGACAGCAAAACAGCGAAGTGATACTTCTGGAAGGGGTAATATTGAAGACTGTGATGAGAGCAAAAGGCGAGGCGAAATTTTGATATAAAGGGGGGGGGGATGGTGATATAGATTATTTTTTCTAAATCAGATTTCAGAGAACTCAGATTTTCATCTTCGATTAACAAATAATAAAAAAACTTAAATACTTTTAAGGACTTTTTGCAAATTCTGCACAAAACTAAGTTTTTTAAGGAGCAAAAATTACTTTTGAAAAATTGAACGCTTTTTAAAAAATTGAAGAAACATAAGAAACATTTAGGATCACTGAAAATTATTCCGCTACATTATGGTCTATGTGGATAAATCATTTGCGGTGTTTTGAGGAGCGTCATACTAATTTAAAAGTAGTAAAATTCATATACATTACTGAGATACTCTGGAAGGTAGTTATAAAAAAATATGGTATGTATAGCACTTACAGTATAAGTACAGAGGATCTCCATAGTAATCTATTATATTGTGGTCTAAAAAATTTTCGCGATGTAATGTATTGTTGTAATAATGTTACTCTCTTACAAACATTAAAATTGATACAAACTTCTGAGATGGACTTAACATTGCTTGCAACTTTGCTTAATATTTGGTGAAAAGCATTTACCATTCAATTACAGAGTTATACAAAAGAATTCCGTTGTAAAAAGCTCTTTGGAGAAAAACTGTTCCTAGCGTATTTAAATTGTGTTCACTACTTTGAACATGAAATGCAGTGAAATGCTGTTTCGTGTATACTCTATGTTAAAAAGAATTTCCATAAAAACATTCCATTTGTATACATAATCAAATTAAACCTGTGAAATTGGTCATCTGTTTCCCGTCGATCCCGCTTTCTTTATCACTTACAGAGTCTCTTTTTTTTCACTATTCGTTTTTTTTTTTCAGAGGAAGACACCGCACACTCAGTCTAGCTTTATTTATGTTACAGTGTTTTACAGTTAAGTTTTCTTTCAAAATTTATTATTTATTGCAGAACAATGTAATAATTCCTACGAACCATCTGTCGACATATAAAAAGCTAAAGTGTGATTCAATATCAAGATTTTAATACGATGAATACCAGAAGCGATGGTGCGACCCTCCCCCTCCCCATTTGAGCCCAATGAAGGGTCGGCAAAATGG
The DNA here is from genome assembly GCA_964019185.1 of Maratus speculifer. Taxonomy (NCBI): domain Eukaryota; kingdom Metazoa; phylum Arthropoda; class Arachnida; order Araneae; family Salticidae; genus Maratus; species Maratus speculifer. The sequence goes on from OZ025295.1 coordinate 406,825,452, forward strand.
TATTAGATGTCTACAGGATAAATGAAACGTGTTTAAGATTGAGAACGGTGCGACCTGATCGGACTCGACGAAGCTGTCGCAACCCGGGTAGGTCCCTGCAGGTTTTAAGTCATGAGACTAGGACTTGGTTAGATCTAGAGATCTGCACCAGCCCGTATCAGACTGGCAAAAAAATTTAACAGATCTGCCGGCTTGTTATAAAGATTTCGGCAAAAACGTTAAAATGAGAACTGTTTTCAATGAATATAGGTTTAACGACCATAAGTATAAATGTGCGTCACAAGTAGATACTAGTTTGACAACATCAATACATAAATGTAACTTGTACAGCGTAGAGATCGGCATCGGACATTTGCTTTGTGTCTAAACGGGTTTAATAATTTTTTGGCAAACTGGAGACGTTCCAAGATCAGGTTTGTACTGTTCTTCTACATATAGTCGGGATAGGTCAGAACTAGACTTAAAGGTGTATTCGAAAAAACGCTTTTCCACCTTCAACAGCTCGAAATTTTCAGATACAATTTCAGGCACATTTTTAAAAGTAGAAACATGAAACTTGCTGAGGGGATTCTTAAAGGGGCGTATGAGGTGCCGTGTGATGTCTTTTTACGCTCAATTTATTAGAAATTACCTTACCCTCAATTACCTTATTACTATGACCCTTTTTTTCGTTCCCAGATCTCCCGCTAGGGGAAAAGCGGTTCAAAATGCCATTTTTGATTGCTTTTTTTGCAACATTTTCTGCATTTATCAAAGAATCGACAATCACGGCGCCTTGCGTACTTTCCAAATAAGAGATTTTGAAAGTTTGGTGTATTTGAGAGCAATAATGAATTCAAAAATAAATCGGAAAATAAGCAGTCTGAATCGAAATACACCCTTAATTGTTCGTAAGACGTGTAGGGCAGACAATATATATGTGAAAGGAATAAAGAATTTCTGTTAACTTACTTTTTGGAAATATAGTCCTTGGTGTTTCTTAAATTCATTTCTCAACAACACGAAAATTTGACACATTTTCTGACTAATTTTTAACTGTAAAGGCACAAAATTGACAAGCCTGACTATTGAAGGGATTTGCAATCGAATAGCATATTCTGTTTTTGGTTAATAAGATATTTGTATATACTTGTTGAGGTATAAGAGATTCTTGTCATGCGGTTTCAGATTTTTCTCTTTTCGCATGTTGTCGTTTCCGGAAATTCGATTCAAAACGCTAATTTTCACAATATTTTCATAAATATTGTGAAAATTAGCGTTTTGTATAGCGTGCTGTGCGTTGTGTATCAGAGTGTTGCGCATTGTATTTGCTTGTATCAAATAATGGACAACGCCATTCCATTACATTGTTTCTGTTATAAAAACACCTGTTAATCTCATGTGTTTCCGAAAAGAAATGAAATCAGAAATGCATAAAAAATAGCTCCTCTAAATTTGAAAAAATCTTTGACAAAATGATAAAGAAGCATTTTCATAAATCTACTTTTTATTACACAGCTTCAAAAGTTATGATAATTTTAACTTTTTTTTCTTTTATTCTAAACCATATTAATTTTCTAATGAATCTTTATTTGAATGTTGAAAGGCTAAGAACCTAAGTAATCATTAATGTTCTTATTGTGCATTATCTGTAAAATTTTGTGTAAAATCACCCAATAAATATGAATGTAGTAATCTTACAAAAACTTAATTGTATGATAAATATCTGATTTTTTTTCCTCGAAATAATAGAAATTGTGTCGGGTCAGACCGGGCCTGGATTGATTTCACTGATTTCTGTACGGGCCGGGCCGGGCCAAGCCTAGAAATGTAAAAGTGTAAACGTGCGGGCCGGGCTCGGACCGAATTTTTGAATTTTATACCGGGGCGAGCCAAAATAACATTCATTCGGTCCGGGCCGGGAGGAGACTATATATTCTGGAGTCAGGTCTTCACTCTTTCGGAAACAGTTCCGAGTTCGGATCTTACTTTTTTCTGCAAAACTTGACCACACTTTATTTTTTCTTCCACTTCAGGCCTGGCGTGGATTTCGTTCTTCTAGAGGTCTGCCCGAACCTAAATTTTCATGCCCAGGCTCCAAAAGCAATTTAATTTTAACCCAACCCAAGCTCGCTAGATAAATATATAAATAAAAAAAAAAAATCTGACCCAATACTGAATAACCTGATACAAAACAGATCAACAAATTCAAAATGAAACAAAATCAATCTGTATATGAAGGGAATTGTGAAAAAGTATCCCATTTAATTACACTGCTCAAAACAATTAAAGGATATTTGAAGTTTTATATAAAATAAAGATATAAACGAAATTTTTTTGGTCGAAAATAGAAGAAGAGAATCACAAATGCAAATTTTTTTGGTTTTCAAACTGTGGAGTATGCACATTTTGAGTTCGACGTCAAAAACGTCGCTTCAGCGGCAGCGAATGAAATTTGACTTTCAACTGGATAAAAGAGAATGAAGACAAGGGTGATCGGCATTCAGTGATTGCTTTGTTTCGATGAGTACGATGTCTCAGCGAAGTCATTTGACAGATTCAGAAGCTTGGAGAATTCTTGGTAGGTTAGAAGGTGGCCAAACTCAAGCCGAAGTAGCGCAAGCCATTGGAGTGTCACAAAGTGTCATTTCCAGGATCTGGAACCGTTTTTTGGAGAGTGGATGTGCAGGGCGAAGACCAGGGCAAGGTCGTAGACGAGCAACAACGCCTAATGAAGATCGGTATTTAACGTTAACAGCTCGGAGACACCGAAACATGAACGCTACTCTTCTCCAACAACACCTTCGCTCGGCTACAGGCACCACGATTTCAACTCAGACTGTCCGAAACCGGCTCCATGCTGTAGGTCTGTATGCTTGCCGACCGATGGTATGTGTTAGATTAACATCAAGGCATCGTCGCGTCCACAGGAAGTGGGCAACCGAGCATGTGAACTGGAGGAGAAATGAATGGAGCAATATTCTGTTTTCTGACGAGTCCCGTTTTTCTGTGCATCCGGATAATAGGCGTATTTTCATCTGGAGGGACCGTGGCAGTAGGAATAATCCTGCGTTCGTGCACGAAAGTGTCAGATTTGGCGGTGGAGGAGTGTTGGTGTATGGTGGCATCTCCATTGACGGGCGCATTGACCTCTACATCATTCGAGATGGAGCTCTGACTGGTCGCCGGTATAGGGATGAGATCCTCAGACCTATTGTAGTCCCTTACGCTGCAGCAATCGGATATAACTTCATTTTAATGGACGATAACTGCAGGCCACATCGGGCAAACCTGGTGGAGGATTTCCTTTTCGAGGAAGGAATCGTTCGAATGAAATGCCAGCGTGTATTCCAGACATGAATCCAATCGAGCACGTTTGGGACGCTCTAGGAAGACGAGTTTCTGGCCGCCAACAACCCCCACAAACTCTCCAAGAACTGGAAAGAGCTCTTCTGGAAGAGTGGGGCAGAATACCCCAACTCGCCATTAATAGCCTCATTGAGTCCATGCCTCAAAGGTGTTCAACGTTGCTGGCCGCCCGTGGAAACCATACCCCCTTCTGAAAATGATTTTCTTTGAAGAAAACACCTTTTTTTTTCTTTTTTTCTCATATGCATAAATTGTGTTTTTTTCCTTTTGTACACAAATGCGCAATAAAATGCATTTTTTTCTGCCAAACATGTGTAATTTCTTCTCGTATAACCTACTATGTCTGTCGACCATGTATCAATCAGATAAAAAGTTTCCCAGATACAAAATCCACCTAAAACTGCAATATCCTTTAATTGTTTTGAGCAGTGTATATCAATAATTTTTATTTTTGCTCAAGTAGAAAAATGAACATAGATATAATGTACTCGTAAATATTCAAACATATAGTTTTTCATATGAAAAATTGTCTTATCTTTTGAAAAATCCAGTCATCAACCAATTTATACCAGATTCGAATTTGTCAAAAGCTAAAAGAAAAAATGTCCCGAATCCGAAATGTTTAAAGTCAACCCGACTCATAATGTATCAATCCGAACCCAAAAATTACAAATTATGTCAAATCGAGCCCTTACCCGAACATCTGAAACTGAAATGAAAGAAAACGAATTCATGTATTTTAATAGAATTATAAAATATAATTTACATCTTTAACTTGAATACTAAAATTTGTATAGAAGAAAATCTAGTATATGCTCTCTAGTGCAAAACCTATTTCTAAGTCAACTGCTCAAATCGGATACGTAGCAAAGAAGTACAAATCTATCCGGCTTACTGTAAAAAAGTGAAAACAAGTTTAATGTAGATTTTGCCATTGCAGAATTCAGTTTCGCCTCCGACTTCCTTTTTTGTGTTTATCAATATATAAACAGGCGTATTCAAGCGTGTATCAAGCGCTTGTATCAATTGGCGTGCATCAATTGGCGTATATTCAAGCGTGAACGGCTTGAAATACCCAATTGATTAGCAATTTCTCTCTGAGACATTGGAATTGCGGAATAATAAAGAGATACAATTTGACGTGCTACTTCTTCATTGACTAGATACATCAAAAACGGATTTTTTCTTTAGTTTAAACGCTTTTTTATAGACTCTGAGAAAAAGGAAATGCATTTTAACAATAAAATTGTATGAATGTCTCGTTTTAACGGCCAGATTACGAAACTAGTCGTTGGGGGCCACCGTAATACTTACCCATCATGGATATGCATTATATAATATGTGAAAATAAAATATTTGAAAACTATTTATAAAATGTATTGCACTTCCAAAACAAAATTTAAACGTATATTTAAATGTTTTTAATATACACAGTAATGCTCCATTAATGAATTGCTGATGAACCCATTTCGACAATTTATGTAAAATACCGAACTACACAAGTAGTACCAGATTGCGTAAAGGAAACATCCTTATAACTCCAAAAACAATAATCATATTAATTAACAGTTTACTGCATCAGATTAAGCGTCTCATTTCCAATTAAAACATATCTTTGAATTGAAATTTGAGGAAAATACAGGGTCATGAGAAATCGAAGAATGTAGAAAACAGGATTACAAATATCTCGGCAACTATTAATCCGACCGACTTCGTTCTTGTTGCAAAATTTGTGTTATCTTATTGCCTTTTACGTCTTTTCCTTAAAAAAAAAAAAAAAAAAAAAAAAAAAAAAAAAAAAAAAAAAAAAAAATTTTATATACATTTCATGAGAACGAAATTTTTGAGAGTCCGAAAAAAAAGTTCCGTATAATCGAGGTTACTGATATTAAATAGGCTTCGTCCTATTCATTCTTACTAAGTAGATACAAAATTTTAAGTCTCTATCTCCCTTTGTTCGTGAGATAGAGCATTTACAGGCAAACAAACGGACGGCAACTTTTTTTTTTCTAAAAATTTGTTTTTTGGAGTCTCCAGTATCTGAAACGTGTAAATCCGTCAAATTTTTTTTTCGATTTTCAAAACGATTGCAAGACTTACCCTACACTACGTATGATAGGTAAGTAAAAGTTTGACACGACACTTTTTTTGACACGACACTTTTTAGCTTGTCTGAAAGAAAAAGCATCGGAGGCTAATAGCCCAACTCGCAGCTTAAAATAAAAATCCCTTAATCGAACTTTCTAATCAACCCGAATCCCCACGTTGTTCTTTGCGCAGCATATCCTAAAATAACTTTGCGCCATAAAACCCCATTCAACCAACCAATCAATGAACCAGAGTGCGACTCCCAGAAGTGAAATTTTATCCGGAACAGAATCGAATTTGAAAAAAATGTAAGTCAAACTGACCCAAACTCTACCCACAGGAAAAAGTTCAAGCCGATACAAACACGACTCACAGCAAAATTCCCGAACCTCCAAATTTTTAAATCGATTATTTTGACCCGAAAACAACGCGCAGATAAAAAGTAGATTTCCACTCGATCCGCAAGAAAAATGTAAAAATCAACTCCACCAATAGAAACTAGTTGGATGTGTCAATCCCAAAACTTTCTTCTATCTCATAAGTACATTTTAATATTTAAAAAAAAAAAACGTGGTGACCCCAAAGTTATCCACTATCGAATTTCCTCGAACATTTGACCTAGCCTAATGAGATTCTGGTATCCGAAAAGCCTAAAACGCAAAATTTAATTAATATTCTGAGAAAATGAGCTTAGTAGTGCCTCATGTTGGGTAATTTATACTAAAACCTAATAAGCATCTATATATGTCAAGACCTAACAGAATCTGAAATTTGATGGAATTTCGTCCATTAGTTCTTGAGATATAGTTATAACAAAAAATTTGCAAAACGTAGCACAGCAACACCATATCTTGGACAATTTATGCGAAAACGTAAAAAAGCGTCTAATTATGTTATGGTGTAAAAGAATCTGAAGTTTGGTGAAATTCTGTGCATTAGCTCTTGAGATATAGCTAGTTTTAAAAAAAACGTGTAAAATATAGCCCAGCAGCACCATCAGTTGAAGGATTTATAACAAAACGTAATCATGGTGTAATTATGTTATATGTCATTTTGTAACAAAATCTGAAGTTTGATGAAATTCTATGGGTTGGTTGTTGAGATATAGCTATCGGAAAAATCGTGCAAAATGCAGCGTAGCTGCACTACCTGTTGCAATGTTAATACCAAAATGTAATCAGCATCTAATTATGTTATATATTCTAGTGTAACAGAATTTTAAATTTGATGAAGTTCTCTGCATTAGTTCTTGAGATATAGCTATCGCAAAAATCGTGCAAAATGTAGCATAGCAGCGCCACCTATAGGGCAGTTCACACCAAAACCTTATTAGCGGCTATGTATCTTAAGGTATCGCGGAATCTCAAGTTTGGTGAAATTCTGTGCATTAGTTCTTGAGATATAGCTATCATGAAAATCATGAAAAACGTGACATAGCAGCGCCACCTGCTGGCCAATTTACACCAAAACGTAATCAGCGTCTATGTATATCAAGGGGTCACAGAATCTGAAGTTTGGTGAAATTCTGTGCATTAGTTCTTGAGATAGAGCAATCTTGAAAATCATGAAAAACGTAGTATAGCAGCGCCACCTGCAGGCCAATTTTCACCACAAACCAATAGGCACTAATTCATATCAAGGTCTAACTGAATATAAAATTTTATTAAATTTCGAGCATTAGTTCTTGAGATAGAGCGCCCACAAATTTTTTGTCACATACAGACAGACAGACACATAGACATACAGACAGACAGACAGACGGACAGACTCACAGACAGACATTTTCTAAAAATAGTCAAAACGTGTTCAGGACCTTCTAAAACGTATAAATCCGTCGAAAACCGGAAGTCGAAAATTTTCATGAATCCAATACTTTCTTCTTGTAAAGATAGAAGAAAGTAAAAAAGTAGAAGTCAACTTGACCGAAAACAAACCAGCGTCAATAAAATAGTAATCAACATCCCCCCCCCACACACACACACAAAAAAGTGAACTAAACTCAAAACTGACCAGCAGCAACAAAGAAAGAGAACTGGACCCAAACCCAACCCGCAGCAACAAAGTAGAATATAACACGACTCGCAGCAAAAAAAGTAGGATTTAACCCGAACAACGAGAAAAATGAAGTAAATCGGACCGAAACCCAATCCGCAACGTAAAAAAATTAGCCCCGATTCTATCCACAATGAAAAAATTTGTCCCGACCCGAATCGCAGGTCCGACTGAAATCTCCAAATTTCTGAAATGCCCCCCCCCCTTTTTTTTGAGGAGTTTCCAGATCTAACCTTGTACCAGGACAAACAAAAATTGCTAAAGACAGCGAAATCGTCTAAAAATTTTACAATGTTGTATTGAATTGTCACTCATTAGATGTATACGAGCTTGTAGAGTTTGTAAATATCTCGACAAATCTTGTCCACGATACATTGTATGATTTAAAAAATGTAAAAACCTTCTGCTCGACAGATGCTGCATTTGTTAAACGTCGAAAAAAACTCCAAAGAAGAAACAATTCTGAAAAGTATTATAAAATAAAATTTGCTGAATAGCACACTTTATAAAAATGCTATGTTTTGCCTTACAGTTTCATTACTTTTACTTTTATATTATGATAAATAATGAAAAATTTTCGCAAATCCTTGTCTTTGCAAATATACCTTTATGTTATATTAAAATAAAATGTATCACGCAGGATAAATTTTCTATTTTTAACAACTGTTAAAAGTGTATCGTTTTCCTTAAAAGTATTAAATATTAAAAAATATTTCTTTAAAGATTCAAACAAGTTGATCAACAATTTTAAAGTTACTAATCTTTAAAATTTTCCAACTTTAATTTCTGCTTATTTTTGATGAAAACTGTTTTTCAAACTTAAAATGCTTATTTTTTTTATTGTTTTACTTAATAATACTGCACTGAAATCGGGCTGCCTAGTATCGTATAGTACCAAAAACAAGCACAGGGGCGTTTGAAGAGAAAACTGCGCCCGGGGCACAGTTTCAATTTGGCGCCCCCTCCCCCAACTTTTTCTTGTAACAGCCCAAGAATGATGTTGATAGTATAAATGTGGCGCCACCCCCCTCTCTTCGGATGGCGCGGTGTTGAATAAGCCTCCTCCAAATGTACCTCCACAGTGCCGTGCGAAAAAGAGGGGTACGAAGGGGATGGTTGCCCGGGTGCGGAAATTTAGGGGTCGCCAAATTTTTATTACCGACGTCATATTTAGTCTGTCACAAGAAAAAGTTCAGGGACTGGGGCGCCAAACTGAACTTTACTCCTGGCGCAGTTTTCTCTTTGCACACCCCTGCCCCCCTGTCTCATATATTTTGCAAGCGGTATAAGGAAATTTATAAATTCCAAATATAGCCCCGTGTCCTTTTAATACTACCTATGTATTTCACAAAAGTTCCAATTATAAGCATCCTTTAAAATTATCTGAATTTCCTTTCTGCTAGAAAGGAGCTTACTGTAATTTGTATCAAATCTACTTTTTTGTATGCACTTGAAAAAAAAAAAATATATATATATATACAAATGAAGTGTATAACTTCCTTCTTTGGAAGTTAGTTATAACTTAAAAATAGCTTTAGTTTTATAAAAACAAAAAAATTAGAAGTCGTTGATTTTTTTCAAGACTATTTTAGTTAAAATTTATCAATAATTGTAGAAAAAATAAATACAAAGTTTGAAATAAGGGGATGTTATTTTAACACGTTAACCTAAACCAATAACAGAAAGAAATACAAGGAAAGGAAAAAAGTTACTTTCATTTGCTAAAATGGATTGGTGTTAACCAATCAAATTTTCAATAAAGGGCAAGAGAGGCGGAGACTGGCTGAGGCGGAGATCATATAATTAAAACTCGTTTTCTGTTGCATTTTTGAACAAAATCTTTCCCAATTTTGCTCAGAATAATTGCAGTAGAAATATGGAAAGCATATCATTGGAAAGCTTAAACACTAATATTACGTGAAGCGTTTTTGATTTTTTCTGAATTTTGCTGAAATAGATTTTATAAGACTAAAAAGGACACAACACCTCGAATTTCACTGAATCCAAAATTTAGAGGGTCCTCAGTATTAAACTACAACGAAAATCAGAAAAGTACAAACTAGCCCGGTAATAGAATGTCCTCAGCTATCCTGTGAAAAAAAAATCATTTAAAAATATTGAAAATTAAGCGAGATATTAGAAAAGAAAGCCCCCATAGACTTACCATTAGCGTTCGCCTTTTACCGCGTGACTAGTGTGTGCTCTTAAAGGTTTTACCATGAATTTAGGAACACCCTGTATACAATTGTTGCATAAGTTTGTCGATTTTTTTAAAATCTTATGAAAGTCCAATGTACGCGTGTAGGTGAGACCTTCAAGGGTAGAACGTGGCAGAATTCTGTTCTCGTATGCATTTGTCTAAGCCTCCGAATTGGGATGCTCAGTTACTTGATCGAATTGCTGCTCTGCAAAGAAGTCCAAGTTATTGGATATAAGTTTATGATAAATATAATATACTACTTAAATTTTATGGTGTAAATTGTTTTTTTATTTTTTTCAAATAAACCCAAGAAAGAAACTTAGTTACTCTGTAAGTGTGTAAAATCATAAAAATGAATTTCAGCCTGTCATAAAAAACAGAATTATCACTCGAATGCAATTAATTGCCACTTGAACTACGCTATTTTCGATAAGTAACTTCGTTGGGAAATATACCACTCAATCTATCCTTTAGGGAAAAATGTTATTGTCACTCGATAAAAACCATTTATGACAGAATAATGACGCAACATGCTCTAGATAAGTGACACCCCACCAGGACGGGGGAAGTTCAATTTGTTTTTTCAAAGGAACAACTGCAAATTTGTTACCTTCTCTGTCAATCTGTGTTCCCTTTTTGGCGGGAGGGATAGTTTCTATTCTAAAAATAAATGAAATACAAATTTAAACGAGTCGGATGTGGAAATCTCAAATCCGACAATCCATTCTATCTCATAGATGTTAATATTTTTAAAATCACTGCCACAGTGCTAAAACATTATTACACTTTACGGTTATCCTGAAGGCTCTAAAGGCATACAAATCCGCGCATTAGTTCTTGAAATAGGATTATTGCGAACATCGGAAAAAAATGCAACATAAATGCTTTACTTATTGGTTCATTTACATCAAAATATAATCAGCAATAATATTTATCAAGCTATATTTGAATCTGAAGTTTGAAAATACGTACATTAGTTCTAGAGATTAGGTAAATTGCGGAAATTAGGAAAAATTCAGCATAACAGCTCCACTTATTAGGCGACTAATACAAAAACGTAAACATAACCAATTCATATCAAGGATTAATTGAATCTGAAGTTTGATAAAAATTCGTGAATTAATTCTTGAGTTTGAGTTGCAGTGGAAATCGTTAAAAATGCAGCATGGCAGAGCCACCTAATGAGCAATTTACAGCAAAATGTAAACAACTATAATTAATACCAAGGTCTAACCGAATCTGTTGGAAATTCGTGCATTAGTTTTAAATATACAATTGTTGAGCAGATCGTAAAGAATGCTGCATAACAACGTCACCTGTTGAACAATTTGCAAGAAAAACTAATAAGCATCAATTAAAATCGTGGATTACTTGAATATAATTCTTTAATAAAACCTGAACATTAGCTCTTGAAGTACAGCTGTTTCGTAAATCGTAAAAAAATTCACCATAGCAGCGCCACGTTTTGAGCGATTTACACCAAAAACTAATCAGCATCAATTAATATCAAGGGCCACCTGAATATAAATGTTTAATAAATTCCGTGTGTCAGGTCTTGAGATACAGCGCCCGCGAAATTTATGTCATATACAGACAGTAAGACACAGTCACAGACGCAGGGACAGACGTATTGTAAAAGCATATTTTTGACATTTCTGACCAAAAAACGTGTAAACTTGCGGAAAACCGGAATTCGAAAATTTTCACGAATCCAATGCTTGCTTCTTGTAAAGATAGTAGAAAGTAAAAATCAATTTTTTTACTGAATTTTTTAAATATTTTCAATCAAATGTTGAAAATGTTAAAGTAGAATTAACATAAGAATAATTTTACGAGTAATGTTTTTTTTTATAATATTTTGATATCTTCTGCTATTGAAAAAAACTTTATTTTTTCTGTGTATAAATGTAACTTATTATTTTTCTTAGCGCTTTCGCCAGTTCTTTGAATGAGTTTTCTACATCTATATACTCTGGTACTCACGCTACGACTAATTTACATGTGAAACTACTATAAGTAAACTAGTAGGATGTACCAAAACTTTCTTCTATCTTATGCATGTTACCACTTCAAAATTAAATGAAAATGTATTCTTATCGTAAGGATTTAAAAGGCATGAAATTCCGTGTATTAGTTCTTGAAATAGGACTATTGCAGACATCTGTAAAAATGCAACATAAAAGCGCCAACTGTTGGGGATTTATATTAAAACATAAACAGCAGTAATATACAGGGTGTCCAAAAATTCTGGAAACGGCCGAATAACTCGAGAAATACATAAGAGATTGAAAAACGTAAATATACGTGTTAAATATTTTTAAATAAGCTACTCAGTGATATCAAATTTGACCTTCGCAACCGACCCCCTGGGGGTCAGAGGGGGTTCAACTTTGAAATTTTAAATTATAACCCCCATTTTTTATTGCAGATTCGGATTCTATGGACATATATACGCAACTTTTGTATTTAATGTCTATTTCGAATCCTCGTTTATCACAGTGTAATCGAGCATATTAAATCGATACATATTTCGGCTATTCCAACGGGATTTTCCCTAATCGAAACTGATTGGGCAGAATTTTTGACGTCAAATTCCTCGTCTTTTGCAGGAATATCGTTTCCTGAAAATCATCCGTGGCGATTATTTCGGTAGTGCTACACTGTTAAAAATTTGATCTATTTCCTGCAACGTCACTCCACAGCTTCTATAGAATATCTCTTTTATGACTAATGAGAATGTTCCATAACACAGTAAAGTAACCGTTTTCTATAAAAGCGGTGGAGTGACGCTGTAGCAAATGAGTGAAAGTTTTTACTATGTATAGGGTTTTTTATGTTTTTCTCTACAAAAATTCATTGAAATATATTAATTTAGTTTTCTATTTGGATTTTTATTTTATCCAGTAAATGGTTTCAAAAATACGACCTACCCTAATTTCCTGCCTATAATCCGCGGATCAAACAATTCTTTTTCGACCCAGAAATTTTATTTCGTAAATGAAGGCAAATATTTACGGCGATCTGAAAAGTTATATTTTATTTAATAAAATTTCTGGGTCGAAAAATGATTGTTTGATCCGCAGATTATACGCAGGAAATTAGGGTACTTGTTTTGATGTTCTAATGTGTAAATATGAACTTCCCCTCCCGAATAGAAAAAGTACATCTTCCGTTTTGGGGGGCGGAGTATGTAAATATTCTGCATTTCAATGAGTTCTGCTTTTTTATCATTTAATTCAGGGGAGTAAATGGGCGTGCATGGAGTTTTTTAAATAATTTTTACAATGTATAATAAAATGTAAGGCAAACTGACCTGCTTGTTTCGATCTTTTATCATATAAATATGCACCTTCCCTAAGAAATAGAAAAAAAATAAATTTCATAATTTGAGGGTGGGATTGTGTGTATGTTATGCGTTTCCATATATTGTGTTGTTTTTAAAAAATCATCTAATACTGCTGATGTGGGTGTATGTTTTTATTATTATTATTATCATTACAGAAAAAATATAGGACAAAATATTAAGAAATAAAGTTATAAAACATTTTTTGGCTGATCAACGGATGAAGAAGTATCGCAAATTCATTGTGCTTTCGGAACCCGTTATTTTCCAACTGAAATATCAGTATTTTCTTTATAAAATAAATAAAGCTACTATAAACATTCGTTATTTTGCTTTCTTTAACAAGTGATTTTCAATAAGAAAATATTCGTAGTTAGCATTTCTTATTGAAATGAAATTGAAATGCAATCTTATTGAAGTTATTTCCTATTCTAGAAATTGCAGGATCCTTAGGAAACCTGAAATTTTAGTTTGGGTGAGGGATTATAAGTTTTCATAATTGATTAATTACTGCAACAACAAAATAATAGGGAAGGGAATTTTTCGATAATTTTTGTTGATATATCATGATTTTTGGTAAATTAATATGTACTTTGTTCAATTTAAAATTGTTTTTCATAAATTTAACCGCTTAACGGATCAATATTTCTGGTAAAGATTTTCAAATAATGTCTAATTTAGCATATCTTTTACACAATTTTTAATTTTTTATGACGAGTTATTTCAAAGAGAAACTTTTGCCTTATTGAATTAGAAAAATGCTCGGATTAAATAATGCAATATTTAAAATTAAATTTTACTGGTGACATAAATCAATTATAATTGAAGCATGAATGCCCGGCAAATCATGATAGGAAAAATTACGGTTAACATGCCAAATTTCATTTTTCTAGGCCTTTCAGTATAAAAAATTGCATTTTTAGAAAGCTTTTTTCCTGCGCTCCCGTTGAGTTCGTGGTATGGACATAAGAGATAGTCTATATTTGATTTGGGGGGAACACCATCCTTTTACTATCATTGTTTTTGAAATCAGTTCGGTAGATCCGCAGATTTTCCTCTACAAATAAAGTAATTTTACATGTTTATAATATAGGTATATTTACAGATTGCTAATGCATTGCATTTATTAAAATTATTTATAATTGGTTAATATTTGATTTGATTGATTGGATAAAATAGAAGCACAAATGGAAAAAATAATTTAATATATTTCTATTAATTTCTATGGCAGAAGCATATAAAACACTTCTGTTATCGAAACTACCCTTAATGATTATTTTCAACAAACATGTGTACGCTAATGCGACTACTTTGGTGAAGAAAGCTCTGGCCTATCAAATTTTGTGTTGGTAAAATCTGTTTGAGAAAATAAAATATGTATCTGATGTATTTCGTTCGAATACAATCGCGATGTTCGAAAATCCAAAAAAGGCTTAAAAAACAATCATAATTTATTTATCTCATCAGTAAAATTTAGTTTTAAATATTGCATTATTTAATCCAAGCATTTCTCTGATTCAATGAGGCAAAAATTTCTCTTCGAACTAACAGGTGATAAAAGATTAAAAATTCTATATAAGATATGCTAAATTATACATTATTTAAAATTTTTTATCAAAAATATTGATCCGTTAAGCGATTAAATTTATGAAAAACAATTTTAAATGGAACAAAATGCAGATTAATTTACAAAAAATCATGATATACCAACAAAAATTGTCTAAAAATTCCCTGCCTTATTATTTTGTTCTTGCAGTAATTAATCAATTATGAAAACTTATAATCCCCCCCCCCCTAAAAAAAAAAATTTCCTAAGGGGAGTTCCTAAGGATCCTGGAATTTTTAGAATAGGAAATAATTTCAATAAGATTGCATTTCAATTTCATTTCAATAAGAAATACTAAGTACGAATATTTTCTTATTGAAAATCACTTGTTAAAGAAGGCAAAATTACGAGTGTTTATAGAAGCTTTATTTATTTTATAAAGAAAATACTGATATTTCACTTAGAAAATAACGGGTTCCGTAAGTACCACGAATTTACGATACTTCTTTTTCCGTTGCACAGTCAGCACAAAAAATGTTTTGTAACTTTATTTTTTAATATTTTGTCCTATATTTTTCTGTAGTAATAATTAAAAAAAAACATACACCCACATCATCGTACTACATGATTTTTTAAAAAACTACAGAATCCATGTAAACGCATAATATACACACATCCCGCCGTCAAATAATTAAAGTTATCCTTTTTCTATTTCTGAGAGTAGGTGCATATTTATACGTTAAACGGTCGAAACACGCAGGTCAATTTTCCTTACATGTTATTCTACATAGTAGAAATTATTTTAAAACTCCATGCAAGCCCATCCGCCCCCACTGGATTAACCCTTTAACGATCATAGCGTTTTCATTGCTAAGATGTCGAAATAAATGAATGACACCGGTAATTAAGAACAAATATATTTCTAAATGAGAAAACCTGATTTTTCACATACAAAATAAAAGGGATATTTTTAGATAAAAATACCGGTGTCAGTGTTGCGTATCGCAATTAAAATTTTGTGGTTTCGTGGCGAAACCAATGAACGTTAAAGGGTTAAATGATAAAAAAAAAGAAAAAAAGAAAGAAAAGAAAAGAAGGCAGAACTTATCGAAACGCAAAATATTTACATACCCCGCCCCCAAAAACTGAAGATATACTTTTTCTATTCGGGGGGGGGGGGGGGAGGTTCTTATTTACACATTTAAACATCAAAACAAGTAGGTCGTATTTTAGAAACCATTTACTGGATAAAATAAAAATCCAAATAGAAAATTAAATTAAGATATTTCAATGAATTTTTCTAGAGAAAAATACAAAAAACCCTATACACTGTAAAAAATTTGACTCGTTTGCTACAGCGTCATTCCACCGCTTTTATAGAAAACGGTTACTTTAGTGTGTTATGGAGAATTCTCATTGGTCATAAAAGAGATATTTTATAAAAGCTGTGGAGTGACGATGCAGCAAATGGGTCAAATTTCTAACAGTTTAGCACTATCGCCATGGTTGATTTTCAGGAAACGCTATTCCTGCAAAAGACGAGGAATTTGACGTCAAAAATTCTGCCCAATCAGTTTCGATTAGGGAAAATCCCGTTAGAAAAGCCGAAATATGTATCGATTTAATATGCTCGATTACACCGTGATAAACGAGGATTCGAAATAAATATCAAATACAAAAGTTACGTATTTTTGTCAGTAGAATCCGAATCCGCAATAAAAAATGGGGGTTGTAATTTAAGATTTCAAAGTTGGACGACCCCCAGAGGGTCGGTTGCGAAGGTCAAATTTGGTATCACTGAGTAGCTTATTTTAATATATTTAACATGTATATTTACGTTTTTCAATCCCATATGTATTTCTCGAGTTATTCGGCCGTTTCCAGACTTTTCGGACACCCTGTATATCCTCATGAGAAGAAAATTCTGTATTTTTTTCATAATTTTCTGAGTATGCTCGTATGGAAACCTTCCTTGTGAGTGAGGTAGAAATTTGCGCATATATGTATAGAAGAGAAGAACAATTCAAGGTGATGGTTTATTGACTAATAGGGCAACAGGCGATTGTATATAATGGCTTGTAAGAGAAGTGGTGGTAACACAGGGCTACCACAGGCAACTATTTTTTAAGTCTAATTAGCACCAATTTTTCTATATAGAAAACCTTACCACACTATTTAACAGCATTTGCAAGAAAAATAGATTGTAGAATTTCTTCAGAATAATGTTGGTGCGAACAGAATACAAAAATAGTCGCCTGTGGCAGCACTGTAACGGGAACCGCAGGAGATAAAAAATAAAATAATTAAGAAAAATAGGTTTTAATGTAGTATTTCCAGCAATCTTATAATTGGATGATAGAAAATTCCCAATTGACAATACTGTCAAATTTTTTATTAATATAGAATGCTTTAAGGAGTATAAATTCATGTATGGAAGTAGGTTTGGAAATTCTTTTAACCGAACAAAAATATGGTTTCATCACCAAAAAATATTTTGCAATAGAAGATTTAATAATATTTTGTTTCCTAATAGAATTTTGATGTTCTTTTATACGTTTTAATTGACACCTCTCTTCATAACATTGATAATATTCTGAAGATTATGAATTCTGTTGAAAACAATATTCATTTCACTTATGAAACGGAAAATAATGGTTCTTTCCCATTTGTTTACACCATTTTTTGAATTTTATGTTTAAAATTTATTTTTGAGAAACATTTTAGCGAAAACTGCAAATGAATCGACCAATTTATGTTTCAAACATCCGAAAGTAATATTAACGGCTTCCCTGATTTATTTGTACGTCATAAGGGCAACTTATTTTTGTCGGTCATGATTTACCCGCACCACACGTACCGGCGTCCATGTTCCAATCATAATTTATTTTCACCAGTAAATTTTTTTGTAAATTTTAATTATTTAATCTGTGCATTTTTCTGATTCAATTAGCCAAATATTTCTGTTTTAGAAAATCGGTTATAAAAAAATAACAATGTTGTAAAAACATAAAAAATAGATTTGAAAGTTTTATACAAAAATATTGATCAGCACTAACACCACCATAAGCCGTAATTTGGACGGCTCAGTATGAATATGTTTCGGTTTCAATCAGAATTTTTATTATTAAATAAGTTTCAAAGGTATAAACAAGAAAAGCATTAAATAATGAACTTAAACTGTTTTAAATCAAAATTCTGGTCCGAAATATTTTTTATAAAACTTGGCTCAAATTTTCGGCTATTCTAGTGTTATATGATCATCCATGCCAACTTCCGGCCTTTTTCTAAATCGACGAAATGTACTTCGAACAGAAATTTTTTTAATGAATTAAATTAACCACTTGCGTTCATGTAATTCTGAACTCCCACCGGAAATTTGTAAAAGAGTTATATCAAAAAGAGGATAAGCATTTTCACGACTGTTTTCCACCAAAGTTAGAAAAGGGAAATTTAATGATATTTTTCTGGTGTAAAACTTCATCGATCGTAGGTGGTAAATAATATATACCGCCGCCCCTCAAGGGGTTAAGTGAAACTTAAATGTGACTTGCATTTAATACATCATGCATTTAATTTAATAAATTTTCCGGTTCAAATTATGTTTTCCTGAAAAGTCGGAGGTTAGCAAGTGTATATGATTTTATTATGTTTGAATGTAATTATTTTAATTAGAAATACTATATTTAAATTACATGAAGCGACAGCACTAACTACTATAGCGCAATTGCATGAAAAGCGGTTCAGTATGGCTAATGAAAATGTAACATTGCCTAAAATAACATAGTCTAAAGTTTGTCAACTCAAATCACTGGAGAGCTATGTTGTCAGTTGACCGGGCTCTTTTTAGTTTAGATTGCTGTCCCCTTTTTTTGGAAAAGTTATTTCTTTAGAGAAAGGTTGCTAGTTTGACCTCCATTTTTATTTAGAAATTTCGTGTTTATGCAAATAATATAAATAATATTTTATGCTTTATTTATTGATAGACATTTAGTAACTACATAAAGTGAAAATTCGTCTTTGAAAATTTATAGTAGGACATTGAAATGAAAAAAAAAATATAGTATGAAATTATAATATGAATTTGAAATTTCGGATTGTGAATGAGGTCAAACTGGTACCGCTGTTTTAGATTAATATTACAATTTCTAAGAAGTAGAAGTTTACAAGGAATCAGAAATAATTATAAAACTCACCATACTAAAAATACTATTGAGAAATAAGTTTGTTACGCGTTATTATAACATCAATATTTGAATTCTTACTTTTATGCGTTAATCCTTTCCGGCGCACTGTGCCCAGTTTGGAATACCTAATTTTAATTCAAACTTACAATCAGAACCAGTAATATTTTAGTAAAATTTTGCTTTTACAGTGAAAGTTTAAATTAAGGGGCTCTTAATATCTCATAAAGATGTTTCTAACTCCAGGAGTTAATCGATAATTTCTCATTTTACTAAAATATTTTGCCCGTGCTGGAAAGGATTGACCGGGCTCCCATCGTTCCTAAAATTTTCATACTTTCCTACCACTGTTTTAAAACATAATATTTATTCTATAGTCCTATTGTACACTACCTTGCAAAATTTACGTACCTTGAACCTTGCAAAATTTAAGGACGAAGGGATTTTCAAGCGATAATTTTCACGCGAATATTCAACAAGAAGTAATATAATCCGAATAATTTTTATCTCTGCATAACAGCTAGTCCATATAAAATCTCATTCAGGTCACACATGGTCACAAGAGTCACAGTCACTACGGCGAAACAAAAAATAGGAAATTCCATGCGTCTCTTTTATGAGTCTCAAATGACTACTATATGTGACTCCACTGTTAGGTGACTGCGATTGCTGCTTTGTGACGAGTCACCAGGTTTTATTGAGACTCTCATGTGACTGTCATTTGGAGGCTCAATTTCAAAGTCATTGTGAATGTTGCATAACCAAAATAAAATAACCGAATAATAACGCATTAAAGTCACATGGTGACTTTCTGTTGCAAATCTTTGTCAAATGGTAACAGAGACCCTACTGTGAAGTAACCACTGTGAAAAGTGGTGAAAACTCACCATGTGACTTTAACGGGACATTGTTTGGTGATTTATCAAAATGCAACATTCACAATGACTTTGAAATTGAGCCTACAAATGACAGTCACACGCGAGTCACAATAAAACGACACTGTAAAGTCACCTGTTGACTCGTCACAAAGCAGCAGTCGCAGAGACCTGACAGTGGAGTCACATAATTTGAGACTCATAAAAGAGACGTATGAAATTTCCTATTTTTTTGTTTCACTGTAGTGACTATGACTCTTGTGACCATGTGTGACCTCAATGAGAGATTATATGGACTAGCTGTTATACAGGGGTAGTAGTTATTCAAATTATATTACTTCCTTTTGAATATTCACGTGAAAATTATCGCTTGAAAATCCCTTGAAAATTAGCATTTTGGGACTCCGTCCTTAAATTTTGCACACCAGTGTATATGTTAAAGGAAACATTTAGGAAGATTTGTGGTTTAAAATACTGATAGCAACGTGTGAAAATTTTAGGAATGGTGATAGCCCTGGGTTAAATAACTATTTTTTAGAACGTACAAAAACCCAGTAGTACGCTTTCTGTCAATCATCGCAGAGGGATAGACGTTCAAGACACATAAGACACACAAGCAACGTTTATATGAAACACTCATCTATTAGAAGACTTTTTTCGCGACATCTTTTCTTTATTTGACTTGCTGTCATTGAAAACGTTGAAATTGTCATTGAAAAAGTTATTGTTTAGCATGCGCAAGCAAATACTTATTGATTTTCCCATTTATACCATACTTTTTCCGGTGTTAAGTAAAATAAAGAATTTTTATTTTTTGTGGCCAGCGAAATTGATACAGTGATCAAATGAAGAAATTTTTGTTTTCTAGGTGTCTTCTCATCTGTCTTTCTCGTTAAAAATTAGGTAACAACGAAGGATTTTCTTCATTCGTTTAAGCCATATTGTGAAATGCTATAAAGATAACCTAATTATTTTAACCCTTTGTGGCGCACAACAAATTCATTGCTTAAGTGTTGAAAATAATGACTGACGCCGGAATTTGAAAAGAACTTCATTTGTAAATGAGAAAAGGCTACATTTCAAGCATTCAGTAAACCATAATTTTTTAAAACAAAATTCCGGTGCCAATGTGGCGTTTGGGAAATAAAATTACCGTAATTTCGGGTGTATAAGCCGCGGATCAAACAACTCTTTTTTGACCCAGAAATCTTATTTTTTGATTGTATACATATATTTACGGCGATCTAAGTAGTAACATGTATTTAAAAAAAAAAAATTCTGGGTCGAAAAAGGATTGTTTGATCCGCGGCTTATACACCCGAAATTACGGTAAGTGGTATATCTATGAAACCACCGCGCCGCAAGGGGTTAACTTATTTTAACCCTTTGAGGGGAAAATAATTTAAATATCAGTAATATTGATTTCGCGCAGGATATTTTGAAATTTTTTGTTTTAAGTTCTTTAAATATATATATATATATAAAAAACAGTTGGTCATTGGTCTCTACATATAGTATATAGATACGCATTGTCATTACCTCCGATTGAACGTCCCTAATGTAAAAATATTTACATTAAGTTAGAAATATCAGCAGTGAAATTGTAAAATTTTATTGCCATTGTTTTACAAATATGTGTATTCTGTTCAACATTGAGGTATGCAAACATTGCCAGCGAATGGCCAAAACGTAGACAATGCATGCATAATACTAGAGCAAATATATATATATATATATTTACTTCGAGGAATATATTTTCGCCATTTTTTTCATGTCGTAGTTAAAAAGATTTCGGTTATCATTACTGCTAACATTATTGCTGGAATGCCAAATCAATTTTCGCATTTTTTTTTCTTTCCTTTTCGTTTTTTTTTTAATTGTACAATATTACAAACGCAATAGACTATCGCATTGTTACATTTAATTAAAAGTATAATATTTTTTAACTTTTATTTTTTATGCATTAGATAAAAAATAAAATTTTATTAACCGAAGGGAAAACTTTGCATATATAATGAATATGAAGGCAATTATCCTAATATAAAAATATTCATCCGTTTTGCAGCTGTAAATAACCAAATGTTTTACAGTTTCACATTTATAAAATCACTAGGATTAGAATAGTATCATTACTAGGTAATGTTAATAACGAAGCTAATTGTTAAGGCAAAATAATTCTCAAAGACGTGTACTCTTATTAGGACACCAAATCCGCTTTGATTAAGTTGCAATTCCATGTACTTGTGAGACAGCAAGTACCTCTAAGAGTTTTAAGAAGGCTTTCTCAGAAAAGAAAACCTTCAGAAAAGAAGGCCTCTTTCTATTTTAAGAAGATTCAAAAAGTTATACCGAAAATTTTTACTAAAATAAGCCGTGATCGAATCTGTATAGACTATGTATAGACATTACGGCCGGCGGGCCGCGCGGATTAGTATATACTTAAGCTTCCAAATGAGGTAGCTTAGTAATGCGATCATGCTACCGAAATTAAATGGTTCCTAAATACAAAATTATCAATTTTGAATTTACATAATTTTTCCTATATTTTTGCGGTATGAATGATTTTTTTTTCTAAAATAAATTCATGGAAACCATGTCTCTCAGGATGTCCTTGATTCTTAAGTTTGAATAACGGTAACGCTTATCAGGGTAGCGAGTGGTCAGGGAAAAAAGGTGTTAAATGCCAACCAGTATTTTGTTAAAGAGAAATTCATCTTTAAAAATCCTTTTATATTATTACAAGTATCTTCTTTAATAACATACCGGCAATTTACTCTTTTGCTGTGATTTTCTCTGACCACTCGATCTCCTGAGTGTCGGACTGAAATATTGTTTCGATAAATTGTGTTGATTGAGTTATTGGCGATAGTTCGGTTGGAAGAGTGTTGGCTCGCGGTTATGTAACATATCTAATGCTCGTACCTTTCTTATATTTGCTACATTTTTTTCAAAAAAAAAAATTCTTTATTTTAATATATCACAGAATTTTTAGAAATTCTTTGTGATCTTATAAGGACAATAGTTTTGTGTAAGTATATACGGAAAATTAAAACCATGCACAAATACGGTATTAACTACCAGATACAACATGAAATCCTAGTTTCCACCTGCTGCCTAGGCAATTTAGGTTGGAAAATACAATCTTATTCGCGTAATGAATAAATTCGCGTAATCAATGTTTTTGACGGAGATGAAAATAATGAAATATAATCTGAAACTATTTGTAAAATAATTTTAAGTTAAACCTAGAGCAAAAAATTATTATATGTAACATTTATAATTATATCATAATTATATCATCTATCATATAATCATTATATTATTATGTGTAAGCGAAACATCTAACGTCAGTTGGTGATAATTTTTTTAATAGCTATTTCAGTGAACACTGACAGCAAAGATAGAGAAACTCTTGTCTATATGATTAGTGAGGCATCAAAGTTTGTTGTTATTTTTCTTTTTTCACTACATACGGAGTGACGGGATTTTTTTCAAGCAAAAAAAATGCCTTTTTTTTGGGGGGGGGGGAGAGAGAAAATGTTTTCTTCTCTTATTTATTGAATTACTGTGATTGTACACTAATATTAACAACACAGAATATAGGTTATATAATACAGGGGTGGCCAGTTGTGTCCCGCCGCTCACCATTATATTTTTACAGTAATTAATGCCTTTTCTAATCATCGAATCTCTGCGAATCAAGAAGTCGGCTATTTCTTTTTTTTAAATGTGGTTTCAGACGTAGTACAGTTGGCCACCACTTATCTAATGTGAAAGAAGAATCTAAATTTGAATCTAAAATGTGAATCTAATCTGAAATACTAATACACGGATTTTCATCAAAATTGAGATTCAGTTAGACCTTGAAATAAGTTGTTGCAGATTATATTTTGATTTAAATTACCTAACCGGTGACGCTACAATGTTTCATTTTTCTGGAAGTATTAAAACATATAAGACAGAAGGAAGTCTCTGAATATCCGACTAGTTTTTTCATGTTGTTCTAACGGCGACTTCTAAAGGAAAGAGAGAAAAGCAGGATGATGTCAGAAAAACGTATTATTCTTTTATTGTAATTCTGAATTATTTATTCCTTTCATGCATTGAATTCTCTAATCTTAATTGATTCTCTTTTTTGCACAACTAATTTTATTTCTTCTCTTTTTATTCGTATTTCCTTGAAGGACGTTGGTTTACAGTAATAAATTTTAACATAAATTTAATATGAGAATCCCCCCCCCATATATGACCTGACTACGCTATTGATACAGCTGTCTTATCTCACGTCTTTTAGCTTTTATATTAGCCCATAAAATGTCTACCAGATGTGAGAAAATCGTCCCCTAATAAAACAATATAAAAATTCCTTACACAAAAAGGTACTACCTGTAAAAATCAAAGAAATTCAGAATAGTTTAAATACATAGAAATTATTCGTACAGTTGATTCAAATGGTACTAAATTTTTCGTATATACATTTTTTTGCTTTTTTGATAAATATTAAATTATATTTAAAAAAAACTTTTTTTCCTTTACACTCTATTGCGCGTATATACAATAAAAATATATGAAATATAACAATTAGTATTTTGTGCTTATCAATATATATCCTTAGCAATTAACTTTAATTTTTCGTTCTTTCTTAATTTAATTGAATTCAGAAGATTTTTGTTATGGAAAAGATAACTACATAGAAGACTCAAACTTAAAGTTTAATCATTTTTCATATCGAATTTATTTGACTTAAGGAAAAAACGGAAGTTTCCCATTTATTTGTATAATTAGTTAAAAATTTAATAATCCATTGGAAAATATTCACAACATACAAATTTAATATAACGAAGAAATGAATATTTGTATATGTTTTCAAAAGGTGAAATATCTATTTGAAATAGCTGTTCTAGAAAAAAATTCAGTTTTTTAAAAACAAATTCTACTTATCAAGAACATTTAAGAAAATGATTTTAGTTTACAAGAAAAAAGTTTATTTACACCATATTAAACGAAATTCTTTAAGTACTTTTAATCAAAATTTGTTGTAGTACATGGTTTCACTATTATTCTTTATAATTTAATGTGATCTCAGAAGTGATAGCATTGGGAATATTTTAAAGGGAAAATCATGTATTTTAAATTTCAAGCGATTGAAATGTATTCGAAACTTTTTCCCCCAGTGACCGTAATGTAATGGTATACTTTTGATTGTTCTTATAATTGATCAATGCATTTGATTTTCATAAAATTTGAAATGACTCGACAAAATTATGTAATAATTGTATATTTTAAATTTCAAAAGATTCGGTTGGGTAGTTTTTGCGTTGTTATATGCGGACGTACGGACTGAACGACAACTATAGGTGCTACGTATTTACATAATTACGAACACACCTAAAAAGAAAAAAAAAAGTTTTTTCTCATAGGTCAGAGGAACTCGAATTTCAACTTTGCGACCTCGTAATTTGTGTGTCTAAATAGTTAACTCATAATTAAATTCCTCTTTATCTTTTATAATTTAAAACATTCTTCATAAGTCTAGTGATCAGTCTCTATGATCTAGTTTGATTATTCAATTAATTCTTAACTCAATGCAAAAAACAGCATAAAAATATTTGCATTTTTAAAGGAGTTATAAGCATTTATGTATCAACACTTTCATAGCCGCACGCACCCATATAATTTCAATTTTCAATAAAGTCGCGTTTTCTCAAAACTTAATTTTTTACGACTAACACCAAGCTTTAAAAAAAAAACTATTTGATAGAATGGCTTCATTTTTTTATTTATTTATTTATTTATTTTTTTTTTTGCATGCATATAACATCATTATCTATAGAATGAATTAATATAGTTTAGATAATTTAATATTTTGAGTATTTTTAATGAAAAAAAGTTTTTAGGAGTTTTTTGAATTTTCAAATCTGAGAGTTTTTTTAATAATGTTGGTTTTGAGTTATATTCTTAATTCATTCTATAGAGTAAAGTTTTCGGATCATTTTAAAGCAAAAATTAGGTTCTTATGTCAATTCAACATTAAGATATCTTGGTGTTGGTGATATAACACATATTTTTTTTTTCAAAAATTGTGTTACATAAATTTTGCTATATTTCTTATTATATTACATCGAGGTACTTCATTTTTTAATTTTAAGACTACAAACATACCTTTAAAATATCAGAAAGTTTAAATTAATTACATTGAATACTTCTGTTTTCTGGACTCGAAGCGAGAGCTCTGTTTACATGTTTTTCCGTATCGATCAACGTCTGAGCCCCCTTAATATATGTGGATATAATATCATTCTACAAAACTTCTGATGAAATTTAATTTTATTTATTTAATAAAGATATTCGTATTATTTCGAAAACTATTTTTTAAATTAATAAGAAAAATGAATTTATGACAATATAAGATAAAGATAAAAATATATAAACGTAAAGAAAATAAAACTTCATTAAATAGCGCAAAAAGGAAAATAAATACGTATCCTTATAATATGAATAATGAATGCAAGGGTAAATGTGCGTATGTTAAGACATTTTGCCGTTGAATGTTTTTTGTTGATATATTACAGACTGCATTAAACAAAAGAAACTGTAGACGATTGTAATCTCCGGTGACCAATATTTCAGTTCAATGCAGTCATAAATTACGTAGGCGTGTTTACGTCTACAATATTTATGTTGCATAAGGTGATCCGTAAGAAAGTAGTTTTTATTACCATTTTTTAAAGAAAATTACCATTTCGTCAAGTTTAAAAAGTAATGTTTTTACGATTTTTCAAATTTTTCATAAATAATTACTTTGAAAAAAAAAACATACTTGAACGTTTTTCAAAAATATTAATTTTATAGCAGTTTGTGATTAGCATACGTTATTTTCTTTTTTTCTTTAAAAACATGGCATCGAAAATAAACAGCAAACAATCTTTAATCCGTCATCCTAAGATACGGCATACTGGATAAGATAGCATAACATCCAGCATAACATTCGGAAACAAAACTGCATGCAGAAGAAATAAAAGAGAGGTTTGAAGCAGATCTCGCTGTACCGACAAATCAAATTTTAACAGCTGTGAAAATTGTTCAGAGTGTTATTAACCTAACAGCACCTCAGGTGTTAGCTAAGATGATATGGACGAAACAAAAATCAAACAGATCATGACTTGAAATATATTTATCAAGATTTCCGAGTACAACCATTTTTTTAAAACTTTGAATAAGTTGTGAAACCCCACATGATAAGAAATGACTTCCTAAAAAAAGAAACAAGAAGAAAAACAAACTGGTATTGGAGCTGGCTATAACGAGTAGATCTACATAGCATGTTTTCATTTTACAGTCATGTAGATATGCTGTATTTTACATTATTGCTGTATTTTACATTATTTTGATCATTTTTTTAAGCTGTCTTATTGCAAAAAAATATATATAACCTGTACTTCCTTTTATTGATTTGTCCTAATTTCTACGTGTTTTTTCGTAATCCGGAAATTTTTGTTAATTCAAGGGGGATTATTAACATTTTTATGCATTTCCAAAATGAAATAAATTTTAGCATTCTATATCTTGAACTACATTTAAATCTCTTGATCGATCTTTGCGAGAATACGGATACTTTTACATCTACAGATGGTAATTTATGAAAACAGTTTTTCAAATGTATTATGTAGCTTGCATATTCTTTATTTAACAATAATGTTTCACCTTAGTATACAGTAAAGTTTTTTTTTATAATAATCTGAATGAGTTGAAAAGTGGTTTATAATGTATCATTTAAGTAAGATTTTTATTTATCGTTTAATTGTCCTTGTATTTTGTATGGGAAGATGCAATTTTATAATTTACTTTTCATTCATGGCCTGGTAAACTACAGTTACAATTGGTTATGTTATGTATATAGGTGTGTCAATTCAAACAACATTTAAAATAATATTTTTCTGCACACACCGGAAAAAGCAGATAAAAAGTGATATATTTAATAATAAATTGTGCAGGTGCTGGATGAATGACAATTGTAAGTTTCTGAAAGTTCACGTAAGTTATGCTGATCTCGGCATGGCGAATAACACAGAAATCGTAGTTAGCCGTTCTGGGTTGCCAATTTGCCCTTTATCTTCAAGTTAAAATCTTGAGTTCACATCAGAATTCTGAAAAAAGAATTTTTATGTAAATTATTTCCTAACGACAATCGTTAAATAAAGACAATTATATAGTATACTGAATAATTTCCAAATGTCATAAAATAGAACAAAAAAGATGCGAAGATCTCGAAGCCTACTTCCCCAAAAATCTATAAAGTATGTAGAATGAAGTCAAATGAAACAAAAAAAAAATCAATCCTTGTATAGTTAAAATTCAGATTTAGCAAAAGTTTAGAATGTAATATTTTTAAAAAACAAAATTTGATATTAACTATAATTCTGGATTCGTAAACATGAAATTCGAATGTCAGAAAGGTGAAATAAAAGTTCTAGCATCTATGTACACGTTACAAAGAAATCCAATAATTTAACTAAAGTGTGGCGCTATAGTTTTCTTTTCCAAAAAAGTAAATATAGTGTATCCGATAATTATTACAGCATAGCGTTGCTCGTAATTTTTATATCTTAAATTCCAATATTAAGCAACTAATATTGCTTGAATACAAAAATTTTTTTTGGCAGAATAGTTCGATAATTAGAAAAAATAAATTTCATGAAAGGCAGAGAAAAATTTGCGAGAAAAATATGAAAAGAAAATACAGTCGACTCTCGTTAATTCGAACTCTTCGGGACCACAAGAAATGTTCGAATTATCCGAAGTTCCAATTATGGAAAGCATGAAATAAGAACATGCTTAATACGGTACTATTACAAAGGAATTGATGTTATAGTGTATATAGTCTGGTATCATCAGAATATAACTTAATTTTAAATTAGAAGGTATAAATACGTAAACTAATTAGAAAATTAGAAACAAGCACAATGGAATAAAAATTTGAAGCGTCACTGATGGACAGACGGGGCACTTAGAAAGTGGATATCGAATGCATGGGATTATATGTATACTCGTTCGGAACAATTTTCACAAAAACCAAAGAAAGAAAGTTATTCAAATGATCTGAAATCCGTGAGAAAGAAAAGAAAAACGAAATATCGGAATTCTCGTTAGTTCGAATTAAACGATGTCAAGAGAAAATGAGTTCGAATTAATGAAAAATTTAACGTTAATCTGCCATTGAAATTTCGGGACTTCATGTTTAGTTCGAATTAAGCGAAGATGCGAATTATCCGATTTCGAATTAACGAGAGTCGACCGTATCTCTAAGAAAATAATGATGTTCAGTTGGCGGACCATTTGGGAGCCTTGTCTGTATTGACCGTGAGACGATTTGTATTTTTATTTTTTATATGATTGTGGTTCTTATCAGACTGGAATCGAAACATTTTTTTTTTTCGTAACACCTCTCTCAATAATGTCATTTGTTTATTAAAATACCTATATAAAAGGTTAAGTATTAAAATCTTGTGTTTTAAAATTATAATGGATTTAATAAAGCTTTCATTTTCTTTATGATGTAATATTCTGTGTCATAATCTAACGTTTCATAATATAATGCAATAAAGTGGGGATTATTTTTGAATTATTTGCATTTTGCATATTCACAAATGGTCCTTAAAAAACACTTCAAAAAATATCTGAAGTAATTTACTATTTAATGAAATACTGTTGCATCTTGAGATTCTTCTCAGAGTTACTAAAATAAAGACAGGAGAGAGTCGATGAAATTTCCATCAATTAAAATTTTCTCAAGAAAAACAAGTTATTTTCTTTGAAATTTTATTCCGATTGATAGAAAAGTTCATTCTCATTCCTACATGTAATTATCTTGTCTTTATAAATCGTAAAAAATGATAACGCAGTTAATTGAAATTCAAAGAATGGAGTCTTTCGTTCTTAGTTTCATAATGAAACTAGTGCTTCAAACTAAAATTCAAGCATGAAATTTATAAAATCTTAATTTATATTACACAATATAATATGATGCATTAACGATGCCGTAGGAAATATAAAATTAAAAAGCTCAACTGCCCAATTCGTAATTTTATTTGCTTATTTTAAGTAATAATAAATGCAATTTCATGGCACTCGATAAATTATTATTATATTTTTTAGAAGAATAAATAGAATGCTTTCAAATTTTCTATAGTTCATTATTTTTAATATACTTTCTTATTATAATTCATATCAAGATCCCAGAATAACATGTTATTATCTTGAATTGGTTGTTTAGTGTTTTTATTTATTCTTTGGTATTTTAGTTTTTAGCATGTTATTACACTGAACATTCATTTTCTTACAAATACTTTTTTAGAAACATTTTGAACACATTAAAACAACAGATTAATTACAAACATCCGACGTTTGTAATTAATATATTTGTATAAAGAATATTTCCTTTAACCCTTTGCGGCGCAGAGCAAATT
Source organism: Maratus speculifer (assembly GCA_964019185.1). Lineage (NCBI taxonomy): Eukaryota > Metazoa > Arthropoda > Arachnida > Araneae > Salticidae > Maratus > Maratus speculifer. The sequence goes on from OZ025295.1 coordinate 406,855,551, forward strand.
TATTGCTTAACCCTTTGGGGACGAGCGACACGTGTACGTGCCGCAAAAAGGCTTAAGAATCCTCGTTTATTCTCACCGGTAAAATTATACTGTAAAATTTGCCTTATTGAATCGGGGCATTTTTATTTCTCGATTTAAGAAGACACAAATTTCTGTATTTTAAAACCGGTGACAAAACATTAAAAATTTCATAAAATGCTCTCATCGCGAAGGGGGTTAAGTGTTAAAATTAGTGACTGACATCGGAAATTGAAAACAACTTTATTTTTAAATAAGAAAAAAAGCTGTATTTAACGAATTCACCAAATTTCCGATACCAATGGGACGTTTAGGAATTAAAATTAAGTGGTTTCATAGACAAGGGGTTAAAGAAAATAGCATCCTTACACATATGCATTTTATAAAATATGTGCACTTTTAAAAAATATCATTTGTTTTTCACTTTCTCTTATCCAGTAACTTTCCTAAATTTGCTTCATAATTTTAAAAGTTTAGTTGGGCTAGAATTGTAGCGTTCTATAAATAATGGGCTCAAAGAAGATACCGTTTGCTGAATCATGATTCGGTAGGTCATTGGCTCCCAACAGTACACTGTAGAATACTAGAATACCTTGAGCAGACTTCAGATATCCCACAAATATTTTCAGTAAATTTCTATCATGTTACCAGTACCGATGTAATCATTCGGCAAAAGGGACTGCTATCCATAGCCCCGCGCCAACTGACCCTATTTTTGCTCTCGGTTCGAGGCTATAAAAAGCAGCTGTTTAGAAAAATTGTATCATAATGATATAAATAGGATCATAAAAACATAAATCACATTCATTTAATTTAAGATTAACTTTGTGTAAATCGAAGAAGTTTATTAGAAATATAACCTTAAAATTAACTAAATAATAGCCAATGTTTGCCCAAACGAGTGAGATTTAAAGTGCTTAAATGGAGGGTTAATTAACATTTGGATGCTGACTTTCAGTATTTTAAAAATATTTTTTAAATTTGCAAATTATGCCTTTGTCTTTTTTATTATTTAATATTTATTTTTATTATTTTTATTTTTATTATTTATTATTTAATAATTTTGTAATGAAATAATATGCTTATATTTTATTAATAAAGCTTCTAAGCTCTTAGGTGTAAAATTAAAAAAACGCTATAACGAGAACTAGTGAAAAAAATTTGTAGACCGGGAGGCGCCAGCACAGACAATTGCCTCATCGAGTTCATGGCTGAAATTCCAGAATTAGTTAAAATTTGGTTCTTATATTAAAACGCAGTCGGTCTGCGAAGCAATTGCATCTTAATATGCGAATCTAGTTTTTAACTAATTCTGGAATTTCAGGAGTGAAATTGATGAGATGATGGATTGTGCTGCTGCCCCCCCCCCTTCCCTCAGTCTATTTGTGAATGCAAGGCACCATTAACCCTTTAACGTTCATTGGTTTTGCCACGAAACCACAAAATTTTAATTCCAATACGCAACACTGACACCGGCATTTTTATCTAAAAATATCCCTTTTATTTTGTATGTGAAAAATCACGTTTTCCTATTAAGAAATATATTTGTTCTTAATTACCGGTGTCATTCATTTATTTCGACATCTTAGCAATGAAAATGCTATGATCGTTAAAGTGTTAAACGATCATGCCAACATTTTACCTTCTATGACGTCATACGAATTCAGGAATACTATCCATTGCGATCTTGTGAGGGGTGTCGAATTTTTCTAATGAGTCCAAAACAACGGTTTTTTTTATATAATTTTGCTGTAGATTTATTTGTAAATGTTTCTTCATGATAAGATAGTGAGTAATAAATTTCTTTCTTTCAGAATAATTTGGTACAATTTTAGGAATAGCAAAATTATGATGAAGGAAATCACGAGCGTAAAACAGAAATTATCGACTGACACCGTAATTTACAATCGTTTTTTTTAGTAATTATGAACTGCTTGGTTAATAAAATTTTGCTTTTTATAATAAAACTTTATTAAAATCTTACTGGTGCCGTTTGCACTTTTGGAATTAAAATTAGATGTGCCCGGACTGGGCACACTCTGACGCAAACGATTAATGTACTGCAAAGGATAGAAGAATTTCCAAAATTGAAAAAAAAAATAAATAAGGAAAAATAAGACTCCTCAATTTGTTAAATGTGGGATTTTTTATACAGTTCTTTATCTATATTATATACTATTTTATATAGGTTTGGGATTAACTGCGAGAAATTATATGTGCCATGTTTTGTTAAATTATGTTTTCGAAAACATTCTATTTTTTTCTCAAAAGAGAATAAAAGCGACACCTTTTGGTCAGTATACACCCAAACCGAATAAGAATATATTTATGTATATGTGTAGCAGTATATAATATTTTATCGAATTCCATGCATTCGTTTTTGAGATACAGTTATCGCGAAAATCGTGGCCTAACAGTGCTACTTTTAATACGATTTTACATAAAAACCTAATTGGCATCCACTTTTGTCAAGGTTTAACATAGCGATGCACACACGTTTTGCCAGAAAACCGTTTACCTCTACAAAATTTGAAAAGTGAAGTTTTATTTAATAGCAAAATTTTTGTCATTATTATAGGGAAAATTATTCTGCATGATAATAGTGGTATCAATGAGTCCCAAGGGCCACAGGTTGTGCACCCGTAACTCTAAGAAAATATGAAATTTGATGAAATTCTTTGCATTAGTTATTGAGATAGAATTATCTCTAAAATTGTCTAAACCCGGAAAAATGTAGCATAAAATAATCATCCGTAAAACGGTAAACCAAACGTTGGGTGTGGACACTGAAACCTAATCAACAACAGCTTATTTCAAGGATAAACTAAATTTAAAGTTCGAGGTATGAATAGCATACGTTACTAGAAGAAACTAAAAATGTTATACAATGAATGTGGTATAGACATATTATTAGTTAAATATAGATATTTAAATAATTTTAACTGACGGTACTTTTAAGTAGCAATGAAAAAAATTTAATATAAAATTTATTCATTTAGTCTATTATGAAAGTTTAATGTTCTTGTCACATAATAAACTCTTTTCGATCAAAGGGTATAGCCGGGGGTTTCATAGTAAAATATGCCTTTGATTCAACCACACCGAGTCCTACATGGATCGATAGCCTATAAAAAGAAATTCATTTCTCCTCAATTTTAAGTTTGTATCTCAAGACGATGGCGGGTACTGATCCTAAATGCCTTTTTTGGAAAAGTGCGCATTGTGACGAAACGACTAAGCAAATTTCAACGAAAAAAATATGGGATGTAAAAAACCACCATACGAATGTTTGACAATTTTTCAGATATTTTTAAACAAAAGAACATGTTTTCTAACATTTTTCCTGTTTTTGAATGAACATTTTAATTAAAAATAAACTGAAATTTCTGAGTGACCACCTTAATTTTTTGCATGAAATACTACAAGACATGATGCATATTCACTATCAATTTCAACTTTCTACGTATGGTACATCATATTAAAAAAAGGCAAAATCATATTCCGGCGGAAACGTGGGGCATTTCTCGGACTTCTTTTCAAATATCGCATATTAATTTACACGGTATTTTTAGAAGAAGGCGTGAAATTTGTCCGAGACACGCCCCACATTACCGCCGGAATATGATTTTGCCATTTTTTTAATATGATGCACCATATGTAGAAAGTTAAAATTGATAGTGAATATGCATCATATCTCATACTATTTCATGAAAAAAGGTGGTCACTCCGAAATTTCAGTTTATTTTTAATTAAAATGTACATCTAAAAACAGGGAAAATGTTAGAAAACTTGTTCTTTTGTTTATAAAAATCTGAAAATATTGTCAAAGATTCGTAGGATGGTTTTTTACATCCCTTATTTTTTTCGTTGAAATCTGCTTAGTAGTTTCGTCACAATACGCTCTTTTCCAAAACAGGCATTTAGGGTCATTACCCCCCCCCCCTCATGGTCTTGAGCTACAAACTTAAAGCTGGGGAGAAATGAATTTTTTTATGGGCTATCGATCCATGTAGGACACGATGTGGTTGACTCAAGGGCATATTTTACTAAGAAACCCCGCTATACTCTTTCTTTATCATTCTTAATCATTTTATTATCAAACATTTCCATAGGTATAACTTTTCTTTTTAAGAAAAAAGTTACATGGAAAATCTTAAACTACAAAAGCTTTTCAATTTACAGAGAGTATCATAATACATTTAAATAAATTGCTTTTTTAAGATTTGTAATATTTTCATAAGAGTGTTTTTGGTTAATTAATAAGATTATTTTTGTAAATATTTTACAAAAAAAGTTATAATTATCGATACATTTAACCAGTTTTATTTAAGAAAGAAGTTTATATTTCACAAAATTATAATTCGGAAATTTTAGTATATGTTCAGATATTAAAGAACATAGTTACTGAGATGAAACAATTTCTTGATAAATAATTTGGTATATAAATGGTTAAAATAAAGTTAGATACACAAAGTGTTGCCAAAATTATACACGGAATTGAAAAGCATTAAATGATATTTCTTTCAAAGTGATCGAAATTATATGAACATTTTTATAAAGAATATTAAACGCATATTTTACTACAGCACAACATCATTATTTTATTTAAATTAAAGTGTTATTTATGCAATACATTTCTTTGCAAAGCATTATAAACATATATTTTTATTTCATTTTCTTTTTTAAGAGCTTTTCCTCTATAAAGTCAAACAAGATAATTTTTAAGTTTGAAATATAATACATTGACATAAAAGTTTTAAAAATTTTATAAACTTTCAAGAATTAAAGGACAGAAGGTGTGTTATCGGCATTTCAGCAATTTTAAAATGAATGTCTTTCCAATCTTTTTTAAAGATAATTATTTGTTAAATGAAAAAATTTTATAAGTTCATTAAACACATTTTTATATCTCTAAAGAATTATGGATGCTGTAAATTTATGAAAATCATTTTATACTTGATATATCTTCATCAACATGTTAATTAATCAAAATAAGTCAATCAGCAAGAGACGCTATCAGCAAGATTTAAAAAAAAATTACTCCGAATCTTTGAAGATAATAAACGAGGAATTTTCAATGGCATAAATTTTATTGAAGTAAAATGCTTAATATTCTTCGAGAGTAACAAAGTGCTTTCAAAATAACTTAAGTCAATATTACCTGAAAAATGTACTATTCTCCATGATGTTTGTTTATTAATTTTACACTTTAATAAATTTAATAAATTTATTAAACTGTCAAAGGAATAAGTTGTAAGTATAATTTTTTTGCATAAACTACCCAAATGTGGATGGATGTTTTTTTTTTTTTTTTTTTTTTTTTTTTTTTTTTTTTTTTTTTCAAGAAAATATTTTACTTCTGAAAAATTTTGATTTCCTGTTTTCGACGGATTTACGTGTCAGAGACAGAAAAAAATATGTTCTTAAAAAACGTCTGTCTATGAGTCTGTATGTCTGATTCTGTCTGTTTGTGTGTATGTAACACAAATTTTGCTAATTATATCTCAATAATTAATGCACGGAATTTAACAAAAGAAAAATTAAATTCCGTTATATTCCATTCCATAAAAATTGGTGCTGACTAGTTTTTGGTGTAAATTGCTCAACAGGTGGCGATGCTATGTAGAATGTTTCATGATTTACGCAAGAACTCAGTCTCCAGGATTAATGGACGGATTTTCCTTAACTTCAGGTTTCGTTCGTCCTTAACATGAATTGTCGTTTTTATTTACATTTTGGTGTAAATCACGCAAAGGATGGCGCTGTCATGCTACATTTTTTATGATTTCCTCAAACTTTCTACCACAAGAATTAATGAAAGGACTTTCATGTAACACAGATTCGGTTAGTTCTTAATATGACATGTTGTTTTTTGCATTTTGGTGTATAACGTCCAACAAGTGGTGAAGCTATTCTGCACTTTTCATGGTTTCCCCAATAGCTCTATCCCCAGAAATAATGCATGGATTTTAATCAACCATCAAATTCAGTTAGATGTTGCATGTCAGGTGTCGGTGTGAATCACCCAACAAGTGGCGTTACTATGATGCATTTTGCATGGTTTACGTGATTTTAGCAATTGTCATACCTCAAGAACTAGTTCACGGAATTTCATATAATTAGAATTCCCTTGATGGGCATTAATTTCCATTTCATTTTTGCAGTGTGATAGCGATTTTTAATTTATCAACATTTATCTGGCAGAGGAAAGTTTTGTGATTGCTACATACGACTTGTTTCTTTTTCTTTTCATCAGACAGATACGAAATTTTGTGGAAATATATTGGGTCATCCGGAAAATCGTGTCCGTTTACGAAAATTAATTCGTACCGGAAAATTCTTCTAATTTATTATAAAACGTTAAATTATAGGTTCCCAACTGAGGTGGAATTCCCCCCCCCACACACACACACAGGTGGGCGCTGTAGGCTTTCAGGGGAGCATGGCGTACCTACCTATCTTGGAACTGATGTAAAGAAAAGGGTTGATCTTCTCTGCATTGCCCGGTCTGTGACAAAAAACCTTAACTGTACTTTTAAATGGAAATCTATAAAGACGAATCATGGTAAGAGGGGGGATTGAATTAATTTTACTAATGTCAAAAAATCACCGTAGAAAACGAAGGACCAAAATCGCGGAGAACAAAATTTTATTATTACAAGCTAAAAACATTGTAACTTCAATTCTTTCATGAATGTCAAAATATCACCGAGGAACACGGAAAATCGATATCACTCGCATGGCAAGTGACACAGAGTTTGCCTGTACAGAGTTTTTTAAACGAGCCTATGACTTGAATCAGTTCAATTTTTTTTAATTCTTAGAGAAAGTGATAAAAATCATTAAATCTATAAATTTGTTTAAAAGAATTTATTTAAACTTAAATAGGGAAACTTTTTATATTTTTAATTTTCTAAATCAAACCAATCGTTACCTATGTGTTTAATTTGCCAAAAATTTTTTTCAAATGAAGCCATGAAGTCTTCTAGGCTACAAGAGCATTTCAAGAAATGCCTGCTGATAGAAAAGACAAAGATACGTCCTATTTTTATTTTATTTTATCTTTACAAGAATAAAAAGCTGGATTCGTGAAAATTTTCGAATTTAGGTTTTTGGCAGATTTACACTTTTTAGGGGTCAGAGATTCAAAAAAATAAGCTGCTACAAAATATCTGTTTGTGAGTCTATGACTTTCTGTCTGTATGTGGCATAAATTTTATAGGCGCTTTCTATCAACAACTAATGCACGGAATCCATTAAAAAATTATATTTAGATATAAATCGATGCTAATTAGTTTCTGATGCAAATCACTCACCAGATGGCGCTGCTATGCTCCCTTTTTCACGACTTTCGCAACAGCTTTACCTCAAGAACATCTGCGCAGATTTTCACCAAAATTCAGATTGTGTTAATCCTTGACATAAATGGATGCTGTTTACATTTTGTTAAAATTTTTTCAACTGGTGGTGTTGCTATGCAGCCTTTTTCACGATTTCTGCAACAGCTTTATCTCAAGAGCAAACGCTCGGAGTCTCACCAAACTTCAGATTTGGTTAGTTCTTAACACTGATATTTAAACATGAATGTACCGAGTTTATTTTTAGATCCTTTTTCGAATGCATATACCGCTGTATCATCATATTTGGATGAGGAAACCTTGGAAATCTCAGCAAATGAGAAGTAAAGTAAAACTCAGAAATGGATACCAAGAGTTCTAAATTCAAAAGCCAATATAGCCCTGTAACTAGAATGTGAGCGAGAGAACATATATTTTTTATTGCTTTTCCTTCATCAGATTTGGCTGAGAGTGGGTTCCTTGCTGTAGCTAATTTACTGTCTAAGAAACGGAACAGATATCTTTGAACCTGACAATTTGTGACTGGTGTTAAGAAAATTGGAATCCGACATGAACTATTTGTTAAAACTTTACCAACCTCTATTATTTAATTTTTTTTATTTTTAATAAACAATTTTTAACTGCATTTGATGGTCGTTTTAAATAACTTCTTCTTTAGGGTTCTTAATATATAGATGGGTGATTCTCAAAATAGGGGACGATTTCAAAAATGAAATCTTAAAAAAACTACTGTTAGCAAAATTTCTGAAAAAAATAGGTGTTGTTAATATAGTATTAGGTATACTTTCCATGTAGTCAGCAGAGCTAAATATTTAAAAATTAACTTAAAAAAATAATTAGTATTTTTTGAGCCATGCTAATGACAAAACGAATTGTATGGAATAAATATATTATGAAATTTTTATTTTCTTCCTGTTTAAATATTTTTTTCTATATTTATTAGCCTTCTTTTTCAGCAAATGGTTTCCATTTTTTCATATATACATATAAGGAGAATAAACACATTACCAAAGAGCAAACTTTGTTACATGAGCAACATTCTGACACTAACAATGTAAGAAGCTGTCTTAGTGATTTTCCTAGAGATTTAATGCATATTTTAGGGATAATAAATGTAATACCTAAATTTATACTTAAAATTAAACTTTATAAAGGATACAATATAAGCACTGGTTACATTTATGTACATAGGAGTCTTTAGCATGGACAGAAAAACCATGCTAATGACACTGATATCTGCCCATGCTAATGACAAATTTTAATTTAAATAAGATTATGAGCCATAATATAATCACAATGTAATATTCCTTTCTGGGGCTTTTTAAAACACAAAAGTTCTATGCAAATAAAAAAAATAAAAATTTTAACTATAAAATAAACATGAAAATTATTATCCATTCTAATGACATACAATTGATGTAACCCCTTAATATTCAACTTCTATTCTTAAAATACAATACATGCTTCTATTTTCTGGCTGGTTTAAAATGACTACTTGTTGCCATGGAGAAACTTTATATTTTCAAACTATTGTCATATGTGAAAATTAAATTTTGATTAATAACCAGCTGTTTTAGTATGACCTTGCTTTGAAAATCGAATATGGGGGACAAACTTTAATTCTTTTTTTATGTAGTATAATTTTATTTTTAAAAAGAAATTTATTGGATAAATCCTTTCCTTGATTAATTTAAAGAAAGAATAACATTTGTTTTATTTTATAAAAATGATATTAACTCTTGAAAAAGCTAGTATATATAAGGCACAGCTGCTGTGGACATCCATGCTAATGACATTTTGAACATTTATTCTGTTATTTTAAGGTGTTTTTAACTAAAAAGTGAGTAATTCTTGAGTGCAAATAATGAATAATATTAAGACAAACATATCTAAATATAAAAACATGACAGAAAACCTCTCAATTTTTTTTATATGCCGAAAGACATAAATTGTCCCCTATTTTGAGAATCACCCAGATAGATAAATAAAATATAGATAATATGCCACAATATCTAAACATTTTGTATAATTAAAAATATTAGAAAAGGGGGGCGTGTGCCTTTTTTTTCTCTTCTAAAGGGGCAATGTCCAGAAAAGGTTGGTAATCTATGATCTAGATCTATCAACTTATCAAAGACTTTAAGAAGAGGGATGAATTATTACCAATTTAAAACCCAGATATAAATGAAGCAGTGCGATGACAAATCGTGAATGGTGTCTGTCTTTCAATGAACGGTCTTCAATGAATAATCTTCAACAACATAGAATAGGACCCCCCCCCCAAAAAAAAAAATAGAGTAGATTCCTTACACCAGATGTCCATATGGGATTTGGTGATTTTTTTATTATCACTGTTTTCAAGTAAAGTAAAAAAAAATATTATTTTCGTTTATAATGGAAATCTTTAGACAATAAAATAAAAAATCGTAAATTATTACCTTAGTACATTAAAAAAACTAAAACCTGCACCAGTAAAAGTATCACAGAAAATAAATTAAATTTAAATGGCGGTTATTTATTCTGTCTACATTTCTGTATTGTCTAATCCACAGAGTACAGACAGAGCCTCAACTCGGCTTGAAGAGAACGCCCTCAGTGGATGACTTAAAAACTAAACCATCGCGTTGGCGATTTTTATCCTCGTGGTTTATGTTTAACTGTAACCATATTCTGGCTTGGCACTTCTTGCTGAATGCTGATTTGATTATCTTTGCACACGTGCTTATGCTATTTGATCTTAGATTTCCGCGCTTATATTGATTCGTAATTATTACTGTTATTGTTCTTGAATTTTCAAGTTTAAATTATTAGGTCGTTATGTTAAGAAGAGACACATGCATTGTTTGCAAGACGAATACTTCAAAGTTATATAAATATTAAAATAATTCTTTCATAAATTTCAAAACAAGAAGCAGCAAGCCGTCACTGTATTTTTTTTTCTTTTTTCCTATATCATTTGTCGCCAAGGAAGCGATGTTTCGCCGAATTAGCAACCTCTCTTATGTTATGATCGTAGTTTCAGAGTCATCCGCTCGTATCGCTACTGTCTATGCGTAATCCCATGTTAAACAAGTTGCCATTACAGTGTATGAAAGTTGATTCTCTGTTCCGTACTCTGTGGTCTAATCAAATTATCTAACTGTGCCTTTAAAAGTTAGCAAAGCCAAAATATAAAAAAAACATACATTGTTAATTAGTAAACAAGGTGCAGAATTTATTTATCGACGGAACTGCTAAGTAACAATAGCAGTTACTACAGGAAAATTAGAAAGATCTATCTTGGAGTTGAAAAAGTGCTTTAAGAAAGTTGTTTCGCTGATTTGTCACTTTTGTTAAACTCAAATTATGTCAAGGAATAATGATAATTAACCCCCGACGAATATGTCGAGTCTGTTTTACCGAACACGTGGCATAAGGAAGTCATCGAAAAAAAAAAAGTAGGATTATGAGATAAGAGATTTAAGTTAGATTTCAAAAATTATATAAAAAGGTTTTACGTTGCAACGCTCCTCTATTTTGTAAGATGTCAGTATTAACAAACTTAGTTCAATTTTAGAAATGGGTATAGACGAGGAATTTTTATGAATGAAGCATGCTAAGTGGCTAATAGTTTCTTTAGATATTTGTTTACGAATTCTTTTATATTCTGCTTTCATATGACGCAGACACCTGTGCTATATTTTGAAAATGCAAGGCATTTCATATAAGTTTTCAAAAGCATTAATGTAGATGCCTTTTTAAAATGTGAAACTTAAGATTCTCTTTCTAATGTATCAAAACATATAATCACACCTTCTTTCACTGATGCTGATTTGAATACAAACTTTCTGATAAACAAAATCTTTGTAGAATATAAAGAAGTAATCTTCCATTAATCTCCCATTAAATCAAGTATTGGCATAAATCGGGATGGCGACAGGTAAGGGAAATTTTCATTGAAAATGTTTATATCCTATTTTCTAACAATTTTTCTGTCAATTTGGATTTCTTGATTATCATGAATAAACAACGTGAAAAGCAACTTCTTTTGAACAGTAATCTTCGGCTTCTTTTCCTCGACAGATTAATAAATTAAATTAGACGAACTCTACTATCCAAAAACAATGGCATAAAAAAGAAGCATATCTGAGCTTATTTAACTTTAATTCTTCAAATAATTTTCAGCAGTGAAATTACGCTTGAAATTATAGTTATAAAATATAATTAATAAGTTACTTATCACATTGCTAAGTAAGCACAGGATCAACAGCGTGAAAAATGCTCTACAATTTAAGCTACGAGGACAATGATCAGCCTGTCATCTTTCACTCTCATATGTTGTTAAGGCTGCGTGAGAGATGACAAGCTGAGCATCGTCCTTGGAAGTTAAATAGTAGAGCACTTGGAGCGCTACTCTAGTGGTTCCGGGTTCGATCTCCGGCTTGGACATTTTTCACTTTGGTTCTATGATTATCTAGCAATATGATAGGTCATTTATTGAGTTTATTTAAAAAATAAACACGTCTTTGCATAAGTAAATATCTCTCATCATTACTGAAGCTCACAAATATATAGAAAATACACTTATAAAAAAATTTTAATGCTAACATTGGTTATATATATATACATTTTTTCACATTATAATATATCAAATACTTATTTACTTGATTGCAATCAATATTTAACAAAGAACAAATAACTACGTTTATAATATTTTTTCTTATTGAAAAAAGAATTATTTTTTGAAAGAATGATTTTAAAAATGTTAAATGCATTTCAAACAGAATTCCATTTTTTGTGGCAAATTTAAAAGTTTTATTACTATAAATTAATGCCAGTTGTTCTGCACCAATATTTCTCATACATTTCCTTTTATCAAAGGGAGATAAAGAAAATTCCATAAAAACGTTAAAAAAATTTTGAATTTTTTCGCCCATTTAAATTTAAAATATTCTTTAGAAATTGCCGCAGACAATTCGAAGAAAAATTTTTCACTTTCAACTAAACTTTTGACAAGCATCTCAAAAGAACGAGCATCAAAACGTAAATTTCAAACAGAGGTTATTTTTTTTTTCGCGAATGGCTGAACCTTGATTTTACTTTTTGAATCTGAATAATAATAATAATAATAATAATAATAATAATAATAATAATAATAATAATAATAATAATAATAATAATTGTGTCATAGTTTTTTTTATATTTTTGAATGCATTTTTGTTCAACAAAATTTTGATTTTGAACAATACAAAAACAAGTGAAATCTTTTATATGTTTACTTGAAAAAAATATTGGAATACCAGATTGTATTGCAAACAAGATGAACATAAACGAAAAATTACTTGTCCAGCATAGATTATGTAACATTTTCCAACACATTCAGTACATTGTAACAAAACTTCAGAATTTATTAAGTGAAATACGATGTTTAACCGTTTGACGGCTATTCGGATTTCAAGCCCAAACAAGCTAAACAGCGCTATTTCACACTGTCATTTCAAAACGAGTCTGTGTCTCTGCGCGTGAGCAAATATATTGCTGCTCTTGTTTTTTCGTAACGAAACTGTGTCTTTTAAAGCATAAACAGTGTTTTTAATTAGTTTACACTCCAATATCAGGGCTGCCACAAACGACTATTTTTCTTTTCGTTCACACCAGTATTTTTCTTTTATAAATTTTAAAATTCATATTTTTTGCAAATGTTGTCAAACCGTCTGTTAAGGATTTCTGTTTAAAAAAAGGGGTGCCAGTTATAATTAAAAAAATAATCGCCTGTGGCAGCCCTGCAATATCTGGAAGTGTGATAGCGCTGCATAACTGTCAAACGGTTAAATAAATAGTTTGAAAAACTCAATTTGAAAATCTAATTTTTGTTAATACAATAATCCGAAAAATAGTCGTTTTTTCTTCTTGTGTGGATCTGTATATGATTCTATGGATTTGTATGCATACTACACAGAGTATAATTTAAATTTTTATTAACGGATTTTTTTTTTTTTTTTTTTTTTTTTTGGTTAATCGGAAGCAAATGATGCTGAAATAAATTTCTTTTATCTTGGCTACGACGTATTTCAATACCCTTGGTTGAAAAATTTAAATTCTAAACAATTTAGATAAATGAAGGGAAGAGTTCGATATTCTATTCCGGTTGCTATGGAGAATTTTTTTGGCGATAAATGCTTTAATGTGGCTGTTACGATCTTTGTCATTTGCTATAGCTTTTTTTTATTATATGAATGCTGCTGGTGGATACGTAAAACCTGCGAGTACTATCTTTTATAATTATTTTTTTTTTCAATAATATTTTTATAATTATAATTTTCGGAGGTTTTAAAAAGGATATTTTTCCTGTAACTGTAATATTATGTAATAAACATTTTTGTGCTTTGTATATGACTGGAAAGGTAGATAAAATTTATAGCTTAATGTAAATGTAAAAAAAAAGCTTAATGTAGTTTAATTCGCATGTATAATAAATGTAAAATATGAAACTCATAAAATTCTAAAAATACATATATGTCTTTATTTATTTATATGCGTATATATGTTAGTTGATAGCTAAAATGTTCATGTATATCTATTTATAATAACATATATAATGCACATAAAACTAATACATATATAAAATAAATGTTTTCTTTTGAAAAACCATGTTATTCCATCATCTTGATAAACTTGGTAAAATGTTAAAACTATCTGTTGGCCTAATTTCAGATTCCTTCACCAATCTTCCCAACCAGGACAAGATACGGAAGTCTTCCTAAAATATACAACCTATGTTGCTCCTTCTTTTTCTTTTTTACATTTTTTTTACTTTTATGTTAGTTTAGTAACCATCTCAGGAATAAGGAATTTAAGATTATTCTGAAGGACATTTATGCAATTATGCATTAATATTATTTGCATAAATATCGCAATTTCGAAAAAAAAGTGCTTGCTAAAATAAGAAAAAACTTACGTCATCTGTTTATTAGGTAGTTTCTACTTGATTATCTCGTCGATCAATTTCGTCATATTATACAAATTGCGAAACTATTCGCCAAACTATAAAAATGGAAGAATGTCTTCATTATAATATTCTAAAATAAGAAAAATAACGAATTATGGCGAATTATGGAATTTAGTTAAGGGAGACCCGTAAGAAAAAACCCAAATTTTTTATTATTGATTTTAAAGTAATGAATTTTGGTATACTATTTAAGAATCATTTTGTAATGAATAATTAGCAAAAAATTCACTTTTTATTAAAAAGTATATTTTTTAAGGGAATTTTTTTTATGATTTTTTTTTTTTTTGTCGAAAAATACATTTTTTAAAATTACTACTCCTCTTTCAATTTTCAATATTTTGGTATTACTAAAATTTCTTAAATAGTATTATAGTATATGAAAAAGATCTAGGGTGAGATATTTTTAATTTTCGATTTTAATCAGCTAAAAAAAAGAAAGAAATTACGCATGGTAAATTTCCTTAAATTCGTTATAATTTTCATGTTTACCAATTTATGTAAAATTTTCAGAAATAGTTAAAAAAAAATCTCTCCTTACTTTTGTTGCAAATTTTTTTAAGATTCCAAAAACATAAACACTTTGTTTCTAAACCATTTTACCACTGAGTACTTAAAATGTACTTTGAACTTAGGCAAAATATGAAAAAAGTCATTTTCAGGAAAACACATTTTAAGAGGCCGCTAGTCCTTTAAACTCTATAGTGACTACAATTAAAAAAGCTCATTTTCTACCTGTTGCAAGTGTCCCCGAGTTCTGAAATTTTGCACGAATATTCGCTAATATGTATTTTATCATTTTCTGAGATTAAAAAAAAATTGAACTTTTGATGATTTTGGCCGAAAATGAGGTTCGGATGAGTCTCCCTTAATTTATGGCGTAATAACACATCAGATGTAATATTTGATTTATTTAGATAATTTCGGAGCAAATAATACTAATGATTTTGGAGCAAATAATACTAATTATTAAATTAAACTATTCAAGATATCTGTACCAAATTTTGCTTGCTAAAATAAAGCGGACATCACTTTATTAAGTACAACTTGATTATCTTGATGACCAATTTCCAATACTATAGAAACCGATAAACTATTCGCCAAATTATACAAATGGAAAAATGTCGCCAATGTAAAATTTAAAAATGCGAAAAAAAATAAATTTTAAAAAATCACTAAAGAATAGCGTCGTTTTAATGATGCTGTCCACTTATGGCGTAATAATAAAGCGTGGAAAATGTTTCTTCTTTTTCCTTACGTAGATCAAATCTTACAGGGTTAAAATATGGCAGAATTCTGTTTCCTTTTACTTTTGTCGAAGCCTCCGAATTTGGAAGCTTAGTTACGTGATGGAAATACAACTTTGAAAAACTGAAGCATTATTTTTCGTTTTTTTATTATTAATATAATTTGCAATTTAATTTTTATGGTATAAATTGTTTTTTTTATTTTTTTTTCAAATAAACTCAAGAAAGAATGTTTCGTTACTCTGTCAGTGTGTAAAATCATAAAAATAAATTTTAGCCAGTCATAAAAAACAGAATTATCACAGGAATATAATTAATTGCCACTTGTACTACGCGGTTTTTGAAAAGTTACTTCGTTGAGTACTCACCCAATCTTTTAGCAAAGAAAAAAAATAGGTTTGTTGTTACTGTCACTCAGTAAAGACGATGGTACGATATAATACAGCATTCACAATAATAATACAGCATTCTCTAGATCAGTGACGCTTCACCAGGTAGGAAGGGGATGTGGAGATAATTTCGATTTTTCAAAGGAGCAATTGCAAATTTGTTACCTTATCTATCAGTTTGTGTTGTCTTTGTTTTAAGGGAGGAGATAATTTTCTGCGTTAGTGATTGGTTGATTTGCATCAAAACGTAAACAGAAATAATATTTATCAAGTTACATCTGAATCTGAAGCTTGATGAAAATTCTTGCATTAGTTCTAGAGATTAGATGGATTTTGGATGTTTTTAGTTGTATTTCGCATTTAAAAATTTTTTGAGGGACACTTTTTATTTAAATCAAGCAGAGTCATTGCATGCCGTTTTCCCTATGCCACTGTAATAGATTTCAATGAGACTCAATATGTTTTTTTACTGATTTTAACCCATAATCACCATTAATTATCTTGAACCTGAGTGATAATTTTTTAAGATAAAAATGATAAATTTTTCGGAAATAGTCGCAAATTATTTTAATGACTGTTTTATATTCAGAGAAAGTACATTAAAAAACAGTTTTTTTTCAATATAAAACCACTAAATAAGTTTCAAATAATTTATACGTTACAAATAACCGTATGCTTATTATTCTGTTTTTGTTTTTACTATGTTTAACCATTTAAAGGGGCAAAGCACTTGTGTTCTTAAAATTCTGAAAAGATTGAATGCCACAAGAATTTCAAAAATACAAATAAAGGTATTCTTCACCTAGTTCAAACTTTTATTTCAAAATGTGGTGTCAATATGGTATTTTGGAAATAAAATTAATCGAGATATATTTTTTCCAACGCCCTTCAAGGGGTTAAAACATTAAGTGTGTCTTTAATTTTGCTATTTTTTAAATCAAAAATTATGGAAAAAATAACATGTTAATCAAAAATTTATATCAACCGAAGCCACGGTGCTATTACTTCTTTTTAATTTTTTTAATATACAGTATTTCGGATGCAGTATAGTATCCGAAATGTTTTGTGTGCCCCTGTAAATACTGTGCATATTCTATGATACAGGATGCCTAAATAAAATAAAATTGATTGATTAAAATATGACTTAAACAAAGTTTCGCCCTATACAATTATTTAACGGGTAATTATTTAACAATTATTTTTTAATTTAATTATTTAAATTTATTGTACAATTATTACAATTATTTAATTCTTTTGTGTTGCCCTGTAAATGAATAATAAACATTTTTAGCACCGCATATTGTTAGAGAGAGTATATTTTAGTACTCTTTGGTAAATGCATGGCAATTTCATTCTGTTTGAAATGCTGCAAGACAATTAACCTGCACATAATTTTTTTTTCTCAGAGGCCATAATGTCACGGAAAATTTTTGACCGTCCCTGTAATTTAACTATACATACCGATTTTCAAAGAATTTGAAATGATTCGGCAAAATTTTGCAATATATTTAAAAATTCAAAGCATTCGGTTGGATAGTAATTGCTCTTTTGATAGGCTGACGGATAGACGGACAGATGGATGGACGGACTGATTGACGACTATAGGTGCTACGTATTTATATAATTACGAATGTACCTAAAAAGAGTTAAATTTGAGAAATGTGGGTGTTTCTTTAAAAACAAAATAGTCTTGCAATTTGTGTGTAAAAATCCAACATTATACAACTAACTGAATTTGTAGTAAATAAGTAAATACTGAAAAACATCATGAAAATACACATACCATTACGACATACACAGTTGTTTTGTAATAAATGGTTCAGAGATGAACTCTCGTCGGCATTCATGTACAATTATATTCAGTGGTGCAGCTGGAATGAGTGACACCCGGGCGGTTGCAAATAGTGTCACCCTCCCCCTGGCCCCATCCGTCATATTTTTTCAATCACAATTCTATGTTATTACATTAAATGACCATACCATTCCTTATTTACCTTTTGTCCACCTGCATAAAAAAACCCACAGGAGCGACTCATCACTCAGCCCATAATTCGCATAAGTCAATGCGGTGTCTATATGCAGAAGATAATTCTTTCTTTTAAAGTTTACTTTCACTGCCCATTCGTTGAATAGGTTGTTTTTGTTCTCTGGTGCATATCCTATTTAGAAAAATTTCACATTCTCAAAGAAAAGAAAATTAACTCTGTTGCGTCGTGCGCTAGAATTTTCATTTTATTTCAGAATTCTTTTCCAAAATCTTATTACACTCTTAACCATGTATATATAAGATTATGCATACATGGGTTCGCAAACAGAGATTAGGTGTCACCCCTTAGAGGGTGTAGCCCGGAGCGAACAGCACCGTCCGTCTCCCGCTTGCTACGCCACTGATTATATTGGATTGAAAATTACAAAATGGCGGTACAAATTAGTATTAACCGTAATTGAGATATATAACAATAGATCTCTAAACGGCAATTTAAAAGATCATAAAATTTTTATCAAAAGTACTACGAACATAGTAAAAACCTTTTAGGTTAATAGTTCATAACCAATAGAACTACACGAGGTTTCGCACTGCTTCCTGTTTTTTTCATCAACTGCTATTTTTAACTAACCATTTCCGGTACAAATTAAATTCGTAAAATGAGAAATTATTGAATGACACCTAAATTTACCAAAGATGTTTTTAGAAATTATGATCCCCTTAATTTAAGCTTTCTTTATAAAAGCAAAATTTTACTAACCCATTATAAATTTTTTTATTGATTCATTGTTTTTCCTTAACCATTGGGGACGAGCGACACGTATACGTGCCGGAAAAAGCCTTAAGAATCTCATCATCTGCGTAAGAAGTTTATCTTCTCTGTGATTGCAAACAAGGAATATGCAGAAACTTACATTTACAGCGTAATCATATTATTATACGATCTCACTCTATTACGAAACGCAAACTTATCATTCAGTTGGCATGCTTTGAGGAGCAACGATAGATTAGCTTCAGTTAAATAAAAAGTGAAATCACATATGACATATTCAGTGCATTGCAATATGGAAAAATTCATTTAAAACTTTTAGAAAATAATAAAAAACTACATAATCTACATAATTATTTTACTGCGAAATCGGATATTTTATACTATTTGAAAATCAACATCTGTAGGGAAAACGTGATTAAAATTTTGGCATAAAAATAGCAAAGTTATAGTTGCGCAAGGTTAAAAATGACACATGTTTCTTAACCCCTTGGGGACGAACGACACGTATACATGCCGGAAAAAGTCTTAAGCACCCTAGTTTATCCTCACCAGTATAATCTTACACTAAAACTTGCCTTATTTAATCGGAGCATTTTCTTGATTTAATAAGACACAAATTTCGGTTTTTAGAAACCGGTGACAAAACTTTAAAAATTTCGTTAAAAAAAATTCCCGTCGAGAAAAGGTTAATGGATTAGGACAGCGGTTCCCAATCTAAGGGTCGCGACCCACTGGTGGGTCGCGAAACAATTGAGGCTTTTTATAAAAATATGTCTTTTATGTCATCTGTTTAAAAAGATATGACAATTTCAACAGGAAATATTTCCTTCTCGATTAATATACGAGCAGAATGTACAGAAATATTTAAATTAACTTTGAGATCCTGATAAAATTCAACACTTTGTGCTTATGAGAACATGCTTTTTCTACTTTGTTGTTTTTGAAAGACAAGTACTGAGACAAACTACGTGTTAATATAGGTTCCCACATTGGTAAACACAAGTACCAGAAATGTCATTGATTATAAAGTTAAGTTTTCATAATAATAAACCTATTTTCAACTATCATTGCAGATTGTGTATTGTTTTAATAACTATTCACTTACACACATTAAGATAACCGATTCTTGTTTTTGTTGATAATGTTATCTTCCGTAAGAAAATTTTTGCTTTTCGTAGGATAGGATAGCTGAGATCGTACAAAAATTGTTATACTGATATACAACTTTATCTTGGGTCACGAAATTTTTGTTACTGAAAGGTGGGTCGCGGAATTTTTTTTCACTGAAAGGTGGGTCACGGAATTTTTTTTCACTTTTTTTTCACGGAATTTTTTTTCACCAAAGGTGGGCTGCGTACCAAGAAAGTTTGGGAACCGCTGGATTAGGATGTCATTAAAGTACACGTGAAGAAAAAATTAAAAATAATTTATTTATTAATGAAAAACAGAGTGTTTAGGAAATGGAAGCAATGACGATTAACTCTTTCTGGCGCAGTGTGTCCGGTCTGGACAAACCTAATTTTAATTCCAAACTTGCAATTGGCAACAATAATATTTTAATAAAATCGTATTTTTATAATAAAAGCTTAAATCAAGGAGTTCTTGGTTTCTTAAAAAGTCGTTTGTAAATTCCGGTGTCAGTCGATAATTTCTCATTTTACTAACAGAATTTGTCCGCGCCGGAAATGGTTAAAGGTGGGAATTTTTACAAAAATGTACTTTTGTCTCCTTGTAGTTATAAAAGTTATTTTTCACTTCTTTAAAAATAAGATTGACTATATCATTCTGAAACAAACATTTAATGGAAAATTCAGAAATTCATCGACAATTATGATAAAATCTTCAAGTTTAGTAATATAGAAAGAAATCAATTTACTTGTTCATACGACTGAACAATTTTTATGGCGCACTACATTGCACCTTTTACAGAAAACTCGAGTATTTTTTGACATATTGCAAACCTAGATTTATCCCAGCATCTTATGAAAATGGTTGAGGCCATCAAAACACACTTCATTTCACAAAAATTAAGAATGAACTGAACGGGAACTTCCTTCTGTTCTTCGTATGATTTCTACACAAATTCATTTTATGTATTAAAAAAAATATAAAAATCTTTATTTTAACACACACCAGAAAAAGCATGACATACATGTGAAAAATATTAAGTGTTAACAATTACACGCAATCGCCTATTTTTCAGAGATAAAATCTGGTCATGTAATCTTGCTGTTTTGTTTGAATGGCAGGAAATCAAATAAAGAAAGTATCTCGGGTATGACTTTCTGGAGACGAGTGCCTATGACAAAATCTATATTGTTTTATAAATCTTTATAAAATCTAATATTCTTGCCTAACGAAATCGCAAAACTGATCGGATTTGATAAGACAAAATTTAAAGGATTTCAAGGATTCTAAAAAAAGTTCTGCGGGAAGTATACCGGTTCTAAGAGATAAAAGCTTGATACGCGAGGAAATAGCAAAACGCATACCCGAAAAAATGTTTTTATTGGTGAATGTTTTTTATAAGCGTTACTGGTGTATCTTGAGCATTCTCATTTCTGCAATGATTGACAGAAAGCGTCTGACAAATTTTTTACACATTTTTAAAAGTAATTATTGAACGCCATTGTAAATTTAAAAGTAATTATTGATTTCAAACGCCAACTCAAATAGTAATGTTATTATGACACGTAACAATCTCTTACTCAGCAGTATTTCTGATATGGCGGATTCTATATTTTTTTTCAGGTTGCTTGTAAGCTTCTACTTCTTATAAATCATAATATTAGTTTAAAGCACAAATGCCAGTTAGGCCAGTTTTAATCTGAAATTTATAATTCATGTCACAAATGTTTAAAAATGAGGATGATTCTACGTAAATAGGCCATTTTCATAACAGTGATAAAGAAAAAATGAATCGTATTGAAAATTCTATTTTTTTCTGTTTTACAAAATGCCAGATGAGATACTTTTGGCAAAAAATATATTTTCCAGCTTAATATTAACCCCTTCACGACGGGAACCTTTTAAGAAATTTTTAATGTTTTGTTACCTGTTTTTAGAAATAAAAATTTGAGTCTTATTAAATCGAGAAAATTTTCCAATTAATTTAGGCAAATTTTACAGTAAAATTTTACTGGTGGGGATAAACAAGGCTTCTTAAGCCTTTTCGCGGCACATATACGTGTCCCCAAGGGGCTAACCCTTTCCGGCACGGGCAAAATCTGTTAGTAAAATGAGAAATTATCGACTGACACCAGAATTCACAAACGACTTTTTTAGGTAATTTAAAATTCTTAATTTAAACTTTTGTTGTAAAAGCAAAATTTTACTAAAGTATCATTGGTGTCATTTGCAAGTTTGGAATTAAAATTCCATACCGGGCACAGTGAGCCGGAAAGGATTAAGAAGTTTTATATTAATTAGATTTTTATCATTAGAAGCACCGGAAAAGATTTCTCAAAAATAATGTCCGCTGGAATTTTTATTCAAAGCTTTTTAACTTATTTTTTTATCCTTTCAGGGCCAATGTACTTCTATTCGTAAAAATATCGAAAACAGTAAATAACATGGGAATTTATAATTTATTTTAAAATAACTCAAAGATATGTTTCACATTCTCACTAAAAGATATATTTTCGTTGCATTATTCAGTTTGACTCCTAGGAATTAAAATTAGATGGGACAGGTATCAAACACTTATTTTTTGCGCCATACTTATATTTATCTATTTTAAAAATCTGGTTTAAACCGAATTATACATATTTGAAGATTTCACCTAAAAAATATTATTTTATAAGCCGATTTGGTTAAAAGTACGCTTTTATTTTCATAATAGAGCAATTCCTCATATAAGAATCATTCCCTCATATGACAAAAATGATGGAAGATACATTTTAAAAATTTTGAATTTGTATGTATAAAGTAAAAAAATAACAATACATGTTTTCAAACTATCCCATCAGTCAATACTAAACCACTCATTATTCACATAACTTATTCTTCTTTAATAAATTCAATAAATTTAATAAATTATTGAATCTTCTTCAATAAATTTAAAACATGGGATAAACACTTCTTTGTTTAAGCTAAAATATTCGTAATATTTAGTCTAAACATTTTTGTCATTTAATAGTATGAAAGTCTATTAAAAAAATTTAGTGGAGTCAAAAAGCTTTAAGTGATGTATCAGGCAATCTCTTCTTGCCCGTACGTTGTACAGGCAAATGAGATAAGTGATACTTTTTAAAAATAAATTATTTTATAACTGTAAATGAGGGAATACATGTCATCACCTTAACATTTGCCCAATCTGTCTGTAAAATTGTTCCTTATACACTGAAGCATTTCTCCAGAATAACTAAATTTTCTTATGGACATGTAAGGTCCATAGTACACATGCATTTCAGTTTACGATCTTCAAGTCATACGACTTCGCATCCCTTAAGGATGAACTGAATTACTTAAAATCCGTTGCTTCCAAAAGAGGTTTCAATCCTTCTATCATCAATACTGCTGTTAACAAATTCAATAGACCGGCTAATAAATCCACTCTTTCTAATTAAGTTAAAAGTAAACCTGGTAAATTAGTTGTCCTCCCCTTTTATCCACCTGTATGTTTTAAATTAGCTAAAGTTTTAAGTTGATTCAATTTTAGCGTTACAAGGTAGAACCCGTCGAGTTTCGACGAAAGAAAATTATTAAGAAGGTACTGTTTCATTGATTTATAATAAGTTTATAAAATTAATCAGAGTAAAAATTTCACCTTATATTGGTAAGCCGAACTCTTAAAAATTATATTTAACCTAAAGTTGACAAAATACTGTTTATTTAAATCTTAGCTGTAGAAATTTTTTAAATAAAACTTTAATCATACATGTAAACAGTAAAAAAAATTTAAAAGATCTATTATTATTATAAAATTATCAATTAAGACTCTAATGTTAGTATTCCAAAATGAAAAAAGCAAAATTTATTCCACTTTGACTCATCATCGAATTTTTTTCCCCGTGAAATCAAAACCCGACATCACTTTCACCATATCAAAATTTAGATACGTATCTTTCCAAAAAATAAGGTATTTTAAATTAATCATTTTAATTCAAAACTTGAAGTCTGGATGCTATTAGCTGAAACAGATACTAATCAACTTATATCCTTTTAAGTATAAATGAAAAGTTGTAAATGAAAAAAAAATTCACTGGGTTTTGTAGCAGACAATATTCTCGACAAAGAACATACTTTAATTAAAGTATTTTTCACTTTTAATGATAAAATGGTAACCTGAAAATACAGTAATCTGTTTTTTTCCCCTTTGCTTTTAATAGATATGAAGTACTTACTTCTGTTGCTACGATTAGACAACACGATTAAAAACTACAAAAAATTTAATATTTCAAATACAAATTAAGATACAGCTTTGAAACAAATTATATTTTAAAGTAAATTTTTTTCTGTATACGACGGTGTAAACATTGAAATTATGCAATGTTTAGAAGTTTACAAAATCGCAGCAGCAAAAATTGCAAAAACGAAATAGCATTTCAAATTTCAAAGTGTTGCCATTCGCAAAATGACGTACGCGTTACGCACAGATACGTTTGGCCTTTATAATACAGATTTTTAAACCTGTCAATAAATTCAAATTTCCTTCCATGAAATCCCCTGTCCCTGACCTTCAAAAATCGGGTATTTATAATGTTCCTTGTAATGGCAGTGATTTATCATACATTGGTCAAACTAAAAGAAATCTCGAAAAACGCCTTAAAGAACACTCGGTATGTCAATAATCAAGAAATTTCTAAATCTTCGGTTGCTATGCCCTCTTGGGATTCCGGCCATACTTTCAATTTCCAAACTGCTAAAATTATCTTTAATGCCAATAGTACCTATGAGTTAGTTTCTTGAAAATTTAGCTATTTGTCTTAATCGTGAGGTTATTGTTAATGAAAAATCTGATTCTAAAACGCTTTCCATAACTTGGAAAAACCTTTTCAGTACTGCCTTATAATTATTTACTTTTTTTTAATAATATATATAATTTTTTTAGATTTATACATATGTATCTTTATAACTATACATATATATATATATATATTTTCGTATTAATCATTTATATAATTTTTTAGATATATATATATTTTCTTATTACTATAAACTCTTATTACTATATTTTTATACTAATTATTATTATTATTATTATTATTTTATGTGTGTGTGTATTTACTTTTAATATAACCTGCCTTTTTACTTACTTACAACTTTTTCCCTTTGTAACCATTTTCCTTTTTTCCCTGCCTTCCTTCATTGTATCCTTTGTTCGTTTATGCTCTTCCGTGATTGGCTGCTCCTTCAGCTTGCTCCCTTTCCACGCAGCCGTGCCGCTACATTCATTGTAGACGCACGTCTTTTTGCGCCTGATGAAGATAAACCAAGTTCTATTGAAAGGCCTTGCGGTATTTTATTTATTTTATGGTGTTGCAAGAAGTTTTTTTTTTGTTTTCAATTGCTTAACACCAGTTTCCAACTTTTTCCTAAAGTAATACTATCTATCTCAAGTATTCAGAATTATTTTTGAGTGAAGGAAAAATGTCAAAGTTTTTGCCAAATAAAAAAAATGCATGTGTAGATCATAAAAATAATGTAATGCTTAGAAATAATACTTTAAGAGTTAAAAGAGATAGAAAATAGAAGTCAGAAAAAAATAAATATAAATATTTCAGTAAGAAATGATTTTTTTTTTTTTTTTTTTTATAATTTTGTGTGGTAGTTTTTGCATGTGAGAGAATGACAATTTTTAGGTTTAACAGTGTACTGTAAATAAAAGATTTTAATTAATGCTTCAATTCTAAGAGCTAATCTAATAAAAATATCTTTTTACTACATGTTTAATAAATGCATTGCGTTTTTTCTGTTGAAAAAAATATTAATACTACACAGTTTCTTCATGATGGGATATTTGAATCACATCACCTATACTTATTTGTTTATCTATTTACTTTTGTAATTCTGCCGAATTTAAGCAATAATTTAAAATGCAAAGATAGTACGATTTTAATTATTTACGCTGAGAAAAATCGATTTGCAATTTAAATGCTTTTAAAAATACGCAGTAATGTTCTATATAACTTAATGTAATTCATTTCAGAGGTATACCTTCTGTATGCTGGATTTTTCTTTTTTTAGTATTACTTTTTAATAGTACAATACATTAAAATAAGATAAAATTCAAATAAGATTTCATAATAGTTTTTTTAATCTGCATTGTGTTTCATCATCTGTGCGTTACAATTGACTTTTCTTTTTTTTATATACAAAAATATCAGGTCTTTTACATTTATGCATAACATATTTTTCATTTTTTAGGATACTTCCTTTTAACACAGACTATCTTATAAACAAGATGCAGCATAAAAGGTAAATACTGTGCATAAACTGAATTCTCAACCTTGAATTATTTCTTTAGTACGATTTTTGCTATTATTCATTAACTACTTTTTCTGTCATATAAATCTTCTAATACTGTTTTTATTAAATTTGCATTATATGTATTTTTTTAATTAGCAAACTATTTGTAGCATATTCTTTTTTAATTACAAATTATATTCCAAACACCACTGTATCAAAATAAAAGGAATAAAACACAATAAAAGCTACATGAGTTTATATTCTATATCTGTGAATGGTATGTTATTTCAGAAACTTTTCCAAAGAATCGATGCATCACAAATTACACATTCTTTTTCTTTGCGATGAAAATATTCTGCAGTTTTTCTGTATGAATACAGGATCCAGTTTTCCACAGAGACAGCAGATGTTTCTGAAATTTTGTCTGCTTTGTTTCCA
Source organism: Maratus speculifer (assembly GCA_964019185.1). Taxonomy (NCBI): domain Eukaryota; kingdom Metazoa; phylum Arthropoda; class Arachnida; order Araneae; family Salticidae; genus Maratus; species Maratus speculifer. The sequence continues at coordinate 406,882,155 of OZ025295.1, forward strand.
CGAAAAGAAAATCCTTTAGCAAATAATCGAAAATATTTTTTCAAAGTTGACTTTGGGAAATCTTTTCTAATAATATTAGTCAAAAGATTTATTTCATATGAAATGAAATACAATTGTGAGAAGTACAAATGTAAGGATTAAAAGGAACAGTTTTATTTCTTAATATTCATTTTTCTGGCTACTATTAATATTAATCCTGCGGACTCCGGTGCTTCTTACACAAATTTTATTCGATTAGCACCACTTTTTTTAAAAAAACTTTCCTTGAAGCAGACAATCTAAAGTTCTCTGATTATATAAGGAAAATTTTATTCCCCTTTATTACTGGTGCCAAAATTAAATTTTGGAAGGAGAGATGATGTCTCCGCAGCGGAGACAACGGAGTGCCAAGGGTTAACCCTTTCCGGCACACTGTGCCCGGTCTGGGATACCTAACTTTAATTCCAAACTTGCAAACGGCACCGGTAATATTTTAGTAAGATTTTGCTCTTAAAATAAAAGCATAAATTAAGGAATTCAAAATATTTAAAAAATTCGTTTGTCAATTTCGGTGTCAGTCAATAATTTCTTATTTTAGTACAGATTTTACCCGTGCCGGAAAGGGAGCAGGGGTGCAAAAATCTAGGCGCCAGGGGATAGTCTCTCACCACTAAGATTTTAAAGTTGTTTTCGCTCAAAATTTAATAGCATTCTAGAAGGAATTTTACACAAAATATTAGACGAAGAAAAACGAAATAAATTTTGTGGTGAGAAACTGCCTGTTGGCACCTAGATTTTTGCACCCCTGGTTAAAGCATCTTATAAAACATCACAAACATAGTTTTATTTTAATTAGCATACTACAGAGACTTTGACATCCCATTGCTGAAGTAGTGCCAACGTGGCGCGAAACAGCAGAGTGGAATTTCGAATGAAAGCAAAGTTTAACCCTTTCGGGTCTGGTGTATACTATTGATAGTAGAAGACTTTTACAGTGGCGTAATCAGATTGAGGGACCAAGTGCTCCGAATACCGGTAATTTTTGAAAATTCTGCTCGCCTTATCTAACCAGAAAATGTTCTGCTAGGAATCAAGGAGAAGAAAACCGTAAAATATTAATGTTTTTGTGAAACTTTCTCTCTTCACACTACTATTTTAATTGAGTATTATTATTTTTTAACAAATACTTTTGTTATTGTTTACTTGTAGTAATGTTAGTATCTGCCTTTGCTTTTACTATATTTCAATAAAATCAAGGCATTTAGTAATAATAATAATTTGTCCTATTCCCTTTTCACCGTTTGAGATTATTTTATTTAAAACATATAAGTCACTTTTAAAATTTAAAATGAAGATTATTTTCCTAAAAGAATCATTTGTAATTAATCGAAAAAGTACTGGGAAGTTGTAATATCAGTTAAATCACGTTGTACTCTAATATTTTCAATACATCTCCAAAAACTCTGCCTTAGCCTATTGTCATATGAATATGAATTGAACAGTACGCAAGACACATTGTTATGTTTCAGACAGTGAAATCTTCGTTAAACTCTAATTGATCTACTGGAATAACTAATGTTAATGTTATTAACGTAACAGTAATTAAAAAAAAAACTAATAAGGATCTGAACCGGAAAGAGTATAATTTGTAAGCATAATCTGGTGGGGTCCCCAGGGCCAATCCAGTGTTGGAAGCACATGGTTCGGTATAGCCCTTACAAATGAGGCACATAGAGCATACAAAAAATATTTCGCGACTTTACACTTCGATGTCATTTAGCGACTGGAGTAGATAAAAAAAATAAAACCTCATCTAGTGTAAGTACCTTCATATAAAAATAAGTTACTTATGATAAAGTTTCTGGTACAACACATGCAATTCTAAGTTTCAATGAAAAGAATATCTTGATTATATTTAAATAAATTATGTGTAACAAAAATATAATGTGACAACTGTTGTAATTACGTTTTTATTATAATTTTCCTTGCAATTTCATTTTTATTGCAATTTATTAAAGCACTATGAACATCTAGAATGTATTCTATCAGTTATAGCGGTAAAAAAAAATTCTATGTAAATCAAGAAGTCAATATCTCTCGGACATTCTTTAGAAAACCATTAAATTACAGACAAAACAAATTCCTAGAAAATCCAGACAGGTAAAGCCGACTAGTAGTAGAAACTTGAAGTGCCGAAAAAGTGTATTGCTTTTTTAAATATCGAACATGATTATTGCATTCCGAATGTACTGGAAAAAGTTAGAAACAGCTCAACTTCATTTTTCTAATACTGGTGCATCTCATACTTCTGCATACTGATGCATCAAAATTCTAAAACTGCGGAATCATTTGGATTAAAAGCAGGAACAACCGCTTTTAAAGTGAAGTTGAAAAAAATTACATCAAATTTTGTTTTGTTATTTAAATTGATCTTTTTAAAATAAGAACATAGCATTGCAATTATTTCGACTATTTTCAGTCGAAATTCAGAAGACTTTTAATTCAAAGATGATTATTTTAGATTAAATGAAAAAGTACGTCAATAAAGTTATAATATTTGCATTGATCATAAAAAACTAGTCAGATGTGGCAATCTCAAAGTTTTCTGCTCTCTCGTACATGTTAATAACTCTTGAAAAATGACATATAGCGTCGTCAACTTTCAAGTGATTTATATTATGCCGTGGATCAACTTCATGGAAATTAGCATCGTGAAACTGGAAAGTTTTCATTAACAACTTATTGAATTTTTCAAATTAATTATTTTATGATTATTAATGTATAAATAAAATATTTAATAATTTTTTTAAATAAATGAGCACAGTTCATTATCTTCTGCTAAGGCACACATAAAAAAATATTCTAAAAACATTGTAGCACATTACTTTGCTTTGGCTTATAAAAACTATAAATTCCTAAATCTCCTTTATCGAAAAATATTTAAATACCTATTATTAGCACATGCTACTGCCATCTCTCATGCTATTGCCGCATTACCTCACCAACAGCTGCTCAATATCACAAATAAAATATTAAACAGTTAAAGTCATATTGTATAATTACAGTTACAATTAAACACAAAATTAATTATGCAAAATTTATACAAAGACTTTCCTAGTGATGCAGAAACTAAATGTAACTGGAACACAATAACTTACCAAGTTAGAATTGCAGTCAATTATTTTAAAGTCCAGTATTGCAGAGTTTCCAACTAGTAGTGGCAACAATCAGTGATTACATTTGCATTCAGTTGCCATACATTGCATCTTGCAGATAACACTTATAATTACATTAAACTTACTTTTATACTTAATATAATTTATGAAAACTTTAACTATTAAGATTTTAAATCTTTACTTTAAAACAATTTATGAAACTTTATTAATTTATAAAAGCAACTTTGAAACAAAATAGCATGTTTTAAACAACAGCTTACACTACGTGGCCATTGATGACCGTCCACTTGCGAGTTTAGACATTTTGTTAAATATCTAGGAAAATACATGAGGATTTATCCCGAAACTCCTAGTGTATAAATATAATAGTACAAGTCATACATTTAAGTGAAGATTTTTATTCCGAAATTCCATAGGGGACCATCAACAAATTAAAAAAAATAATATCTTTTGGATAACCCTGTCAAAACTGATGTAGCAAAAGCGTCCAAACTGTAGATTATGATTAAGTGACTTATTGTAATAAACTTTGTTAATTTTTATGCGAATAGCATGTATACTCGCAGAAAAATTAAGGTTTTTATAAAAATGGCCCCAGATTTTGTCAAGTTTTTTGCTTATAATATGCAGAATTCTTACTATAAAATAACATTCTTTCCTGAAAATATGACAAATAATATTGCACATAATGCACTGTAATCAGAATTTAAAGATAATAAAAATTGTATGATAAATGAGTAGGTTTACTAAATACTTTTTCACTGTGCATGCGTCAACGATATCAAAATTTCATTTGCATGTTGTGTTAGCTAAATGTTTAGAGCAACTTTCGTGAAAGTCACAAAATCATAGCTTGAAAATTCTGAAAGTAATCGTCTATTGAATAAGCATAAAATCCGTTGTTCCCAAAATGAAGCAAAAAAATCAGGGATTTTATCCAAATGTACGTCTCATATTGTGTGTTCTATATTGACACTAATCAATGAATATATGGATACAGCCCCTCTTGTTATTGCTTCATTATGGGAATAACGAATTTTCAATTTATTCAACTGACGATTATTTTCAGAATTTTCATGCAATGGTTTTGCGACATTCACAAAAGCTGCTCTATACATTTAGTTAACATATTGTGCAAATGAAATTTTGGTATCGTTGGCACATGCGCAGTGAAAAATTACTTAGTAAACCTATTCATTTTTCATACAATTTTTATTATTTTTTAATTGTGATAACAGGGTATTATGGGCAATGTTGTTTGTGATATTTTCAGAAAAGAATATTATTTTATATTAAGAACTCTGTAAATTGTAAGCAAAAATCTTGGAAAAACTTGAGACTGCTTTTATAAAAACCTTAATTTATCTACGAGTATACATTCTATCGACATAAAAATGAACACAGTTTTTACAATAAGCCATTTAATTATAATATACAGTTTGGGCACTTTTGCCACATTAGTTTTGACAGGGTTATCCAAAAGATATTCATTCTTTTTTAATTTGTTGATGATCCCCCATGAAGTTTCGGGAAAAAATCTTCACCGAAATATATGACCTGTGCTATTATGTTTATATACTTAGAGTTTCAGGATAATTCCTCGTGTATTTTCCCAGATATTTAACAAAATGTGTAAAATCGCAAGTGGACGGTCATCAGTGGCCATATAGTGTATTTTAAACACATGCATGGAAATTGATTGTGGAGAGAGCTGAGAATACTAACTTTGATAAAACATAAGCATTTATTTCACTTTTTAATAATGAAAATAAATTTGAAAATTTAGTAAGACATAGCAGTTTACTCCAAAATCCAATCAGCAACAATTTATATCTGAATAGAAGCGCCAATGTTAAAAGGTTGTTGTTTTCTCCAAACACCAAAAAACATTAATTTATAGCATGAACTAACCAAATCTCAAATTTACTAAAAATTCTTGTATTAGTTATTAAGATAAAGCTATTGCAATAATCATGAATAATATTGCATGACAGCGCCACCTGTTGGAAGATTTATATCGAAAAACAATCAATACTATTACATCACGGACTAACGGATTCTGAAGTTTTATGAAAATCCATAGATTAATTCTGGAGAATAGGTATTGCGGAAATAATTTGTAAGTATCATCTTGGGTATGAGCGACCGGTATACGTGCCACGTACGTTGTTCAGATTTTTTCATTATTTTCACCTCTTAATTTTTATTGTGAAGTTTGTGCTATTCAATCTGTCCATTTTCGGGATTCAAGCACAGAAAATTTTCTGTTTACAAAAAACGATAATAAATGTTTAAAAATTAAGCAAGAGTTTGATGTCGTGAGGAGACTATAAAGTTAAATTTAAATTTTGTTGTTGTTCTAGTTATTAATTTTAAAACTATAATTTGTGAGATACTTTGAAAAACAAACATAAGTCACTTACAGTATACCATGGTTCGTACGGGTCCTGGAATTTTATGACCATGAAATTCTTCGGCACCAGTATTTTCTTATAGAAAATCTATCATTAAGTAAGTCGAAAATAGACGCTTTTCAGCTTAATTTATTTTTCTATAAAGAAATGCTGGTGTTTCACCTGGAAAATAACGGTATCCGTACGAACTATGTATACAAATTTTCCAGCTAACATGTTAACAATAAACTCACTTACCAAGAAATCAATTTTCAAAATTTTCTTAAATTGTAACTCAAATAGATCAAAATAACATAGATTTTATATTTTGTTATAACGTTAAATTTAAATTTATTACTGTTCTAGTTATTAATATTGGCTATTTCCATGAGTACTTGTAGTGTAAGTCACAGTCTACGATTTTTGGCTACCAGTATTATAGAACAAAAAAAAATGTAATTAATTTTATTAGCACATTAATTGAATAAGGCCAAGCAGACTTTTCGAAAATAACGGTGGCTAACAAGCATAGCAATTAATAAGTTATGTGACTTACACTACAGAACCCATGGAATTAGCCTATTTTAAAATGTAATTGTGAAATACAGAGTGAAACAAACATATGTCTCTTTCGTTAATTTGATTTTTCCGAAGACATTACATATGCCAATAAATCAAGTTTTCAAAAATTGTCCCTCAGTGATATTCGACCTAAAATAGTGAATGAATTATGTATCCTGTGATCGGCTTTTCGAACTAAAGTATTTACATTTTGTGATTAAAAGAATTTACAGAAGAGGATCTTTAAATCAATTTAAAGAATTAACTTTCATTTTGATTAGATTAAAGAGACAAGTACTTCAGTTAATAACAAGTGACACAAAGTGTCTCCGAATAATATAATTAAATAACAGTTTCCTTCATGTTACAATTTTTATAAATTTAATCTTTTCATAATTGATGTATCGATTGAAAGTGATTTATAAGTAAAGACATCTAGAACAAATAAAAATTTCCAGATAGAAAATGAAAAAAAAATAGTAAATACATAATACTTATGTGACTAAACGACGCAAATGCACTACCGTATATTTTAGCGAATATTATATATTTATGCTAGGTTAATTATTTTTCAACTCAATTTTATTGAAAGAATATTTTTAGCAACATGCTTTAAGGGTCATTTTTTATTTCATTTACTTTCATAGAAAAAATATCATATTTATTTAATAAGAAAGAAACTATTAGAATTTTTTTAACGCGAATATCCACACACTTTTTTAAAAGTAATTTGCGTTATACATACTTTATAAAATACGTATTGCTTGTAACAAGACCAAATATACATATGTATCTTCAAACTGTACTGTGTTGCTTTTATTTTCTCACACCGAGCAGAGAAATACAAGTGAGATATCACCGGTGGAAGTTTTTTCAAAGAGAATTGATCAGTGTTTACGTTACATCCGAAAAAATTCATCCAATCTCCGGACAGCGAGCTTGATTTATTATTGCAGATACCTATGCATTACCGCATCAGTAATCTCTCGGTTTAACCCCTTAACTGGTTAATTCTTTTCCGTTTAATAAATTGAAAATAGCGGATTCACACCAGTATTATTAAAATAAAATATTCGTAGCATTTAGACTAGACATTTCCACTTTTCAATAGTATGAAAATTTTCTTAAAAATAATAGTGGTGCAATAAAGCTTTAAACGATGCAATAAGCAAACTCGTTTTGCCCGAACACGGCTTTCAGGCAAACTAGTTAAGGGATTAATGAGCGTACGCAAACAGCTTTCAAAAGACAACTTTAATTAGCGTTCGAGTATTTTTATCATATAATTTTAGGGATGCAAGCGCTGCACTACAAATCACAGAGTGGTTTAGTTGGTTTATTTTGTGTCGGCCGATTATCTACTTGAGGGATATAGGCCCAGGAGGAGGAGTGCTCTTCGGGGGGGGGGGGGGGGGGCTCTTTCTAAGGGAACCTAACGCAGGGTTCGAAGAAAACTACGAACGGTTAGGCCGACGGCCGCGGTTGGGTTCAAATCCAGCACCTGAAGTCTACCAGTTGAGAGGTCAGAACCTCTCGGCCACTGGTGGGGTACAGATTGGTACCACTAAATTTTTATAGTTATTCTCGCCATCTTTAAAAACAAGATTTCCTAGATTCAAGAAAGTAAAGAATTCTATTGAAATTTAGTGGTTATAAGAAGTCTTTCGTGTCGCTTGCATCCCTGTAATTTTATAGTTTGAGTGAAAAGAAGGAGGAATTACCTTCCCATTTTTGCTTTCGCTATCATAAGTAAAGACCATAGCTGCCCTTTTACGCTATTTTGCTACCACTGAAATTGTACTGAGATTTTCCATTTCATCAATCATAAGATTTCGATGATTAAATAAGACAATATTTACTATAAATTTTTTGTGGTAGGAAAAATGCGTAAAAGTTGGCAGCTACGCTAAAGACAATTCTCTCTGGAGACTAACATTATTTAAAAAATTTGGAATGAAAAGAAAAAGAAAAGAACTCAGTAAAATTGCGTCGATTTTTTCAAACTTTCTTTATTCGTGCTATGAGTAGAGAACAACATCCAATCCATTTCCATTTCGTGATAAACAACATTTCTTGTGTAAGGGTGTTAATAAAGGTCAAAGGATTTAAAGTTTCAAAGGATTAAAATCAGAGTAAAATCCTATGTAACTTGACAGAACAGCGAGAAATAGTTCGTTTTAACATGTTGAAAGCCATGGCAATCACCGAGGATTGACACTAAATTTTCCACTTAGATCCGCGTCAGTCACCGGTGACTGAACGGCCCTTGCAAAACTACATGAAATTTTATTTGATAAAAACTCCTACCTGTAATTTCTTGGAAAAATTATTGGTTTGATTGTAAATCGATAAAACGCCATTAAATAAATAAATGGAATTGTTTTAAATAAGAATTTTTGCTATAAAATATTTTTACTACAGTTGGGTAAACGCAGGTTCTTGTATTTTTCTTTTAATTTAATTTTTTTTAACATAATGTTTTCGATTTCTTTTATAATGCTATTTTCTCTGTCATAATCTGTCGTTTCGTAATGTAATGCAGTGAAAGCTGAAATTATTTTAAAATTGGTTAGATTTTGTTTATTCACGAATGTTTCTTAAAGAAAAATAATCACGTCATAAAAAAACGAAATAATTTACAATTGATTGAAGCACTGTTTCATCTAAAGATCCTTTACCAATAAATTATTTGCAGAGTTACAAAAATAAAAATATAGATGACATTGACATTTCCATCAATTTAAATTTTCGTATGAAAAACAAATAATTTTGTTTGGAAATTCATTATGAATGATAGAAGTTCATTTTCATTTCTGCGTCCAATTATCTTGTCTTTATAAATCGTGAAAAATGATACACTGTAAAAAATTTTTGTAAAATTCCAGTAGATGTACCGTAAATTTCACGGTACTTCTACCATTTTCACTCTTTACGGTATGAATACCGTATTTCTAAGGTATATGAAGCGTAAAAAAACAACACGTAAGCCATTTCCATTATAAACAGTATTTGTACCGTAAAATGTTTTTTCTTCAGTAAAAACGCAGTATTTGTTCCGTAAAATAATTATTTTTCAGTAAGAAAGAAGACATTTATAGAGAGTTCATAATATTTCATTACACGTACCGTAAATTTTACCGTACTGTACTGTAATCTTTTTTTAATCCCTCTTTACGGTGTGAAAACCGTATTTCTCAGGTATGATTATGCTTTAAAAAAGGTATGTGTGCCATTGTCATTGTAAATGCTATTTGTACCGTTAAATGATTCTTTTTCAGTAAAAAATTGGTATTTGATCCGTAAACTAATATTTTTCAGAAAGTAAAAAAAAAAAAAATGATAGCCCCGCTTCGGTGTACGGTAATTTCAGAATTGATGCTCTTCTATTCTTACGTAATACGTGCTGGCTAGAAGAGAAGAGAGGTTACAGTGGGTTGTTTCGAAGCCCAAATAACTCGAAAGGTAATAGTTCTTATAATATACCCTGTACATTATGTAATTTTTATATTTATTTCTATGTAAACCAGCATAATCTAAATTTAAAATAAAAAAAGAAAAAAAATATCTGTAATTTATTTTACTATTATAAAACAGTCTAAAAATCCAATTATTATCCTTAAGTATAAGAATATAAATTATAGAATTTATGAGAAACAAACTGAGTGATCGCCGAAATCGGCTTGGTATAATTAGAGATTTACATGCTTTTTACATTTCTGGAGAGTGTGTGTGCGGAGGGGGGGGGAGGGGGGTTGATTTTGGGGTGGTCACGGCTCTTGGTAGATTTGAATACGTGTCTTTTTTTCTACTCGCAACTTCCAATCTGACATACTGAATTTCGTCAAATCGGTCTTTAAACTTTATTCAAGAATTATGACATTTGTTGAATATTGTATCTGCAAGACCTTAAATTAGTTTAATTACTCTCTTATTCAAAGTCATGTAATCTGAATCGTAATACTGTGTATCATGAAATATATATGTGACATATATAGTTATATGTTGAAAGTATTTGTTCGCCTTTGTGTTTTATAAAGTTAGATACAAAGATGTACGTAAAATTTTCATTTTTATTTTTACGTATAAGTAATTATTATTTTTCTATTATTTAAACTAGTGCTCGCGATAGAATACGGATAGTTGCTATACGTTTAAACGCTATACGTATATCCGTATAATATCCGTTTCAACTATACGGATACCTTAAAATATACGTTTAAACGTATCCGGATACGTATAAAGGCGTATCAACTAAACGTATATTTAACAATACGTATATTTAATGTATACGTATATTCCACGTATCGTATCTAATTTAAATAGCGGACTTCACCAGTCTTATGTCACTGAATGGAGAATAATTTGGAAATCGGTGGCGTTGCGACAGAAATCCGCATAGTATGTCTTATAGACGGAGTAAGACACAGGAGGTGAAACTTAATGCGCCTGACTCTTCGAAAATACAAAGTGAAATTTTGGCAAATAATGAGGAGGCTGCGATACGTAGTAAGCTGGTTTTTTTGCTACTGCAATGTTTTAAATGGGAAAAATGGTCATTTAAAAAAAAAAAAAAAAAAATTACGAAAAGTCTGAATTTTTAGAAAGTTGTAGAAATGAAAATCTGGTTAATTGCAGTTTTCTTCACAACATATATATATTTTTTTAGGTATTTGGCGCTTCATTTTCGTTTTTAAGCCCTTTAAAATACGAGATCATTCTGACAAAAATTAAAGGGCAGGCCATTTAAAAACATTGAATATAGCGGATTAAAATGACTGTTGTAAATTAGTTGCATATCGCAAAGAAACAGACTTATGATTTTTAGAAATTAGGTATTAATATTTTGGAGTAAATTTTAATTTCGCGTATAGTTTTTAGAACCTTAGACCGTTTTAATAATCCATAACGTTGGATATTTATGCAATTAATGCATGTAGAAATAAAGATAATTTTTATTTTAATTATTTTGAGCAACTGCTTATTCATATTATGGATGCCTTCTGTATCACCCCCCCACTCTGCCCCCCCCCCAGGGGGGGGGGCACATTTTTAATTTCTTTACATTACCAGTCGTGTGACACATCATTTCAAAGGTCTGCAACTGCTTATTCATATTATGGATGTCTTGTGTGTCACCCCCACCCCGCCCCCCAGGAGGGGCACATTTTTAATTTCTTTACAACACCAGTCGTGTGACACATCATTTCAAAGGTCTGCAACTGCTTATTCATATTATGGATGTCTTGTGTGTCACCCCCCACTCCGCCCCCCCCCCCCCCGAAACAGCTGTTTGCTTTTATCATATTTTTATTATATTTGTGCTCTTTAACGTTGTTTATTTATTTAGTAATTTAGTAATTTATCTCTGTGTGTCAGAGAAAGATAAAAAAAAAAAAATAAGCTCCCCCCTACATTTTCTTGACCCCCCCCCCCCCTATTATACACTTCTAGCTATGGTCCTGAGCCTGCTAAATCGATTTAATACAAACTTGCTCTGTTTTTCCTAAATCGTCTTATTACATCGCCTTTTTAGTAAATCAGAAAGCATTGAGACAAAGCTACATCGCGATTTAAGAACTGGCTAAATCGCGACGTCCGATATATCTATTGAAAACCAATAGTTAAATCGGATTTCCGATGTAAGCGTTAAATCTAGGCAACATCATTTCGCTACATCGCGACGTCCAATGTATATATTCAAGACCAATAGTTAAATCGGATTTCTGATGTAAGCCGATCTAAGGCTCAGACTTGCAAATTTGAATTTTAACTTTAAAATTGCTTTCCCCCCCAGGCATAAATAGTGAATTATTAATAAATAAAACACAATAAATTGTTTTTTGGATTTCAGTTAATAAATAAATGCAGTGTTAAATTCAGACATTTTTCTCCGGGAGGTACTTCTGTGGCTCCGGGGGGGGGAAAGAAATTGCACATTTTGACCATTAAAAATACAAAATTTCCGGGGCAGGGACCCCTTTAATAAATGTCTTAGTAATACACTACAAACGTCTATGCTAGCAGTAGCGTATCTGGACTTATCATTTCAGAGGGGACTGAGATACAGCATACATTTCTGAGAGGGTAGCTCCGTGCAAAAGGGCGGGAGAAGGGAGCGGTCGCCCCGGCACGGGAATTTAGGAGGCGCCAAATTTATACTACCAACGTAATATAGTTGGCATCTATACTGGTATGTGTATTTCGCATCATTAAACAGGAAAAAAAATTGGGGAAAAAAATATTCCAACAGCTGGGCATGCAGCAGAAGTCGAAAATTGAAGGTACTGAAATGCCTTTAAAATCCATTTGCATCCAGTGTGAAAAAAGGAATAAGTTATTTGAAATGCATGTGGAATCAAAGCTGATTAATATATTTTCCAGAATAAAGCTATATTTCTTGAAAAAATAATGAAACTGAACATACCAAAAGCACATGGCAAAAAAACCCTGCAATATTGAAAATACAAAAACATCATCGAAATCTGCTTGCATCGAATAGAAAAAAGAATTAATTAGTTATCTAATTAGACGTAATCAATGTAGATATGCATATTTTGATGAAAAAAACTTTATTTCACTTGGCGATCTATAACTATTATTTTAAATCGCCACTTGGCGAGTGATGACTAGAGTGGCGATAGATCACCAATAAATTACTTGAAATGAATATGGAATCAAATCTGATGAATATATTTTGCAAAATAAAACTGTATTTCTTGAAAAAAACATCCAACTGAGATAGATAAAAGAATGCGGCAAAGAAAACAAAATATTGAAAATACAGCAATGTCATTGAAATCTGTTTGCATCCAGTAGGAAAAAGAAAAGACCATTTTCCTAATTAGATGTAATTAATGTAGAGATGCATATTTCCATGGAAAAAACTGCATTTCACTTGGCAATTGAAAATAGATCTATTAAATCGCCACTTGGCGAGTGATGACTTGGATGGAGATCGATAGCCAACAAATTACTTGAAATGCGTGTAGAATCAATGCTGTTGTATACATTTTTGCAAAATGAAACTGCATCTCTCAAAAAAATAATCAAACTGAACACAGTAAAAGAACTCTTCAAAAAACCAAAATATTGAAAATACAGCTATGTCATTGAAATCTGTTTGCATCCAGTAAGAAAAAGAAGAAAACACTTTTCTAATTAGATGTAATCAATGTAGGAATGCATACTTCTATGAAAAAAACTTTATTTCACTGGGCGACCGAAAACAGATTTTTTTAATCGCCACTTGGCGAATGATGACAAGGGTGGCAAATGAAGGAAATTTTTTAATTGCACTTTTACATTTTTAATAACCACATGGCAAGTGACCGCTGCTAATTTTAAATCAAATCCTACTAAATGAATTTAACACTAGCTTGCAATGTTTTTCTTAAATAGTCTTTTTCTTAAATCATCTTTCTCTTAAATCGAAAACATTGAGGTTTGTGATGTGTGCTTAAATCGGATCCTATTAAATCGATTTAAAACAGAAAGACATTGAAACATCAAATTTCATATCTTAAACAAAAAACGTTTAAACGTTTATACGTTTAACCGCTTGGATAAGATCCGTATATACGATGTACCGTATATGCTGTTTTGCGCAATACGTATAACCGCCGATGCCGTATTATACGTACAGTTGATCCGTATTTCGTATAATACGTATTATACGTATATTCGTATAAACGTATAATCGAGAGCACTAATTTAAACCCGTTCATAGTTGATTCAATAAATGAATTAAAATAAATAGAAGCACCAAAATATCGTTCTTTTTATTTTTAGAAAACTTTATGATGGGCACACCCAATGCGTTTTACAGTTGTTTTTTCATTTCGAGCAACATACTAGCGCCACGAAACCTTTACCTTTTCTCCAGCCCTAGTGCATCGAATGTTGTATCGCTGAAACATATAAAGCACAAGAAATGATAAAACGCATCGTGTATTCACAGATATTTAAAACGTCGAGATTAGAAAGACCGCCCCCCTCTCACAAATGAAAAATCTAAAAATCAAAATTTAGATTAAAATATCGTAAAAAAATAACAAACTATTAAAAAAAATTAATAAATTAAAAATTAATAAAAATTTCATTATTAAGCTGAGTTATGGTCAAAGAAAATTTCTTTTTTCTTTATCAGATTAATACTCTTATACATAAATTAGTTTTCATAAATTTTCATTAGTCATAAAAAGTCATTTTTTGTGATAAGTAACAAACCATAACAAAATAACTTTAATATTGTTCTGCATTGTAGCTATTATCTGTTCATAAATCAGATTTCTATAAATGAAAATGGTAGCAAAAGTTACGCAAAATTTCTCAAGAGATTAAAAAAAAATAACAATGTTTGAAAAATGACAAATAAATTCAAATTTCATCAAAAAATCACCAAAAATCGCGAATTTCGTCAACGTATCATAGAAATACACGAAATTCGTCAAAGGATTTTGGATAAAGATAAATTTCGTGAAAGTATTGCGAAAAAGACAAATTTTAAAAAAAAATTCTGTATAGGATCACAACAAGAACATCAAACTTTTGTTAAAAGATAGCAAAAAAAGGCAAATTCGGTAAAAGGATCTCGAAAAAAACTCGATTTTCGCAAAAAAAGAAGAAAAAATAGCTAGGAATCGCTTATAAAAACAATTTGGAAGTTGTACGTAAAACGTAGTAAATGAGGTGCGTTCGTACGATAACGAAGTTTTAAAAATATTGAGATCTTGCTCTTATAGTAGACAGAACTCCGCATCCAGTAAAGTGCTCGAAATCGTTTCTGTGTTCCGGTAAATAAACAGGAAGTAACTTTTATTACACCTCAGCAACGTATATCATATTCATAAAATGTGAAATAGCTTAATATAATTAAAACACGCCCCAAACAATGTTTCCCTGTATAGCATAATATAGTGAAATACTTTCGTGTGGCCCTATATTTTAATAATAAATATTGTTTGAATCACATATTGTACAGAACGTATATTTTAATATACATATACGTCATAGGTTCATGTCAATTCTATTATATTCATAAGGATTTAACATCATTAAAATGTACTTGAAACTATTTTTTCCTGTTGATCGTAATGTAATGGATTACTTTAGACTGTCCCTCTAATAAAACTGTACATCCGATTTTCATATACTTTATAATGACTCGACAAAATTACGCTAAAATTATATATTTCACGTTATATTTCAAATATCGTGCGATTTGGTTGGTCAGTTTTTGGTTTGTTAAATGCGGACAGACAGACGGATGGTCGGATAGACGGGCTGAAAGACTGAACGACGAGTATAGGTGCTATCTATTTACATAATTACGAACGCACCTAAAATTATTCAGATCTTGATGTAGTAATTTACAGTCCTTCGGGTACAGTATAGTAACCAAAATCTTTTGTGTGTCCCTGTAAATACTATCTGCTTTTTTTATAACTTGGAAATAACTTGTAATATTCCTCAGCAACATATATCGATCTCATAAAATGTTGTTAACTACAATTAAAACGCACAGCAAACAATGTTTTCCTCCCTATACCATTATGTAATGGAATACTTTTGTGTGGCCTTGTAAATCAATAACAAACATTGTACAAAATGTATATTATAATATGTACTTTATAAATGTATATCAATTTTAATATATTTGAATGAGTGTAATATCATTAAAATGCATATGAAACTTTTTCCCCATTGACCGTAAAGTAATGGAATACTTTTAATTGTCACTGTCATTGATCTATGCATCTGATTTTCATAAAATTTGAAGTGACTCGACAAAATTATGTAATACTTATCTATACTAATAAAAGAACAAAACGCTCTGTCTGTGTGTGTGTGTCTGCGATGGTTTGCGAAATTTACGGCATGTACGAGGTTCAAAAATTTTTTGAGATTAGTTCAAAGTCTCTGCTGATGCACCTGACATTAAGAATTTCAAATTTCTAATTATTAGCTGAGTAATTAATTAAAATCTGGAGGTCACTCTCATAAATCAGTCATCTTTTTTCCACTTTTTTTCCTCTCGCTTGCTGTGGTTGATTGGTTGCATAAAGATTTCTCGGAAGTAATTTGATAAACTGGTGTAACCCAATGACATTGGAGTGTTTGATGGTTAAATGTTGATGATCTTGCAGACGATAAAAATGCAATGTTTTCTTTTTTCTTGGTCGTATCGCTCCATACTGTCGCTTTTAGCACAAGAAATTGGCAACGATAATCGATAATAACGATAACTTCCTGCATTCCAAATGTTTACTGTTGGTTTGCTGACTTAGTTCTATAAACTGAAATTAAAAAAAAACTTTTTTAATTAGTAATATTATATTTTTTATTTTAGAATTAACTAGACTCTTTGTGTTTTGGGTAAGTTTGTTATTTATACTCAAGTTGTTTTTTGATTTATTTAATATTAATAGCTTTTTATATTCTACGAATTGTTTCTGAATTCGCATTGCTAGAATCCAGCCAATTCATTACGTTTATTTGAATAGTATATATAAGTGCAAAATAATAGGACATCCTTAAGAAATTTCTTTTAAAATTATTTTTTATAAATAAGTAAAAAGTAATAAGTATAAATGTTTTTATGGCTGTATTTAGAATGAAAATGTAATAAAAACATATTAATGAAACAAAATAATTATTTTCAAATGGATTTAACAATTAGAATCTCAATAATTAATAAAATATTTCTGATAATCATCCTAATTTTGCGTCAATTTTTGTAATTATCAGAAGATCAGCATTGTAATTATTTTATATTGATGGTTTAAAATATTAAATTTCAGACAATTCTAACTATCAAAATATTGAGACAGTAGGGCACTAAAAGGGGAAATTATTTTAAAAAAACCTTTGGAAAATTAGAGTATAGTTTTGCCTCACTGTTTTAAACAATCTTCCAGAGATTACTTTATATATCATTAATAATAATTAATATTGCAAATATAAAAGAAATGATATTGCGAGTTAAATATTTTAAATACTAAAAAAAATAATAGTCAAACCGTAGGATTGATGTTTTCGTCCACTGATTTGCAGATTTACTAGCTTCGTGATTACTATACTTTTCACTCATATTACATTATTATTATTTTTTGATCAGAGGTGAATATAGAAACATTAAAGACAGAAAATAAATTTTTAATATCTTTTTGTAACTTAATTATTTATAATAAGGAGAGATTAAGCCCTATGAGTCCCTCTTTGATTATGTCCTTAAACAATACTGGAGCATAAACATTCAAATTTTGAAATAAAATAAAAATTATTATAAATTTATTAAATGAAGCCACCTCTTAAACATCTACACTTTATTGTTGATGCGGTGCGACTGCTGTTGTTATCCTATATGGATTTAACATATTGGTTTATTATAAAGTTATTTATTTGAGAAAGTGTACAACTGTATATTTACATATATTTTACGGTACTTCTAGGTTATCCAATCGACCAAAAAACTATCGCCAAACTATAAGATTAAATGCCAATAATGGATGATCGTGAATGTCACATTCGATGACATTAAATGCGATTCACGTGTTTAAAATGTCATTAAGTGATTTTTATTTCGACTTTTTATTAATATTCTACTAATTTTTTGTTTTTTCGTTATCTATATTAATAAAATAACAAATCGCTCTGTCTGTCTGTGTGTGTGTCCGCGATAGTTAGCAAAAACTACGGTACGTACGAAGCTCAAAATTTTTCTGAGAGTAGCTCAATATATCTCCTGATGCACCTGACGCTCAGAATTTCAAAATTCTATTTATTAACTGAGTTATTAATTAAATTCCAAACCTCACTCTCATAAAAAATCGCCTTTTTTTCGCTTTTTTTTCCTTTTATTCTCTTATGGTTGGTTGGTTGCATAAAACTTTTGCAGATGAAAAAAGCTGGGATTGACCTTTAAAATTCATAGACTGGCAAACTGTCAGTTTAAATGAGAACATTTTTTTTTTTTTTATCACAGCTTCTGTACGCCATGGAGGAAAAAGATAGGTGGTGGCGAAGTAAACCAAAAAAAAAAAAAAAGGTTTGCTATATGAAACTATTAATTGCTGAAATTTTAATGTCTCAAACAAAAGCACGAGGAAGGAATTTTGACGAATACGGATGAAATGAAGACGGATTGGAAGAAATGAATTATCGCGGAAGCATATTTTACGAAGAAATAGTAATTTTTTAAATGGTTTTATATTATATTATTTATTAAAATAAATGTGTGCTTTAAAAATAATTGAAATTGGAAAATTAGAAATAATTAAATGTCAAAATAAAATTAAAAAAAATATTGAAAACATATAATTTGAACTAAAAAATTGTATTACTAAAAGTTTTCTCTTTTTTATCAGAAATTTTTAATACTTTATAACGTAGATGAAAAATGTCTATGATTTAACAACATATTAATAATTCCATGTCAATACATAAAATATATTGATGAAAAGATTCTTTTAAAATCATGCATGAACACTTAATAGATTTGAGACCGCAGACGATTTTAAAACATTAACGAAAGAATGTTAATTTTTCAAACAAAATCTTAAATGATGCTTCTATATTGATATTTCAGAGACATATGATAAAAATAATCAAATAATTCTTGCCTATGATTGATCTATTTGTATCTTTTATGCATTCCGATCGTGTATTACAGTCAATAATGGCACAAAACGTTATTTTTTAAACGGAATTTTAGTCATCTATTGAAAAACTGTTTAAAAGGTAAAAAACAAAAACAAAGAAATACTGGTTTAAACCAGTTTGAATTGATCGGATGGAAACCGATAAAAATATTCCAGAGAAATATATCTCGATCCCAGCAAGAAGAAATACTTTCCGTGGTCATAAACCCGACTCAAACCTAAAAAACGCCGTTTGAAAAATCCTGAACTTTGACCCTAACCACATCTAAATCTGATGAAAGTATGCGAAAGAAGCATAACCGAATTCGAGTAAGACAAAATAATAATGTCCGTGGACATAAACCCGATACGAACCTAAAACTTCCATTCGAAAAAATACCTGAAATTTGAATCGAACCAAATCTGAATCTGACAAAATTATTAAAAAAAAACGCAAGCGAACCCAAACGAGACAAAATATTTCCATGGACATGAACCCAATCCGAATACAAAAAATTTCTTTGAAAAAAATCGCGAAATCTGAACTTGGCAAAAATATTCCAGTGAAGCATGTCCTTATTCGAACAAGACAGAATAATTTCCGTGGACATACAAGAAGACCATGTTCAACAACAGCATGCATTTCTGCATGCTTCCAGTTAACTGTAAAAGCATGCAAAAATTCAAATTCGTGTAATATTGTTAATACGGACCCGGGCAACGCCGGGCGGGTCAGCTAGTATATTTTAAATTTCAAACGATTGAAATACAATTCGAACTTTTTTCTCATTGACCATAATGTAGCGGAATACTTTTGATGGTCCCTGTAATTAATCTATCCATTTGATTTCATAAAATTTGAAATGATTTGACAAAATTATGTAATAATTATATATTTTAAATTTTAAACGATTCGATTGGGTAATTTTTGTGTTGTTATATGCGGATGGACGGACTGAACGACAACTATAGGTGGTACATATTTACGTAATTACGAACACACCTAAAAACGTCAATTTCAAAAGGACTGCGAAAGAAAAAACAAAACCCAGAGCAGATGTTCATGTGTGTGTGTGTGTGTGTGAGGGGGGTAACATACTGGCTGATTCAATGTGAAGAAATATTTCTTCAATCATGAAAGCTATGTGGCAATTCCGTCTCCGTGTAGAGTATTCAAACTGTGTAAAAAAATAAGCACTCAATTGAAAAAAAAAGATGCAAGTTTAAATATTTAAATTTTTACTTAATACTACTAAACTTTCACTTGTTTCATTAGCTGCCAATACCTCAAATTGAAAAAAATTAATAGGGAACGAATGTTCTTAAGCTTCTAAATACCCCCTAGTTTACTTTGATCACATTTGTTCAAACTTGTGCGTGGCCGATTAAGCAAAATGCTGCAGAATAAGAAAGCTATGCATTCTGTTTAACAAGTTTAAGAAACGGTGCTTTGCCCTGCTCTTTTAGTAAGATGCAAAGCTTTCCACAATTACGTTGTGGAAAGGTTTTTTTCTCTATAAATTAGTATTATATAAAATGTAATAGCTGTTTAACTATTAAAAGTAGTTAATTACCTTTTAATTTTTCTATTTATTTTTTTTCCTTAAACATAAAAGTTATGAATCTACCTACCTGCTTTTAAAAACATTTTTTTTCATAATACACTATTTTAAGTATTAAAACCTCTTTTTAAGTATTAAAACCCTCAACTTCTGTTATAGATCTGATAAACCGCGCTGCTATATCCCGTTTTCACAATGTGTAATTATCTGTTAAAATATTCATATTAGGGAATTTTTTTTATTAGTTTGGAAACTAGCAGTATAACTAGAGATTTCTGAATCGAGATATTTTAACAAGTTTTTACGTAAAGTTTAATACAGAAACACTATCTTTTAAGTCAACTGATCCTTTTATTCATTCTACGATCAAGGGGTCTCTGACACCGCTCACAGTATTAAGTAACAATTTTCGTCACAGACATTAACTCCTATTTGAGATCTCATACGCCGCTGGTCTTTTTTAATTTTTTTTATTTATTTTTGAATTTTTTTACTGTTTAATTTATAATTTTCAGTAAAACTTTTAATACTAGAGAAATTTACTAATGTTTCTACATAATTCATTTGTTTTATCTGAAATATAAAAAAAAACCCGTTGTAATGAGGCAAAAATGTTTTGTACTTTTACCCCAAATAATGGGGCAAAAACAGACACAGCAATGTTTTGTAAAAATTGCAATTTTTCACGAAATTGACAGATTTCCGGTTCAAGATAGCAATCTAACGGCACTCTTTTATTCACTCGTTGCACAAAGTTTAACCTAATGTATTCGTTAAAAATCAAAATTCATTTAAAATGCGTACTTTTAACCCCATTTACTCTAATTAGCATCATGAAACCCCCCCCCTTTCCTTTTAATGGACGTTTCAGAAAATTTTCTATGAATTTAAAACAAAAATCTTCCTCAGAATGACCCCTGCTTTGTGCTGCTCTCTTCAGGAAACATTACACATAACAAATATTCATATTTTATGATTATGACACGTATACAGTTTAATCTCAAAGCATATACACAGAAGTAACATTTGATATATCAGTTCAACCCGAAGCTAACCTGCAGGAATCTAAACCCAATCTAAAACTAAAGCAATCGGTTAACCCGATTCGTAGCAAAAATAGCAGAAGTCAATCAACCAACCTATAACGGAGATTCCGTTATATATAGTTTTTGGTCAAAATCTATTCCTTTTTAAAAATTGCATTTTAAGTTAATATTTATATTTTAGGAGTTAAGTATCCATTGCGCCCGTTTCCCACAGTTTAATATTCTTTCTTGTACGAAAAAGCTTTCATTTATTCTTTTCTCTTAGATGATTTTGACTGGAGTAATGAATATCCGAAATAATAAAAGAAAAAAAACATTTCTTTTCTATCTGCACTTCTTCTGTTCCGTTGCAAGCTGTCTGTGCCATTTCAATAACTAAAACAAAATCTAATCTTCGTACATCTGCGAGCGACTTCCTTTCTCTTCATAAACATTTTTGTCCTCCAAATTATTTAATGGGTGCGTCTGTGCAATTTATCTAGTTTAGGATACAATATATGTGAATGTAAGCAGGTGGTTTTCATCGTCCGTTGAGAATTATCAGTTCTCACGAATTCCATCTATTAACCCTTTTGTGCCTGCTCCCATAATTCACAGGTTATCAATTGGCTGGATACTTAACAACGCGTTCTGTCTCTCTCTGCATAATTTTCGCCAATGTCGGCAAGTATACAAAGGGTTTTGGCAAAAAACGCAAGCCAAATCCATAACGGACTTTTGTACCGATTATAACGTCACTTGGATTTTGTCTGCCGTACTGGAATGATCAACTGTATCATGTAGTTCTAAAAAGTTGTGTATCGAAGGGTCACTCCCTAAGGATTGTGCTTTCTCTGCATACCTATTATACTTCTCTTAATAAACGTCAAGAAGTGCTTTTACTGGTGTCCCTCATTTTCTTCGAGCAACCTGTGTTATTTTATCTCACTCGGTGAACTATATCTATCCGAATACTATTGTCCATAAAAGGCAACCACTAGCAACGGCCATATCTGCACCCAAAAACTACTTCACACAACCAGCCTTAATTGAATGTGGCAAGTAGGTGCTTCAGAATCTACATTTTCAACGATAGTAAAGGAAGCCTTCCTGTAAATGAATGTTGAACCAAATTCAAAGTATGTTAACGAATTCTTTTTTATTCGCTATTTTAGTTTTTTATAGATTGGGAAAATCTTACAACAAAGCTGCCTTTTTGTTGTTTTCTGTAGAATTTCAGTAGATGTGTTGTTTATGTCGTATTCTTAAGTTAAGCTAATAGATATTTAAAGTTTCTTTTGTTTCTGTATCAAAGATATGCGCCATACTAACAAAAATCAAGAGACTTTGAAAATCAAAGTTATTATAATCTATTCAGATATTTTCCGAATATCGATTAAAATATGTATATATATATATTTAATTCGAAAGTAACTATTAATATAATTAGACTGAATACTATCGTAAATGCCCCTCAAAAAATTGATGAACATTAATAGAAAGGCAAGAAAGATTTGCAATTTTACTTTTCAGGTAAAATTAAAAATGATTTTTTTATATTTTGAATAGTTCAATTCGATTTTAAAAGAATTGGTGTGAATTAATCATTAAAAAAATTCTTCTGTGTATACCTTGCTTAGAATGTTAAAAACACTTTTAAAAATTCTTATGAGTAATAGAATGTAAAATTATCTATAATTATCTCCATTAATTGACGTTGATTGTAAGCACAATACATTTATTTGATTTTTGTTTAAGTTTTTCGTTTAGTCGGACAGTGTGAGGAATGGGACGGATGTTTTTTTTCCTTCATGTATCATTCTGAACATTTCATCAATCACTCACAAGATGAAGCAATGGTAGCCTAATTTTCAGTTCAAAAAACATTTGATCCGTGTTAGTTTACAATTGTAAGAAGGAAAAAATTATTTCAAGGATTTAAAGTAAATTTGCTTCTCATTCTTATTACGCTAGCAATATATTAATGGTTTGTTTATGTATAAATGCAATTATTTTCCTGTTAATGGAATATTATACTGGATATTAAACATAATTTAAATTAAACGTAAAAGCAGCATTTTTAGATGCGTTCGTAATTATGTAAATGCATAGCACTTATAGTTCTCGTTCAGTTCGTTCGTCTGTCTGTCTGTCCGTCCGTCTGTCTGTCCGCATATAACAGAGCAAAAACTATCCAACTAAACCGTTAAAAAATTAAAATATATAATTTTTGCATAATTTCGTCGATTCAATTGAAATTTTATTATAATCGGATGCATAGTTTAATTGCATAGGGGATAATTAAAAGTATTTCATCGCATTGCGATCAATAGGAAAAAAAATAATTTCAAGTACATTTTAGTGATGTCACACTCTTTCGAATATAATAGAATTGACATGAATATATGAAGTAGATACTAAAATATGCATTCTATATAGTCTATGATACAAAGGTTGTTTATTATTAATTTACATGGTTTCTCAAAAGTATTCCACTACTTTGTGGTTTACGGCAAAATATTGTTTGGGGCGTGTTTTAATTATATTAAATTATTTCATATTTTATCAAATTGATACACGTTGTTGTGGTTTAATACAAGCTACTTCCTATATAATAGAAACCAGATAGTATATACAGGAACACACAAAAAATTTCGACTATTATACTAGAACCGAAGTCCTGTAACATATAACAGCAAGATCTGAATATATTTAAATTTACATGCAGTACGAATGCACCTCATTTGCTGTGCTTCATGTACAATTTCCAACTTGTTGTTTTTAAAAGTAATTTATCACAAAACAAATAAGGGCGGAGAAATGGGACATAACAATAAAGAGAAGAATCGAACATTTCCAATTCATTTTTTTAAATAATATGAATATGAATAGCTAACATGCAAGTACGTTAGGGGATAATATATTAATTATAACATTAATAATATATTTATTAACTTTCAAAATGTAAATGAATTGAATTTATGAATTTTTAATGTCGTGTATGATTGACAAACTTTAATTTTCATTCCAGTCATGAAGCTGATCATGACTGGTCAGTGACTGGTCAGTCTTTGTTTGACAGCATATTTAACCGACACTGGATAATTTGTGTCTATAACTTCATTTAATTGCTGTCCCAATACCTTCTTGGTAGTGGGGGGGGGGTATGGGACACATTTTAAAACTTACAATTTCTTTAATTTTAAAACAGTTTTTACATATGTATGTTTCCGAAATGTTTAGGTAAATTAAAAAGCGTTTTACCTAGCACTCTATAAATTGAATTTTTTGTTTTGTGTCAAACAGATTGGATTTTCTTACTTTTGTAAAATGTGTCCCACACCACCACACTCTCTCCTATTATTTTAGGATGCAACTAGAGAAATTATACATTTAATTAAAAATATCAGTTTTTGTATTGATATGTTATTTTAAAACTAGGATAAATATGTAGGTGATCCGCTTCTTAGTTTTTGGTTCTGTAAATAATAACCAATTGAAAGCTTTTATTTTTCTATATTTTTTCTTTGATTTTTCATAATTTAGGTTATTAATAAGAATCTTAATGAAATCTACTCAAAAACAGAAAATAACATTTATCAGTTCAACTATTTTGCATTAAATTTTTTCTAAGCAAGCTTAAGCTGATTTTATAAAACTTATTTATATTATTTTTGTTTTCTTGCAAAAATTAATAAATTGCAGTTTTGTCTTATAATATTAATAGAAATTTTTTAATTTTATATACTAAAGGTCATTTACGAAATTTCATTAGTTATATATTGGAATTTGAAATTCGCAACAATAATGACTGCAATGGATATTTAGTAAACAAAAACATTACCTACAAATAAAGATATTGGCTTAAGCATGACTTAGTTATGAAATAAAGTAGTATATTAACGCCTTTTTTATTTATTATTATTATTATATGTACAGTAGCCTCCCACCTAACCGGCCTAATTGAGACTGAGATTTAGCTGATTGAGCAAAAAGCCTGATAACTCACCCCCCCCCCCCGAAAAAAGGGAATAATTTTGAAATAACCAATATCCAATTTAACAAGTTTAAAACAATTTAAACGGTTCCTTCAAAAATAGGGGCTATACATGTATAATGTTATCAGTTGGGGGGCGAGAGTGGGGGATCTAGTATTTGATATCGTTTCATATGTCTAGAGAGCGGGGGTATTTTTGATATCGTTATCATTTTTAGTGCACTCAAATTTTGCATTTTAGGGTTGTTTTTTTTTCATCTAAATAGTTTGTTATTTACACGGATCTTCATTTCTTTCTCCGTTTTATGACACCAGACATTTGGAATACATTTTATTATTATTATTTTTTTTTTATATTTTCCCAGCTGTTGAGAACTGGTTAAACGGATACTGGTTATGAGAGAAGCTACTGTATATTCATGCATATAAAGCATTTCAGCTATGCTTGAAAAAGTGGTAGCATATAAACATTTTTAATAAAAAAAGAGGGGCATCTTTACAACATAACTGTTTGACCTGTTTAATTTTCAAAAGATAAAGAAGATGCTGAAACTATCGCTAGTATTTGTGTATATATTTATGTCGTAGGAGAATTGAGATATCCTGTTCCTTGCAAAGAGCCCGACTAATTAGAGAAGTATTTTTGTTTTTCCAATCAGCTGGTTATTTTTCAGGTTTATTGTAAAGAGACTAAGTAGGTTTTAGGCTATTTAGAAAATAATAATTTCTTTCTCAATCAGCCTGAAATTTTTAGGCTTATTGCATATGAACCTATAAAGAATTAAGCTATTTTGAACTTATCCATTTAACATTTTTTTTTTCAATATTAAGGAAATTGTTTTTTGATTTCGTTTTTCTGTCAGTCTATGCCTTAATTATCGTTGATATACTTGGATTATTCTGTAATTTTAACATGTTAATATTAATCCTAATTGTTAGGAGCATTCTTTCAGCTATGATATGCAGTCTTAAGTTTAACAGTTTTTTTTAAATATATTATGAGCATTTATAAATGTTAACTAATACATACAAGGCTAGATAAAAGATTTTTTAAGCATTTATAAATATGAGCATGAATTACTTAAATATGATTTTTAAGTAAGTTTGGAAAGTTTAATTTGAATTTTACTTAATACACTAAAAGCTATTTCTAAAACATAAATAAAATTGCATATATGGCCGCAGAAAAAACTGGATAACTTATCGTTTATGTGTGATATTTCTAAAAGTGCCATTGCAATAGCTATAGAGTTTTTTTCGCCTCAGTCAATTTTAACTGAATACGTGACATGTATAGAAATCTGTTGGTAAAAACTAGACTCTCTAAAATAATAAAAAAAATCAACCTATTGATGAAAATTGATGACAGTGTTTTTCACCATATTATGTGTTTTGTTTCTAAAGTAAATTACAATCATTCTGCATCCTACCTCCTCTATGTACTGTTGGGGAAACATTAAAAATCTGCCTCATCTGCAGTTGAAATGAATTACCGACTTTAAGAATTTATAAGTACTTTTCCAAACCAAAGTCAAATATGTACTGATTAGAAACGAGAAACTTTTTATTAAATAAGAATTTTTGTAGGTAACAAAATTATTTGATCTGCAGTAAATACGTCGGAACTTTCCATTCTCACTAACCTTGGACACTCATTAGCGTAAATGATACCTATCAATAACAGTTTTCTTATAAGGGTGATTCTACGATAAGAGGTAATTTGTACGGCAATCCATTTAAAACAGATTTTTTATTCTATATGTTGCTATTTTTTGCAATGAATCGCATCATCTTAATGTACTTTATTAATTAACATCACTATTGAATGCCTAATTAAAACACATTCTTCTGAAATTTCTTACAAAGTCTAAAAAAGTCTCTCCCCTGGCATGTCCCGTTGCCGGTTTCAATTTAACTTTCAAACAATACAGATATTTTTTCTATCAGATGCTTAACTGAAGTATGTTTAATTGGAATTTAAGTAATTATACTTACGTATTATAATGTAAAAAATAAAATAATTTTGTTAATTTCAAATAATTTTTTTAATTAACTTTTGTCCCGCTTTTTTTGTGTATCTACCCTGTCAAATTTCGTTCCGCTGTAACAAATATAAATTCAAGGATGACTATATCGGAATTAGCGATTAAGGACATCTATCGGCTTGAAGTTAGCAATACTAAACGCGCAAGCCATTTAAGCTTCGCATTTTTTAGCTGTTGCGACGTAACCGTTCAGTGTAGTGGTTTCGGACGGTGATTTTGTATCTCCCCTGGTCAGTCATAAAACTTATAATATTTATTTAATTCAATTGCATTTATTGTCATAATTAAACAATACGGTGATAATTAAAGCGAAATACACAATTAACCCAAAAACTAATTCAGTCAGTTAAAAAAATTAAATTTAGATGAAAATGTCTCTCCCCTGCCGTATTTCCCCTGGCAAGATAACTGACAGGGAAGAGAGTCAGTGACCAGAAAAATTTATAAAATATGTATAAAGTGACTTGCCCTTATATGAAAAAGTAAAAAAACGGGGCAAAAATCATAATTTAAAGGTTTTTGGTCAAATTCAAACTTTTCTTTTTGGCCGAATTCTTCATGTTTTTGAACCTCTTATCGTAGAATCACCCATAAACCTTTACAAAAATTTTTAATTCTTGCTAATATTTTTTAACCTATAAGTATGCTTAAATATTCACTATCTTGGACATATTTGAACAAACTGGATGAAATAAGGCTGTTCTGACAAACAGGTTATCATTTTCTAACTATAAATAAATATAAAAACTTTGTAAAAATCACCATAAAAAGAAAAATTAAACAGATTCTTTATTTCTGTTTAATTTTTCTTTTTATGGTGATTTTACAGAGTTTTTATATTTATTTATAAATTTCGCCAGTGTTTTCGGTGTTTCTCAACATTTTCTAATTACCCTGAAACTGCATAGGTTCATTACAATGCGTCTGAAAAAAAAATCAAGGTGGTGGAGAAAAAAGAAACATCACGCATTGAGTATAGATTATGCAATACTTTCAAAATGCTTTACAGTTTAATAAGGTAAATAAAATACCCAAGTAATCACTTTAGAAAGCGTAAAACGTATTTGAAAAACCAGATTTAGTAAATACCGTCGATAGCCGGAAAGGTACTTCAATTATTTCGTGTAAAGGTTCGCGCTGTATTTCATATGTAAATTCACAAATATTCTATATAGCTTATTAAATTTTTGTTTAGGTACAAAGCGCAAAATAGGAAAAACGGAAACTTAATATTTGGGAGAAAAGTGAAAACAGAGAGTTTATATTCTGAACTTTTTCAAGCGTAGAAAGAATACAAATTTGTAATTTTCTAATTTTTGAAAATATTTTTATAGGTGATTCATATATAAAACAGCTACTGCATGAAGAAAGAGAATAATGTAACACTGAATAAGTATCTCTCAGGAATTTCTTCAATCATCGACACATTTTGAGAAAAGTCACTTAACTAATTACATTTTGCTATATAAAGACATTTTAATTTTCTGAGCTTTAAAGAGTAAGCAGCAACATAAACTTAAGAAGCAAGCTCTTATGTATGTGACTTTTCAGTTTGATCATCTAATTATTTTCATAGCATGCTGGAAGAACCTGTAGAAATTATCAGATTTATCTAGCCATGATATAAAATATTTTTTGTTGTAATACAGTTTTTCTGGGTATTTCAAATTAATCTTTTATAGTCATGCTACTAAGAATTATTAGAACAAATTATACTTCCTTTATGAGTAATCTTATGTAACGCACCTGCAAGGTAATTTTTATAGAAGTAAATTGTTGAAGAGGTGGTAGAGAGAGTGGCTAATTGCATTCTGTAGTCCTTCACTTTTTAAATTTAATTTCTTTTTTTTTGAAAAAAAAAGTTAACATATTTGTAACCACAGATTTTACTTAACATCAGCTGATTTTATATAATCAATGTGCTATTTTCAGTTAAATTTCTAATAAGAATTTGATGCAAAAAAATCATTGGTGTTATTTCCGATATGAGTTTGGTTCGTAGCGTTTATTAATTTATTTTTTGTTTTACATGATTATAAAGTTCTTATCAGACGTTTACTTTGTAATAAAAAATCTCACTATTCTCTGTTTTTATCTTGTATTTGTGCAATACTGTGTTTTCTTAAAATTTTTGCTTCAACATTTTGATTTTGTTTATTAGTGAAAATTTTTTGTAATTTAATTTCGAAAATACAGTTTCATTAGGACCAAGATTAGGCCAAATTTATGAGAAATGATTACAACTGCTTGCAAAATATTTAATGGCACTTTTAGTCACAATTTAATTCATAATGAAGAAATAATTAAGGGAGAGAAAGGGAAAAAATAATTTACTTTAATTGAAGTTTATGTTAAAAAACTTCAAAAAACAGTGCAGTCATTTTTCCTTTAATTTCTGAAAAATCATAGTGTGTTCTTTTTACTTTTATATTATTTTGCACCTAGAGTTCCTTATATTAAATACAGATTATGAATATCTGTTTCAGTAAAACGTATTTGTTTCTAAATCAGCTTTTAACTGTAACCAAATTTATGATTTTTCAAATAATTTTCAAAGCATTTTTTTTCTCTTCCTTAATCTTTGAGCTCCTCAGTATTTGACTTCCTCAATTTTGCTGGCTTTATTAAAAGAGAGAAATTACAACTTTGACGGTAGATTTAGGAATTCCGGATTTTTGAGATTATTTCGCAGTATGTTACTGTTAAAAACAAAACTCTTGCTAATGTGCTTTTTTTTTCCTCAAAGATTCTTTTCAAAACTAAAATTGTACGCAATGTCTTTAAATGTAAAACTAAAATTACCCGTTCTCTACAACTTCATTTACATTAATTTTAATTTTATTAAATTTATATATATAATTATGTGCTTATTTTATTTATCAGCATTATTGTTTTTACCATTGCATTCCATAGAGTTTCATTTTGAATATTTGAATATGATAATATTGATTGTAACAATTTGCAGGTTGTATTTGGTTTGTGCTTTACATTTGTATGTTAACATTCAATTTGCTGCCTTTTTTAAACTTATATTACTGTACATGAAGGTTTATACAAAAATTAGCGATTTTTATGTTAATGACATAAGAAATAAATAATCATGTCAGAAATTTCTGATTTTTTGCAGCAATATATTAAGTAGCTGCTTAATAGAGAAAAAATAGACGTCACACCTAATATTAATATATATATATATATATATATATATATATATATATATATATATATATATATATATATATATATTCCATCGATTTTGTATGGGAGAAATGAGCGATAAAATGGGAGAATGATAAATTTAACATTATTAGTTCAAGACACTTTTAATCATAGAGAAGATGTTTAAGACACTATATACTTTTAAGTTATCTCTTTAAGAAAAATTAATTGCATATTGATATATTATTAATGTGTACATTAACTTTAACAAATTTGAATGAGAGAATGGGGATACCTGAATATTTTCATGTATTAAACATTTATGCTTATTAAAGTCTTCATTATATACTGCAGAATATCTCAAGATAACTTAGAAATATTTTACAATTAGGTTTAAACAAGTACTGAATACATATGTAGTATTTCTACTTGTTAATTATTTACATCTAGCTGAAACATCCTGAATTAATAATGAGTGAGAGAATGAGTGCTTTGAAATATTTTTGAATTGAATGACAAACTTTTTTGAAAAAAAAAGAATGGAATGGGACTGAAAAAAAGTTGATTGAAACATATAAATAGTACTTCATGTGTTCATTTTAAAAGACAGAAGTTAAAGACAATGAATGTAAAAGTATATTAGTAAGAAAAAATAATTTTTGTATTTAAAAGTGTAATAGTTACATGTCAGGCTGTAAACTCAGATATATAAAATTTTAAAATAAATGTCTTTTTTAATTAATTTTTCAAAATAATGGGCTAATGTGAATAAACAATGTCTATATATTAAAGAAATAATTTGTAAACTTTTTTGTTAAAAACATTAAAATAGCTAACAGTTCATGTTCACTAATTTCCAAAGAATCACTCATATATTATATGGAATTTAATTTTAAAACTGCAGCACTTATTGTTTTTGATGTAATTTTTGTATATATTTTGTGTAGAATTAATCACAAATATTTTGTATCATTGCTCTTATTCTGAAATTTCATGCGATATGCATGAATGTCAAACAAGGTTGAA
Source organism: Maratus speculifer (assembly GCA_964019185.1). NCBI lineage: Eukaryota > Metazoa > Arthropoda > Arachnida > Araneae > Salticidae > Maratus > Maratus speculifer. Next base: position 406,913,716 of record OZ025295.1, read on the forward strand.
TATGTTTTTATTTGTTGAAGGTAATAAAGCTAAAATTAGAGTTTGAATCTGCATTCCTTTATAGTCAGTAATTGTGCATTGCAAAAGTTTTTTTTGTGCCTTAGTCTTAAATAATATATATATATATATATATATATATAATATGCAAGGATATTAAACAAGGTTGGATTAATTTTATTTCAGTTAATTTGAAGTCAATAACTGTATAAAAGTTCTATTTTCTTCAAATTTGTTTCCCTTTTTTATTTTGAATACGAAAAAACTTCATGTGACATACATGTATTTTAAAATAAAACTAGAGATAATTTAAATTTGCATTAGTTTTTTCGCCATAGATGCTCCGCTATGCTATTTTCGTTTTGATTATTTATGACATTGATATAGTTTGTGTATTCAGTTGAAAACTTGTATCACGTGATGTAAAATTATATTTCCAATTGTGCATTTTTATGTTTTTTTTTTATTGTTACATAGATTGTAGCAACATAGTTAGAATTATAGTTTCTAATTGCATTAGTTTGTTTTTGTATCCTCATGTTATCAATTTTTTCCACTTTAAAAGTTCTTTATCTTTTGTTTTTGATTATAAAATAATTTTATATAACACAAAACCATTGTAAAATATGTATACACATATATTGAATTTGTATCTTTTATTTGTTTAAGATTTTTATTGGTGTAATAAAAAATTTAAACTTACTAGTGTGCATTGATGAATTTTATCACTATTCTCAAAATCAACTTTTTAATACATTCTTGAATAATTTTGAAATAAAAAGAAGAAATAAGAAATAAGATGAAGTAAGAATCAAACAACAGAAATTCAAAAAATATTATAGATAATAGAAAATACCATTTGGAAATCGTTGCTTTTCAAAAGTTGTATTTATTTATTCGATAAATATTATGAACACTATTTTCAGCATACATACTGTTTGCATTAGTTTTTGCTTTTTTTAATTTAACAAGGCATTTTCTCTCTTATGTAAAATTACTAATTTGAAATCTTTATGCATGTTTCATATTTTTTTATTGCTCTTTTAGTATTAAATTCATATAATATGCAGGCATTGAAATATAAAGTTAAACATAAGAATGCTTTAATATTTATTTCTTTAATTTAATCATGTAATTTTGTACGATGTAATTGCTAATGGATTATGTAAGACTGGAGATACATTTTTTGCAGTGTAATTTTGAGAAAAACAGTTTATGATTTAATGCACGTATGTGAATGTTATTTTATCATTGAGTAACTGAAAGTATTGCATATTATACTGCGATTCTTTGATTATTAAAGCTGCTTCTATTATGAAAACAGCATTATTTTTTTAATCTCCAAAATATAAACGGTTTCTAAGTATAATAATAATTTTGAAGCAAACTAAAATTTCGCTGCATACAAAAACAAAATTTGTTCTTATGCTGTAAGTGGAATTCAATGTCAATCTTATCTATACATATAATAAAACAGTAGGACCCGGTGTGTCTGTACATTGAAGATAATTGACAAAAATGGAGTCAGGGCGATAAAAGAAAACCAATGAAACACAAAAAAAAAATTTTTGAATTTTTTGTCTGTCTGTCTGTCTGTCTGTCTGTTTGTTCGAGGTTATCTTCGTAACTACTGAATGGATTTTTATGCGGTTTTCACTAATGAAGAATGCACACTCCCGGGCAGTGTATAGGCTTTGTTTCATCAAAATCGGACAACAGACAAAAAAGTAACAAAAAGAAACAAAAGAAACTATTAGGTGCGCTGCTCACGTTTTTTAGTACATAACGTTTTTTAGTACATATAAAATCCAATAGATGTCACTGTGCGATTTTAAAACGCGCTATCGTTATGTTTTCGCCAGTCTACTTAAGTATGAGAAAGTTTCAAGCTGGCTGTCGTTCCATGTGGTTCAGTCGGTAGAACGTCAGTGCGCCATACTGATGGCCCGGGTTCGATTCCCAGCATGGAATTTTTTTTCACTATGTTGGCATTAACGCCTATAAGCAATTAAAAGAATTTGAAATATTGTATTCAAGGCGAATTTTCTCTCTGGGAAAATTTCCTTGCATTAATATGTCAGTGTAATTTTTTTTTCGATTTAATTTTTTTTTTCGAAACTTTGTTTTTCTTAAAAAATTCAGTAAATATTTGATATTTCCCAACGTTTTTTGAATGATCGACTTGCTTTTTTTTTTTTTTTAATGTATGTCTGAACCTTATCTAACTACTTCTTCAAGATTTCTTTAGATAAACCGACCAGCGTAGCGGGCGAAGGCCGCTAGTTTGGAAAATAATTATGTAATATTTTTACAACATAAATCCCTTTAAACGTATGAAATCATATTTATATCAAAACATATAGATGGATGCGATAAATTCATGTGGGAGATGTATGACAAAATTTTAATCTGAATTTCCAGTACAAAGAAATTTACTTTAGGTATCCTGTCATAAATAGACAAACTCATAAATATATTACTGTTAGTTGCGAAATTATTGATCACAGCGGAGTAATATCGTTTTTAGCTCTTTTTTTTCTTATTGCTAGATACTAAAATAAAATCTTTTGTTATAACACATGTTTGTTTATTAATTTTAGTCTTCAAATTGCATAGGTGCGACATACTCTATATCCTTATCTTTTATATCCTTTTTATACTGCTACTTTAAAATAACGATTTTCGCTGTACTTTCAAACATAGAATACCACAACAATAACAGTTTTAAAATAGTGATATAAGATAAGTATAAAAAATTGTAGAAGTTGGCAGATAAATAAATGTGCATTTCATTACTTTTAATAGCATTTTAGACCACAAAACATTTTTTTAATATTTTTTTTACTTCATCAACTACACAGTATAACAAATAAACATCTATCGAAACAAATACAGAAAATTTATAAAAAAAAGGATTTTAGTATACACTTTAGAAATGTTAGAGTGTAATTGAATTTTATTACAAAATATTTTCCATTGTGAGTAGATGTATCTTTATGCAAATCGGTAACCTCCAAGTGGATTTTTAAAATTTTGTAAAAATATTTAAATGTATCCACACATACATCGAATAATATTTTTCCACATAGTAAGTTTTATAAAGGTAAGACTTTGTGCTCTTCCTGTATATTCACTGATTCTGATTACAGAATTATCCATAAGAATTTCCCACATTTGACAGGATAATATAAAACAAAAAAGGTTAGGGATAGAAACTTGCTTGTTTTAAAATATACAATAGGTATGACAAGAATCTAAAATGATTATGTTTTAGATATGGTGTTTGGTAAGTTTTGGTCATTGTAAGCAATATACATTTCAAGACAACATATGAAATCTCTTATCACCTGACATATATCTTGCCAAAGCTACGCCCTCTGCTTGAATTGCTCTTGAGACATACGATCTACACTCTTTCTGACACCAAGTGTGTAAGTAATTCGTGTGAAAGTAGCAGCTATTCCACAAGAGATACATCAGTGGGGACAGATTTCATACATCTTCTTGAATTGTGTATTATTCCCAATGGAGAATACTTACCAGATATAATTTGAAAGAGATAGTCTTTTTAAACGTTTGTCATAATTATTGCATATTTTTGAACAAACAAGGTTCTCTCTGCAATCCTTTTTGGTTTTTATCCTGTCAAATGTGGGAGATTTTTGGGCCATCCTGTATTTTTACGGTATATATATCATATATTTAATTTACGGTATATATACTAATTACAAATACATTTACGGTACATATAACATACATTTAATTTACGGTATATATGCCATATACTTAATTAACGGTACATATACCGTATGTTTAATTTACAGTACATATACCATTTATTTAATTTACGGTATATATACTGTATATTTAATATACTTTTTATATGCTGTATAAATATTTTTACGGTACATATACCTTAAATTTAATTTACGGTATTTATGCTGTAAATTTAATGTACGGTATATATGCTGTAAGAATATTTTTTTACGGTACATATACATTAAATATTTTACGGTACATATACCGTCCAGTTAAATTACGGTACATATACTTTAAATATTTTACGGTACATATACCAGAAAATATTTAAATTTATGTTCAGTTAAATTACGGTACATGTACTTTAAGTATTTTACGGTATATATACCGTCCAGTTAAATTACGGTAAAAGGAAGTGGCACAAAGTTGACGGTACAACCACCGTGTTTCGAGACCAAAATTTTTTACTGTGTAGCATAGTTGATTGAAATTCAAAAAATGAAACAGCTGCGTATAATCGAGGTTACTGATATTTAAAAGGCTTCTTAGCATCATTATATACAAGTGCACACAAAATTCCAAGTTTCTATCTCAATTTGTTCAGAAGATAGAGCGTTTGCAGATAGATGGACGAGATATATTTTCATAAAAATATGTTTTTCCGAATCTTCAGTGTCTAAAATGTGTAAATTCTTAAAGAAAAAAAAAGTTTTTGATTTTCAAAACGATTGTACTATGTATGATGGGTAAGAAAAAAAAAAGAGTTATACAGAATAGCAGTATTTCATATTATTTAAACTTCATATCTCTTTAAAGCTTTATGATGCACAAATTTATATTTTTCTAGTTTATTTTTTTTATACACATTCCTACGTTGTATAGTTTTTTAAAAGTCCTATTAATCTTTTAACAACAAGTTCTATCATTAACATAATTAATAATTCATATATTTTTTGTACAGTATTTTTTGTACATATATTTTTTGTTTCATTCCTGAGTCCAATTATCTTGTCTTTATAAATCGTGAAAAATGATAGCACAGTTAATTGAAATTCAAAGAATGAAACCTTTTGTATAGAGTTTCATAATGAAATGCTCGCAGCATAAATTGGATTAAAATGCTAATTTATATGCACAAGCAATATAGTAAAAATGTCGAAAGAAATACAAAATTATGGACTACGTGAAAATTTTAAATCTCAGGAACTATCCATGTAATTTCATGTGCTTCTATATGTTTATTTTAAATAATAACAAATGTAATTTTACGACACTAGAAAAATCGTTTCAAAAAATAAATAGGATGTTTTCATATTTTCTACAGTGATTCTTTAAACTAAATTTTCATAATTTTTATTTACATGAAAATGTCTGAGCTGTATATTATTATCTTGAATGGATTGCATTATTTTTATTTATTTATTTATTGATTTTTTAGTCATTTGCATGTTATTACGTTGAAAATGCATTTCTTTACGAATATATCTATTTTTGAACTATATTGCTTATTTAAAAATTATCATTAAGCTTCCATAATTTAACTATTTTATAGAAAAATAATTCATTTAAAAAAACTAGCATCCTTAATCCCTTCGTGACAAGAGCACTTTGCTGAATTTTTAATAAAGAAAAACTTCTGCGTTTGAATTGCAAAAAGGCTCTGATAAAATAAGATAAAATTTGCGATAAAAAGTGACTGGTGAAAATAATGAAGGATTAAGAGTTACTTGAGTAGCATGTATACCGGTCGTTCGTCCCCAAGGGGTTAAATATATGTGTTAAATAAAATACGTACATTTTTTAAGAGAAAAAAATAGATATTAATGTGTTTCACTGTTTCTTTTCCTGCAATCTTTTAGCGGCATTCCAAAATTTAGTTTCATAATTATAAAATATTGAGATGAAATGAGTTCAATAAAAAAATGGGCTTAAAAGAAAGTCCCAGATAACTTTAGCTGAAACATGTCTTGTTAGCTCATTGCGTCTCAAACAGTATACTACAAAGCACTAGTATGCTGTGAGAGGACTTCAGGTACCCCACAAACATGTTACCAAGACCGGCGCAACCATCCGGCAGAGGGGCCCATGGCTCCGCGTTAAATGATTCTATTTTACCTCTTGAATCGAGGCTATAGAAAATCAACTGTTTACGAAAATGTTAATGTTAGATCTGAATAATATAAGAAATATTTATAAAAAATGAGATTAATTGTTTGATTGTCATTAATTGAGTAGCTGTCAATATTTAGTAACGGAGTTTTACGAATGTGTTAGAATTTAATGATTACCAATGAGAAGATTTAGAACAAATGCCTCGATTTTGATGCTTCTTTTGTCATGGAATAGGTTGATGATTTTTCAAGAAGAACTAAACAATCAATAAAAAAATGGCAATTAAAAAAATTAAAATTAAAATTGACAGTTTGTAGAAAATCCCTTATTGTTTAGCTGCTTTCAGAGCTAACTTAAAATCAGCTCCATCCTATCGCCGATATCTCTCTGAACTTTTCCGATATTTGACTGGATTTTTTTAATGACAACCACTCCACATTCTCTACAGAGTTATCTGTTAAATTATATTTAAAAAAAATCATGGTTGTCGTTCGAGCATACGCATATTAAAAATATTTCATATTACACAAAATATTTAATTTATTTATATTTCAACCGTATTTTGTCAATTATTCTGAATTTAGCGTTAAATTTCGATCAGAACCTTGCATAAAAAATTCAAAATATGCCAGAATTTTACGAATTTTTAAAACAAATTGCGATATGTCCATGAATTTTACGTATGCAAGGGCTGCGCCACAAAAGGCTGATTTAAGCCACTAAAATTTAAAAATATATTTTTTGCTATGTGAAATTTCAGAAACTTAATATGAGAGATATTATTTTTTAATTTAGTGGCACCAAAGAGTCGTTTTTGGCGCAGCGTTTGCATCCTTGCATGAATATGCATCCCATCATATTATTCTTACAAAAATCAGAAGATATATTATTTAATATCTCCATATTTGTTTTCTGCAGCAATGGGTTATTCTGTGCATTGCAATGTGCAGAGTAATCACATGTATTATTATTTATCTCTGTCAGTTTTTTTTGTCGACCCTTTAACTGCCCTCTTTATCAAATAGACGTACATAAATATGGCGTACATAAATATAAATTGTCAAACAAAATCTTTATGATCCTAATATTACAAAAGAATACGACTAGTATGTTTTTAAACATTTGACAAAATGTCTAAAACTAACAATGTCCGGTCGTTAATGGCCACAGTGTATATGAAACCACTTGTTGTACAGTCCTTAATATTTCTCTAAGCCTCCAAATTGGATTGCTTAGTTACAGGAACATACCCATAAATATTGCAAGTAGCAAAAGGAAATTGGAAGTAACAATAGAAAATGGAATTCCATGCGGAATAGTTTTTAAAAAGATATGTAATTTGCTATTTAACTTGTACGGTATAAAATAATTAAAAGAAACTTGCAAAAGTCAAGTTTTTATTTCAAAACGCTATCAAAGCGTATGTGCCCAGCCGTTGTGTATTTACGTACGTATGTATGGAACTCGTAATAAAAATATCAGATTTGCTTGAAATTTCTGATATAATTTTATGCTGACAAGGCGCATCCCTGATTAGTTTTGGGAGTACATTGTATAAGTATAAGAGGAGAAAGTGAGACTAATCCCTCCCCCCCCCCTTAATATAGATAAAAGGATTTTTCATGGAGAATTAACAGATTTCATTGAAATTTTGGATATAGGATCATTCTTATGAGATGATTAGTTTTGGTATTTATTGGTTAAGAATGAAGAGGTGATTGGAAATAATACCCTTTTATAAATGACCTAGATTTATACATAAGACCTAGATTTACACTCGCTGTCAAAGAGACATAGCAGTAATAGCCTTACGAAAATTTTCTGATGCATATATTCATACATCACTCATATCACATACATTCTCTTACATATTTGAACATAGGTAAAGTCACTGCCAACTCAAAAAGTTTCCCAGACAACTTTTTGTCATATGTTTCACGAACGTACCTTAAATTAACTTTGTGGAAATCTGCCTTTTTTACGCTAATTTTAAAACAATGACAACGATCATTTTAAATTTATCATTTGTATTTGAATGTTTACTTTTATTTAATTAAGTTTAAAACCATTTTGAGATCAATATCCGGCTAATCTTGATTATTTTGGTTGAAGTTGTCTTTTACGGGTGGCAGTTTTGCTTTCGAAAACGTTTCCGAAAGTGAAAGTATTCCCCTCCAAAAACTTGTACCTCAAAATTAAAAAGAAGCAAAAGTAGATACTGATATTATAATTCGATGAAAAAATAAATAAAAGAAAATAAATAATAATTTAAATAAATAAGTCACTTACAAATATTGAAATAAAAGCAAGAAATTTAAAAAGAATGCTGCTGCTGGTCTAACATTAGCTTACGATTCTTTGCGAGTTATTAGGGTCTGAGAGATAATAAACAAAAAAATTATTTTGCTTTTTTACAATTCAATGCAAATATTATTTAAATTCTGCAATTTATATATGCTTGATTCTATCCTTTCAGGGAAAGCAGTTCCATTGCTAAAGTACTTAAATTGATGAGTGACATTTGGAATTTACTAACTAATTTATTTCGAAATAGAGAAGTATTTTTCGAAATAGTATTAGAGTTTACTAACAAATTTATTTCGAAATAGAGAAGTATATTTCGAAATAGTAAAGATCTATGTTTCACATAAATAATAAACGGATAATTTTTTATCAAAATTCTGGTGTCATTCAGTACCCAAAATTATTCAGTGACTAAAATGAAATAATACTATCAAGTAGTAATTAATATATCCTTGATAAAACATTAGTAAGATAATGCTGTGACATTTAATAATATCAGTTCCGTTTCAAAGAAAAGAAAAATGTCATTTAGCATTTATTTACAAAAAACATTTTGACAGAAAAGAAAATGCCATTTTAACACGTAAATAAGATCAATGTACCACTTCCTGTTTTTTTACGATCGAAAAATGTTTTTAATTTACGAGACAAGAAGAAATAGGTAACGTACAAACTCTGGAAATTTGTATGATTATTTTGTTTTGCAAGATTTATGTTCAGCAACAATGAGCTTTTTTCTTTAAATTCGTGCTCGGGTTTATTATTGAAACGTCATTTCTTATCTAGATTAACTCGCAAAAAGAATATTTGTGGAACAACAAACTCAACCTAGCAATTTTTTGAGGAAATTAAAAGGATTTAATTAAACAGACGGTACCGTTTAAAAAATTAAATCTTATTTCACCATATGGAAATCTATAGCTCATTTCAAAACTGAATACCGGCTGTTTCAATCTGCAATTAAAAAATTCTGTAAATTTTAGCAGCCCTCCATATATTTTTTAGAGATTTGTATTTATTAACAACATGCATTCCAAAATTTAGGTAATTTAAGAAATAAGTATATTTCAGAAATAAAATTTAAAAGCGCATATCGAATTTTAAAACGTTTTCTCCACGTACTGTAACCGATTTTCTTTGCGTGTCCCTGTAAATTAATGAAAAATGTTATGAATGCTTCATTAACGTGATAATAGTGAAATTAAGTGATTTATAGTATGATTTATTATTTATATTATTATTTATATTATTTATATGTGAAATAGCATAATGTCATTAAAATACTCTACAAACGGTTTCCCCCTTATACCATAATGTTTTATGTGTCCCTGTAAGTGAGCCATTAGCAGTCTATACTTCATATGCAGTACCAAACATGCTTTGGTAACTTTAAATAAACTTTGTCAATTGCATGAAAATCCGAGTATTTTTATGGGAGTTCGAGTGTGGACACATGTACAAACAAACTGAATGCATGTAAAAATAAAAAAAGAAATTCGCCATTTTCCCTCTTCGAATTCGGTCTAAAGTTTTATAAGAACATACTTTCATTCTCAGTTTTCGTAATATATTAATATTTTTAACGGCTAAAGTTTCTTTTATTTTTCTTTTCTTTAATTCAGCATAATCTGTTATTTATTTTCCTAAATAGAACTAAAATGTATTACTTAAATGTTAATATCTTATTGCGAAATCTGAAATTCATTCTACAAATCCATTTCCCTTTTTAGAATAAAAAACATTTATCATAAACTTTAATTTTGTTTTATTTATTAAATAATCGTCTGCTAGCTGATTTTGAATCATCCGCATTGGACTGATTACTTTTGCTTATTGCACCAGGTAGAAAAGAGTCCTTACATCTAACTCCACCCATTATCCAATGGAAGGGCTCGAAGTATCTATAAGTGACATACATAAATTGTTATAGTAAAAGCAAATAAAAAGGGTTATATAATGACATCGACAAATTCGACTGATAAACATAATCAGGGTTCGTACGGATCCTGGAATTTCATGACAAGGAAATTTTTTGGTACCAGTATTTTCTTACAGAAGATCTATAATTAAATAAAGGGATATTTCGCACGTTTAAACTAGATTTATTTTTTCGTAAAATAATACTGGTACATCATATGAGGAATAACGGTACCCGTACGAACCATGATAATACTACCCAGAAACATATTTTGGAGATGTAATAATATTTCCACTAAATGACATGACCCGAAATAGCAATTGTCACTGAAAATTGTGATTGAAAATGTTAGCGATATATTTCTTAACAAGGCATAAAAAACATCTGCTTCTGTATCCATATCTGCAGTTTCAAATTCGCAGTCTTAAATGACATTCAAGTAGCCCATGAGATACCAGCTTTGACAGAACTTTCAATAAATTTTTAATTTAGATTTCGAGATTATTTGCATTCGCTGTTAGATAAAATAATGATCTTAAGACACGAATGAACAGGATTTTGTGAAACTATCGTTAAGAGCTTTTCTTTTGTAAATATTTTATTTGAAATGTAAACTATCTTATAAACTACATCCATTTACAAACTTAAAACCGGATTTAGTTCGCTTAAGAAAATGCTTTTAAGAATTTTCAAGTAGTTTAAAAGTCTTTTAAAAACAAGCTAGAATATCACCGCTACATGAAATTTTATTTCTAAGTTTCATATCCGTTATTAGAAATCTTTTAAGAAATTCTACATGAAATGTTATTTGTAAGTTTCATATCCGTTATTAGAAACCTTTTAAGAAATTGCCGACGTGTGTGATTCAGTAAAATTATTTTCAGAATAGTCCTTTAGCAATCGCTAGTTTAATGTAAAACGTTAAAGTCACAAACTTTGGATGAATGCATCTTGTGAATAAATGCATTATTTTTACTAGATAACTGATTAATTTTTACCTTGTCATTAATAATAGGAAGTTACCAATAACCTTGTCATTATGTATAGGAAGTTTATTGGGCTATCAAACGGTCGAATTCATGATCCTGAAGAATGTTTCCTGAAGAATTCTTTTGGCTACCCATTTAAATTATTAAACAAGTTGGAAATTGCACGTAAAGCGTAGCAAATGAGGTGCGTTCGTACTATAAGTTTTAAAATATTCAGATCTTGCTGATATAGTAGAGCGTACTTTGGATACAGTATAGTGGTCGAAATCTTTGTGTTTCTGTAAATATGCAGGGAGTAATTTTTATTATACTTCATTAACGTATATCTTATTAATAAAATGTGAAGTAGTTTAATATAATTAAAACACCCCCGAACGATGTTTCCCCGTATAACATTATTTAGTGGAATACATTTGTGTGGCCCTGTAATTTAATAATAAATATTCTTTGCATCACAGATTCTACAAAATATATTTTTAGTACATATTTCATAGATTCATGTCAATTCTGTTATATTCAAATGAGTGTAAAACCATTAAAATGCATTTGAAACTTTTATCCCATTGACCGTAATGTAACGGAATACTTTTGATTGTCCCTGTAATTGATCAATGCATCCGATTTTCATAACATTTTAAATGACTCGACAAAATTATGTAATAAATATACGTTTTAAATTTCAAACGATTAAAATGCATTTGAAACTTTTTTCCCCATTGACCGTAATGTAACGGAATCCTTTTGATTGTCCCTGTAATTGATCTATCCATCCGATTATCATAAAATTTGAAATGACTCGATAAAATTATGTAATAATTATGTATTTTAAATTTCAAACGATTCGGTTGGGTAGTTTTTGCGTTGTTATATGCGGACAGACAGACGGACAGACAGACGGACAGACGGACGGACTGAGCGACAACAATAGGTGCTGCGTATTTACATAATTACGAACGCACCTAAAAATCAGCTAATATTTGTATGATATCAATATATCATATATCATTGAATATGACGATGTTAGGTAACAAATTGATAAACTTATCTGGTTCTCCAGTTAAAAAAAAAAAAAAAAAAAAGAAAGAAAAAAAAATCTTTTCTTTTAAAGTAACTAAAATTATGATCACAACAGGATCTACATTACAATTGAAGTTACAAATATATCGCCCCTTTTCTCATTTTAGTAATACTTAAACCAATCCCTTAATGTAACGGTCACCGAAATCCCAGCACATGTATTTCACTTTGTCCATACCTTATATGGTCATAGAAAACTGAATGTGGTTTTCTTATACCAGCTGCTCTACAATAAAAATGCTGCATAAGATGTTTTGCGCGTCGTACATATATTTCCTTCTCATGCTACCGTTCCTTATTTGGTATACATTCGCAAATGTTAGACCGCTTCATGAGCCCCAAAGCCTATCCCACAAAATTCCTTTGCTTTTTTCAAATTCCAATATCAAGGTTTAAACTCTTTTTCGCCAATTAGCGATTATCTTGTTAATATGCTAAGTACAAAAATCTCTCTCTCAGAAGAAAAATATTGCACGTATATTTTGGCCAAATATCATATACATGCCAAACATTGTAACCTTTGGCGATATCTGACAACTGATGTTATCTTGGTTCTGACTAAAAGAACGACCACTTTCATCTGCCATCTTTAAATCTGCAAGATACCGTAATTACCCAAGACATTTCCATTACAAACTTTGGTGCTATAAGACCGTACTTAACCCGACTAGAGGAGTATGGACGCTCATAGAATCCGGAGAAATCGCTGCTGTCTATAGCGGTTTCGCATCTTCTCTGCATGGCATGCGGTGTTTTCGAACAACTCAAGATTTATTGCTCCGTCTGTGCATCACACGATTCGAGACGTATTCCTTCTTCTATGGGTCGCAGGGTGTTGGAAGCGGCAAAAGAGGCTCGTCCCTCCCAGTATGACAGTTACTCAAGCCTTAGCCAGCTGGAAAAGTGATGTCAAAATCAAAAGTTTTTTTTCTTTGACCCTGATTGATCGACCTGCGTGGCTCCGTCCGCTGTCAACATTCATCATCGCGTTCGTATTTCGACGTGCTGCGGTCAACTCAGTGTCTTCGGCAGTTTTTTTTTTTCTTTTCAATTTCGACTGCAGTGCTCGTCATAATTGTTTGCGAATTCATCATGTGTGATATATGCTCCGTTCATCTCCGTGCTTTCAGTGGCGTGTATCAGCTGCAATGCGTGTTATAAATGTGTGAAGACATCCAAATATGTGATAAAAACGAAAGTTATTTTTATTGTTATTGTCTCAGCAGAATTTTCAACATACACAAAAAAATAACAAATCCAAAAAAAAGTAGTGGCGATTAATGTGGCAACAAGTCGAGCACAAAAAGAGTGAAATATGCAATCAAGTGTTTGTGATAAATAAGTCATCAATCTCTCATACAGAATTTTTCATTGAGAAATACGCAAAATATTAAAAAAAAAGTGTGTGCCAATTATCTATCAATGGTACGCACACAAGTTTTGAATGTGAAATATGCGTCTGATCCCTGTTGACAGGGATGCTAAAACAATATACACACACAAAAGAAAAAAATTTTGAATTTGTGCTCAAGCGAAATTTTATTACATCAATAATGCCACAACACTTAGATTTATGTTTTGTTATTATTATTGTTATTGTTTTATTTGGATACATGATTATTTAAATAACATTTTTTTGTTCAGAGCATTTCAAAAAAAAAAAAATAGTAATAATGCTTTTTAATACTTATTTGATTAATCTTTATCTTACGGTATTAAAACATCTCAATTATAATCCTGTATCCAAGCATTAATAAGATACCCTTTATATTTTTATTATGCATACATACATTTTCTTACTCTTTAATCTAAAAAAAAAAAAGGTGATTTTTTTTTCATAAAATTTTTTTTGATACAAAGTAAGTAATTTTCAATGTGATATTTTGTTCAGAGTCATGAGAGAACAAATAGATGTTTTCAGTAATAGATAAAAAAAATATAAGAGTAAGACATTTCTAATACTATCTCATTTACGAGCTAGATATTTTTAACTAAGTGCTTTAACAATTTTTATTATGGTATCTATTTTTATTATTTAAGTGATATTTTGTGTTTTTATTATTATTTTATTTGACTTTAAATGATTGTGAGTACCTTTGAAATCTTTAGAATTTAGTCAAAGGAATACGGGTGCAATTAAATAGTAGCCCTACACCTACCAATTAACATTTACAAATAGTTTTAAACCTTTTCTTTTAGTATTTGTTGCATTAGATCAGCTACATATTTAACTGATATGGCTAATTCTAAGATTACTTTCAAAACCATCACTTTTGATGGCGATGCTAATTTGGTTGACTTTTTCTTCAACCAAATCAAAACATTAGCCAAAGCGCACGGATGGAAGGATCAGGACACCATCCAGTTTCTAGGTAGTAAGTTATCCGGACCTGCGCTTACTTTCTTTACTCAGAACCCATCTATTTATAAAGCTGACAAATTAAAATTTGTAGAAAAAGAATTCAAAAAATTCTTTGCCCCCCCTAGTAAAACAACAGCGCTCGTAGAATTTAACAATTTAATAATGCTACCTCAAGAAACGATTAGAAACCTTGCACACCGAATAAATATTCTAACTACTCGAGTACATGATAACATAAAAGATAAAGAAGCCTTAGACAACATTAAATACACAAAACTAATCTCGTGCATCCCACCCCCACTGAGAATTAAATTGCAAGAGGAAAGCATTCTTGATTATGACACTGCTGTTGATAGGGCACAGATGTTGCAGGATATAATGCAAAATGAGAATGTGCTACAAACATGTAACACAACAAATCCTGTAGCAGACTCTATTGCTAATCAGTTAAAAATTTTAACTGAAAGAGTCAATGCATTAACACTAACAAGCATTCCAAATGAACAAAACATAGACGCAATTCACAGTATAACCCCACAAAATTCAAAACAGCGTGAACAATATGCGAACAAGGACTTTAAAAGGAAGCATACGGTTTCACCTAAACATAACACACGTAAAAATAAATCTACATCACCACCCGCTTGCCAGCTATGTGCGAAGCGTGGCCACAAAGCAAAACATTGTTTTAAATGGCGTAGAGCAAATTCAAATAGAAATAAACATAGTTATAAATACGACAATAACTATAGAAGAAATGATAACAGAAATGGTAATTTAAACTACTAATGAGATGTACTTCAGCTGATGGCTTTACATCTCAAAAGAAGTCTAACACATCAGCAACTTCAGACGAATTTCCATGGACTCATGACCCAACACTGCCTACACTCTGTCCAGACAGAAGGGTTAAATCCGTTGCTTCGCAAACAAAATGTGAAGTTAAATGGTCCAAAAATTCTGCATCACAAACAGTCGAAAACAATAATGAAGTAGCTTCACAAACTGTTAACATATGTGATGACAAAGTTGCAGTTATTTGCAATGTAAATAATTCATCCCCAACACTCCCCCTCATAAAGGCCTCCATTGCAAGACATAAAACTAACTTTTTGCTCGATACTGGTTCATCCATTTCAATTATATCACAAGATTTGTTTGAAAAAATTAAAGACAAACTAAAATATAAAAGATTAGGAACAGGCGTCACTATTAAAACAGTTAATTCAGATGTTCAGTTCACTGCATGCATTAAAACTTCTATTCGCATACACCAAAAGTCATTCTCGCATAATTTCTACATTGTTGACATATCGAATTCCGCTAACTTCCAGGGAATTTTAGGCTTTGATTTTATTCACAAAAACAGAATTGTGATAGATATTCATAAGAATAAAATGTCAACAAATGAATTTAGCATACCATTACTTGATTCTGCCTTATGTGAGAATGAAACACATCATCTTGAAACACATGAAATACATCAATCGGAAAAATTCCCAAAAGAAATTCGATTGGAGAATAAACTTAAACTAGAACCACAGGAAAAGAGGTGGATCTCCATAAAAACTGATTCAATTGACCCAAGAAAACATTACTATTTTCAATGTGAAACAAAAAAAGAATATAATTTCTTACGATAGTATTGTAGGTGGTCAAAGTTATGAATCAGACATGGAAGGAACTCAAAACACAACTAGATCCCCACAAAAATTCCAGTTTTATGTTTTTATACAAAATTCATCTACTAAACCTGTACACATAAACAAAAATGCACGAATAGGAACTTTATTTGAAACAATGGACATTATGGACCCGTCACAAAACACAAATTTTCATCAAATTATGAATTCATGTGAAAATGTTTCGAATTTTAATCTTAAATCTCAGGATAACTTAAAGGATTACATTTGTAATTATATTCAGGCATCAAATGAAACATTAAATCAACGTAAAGAAGAACTAAAAATTAGTGACTTTAATTTAAATCATTTACAGGAAGAGAATGCAAAAAGGTTAGGAAAATTATTGCTTGATAATTATGCATCATTTTCCAAATCCATAAAAACACTAGGCCACACAGACAAGGTAGTCCCAAATTTAAAGTTTATAAATGACTATCCCATAAAAACATTACCATTTCCCCTCCCACAATCATTACATAACGAAATGAAAGAGCAAATTCATCAACTTCTTGAAGCAGATATTATAGAACGAAATTGTTCTGAGTGGGCATGTCCCATTTTGCTTGTAAAAAAGAAGACTGATCAGTCTGGAAAACAGAAATACAGACTCGCTCTAGACTTACGTATGTTAAATTCCGTGTTACAAGGCTCATCATACCCCCTACCAAAAATACAAACCATAATTTCAAATTTATCCGCATACAAATTTTTCACTTCATTAGACTTCAAAATGGCGTATCATCAAATAGACCTTCCGGAACAATTTCAAGACCCACTAACCTTTACATGTATCTATGGGACTTTTAAATATAAACGCCTAGTATTTGGTCTAAAGTCATCAAGTGGATTCTTCCAACATTTAATGGATTCTTTAATTGATGAATTGCAAATTGATGGAGTATATTCATATCAAGATGATCTAATATTTGGGTCAAACTCATTTGAGGAAACTTGTTCAAAGTTAGATAAAATACTTAAAATCTTAACTAAGTATAATTTAACATTGACTCCAAACAAATGTACATTTCATACATCAGCAGTTGACTACTTAGGGTTCCATATTGAAAACCACTCTATTGCACCGATTCAGGCAAACATTGTTAAAATTAACTCGTTTCCCACACCAAAAACTAAGAGACAATTAAAAAAATTCATTGGTTTAGTAACATTTTATAAATCATTGGTGCCATCATTTTCGGAAATCATTCAACCTCTCATTGATTTGACTACTCCTAAAGCTACATTTAAATGGACACAAAAACACCAAGAATTATTCAAAAAAATGCAACAAGTGTTCTTTAGTTCACCTATGGTTCGCTTACCAGATTGGTCAAAAACCTTTTACGTTAACACTGACGCATCTAAGGTAGCGATAGCTGGTGCATTATTACAGGAACATGAAGGACAATTACTTCCTATTGCATATTTTTCTAAATCTCTTAAACATGGAGAAAAACGTTACCCAGCTTTAAAACTTGAATTAATGGCCATTTATAAATCAGTAATCGCATTTAAGTACTATTTATGCAACAGGAAATTTGTAATTTTGTCAGATAGTGCTCTCTTAAAAAAATACAAGAACACATGTAACCCTGCGGATTTAACTACACGTTGGTTAACTGAACTTTCTGAATACACCTTTTCATTCGAACATGTACCGGGATCATCCAATGTACTTGCTGATTATCTATCAAGGTGTACATTTGAAAACAATACCCAAGATATTAAATCAAATCCTGAACTCCTTAATGACCCTCATGCTTTACCAATTGTAGATAATGATATTTCGGACAATATCAAAGAATCTAATAACAACAAACCCAACTCAGTAAATTATTTAATTTCAGGCAGAGATACAAACAAGGATCCATTACTTGAAATATCAAACGACACATTTGTCAGTGAGCAAAGAAAGGACACAATATTGGCCGAAGTTTACAATGATATTTTAAGAAATGGATCATCAAAAAAATTTCCGATGTACTTCATCCATCCTGACAGTAAGGTTCTCATGACAAAAAAAGAAAACGTATATAATAACACATTTTCGTACCATATTATTGTACCAGACTCACTTAAGGCTAAAGTTTTAACAATTTGTCATCTGTCACACTTTGGGTTAACTAAAACATATGCATTTGTAATAGCTAGATATTTTTGGAAATGAATGTATACCGACACGTTAAACTTTGTGGCATCGTGTACTAAGTGTATTCAAACAAAACATCACATAACACCACCTGCTCCGCTTCAGCCCACTTACACACCAACCCACCCAGGACATACCATTGGGATTGACTTACTAGGACCATTTAAAAACGGACAATCAGTTTTAACGGTAACAGATCATTTTTCCCGGCACCTCGAACTATTAGCTTTGCATACAACAACAACTGACAAAATTGCTAAATGTTTATTTGATTACATAACTACCTTTGGCAGACCTGCCACTATTCTCAGCGATTTAGGTAAGCAACTGACTTCTGACATGTACAACAGATTCAACGATACATTGGGCATAAAAATACTCCATTCCTCAGTAGGTCACCTCCAAAGTAATGCAATTTCAGAGAGAGTAAATAAATCAATAAAATATTCAATTACCACTTTACTTGAAGAAGGCCATTCTTTTGAAAATGTACATAAAATCTTTACTACTACTTACTACTTATCACTAATTTTGAAAATACATAAATCACTATACAACGGTTCCACACATTCTTCCACTAAATATTCCCCCAACTTATTACACTTTGGAAGAGAACTATCTTTATTATTTGATACTTTTGATCAAACTATTAATCAGCCAATCCTTGATAAGGGCATAGAAACTTACCAGTTGCTAAATGATTTGAATTCAATTTACAAAAAAGCATACACTAACATCAAAAATTCACAAGAAAAGAGAAATCAACACTTCCAGAAACGAGCGAAACTAAGAGTAATCTTAGAAAAGGATATAGTATACCTCAAATCCGTGGATAAATTTAAACCAAAATACACCGGACCTTTTATTGTGGTACATAAATATTCGCCAGTTTCTGTTTCCATTAAGCGTTTACACTCGCCCGATGAATCTGCATTCAGAGTACACATTGACAGGCTAATTATAGCCCCCCCTAGAAATGATCATTTATTTGTGCGTCATGAGGAAAATATAAGTCACCCAGGAAACAGCTCCATAAAATACAACCTAAGATCTCGTTTTTAACACAGCCCATCACAATAGTAGGTTAACATAGATTTACAGTAAATGCAGTACATCACACTGATACACATGTTGTGTTGGAGTTTCCTTTGAGGGAGTTCATGGCTGGTCCAGGTTCTCCATCACAGGGTTCTTCCACATAACAGATATGTCTCTTAATTGCTGGGTTGTCGCCAATATTGTTACTTTTCCCTTTCAGTAGTTTTATTGTTCATACGTATTAATAATAATAATAATAGTAATAATAAAAATAACATATCACATAGCACATACATTAAATTTTAGTCATATCAAACATAATCATGATGCACAATAAATCTCTAACCGATTATGATAAAGCTGTTTCTCACTACTCTAGGATTGACATTCCCTTTCAGATATATATAAATACCATATGTATCAGAGTTTTATTTTTTTTTAATTTTTAATTATGCCCATTCGAAGTGAAGGCCCGTTCAAAAGTCGCCCAAAGGACCTGTAACTTCATTGTGGTGAGAAACAAAAATTTCGGATTGGTGCAGTTCATATCAATTTTACCTAAACTCCCTGTTTTTCTATGTAATGCGACGTGCGCTCCTCTGAGAAAGCAAAAGATTTCGGGAGGAGCAGAGGGTCCATGTAATGTGGGCTCTCGCCAATATTCCCACTTCCCATAGGGCTAGGCCATAAGCCGATGCCATCACCTTGTCATTTGACAAGATTTAGGGCAGCACCTTTTTATGGATCGCGTGTCGCTTTCATTTTTTTTGCTTGTCCTGTGTGGATACACGAATTTTTGTTTTTTCTTATTTTTTTTAAACATACTCATTTGTCACAAAATACACTTCATCCATAACATTTCATTATTTTTCATATTATTATGATACACTTACATGGTTGCAACCTCCATTTCATATTTTTAACCTACATTTCATATTTTTACTATCCATTTCGTATTCTTTTAGTATAGATTTTCATATTTGTACCACATAATTCATACTTTTATTATATACTTCATATTCTTCATATTTTATTCGAGATTTCATTTTATCCATAACCTATGTTTTTATATTATTCGTGACCTATAGCTAACATTCTTCATAAACATATATATTATAAACAATTGATGGTACGAACTTCATGACTATTTTACATATTAAACATGCTTCCTTGCATTCGGCGCCTTATCTTTGATTTAAAAAAAAAGATAACCTTTGTAAAGGAACAATATATGGTATACCTAGAAAAAAAAACAGGAAGAAAGTCTTGTTGTGTACAAAGTGCTAGAAAAAGCACAAATAAGGCCTGAACTCTAAGCAATAAAAGGCCAATGTGTTCCGGAACGACAACAACATCAAAATAAATGAACATTAAAAAAAAAAAAAGAGAGAGACTCTGAAGATGTATAAGCATATGTCGACATAATGCATAACTGCATAAATTCAAATATATATGTAATCAATTCATAATATTTAACCAGCATAATCCTACACTTTTGTATGTAATTCTGAGAGAGACATTTTCGTACCGGGTCCAAAATTTTTCAAACCCAAACCAGCGGGGGAGATATATGATATCAATCTATACATATAATAAAACAGTAGAACCCGGTGTGTCTGTACATTGAAGATAATTGACAAAAATGGAGTCAGGGCGATAAAAGAAAACCAATGAAACACAAAAAAATTTTTTTTGAATTTTTTGTCTGTCTGTCTGTCTGTCTGTCTGTCTGTCTGTTTGTTCGAGGTTATCTTCGTAACTACTGAATGGATTTTTATGCGGTTTTCACTAATGAAGAATGCACACTCCCGGGCAGTGTATAGGCTTTGTTTCATCAAAATCGGACAACAGACAAAAAAGTAACAAAAAGAAACAAAAGAAACTATTAGGTGCGCTGCTCACGTTTTTTAGTACAAAACGTTTTTTAGTACATATAAAATCCAATAGATGTCACTGTGCGATTTTAAAACGCGCTATCGTTATGTTTTCGCCAGTCTACTTAAGTATGAGAAAGTTTCAAGCTGGCTGTCGTTCCATGTGGTTTAGTCGGTAGAACGTCAGTGCGCCATACTGATGGCCCGGGTTCGATTCCCAGCATGGAATTTTTTTCACTATGTTGGCATTAACGCCTATAAGCAATTAAAAGAATTTGAAATATTGTATTCAAGGCGAATTTTCTCTCTGGGAAAATTTCCTTGCATTAATATGTCAGTGTAATTTTTTTTTCGATTTAATTTTTTTTTTCGAAACTTTGTTTTTCTTAAAAAATTACAGTAAATATTTGATATTTCCCAACGTTTTTTGAATGATCGACTTGCTTTTTTTTTTTTTTTAATGTATGTCTGAACCTTATCTAACTACTTCTTCAAGATTTCTTTAGATAAACCGACCAGCGTAGCGGGCGAAGGCCGCTAGTATATCATATATCAGTGAATATGACGATGTTAGGTAACAAATTGATAAACTTATCTTATCCTCCATTAAAAAAAAAAAAAAAAAATCCTTTCTTTTAAAGTAACTAAAAAATCATGATCACAACAGGACCTACAATACAGTTGAAGTTATAAATATATCGCCCCTTTTCTCATTCCAGTAATACGTATACGCCCCCCTTAATATAACAGTCACCGAAATGCCAGCACATGTATTTCATTCGTTCCATACCTTATATGGTCATGAAAACCGAATGTGGTTTTCTTATACCAGCTGCTCTACAATAAAAATGCTGCATAAGATGTTTTGTGCGTCGTACATATTCAAATATATCTCCTTCTCATGCTACCGTTCCTTATATGGTATCCATTCGCGAATTTTAGACCGCTTCATGAGCCCCAAGGCCTATCCCACAAAAATTCCTTTCCTTTTTCAAATTCCAACATCAAAGTTTAAACTCTTTTGTCGCCAATTAGCGATTATCTTGTTAATATGCTAAGTACAAAATCTCTCTCTCAGAAGAAAAAATATTGCACGCATATTTTGGCCAAATATCATATACATGCCAAACATTGTAACCTTTGGCGATATCTGACAACTGATGTTATCTTGGTTCTGACTAAAAGAACGGTCACTTTCTCACTTGGCTGGGTATGCTGTAATTGCCAATAATCACGCTGAGCGCCCTACTCTCTCGAAAGGGCGAAAATAAAACTTTACTTTAAAGAACCTGGCTGCATACTTGTCTTTTTGTCGATCTCCTTTTCACGGTATTGATGGTAATTCGTAATAGACAATATTAAATCTACAAGGTACAGTAATCACCCAAGATTTCCATCACAATAGTGTTTTCTAATTTACAAATAAAAATGTTTTCAAATTCGGTGTCAGACATTGATTTAAATACTTAAACAATAAATTTGCCCTGCGCCGCAAAGGGTTAAGAATATATCCTATTATAATCCGTGCACGTATCTATAAAACCTCAAAAATTTTATGTTATGTTGTAGACATGTAACTTTTTACATTTTAAGAAAATTTAAATTAAATATTTATTTTAAAGCATTTTTTTTTCAAAAATAAAAGACAAATTTTGGAACCTAATACAAAATGGAAGAATAAATAAATATTATAAAATAATTCTGAATTTAAAGTGCAAACATAAAACTGCAAATGTCTCGTTCTAATAAAATTTTTATTTTTCGAGTGAAGACATTTCTATGTGAAAGGTTTGTAAATAATGTCAAATTCAGCCACATAATTAATAAGTCCCATTACCGTTCGAAATTTTGTGACAGGATTTGTATACATAAAAGGATTTAGGGGATTTTAGGTGTTTTATTACTAGAAATTTTGTAATGAATATTTAACACTATATCTGAAGTTTTTTCATTAAATGAGGCAGGTCTGCCACAGGCGACTACTTTTTAATTCTAACCGGCACCACTTTCTTTAAAGAGATTCCTTAACATATATTTGACAACATTTACAAGAAAAATATACTTTAAAATTTATATTAAAAAATATTGGTGCGTTAAGAATATAAAAACAGTCGCCTGTGGCAGTCCTGATAAGGGAAATACTTTGGGTAAAACGTCCTTGTCTTGTAACGTTTTATAAACGTCTGGAAAAGGTACGAACTCTATGTGACTAGCTATTTATTGAATGCGAACAATTATTATATTACTATTTCATTATAACTAGGCAATAAAAGTTTTTACAGCTGCAACTAACATTTTTGATTTTAATATAAGATGATGAAAATAAAATTGTTTCAAGACTGCAAAATTTCATATGAATGTTTACTTATTTTCTTGTTAATTTCTTTTTTGACAGTTGCTTCCTAGAAACATTTTGCAGTATATCACAAATGTAATTTTGTTAATCCTAACGTTGGGTGTCATACCCGATCATTTGATCAATGACGCGGAATTGCTGCTTTTTATCACGCCATTTTGCTGTCTTAAGTTTCTTAAATGTTCAGGTATCACATCCAATGTTAGGGTCAACATGTGTGATTTACTTATTAACCCTTTCCTGCGCGGACAAATTCTGTTAGTAAAATGAGAAATTATCGACTGACACCGGAATTTACAAACGGTTTTTTAATAAATCAAGAACTCCTTACTTTAAGATTTTATTGTAAAAGCAAGATTTGATTAAAATATATTGGTTGTAGTTGCAAGTTTGAAAATAAAATTATTTGTGTCCAGATTGGACACACTGCACCGGAAGGGGTTAATGTTCGCAATTGTCTATATGCAATTAGAAAAAATCGCTAAGAGATTCCATATCCCTGAAAGAATT
The DNA here is from genome assembly GCA_964019185.1 of Maratus speculifer. Taxonomy (NCBI): domain Eukaryota; kingdom Metazoa; phylum Arthropoda; class Arachnida; order Araneae; family Salticidae; genus Maratus; species Maratus speculifer. Next base: position 406,937,846 of record OZ025295.1, read on the forward strand.
TTATTCCTCATCATCAGGTAACTGGTGAAATTAAAATCCATCTCAGCGCAGCGAAATATTTTAGCTGTAACTTTATAAAATGATTTTAAAATGATTTTATAATGATTTTTAAAATGATTTTTAAAAATAATTCTATTGTACTGGTGTGATTAACAGATTTCATGAAATATTGAAACTCAAATTGTGGACCATTTTGAAATTAAAATCCTCTGAATGGTCATGATAGAAATAAATTGCTCCTTATTATGGCATTTTGGAGTAGCGCCGGTATAACGGTGAAATTCCGAAAAGGACGTTCTCCGAGCAGAAGCAACGCATCAAAATGCTTCACTTCCGTTTTCTTTTACTTGCCCATCCTACGTAGTATAGGGTAAATCTTGCGATCGTTTTGAAAATCGAAAAAAAAAAATCACGGATTTACACGTTTCAGATAGTGAAGATTCCGAAAAACATATTTTTAGGGGGGAAAATTGCCGTCCGTCTGTCTGTCTTTCAGCGTGTCTGTAAACGCTCTATCCCGCGAACAAGTTGAGATAGAGACTTGAAATTTTGTATGTATTTAGTATGTAAGAATAAAATTAAGCCTATTTAATATCAGTGACCTCGATTATCCGGAACTACTTTTTCGGACTCTCGAAAAGTTCGTTCTGATGAAAGGTACATAAAAATTTTCGATTTTTTTTATTTTAAGGAGTGGACATAAAAGGCAATAAAATAAAACAAATTTTGCATAAAGAACGAAGTCGATCGAGTTATTAGTTGCCAAGATATTTGTAATCCTGTTTTCCATATTCTTCGATTTTTCATGAGCCTGTATTTCATTCAAATTTCATTTAATATTTTAATTGGAAAAAGGACGCTTCATCCGACGCAATAAACTGTTAATTAATATGATTATCATTTTTGGAGTTATAAGGATGTTTCTTTTACGCAATTTGGTACGACTTGAAGAGTTTGGCGTTTTATATAATATGTTGTAATTGATTCATCAATAATTTTTTAATAGAGTATGCATATAAAAATGTATATGTATAATCTATGTGCATTAAAGACATTTAAATATACGTTTAAATTTTGTTTTGGGATTGCAATGCACTTTATAAATAATTTACACACGTTTTACTTTCTTATATTATATTATGCATATCCATGATGGGTAAGTATTATAGTGGCCTCTAATGACTAGTTTCTATTCATGTGGTAAAAGTAAGATCAATTCAGCCATGCATGAAGAAACAAAGTTTTTGAAATTTGCCCATCTTTTCAAATGCTTCAACAATAGTTTGGAAGAAAGTGAAAATGTTTTCTTTCCGTTGTCTTTGTCAATTTCTAAAGAATATTTTAAACTTAAATGTGCCAAAAAAGTTCTAAGAAATAGTTTAATGCATTTATGGAATTTTCTTTGTCCTTTCTAATAAAAGGAGATATATGTGAAATATTGATGCTGAATAAAAGGCATTATTTTACATTAATACATTTTTTAATTTACCAAAAAAATTGAGTTTCAAATGCATGAAAAGATTTAAAAATTGTTAAAAGATTTTACGAATCGTAATCAAATAAATAATTGATAGTAAGTGAAAAAGTATAATGTGAAAAAAATAATGAATATAAATATCGAGTGAAATTAGCAAAAAAAGTGTTTAAAATGTTAACATTTATTTTAAAGTAATTTCCACATATTTCTAAGCGGTAATATTAAAGAGAGATCTAGCCCCCCCCCCCCTCCTATTTGCGTATTCAAAAATATATTTATTTTTGATTTTAGATAAATTAATTAGACAATAATTTAGATAAATTCAGTTATGCATATTTTTAATGCCATTATTGCTGAAAAATAATACTGGTCTTCTTTAATTAATTAATATGCCACCTGGATGAATGCTAAATTACTATTCAAAACTTGCATTTTTCGAAAAATATGTTACATTGCACGCTGACAAGTTAATCGTGACATCCAAATTCTCAACTTTATGTTACATTCTTAGTCATTTTCCTTCAAATCATTAGGAAATTAGTATGTTAAAGAAAGAAAGTATGAAATTTGTAATCAAATTCTAAGACATCGAAGAGATTTCCTTTTTTTCTGAAAAAAAAACTACAAAAGTAGGCTATTGAAAAGTTGGTGGTGCAAGAAAAAAGAGGGAAAGCCTTCATAGAGAAGCAAAAGATCATGACTCAAAATTACTTATTTACTATTAGACAAACAATAATGGTTTCAAATCACACTAATATTTCTATTTGCAAATTTCATTTAGAAAGTGAAAACGGAAAGGAAAATAACACTTTCTACTTGAAAATATTCTGCGTGTATTCCTTTTCATCCAGTCATTTTAATATTCTTTCCGTGTTTTGTTGCTGTGTTAGTCAAAAAACTGTCGTAAATTAACTGAATCGTACAGAAAGATAAAGAACTACCAAATTAAAAAATATATATTAGTAAAAATTGTACCAAATCCTCTTCTAATGATCTATTATTTCTCAGAGATTCCGCCGGGAAATAAATTCTGAACTTCGTCCAATATTTAAAAACATGGACAACATTTACCATTTTTACTTCTCTAACCAGCTTAAAAGCATAGTTAGGCAACCTGATTAGCTATTTTAGAAAAATTGAACGTGTGTACAGTAGCAGCAGCAGCAGTTCGAAACGTTTTCTCGGGGAGCCTGGGACCTAGGCCCCACATCCCCGACACATAGTAAGAATACCATTAATGGGAACTCTCAATCTGGGCAAACGAGCGGCACAAATAATTTAACAATTACAGTGAACCTTCAAATAAGGGACACTCCGAATAAGGGACACCTCTATTTAAGGGACAAAACGTCCGGTCCCAGTCCCTTTGTATAGGACGTGTAATGTATTTACCTCTGAATAAGGGACACTCGATTTAAGGGACACTTGAAAATGAGATTAAAAGGACTGGCTTTTAAATTTCAGATAATGAAGTAGTCTGAGATGAAAATGAAAATACAGATTTTTGTGAATTTATTAAACAAACTGTCAGTCATGTAGATACAGAGACATACGACACATTTGACAAGATTTTATTTGCCCACAATTGCCTTTTGACTTCAGTGCGTTTTTTCCCATTGAAAGTAATGCTGAAAATTATGAGGATGATTCTGAAAGTGGAGAATAAAAGAAAATTGGCTAATAAAGAACTTTACAGATGCTTTAAGGCTGTTCTCACATCCAAAAGGGCAAATTTTATGACAAAAATATTAATTTATTTTTATTCAGAAATGCCTGAAACTAGGTGTCATGTCTGTCATGTGATCAAAATCACTTTTAATTGAATAGGTAATTTATTCAAAACATGAAAACACTCTTCGATTCCAAATCGCTTCCATAGTCAGAAGTTCCAATTTTATACCTTTCCGTTAAAAAATGAATTTGCAAATGTTTCAAAACGTTTCCACTTACTAAGCTGAGTAGTTGAGAGATTTTTTTGCCTTAAAATACACAGCTGAATAGCTTTTTTTTTCCTTTGTTTTTGTAAATACTGCTGATAATGAAGAATTAAAATCTATAAGTATGGTAAATGAACACTTGAAAAATTTATAGTGAAAAACTGAAATTTGCAAAACAATCACTTTTGATTGTTCACCTTCAAATGTTTTTATACTTTTGCATGTACACAGTTTGCATAAAAAATACATATCAATAATTCTATAAATCATTTAGTAATCAATTAAAAATTTTAATTTCTTGCCCCTTTTGTGTCTGATTAACGTAATTTATACACTTTGAATACATTTAAACTTCACCTTTAATATTTTGTTATTTTCATATCCTTCAGGACGATTAATTAAAATAAAATTAAAAACTCTGAATAAGGGACACCTCTATTTATGAGACAAAAGTTCCGGTCCCATAAGTGTCCCTTATTCGGAGGTTTCACTGTAGTATAAGCGTATGTTGTGAATTATCATATTATTTATATTTTTTTATCATACTTTTTCTGGTGTCTGGTTTTGATTTTTTTTCTTTTTAATTTGCATAAAAAAATAAGTTTCAGTACTTTTCAATTTATAAGGTAGCAGTGAGAATATCACATATCGACATTTTCCTAAAAACAGAATGAGGTTGTGTGTCTGGACATATTAAGGTGTGCTGTCAAGAATGAAATGAAAATTCGCCGTGCTCAGGCGAACACAAATTTGTTTCTGTCTTTTGAGGTATTTGGTATCCAACAGTTACGTGTCAAAACGTGAGCATGTTTGACATTAAAAACGCCTGTAAAGGAGAGATCGTGTATACTGAACATGCCATGATTTACTGTTGCTACGAACCTTCCACATGCAATGTGGCATCGGCTATGAAGGCGGGCATATGAAAACTTTGAAAGCGGACAAAAATCATATGCATATACAGGGCTGCTACATGCGATTGTTTTTTAATTCTATTTCGCAATTTTTTTTGAAAAACAAAATATCTTTCTTTGAACTTTCACAATATTTGCAAGTGAAACACACTACAAAATGTATTTTTTAAAAATAGTGATACGAACATAATATATAAAAGCCGCCTGTGAAAATCCTGCATACATTATTAATTTTCTTCTCAACATTCCTCATACTTTATACATAAAGAATTCCAACAACAAGCATCTCCTTAAAGCTATACAGGCTACAAACAGGATAGCTTAATCTGGCAGGATTTTTTATTCAAAAATTTCAATTTCATACTAAATATTTTTTAAAATTAATTTTACTATTATTCACGTAATAAATATCATCTAAAATGAATTAGTTTAACATGCTAAAATACATCTTAACAATGCAATAAAAAATTACACTAATTATCAACTCTCTAAAAATAATTAAGACATTTATACATAAAAAAAAAGATCAAGTACATTCAGTTATGCCAATATATAAATTCGGATTCAATATTTAAATTAATTCTAAAAATTTTTGCAAAGTACTGGTCGCTATATCTAAAGATAGATTTTTTTGCCATTTTGTAAGGCAAATATTACATTATAAAAGTTCTCGTAAATGGTCCCTACAAGTCCTTGAAACGTACAAACCCTGTACTATATTTAATTTACAAACTCAAAGAATAAAATATACTATTTGTGAAAAAAATTCCGTAACGTAAAAGTATCTTCATTATAGTCATTCAGACTTGTAAAAATATTTTATAACATAATAAGTGTTTTAAAATACATCAACACGGAATAAATAATAAAAAAAGGAGATAATCTATTTTATTACTACAATTTCGATATTTTTTTATGTTTTAGCACAAATGATTTTGTACTAATACTTTTCCGATAGGCAGCTGTTATTTCTTTGTTATTATTTCGTATAATTAATTTATTTAATCAAACAAAGTCTTCTTAAATCATCGCCGTTTAATTTAATTAATTTAATGAACAGAATTAATTGAATGAAGAGTTACAAAAACTATTTTATTGTGTGCATTAATAAAACCAAAGAATGACTCAACTTTAAGTAACCAAACAAAGCGTTAAGTAACCATTAATATTTTTTCTCACATTATTGTCCAATAAAGTATTTCATAGCATCCTGATTTTAGTAATAAAATCAATTACATAGACCTTTATTTTGAATAGATTTACTTTACTTTTTTTTATTTACCTACGTTAGATAGTAATTATTTTTCGTGAACGCTCATAATTTTTATTAAACTTTTTTTATTAAAACGCTCATAATTTATTTTGTGAAATAATTGGATGCTTTAAATAATAAACATTTTTTTGGCAACATAGGTATGTAATTAATAAAAATTACATAATTAAAATGTTTAAAACTACATATTAAAATACATGCAGTCTGCATGCTTTCATTTTTACACTCTTCTATTTTTACAAGTAGAACGTATTACATTCATTAAAACTTTCAAGTTATGGATTCACGCATTTTAGGAGTAGAAAATTCCAAAAAACACGTTTTTACAAAATGTCTCACTGTGAGACTGATTGTCTGTGTATATGCCACAGAAATTTTGTGGCCGCTCTATCTCAAGAACTAATGTACCGAATTTAATAAAATTGTATATTTAGTTAGTCCCTAATATAAATGAATACTGATTATTTTTTGTCTAAATCGATCAACAGGTGGCACTGCTGTGGTGTCTTTCCGCTACATTTCTATCTCAATAACTGATGCAGGTATTTTCACCAAAATTCAAATTCTGTTAGTCCTTGAAATGAATGGATAATGTTTACATTTTGGTCTAAATCGCTCCACAGGTGGTGCTACTATGCTGTCTTTTTCAAGATTTCCGCAATAGTTCCATTTCAAGAATTAATGTACTGATTTTCTTCAAACTTTAATTTCAGGTTTACCTTGATAAATATTATTGCTGATTATGTTTTTATGTAAATCGCACAGCAGGTGGCGCTTTTATTCTTCATTTTTTCTTATAGTCCGCAATAGTCCTATTTCTAGCATGGATCATACTATTAGAATAATCATTATGGGCATAGATTGCTGTTTAATTTTGGTACTTTGATAATGAATTTTAAAGTATTAACATATATGAGATAGAATAAAGTTCTGGGATTGCAATATCTGACTAATTTATTTTAACCGATTTGCATCAATATCTCCCGTAGCTAAATGTGAATGTTTGCACTTAGTTTTTTTTTTATAAAATTCTTAACAGAAATCCCATGTAGGCAGTTAGGAAATCCACGAGGAAGTGTTTTTGTCAATTATTACGCATAAAGGGTTTCCGTTTATTTTGTTATTTAAAAACAGTGAATGTAATTTATGAACTGCTATATTATAATATCTAAATGTAGGGAAACTGCACAAATGTTTCATTTGAACCCTTAAACTATGCTGGGAGACAAGCAATTGGTATATGCGCCACATAATGTGCAGAATTCTTCAGCATCCTCACCAGTTATTTTTTACTGTAAAATTTACTTTATTTAATCAGTGCTTTTTCGCGATTCAATAACAGAAAATTTTCTGTTTTGAAAAACCGATGGTAAAAGATAAAAAATTAAGCTAACGCCTCTTGTCGCGAAGGGTTTAGGTCAGTTTACTGCTTCCGAACTTCACTCGCTAATGTTAAGCCAACTTCAGTAGGATACATTCCTATATTTAAAATATATTCCCTGGAAATCAATATTTTTAACCATTTGAAAAATGGTTGTTGTTTTCGGGAGAATGGACCCGATGATGTTACCACTTTTGAATGATGTTACCACTTTTGAATGATGTTACCACTTTTGAATTTAAATTAAATTCTTTATTTTTAGAAGAATTTTTATTTGAATTTAAATTAAATTCTTTACTTTTAGAAGAATTTTTATTTGAATAGTAAATTAAAATGGTTAAAATCATTGTAATAAAGGAGAAAACTAACAAATTTAAAAATGGGTAGACGGAAATTAACAGATACGGAAAAAGCCGAAGCCAAAGAAATGAATGAACGTGAATATCGCATTCAATGATATTAAACACAGTCAACATGTATAAGTTGCTTATTAGTTTGGCGATTCGTATCATTTGGCGAAATTGGTCGACGGGATAACTGAGTAATACTGTATTTGGTTTGGCGCAAAAACGTCTTTCAATGCAGAAAATGATAAAATCAAAAGATTATTGAGCCGCTGAAAACCAATTACGTGTTGAAAGGCGATCACGAAAAAGGAAGCAATTTAATGCCGAACCGATTAATTGTAAAACATCATGTCGCCAGGGCGACCAATCCACTAGCCATGGCGTTTTACTATCGGTCGGTTCTAACCAGGAAAATTTGAGTGCCAATAGTGATTCTAACAAGCCGGAAAATGTTATAGCTATTACTCTTGATTTTCCACCACCTAAAAAGAAAACTAAAAAGCAATCGGCTTGGGAAAAACTGGGAAAAAACTTTTTTGATTCGATGTCTGATGGACCCATTCACAGATGCATGTGCTGCGATCGATTTTGGTTTAAAACCTCCATCACCAAAATTCTGCTCTGTAAAATCAAACAATATATGCCAAAGTCTTACAAGTATAACAGTATATGCCAAAGCTGTATTTTAATAATGATTACTTTTGCACCAACAATGTTAAATAGTTTGAAATGTTTCTTTCGTCGCCAACTTTTATGCTTGGCGACAATAGAGTGATATAACTTAAACGAACCGTACCTTCAAATTGCAGCATGTATAAAGTCATTTATAGCAGTGGCACGGATAATACACAATAAAACAACTGGTATTTAGCTTAAAATGATAGATGAATGTATCGAGTGAAACATTTTTCAAATGGTTGGGGTAATTTCTTAAATTACAATTTTTTTAACTCTTTTTTTCTATATACTCTTCTTACGAGATTTTTTGCTCTTCAGTTGGTAAGATATTTCTAAAATATTCCCCTTAACATTCGCTTTTAATATACGCGAGTTTTGATTATTCGAGACATAGAAAATATAGAGCATTTTAACATTCGGACCACTTTAAAAAAAATCTTTTATGTAAGCTTTGACAACTAGTGCAAGAAAAAATAAAATACAAAAATGTTTTTTTCTTTAAATAGTGGTGCAAAACGAATATAAAAATAACAGTTTTGCGGTCGCGGTTTGGCCATTCGCGGTGCTTACGCCTCGCAGATGTTAAGGGATTGCTGTACTGCAATTGTATATGCAGTGGTGAAATCTTACTCTTGGTCCGTCAGCTCGTTAATTTATATGTAGGCAAACTCGCTCATTTCGCTCCTTTTTTCTTCTTGTAATTATTTTTAGCAATACTTTAATAGTAATTATAAATGTGTAATTATTTATTAGAAATAATTTTTTCTCTAAAATCCATTATTATTAATTTTAATGCATTTCTTAGAATCTATTCAAAATATTATTATTAATTAGCAATGAAAAATCAAGTGGCAATTTCAAAGATACTAGTAACATTTTAAATTAGGTATCTAAACTTTTTTCAATTAAAAAAATAATTTGCAAAGTTTTTTGAAATAAAAAAAATAACTTGTAAAGTTTTTTTTGTTTGTTTTTTAATTAGCTTATTTGGAAATCCTTATAACGTGAACCATGAATTACTTGTTTTCAGTTGCAATATTTCACATCAGAATGCATCCCGAATGAGCGTATAAGAGAATGAACAATTTCCACTTACGTCAGTTATTGAATGCAAAAAGGAAGTGACGTGATGAGCTCCCGGAAATGTCGCCTGACTGGCAGTAGACAAAACGAAAAGGACAATTAAGGCATGAAATAGAATAAACATAACCTGTGGCAAAACAGATGACGACGACACTAATAATAGAACGAAACTACAATGAGAGATTAGCTTAATACGATATCAAAGACGTTCGATTTACCTCGAAGGAAGTGTACTTAATAAAAATTAAAAAGAATATTGCCCAGTTAAACCGATGGCATTGAGCTCACAGACTACGCATAAAATTGTACATTACAGCCTTATATTTTCAAGGGTTAATGCCGTTCGAAAAAAGAATTAAGGGGGGGGGTAGCTCCAACCATTTCTCACCTTTATACTTAATCATTGAACCTCCTAAACTAATCAGGGATATGCTTTATCACATAAAAAATCTATATCCAAAATTCAGAGCAAATCGGAAAATTTTTAATCAAAATCCATTTATATAATTTAAGAGGAGTTATTCCATCTTTTATATTTAACATTAAACTTCCAAGGCTAACGTATCTAAAATTTCAATGAAATCTGATGAATCTGCATAAAAAACCTATTTATCGAAATAAAGAGTGGGGAATTAGCCCCCGTCCCCCTCTTTATACTTATTTTATTTATACTTCACAAAACTAATCATGGTGATTTCCTCATCAGAATGATCCCAAGTCTAAATTTAGAACGAAAACTAATAATTCTTTATGAAAAACCGATGTGTATAAATTAAGGGGTATCCCCGCGCCTACTCTTATACATATCGAATGAACTCCAAAAACGAATCAGAGAAGCGCCTTATCAGAGTATACATATATCCAAAATTTCAAGAGAATCTGATATTTTTATCATGAGTTATCGCGTTACGCACATACGCATGTACATACAGAACGGACGGGCACATAAGCTCTCAGGCTTTGATAGCCTGTGAGCTAAAAACGATTAGGTTTTGTTTACAAGAATAATTCGGTCAAGGAAAAATTTCTTCCTTTCATAGTCATTCTATTAAGTATTGCTTGAAATACAGAACTCTTTTGCGATGTTTTTTATTGTCTTTTAATATAAGACTTTAATTTATAGCTAAAGAAATATTTTGAGATGGGGAAAAAAACAGATAGAAAGCATTTTTAATTCTAATTTTAAAAATCTTTTCCAATATAGTTTAAAGAAATAGTTTATGAAGTAAATGGTAAAATTTCAGAGAAAAACTCAACTTGATTAATAACTGATATTCATAAAAATGCAAATAAATGTGATTCATTGATGATATTTTTATATTGAATTATAATATTCATTGATGAAAGGTGTGTGAAACGTAACACAGAATCATTTAAAAATACAGGACTATAATGTAAACAAAACGTGTAATCTAATGTCAGTGGCATCTCAATAACCCAATTTCATGAGCTGTTCAGTTTGAAATTAGGCAAGACCATTTAGTGAAAAACAATTAAGATAGAAAGTTAGCATAAGAATGAATGTACAATTCATGTTTTCAGGGGTCGCAGCGTCCCTAAAATTTTCCCACAATTTTTGAACGATACTATTTTTGCTAAGGTTTCATTGTAGATCTTAAAGGAATATGACTGGAAGATATTTGATTTAAAATACTGGTAGAAAAGTGCGAAAATTTTAGGGACACTGTGACCTCTGTATTTTTAATTCATTCATAATAAACATTTTTTTAAATATTAGTATAAGAGTGATTCTTTGTTAAGAGGCAATAGTGCATTCCCTTATTCCTAACATGAGAAATGTTATCAAAAACTGTTTTTATTTATTTATTTGTATTTGCGTATTTTTACAATACCGTTCGTTTTAAAATAAATTCAGCAAGATGATTTATTAATTACACTGGTCAACAGCTGTTTTGGTGCCGGGGTATTTTTAGCTGATTTTATATGAATTTGATGTCCTGAATTCAAATATGGCATTAGTTTTTCTCTATCAGCTCAGTTTTTTAAGATAAACAACTTTTTGTGAAATATATGTTTCAATATTTTAAGGTAAATCCATGTCTTAAAAAATGTATGTAAAAATAAAATAAATACAGGATTTTTATTTTTTATAATACACAAATGTTAGTTTTTATTATTATGATATACATATATTCAAATAATAATTTTTAATTATATTATACAAATATTTTTACTCACAAAAATAGAGAAAAACATCACCGATGAAACTGATACTCATTGAATGCTTCAGAAGCTTCTTTTCCATGACATTCTGGAATATATTTTAGAAAAGTGTCTTTTTAAACTCAAACTGTAATCTGAAACCCTTTGCATATCTCATCTTTTTTGGTAGCGGTCCTCCATAGTCTTAGTATTGAGGTGAAATCTTTCGGGCTGTTTATCATTTGTGCCTTCTTTATTTTCAAGAAAATGCTCTAAGTCGCAATGTAAATAGTGCACTTTAATGCTTCTAGTACATCCGAAAGATTTAAGACTATTATGCTTTTCATTTACCAGTTCTAAATAGATTTCTCCTTTGCATTTGCCCGGAATGTTTTTTTGAACTGCCACAAAAGAAGTCCAGGCTTTTTATTTAACCTCATTCGTTGAATTTACGAAAACAGGATCCTTAATCATTTATCGCCTATTTATTGTCCGTTAAATATTCCTGCTTTAATATCTTCATAACTCAATACGGGTGTTTTTACCTTATATATGCAAATCATGACCCGTTCTTATGGAAAATTTACACAAACTGCTTCATAGGACAGAGCTTGATATGCAGTGCAGAAAGTATGATTTTCTTTCGCCCAAATAAAGTGTTGTTAATGACATTCCTTTTTCCAACATCCATGTTTTCTTTCTTAGGCCTCTCTTTTCTAATCTAGTGGTGTGTTTTATCCCTGCTATCCCAAAAATATAAAAACAATAGTATTTTGTGAAACTTCTTTGCTGTCCAAGGGCAATCATCTGGAAAATATTTAGGAAGAACCAATTTTTCTAATATTCCTCTAAATTCATGACAAAATACAAGATTGTTTTTTTAAGAAAAGAAGGGTAGTAGACAATTTTGTCTTGTGTGATAAAATGTAAGTTTGGCTCTTTGTTCTAATAATTTTTTGTCTTTTAATCTTGAAACCAACCAGTAATTCAGAAGCTTCTTTTAAAACATTGAAATCTCTTTTGAAATCATTTAAATCAACTTGGTTGAAAAATTTAGGCATCGATGACGTCCTCATAATCACTGTTATCTTCACAGCTATCTAAAAGATGATCAAAAGGACAATGTTCATCCTCACTAGGCTCTGGTAGCTGATGAAACGTTGGGATCGTTAGTTCCTCTGAGTGAGGAAGTGGGGGTCTTGAAGACACTAAATCAGGATAAGTTTTCTTATTACAATTGTTTTGATTAATTCAAATAGTATTTCAGTGCTAGGTAGAAATAATAGTCATAGAAATGGTTTTGGAGTTCTCTCCAAACCATTGGTAAGCCGAATTTGAGACTTATTCTTTTCCGTCAGCTCACTGTCATAAATGTTCTGTACAAGTTTTACAGACCTGCTGCGGTGCGCAGATTTTATCCTAATCACAAAGTCTAACCCCAAAGTATCCAAGATAAGCTCTCTTTACAAAGTCAGTAACATATTTTCTGTGCTCTTTCAACTTTTATTCTTCGCATATGTCGCAAAACTTATCTGGATGATTTATACAACTTTTTCTACTTGAACTCATTTAAATTCCATTCTACAACGCAAACACAACAATCTAGAACACTACGAGTTTTACGTTAAATTGATACGAATTCTACCTTAAACACAAATATCATGGAAGTTGAAAAACTTTAGAAAGTCAAAGAAAGCCAGTTTTGTTTCCATGGAGTGAACTCTGAAACTAACCTTATCTCTTGGAGGCTTTTACATTTTTCTTTATGGATGAGTGGTGCGAAATCATAAGCATGCGCAGATTCTCAGTTTTGCTTGCACATTTGTTTTTTTTCAAGATCTTGTGGCATTTCAACGTCCTTCTAATCGCCTTGAGGGTCGTTACAGGGCTATGTATCATAAGGTAAGTTTAAATGTTCAAGGTCATTTTAGTTCTAAAAAATCTTTAGTTCGCTTTGCATATCTAAAAAAGTAGAGCTGATGGAGAAAAACTGATTGCATATTTGGAATCAGCGTCCCAAAAATATTCAAAATCAGTTGTAAAATCTCAGGCACCAAAAAAAAAAAATTTTTTTTGTAGGCCTGTGTTATAGAAGTTTTTAAAAAATAATTTAATGTAAGATAGTCATTCTCTCGCTTGTTCGCTACTCTTTCTATGTAATTTTAAACATATTTTTCTGAAATTTAATTAAAAAAAATAATTATTATAAAAGTGTTTTAGGAAAGTTAAATAATTATATTAATCGTAAATACTCGTTGCTTATATTTCACTTGATTAAAAAGTTATTTTGATTAACATTTAACATTTTCCCGCAATTTAAAATCATTCCCTCACGCTTTGGAAAAAATATGAATTTCAGCCACATAAAAACAGAATTATTACCAATATTTTGTTTGTTGCATTGACACTTTTCTGTTTCGGCGTTTTTAATTTGAGTTGGACATTTTATGATGTAGAATAAAATAAAAAAACGGACATTTGTGCAGGATTTTTTTATTATTATTATCATTCCCTCAAGTAGGATACCCATTTCAAGATAAGTCATATAAGTCATTCAGATTCAGTTAATCCTTCACATAAATCGATTTTCTTACGTTTAAATGTAAATCGCTCAATAGGTGTCTAAAGTCTTTTTAAAGATTTCTGTACGGATTCCTTTCAAACTTCAGATTCCATTATTCCTTGGCATGAATTGATACAGATCGGTGTCCTTAAAAATGGACACCTTGTTTTTATTTTACTTGCAACCAAGAAAATTAATTAATATTTCCCTCATAATATTTTCAGGGGCAAGGTATTTGTAATCGTTAAATGTTTAAATAAATTATTAGAGGCAGTTTTTATAAGAAAATTGATTTATAGACTAGTAAACGTATATTTTCGTGTATGTAATAGATGGGAAATTTTCACTGAAAAATTCTGGTGAGAAAGTGGTAAAATTATGAGATGCCGCAGCAGCATCACTGTCCTTCAAAATGTTAAAAGACACTTGAAAATACACACGTTTATACAGTAGAAACCCGCTAATTCGGACCCCGTTAATCCGGATCGGTTTGGTCATTTTCTTTTCAAGTTTGAGAAGCGATTGGCTAATTTCCAAAACATTAACTTGTTTCACCGTCGTATTCTGAATAAAAAATACTTGTTCTGATATCTTTTTGTAAGAATATCTTCAGATTTCTTATTTAAACTACTCCCAATCTACTACTTATGCTCAAACGGATGCGTGAGCGTACGGCTCGTAAAAGGTATAGAAAACTGACACAGCAGAATATTACAAACTTTTTTTATTACAAAATAAGCATTTTTACTGTTTGTAAATAATCAATAAGTTTAAAATAAATGAGATTTTCTGTACGTAGTTTTTATTTTATTTCATTTTTTTCTAATTCTCCGGATAATCCGGATTAGGTCTAGTCCCAATTAATCCGAATTATTGGGGTTTTAGAGTATTTTCCAGTAAATTCGTTTATAAATTCTAGTGCAAGTCAATTATTTTAAACAGATATACTCTTGGAAGGAATGGGTTAACCCTTCGAGGGGAAAATTCTTAAAATGCTGTAATGATTGAATGGCACCAGAATTTAAAAACAAATTTGTTTCAAAACAGCTTTCCTTCACGTACTTGATGAAGTTAAAATTTTTATTTCTAAATTCGGGTGTCAATGTGGCATTTCGCAATTAAAACTAAGTGGGATGTATTTTATCCCAACGCCCCTCATGGGTTTAAAGAACCTAATTGGAGTTATCCATCTTGCTCTCACAGATGAGAGCAAGGTAGCTCGAAAGACAGTAAATTGTTGCAAGGTAAGTACTTTATAGAAGCAAATGCTTATTATGATTCATATTTATAACATAATTTTTCTGGTGTGCATTAAAAGATTTATTTTTCATAATTTTAGTTGTATAAATTAATTTATGTAACAATTGTAAACTATACATAATGCACTTACGAAATAAATAAAAATACGTAAATAAATAAATGTACGTGCATTAACAGTAGATCAAACAATGACATTTTTAGTTCCCAGATATTTTCTAGTCTGTGTTATTCCCCGAATAGCTGTGCGAAAATCAGTGATTTTTCCATTCAGATGTCCATCCTGTAAAAACTGACATGCGGAACCTCATCCATAATAATAAAGAGACACATTTGTGAGTGTGTTCTGAAGATACCGCTGCACATAGAGTTACAAAATTTGAGGAGATTTTACTTCTATATGTGACCTTTTTTATCTCGCAGCCTGATTTTCGATTTTTTGATTAGATTTCTTTAATTTAATTTTTCAGGCGATTTTTAGCGCTATTTTATGCTTAAAGGCAATTTTTCCACTATTAGTAAAACGAATGCAGCTTCATTTTTTTTAACCCAATGTAGTAAATTTAGTTCTTTTTTGAATAAAGTTTATTCGGAATTCGTACAGCAATTTTTAAAATTTTAACGAATCTTTTAATGCAATTTTTAGTATTTTTTCGAATTTTGCTGCTATTTCTGCACATTGATAAAAAGAAAATTGTTTAAAACTTTGAACCTAACTTACTAAATTTTGTCTGCTACGATTTTTTATCTCCTGAGATTTTCACTGAGATTTTTGATGTGATTTTTAATGATTTTTACGATTTTTTGTGCGTTTAGCATCGTATTTTTTTTTCAATTTTTTTGGCATTATTACAGATTTTTGTATGCTTCACGGTCTTATCTATTTTTTATTTGCATATAAAAGAGGAAAAAAACCATAAAATAAATAATGACCATTAACGGAATTATTTTGAATATTCCTGTATATTATTATACATTTATATATAAAATAAGAGATGTCTGCCTGCCTGACCGCGGATAATGCCGAAATTATAACATCCAGGTCTTTGAAATTTTTGACATCAGTGGATGCTAACATCGGAAAGTGCACTTCGTAGCCAGATTTTCAATTTTCAATTTAGATTTTTTAAAATTAAAACTTGCTGGTTAAGGGGATATTTGAAGCTTTAAACCAATCCACGCAATGATACTGCCAGGTACGAGGTTATTTGCAGGTAACCACCAATCCGCGGCAACGAAGCAACCAGCCAATGAGAGCTGTCAGTAAATATAAAATTTAAGGACTTCATTTCATGGCTGAATGCTAGCAGTAAATTGCACACGCATTTGGTAAATTTTTCTGTTTTGACGATTTTGTTTTTCTTGGTTTATTTACAATCGCTTTTCAAAATCCATACATGGAATCACACCAAAAAAATTGTGAATGAGGTAATTACTCCTTTTCTGTTTTCTTAGGGTTTGTTAAGATGTGCAGCGCACGTGGCGATTTCTCATAAGATTTTGTTTAGAGTAGGTCTCATTGAAGAAAAGAATTTTAAGATAATTTAATTATTGTATTATTTTGTGGTTCAAAACATTTAAAATCAACGACTATATTTCTTTATCTTTCCAAAACATGGTTTTCGTAACTGAATGACTTCAGATAAAATTAAAAATATTCTAAAGATTTCACCAGATAAAATTTTATTTTTTCTACTTTAGTATGAATGAAGTTTAGTTTAGAATGAAGATTTTAATAATTCGCAATATGTTTGAAAACATGTATGAACCCATGTAACGCCGAGCGGATCAGCTAGTTGAAACCTATTTCAAATCCTAATTTAAAGCCGAGAAAACATAATAGCAGAGCAGGCATATCATATGCACTCATGTACAATGTCAACTTTAAAAGTCAAAGTTTATACATAGACACATAATTACCGTGCCAAGAAGAATTAGAACAACTGAAAAAGAATAACAAAAAATTTATGATTGAATGTTTTGCATTGATGGTAGTTTTCGTAAGAAATACCACTTATTGCAGTCGTGACTATGGTGCGACTTTAGAAAAATTTCTTCATAAACTTTTCATCCGCCATTTAAAAATTTAATATACCGGGTGATTCTATTTTTTTTTTTTTTTTTTTTTACAAATAAAGAGGGGTGATAGTAAACATCAAGACAAACAATATTAAATAAGAAACCAAGGATCCCAACGTTTACCGAAAGAGATATTCGCCATTAGAGTTTAGGGTCCAAAATTTCAAATAAACATAAAAAATGGAAAAATTGGTCGAATGTTTTCCAGTTTTCACGAAAGCTATCCTTTATATCAGTATTTTCCTGAAAATAAATTACAAAGATAAATTTTTAAAAAAATGCTGATAGAGGGCGCTTTAGACTTTGGAGTAACGAACAGTTATTTTTTGCCGATATTTTTTGCATCTCATTAAATGTTTTCGGTAGCTTAGACTTAAACTTAAATTTTGGGATCGAAATCTGAATAGTTGGGAGTGGTTAAACAGTGCAAACTGAACAGAGTTCTTAGAAGGGGGGGGGGAGGGAGGAGGAGGTTCAAATTTCAAATTATTATAAAAACGGAAAAACTGGTCAATTAGTTTGCGGTTTTCGCTAAAACTACTTTTTAAATCATATTTTCTTGAAAATAAATTTTAAGGATAAATTTAAAAAATACCGTTCGGGACCATGGTTGCATATATGTACCGTGAAAAAGAGGATAAAGACTTTCTCTTTTCTTACCAGTAAAAAAAGTAACTACTTGCTTTCTCTTAATCAAAGCAATTTCGTGATTATTTAAGTAAAGTCAACTTTTTAAAAGAAAGTAGTGACAACTGAATAAATTTTTTGTGAAAGCGTCTGTCCCGAACGGATTAATCTCTTCATTTTCGAAGCTAAAATAATAACGTAAATACATACTCATTGATTATGTACAAGCAAAATGACATCATAAATGACACAAAAAATATCTTTTATGAAATGGATCCTTTAGGCGCTTAGACATTTAGGTCCAAAAATAGGGATATAAAACTACAAATCCTCTTAAAACACCAATTTAATAACCGTTTATCTAAATTAACGCAATCACAAAAAGAGTTTTAAACAAGTAAATAATCTACAAATCCTCAAACTTTTTTATTGAAAAAGATTAAATTTATTCCTTTTTTCCAAAATATATCCTCTTCTTGGCCACGCCCTCTTCTTTGCATTTTTATTCATGGTGAAAATAACGTTTATTTTAAGATGAATTCAGCTTAGATGCAGCCATTTATTTGTTTGCTTTTAACTCAAAAAACATTCAGCTAATAAGAAATGATGTGAAAATGTTAAACAATAGGACATTTTAATTTTTATAAGGAAAAGAACAGAGGTTCCCGAACGGGGACCAAGGGGCCGAAGAGTTTAGACCATGGAGTAACAAACAACTGTATTTTACCATTATTTTTTGAAGTATATCATTAAATGCTTTCAAAACCTTAAACGTAAACTTAAATTTTGAGCTCAAAATCTTAATCATTGGGAGTGGTTAAGTAGCGCAACTCCCCCCCCCCCCCCTGAACACAGCTAAGTTTCCGGTACTTAACCACTCCCAACAATTCAGATTTTTAGATCAAAATTTAAGTTTATGCATTTTAAGTTTCTAAAATAAATAATGAGATGCAAAAAATAACGGTAAAAAATAGTAATTGTTTAATAGTTGTCTCCAAAGTCTAAAGCTCCATCTATCGACATTTTTTGAAATTTATCTTTATAATTTATTTTCAAAACAATACGGACATAAGGAATAGTTTTAGTGAAAACCGAAAATTGATCGACCAATTTTTCCGTTTCTTATGATTACTTCAAATATTGTCGCAAAACGTTTGAGTCAATTGGTTTCCTATTTAATATTGTTTATCTTGATGTGTATTATAATCCCTCTTTTGTAAAAATAATTTAGAATCACCCTGTATATTTTTTATTGTAAGTATTTTATTTATTGTAACTAATTTTTACACAATAAACTAAAAATAGAGACGAATAGCACTTTCTCCATACTAAAATGATCATTCCTTCTCCTTCGGAAACTATGTGTCAATTAATAAAGAAAATTTCATAGTCAAAAATTAGTGGCGTCTTAAATCTTTAATTAACGAAGTAAGCAGTAGTTCTTGTCCTAGCGACTTTCGAGGATAACTTTTTAATATTGATACATTTTGCCGAAATATATACCCCTAGTCTTTAGAAAATCTGTAAGCCATATTATTTTTAACCCCTTCGCGACGGGAGCATTTTACGAAATTTTTAATGTTTTACCATCGGTTTTTAAAAAGAGAAATTTGTACCCTATAAAATCGAGAAAATGCTCCGATTCAGTGATGGTAACTCGTGGAAAACTTCCCTTTTTGAAGGGAAAATAGAGGGTCTGTAGGAAAAAGGGAATTTTTGTAGTTTTGTGGGAAATTTCGATTTGTTTGAAATTTTTCTTCTACAGTTTTTGTCTTAGCAATTTTTTCCTCTGAAATAATCGGCGTAACATTTCTGCTGACGAAATTACTGTGCATAATTCTTAGTTTATGAAGTGGTGCTCATACATGTTGGATGATTATTGGTGATAGCAGGGGTGGATGGGGAAATAAAATTAAATCCAATGGTAGCTCCCCACTTTGCTGAAACTGTCACAGATGAGAAAAAAATCTGAACTTCGCAGTTGTATTATATAAATGAGTACTGTTAATTTTAGGAGAGTGAAATAGATCTGTTGTATCCCAGTAAGGATTAACTACTGCCTGATACAATGCACTTTATTTCTAAAATCTGTTTTTTGATGCTGAATGTGATCTTTTCTAAAGAATGGAGGAAGAGATTCAAACATAAAAAACATTTTCTTTGTTATACCGCATCCACTTATGGGTAAGCCAGAGAATCGAACTAAAAGTGATTAGAAAAAAAAAATGAAAAAGACTTGCATCACCTATGCAGTTGTAACAAGCATTGTGAAATTACTTTTCTCCGTTTAAGAGTGAATCCTCAAAAAAAGAAATATCCCTTTCAAAGCGGAATAACAAACTGTACGACATTTTTAAAATGTTATGTTAACAGATGTAACACACCTCCCCTAAAATCACAAAAATAATTCTTAATTAAATCCATTATTAAAGATTTTCATTGATATATCTAATTTCATTTTTTTTCTTATTGTATAAACTTCTCTAATAAATAATAGTGGAACTTGATTTTTTTTATTTTCAAAATTTTCTTGCAGATGTATTAATTTTTTTTTTATCAAATATTTCAATTTATTACAGATCGTTGAAAGAATAAACAAAGTTAGTTTTTTTTTCCTTTAAATAAAATAAGAAACAATTTTGAAACGTTTTCAGTTGTTTAGTTGTTTAGTTTTACTGTACATTTCCTTGAAAAACATATTTTTTAAATGATCAAAAGCTTAAAAGAGGAGGGGGGATAAAATAGCAAATAATGTTGTTCGATAGAGGGCAGAACCGTCAGACTTAACTGTGAGGGGAAAATCAGGCAGACGTGGGGATTTTTGAGGGAAAATCTGGCTGGCGAGGTTACCATCACTGCTCCGATTCAATAAGACAAATTTTACAGTAAAATTTTGCTGCTGGGAATAAACTAGAATTCTTAAGAATTTTGCAACACGTATACATGTCGTTCGTCCCAAGGGGCTAATATTTGATAAATTAAAATCCATTAAAAAATTAGCCCCACGTGACTTTCCTTATTAGAGTCGTAATTTAAAGTTCAATATTTGTTTCAACAATGCCTTTATACAACATATATCCAAACTTATATTTCATTTATTAATTAAATTACTTTGAAAATTGTTCAGTCTGTTAAGTGACTCTGCCCTTAAATAAATAATCATTTACTTATATAGTTCTATAGTTCTTTCAACTGAAATAACACGTTGCTAACTTGCATTTATTAATTATTCATATTTCTATTACCCGGTTAAATTCCTCCTTCTGCATCAGTTTTTTTTTTTTTTTTTTTTTTTTGCGTATTAAGTGGAATTTATTTCAAACTTAAATCTGTAAAAGATTAGGCACTTACTCTAAAAGAGATCATGGTAAATATTTTAAACATACGAAACTATAACCTAATGTATTGTTTAAATATTCAAATAGACATTTCGCTGTAACTTTTGATCTTTTCAATTTCGTTTTTCAAACTGTATTAAAATATCTTTCTTCTGAGAGTTAGAATTTGTAAACGCATTCATTGATATTTTATTCAATACGCTGGAAAATGAATGTTCAGTAAGATTAAGAATGTTAATCTCATTTATTAAAATTGATATTTTACGAACATCTTTGTAAAGAATTCAAATCTACATGAAGATTTATATTTATTTTATGAAAGCTTTCGAAGTAATACATTTCAAAGTTACATGTTAGCCTATTTTACTTGATAATAAATAAATTTGTAAAGATTTCAGAAAGATCCATTCGTTCACATTTAACAGTTAAAATGTGCAATAGCTAAATCGACGGAAGAATAAATACTATTCGTTATAACAGTGTCCATTATAATATATTTAATGAAATATTAATTTTTACTGAGATCATTACAGGAATATTTTTAAGATCTATTTATTCAAAAACAATAATATTAAAAATACTATATCACAACAAAAGGAACTAATTAACCCATTAACGCCCAAATTATTTTCTTCACTAAAATTTAAATTTTGTATTTCCCACCACTTTTAAAAGCAAATTAATTTTTATCTAAATTTATCGAGGATTCTGTCTTGCGAAATAAGGTGTATATTTATCTTCCTCTTTACTGGTGGGAAAACCGCTTTCTTGCTGTTTTTGTAACCGTCCTCAAAAGAGGACGCTGGGCGTTAATGGGTTAACTTCTAGAAAGAAAACTAAAAAGAATAGGATATTTATTTGTCTTTCAAGTTGTTCTATTTGAAACTAATCGTTTCAGATATTAACAAATTAGACTCATGACATTATTTTTTTTTATTCAGAAAATGTTTTTCTTAGTATATTTTTTTATATTAAATTTTGAATTTTCTGAAAACATTATCAGCGGAGCGAGTTTTTAGAAATGCTCATACTGTAGAAATTCATAAAAAATGTTTTAAGATTAATATTGAAAAGAATATTTCGGATCATGTAAAAAATATATGCAAGGAAGAAAGAATCAAAACCTATAAAAGGTAGCGAGATGTCAGGGAAACACACAAAAAGTTTTTAAATAACAGAATTATACCGAATGGAAATTTGCTGCCTCTTACCTCTTTTATAAAATTTTAAAAATATTTTCAATAAGAAAATAGCGGTAGTTCCCTATTTTTTTGACAGCGTTTTTCATTGACCACTCGCCACTTTCACTACAGATGCGATCGCAATTTCAGAAGAAAGTGGAATTACACTGAAAAACATTTGTGGTAACGCTACTCCATAAAACTGGTGGCAGCCGCGATTTACACTTCATTGAGTAATTTTCCACTTACATAATGGTGTAATAAAAACATGCATTACTGGTGTAACATTGCAATGTTACACCGATTATATCGGTTAAAATACTCCACCAAATTGGAGGCAGCAAGGCTTCTACCAGTTTTATGGAGTAACGTTACACAAATGTCTTACAGTGTATAACTTAAGATTTATTTCGATTTTATTTGAAGGGAAACTAAATTTTTAGATTATTTAATTTTTTTTTTTTTTTTTTTTTTTTTAGAATGCATTTTTTTTAAACTATTGCCTCTACTAGTGAAATACCAAAAATAATTTAAATACGAAACTAAAATATTACTTTTTATTTATCAATGATGCCGAAAAGAAATTCAACATGCATCTTTTGACGATATATATGCATTACAAATTCCGAAAGTGTTATGCAGTTAAATTACTTTTATACTAAAAAGTTTAAATTATCAAAGTATTTTTCTATTGTTTACAATTACGGAAAAAACTGTTAAATAGAAAGAATTAATATTAATTTGCAAAAACAATATTAGATTTATTAGAATTTTGGAATTTTTTTTTTTTTTTGCTCAATTTGTTATTTTATATTTACAACGACTAACTAATCATCAAAATCTAAACTCCCACGCCATGCGATATTTACGCTACTTTCTCATTCTTTGCTCAGTCGGATTTAAAAGATTTTATATGCATGTGTGTTTATTTTTTAATAGTTTATCCTCTAGTAAGAATTAAAATATAAATACAGTAAAACCTCTATAACGGACACTCCTGAATAACGGACACCTCTACTTAATGGACATTTTTTTTTCAATTCCCACTCCGAAAACCTAAACTTTTGTATGTTTAAGATCTGAATAACGGACATTCCGAAAAGCGGACAGTAATTCTGGCGATAGAGAATGAAAATATATATATATAACGAAAAAAAGAAAGCAAGAGCCGTTAAATTCATCAGGGCAACGATCAGGACCGTAGCTAGAAGTGATCTATAGGTGAGGCTCAAGAGATTGTTGGCAAGGCTCACAATTTTTTATTCTCTTTCTCTGAAACACAAAGATAAATTAGTGCATATTTACACTGTAGGTACTATGTTTCTTATTAATCT
Source organism: Maratus speculifer (assembly GCA_964019185.1). Lineage (NCBI taxonomy): Eukaryota > Metazoa > Arthropoda > Arachnida > Araneae > Salticidae > Maratus > Maratus speculifer. The sequence goes on from OZ025295.1 coordinate 406,961,478, forward strand.
GTTGTAATAACTTCATTTTATACTAAGAAAATTATATGATGATGAAAATTTGGAGTGTATAACTGGTGCAAAATTAAACATCATGTTAACTTCATATGTGGAAATAGAATGAGGAATTGTTGAAACAGTTATTTTAGATACAATTTAATAATTCTGACACAACGTAAAAGGATCTCAAAACTAAAGTAGATTTTTCATCAGAATTTCATTTGGATTTTCGGAATATACATTCATTGAGTGACCTTGGAATCTTTTCCACGGGGGACTCAAAATATTTTAGGATGGTATTTTGTAAGTAAATTCATATTAAGGTATTTTGTAAATAAATTCATAGAGTAGAATATTAATACACGTTTACTAGAGTAAAATTAGAAGGAAAAAATAATTTTCTTAATATATATATGCATTTTTTTTATTTAAACTAACTTACCACACGCTTACAATTTTTTTAAAGTAAAACCTTATACAATGTAAGAAATGAATTTAAATATACAGTAGACTTCCTCAAATCCGCACAGCTTCGAACCAGAGGTTTTGCGGATTTTAGAATTTTGCGGATTTCTGGTCATTGCTTTGTTTATATTTTTTTAAAAAGTAATTTGAATGTAATTAATAATAAAATTTAATGTATAATGAATGCTTACAATATACTAAAATTTTAAAATAAATAATAAACTAAAATAATAAAAATTTCGATAGTTTTTTAAATGATTGAAATATTGAAAGCAAAGATCAAGTTAATAATCAATAATGTATGGTTAAATATTCATTATAAAGATGAAATGTGTTTTTCCTAAATTATTCAATGAAACATGCCTCATAAAAAGGTATATTACTAATTCACATCACGACAATGAAATAATGAAGCTTTATTTCAGGTTTAGCCCAGACTTAATAACTAAACAAGCTTGATTAATACATAAATATACTTGGTAAGATTGTGATTACCAATGGCATCAGCAATATCTTGATTTTTTCAGAAATAAATTATTCTTTCTTAATCAAAAAAACATGAATTCAATAACCTTAACAAATATTACAAATTAAAAAATATATTGAATTGATATAAAACTAAAAAAGGTCAAATTTTGCACCTACATCTGAACTGAATGTTTCATTGTTTACATCCGTAAATTATGTGCGGATTTTAGAGAGTAATTGATTTTAGGAGTGCGGATTTGAGGGAGTCTACTGTATTTCAAAAACATTTTTTATTATCAACAAAATTGTACATGTTTAACCACTTCAAAATATTATGAAACTCAACATAACAAAATTTATTTTTATATTCATTTTAATCATTTTCGTGCCGAGAGAGTGAATAAAATGTTATGCATGAGGAAATTGTTATTGCAGTAATTATTATTGACGAAGGAACCATTTTTATCTTAATGCTCCAATAATAAAAAGTATTATTTTAACTGAATGCGAACGCTTTCAAAACATTCCTGAAACATGCAGATTCCGTTTCCACACTATACTGATTTCTTGATGCAATTTGACCGTAATAAACTATTCAGGTTTTAAAAATATGTATGGAAAAGTATGGAAATATAGAAAATTTATATTAAATGAACATTACTTTTGAAAAGTTTTATTAAACTATCACCGGATATATTTAAAGATATATTATTTTAAATTTTAAAACAACTACTTTGCTCTACGCTGGCAGGCAAGTTCTTTTAAAAATATTTAAGACATAGTCGAAGTACTAGTGGCTTCTTATAAGTCAAATGATAGTAGTCCACAAATTTGTCCAATTTTTAATCGGTTAACCCTTTCGAGACGGCATCACTTACACAAATTTTATTTTGTTAGCACCACTTTTTTTAATCTGTTCTTTTCACTTCTCACATTCCAAAAAATGCTCTGATGAGAAAAGAAAAAAATTACATTTCTTTATTACTGGTGCCAAAAACAAATTTCACATGCACCTTTCGACGATGCATATATGCATCACCCGTCCCGAAAAAGTTAAACGCAGGAACCGAATCATACATCACTCATTATGAGATAAGAGTAATAGATTTTTATGTGCTACAATATCCAAGTATTAATAATTACCTTACATAGTCACAAAATTCTTTATTTCATTCTCCCTTATTTATTATAAAACGTTTTTGATTAGGTAACCCATGGATTACAATTTCGAAATAGTGATATTACATAATAATGATTGAATTAACAATTAAAAAGGAAAGATTTCCGTAATATTATGGAAGGTATAACGCTATATAAATTTCAAAGGTATGACATTTCCATAATATTGGATATCTTTTGACACTTTCAACAAAAGGTTTACCTTTTATCTTGTTTCAAGAAGAAAAAAGGTGACAAAACAAGACTTTTGGCTCTACATAACAAATTGGCGAATCTTGATGGAATTTGATAAATTTTGAGGTCTAGAGTAGGACACTTCGTCCTTATAATTTCGTCCCGATCTGATGATCGGTTTCAAAGTTATTAAGAGGCAAACCTTGGACTTTAAGTTTACAGATGCACCTGAGCTCTACTATGCAGCACTATAGTGCTATATGATAAACTATTCAATAATAACCCTCGTTTCAGTTTTATCATTTTTACAACACTCATGAAATTAATTTTATTCAAAGCGATTACGAATGAATTACTCCTTAACAGAACAATATCGAGGTTCGCACACACCTTGGAATTTCCAAGGTTTCTAACATCACTATTAAAAATAAGAAAATTTACATTTAATCTTTAAACCACAGCATCTGTAGTCAAACTTTTAATCGGTTTAAACGCAGGAAACGGAGCACATATCACTCACTGTGGGATGAGAGTACTGGATGAGCTACTACATTCTAATAGTAATAATTACCTAACACAGTCACAAAAACTCTTTATTCTATTCTCCCTTATTTACAGTGCGCGAAAAAAGTATAAGGACAACATTTAATTGCATGAAAATATGCTTTATTTTCATTTCACCTAAATGAAATTTTTATACATCTTACTTCTGCTACATAATTTTGTGATAACATTTATACCCGATAAAAAACATAATACAGCTTCAAAATACTGATTTTACAAAATTTTACATTAAAGGAAATACGGAAAAAATTATAAGGACATGTTCCAAAATACTTTGAAAATATTTCAATAATCAAGAAAATTACCTTTTTTTTCAATCACTTGAATAAGCCGAGAGGTCAGAGATCCTGACAGATCTTTTAAAATGTCCACAGATATTTTTTCCCAAGCGTCTTTGATAGCGACGACAAGATCTTGTTTACATTGATACTGTGTGCCATTTTTATAAACTTCTCGGGCTAGAAGTCCCCATAAGTTTTCGATTGGATTAAGATCGGGACTTCTCGCCGGCCAATCAAGTAACTTTACAGAATTAGCTTCAAACCAAAGTTTTGTGCTCTTAGAAACGTGTATCGAAGCATTATCTTGCTGAAAAATATAGTCCCCTGAAGTAATTAGTGGCGCTTCAGGTAACAAATTTTCTCCTAACATATCAACATACCTGTCCGAATTCATTTTATGATTGATAAATACAATTGGAGTGGTTCCATTTGCCGCAAAACCGCCCCATACCATAACTGAGCCACCACCAAATTGACGCCTGGAAAACACTTCCTTGGTCTTTCGCAAATCATACCAAAAATAACGAAAACCATCAGGTCCATCAAGATTGAACTTTTTTTCGTCCGAAAAAACTACATCAGCCCACTTTTGACCAAGAGAAATGTATTTTTTGGCAAAGTCAACTCTTCTTTTCTTATGATGATTTGTAAGAGGGGGACGTGACACTAATTTCCCATAAGAAACTTGAGGATGTTTACTCAAAACATTTTGAACAGTCCTCGTTGAGCATGGTAAACTCAAATATTGTCTAACTTCATTTGCGGTTTCTTTTTTCTCGCAAGCTCTTCTTACAATCATTCTTTTTTGTCGACGAGAGAGAATGTCGGGTCTCCCAGTTCGCTTTTTCATACCATACATCCCAGGATTTTTTAGAAAATTATAAACTACCGTTTTAGATCTCTTGATTCTTTTTGAAATTTCCCATCCACTTAATCCACATTCTCGAAAAGCAACAATTTTTCCTTTTTCAGAGTCAGAAAGTTGAGTTCCTTTGGGCATCGTTACAAATTTACACTGAAAGTCGCCGAGTAGGAAATTTTTTTCGCAAAGGAATCTTTTAACTCGGAAATGTCATTTGTTGCTTTCAAATATGCAAATTTTTAAATAATTACTGGAGAAAAAGCAATGTCCTTATACTTTTTTCCGTTTTCATTTTAGTTCAAAAATCAAAATTTAAATTTTAAAAGATTTAAAATGGAAAATTTTAATTACTTTACGCATGAAATATTTTAGTTTTACATCTATTTTTGCTGCAAAAATTTGCATACGATTCTGATAACAAGGCTTCTAGATTTGGCGATTTTTCGCGTGTCCTTATAATTTTTTCGCGCACTGTATTATAAAACGTCTTTGATTAGGTAAGACAGAGTTTACTTTTTCAAAATAGTGATATTCAGGGCCTGATTACTAACGGAGCACTCTCCCACCAGGAAAAAGAAATAAAGAATTTTTCCTTATTCATGACAGATATCTTGTATGAAAAGAGCGTTTAAAGAAGACGAAAATTTCTATAAATTTTTTCTGGTGAGAGAGTGCCCCGTTAGTAATCAGGCTCTGGTGATATTACATAACAATGACCATCCTATATTTCGATTGTTATAAAATCGCACATTGTAAAAACGTTATGTAACTTTACTCCACAAAATTAGTGGAGAACTTGCCATCAATTTCATCGAGTAATTTAATAGATACGACTGGTTTACTCTAGATACGTTCAATATTGTACCGAATTAAATCACAACTTTTGTATAAATTAAATTATTCCAGAAAATTGGAGGCAAAAAGTTGGCTCCGATTTTATTGAGAAACGTCACATAAATTACTTACATTGCGCGAAATTAAAACTACCTCACACTTATGAAGTTTCAGAACTTTATTGCTTCGTCGGCAATTTATCTTTCATTAAAGTGGTTAAAAATTCAGATAAACTAAAATTATTTATGTATACCCAAAACTCATCGCTGTGCATGCCTCGTTCTTGAAATAGGCTAAGTGGTACTTGTGTGATCATTTAAATTACCGTAAACTATTCCAGTAACAAACAATTTATATCTTATTCACAGTGCGGCAAAAATGTTAATAGAAAACAGGGATTTTTTTTCAATTCAAAAAGAGGCGTGACAATTAGAAAATAATTTATAATTATTAGATTTTACGAGAAAAAATAAAAATTTTGAATGTCCCAAAAGTTTATAGTCTACTTTTTTATTACCCCTTTAATGTTGAAAATTTTAAGCCGCTTTTTCTAAACATTTTACAAGCTCGATCAAGCATACTCAAAACAAGAGTATGAAGAAAATCTGAACCTTTGATCAGGATTCGCGAAGCGCGTGCTTCGTATGTGGTCATTTGCATCTTCTTCTCTTATTCCGACTCTCTTGGGAAAGCGTGGTTGAAAAAAAAAATTAAACTGGACAAATTAAAAAAATTAAACAATTTAAAGGCACCGGTAAGATGCATGGGCGGGTTGTAAGCTCTGAAGCTACTGAAATATTCTTGGGGATTCGAGCTGATTATTAGGCCCGGTTCTGGAGTGGTGAGATCGCCGAAGAATTCGTGGTCTTAGGTTATATTTAAATTCTGGTTAAGTTACAGTTAGGTTAAGGTTAAGTTGCAGTTAGATTACGACTAGGTTACGATAAAGTGACGGCTAAGTTACATTTAAGTTACAATTATGTTGCGGTAAAGTTTTAATTAGATTACAGACAGGTTATGGTTACGCCACAATTAGTTTACGATTAGGATTTTATCCACAGGATGAATATTACGCAAGTTTTAATTAAAAATATATACTTAATTTTGTACAATGGCTCTAAAATTATGGAAAACAATGTAGTAACATTTAGCTAATCAATGAGCATCGATTTCCTTCGCGGATTTAAGAGAGATATAATTAGTTTGAAAATCAAAATATTTCACTTAGGATTTCGATGTGGAAGAGTTAGTTTAGTGACTTAACAGGGATTTTTACGGATAAATATCAATATTTTAGCACGAAAAACAAGCAATATCATTCGACGCATATTCCCTTTCCCCCGTTTCCAATTGCAGTCATTTTGAGTACTTTACTACAAAATAATAATCGTATTTTAGGCAACGTATTTCCATTTATTTCGAATTAGAGATAAAATCCTACAAATTTCAGTTTCGTTAAGTATTATTATCAAAGACTTGGGCAACTCCAAGAGGGTGGGGGGTGTCAACTATTATTGTCATAAAACTTATTGACTGAGATCGATTTAAGGGTCAGAAGACGAAAAGACTATTAAAAATAATATTCTTCTACGTGAAAAGAACTGTTATTTAATAAACCTTTTCTCCATATTACAAAAAAAATTCTTTGAGTTAGTGTTGCCATATCTCGCAGATTTTTTATTTTAAAATTCAAAATTCATATCAACGAATTTTGAATAGTTATTTTACTTTATTATTATTTACTTTATTACGATTGAATACAATAAAAATAACTGCTTGACTTCTTCAGAAGAAGAGTAATTTTTCTCGTAAAATACTTGATTCATACCAGACATTAAAACGAATTTTTCGATTTCTTTCTAAATAAATGCTTCCATTCTCTCCCGTCCATTCAAATATTCTGGATGCTAGTAGACATTTTCGAATTAAAATTAAGCTTTCACATTTGTGACAAGCACTCTTAAAACGATTTTGTATCGTTTATTTCTTTACTTTGGGTTTCTAGATTTGTTTTGACCGAAAAGTAAAAATAACAATTTAGGGCTTTAATATCATAGAATTCAAAGAAAAATAGCTTCACATGTGATAGTTTCATAAATTCAAAAGGTAGATTACTTATTCCAAATTTAAATTTTAATTCAATTTATTTTGAATAAAAGCAGCTAAAGTTACGTTCCTTAAATATAAATTTAAAATACAACGCTTGAGCAAAATTAAAGGCATAAACTGAGCACTGCTATATAAGTAAAAATAATCGCAGTTTATTAAAAATTATCCTAATCCAAGCGTATGTAGTTTCAAAAGCGATGGTATTCGAAACTTTCGACGCTAATCCAAACATGAATTTATTTCAATGCAAGGTTCATAAATAATTTTTAAAATTAGTTGAAAACTTAAGACCTTTAATCTTCTGTAACTAACACTAGTTAATCTTAATTTTGAACATTGAATAACTTACTATTGAAATATTCTTAGTTTTAGGTATTTCGAAGTTTTCAATGTTATTATCACTATTACAGGGATGAGATTTCTGCTCTTTTTGCACACCAGTAAAATCTTAGAGAAAATGCTATATTATTAAATCGGAACATTTTCGGGATTTCAAATAACAACAAGATTTTACTGCTGTCCAAAAATGCGGAAATCTCATCGCTACTATTATAATCCATGTAATGATGAATGTGTGAGATTGACAGTTATATAATCCTAAAAAATAAAGATATATATGAATTGTTTATAAGTTTATTTTAGCAGTTTTATCATAAGTACCAAGGTACCAAAGGCAAATATATATATATATATATATATATATATATATGTATATATATATAATTTAAACTATTTTTCATACACACAGAAAAGTCATACAATACACTGTTTTATTAAAAAATGAAAAAATCTTTTAAAATTTTGATGCTAATATAATATAAAAATTACCGTTCATGGTAATCCTATAGCAAGGGTTGCTAGTTTGGCATTTTTTTTTTCAAAGATTTCGCATTAATATAAGATATTCTAAAAGAAGAATGTTTAGTTGGAGCAATCCTGCGAAATCTATCATTAAATAAACATAATAATATTTTGGGAAATTTGTGGTATGAATGCATTCTTTTCTTGGGGCGAGGGAGGTAGAGGGAAGGGTAAGAAAGTTAAAGTATGAACCTAGTCCTATAGGTGTGAAATAGTGTTTTTTATATGTTTATAGCTTACAAAAGAAGAGATGATTTGGACATAGTGTTAAGTATAAATTGAAATAATATTACAGATATAAAAGATTTATTTTATAACTTTAGTTATTTTTGCTGTAATTATGTCCTTTTTTAAGTTCATTTTACTAAGAGGATTAGTTGGCTATTTAAACTGATATTAAACATTATACCGGTATCTGTAAAACAATGCATAAGAAATGTACTTTTTAAATTAAGAAAAACTCTTAAAAGCAGCATTAAAACAAAACAAAAATAAATAAAAATTATTAATGCTTAGAAATTTAAAAAATAAGTTGAATGCAAAGCCGTTTTCTCAATAAGGGCTGTTTTTGTAGATCAGTTTTCAGTTCAACTAGTAAGTTTGCAGCTTTGATGCATTGAATCTAAAATAATCTTAATTTTTTATTCGAGTTTTAGAAAAAAAATAGAATGCTTTATTTTATTTGCATAAATAAGAAATGTTACGATTTTTCGCCACCTATGTTTCCGTAGACAAATCTTGGACTTTTCTTGGAGATACCTGCAAATAAATTAGGTGGAATTGTTAGCCCTTATCTGCCCTATCTTACCGCCCACCCATATTCGTATGCGGTGAGCAGATTAAAAATCTGTTCGAAACCAACAACTTACACGGATTTTATTAGGTTTGCACTACTTTTTATAGTTTTTTTTTACTTATGCTTTGACATTATTACCAAGAAAAATACTGCTTTCAGAAAATGCATTTTTAATTCAGATAGATTCATTTTTAATGCATTCCACATAATAAAATGTTTAAATTTCTTCGCCATGATAAATAAAAAAAATCAAAACATAAATAATTTTTTCCTAATTTGTTGAAAGAAATCAGAAATTTAACAGCATCTATCTGCATTATCATCGTCATTGGTGTTACAATCAATGAAGGATTGCCGAACAGTGTTGCCAGTGGGCTACTTTTTTTTAAAATTAACTTTTCTTGATTGGCAACATTTTTTGAAACGATAAATTTCCATTTGTTTTCGCCTTTATTAATTCGTCATTAAATAACCCGCATTTTACCATTACAAAAAGTTGTGCCAATCATGATTTTGAATTTAAAAAAAGTAGCATATCTGGCAAAACTGTTGCCGAAGAAGCGATTACAGCTAAAAGAGATAACCTTTACAGAGCGAAAAGGACTTGATGAATAATAAAGTGTGTAATTTCTAATTATGGATATTTTTGTGTAGTGGCTCATTAGGACTTTTCCATAAGGTAATAGCGGAAATCTTAAACTTTTCCTTTGAGAGTCCGATATTGCGAATAACCGCGATTTAACGAATGATGTTTACGGTCCCGATGAATTATCCGGACTAGATCTTATTAGATACTTAGTCTTTATTGGCGCGACGCGACACCTTGAAGCGCAATCACCACAATAGTAAAACTATTTGTAAAAAATTACTTTTACAAAATTCATACCAGAAAAACTAATTTGCAAATTTTATGTAATAATAAAAAAAATACCTAATTCGTTAAAGCTTGAATGTTTTAAGTATTTATTCCCGCAGCAAAGCAATCTATTCGAAATCCTAGACCAATGTGCTAGTATTATAACACATTCTTACCTACTTTAGTCGTGAGTGAATGCGTATATTAGGAACCGCATTATGTAAGGAAAATTTCATTGATCCTCTTGTAACGATCACTCCGAACAACGGTTACCACCGAATACCGATCATCTCTTAATGGTACCGAATCTCTTCCACAGAGATAACATTACACTAAACATCTGGATAACGACCACTCATGGCTTTCGAACTGTCGAGAGAAAAATCTCCCAATTTCTGGATCAATGTTGCAGGAAAGTGCCCTAGAAGTTGCAGATTAACTAGGAGTATCCGATTTAAATCCTCTAATGGTTGGTTTGAAAGTTTAGGGGCAGCAATAACATATTGAGTACTACTTGATTACCCCGTCGACCAAAAAACGATTGCCAAACTATAAGATTAAACGCCAATAATGGATGATCGTAGATGTCACATTCAATGATATTAAATCTAATACACGTGTTTAAAACATCATTAAGTGATTTTTATTTCGACCTTTTTATTTGTATTTTTATTAATACTCTACTAATTATTTATTTTTCGCTGTTTAAATTAAAAATTATGTCAATAGGTATAATTTTACAATTTGTTAACGATTTGTGAAATTTGGCGAAATTGGTTGACGCGACGGGATAACCAAGTAGTACCACATATTGTTTTGGAAATGAAATGGAGAAGCTGCAGATATCCCGATAGAAGAATTCGTAGATGAGAAGACTGCCCGATTTAATAGCTGAGTATGATGCCAAGGATGTCAAAAACTATGATGAAAACGGCCCGTTCTTTCATGCTATTCCAGATAAAACTTTGTCTGAAAGCTGATGCAGGTAGAGGAGGGAAAAATTGCAAAAGAAAGACTAACAATACTTGTATGCTGTAATGTAGTGGGAGAATTTTAAAAAAACATTGTAATTGGGAAATCTTTTAAACAGTTAAAAGTTTTTTTACTGAAATTTTGTAGTAAAAAAAAGGAAAATTAATTACAGATTTCTGCAAATCAGGAGTCCGAGAGTACAGAAATAGTCGTAGATGATGCTGAGTTAAATGATATTACAAATAGTGCCGGGATGACCATGAATGCCATACAGTACATACGTAAATATAGATAATGATTTGGCATTGTTTTCTACTTTTAATACGATAGAACTGATCGAAATCAAGGTCAATAAGCATAAAAGTGATGACGAAAACGAAACGGAGAATAATACGGAACTGTCACGGCATTGTGGCGTTAAATCATATTCGGATGTTCTCTTTAGCTTCAAAGAAATCCAAAATTTTGCACCCATTAAAAATCATTGCGAATTGTACAACAAATCTATAGGGATAATTATGTTTTCAGAGACAGAGCTATATTAAAAAAATCAATTGCGAATAAGTGGTCGCTTTAAAATAAAATAACAATATCTATAATAGTGTGTATTTTTAAATTGTAAAAGTAAATTAATTTCGGCTGTTATTTTTTTAATGTGACGTTATTTTCAGATTAAAAAAAAATTAACCTCTGAATAACGGAAACCTCTGAAATACCACCAATTTATCGTGCTACCAGTGGTTTTACTGTTCATCCATACTTTCTATTCATAGCTCCACTGTTGGCTCTGTTCAGGAATTCTTTTACTATCATGCATGCAGCATTGAGAACCGCATGATTACGTGATGAAAACTTGATGATATAGTGTTCATTGTAAGATTTAACTATATTTATATTTATTAATATTGTAAAATAACTTTTCCGGGGGCAGCTTAATAAAAATACTTATATATTGCTTAATGCTAAAATATCAAATTTTTGTGTAAATCTGTAGTGCAGAAATTTATAGGAGTGACATGAATAAACTTTTCTCAATAATTATGCACTATAAAAAATATCCAGAAACATTCCTGGGAAAAAATGGGCAGCTTGGTTGCCTATTATTTCCAAGAAACATTTCTTGAAAATAACTGGAACTTTACTGTGTAATTTTGAAGCATTCCCCAGAAAAGGCAGTAAGGTTCCTGTGAAATACCAGGAAAGTTTCTGTCGACAACAAAAACATTACTGATATTTCACAGGAACCTTACTGTCTTCTCTGGGGAACGTTTCAGAAGTATTCAGTAAGATTTCTGTTATTTTCCAGAAACGTTATGTATAAATAATGGGCAACTCAGCTGCCCATTACTTCCCAGGAACATTTCTGGATTTATTTTCCCAATCAGGAACGTTTCATATATTAGATTTCATTAAATTTTATTTTATTATTCTTTATTTGTGTATTTTATTTATTTATTTATTATTTTACATTCATTAGATTCTATGCCAAAATATATTAATCCATTTTCAAATATTTAAAAATATTACTCTTTTGTTTGTTTACTTTTGGAAAATAGTTTTAATCATTTAGTCAGTTTAAATTATCCGACATATGCATACAAATAATAGCTCAGATTATTATTTTATGTTATTTTTCATAGATTAAATGTAATTAAAAACAGAATTTCTCATACTTTCAACATTGTAAACAAGATAAATATTATTTTCAAATCGGCATTCTCCCCCCCCCCTCCCTATTTATGAAAACTTTCTATGCTTCATAAGGTAAAATTCATAAGGTTCTAATTCAAGGAAATTGTGCACAGCAAACACACATCCAAAACAAACATTCGAAGCATATTTAAAATTTCTGATAACACTATTTTTTTTCTGTATGGTGAAATTAAAGTGATCATTTCCTTTATGTATGATTTTATATCAGTCGAAGTTATCTGCTGTAAGATATTAAAATCACAGGAGAAATCATTTAAATAATGCAACAGTTAATAATATATTTGTTAAACAAGAATAAATATTTTAAAAAATTTTACGCATCTTTTAAAATATATTCTTAAATTTATCTGTTTATATTTAAATATTTCCATCTGATAATTACAAAAATCTTCAAACATTGCATGCTTTTTTACTTCCATGTACTATATAAGCTCACTTAATATTTAAATTTGTCAAAATTTTATATATGAATGAATCCACGTTTCAAAATGAAAAAAGAAATGTCATTTAGAATGTTATTAGCTAGGATCTTAGTTCTGTATCCTATGCAACTGTAAATTTCCTGTTTGTATATTTCCAGAATTTTCTTAAAGTTTTGTTTTGGTTATAAATAATTAGCAATAAATCACATAAGAAATAGTATAATCTCAATTTTTTAACGAATTTTATACACATACATTTTGAAAAAAAAATAGCCTTTATGCAACTTATTTTGACAAAAAATTAATATATATCAATGTATAAAACAATAGTAAATACAATATTATGTATCAATATGCTTCCAGAATTTTCTTAAAGCTTTGTTTTAGTTATAAATGATTATCAATAAAATGCATTAGAAATAGGGCAATCTCAATTTTACTCAATTTAACCCATTAGTCCTAGCGTCCCTTTTTCGGGACGCTTCAAAAGGTGCATGTAGCACTGTTTTTGACACCGGTAAAAAAGAACAACAACCTTTATTTTATTTAATTGAATCATTTTCGTAATTAATGAACTAAACTTAATTCTTTTAAAAATAGTGGTGCCAACCGAATAAAATTTGCGAAAAAGGTCGTGGGCACGAATGGGTTAACGAATTTTATACATATCCATTTTTGAAAATGAACAGCCGTTGTTCAACTTACTTTAACAAAAAAATAATTTTAAAAAATCTTAATTCAGTGTGTTTTAACAAAAATTTAATATTTACGACTGTTGCAATAATAAGAAAAAATATTAATGGGACCATTATTTATTTATTTATTGTATAAAAAAATAAAAATATATATTATTACAGTTTTTTACATATATAAGAAAATAAACTGCGTAAAAATACAACTGCGTCTATACAATTGCATTTTATATGGATGTACTTGTGAAAAAAAACTAGCGTAAATATGGATAAACATTAATTTAACATTTCAAACATAAATATATACTTTATAAATTGAAACTCATTAAAACATAGATAAAATTAATATTTGTTAAAACCAAATTTGTTCTTAAAATACATGTAAAAAACATTAGCGGAAAAAAATGGAATATTATATTTTATAAATAAAACTTACCCTTTTGCGTAGCATACATTTGCTTATTATTATTTCTTTAGTTGAGGTATGAATACGGCTTGATGAAGTATCACGAAATATTTTTTTATGTCCAACAAGGATTTCTGAAAAACTGATTAATGTATGTTTCATTTAAATTAACCAGCTCTCCGAAGAAATCCCAATTAGACTAAAGTCTTAGAATACCAAGAGGTTCACATACTCTATGCGTTTCTTTCGCGCGCCATTGTTTTGTATTCCGCCAAATATAATCTATCAGAAGGGGTATTGCATTTTCCCCTGAAAGGTCTCAACAGCAGAGATTGAAATGTTTGTCCTCTGTTCATTTATTCGCACCTGCCACTTCACAATGATTTTCTAGCATTCATATAAGGAAATCATTTTCGACTCGCTCACTCATGACACAAAATAACAACTATTAATGGCGTCGGCGTCAGCTTTATGCCGTTGCCAATTGTAATTATCAAATGTTTCAGATAAGGAAACCTGAATTTCCCAGAAAACTGCTACGTTGTTCTGGAAATCTTTAAAAAGAAGAAACCTTTCTTGAATTTACACAGAACGTTACTATTTTTTCTTACAGTGTGATTTAAAAAACACCGATACTGCACACACATAATAATCACAAATGAATAGCTGTCATACACATTTAATAGCTAATCTTTTTTAATACAGGGCGCTAGGTAGTTTATAAAATTCTTATTGTCGCAGAATTTTGATCAAATAAATAAAAAATTATTCAGAAATTAGATTGTAACAGTAAAATTTTATTTTCCCGTTAGTTTTTATAGAAAACAATTTCCGGAAATTTCCTTGTGAATGATTAAATCACGATTTAATAAAATTTTAAAATATTATTATGTGCGATGGCATTTGCTCTCGAAACCGTAATTACAATTAAAAAAATTATATATAATGTTGTTTACAAATGCAGTTCTAATTTCATATTGAAATGAAATCACAAGTAAAATCCAAGGAATATGTCTTCTTCGCTTCAAGTTTGACATTTTTATATTTAATATTAAAAAAGTTGCTTATCAATCGTTTTCATCTTAATCAGATATTTTATCACGATTTACTACTTTTCATGCCAAAGGATCCCCTTGACTTCAAAATAGACATATTTTTCCGAAACATACCGCTCAACCGCAAGAAAAGTGACTCATCTCGACAAAAGTAAACTTCGCAAGATAGGCAAAAGAAAATCTGCAATCTTTTACTGTGACATGAAACTATAAGTCTCACTATAATATGCAGGCATGAAAACTTCTATGAAAGCTTAAAACCCCTTTCTTTCTTTTTAACCGATGACGAAGCACCTACCTGCGGAGTTACCTCAACTTAACGGATTAGTTACCTGGTATGGGGGCGGGTGACTCGTAAACCTGATATCTTTGCTCAGCACGTCATCATATCCGCAGTACTTGCTTTTCCTTTGGTATACTTTGTTTTGCCGATTGCTCAACGTTACATCATGTTGTTTGTACTTCATATGACTACTCAGGTAGGTCTCGTTATTTGGTACCTTGATCAGATGACGAGACTTTCACCTGGTAAGGCACCTCCAGAAGTATAATTTGCAGGTAACTTGGAGGACTTTGCTTCCACTACGGATTTTACATGCACCAGGCTAAGCATAAAACCCTTTAGAATTAAGAGGCAGGATGAAGTTTGCAGGATTCGATAATTTTACCTCTCCACAAAATCCATGAAATTTTTTTCCTGCATTTCATCTATGAAACGGGTGATTCTCAAAATAGGGGACGATTTCAAAAATGAAATCTTAAAAAAATTACTGTTAGCAAAATTTCTGAAAAAAATAGGTGTTGTTAATATAGTATTAGGTATACTTTCCATGTAGTCAGCAGAGCTAAATATTTAAAAATTAACTTAAAAAATAATTAGTATTTTTTGAACCATGCTAATGACAAAACAAATTGCATAGAATAAATATATTATGAAATTTTTATTTTCTTCCTGTTTAAATATTTTTTTCTATATTTATTAGCCTTCCTTTTCAGCAAATGGTTTCCATTTTTACATATATACATATAAGGAGAATAAAAACATTACCAAAGAGCAAACTTTGTTACATGAGCAACATTCTGACACTAACAGAAGCTGTCTTATTGATTTTCCTACAGATTTAATGCATATTTTAGGGATAATAAATGTAATAACTAAATTTATACGTAAAATTAAACTTTATAAAGGATACAATATAAGCATTGGTTACATTTATGCACATAGGAGTCTTTAGCATGGACAGAAAAACTATGCTAATGACACTGATATTTGTCCATGCTAATGACAAATTTTAATTTAAATAAGATGATGAGCCATAATATAATCACAATGCAATAGTCCTTTCTGGGGCTTTTTAAAACACAAAAGTTCTATGCAAATAAATAAAATAAAAATTTTAACTATAAAATAAACATGAAAATTATTATCCATTCTAATGACATACAATTGATGTACGCCCCTATTATTCAACTTCTATTCTTAAAATACAATACATGCTTCTATTTTCAGGCTGGTATAAAATGGCTACTTGTTGCCATGGAGAAACTTTATATTTTCAAATTATTGTCATATGTGAAAATGAAATTTTGATTAATAACCAGCTTTTATAGTATGACCTTGAGTTGAAAATAGAATATGGAGGACAAACTTTAATTCTTTTTTTATATACTATAATTTTATTTTAAAAAAGAAATTTATTGGATCAATCCTCTCCTTGATTAATTTAAAGAAAGAATAACATTTGTTTTATTTTATAAACATGATATTACTCATAAACGATATTATTTATTATCATGATATTATTTCATGATATTATATCATGATATTATTTCATAAACATGATATTACTTAGATAAACATGACTCTTGAAAAAGCTAGTATATACAATAGGGCGGAGAGTAAAATTTTTTTTTTCGAAATTCTTTTCTCCCTAGCGCGGAAAAGTTGTCTAGTGGTATCAGTAATATACTCACAAAATTTCAAAACAATCAATATATATCTTCCGGTTCCACTTTTGGGTCGAAATATGCAATTTTAGCCAAAAATGTTGTAATTTTTCACATTTCAGTAATATTTTTAATTTTCAATTTTTTCTTCGCCCTAGTGGGGAAAAACTGAAAGAGTACATAAGAAACACAAATCCAAAATATTAGAGTTATTAAAAAATATCTTCCGGTTCCACTTTGGGATCTAAATATGGGAAATTTGTCGAAAATGATACAAATTTTCACATTTTAGTCATTTTTTTATTTTTCGATTTTCTATTTCCGCTGGCATCGAAAGGTTCGAAGAATATGCAAGAAACATAAGTAAAAAACTTTAGAATAATAAATAAATATCTTCCGGCTTCCTTTTCGGGGTCTAAAAATGTCAAAGTAGCCAAAAAGTATGTAACTTTTCACATTTCAGAGATTTTTTTTATATAATCAATTTTCTCTTCTTGCTGGAGTAGAAAGTATTGAAAGTATTAAAAAATCATATGAGAAACATAGCAGAAGAGGTTATTGGTGACACTTGCTCTATACAATCGCAGCCAGGTTCTTCTATAAGTGTCAAGTATTCTTCAAGCACGCTTTGTTGATGAAGCGTTCCCTCAATATTCCTCTGAATTAAAGTTTGATCTTTTCGACAGTCAAAATACAATCTTTTCAAGGTATTGGTGGATATGAAACTCTAATCTTGGACTTGGCATTTCATGCGATATTTATTTATTTCTCCTCTTGTATTAAGCCTGTCTATAACATTGGGCATGTCGCCACGTGTCACAACTCGCAAGTCTTCAAGAAGTGCGCCTGTTACTGATGCTGCAACTCGGTCGGACACTCCTATTGTGTTTCAAGTTCTGGCTAGGGCAGGAAGACGGGTTGTTCGTGATATACTTATAGTATTTATGTTCGAATGCAATGACACTAAAGATTTATCACTAAGATCGTGATACAGTTATTCATCAACAAGACTAAAAGATTTAAATAACTCTAAGTCTTCGATGAAGTAGTAGTGATTGTGTTTTCCCTTTTATACCGTTTTCAGAAACTTTGTTATTCGTTTTCGAGCCTGCTCATTCATTTACTAAGTTTCCGTGTTGTGGACTGTGTTTCCGAATGTATCAATTCTGTCTATCGACAATTTCCTTGAAGTTCTTTGATCCTTAAGAAACTATCTTCCAATTCTGGAATTTTTATATCACGTGGGCATTTACATTGATCTAGACATGTACTCTTGTAAGAAAAATTTTCAAACAGACGTTTTTTCCTCCTTCCAATAAGAAAATTTTCAATTTTGACTTCGTCTGTTCTTTAGCGTCAAACTTCCTTATACTTTTGTATTTATCATTATATGAACCAATCATTTGAATTACTTTTTGCCTAGAAATCGATGCAAATGAGGAGCCTGCCAAATTGCTTCAACCATTTCAGCCCATAATCCGCTATCACCCAAAGGTGGGTCCGATTTTTAATTATATTTCGATTCATTTCTCACCAACTAAAAAGTACATTATATGTTCATAAGTTGGTACAATGCCAGTTCTTATTTCTGTAGGATCCCAAAAAATGGGATGAGACAAATGCCGTGTATACTGCGCCTTAATTGTGATATTTCGGAGCAATATTTTCCAAGCACACTATTAGTTCAACACAATATTAAAAATAAAAAACTTGTAAACACTTTCAGATATATTATTTTTAAATAAAATATAGAAGCTAAAATTGAATATCCTCATTACGAACCTATCACGACCAGAGCATTAAACCAACAGTAATACTACAGTAAACGAACAGAAAGCTGAACTTAGAGGAATTTCCCTCAAATCGCTTTTAATTCCATTGTTCTATGATTTTTGACTACATTAATGCCATGAATTTGCCAGTTTAAGTAATAAAAGTCAAATAAGAAGATATTTAGTAATTATATAACGTTTTTACACTTATGTTTGTCATATGATTTTCGAATTTTCCACGCCAGCGAGAAGAGAAAATTGATAAGAAAAAAAATCTGTGAAATGTAAAAAGTTACATACTTTTTGGCTACTTTCACATTTTTAGACCCTCGAAAAGGAAGAGGGAAGATATTTATTTATTATTCTAAAGTTTTTTACTTATGTTTCTTGCATATTCTTCGAAAATTTCCATGTCAGCGGGAATAGAAAATCGAAAAATAAAAAAATGACTAAAATGTGAAAATTTGCGTTATTTTCGACAAATTTCCCGTATTTAGAACCCAAAGTGGAACCAGAAGATATCTTTTAATTATTCTAATATTTTGGATTTGTATTCCTTATGTACTCTTTCAGGTTTTCCGCACTAGGGCGAAGAAAAAAATTAAAATTAAAACTATTACTGAAATGTGAATATTTACAACATTTTTGACTAAAATTGCATATTTCGAACCAAAAGTGGAACCGGAAGATATTTATTGATTGATTTGAAATTTTGTGAGTGTATTACTGATACTACTAGACAACTTTTGGGAGCTAGGGAGAAAAGAATTTCGAAAAAAAGTTTTTTACGCTCCGCACTAATATACAAGGCACAGCTGCTGTGGACATCCATGCTAATGACATTTTGAACATTTATTCTGTTATTTTAAGGTGTTTTTAACTAAAAAGTGAGTAATTCTTGAGTGCAAATAATGAATAATATTAAGACAAACATATTTAAATATAAAAACATGACAGAAAACCTGTCAATTTTTTTTGTATGCCGAAAGACATAAATTGTCCCCTATTTTGAGAATCACCCATATATATATATTTAAAATTCGAAAGCTAAATTTCAATTTAACTGTTAAGTCCAAGATTTAGTTTTAAAATTTAATTTGTGAATTACTTAGGAAAACAAACATAACTCGTTTTCGTTAATGTGATTTTCTACCTGAGATATTTATATTTAATCTTGTAAATAAAATTTTCAAATTTTCTAAGCTTGTATTTTAAAGACATAAATCAAAATAACAGAGAAACTCTTAAATGTCAGGCAATAATTGGATTTTCTAACTATATTATTTCTATTTTGTGAAGAATTGAATTTACATAAGATGTTAAGTACGCCAATTTAAGAAATTAAAAGTATAAAAGAGAAAAAATCACTTTAATTTTAATAATATGCGACACAAAGTATACTTAGCGTTTCATATTATGCATAATGTATTTAAGATTAATTAAATTAAAATACATTTTCGTTATAGCGATTAATACATTTTACAATTTAAGGCATTTTGAGTATATAAATATTGATGTAGATTGAAATGTAAAATAATAAAAATATGCTTCTGTTCTTTTAAGTTTTAAATACAGTCATACTTCGCTATCCCAACACCCTGTTTTCACGTTACTCCGCTTATCACGTCAGTTTTTCAAAGTCCCGATTTTCTGTATACTATCTTAATGTAAATGAACGCCTGATTTTACGTCGGTGAATAATTTTCAACTCCAGATATCCTGACGTTTTAGGAAAATCGTTCATCATATATATTATAAAGCAGAAGTTCTGAAACTTCCAAACGAGTGTTTTCAAAAACTACCCGATGGATCTTTTTGCAGATTATATCATTCGATAGGAAATATTTTTGCGGAGGTTTATGATACAAATATACAGGGGTAACTCTGATTTTTCGTACTAAATTTCGTATTTTTCGGTAATTTTTGACGGAAGGGTTGCAACAACAAATTTTTTGGCGATAATTATATTTCAAAAAAGAAATGAAATGCTTTCTCTAATGGAAAATAATATAAATATTTCGAAAAAAACCCTGTTAATTCATTGATTTAAAATAAATAATGATAAAAAAATCCGTTTAATGCAAAATAATATTATGAAAGGAAAATATTTATCTTTAGCGAAAAAAAAAGAATATTTATAGTATTTAAAAAGTAACTCAATGTGAATGAAAGTTTTGAAGTGACACAATATTTGGCTATTTATTTCTTTCGAGCCAGATTAAAGGAAAACAACATCTCAAAAATTTCATTAAGTAAAACATAAGTATTTTTTTCTTTCTTTTTTTAAAAATATTTTTAAATGTAATTTTCCCGTTAATGTGTTTTACAGAAGAAACTCGCAGAATTAATTTTAAAAAAAAAGGCTCTAATTGTTATTTGTATGTTGTTTGTTCAATTGGGTGTTTCAATCTACTTTTGTCGCCAATCAATGCGATTCTAAACCAAAAAAGCACAAGACGGAGCGATGTTCGCAAGAACTATTTTCTCTCTCTCTCTTTTAATGAGTGAGAGCATTTTTAGGAAAAAATTTTACATTTAACTTAAATACATATATAGCAGTTAATACCACAAAAATGAATAATATTTAAATTTTAGGGTAAATTTCTTTCCACATACATAGATATTGTAAAATAATTTAACTGCAACTTTTTAAAAATTTTTGGCACAGATATCTCATACGCACTACATTGGTGCGATTTGTCTCTTACGTCAATACCATATATACATCAGGATAATTAACTGACGCCAAAGAGTCATTATTTTGCTTGATATGGCAACCCGGATGTTATTGTCTATTTATTAATAAATTGTCTATTTACAATTTTTTTCCCAATTATATAAACTATTTTAATTTAGGCACATTTGTCATACATGCGCCACATTTGCGCGACTGCAATAAAATGGCGATTTTATGCCTCACTTGGTAACCTGGCTGTTGTTTATTTATTAATAAATTTTTATTTTCTTTTATTTTTTAAAGGATATAAATAGTTTTGTTTTATAATTATTAATTAAACTTTTTAAAATGCATTGTTATTTGCTATTTAAAATAACAGAAAATAATTGTAAACTATATATGTAACTGGTATTTGAAAACAAAATTTTCTCCGAATCGGCTTTAGAAGAAAAAAAACGCGCCAATGTGGTGCGTATATGTCATGTATACATTTTTTTCACTATACTACAGTATTTAAACATGCTGTATAAATAACGATTATTGTTTTTTCCAAAAATGTTTGGCACAGATATTATATACACACTGAGGTATCTGACTATCGCCAAAACGGTGTTATTTTGCCTGATATGGTAACCCAGCAATAATTATTTATGTATTAATAAATTGTTTATTTACTTTCAATTTCTTTTTAGAAATTCTATAAGTTGTTTTGTGCTACAGTAACTTTTTTATTTATTAATATTTTCGTTTTAAAATAACAAAAATAATTTTAAAAAATGCACATTTCTTCGCTATTCTAAAACGAGGATTTTGCCGGGTGCGTTAACTTGGCCCCCCCACCACCGATTTTTTAAAATTCAAACACATGAGGAATTAGCTCTCAATTAGCTCTAATTTGCTCTCTAATATTAGAATTTGCTCTGGTGATAAAATCGAGATATTTAAATTAGAAAGGTGGGGAGTCTAAGTTAACGCTAGCCCCGCCACTTTCAAATATCGAAATTTCAAAGGTTCCAAAATTTAGCTCTCAATTAGCTCTAATTTGCTCTCTAATATTAGAATTTGCTCTGGTTTTGTTATCGAGATATTCCAGATTCCAGTAAGGGGGAAAGCACTAGCTAGCCCCCCCCACATTCGATTTTCGAAATTTCAGAGGTGCCAAAATTTAGCTCTCAATTAGCTCTAATTTGCTCTCTAATACCAGAATTTGCTCCGGTTTTTTTTAACGAGATATTTCAATTTATATGAAGGGGGCAAGCGTTAACTTAGCCCCCCCACATTCGATTTTCGAAATTTCAAAGATGCCAAAATTTAGCTCTCAATTAGCTCTAATTTGCTCTCTAATACCAGAATTTGCTCCGGTTTTTTTAACGAGATATTTCAATTTATATAAAGGGGGGCAAGCGTTAACTTAGCCCCCCCCCCCCTTTCGAGTATCAAAATTTCAAAGGTGCCAAAATTTAGCTTTCAATTAGCTCTAATTTGCTCTCTAATATTAGAATTTGCTCTGGTTTTGTTATCGAGATATTCCAGATTCCAGTAAGGGGGAAAGCACTAGCTAGCCCCCCCCCCCACATTCGATTTTCGAAATTTCAGAGGTGCCAAAATTTAGCTCTCAATTAGTTCTAATTTGCTCTCTAATACCAGAATTTGCTCAGGTTTTTTTAACGAGATATTTCAATTTATATAAAGGGGCAAGCGTTAACTTAGCCCCCCACATTCGATTTTCGAAATTTCAAAGATGCCAAAATTTAGCTCTCAATTAGCTCTAATTTGCTCTCTAATACCAGAATTTGCTCCGGTTTTTTTTAACGAGATATTTCAATTTATATAAAGGGGGGCAAGCGTTAACTTAGCCCCCCCCTCCCTTTCGAGTATCAAAATTTCAAAGGTGCCAAAATTTAGCTTTCAATTAGCTCTAATTTTCTCTCTAATATTAGAATTAGCTCTCATTATATCATCGAGATATTTCAATTTATATGAAGGGGGCAAGCGTTAACTTAGCTCTCCCCCCTTTCGAGTATCAAAATTTCAAAGGTGCCAAAATTTATCTTTCAAGGAGCTCTAATTTGCTCTCTAATACCAGAATTTGTTCCGGTTTTTTTATGGAGATATTTCAATTTATATGAAAGGGGCAAGCGTTAACTTAGCCAACCCAACCTTCTCCACTTTCGAGTATCAAAATTTCAAAGGTGCCAAAATTTAGAACTCTAATATTAGAGCTCCAATATTAGTAGCTCTAATTTGCTCTTTAATATTAGAAGTGGCTCATCGAAATTTCAAAGGGGACAAACTTTAGCTCTGAATTAACTCTAATTTGTTCTCTAATATTAGAATTTTCTCTTGTTTTCAATAATCCATCTTATAAGCACGGAAATTAAGCGGTAACGAAAGTCTTACACCAACTTTTCATAAAAGTATCTAAAATGCCCATTAACCCTTTAACGATCATAGCATTTTCATTGCTAAGATGTCGAAATAAATGAATGACACCGGTAATTAAGAATAAATATATTTCTAAATAAGAAAACGTGATTTTTCACATACAAAATAAAAGGGATATTTTTAGATAAAAATACCGGTGTCAGTGTTGCGTATCGGAATTAAAATTTTGTGGTTTCGTGGCGAAACCAATGAACGTCAAAGGGTTAACGTAAATAAAAAACTTTATTTCAATCGTTTATCTGATTAAAAAAATCCGAACACTATGAAAACAGAATCAGTGAGGAAGAACTTTCTTCCTGCGTCTTCTCTATGCTCCAATTCATGAGTGTTTCACACTGAGAGTGCAATACGTATTTACCTTTGGAATGTTAAGCATTTCAGTTCCACATTTTATTCGTAGTGTTTTAAATTATTTACAGCATACTGGCAAGAATGTCTAAGAATGTCATAACTGTTTCAAACTAGCTGATTTTAACTAAGTTCATCAGGTCACGAGTGTGTAGAAGGTAATGAAGGCGACACCCCTCTTCCAATATTATTTAAAGAATTGTTAGATCGTGAAAAAGATTTGATAACGGGGAGATGTCAAGACTTACATCGATTTTGATAAAGATATTACCTAATCACCAGATGCAATGATTCCTGAAATTGTAAAAGAGAGAAAGACAAACATTTTTTCAGACTCGGGGATCGAAAGTGATATGGAGCTAGAATAAAAGAAGACTCCGATAACAACCAAAACATTGCATTGCATTGAAACGATCAGAAATCATCTAACATCCATTACTGGAACAACGGATATAATTCAAAATTCATATTACAATATTGAAAAAGAATTGTAGGAAGCGCATCTAGGGTTACGCAAATCTTAATTCATCAGTATTTCGTATAACAATAAAAATGTAAGCCATCAGAAATCTGATGTTTACCCTTTTCAACTTTGTGTTTTTGTGTGTTACGTTTAATAATAATTTTTTATTACTTAAAAACGAAAGAACAGTATTAACGGAAAATGTCGATTTGATAGATTTATTGAAAAATGCTTTTAGTGTTACACTAAAGTTTTTACACAAATAACTTTTAGTAAAATGTTATTTGTGCCCATGTCTTACTTCCATTAAAAATCGAAGATTTTTTTTCCTATTTATTTAATTTGAAAGAACCACTTAAAATCCAATATCCATACATCCAAATAAAGTTATTTATGGACTTGAATATTTTTGCTTTCTTCTATCTTTACTACAAGAATATATTGGATTCGGGAAAATTTTTAACTTCCAAATTTTTAACGGATTTACGCATTTCAGCGGTCAGAGATCCATAAATCAAGTTTTTGGAAAAAGTGGATCTGCCATTATGTAACTCTGCCTGACTTTATGTAAATGAAACAAAATTTGTTGTTTCTTTATCTCAAAAACTAATGCACAGAATTTAGCCAAAAAAATCCCTAATATGGATGTTGATTAGTTTTTGGTGTTAATCCTTTAACGAACAAAGTGTTGCCAATGTGTTTAAAAAATGAGTGATACCGGTAATTGCGAACAAATAAATTCGAAAAAAAATTATTTTTCTCATGTATATAATAAAATAGTTATTTTTGAATTAGAATTCCTGTGTTGTTGCATAGCGGATTGAAAATTTTGTGGTTTCGTACAACCAGTGAACGTTAAAGGGTTAATCGACTCACAAATGGAATTGCCATACGGCATTTTTCGCGATTTCTTCGATAGCTCTACCTTCAGAATTAATGCACAATTTTTTAATAAACTTCTGATTAAAAAAAAATGTCTGATTATGTTTTGGTGTAAATTGCCCAAGAGATGGTGCTACTATGCTGGATCAGATTACCTAACACAAAATTTACGGTATAATTTTACTAGTTGCAATAAACACGGTTTTTAAGCGTACTTTAGGCACGTATGCGTGTCGCTAGTCCCCAAGGGGTTTAGCATTTGTTCCAAGCTACTTTGAACAGTAACTTGCGCTTTGTGATTAAATTGTAAAAACAATCGAATGTACATGTACAGATGCTATAGATTATACTTTAAGTTTATATCATATTCGTATGATATTTTTTCCGGTAAAATAATTTTTTCAATGCATAATAAATCTTTCCTTTTTAAGTACTTCAATATTATAAAATAAAAAGAAAATATTTATCATTAAAAGCAATTTTTCTTTAACCGAAAACAGCATCAAACAAACAATATTTTTAAATCTTAGCAGATTTAAAAGCGGAAAAGAAAATACGTTTTTAAATAGCATTCTAAATACTCTTTTGGATTTGTTTGCATTAAAAAAATCTTACAAGAAGGGTAATCTTAATTTTATTTTAAATTTTCTGTAAGCAAACGCTCTCCGACGTAATCAAAGAATATATAAGCAATATCGCTTATTGATTTTTTTAATATATATCCATGGCATGCTCCTCTATCTATATAAGTAATATACAGGTACCGTTCATGATTTTGGAGTGTATTCCTGGGCACTCCAAAAATATTAGCAATGGATGGCGAAATCATCAATAAGCGTAGAATAAAATGTTTAGTAAATTCCTGCGATTTTTTATGGAACATATTTACAGTTGCTCTTTAAAAATTTCAAATTATAAAATAGTAGTAGAAAATAGAATTTACGCATTTAAGTACAATTCTTAAGAACAGCAGAATATAGAAAAAAATACAGTCGAGTCTCTATATAACGAAAGCCATCGTTCAAACAAAAAATTCGGGTACTTACGTATTAACGCCACCGCAGTTTAGAGATGGCGGTTTTTAAGTATCGCCAATCTACCCCTAAAATTTTTGCGGCAAATCATAAAATAAAACACTTTATTAAAAATCAAAACACTTTCAAAATTCAAAACACTTTATTCAAAAACAAAGAAGTCAATCTAATTTCGGTGGAAAATGGGCCAATATAGAGATTAACATAGATTTAAAAAAAAAATGCATCTTGTTCAGTTTTTGGCAAATCCGAAATACGCATTTTCTTAGCACTAAAAAATGCTGTCAAAAATCAGACTAGGAATCCAAAAGATAACTGCGTGCGCGAGCAAACAAAAAGATTGCTCTTTATCGGCGCATTAGGGCAAATTCTGCTGCGGTGGCGTTAATACGTAGGTACCAAAATTCGTTATACAGTTATAATTCGTTATATAGTCGTTGAATAGAGAACGATAAAAAAATTTTAATTAATATTTAAATTCTGAAACAGAATTGTTTTTCAGGTGTTTAATTAAGTTTTTGAAATATTTAACGGAATTTTTTCCAGAATCTCAAACATCTTTTCCGCTTCCTTTTTTTTCTAGTGTCTTATTGATTATTTTCAAAATTTTTACTTTATCAGAGAGACTTGTGTTTAAACTAGAAGCAATTTTATGCAAATGCAGTAGAAGATAATATCAGCAAAGATGATATTTAGTAACAATTCTTCATTCAAGTGATGGGGTGGGGGGAGGGTGGAGTTGAATGCCTTTTTTTGGATATGAGGAATAAAGTAGAGGAATGTGGCTATGAAATATAAACCAGAAATCCACGAAAAAAAAGTGTTTTCTGAACTTATGATAGAACATTTTCAAAAAAAATTCGTTAAATGGAGATATATATTTCGCTATATGGAGATTATTTTTTATGTAATCATGAAAAAAATTAACCGTTCCGATAAACAAATTCGTTAAATAGAGAAATTCGTTGTTTGAATTTCCGTTATCTACAGTCTCGACTGTAGTTCCATGCATGACTTACGTGGCTGAAATAACACCAGTATGGAACAAGCTTCAATCCAGTGAAGTCGCTTCGAATTGATCATCTTCTCTTCTACAGAAATGAAATAAAAAAATTCAAATTTGAACGGAATTCACCATGAAGTTTGCTTTGATAAGTTATACATTTGTCATTGAAGGTCTACAATAAGATTATATTTAACAAGAGTACTTAAATAAGAAATATGTGCTTAACAGAAACTCGTTTATCGAGTTTAAATTACTTCAGAAAAACATTAAATGATACTAACTGTTTAATGTAATAAAAAATGCTAGAGATAAAGATTCCTAATTTAGAATTACAATTGTGTAAATGAAACTTTAACACCATAAATATTAAAGAGTATGTTTGTATATAAAATAAATCCGTTTCCTGTGATAACGCGAAACAGGTTTATTAGTTATTCCAGTTCAAGTCAATCAGCTGTAAAGCTGATTTCAAGATCCATATTAAAAAACGAGCATAAAGGCCGTGATGATTTTCAGAGTTCTGTTTTCTTTATAAATTTTGAATGTTCTGAAACAAGCAGGAGGGCAATCGCTATCTCATAGAAACATGGAATTATTATTTAATATCTTCGGGACGAATTTTTTCTATTTATTCATTTTATGTTCACAGAAAATCAAAAAGAAAATAAAATTGAACAAAAAAGCAAAATTATGAAAAAATATCGTCCACCTTGTGACTTCTGAGCGATTGTGTTATTTTATGAGATAATTAATTTCCTTATAAAAAAAATATAATAACAGTAAATTCCTTTATTTCTCACAAATTATTAAAACTTAATATGTTGAGCATATGTCATATTATTTTATCAAATATTAACGATTTGTTGAAACTATTCAAGAAAACTGATTGTCAAAAAATTGAATAGGAAATTATGACTGCGGCCAAACTATAAAATTTGTACTTATGTTGAGAGAATCTGTAGTTAATAAGGTATTATTAAACTTTTGTTCTTTTTACGATTGACAGTAATTATAATTAAAAAAATAAAAGTCCACATTTGCGCCAGGGATCTCAAGAGGTTAAACCGTTCGGAGTGTCGCGCCGTATTAAGAGAAAAAAAGGTTCAACCCCTTGAGGGGCGGCGGGATAAATTTTACTCCGCTTAATTTAAACAAGATTTTCACCAGGAACTTTTAACGAAATCTTTTATCATTCAATTTAGAGGCAATAAAGGCACTTTTTAAATACCTTTTCTTATTTTAAAACAAAATTTTTCGATTTTTCAGTCGAGAATTCAATATTACAGAAATATTTCTGCTTGTTTCTCAAGGAGTTAAGAAGCAGGTTTCAACGATATACCAGCCAGAGAGAATAAACAGGGTGTTGACCCGTAAGGCATGGTGACGTCACTGCGACGTCGTTGTGAAGTCACATTGTGATTTTGTAACCGTCGATTGTCGATGTGACGTCACGTGACGTCGATGTGAAATCAGAGTGACTAAAATGTGAAGTTGTTATGGCCGTTTTAGAAATTCGTTTGTGACGTCACATTGTGACCACTTTGTGAAGTCACGGTATGACGAATATGTGAAAAATGTGTCATTTTACTTTGATATTAACATTGTGACGAAACTGTGCAAAAGCGACGATATTAAATTACCAGAAACATGTTTTTTAAAGAAAATACCATGTGTTGAAGAATATTTGTAATTTTGTAATTTTTTCAAGAAAGTCACATCTCAGTCACAATGTGACGTCACTAACTGGTGCCATTTTGGTCACAGATGTGATGTGACCAAAGTGAATCACAGTGACGTCATTGTGACATCACTCTGACCATGCATGCTGTGAGGGAAAGCTTCGGACAATGGTGGTTAAGTGATAGGTACCAGGAAGTGGCGGTAGAGTTTTTCTTTCTTGTCATCACCGACGGGACAAGAGATTAGAAATACCAACAAGATGCAGATTGCATGTCTAACGTAGAAAATGTGATACATTCGTATTATAATGAAGTTTTAAAAATATTCACATCTTGGTGTAATAGTATACTGTACTTCCGATACAACAGATTAAATGAAACCTTTTGTGTTTCTTTATGTGCTTTCTATTATACAGGAAGTAACTTGCAGTAATCCTGAGCAACGTATCTCAATTTCATAAAATGTGAAATAGTTTTATATTATTAAAACGCACCCCAGATAGTATTTCCCCGAATACCATTATGTCATGGACTACTTTTGTGTAGCCCTATAAATCAATAACAAATATTCTTTGCACCACAGAATGTATACTATTATATATACGTCATAGACGCATATCATTTCTATTATGTTCGAATGAGTGCAACACCATTGAAATGTACCTAAAACTATGTTTTCCATTTTCCATAATGTAATGGAACACTTTTACTTGTCCCTGTATTTAAACTATGGATCCGATATTCATAAAATTTGAAAAGATGCGACAAAATTATGCAAAAATTAAACATTTTAAATTTCAAATAATTCGATTGGGTAGGTTTTGTTCTGTTATATGCTGACAGACGGACGGACTAAAGGACGACTATAGGTGCTACGTATATACTTAATCACGAAAGCACCTAAAAAAGTTTACGAAGCAGGTTTCAACGATATACTGGCCAGAGAGAACAAACGAGGTGTTGAAGTTTCGGGCAATGGTTGTAATGTGACGGGTAGAAGGAGGTAGCGCTAGTGTTTTTCGTTCTTGCCATTGCGGATAGAAGAAGAGATACAAAATAGCAAAAATATAAGCTGTACTCTCTTACGGTATGCAAAACATCCATAGGTCATGGAGGATATTTTTATATCTACACATCGTAGTGTTAGCAGGGGCTTTAGTGAAAAGTCATCAAAAATGCTGTCATAGTCAGGCAAAAAGGATGGCATGTTTCAGTTTTTAATAAAACAAAAATGCTTATTTTCTTTTTTCTATATTTTCATGTATTCCAAGGGGTAGCAGAGTAAATGCATAATTCATATTTTAAATTCCGACTACGTGAAAACAAATTTTATGGAAAAAATAAACTTGGTAGGAAATTTAGATTTTCATTTTTAAAAATAAACTTTTTTCATATTAATTCTATTAAATCTGAGTGCACCCCAGGCACAGTAAATGAATCTTATTAATCAAAGTTAACAAATTAAAGTTTAATCAAATGACAAAGTTTATTTAAAAAAATTATTAATTAAAAATGATTTTTTAATTAAAAAATATTATTATTATAAGTACTATTACTATGGGCTTTTTATAATTTATATAAATGTAGAACTATTGGTTCTTCAGTTTTTTGTATACCGATATTTTAGTATAGAAATTTTATTCTATTTATTTAATTAATTGAGCCATTTAAAACAATAGCATTTCTTTTAGGATAATAATGACATGATAAAAGCCGGATACCTCGTAACTTTATAATGGCATTTTGTATAAATCATTATTTATATTACATTTTTCTAATAATGTTTATTTAGAAATAAAACTGTTATGCAAATATTTATAACTACTCCTCCATGTTTTTCAAAAAAGGTACAAAATATTGAATGAGACTAGAAATCACGAGAAAAATTACTTTATAAAATAATCAAAGGTTTTCTTCCGGTATATTACAAGAGGAAAACTTTATTAGAAAATTCCGCTGCGATTGCAGAGTTTCGATATTAAAATATAGTGCCATAAATAATAATTCCATCACAATCAACATTTTAAACTAAGGAGCAATCGAGCAAGAGCGATGGGAACATGCGTATGGTTGTCGAAATTAAACTTTTTCAATCAAATAACTGTAATGGTTATAGCGACAAAAGAACTTGGTACTTAAAACACAGCACTAATCACTGAAAAAGACCACTATGATAATGTTAATTATTTTTCATGATTACATTACTTTTTCTCATTGTTTCACACTAACAACGACTAAATAATTTTTATGTCACACTACATTACACTTTTTACCGAAAGCTCGACTATATTTATTTATTTATTTTTGACGTACTGTACACCTAGATTGTTTTCCATTATTTTATCAAAATGGTTCCATTAAAGACATAGTCAAAATGCCATTTGACAAAAATCCAGAATGGGCTGAACGGGAACTTCCTTCTGTTTTCTGTATGATTTACACACAATTGAATTTTATGTACTTAAAAAAGTATATAAATTTATATTTTAACATACACCGGAAAAAGCATGACTACATGTGAAAGACATTAAATGTTAGCAGCCGTGCTTTTCATCGTAGTTCATCTGTATGATGCTTGCAATATTTACAAGGTTCTTGCAATATTGCTGTCAATGACAAAAAGTCAAATAACAGAAATTTGTCAGACATGACGTTCTGGAGACAAGTGTCTTTGACAAAATTATTAATCTTTTATCACCGGTATGTCGAAACTGATATTTTTGCCTAATTGAATCGCAAAAATGCCCGGATTTGATAAGGCAAAATTTACTAATGAGAATAATGAAGGATTTTTAGAAACATATAGTATACTGGTCCCAAGCAGGGCCTGATTACTAACGGGGCACTCTCCCACCAGGAAAAAGAAATAAAGAATTTTTCCTTATTCATGACAGTAATCTTGTATGAAAAGGGCGTTTAAAGAAGACGAAAATTTCTATAATTTTTTTCTGGTGAGAGAGTGCCCCGTTAGTAATCAGGCTCTGGTCCCAAGGGATTAAAAGCTTGAACCGCATGGTATTGGGTCCCTCAATGCGCATACCCGAAGATAAGTATTTTTATAGATGAATGTATTTTTAATGCGTTACAACTGTATCTTTAGCACCCCATATTTGCAATGATCAGCAGAAATCGTGTGACTGAGTTTTTGTACATTTTAAAAAATAATTTTTGAAGATCTGATATAAATCGCCAACCTCCAAATATTGATGTCACTATGACACGTAACAACTTATTGCAGAGCAGTAATTTCAGCATGGCAGATGTTATATAGATATTTTTTCTGGTTGCTTGTCAGATTCTTCTCCTTAGAAATTGCAATATTAGTCTAAGGCAGAGTTGTCAGTTTCGAAGGTTTAGTCAGAAATTTAAAATTCATGCCATAAATATTATAAGACGAGGGTGATTGCACGCAAATCGGACGTTTTCATCATAGTGATAGGGAAAAAATAATGTCGAAATATTCTAATTTGTGTAAAAAGGTACTAGAAGATATGCTTATTAGCAATAATAATAATAATAATAACAATAATAATAAATAAAAAAAATAAAAAAAATAAAAAAATAAATAAAAAATAAGTTATATGGCTTAGTATTAAAAAAATTCCATAACTATTAGATCTTTATCACTTGAAGCGCCGGAAAAGGTTTATAAAAATGTACACCAGAATTTTTATTTGAAGCATTTTAACTTATCCATTTAACTTATTTTTTGCGAGATAAATAAATTTAACCCTTTCTTTAAAAAAATATTTTGTTAAAACCAGGGTTCGCAGAGTTCTACCTCTACCATCAATTTTAAGAATATTTTCAAAGTGTTTCACTGCAGAAAAATATCGTAAAATCTGTGAATGAACGTGGATGTTGCGAATGCTGTGGTTTAATCATTTTCTTATTTTTAATAGTGGTGCCAGAGTCCTTGGAAATTCCAAGGAGTGTGCGAACCTTGGTTAAAACCGAATTATACGTATTTGAAATTCTTTTAAACTTTTTCTCCAGACTTGTCTTTCCATTCACGTAATAAATGTAATCTTATATGCCGATTTGATTAAAAATACGCTTTTTTTTCACCAAGGACATTAAATTTTCAACAAACATGTTTTCAAAAAGTTTATAAAAATAATAAAACAATTCTCTCACCTAAGAATCCTTTTTTCACATTAGGGAATGGAAAAATGTGCATTCTGAAATTTTAAAATTTGTAACAATAAAATAAATTAAAAAACATATTAAAAATTAATTTAAAAAATACATGTTTGCAAATTATCCCTTCAAAGAACTCTAAAACAACCATTAACGACTTGACTGCTTCTTTTTTTTATACCAATAAATTGAAAATATAAGATAAACAGCACTTTTTTAGCTATGAAATTCATCATATTTAGTCTTAACTTTTTTTTCATTAAATAGTATAAAATTGATTTAAAAAATTTAGTGGAGTCAAAAAGCTTTAAGTAATGGATCAAGCAAACACTTCATGCCGTACGACGTACAGTTAAGTGATACATTTTAAGGAAATAAATTATTTGATTACTGAAAACGAGGGAATTAATGGCATTATTTTAATATTTGCCCCATCTTCTGGTTAAATTATTCCTTACACAAAGGTACTCCAGGACAGCTGATTTTTCTTACGGACAGGTAAGGTCCATAGTACACATGCAATGTTTTCGTTTAAAGAAGTACTATCTATCTCAAATAAGAATTATTTTTGAGTGAAGGAATAATCAGTTGCAAGCTTTTTTGCAAAATATAATTTGCAAGTGCAGACCATAAAAATTGTGTAATGGATGGCTGCCAACTTTTACGCAATTTTCCTACCACAAAAATTTTATAGTTTATATTGTCTTGTTTAATCGTCGAAATCTTATGATTAAGCAAATGGAAAATATCTGTACAATTTTGGTGGTAGTAAAAATGCGTAAAAGTTGGCAGCCATCCATTATACTATTTTTATGGTCTGCACTTGCAAATTATATTTTGCAAAAAGTCTTGCAACCGATTATTCCCTCACTCAAAAATAATTCTGAATATTTGAGATAGATAGTACTAAAAAAACGGATATGCATGAAAATGATGTTTATGTGTTCATAATAGAAAACAGAAATCAGACTAAATAAATATAAATATTTCAGTAAGAAATGATTTTTTAAAATAATTTTGTGTAGTAGTTGTTGCATGTGAGACAATATTTTATAGGTTTAACAATCTACTGTAAATAAATGATTTAATTAATGCTTCAAGCACACGATCAATTCAATTCTTTTAAGTACAAATTTAAAAAAAATGTATTATGTTTTTCCTTTGAAAAAATATTAATACCTTATCATTATGGCTTGTTTGAGTAAATCACCCATACTTAGTACTTGTTTATTGTACTTTTGTATTGTTGTTGTACTTTTGTAATTTTACTGACTTTAAGCAATAATTTGAAATGCAAAGTGAAAATACAATTTTCACTTTTGATGCCGAAAATAATAAATTTGCAATTGCAATGCTTTACGAATAAGCCTTAATGTTCTATATATAACTTAATGCAAATAATTTCTGTGCTATATTTTATGTATGCTGGATTTTCCTTTTTTAGGGTTACCTTTTAATAGTACAATACATTAAAATATTTTTATTTAAAATTAAATGTCATCCAAAATTATCTAATATTTCAAACAAAATAAGTCACATGAATTTACTTTTTTTGTTTTAACCAACTAGTTCGATGGTATTTATTTTATTATATGCCGGACTACTACAGCATGAAATGGTAGTGGCTTTTCTTTTGGCATTGGCTAGGATTTCATAATACTACTTTCTTCCACATTGGAGTGTGTTTAATTGTCCATGCAAGACACATGATTTTTCTTCTTTTACAGAAAAAAATATAAAGTTTTTTGCATTGTGAAACAACATATTTATCATTACTAGGATACGTCCATTAACAAAGACTATCTTATAAACAAGACGTAGAATAAAAAAAAATAGCATAGATAAATTAAAATCTGAACCTTGACTTATTTTTTTGCTACTATTTACTAACTATTTTTTTGTAATATGAATCTTCTACTTTTGTTTTTACTAAATTTACATTACACAGATTTTTATTTTATTTAAAACTAGCAACATATACTTTTAACATATTCTTTATTTTATTACAAATTATGGCAAAAAATATATCAAAAGAAAATAAGTGAAATACATAAAAAAACCATATGCGTTTATATTATAGATCCGTGAATGGTATGTTGTTTCGGAAAATTTCTTAAGAATCGACATGTATCACAAGCTACACATTTTATTCCTTTGCGATGAAAATATTTCGCAGTTTTTCTGTATGGATACAGGATCCGTTTTTCCACAAAAACAGCAGATGTTTCTAAAATTTTGTCTGGTTTGTTTCCATGAAAAGAAATTCTTTAGAAAATATTATAAAATATTTTTCAAAGTTTACTTTGCGAAATGTTTTCTAATATTAGTCAATAGATTTCTTTCATTTAAAATGAAATACAATTATGAGAAATAAAAGCGTAAGCATGAAAAGGAACGTTATTCATTTCTTAACTAGTTGACTTGCCCAGCGTTGCCCAGGTCCGCAATTATTCAGTTTTCAAATGTGTTATGTATTTTCTAAATCGCCATTAAATTAAACATAAATTTGAATGATTTTGTATCTTTAAATCGATTTTGGCAGAACGCATATTTTTAAATGGAGAAATCGCGAAAAGATGCTGAATTGAAAGCATATGCTGTTTGGCATTTTATTTTCTACGCAATTGGGTTTTTGGAATCTATGCGCATCGAAAGCGAGTGACACCGTGAAGGAACACTCAAGTTTCACTGTTTTCGTAAACATTTTCAGAATTTTTTTTGCAAAACAAAATATATATATACCCATCCGAATGTTTCAGAATTTTTGTATATTATTTAAATCTGGTTTATTGAAATGCTCTAAAAAGATTGGGTTAAAATTCGGACATATAGTTTCTTTTAGAGCAGAAAAACAGGGTATTTAAAAGAGTTAAATCTTATATTATTAAAAACCGATTGAAGTGTATTTTATAAGAATGTTTTAGCTTTAAGAAAGGTTTTAAGGTGTAAGGTTTTTGATATGTTGGTAACTATAGGATTGCGTCATGCAAATGTACAACCACAATGAAACGATCTGGTGTTTATTGATTTCATCAAATTCTGCGTGCATAAAAAATGAATAAGAAAAACAAGAAACAATCTTGGTGATCACACTTGTCTTTGAAATATATATTTTGGTAAAATTACTTTGAAGTTTTACTGAAATATCGTTTACAAAAATAATTTTTTTAACAACTTCATTTAGACTTTTCGTTATCTACTAATTCTAATTTCTTGTCTCGGACGAAATTAAAATTAAAATTATAAATTATTTTAGCGAGGTGAGTTGTATTTCATTATTTTCTTCTCCGTCATATGAATAATATAAATCATACGAGTAGTAATTTTTTAACCCAAATGAGCAAAAATTTTCAAAAATTGTTCAGACCAGGAATCAAAATTAGGATCGTTAAAAATACAAATTTTGTTCATTGGTGCACATTATAGTGCAATTGTCCAGTATATGTTTGTAAAATTGGAATCCTTCATTTAATCCGAAGCTCATAGTGCGTTGTTTTTTCTCAATTTACCGCTATTTCTTCTAAAAAACTTATGTCAGTTTATTAATTGCAGATAATTGTTGAAAATTCGGCAATGATTGAATTTTTTTTTTCGGCAAAAAAAAAAAAAAAAAAAAAAAAAAAAAAAAAAAAAAAACCTCAAAGATTACAATGCGTAAAATAATTAAGAAAAATGTAAGAACGATAAATATACACGATGTGTCATACACCTGCGATTGTGCCAATTCTCTACCAATCGTATTATCCTAGGGAACAATATTTATTTAAAACAATCTTTTACGTAATGACAGTACTCGATAATAAGGGTCATAGGAATCCTGTGAGACTACCAATGGGTAGTTCCATGGGTCTTGTAGTGTAAGTCACATTACCTTATAATTGCTAAGCTTATTTGCCACCGTTATTTTCGAAAAGTCTGCTTGGCCTTATTCAATTAATGAGAATGTGCCGATAAAATAAATCACATTTTTTCGTACTAAAATACTGGTAGCCTAAAATCGCAGCCTGTGACTTACACTACAAGTACTCATGGAAAGAGCCCAAAGTAATGAAGACTCACATTCCTGAGTTTATTTTAGAAAAGAAATTGAAACCGGAAAAGTTATATATTAAAAAACAGCTATTTTAAAATTGATTTACTACTAGTATTTAAATAAATCATAATTGCCTAGATTCAAGATATTAAGCGTTCGCGTTCGAAAGCCATAGCTGCCAACTTTCAACTAATCTTCAGTGATACCTGGAACAGTTTGATCCAGGTTAACGTCATTTCAAACCAGAAAATATATTTCATGAATCTTTATTTATTTAATTTCAAGATTGTTAGTGGAACATACTTAATTTCATTTCTGTGAAAAAATTCTGGTTCGAAACTCATTAAACCAGGGTCAAATTAACGCATGTGTTACGGATAATCGATATCAGGTTGGCACCTATGGAAAGCTTCGATAATTAAAAAAATGATCAAACGTTTTCCTATGTATCTTTCATTTTGCGTGTAGTAATTTCTCTTTATTTTTCTAGTGTAATTAATTTTCGTGTGAAATTTAAAATATCTGTTCTAATGTATTGGGTTGTTCGGAAAGTCCTTCCAGTTTGGGAAAATCAATTCGTACCGGAAAATTCTATTACTTAATAATTAGACATTGTTTCCGATATCTATGTATATCTACGTACCCATCGTCATATGGAGTTCCATTATCTGCTGTCTATTTTATTGAGCTGTCTAAATGACAGACCAGATGCTATGACCTATAAGGTTATCTGAGCGAAAAATCCCAGCCGGCTGTCGCCCAGGTAGCTTTACAGGTAAAGCATTGGCATTGTAAGCCAAGTATCTGTGTTCGATTCCCGGCCTGAGAATCTTTTCGCTCAGTTGGAAATATTCTATTCGTATACATAACATTATTTTGATGCAAAAATACATTCTTAGATACAAATAGAACCTATCTTTATCGATAAGTCAATTTTTTCAAAAACACAGATAGAACTTTATTATTCTCCGCTGACGAATTGTTACACCATATTATATAAATAAAAATATTCTAAAACTCTTACAAGTGAAACAGTAAGAATTTAATTTTTTACGACGAAAATGACTGAGCTCTGATACGTGCAATTTTCTAAAATATAGGTATGGAAAACTAATAGACTACTTAGTACTAGAAGATCCAAAATTTCATAACTGTGCAAAATCGAGACGTAGAAGAAAAGAATTTTCACTGTTGTAATCGTCACAGTACTTGTTACAGTACATCCAGATTTCAATCATGATTTATTATTCTCACCAGTACATTTTTATTAGAAATTTTAACTTATTTAATCAGAGCATTTATCTGATTCAAT
The DNA here is from genome assembly GCA_964019185.1 of Maratus speculifer. Lineage (NCBI taxonomy): Eukaryota > Metazoa > Arthropoda > Arachnida > Araneae > Salticidae > Maratus > Maratus speculifer. The sequence goes on from OZ025295.1 coordinate 406,999,913, forward strand.
TAGGCAAAACTTTCCGTATTGAAAAAACCGGTAATAAAAGATAAACAATTCTATAAAACACCTGAAAAAAAAATAGGCAGGATTTGAAAGTTTTTCAAAAATATTAATACGTTAAAGGTTAAATCATAATTATGTTCTACGAAATATATATATATATATGTGGGATATACTCTCGCATGTAGCCTACACTCTCTTTCTGTTGCACCTGCATCGGACTATTTCCCTCCGCTACTCTCCGAAACGCTGGCTCGAGATTAAAAATAAAAAAGGTGAATTATCGAAGCTGTGTGTGGAGGTGAAAGAGAATTAAGAAGAAGTAAACAGAATGTTTCTTCGACGACGAACGACGTTGATAAGGATATAAGGGATATTTCGAAGAAGGATATTTCGAAGTATAAAAACGACAAAAGTTTTTACGACAAATTGTTATGTGATCTTTAAAGTAGTATTTTAATAAGTAACGAAGAATTTAATCTGTTTTATTTTTTGTCTATTTTTGTCCTGTTCGTCTCTTCGTCTGTATGTGTCCGTTAGAAACCTCTTTTTATTTTGAGTCAAGACTCGTCCATCCTATATATATATATATATATATATATATATATATAAGTACAAATTACATTCTTTAATATTTTATACCATCGGAACTCGTCGTGACCACAAGAACAGTTCGAATTATGGAAAGTATGAGAAGAAAACATGTTTAGAGGGATACTATTACAAATAAATTAATTTTATAGTATTTTTTAAAATTTATTTCGGCTGTTATCATTGGAATATAACTTAATATTAAACCTAAAGATATAAATATATATAAACTAATTAAGGAATTAAGAAGAAGCAGAATGTGACCCATTCCAATGCGAAGAAGGGGTGCAGGTGTCATTTATGGACAGATGGGCACTTAAAAAACCGTATCAAATGAATGAGGTTATATGTATACTAGTTTCAGAACAATTGTAAGAAAACAGGAAAGAAAGAAAGTTATTTCAGGATTTTGAAATCCGTGAGAAAGGAAGAGAAAATGAAAAATCTGAAGTCTTGTTAGTTTGAATTAAAAGAAGTCAAAAGAAAATGAGTTCGAATAAATGAAAAATTTTAACGTTATTCTGTCATTCAAAATTTCGGGACTTCATGTTTAGTTCGAATTAAGCGAAGATTCGATTTAATCCCATTTCGAATTAACGAGAGCGGACTGTATATCTGAGTCCTGTAAGTTACATACATATATCTGCGTCTCCCGTGAAAAATATTTCTAATGAAGATTACAGGACTATGATGTATGTATAAAACTTTAAAGAGTGTAATTTGAACTTGTATTTTTTCTTGGACCAGAATCATGAATTAACCATTTAACCCTTTCCGGCGCAGACAAATTTTGACAGTAAAATGAGAAATTATCGACTGACACCGGAATTTACAAACGACTTTTTAAGAAATAAAGAACTCCTTAATTTAAGCTTTTATTGTAAAGGCAAGATTTTATTAAAATATTACTGGTGCCAGTTGTAAGTTTGGAATTAAAATTAGGTGTGTCCTGACCGGCAACACTGCGCCAGAAAGGGTTAACGGATCAAAATTTTTGCGAAAATTCTCAAATAATGCTTATTTTCTGTTAGATCTGTTACTAAATTTTTTATAATTTATCACCGGTTTTTTAACAGAAAATTTTGCCTAATTGGGTTAGAAAAATGCTCGGATTTAAATAATACAAAATTTACAAAAAAGAAAAAAAAATTACTGGTGAGAATACTAAATCCTGATCTGAATCTGGATGCCCATACGTGGTACGGGCAAATCATGATTGGTAAAAGTACGTTGTCCATTTGATGCAAAGGTAAATCGGGGAAGCGGTTAAGTAAATATTGTAAAATATTTTACATAAAACGCAAAGACGAAAAAAAACGTTCGTTATGGATAATTCTTCAGTCAAACAAGCAGGCGAGAGGATGGTCCAGAAACAAAAACTTTTCTAACGTATTAACTGCTAACTAGATGGTACCCGTCAGCATTTTCAGAAAGAATCACGTTTTGAGCACCTTATCGCCAGAACAACGATTGGCGCTTAGATGAAGTCAATGCTATGCACCCTTTCTTGTTTGTGACGTCAAACGCCTAGCGAATAGCAACCCTTCCTTGAAAGAGATCGCCTATTGTTCATTTGTTTTTCCGTAATTATTATCAAGCAAAAACTATAATATGAGGAAGTGTTATTCACCGTTTTTTACGATTAAAACTTAGTTTAAATCAAAGAGCTTTTTCAGATTAAAATGCTTTAAATTTCACAGAACATCTAAACATAGGTTTTTTTTTCTCAATTAAAAAATATTATTTCCTTAACTCGCTATGTTCGAAGAAATCGAGAAGTTAATTAAAAACAGTAGTAAAGATTCTCCTGTAATAAATATAATTCTATTAATCATATGTTTTATGACACATTTGAACTTCGTTTATTTTATGCTTGGCGATGCAGCTAGCTGAACGTTCTCGCTTTCGCCAATTCGCCAAGGCTCGTGCTCAAAACGTGATTCTTTCTGAAAATGCTACCCGTCAAGACTTGACGATAAACACGTTAAAAGATTAATTAGAACCTGTAAATAAAGTTTTGAAAACTTGATTTATTTGAATGTTATCTATGTGATTCCAACAGATTCAAAGCATTTCATGATTCTGTCAGTTTAACCTACTCAAGTAATCATCTGAAAGAATTTAAGCAGAATTTTAAGAATTTTAACAGCACTTGCTTTTTAGCAGAAGGATAATTAAAATTAATTGAACTGATATTTATTTTGGTGAATTTTCTCAGTGTTTTAAAAAATAACAATGTTTGGTATTTTCTAATTTTTAAAATCATATTGAAAAGTTTTTATTAATTTTATTTTTATCAATCTCATTTTAAACCTCGAAGAATTTTTCATAACGTTTCGAACATTATTTAATTATTAAACCATGGGTATCACAAAGTACTTCAATTTTAAGTCTTACATGACTATTTTTTTCCCCTGATATTTCTCTTATTAATATTAACTCCCCCCCCCCCCGGAAAATAATTAATACTTTTCCTTAAATGCACATAAACATATATCTTCCTTGTAATGCTCATACGAAATATAACAAAAATTGTAGATTAGTTTAATATATTTAAACGATAATTAAATGAAACATACTTTAGCTTAAATATTTTAAGTTACATTATTATAGTAAAACTGTAAAACTATTTCTAAAATATTTTAGCATACTTCACAATTTTAAAGATTCAGATATTACTTCATAACGGCACTCGGGGACTTATTTAAAAATCATTTAATATATGGTCTAAATGATGTATAACATTTATTTATTCATATAATTTACGTATATTACAGTTTACAAATGGATTACTTTTTCTAAGCTTTCACGCACAAAAAGGAAAGTGGAAAATTGCTGCTATTACCTACCGACTTAATAATGTTTAAATATTTACATTTTTCAGAAAATTAGAATGCATTTTTTAAAAATATTGCTAGATGTTAAATTAAATTTTACGACATTTTTACAATTTTTATTTGTGGGTGTTGTATTTATTGTTGATTGTTTATTTTTTAAGAATGCAATTTGTAAAGATTTTCAATAATTTTATTCTTACAAATGTATCTCTAAAGCCCTGAATTGTAAATTGGCTGCTTATATCTAATAATTACTATGTTTTAATTACTTGAAATATTTTAAAAATAAAATTTTTACTTAAAAGATCATTGTTGAGTGTTAAATTTTATTTAATTATAAAGTATCAAAATAATAATAATGACAAAAGAATAAAAATCATATAACTTCCCTTCGTATTAAAAAGTACCATTATTAAAAAAAATATTTTGCCGAACGTTGGGATCGAACCCTAGTCCTCTAGAAAAGCTCAGAGCTATAAATTCGTGCCTTAAACAACTGAACTTGCTTCTACTTTTCCCTAACTGGAAGGGCCAATAAGTTCAAATTTACGCATGCGCAAAGACCTGAGTTTGAGTTGATCTTAAAAAAGTAGCCTACTGTTTTAATATATATGATGTGATAACTAGATATCATGCATTATAATTTTTCTAGAAATCAATTTTATATCATCATACCGTTTTAAAGAAAAAAAGTTATGGGTACCGGAAAAAGTATGCTTTGAATAGTATTTATTACTTATTTTATTATTGCGAGTGTAGAGTTGATATTTCTTCGTTTGTTCTCGAAACCTTGTTGTCTTTAAGGACGATAAGGATATTAGTGTAACGCCTAGCTCACAGAGTAGTAACAAAGAATTAACTTTCGTACACTGTAATGGCAACTTGTTTAACATGGGATTACGCATAGACAGTAGCGAGACGAGCGGATGACTCTGAAACTACGATCATAACACAAGAGAGGTTGCTAATTCGGCGAAACATCTTTTCCTTGGCGACAAATGATAAAAGAAAAAAAAATACAGCGACGGCTTGCCGCTTCTTGTTTTGAAATTTATGAAAGAATTATTTTAATATGAAATAACTTTGACGTACTCGTCTTGCAAACAATACATGTGTCTCTTCGTAACATAACGACCTAATAATTTAAACTTGAAAATTCAAGAACAATAACAGTAATAATTACGAATCAATATAAACGCGGAAATCTAAGATCAAGTAGCATAAGCACGCGTGCAAAGATAATCAAATCAGCATTCAGCAAGAAGCGCCAAACCAGAATAGGTTTACAGTTAAACAGAAATCACGAGGATAAAAATCGCCAACGCGATGGTTTAGTTCTTAAGTCATCCACTGAGGGCGTTCTTTTCAAGTCGAGTTGAGGCTCTGTTACGTACTCTGTGGCCTAGCTGCCAGCATCTTCCGCTTCTTTGGCCCAGAAGAATTTTATAGAAAATTTTACCGTTTCAAATCGGCGTAATCTGCCGATTAAATAAGTCAAGAATTTTTAATAATTTTTAGCAGGGCCAAAAAAGCGGTAGAGTTGGCAGCTATGGTGGAACGCAACAGATTTATGAAGTGCCACTATGAGTTATTTGCCTGCCACTATTTTCTTATAATGAATAAATGGGAATAATCAAATGATTTTTTTTCATGTTGTGTTATCCCCTTGACTGGTTCCTTTTTTTACGTGCAACAAATTGAACTTTTCTTAAGCTAAAATATTCGTAATATTTAGTCTAAACATTTCTACCTTTGATTCCTACCTGCGAACCTATTTAAAAAATATTGTGTTGTCAAAAAGCTTTACCCCTTTCGGCGCGGTGGTATATCTATGAAACCACTTAATTTTAATTCCCAAACGCCACATTGACACCGGAATTTTCATTAAAAAAATTCGCTTTATTGAATTTCTGAAAAAAAAAAGTTTTTTTTTCTTAATTACGAATAAAGTTGTTTTCAAACTCCAGTGACAGTCATCAATTTCAACACTTAAGCAATAAATTTGCTCTGCGGCGCAAAGGGTTAAATGATGAATTAAGCGAAATCGTCTTCCCGAACCGCGTACGGGCAAATCAGATAACCCTTTCGGGGCGGGAACCTTTTCCGAAATTTTCAATGCTTGCTCACCGGTTTTAAAAAGCAGAATTTCGTTCCGTCTTAAATCGACAAAATGCTCCAATTGAATATGGCAAATTTTACAGTATAATTTTACCGGTGGGAATAAACAATGATTCTTAAGCCTTTTTGCGGCACGTATACGTGTTGCTCGTCCCCAAGGGGTTAAGGGGTTAAAAGTCAATTGATTTCAAATAGTTCAATTGACAGACCCGTGAGGGGGATCTGTATAGGCGCTTATGGGAGGCCTTTTCATTTCAAACCGATTAACTGTTCTTCGCCTCACACATATACATTAAAATTAATCCTTGAAATAATGTTCACCGTTTAGTGGCTGTGCAAATATAAAGTTATTGTTTTAGGGGGGGAGGGGGTTGGCAAATTATATCGTAAGATATCTCTAGTGAGAGGGGCGTTGTCTTTTGATATCGATATCCTACTTAATCCATCCATTTTTTTTTTTCATTTGTAACATCGTTTTTGTTTCAAAAATAGTAAGTTATCGTTATTAGTCACTTATCTAATTTTATGAAGAATTTTTTTTTACTACTATTTTTATCTTAATTACGAAGTTTTTGATATAACCACTAAATTATTATAAAAATATTTAATTCTAAAATACGGAATATCACAACATTTTGTATGCTATTCTTCATACATGCATGTGTATACAATCACTGTTAGAGAAACCATATTTGAAATATATATCTGAAAAGAATCTTGTATTATTGATAAGAATTTTATCTCCCCCTCTTCGGGACTTTCGTGCGGAGCGAGCACAACAAGACATTTTTACTGTTGAATACATAAAGTAACAAAAAGCTATTATAAAATAATTTTAAATGATAAAAATGTTTTTGCTACATGATACAAAGTGACACTTCCTTGTACGCGAAAAAAAATTAAAGAGTTTTAGAGTTTTATATGATATTCCGAAACTAGTTGGATGTGCCAATCCCAAAACTTTCTTCTATCTCATATGTACATTTAATATTTAAAAAAAATAGTTACTCATTTTAATGCTTTAATAATTTTAATTCAATACCATACCAACTTTGATTTTCATCTTAAATTTCTGCTTCAATCAATTAATCGGAGTAAAAACGAATTTCCGTCTTTGTACGAGCCAATGGACAATAGAATGATAGGCTAATTTTTTTTTAATTCAGGGAGGAAATTACTTGCCTTACCAAAAATAATCATATACAAAAAAATTAGTTCAGTTCTAGAACTAACTTCATACACTTTTAAGTGGAGCAATATTGAAAATGGCATAAAATTCGTGATTGCAGCGCCCCCTTCCGGCGGATATTTTTTCAAATTCTGCGCGATCCAACTAGCCATAGCCATACACTTACACAAAAAATACAACAAAATTTCAATTTGACACCCTCCTTCCCCTATATTTTCTTGTGATAGGACAAAAATGACGTTGGAAGTATACATTTGGCGTCCCTAAATTTCCACGCCCAGAGCGACCGCCCCTTTCTACCTCCTTTCGGCACGGCACTGGTACGAACGAAGTAAGTTTGGAAAAATCGTTGCAAATGTACCGAGTTTTCTTTTTTTCTTTTTTTTTTTTTTTTTAATTTCAAATTGTCTAGACAGCGAAATGTTTTTAGTTTTAATAGCGATTGTAAAAATGGCAGGGCGATTCCTCCTTCTTTCAATCAAAAGTTAACCGACCAAAACAGATCAAAAGACACCGACCAGTTCACCTTGAAAATATTTGCACCGAAGGTATCGCACTTGTAGATTTATATTCTTGTCGGATCGGCCTTAGAAAACAAAATCAACAGAGAAGAGTTTAAAGATATCTATATATATATTTGTTCTTGTTATATGGAATGTATATTTTTTAAGCATGAATAAAACAAATTACTTAAAAAAAACCTACCTGGGAATTCACGTTAAATTTTTTTTTATAGTTTATTTCTTATTAAATAAATATGAAACTTTCTGTATGAAAGTAAATAAAATAAAAATTGACGCTTAAAGCATGTTACTAAAAATATTCTTTCAATAAAATTTGATTAAAAAAGTTTATAATGAACCTAGCAGTAATGAAAATATCCCTAGCTAAAATATGCGATTATTCCATTTGCATCGTTTAGTCACATAAGCATGATGTATTTATTTATTTATTTTTTTTTTCATTTTCAATCTGGAGATGTTTATTTGTTCTAAATGTCTTTACTTATAAACCACATTCAGTCGATAAATTAATAATGAAAAGATTAATTGTATAAAAATAGTAACATGAAGGAAACTGTTATTTAATAAAATTAATCGGAGACACTTTCTGTCACTTGTTATTAACTCAAGTACTTGTTTCTTTAATGTAATCTAAAAGAAAATTACATCTTTAAATTGATTCATTTAATCTCTTCTGTATATTCCTTTAGTTACAAAATATAAATATTTCAGTTCGAAAAGCCGATGATCAGGGGCGCAAAAATCTAGGCGCCAGAGGGTAGTCTTTCACCACTAAAATTTTAAAGCTTTTTTCGCCCAAAATTTAATAGCATTCTAGCAGGAATTTTACACGAAATATTAGACGAAGAAAAACGAAATAAATTTTGTGGTGAGAAACTGCCTGTTGGCGCCTAGATTTTTGCACCGCTGCCGATGATCGAATGATCAGAATTTATGTGCTATTTTAGTTTATATATCGTTAAAGGAAAATTTTAGAAAATTTGATTTATTTGTATCTGTAATGTCCTCGGGAAAATCAAATTAACGAAAGAAACTTACATTTATGGATTAATTTATAACACGATTATTCAATTAGTAAATGAATTATGAGTTCTCAACTGAAAGAGACTTATGTTCGTTTTCCTACGTATTTCACAAATTACATATGAAAAAAAAAATTACAAAAACAGTATTAATTTTAAATTTAACTTTATCACAAAATGTAAAAATCCTATTGCCGTATGAAATTTAAGAGTTTTTATTATGTTATTTTGATTTATCTATTTGAGTTATAATATTAGAAAATTTAAAAAATAAATACTGATAAGTGCAAGGATTTCAGCTGGAAAATCAATTTACTGAAAAAGAATTATGTTTGTTTTGATAAATACCTCACAAATGATAGTTTTAAAATTAATCACTACAATAGCAAGAATTTTTAATTGAACTTCGTAACCCATTGCATGACGTGCACCTTTTGTTAAACTTTTAAAATGTAACCACTGTTTTTTCTAAACAAAAAATATTCTGTAATTTAATCGCGAGAATGCGCTTATAACCCCTTCGCGACGGAGCCTTTTACGAAATTTTTAACGTTTTGTCACTGATTTTTGAAAACAGAAACCTATTCTTACTAAATCGAGCAAATGCTCCAAAGGAAAATCACATTTTCAGTAAAATTTTACTGGTGGGGATAAACACAGATTTTTAACCCTTTCCGGCACGGGCAAAATCTGTTAGTAAAATGAGAAATGATCGATTGACACTGGAATTCACAAGCGAATTTTTTAGATATTTTGAAATCCTTAATTTAAGTTATTATTGCAAAAGCAAAATTTCTCTAAATTATAACTGGTGTCGTTTGCAAGTTTGGAATAAAATTAAGTATCCCAGACCGGGCACAGTGTGCCGAAAAGGGTTAAGCCTTTTTTCGGCACGTGAAAAAAGTGTACGTATACGTGTCGCTCGTCCCCAAGTGGTTAAAAAGCTTAAACTTTACAATTAGAAATTAATGGTCAGAATAATGCAGAGTTCTGAACAAGTGATACGCATACCTGTTGCTCGTCTGGAAGATGATACTTACCGCAATACCTATATCTCAAGAATTAATGTATGGATTTTCATAAAACTTCAGACTCCGTTAGTCCATGATGTAATATAATGCTGTTTGCTTTTTGATGTAAATCTCTTAATGGCTGGTGCTGCTTTGCGACATTATTCTTGATTATCACAAGAGCTCTATCTCAAGAACTAACACAAGTATTTTCATTAAATTTTAGAATTAGTTCATGATATAAATTAATGTTGTTTAGTGCTTAAAATAAATCGCTTAACTTTAGAGCTTCTATTCAGATTTATGCAATTTTTAAATCGTTCTACCCCAGAAAGAAAGCAGGCATTTTTATCAAATTTCAGATTCAGTAAGAACTTGACATAAATTGCTTCTAACTAGATGTTGGTGTAAATTCAGTGTTGCCAGTGGGCTACTTCTTAAAAAATGAGATTTCGTGACTGGCACCATTTTATAGAAACCGCAAATTACCATTTGTTTTCGCCTTAATTATCATGCCATAGAATAAGGCACATTTTATCATTGGTAAAAAGTGGTGGTGATCGAGAATATGAATTAAAAAAAGTAGCCCATCTGGCAACACTGTGTAAATTAACTAACCGTTGGCATCATTTTCAAGAGTTATTAACATGTGTGTTATTAAAGAAAGTTTTGATATTTCCACAACTGACTAGTTTTCTATAATAACTGTAAATTTTGTAACTTTATAAACATACATATGTTGTAAATACATTTTCATTTAATCAAAATAATCATGTTTCAATTAAAAGTCTGCTTTATACTTTTTAGTCGAAATAAATAAATTGGTTAATTATGAGTTGTGAAATTACGCTTGAAATTATTGAATATATTTAATATGTGAATTATCACTTGATATCTAAGCATATAACTAACATTGTGAAAAACTGGAAGCATAGACTGATACTAATATTAATACATATAAACAGTAATAAAAGCATTTGTTTAAACAATATAATACTCAATTAAAAGTCATGTACTATTAGTAGTACAACAGACATGATAGGATGCTTTGATTCGAAACTTTGAGCACTGCGCCAAAGGTGTCAGAAAATTATGTTTGTAAGAAATTTAAAAAAAGAAAATTATTTTTGTAATATTTCATAGCATACTTTAATATTGAAGAAATCCTAAAATACATTTATTAAGAAATCAATAAAGTTCCTTTTGATGCTTACGTTTTTAATTCTCAAAATTTCATTTAAATTCATACGAAAGAAATATTTTGACTAATATGAGAAAACATTTCCAAAATTAAACTTTGAAAAATATGCTCTAATATTAGTTAAGGGATTTTTTTTCTTGGAAACAAAGCAGACAAAATCTTCAGAAACATCTGCTTTTCTGTGGAAAAGTTGTTCCTATTTCAATAGAAAAGTGATAAATATTTCCATCGCAAAGTAAAAGAATGTGTAGCTTGTGAGTCATGTCGATTCCTTAGAAAAGTTTCTGAAGTAACATACCATTCATGGATACATAATATAAACGCACATGGTTGTTATTGTGTTTTATGCCTTTCTTTTGATACAGTGGTGTTTGGAATATAATTTGTAAAAAGAAAAACGTGTTACAAATATGTTGCTTCTTTTTTAAATATATATATATATATATATATATATATATATATATATATATATATACATGTATATATATATATATATATATATACATGTATATATATATATATATATATATATACATAATGTAACACAAATTTAGTAAAAACAGTATTAGAAGATTTATATGACTCAATGTTAAAACTGTTGTTAGCTTTCGTTTTTTTTATTTATTTTTTTTTTTTCAAAAACTAAAAACTAAAACAAAATCACTTCACCTTTTTCATTTACGTATAAAAAAGATTTCATATTTATTTACTTAGAACAGGTGTCACAAATAAAAAATTAAAAAGTTGACATGTTTCGGTTCATTCATAAGAACCGTATTCATAACACACAAAATCGGTAGAAAACTAAATGACACTGGATATAAATATAATTTATTAAATTTAAAATATATATATATATCCAGTGTCATTTAGTTTTCAACTGATTTTATGTGTTATGAATACGGTTCTTATGAATGAACCGAAACATGTCAACTTTTTAATTTTTTATTTGTGACACCTGTTCTAAGTAAATAAATATGAAATGATTTATATGACGAAAAAAATTGTTAGTAAATAATATCAAAAATCGTACTAAAAAAAAGTCAAGGCTCATTATGTACTTCATAATACTATTTTTCTTTTATACTGCATCTTGTTTGTAAGAGAGTCTGTGTTAAAGTATGTATCCCAATAATGAGAAATAAGTTGTGACTCATCGCAAAAACCGTGATATTTTTGCCTATAAAGGAAGGAAAATAATGTGTCACTCATAGATGATGAAACAAAGTTCGATATAAAAAACTACTATTATGAAATCTTAACCAATGCTACAAAAGCCACTACATTATTTCTTTTGAGGCTGAGTAGCCAAACGTGTGTAAAAAAAGAAAAGAAAACCTACTTTGTCCGAAATATTGTAATTTTCGATGATATTTTATTTGATCATATAATTAATCATTATTTTTGGAAAGAAAATTCAAATAATGCCTATTTTTTCATGTCTTTTACAGAATTTCTTTTCCGTAATTGAATCGGCTATAAAACTCTTAAATTATATAATGCAAAAATTACACAAAAAATTTATTTCTGAGAATAAACAGTCATGAATGGAATATCCATGGAAGTACTGGTACGGGCAAATCATGATTGGAAAAACACGTTGCCCGGGCAGATCATGAAATAAAATAAAATAAAAATAAAAATATTGTAATGTATTATTCTACCGTAATTTCCCGTAGCTCAAACCGTAGGTGACTTGCAGCTCAAACAATTCTGTTTCGACCCACAAATTTTCCAAAATAAAAAGTAACATTTTGTATCGAGGTATACACTTTTCTTAAACTGCAGAATAATTTTTCTGGGTGAAAACAATATTGTTTGTGCTGCGAGTTATTTTCGAAAATTTATAGTATTAAATGGTAAATAAAAAAGGAAAATCTGTCATACATACAATGTATCACTGAAATAATTCACATTAACAAAATAACTCATGAATATTTTTGGAAAACACATTGAAACAATGCCTATTTTTTTAATGTCTCTTACAAAATTTTTAATCCTTTATTTTCCATTTTTCAAAACAGAAATTTTATTCTAATTGAATCTGAAAAATTACTGGATTAAATAATGAAAAATTTACAATAAAAAATTACTGGTGGGAATAATAAATCATGATTGGAACACGGATGTCTGTATGTGGTACGGGAAAATCATGATTGGCAAGAACACGTTACCCGTACGGCGTACGGGCAAATTATGGAAGCGGTTAAGTTACATGAAACATCATTACTTATTTTTAAAAGCACTAAAATTACAAATCTTTTTTTTTCCCGAATGAAAATGAAATTGTACTAAATTTGCATTCCACATTATTGCTTAAATTCGGCAAAAATACAAAAGTAATAAAATAATTTATTTTATAAAAATATATTGGCAACTTAACTGATTTTAGAAGAGTTTGTTGATGCATCACTTAACCCCGGGGAGACTTTTATGGAATTTTTAAAGTTTTGTCACCGATTTTTAAAAGCAGAAATTTGTGCCTTATTAAATCGAGAAAATGCTCCGATTAATATAGGCATATTTTACGGTACATTTTTACTGATGGGGATAAACAAGTATTCTTAAGCCTTTTTGCAGCACGTATACTTGTCGCTCTTTCCCAAGGTGTTAAATATTTTTGATATCTCTAAATTTATAAAATTCAATTTCATTCTGTATAACCCTTTCCGACATAGTGATCCCACTCCGCGCAAACTTGATTTTAATTCCAAATTTGCCAACTGCACCAATAATATTTTAATAAAATTTTTCTTTTACCAATGAAAGAACAAAATAAGAGAGTTCTAAAGAGTTCTAATAAGAGAGAATCTAAAAAAAGATCATTTATTAATTCCGGTGTCAGATGGTAATTTTTGATATCACTAACAGGATTCTTCCGTGCCAGAAAGGGCTAATAGCAAAAAAAAAAAAAAAAACGTTTAGACTAAATGTTACGAATATTTTAGCTTTAAAAAAGTGGTGTTTATCCCATATTTTCAATATATTGTTCGTAAAGAAAAGAACCAGTTAAGTGCTTAATGGGTGGTTAAGATTTCACTGAAAGGATAGTTTGAAAACATGTATTGTTAATTTTTTTAATTTAACAAAAAGTACAAAATTACAAATTTTAAATTTTCAAAATGTACATTTTATTATTCCCTCATGTGTGGGAAAGATTCTTATGTGAAATAATTAATCTATTATTTTTTGTAAACTTTTCTTTTCTGTAATTTCTTTGTATTTTTAGTAAACATGTTTGTACAAAATTGAAAGTCCCTGATGAAAATAAAAGCGTAGTTTTAACCAAACCGGAGTATAAAATTATATGTATTACGTGAAAGTTAAATATAATTCAGGGATAAAACCGAGAAGAATTTCAAATATGCATAATTCGACTTCAACTAGATTTTTTTTTTCAAAAAATTCAATGTATATATCGCGCAAAAATAAGGTAAGTACATAAGTTAAATTTTTTAACCCTGATTTACCCGTACGATATTTGGTCAATGTGTTTTTGCCAATCATGATTTGCCCGTACCATGTACGGTCATCCATATTGCAATCGTGACTTATAATTTTCACCAGTAATGTTTTATTGAAAATTATGCATTAGTTGATCCGAGTATTTTTTTTTTTTTTTCAAACAGGCAAAAATTTCTCTTTTGAAAAACCGGTGTAAAAGATTAAAAATTCTGTGAAAGACATAAAAAAATCATCACAGCTTGTAAGTCCATTTTCAAAAACATTGATCAGTTAAGTGGTAAAATAAAATTTTAGGTGTATATTTCTGTAAAAACCTTTTCGTTGCTTCTAATAATAAAAATCGAATAAAAATAGAATTTCATTTTAATACTCAGCCAGATAACCTTTTTTTTTGTTTATAATATATCTTCTAGTATCTTGTTACAAAAAATTAAATTTTATATGATTTATTACACTATGATGAAAATCATCATCATTATGATGGAAATTGCCTATTTGCGAAAAATCATCTTCGTCTTTAAACGTCTTAATTTATGGCATAAATTTATTTTAAATTTCGATTTAAAACTGGCCAAATTGGCAATTCTGCTTTATTACAATTTCTAAAGAGTAGAGGCTTATGGTAAAACACACACACAAAAAAAAATATATATATATAACATCTGCCAAACTGAAAATACTGCTGCGTAATAAATCGTTATGTGTCATAATATCATCAATGAGGGACGGCTTTTAAAATCACGTGTTTTTAATAATGTACAAAAACTTAGCCATACACATTCTGGCAATCATTGCAAAGATGATAAAAATACTTATTTTCGGGTATGCGCATTGAGGGACTTAATACCACGCGGTTCAAGTTTTCAGCCCTTGGGACCGGTATAGTTCCCGCATAAATTTTAATTTATTATTCTAATAAGTAAATATTGCCTTCTTAAATCCTAGCATGTTTGTGATTCAACGAGGCAAAAATATCAGCTCCGATAAACTGGTAATAAATGTTTAAAAATTCTGCTAAGCCCTTTCCGGCACACTGTTTTCCGGTTTGGGATACCAAATTTCAATTCCAATCTTGCGAATTTAACCCTTTCCGGCACAGTGTTACCACTCCGGCAACACCTAATTTTAATTCCAAACTTACAAAATGCACCAATAATATTTTAGTAAAATTTTACTTTTACAATGACAGCTTTACCCATTCGTGCCCAGCATCTTTTGCGTAAATTTTATTTGGTTGACACCACTATTTTTAGAAGATTTAATTTTAGTTCATTAATTACGAAAATACATCATTTAAATAAAATAATTATTGCTTTTCTTTTTTACCGGTGTCAAAAACAGTGCTGAATGCACCTTTTGAAGCGTCCCTAAAAAGGGAAGCTAGGCACTAATGGGTTAAACCAGAGAATTCTTAATTTCTAAAAAAAGTCTTTTGTAAATTCCGGTGTCAGTCAACGATTTCTCATTTTATGAACAGAATTTGTCCACGCCGGAAAGGGGTGCAAAAATCTAGGCGCCAGCAGGCAGTTTCTCACCACAAAATTTATTTCTTTTTTCTCCGTCTAATATTTCGTGTGAACTTCCGGCTAGAATGCTATTTAATTTTGAACAAAAAATACTTTAAAATTTTAGTGGTGAGAGACTACCCTCTGGCGCCTAGATTTTTGCACCCCTGGGTTAACCAATAATATTTTAGTAAAATTTTGATTTTACATTAAAAGCTTAAATTAAGGACTGTAAAGTATCTAAAAAATTCGTTTGGAAATTCCCGTATCCGTCAGTAATTTCTCACTTTACTAACCACTAATTTTACCTGCGCAGGAATGGGTTAAAACCGTTTGTCTTCTGAAAGGCACATCCAACATACTTTCTTTAATCGACTTGCTGCCATTGGTGAAAACAGCAAGATTACATGATTAAGCCTATAGTCTAGTATGCGAGCAGCGCTTGTACTCGTAAACGCTTAATACCTTTCACCCGCATGTCATGCTTTTTCCCAATGTGCGTTAAAATATAGATTTTTATATATTTTTAGACCACAAAATTCATTTGTGTGGAAATCACACAGAAAAAAACAAAAGAAAGTCCCCGTTCTGTCCATTCTGGATTTTTGTCAGCCATTTTCATAAATGCAGGGATACAATCTAGGTGTGCAGTATGTCAAAAAATAAGTTTTCTGTAAAAAGTGTAATGAAGTGCGGCATAAAAATTGTTCAGTCATTGTTCATGTGAAATAATGAGAAAAGGTAATGTAATGATGAAAAGTAAATCGATACATAATGAAAATGCTTATGAACATTTAAATTTATTTTTTATTTTATTTTTTAAGTATAAATGATGATTTTATTATAATTGTAGATCTAATTTTTTTAAAAATTTTCATTAAATGTCTCTTTCAAAATGATAGAGTCATTTTTATTTTTAAAGAAGTGAAAAATAAATTTTATAACTACACGGAGGCAAAAGTATATATATTTTTAAAAATTCCCCCCTTTAAGCGCCATTGCTCCCATTTTAGGAACATTCTGTTTTTCATAAATAATCAAATTATTTTTTAATTTTTTCTTCAGAAGTACTTTAAAGACAACCTGTTCATTAAGAAACAAGTAAGAAAAATCATGCATTAAGCATAGATTATGAAGCACTTTCCAACACTTCTTGAAATCTGGAACAAAACTTCGTGATCCAGGGAAATGACGTATTATTATTCACATCCAAATCTGTATTCCAATACTTTTCAAAAGCCCTGCATTTGATCGGTCGGTTAATATATATATTAATATATATAGGTTAATATATAGTTAAATTGGTAAAATGGTAAAAAAACATGGATTTAAACATTTTAAAACAAGAAAGGAAAAGTCTAAGAATATCTTTTTCTGCCTGTGTAAATAAAATTAAAGAAGAATTGCTGAAACCGGACATTGATGTCAAAAACTTTTCTGTTTTGCAGAAACAGTTAGAAGATAAATTCGAAAGATTAGACAGATGTCAGAAAAATATCAGCGACATTCTTTTGAAAAGTAAAGATTGCAAAAAGGAATGCGAAGATGATTTTCAGTCGGCAGAAGAGTATAGAGATAAATACCTGGAAATGAAGACTGGAATAGAAGAAAAAATTAATTCTTTACAGTTACCAGTGTTTGAAAATAGGAATGAATACTTTGAGAAAAGAAATTTTAAGCTTCCGAAGATTGAATTGAAGAAATTTAACGGTGACGTTAAAGATTATTTGTCTTTCTGGTCGCAGTTTCAGACGATACATGAAGATAAAAGTATTACAGAGTCCGATAAATTTCAATATCTAATTCAAGCAGTGGTTCCGAATTCAAAAGCAGCGAGAGTGGTCGAGAGTTATCCAGCAACGGCTGCTAATTATCAACAAGCAATTAATCAGATTCAAGAAAGATTTGGTAGAGAAGATTTGCTGGTTCAAGTTTATATACGGGACTTGTTATCCATGGTCATGAAAAACGCTATAGCTGGTCGTGTTAACCCTTTGCGGCGCAGGGCAAATTCATTCCTTAAGTTTTGAAATTAATGGCTGACACCGGAATTTGAAAACAACTTTATTTGTAAATACGAAAACGCTGTACTTCACGCATTCAATAAACCGTAATTTTTTTAAACAAAATTCCGGTGCGAATGTGGCGTTTGGGAATTAAAATTAAGTGGTTTATCTACGAAACCACTGCGCCGCAAAGGGTTAAAACAGATTTACCTAAATTATATGATGAACTAGAAGGAAAACTGAGATCGTTAGAAAGTTTGGGCCGTACTCAGGAAAAGTACGGGGATTTCCTGATACCTTTAGTAGAATCAATTCTTCCCGAAGAAGTCCTGATGTCATGGGAAAGAAAAAGAAATTCGGAAGATGCAAGACATGAAGAAAGATCATTAAAAAATTTAATGTGCTTCATTAAACAAGAAGTTCAAAGCGAAGAGATGGTGGCTTTAGCGCGAAGTGGTTTCGGTGCAAGTTCAACTTATAAAAAGGAAGAGCGGGATATTAAATTTTCGACTCCTGCAACGGCTTCGACTTTAGTGAGTACGTCTTTCGGAAATCCAGGTAAGAAAGAAATTTCTTGTATATTTTGTGATAAAAGGCATTAGTCTCGAGATTGTTTTACAGCTAGAAATATGACTTTAGAAAATAAGAAAAAACTATTGTTAAAGAAAAATGCTTGCTTTGGTTGCTTTAGACCAAACCATATATATAAAAATTGTAGATTTAAAAGCACTTGTGTTAAGTGTAAAAAATCTCACCATTATTTGATGTGCCCAGATGATAATATTGAAAATACTAATGATAAGAACAAAAGTGATATACATGAAACTAATACTCTGACAAATCATTCTAATATTGAAAATGTATATCTTATGACATTAATGGTTAAAGTTAAAAATAAGGATGTGGAACTAAAAGTTCGCAGTATAATCGATTCTGGTTCTCAAACCAGCTATATCAGTAAAAAGGTGGTTGAGAATCTACATCTCGTTCCTAAGAAGAAAATTAAAATGACTCATTGCCTTTTTGGGGGGAGAGAAACCTCAGTTAAAATGCATGATGTTTATGATTTAATTATTTCTGATTTGAATGATTCCTTTAGTTTTAAAGCTGAGGTATTCTCCGAAAATAAAATTACCGGATTTGTGCCTAAATTATCTAGTGTGGAGGCACTTATTGAGCTTAGAGAAAAACAAATAATTTTACCTGATCTTGAGTCTGATGATTCAGAAATTAATTTGCTTTTAGGTGCCGACTTAATTGGCACATTATTTACTAATAAATGTAAGAAATTAAATTCAGGTTTATTTTTGTTAGAAACACGCTTAGGTTGTGTATTAACTGGAAAACCCAATCAAAACTTGAGTGGTGATTATGATAGTAATAATGTTTTGTCTGTTGTATCTTTGTATGTAAAAAATGTTCCCATTAATGAGTTATGGGTCCTTGAAACGATCGGTATTAGAGAGCCTGTAGAAAATTTAAAAAATCAACATGAGCATTCCAAAATGATAGAGGAATTCAAAACCAATATTAAAATTCTTCCGGGTGGTAGGTATGAAGTTTGTTTACCGTTTAAATCTGATATGATTGAATTTCCCAGTAATAAAGAATTGGCGTGGAAGCGACATCAGAAAATGTGCGAACGCGCTGAAAAGGAGGGTATTTTTGTTGATTATCAAAATGTTTTCAGAGAATGGGAAGAATTAAAAATAATCGAAAAAGTAACGGGGAACGTCGAAAAGGGGCATTTTTTGCCGCATCGGCCTGTTATAAAAATGGACAGTGCTACTACTAAAATTAGGCCCGTTTTGATGTATCCGCTAGAAAATAAGGAAAGTTTTCCTTAAATGATGTTTTGTATAAAGGTCCGAATATAATTGAGCAAATACCGGGTATTATAGATAGGTTTCGCATTAATAAAATAGGTCTTTCTGCGGATTTCGAAAAAGCTTTTTTGCAGATTAGCATAAATCCCGATCATAGAGATTTTTTACGATTTTTTTATCCTGCCGTTAATGAAGAAATTATTTATAGGCATTGCAGAGTGGTTTTTGGAGTGAATTCAAGCCCATTTTTGTTGGCAGCCACGATATCCCATTTATTAGATAATGTACCTCTTAATTATAGGAATATTTCTGAAAAGTTGAAATATTCATTTTATGTTGACAATTGTGTTACTGGTGTTTCGAATGCTGCGGAACAAGACGAATTTATAGTACAGGCTGAAAACATTATGTCTCGGGGTAGTTTCAATTTGAAAAATTGGGAAAGTAATGTTCAATCTCAAAAGGTTTCAAAAAGTTCAGGTGTAATAAAATTGCTTGGGATATTGTGGGATCTGGATTGCGATATGCTTAAGTGTAATTTACAATTTGATAAATTGAGTAGTAATGAAAATTTCACTAAAAGACTAATTTTGAGCTCTGTGCAGAAAATTTTTAATCCAATAGGGATATTGTGCCCAGCAACTTTGCCACCGAAAATTTTATTGCAACAAACCTGGAAATTAGATCTAGGGTGGGATTCTCCTTTACCGGATGAAATTCAAAGGCATTTCAAAAAATGGTTCAATGAAATAAATATGTTAGAAAACGTTCAAATTCCGCGATATGTTGAAATAAATGAGTCTACCGAGATACATGTTTTCATGGACGCATGCAAAGAGGCATATGCAGCTTGTGTATTTTTGCGAACGAAAACCCCGGACGCAGTAAAAATTCAATTAATTCGAGCAAAAGCTAGAGTTGCTCCTATAAAGCAAGCGTCAATTCCCAGATTGGAGTTAATCGCGTGTAATATCGGAGCTAGGTTGGCACATTCAGTACAGCAAGCACTTTGTATACAGAACATGAAAACAGTGTATTGGAGTGACTCCATGGTTGCGTTGTACTGGATAAGTGCATACGGTGAATGGTCCGTTTTTGTTTCGAACAGGGTAAAACAAATAAAAAGTCTTTTTCCCAATAATGAATGGCGCCATGTGCCAGGAAAAATGAATCCTGCGGATTTGATTTCTCGGGGGTGTTCTCCACAGCAATTGCTAGAATCACGGTGGTGGGAAGGGCCGAAATGGCTCATGGAGGAAAAAGAAAACTGGCCCATAACCGAAACTCTTGATAGTGAAACTCCTGAAATTGTTAGTGAAAGGAGAAAAGTGAAATTGTGTAACGTAAATACAACAATTAAAAATATTCCTTGGTACGCTAGGAAATTTTCAAAATTTGAGTCGATTATTAGACTAGTTGCATGGGTATTAAGATTCATAAATAATGTGAGATCACGAAACAGTGCTAGAAAAGTTGGTAAATTATCAGTTGAGGAATTAGAATTTGCTGAAAAAACTTTAATTTCAATTGTTCAAAACGAGTTTTTCCCAGATGTAGATTCGATACCTTTCTTAAGCTGCTTTAAAGATGAAGATGGTATAATTAGAATAAAGACAAGGATTACAGAGCGCATTGATACACCATATTTTTTATCGCCCATTCTTCTACCTGATGACTGTATTTTTACAACTAGACTAATAGAACATTTTCATATAGCGAACTGTCATGCTGGAACTCACATTTTGTTAAGTATCTTAAGAGAAAAATACTGGATTCAAAGAGGTAAAAAAACTGTCCGAAAAGTTGTAAATAAATGCATTCCTTGTCAGCGCTACAAAACTAAATCTCGTGAATCCGATCCAGTGCCATTACCCTTTGATCGAGTAATGGATTCTAGTGTTTTTGAAATTGTAGGCGTTGATTTAGCAGGTCCTTTATTTGTTAAAAATGCAGATAAAACCTGGATAGTGCTATATACTTGTGCAGTTTACAGAGCCGTGCACCTAGAGCTTGTCTCCTCTTTGTCAACTGATGCATTTTTGCTGTCTTTGCGACGTTTCATCGCGAGAAGAGGTAGACCTAGAATAATCTATTCCGATAATGGTAGCAACTTCAAAGGTGCAATAATGATCTGTCAAAGATAGACTGGGAAAAATTATCTCGTTTTTCCGACGTGCAACGAATTGTTTGGAAATTCAGTCCTCCCTCAGCCGCTTGGTGGGGTGGTTGGTGGGAAAGGCTGATCCGTGTGATCAAAGAGCTTCTCCGACGAACTCTCGGTAAAGCTGTTGAGAATTTGGAAGAATTACAAACAATTTTGTGTGATTGTGAATACATTATCAACTCTCGTCCCCTCACATATTAATCCGAAAATCCAGAGGATTTAGTTCCCTTAACACCTAATATGTTTTTAGTGCAAAACACTTCTTCCAGTGTCACGGACATTGACGAAGTTGACGCTAAACAGTTTCGCAAAAGACTAAGATACAGAGTTCAGCTCATGGAACAACTGCGAATACGTTTTCGAACTGAATATATTGGTCAACTTCTTCAAAGACGTCGTGAAATAGCCCAGTTACCAGAGCTGGGTGAACTTGTGCTGATTGGAGACGATGTGCATAAACGTCTCAATTGGCCGCTTGCAAAGATTGTGGATCTAATTCCTGGAAAGGATGGTAAAGTTAGACTGTTAAATTGAAAACTGAACACGGTGTGATTTTAAGACCTATTCAAAGAGTATTTCCTCTCGAACTTTCTACTAATAATATGTATTCTTCTTTTTTTCAGCTGGAAAGCAGTAATCAAGATGCTCTCGTGAGTTCTGATTCTGCAGACGGGACGACTAAACCTGAAACAATGAGTTATAGAACTCGATTTGGGCGTATTTCCAAAATGCCCAAAAGATTTGGTAAATGAAGTATTTAATTTTGAGTAGCTAGTCAGCAACTCAAAAGGGGGGAGTATGTTATCGGTAACATTGATAATTTAGTATAATAATTTAACATAATAATTTAGCAGAATCATTTAACATACTCTTTTAATATAATAAATCAATCGAAACTAATGTAAAGTAATTTCCTAAATCATTAAAAAAGATTTATTGCCATAATAATAATTTTCTGTATCATCGAGTAAGATTTATTTAGACAGTAATCATTTTCTAAAACATTAAGTGTAATATATTGCTTTTTATGTTTATAATTTAATTCTGAAATGCCGACAGATTGACGCCACTGTATTCACTTTGTTTTAATTCTGTGACGTCATGATATCTGTGTGTAAAATGTTATTAAATTATGTACGCAGTTGTCGATTAAAATGTTGAATAGATAACAAGTGTTTTTCTTTTACGTCTCTTGGATTTATTTTAGTGTGTTTAAATGGTCTTACGCTGTGATACTACTGATAGTAGTTTTTTTAGATTGTTATGAGTTAACAATATAGTTTGATATATTTAGAAAGAAGAAATAACAAATACATAGGAAATGAAAAAAAAAGTATCCGATTGCATTGCGAAACCTCGCGGTGGTTCTACTGGTTATGAATTATTAACCGAAAAAGTTTTTACTATTTTCGTAGTATAACTGATAAAAATATCTTATGATTTAATTAATTGCCTTTTAAAGATCTATTAACCATTAACCCTTTCTCTACCGAATTATGTATCAAGGAATTGCTTCATCTCAATTATTATTTTCCTTAATATCTGAAGATATACTGTAGTTTTTAAATAAATATAATACAAAATTTAGACATTGTTTCATTGAAACTGATTAAATATATCGGTAGTAACAACTCCTTTTGTAAAATATTTACAAAAATGATCAGTTTAATTAACGAAAGATACTCTGGTTGAAATATCACAATTGTTCGAAAAGCAGTGTATTTAAATGTATAATGAGGCTCTCTGTAAATAGAAAGGTTTTTGCAGTTAAAAATGTTTCGTGGATTTTTTTAAAAGAAAAGCTATATTTATGCAAATGATTATGAAAATCACAGCTTTTTGTAAATATTTAACTTCGAATCTTTTTCTACCCTCTCTAAGTTTGATGAAACTACGTATTTTGTGTATAAAGAAAACTAAACTTTTCTTAATAGACTGAACAAATAAATTTTACTTTAAATTTTTTTAATGGTACTTTAAAGTACATATGCATGATCATACATCATATCTGCCAACTTTTACGCATTATTACTACCACTAAAATTGTACAGAGATTTTCTATTTGTTTAATCATAAGTTTTCGACGGTTAAATTAGACAATGTTAACTATAAAACTTTTGTGGTAGGAAAAATGCGTAAAAGTTGGCAGCTATGATACATATGTATCGGTGCATAAAGGGTTAAGGTTAATACTAACTTGTACCGCTTATTTTGTAAATTTCAATCCAATATAATTGTACATGGATGTGATTTCATGTTTTGAACCATTTATCCCAAAAGAAATGTGGGTGTCGTAATTGTATGTACATTTTCATGCAGTGTTGCCAGATAGGCTACTTTTTTTCAACTTCAGATTCTTGATTGGCACCACTTTTTGGCAATGGTAAAACGTTCCTTATTTAATGGCTGATTAATAAAGACGAAAACAAAGGGAATTTTTCCGTTTCAAAAAAGTGGTGCCAATCAAGAAATTTTAATTTTAAAAAAGTAGCCCACTGGCAACACTGTTTCATGACGTTTTGCAGTACAGTAGAACCCCGATAATTCGGACCCCGATAATCCGGATCTCCGCATAATCCGGATCGGTTTGGTCATTCTTTTTTTTCAAGTTTGAAAAGCGATTGCCTAATTTCCATAACATTGACTTGTTTCATCTTACTATTCTGATTAAAAAAAACTTTTTCTGATATCTTTTTGGAAGAATTAAACAATGTAAACATCTTTATTGTCTATAAATATTCAATGAGTTTAACATAAAGGTGATTTTCTGTAAGAATGTTTTATTTTATTCCATTTTTTTCTAATTCTCCGGATAATTCGGATTTCCGATAATCCGGATTGGGTCTGGTCCCAATTAATCCGAATTATCGGGGTTCTACTGTATTTATTTTTTTACTAGAAACTGAGTTAGTTGTATAATTTTTGATTTTTACACACAAAATGTAAGACTATTTTGTTTTTGAAGAAGTACCCACATTTCTCACTTTTTGGGTGCGTTCTTAACTCTATAAATACTTAGCTCCTATAGTCCTCGATCAGTCCGTCTGTCTATCCGTTCGCAGAGCAAAAACTGCCAAACCGAATGCTTTGAAATTTTAAATATATAATTAATTGCAAAATTGTATCAAATCATTTCAAATTTTGTGAAAATCGGATGTATAGTTTAATGGCAGGGACGGTCGATATTTTCCGCTTCATTAAAGCCAATGGGGAAAAACGTTTAACCCTTTCCGGCACACTGTTCTGGGTCCGGGATATCTAATTTTAATTCCACACTTGCAATTGGCACCAGTAACATTTTAGTAAAATTTTACTTTTACAATAAAAACTTAAATTAAGGAATTCAAAATATTAAAAAAAATCGTTTGTGAATTCTGGTGTCAGTCGGTAATTTCTAATTTTTGCATAGATTTTGCCCGTGCCGGAAAGGGTTAAGTGCATGCTAACTGTGTCGCAGTCCTTCAAACAGAATGAAATTAACATTAATTTACTTAATAAGTACTAAAATGTATAATTTACTACAATATGCGGCGCTAAAAATGTTTATGATCCATTCACAGGGCCAAACAAAAGAATTCCGTTAAATAATGCTGATAGGGTGAAACTTTATTTTCGGCGTATTTTAATCATATTAAATTATTTCACATATAATAAAT
Organism: Maratus speculifer; assembly: GCA_964019185.1. NCBI lineage: Eukaryota > Metazoa > Arthropoda > Arachnida > Araneae > Salticidae > Maratus > Maratus speculifer. The sequence goes on from OZ025295.1 coordinate 407,025,021, forward strand.
AGATATAATGAAAGTGATATACGCAGCTGAGGTTTTCTGTGAGTTAAATCCTGTATCTTAGAAAGTACACAGTATTAACGAAGGCACACAAAAGATTTGGGAAACTATACTGCAACCTAAATACTGTATATTTAAAAAAATTAAAAAGAAATACTGGTACAGTCACCGAAGTATTGGTGAAGTCACTAATAATCATATCTTAATATAAAGAACAAATGCACGCAGCTTCATTAACTCTTTAACTGTGGCATTGTTTTTGACAACATAAATTAAAGATAGGGACTGTAACCCACATTTTCCATACTAAAATAGTTGCTTTACTTAATCGAAAAATATCTGCCAATCAATAAAAATAAATTTTCATTTAAAAATTAGTGGTGTCAAAAAGCTTTAAGTAACGAGGCGTGCAAAGGAGTTCTTGCCCGAAATCAGTTCGGGTAACACAATTAAGGGGTTAAAATTTTAATGATTGGCTACATTTTTCTACTTGACTGGATGTGGAATGACCCTCATGTAATTTAAAAAATAAAATTTTTAATCAACACCGGAAAATATATACAGAAAAGAAGTTAAGTTTAATATTGCACTAAGTTATGCCAGTTGATTAATTTACATTTTATCGTTCATGTAAGCAAGCTGTCGTCAGTGACGGCTTGAAAAAAAAAGAAAGAAATATCCTGGCAAGAAAGTGTTTCTATATCAAATATCATCAATTGTGTACTTGCAGAACGACTGAACTATAATATCTTTATATATAAAAATCTTCTGTGCGTGTGTATGTAACTGAACTCCTCCTAAACGACTGGACCGATTTTAATGAAATTTTGTGTGTGCGTTTCAGTGGATTCGAGAATGGTTTAGATTCACATTTCATCGAAATTGATTCAGTACTTTTTTAGTAATTAGGCAAAAACTAATAGTTAGTGATTTTTCGCTAATTAAAAGTGCTATAAATATAAAAGAAAGTTTGGATTTCGTATTAATCACAGCACAAAAAAATCTACTGAAACAAAAATCTTGGAAATAGGGGTAAAAATACTTCTTATAACATCGAGTGCCGCTAAGAAGGGATTTTCGAAAATTCCCCCCCCCCCTAAGGAAGGTAAAAAAAAGAACGAACTTTTAAAAAATTCGTTTAAAATAGGCTTTTGTAGTTATTTTTCAACTGATAACATATTTTAGTGCCTTTTTTCATTCTGAATCGAATGGCACTAAGCAAATTCGTTTAAATCCAGTAGTTCGTGAGATAATTCACTTTTCCTAATTTCGCGATGTCTTCGGCGCAAAAACCTGAAATTTTGAACCCTTATCTATATATATAAAAGAAAGTCAGGATTTCGTATTAATCACAGCACAAAAAAATCTACCGAACCAAAAATCTTGATAATTGGGGTAAAAATATTTCTTATAACATCGAGTCCCGCTAAAAAGGGATTTTCGAAAATTCCACCCCTAAGATGAGTAGAAAAAAGAACGAACTTTTAAAAAATTCCTTTAAAATAGGCTTTTGTAGTTATTTTTCAACTGATAACATATTTTAGTGCCTTTTTTCATTCTGAATCGAATGGTACTAAGCAAATTCGTTTAAATCCAGTAGTTCGTGAGATAATTCACATTTTCCTAATTTGGCGATGTCTTTGGCGCAAAAACCTGAAATTTCCAATTCTTATATATCTTTATATATAAAAATCTTCTGTGCGTGTGTATATAACTGAACTCCTCCTAAACGACTGGACCGATTTTAATGAAATTTTGTGTGTGCGTTCCAGTGGATTCGAGAATGGTTTAGATTCACATTTCATCGAAATTGATTCACTACTTTTTTAGTAATTAGGCAAAAACTAATAGTTAGTGATTTTTCGTTAATTAAAAGTGCTATAAATATAAAAGAAAATCTGGATTTTGTATTAATCACAGCACACACACAAAAAAAAAAAATCTACCTAACCAAAAATCTTGGAAATAGAGGTAAAAATACTTCTTATAACATCGAGTGCCGCTAAGAAGGGATTTTCGAAAATTCCCCCCCCCCCTAAGGAGGGTAGAAAAAGGAACGAACTTTTAAAAAATTCCTTTAAAATAGGCTTTTGTAGTTATTTTTCAACTGATAACATATTTTAGTGCCTTTTTTCATTCTGAATCGAATGGCACTAAGCAAATTCGTTTAAATCCAGTAGTTCGTGAGATAATTCACATTTTCCTAATTTGGCGATGTCTTCGGCGCAAAAACCTGAAATTTCCGATTCTTATCTATATATATAAAAGAAAGTCAGTATTTCGTATTAATCACAGCACAAAAAAGTCTACCCAACCAAAAATCTTGAAAATTGGGGTAGAAATACTTCTTATAACATGGAGTGCCGCTAAGAAGGGGTTTTCGAAAATTCCACCCCTAAGAGGAGTAAAAAAACAGCGAACTTTTAAAAAAATCCTTTAAAATCGGCTTTTGTAGTTATTTTTCAACTGATAACATATTTTAGTCATTTTTTCATTCTGAATCGAATGGTACTAAGCAAATTCGTTTTAATCCAGTAGTTCGTTCCAGTAGTTCGTGAGATAATTCACATTTTTCTAATTTGGCGATGTCTTCGGCGCAAAAACTTGAAATTTTCAATGCTTATCTTTATATATAAAAATCTGTGCGTATGTATGTAACTGAACTCCTCCTAAACGACTGGACCGATTTTAATGAAATTTTGTGTGTGCGTTTCAGTGGATTCGAGAATGGTTTAGATTCACATTTCATCGAAAATGATTCAGTACTTTTTTAGTAATTAGACAAAAACTAATAGTTAGTGATTTCGCTAATTAAAAGTGCTATAAATATAAAATAAAGTCTGGATTTCGTATTAATCACAGCACAAAAAAATCTACTGAAACGAAAATCTTGGAAATAGGGGTAAAAATACTTCTTATACCATCGAGTGCCGCTAAGAAGGGATTTTCGAAAATTTACCCCCCTCCCCCCCCCAATGGAGGGTAAAAAAAAGAACGAACTTTTAAAAAATTCTTTTAAAATCGGCTTTTGTAGTTATTTTTCAACTGATAACATATTTTAGTGCCTTTTTTCATTCTGAATCGAATGGTACTAAGCAAATTCGTTTAAATCCAGTAGTTCGTGAGATAATTCACATTTTCCTAATTTGGCATTGTCTTCAAAAACCTGAAATTTTGAATCCTTATCTTTATATATATAAATCTTCTGTGCGTGTGTATGTCACTGAACTCCTCCTAAAAGACTGGACCAATTTTAATGGAATTTTGTGTGTGTGTTTCAGTGGATTCGAGAATGGTTTAGATTCACATTTCATCGAAATTGATTCAGTATTTTTTTAGTAACTAGGCAAAAACTAATAGTTAGTGATTTTTCGCTAATTAAAAGGGCTGAATAAGTTTGATGAATAGAGTGCGGACGGAATTCCCGAGCGGTCTAAGGCGCCAGATATAAGCTCTGCTGAAGAAAGAGATCGCGTGTTCGAACCCCGCTCCTGTCAAACGTGTATGCTTTACAGTAATATAGCCTGTATTATAAGTTTGATTAACTGACTTCAGAAAATCGTTAACTTTTAACAAAAAAGAGAAAAATAAACTTTTCTATCAAAAATTGAACCGACTTCAAAAAATACTGAAGAGTGAAGAATAATTTCCTTACATAATTTAATAAGAAATTAAATTAAGAGCGTAGTGTTTATCGTGCGTATTTCTATATTTAAGTACATTTATTTGATTTTCTGGTGTCAGTGCCAGGAAGGACAACGTCTGTCGATGACAGGACAACGTCTGTCGGGTCCGCTAGTATATATATTAAATTACTACCCTAATTTCCTGAATTTACTAAATTTTATTTTGTAAATGAAGGCAAATATTTACGGCGATCTGAAAAGTTATATTTTAATTAATAAAATTTCTGGGTCGAAAAATGATTGTTTGATCCGCGGATTATACGTAGGAAATTAGGGCAGTTTACAACTGGATTGCCAGATTTGGCCTCTTTTTCAAATCTGATAATTTACGTTCACACCAGAAATCCTGTATGGTTTTGTGTTTTTTACTTAATGGCAGACGTTTCGTGTTTGCGTAAAGTAAAAATTTTTCTTTGAGAATTTCTGATGTGAATTTGAAATTTTAAATTGAAAATAAAGCCAAACTTGCAACCCCGTATTGCAATTTCTTTTTATTGCCTATTTTCATAACAACTGAAAAAAGTGTAATTATAATACATGCTATTTTGATAAATTATAAATGAGTTCTGGCAAACAAGGAACTATTATAAATTTATTTAATTTTAAGTATGTACATTAATGTTAAACAAATGAAGGCATATGAATCATTCGATAACCCCAGCGGTTCCCAGCCTATAGTTGGCAGTGAGTGTTTTGGTGGGTATCCAGACAATCGAAGTTTGCTATAAAAATATGTCTTTCATTTCATCTATTTCTTCATCGTTTTCATTTATTATATTTCTGCTCAAGAAACTGGTAGGCGGCAGGTGCTGGGTTCGAACCCAATCGTGACCGTCGACCTAATCGTTCGGAGTTTTCTGCGGCTTTCTTTAAGCCTTGGATTTCCTTGCGTAAATACGGTTAAGGTTCCTTCAGAAAGACCTCCATGGGGGTCATCTCCCACCATAGGGCCTATATCCCTCGTGTTGATAATTGGTTGTCATAAACACAACCAACAACCAACCATATATTATACTTTAATCGGTAACAAATACAATATTTCACAATGACAATAATCATGGAAGTTATTAAATTTAACAGGTTGAGTGGCAAGGTGACTGAGAAATTAAATATATATATATATATGTTGTTTGAAGTAATTATTATAAAAGTATAAACTTGTAGTAAATAAAACTTAAATGCATTTTTAATTAATTTTCAGTAATTACTTAAAGAAATAGAATTTGTTTTAGCTTTATATCGTAAATTGGAATGTCAGTCACCGGTGAACGACGCGGTCTAAACGGAAATTTCAATGTCAGTCACCAATCACTGAATTGGCAATTAATGTGTTACATTAAAACTTCGTGAGAAAATTGTTTTCTTATCCCCTTGGGAACGAGCGACACATACACGTGCCGCAAAAACTCTTAAAAATACATGTTTATCGCCACCAGTAAAATTTTACTATTAAATTAAAAAAAAAAAAATTATCGGAGCATTATCTTGATTTAAAAAGGCTCAAATTTTTGCTCTTAAAAACCGGTGACAAAACATTATAAAGTTCGTAAAATGTAACCGTCGCGAAGAAGCTAAAAAAAATTCATTCGGAATTATCTTACCATTTCATTGTAAGGTTTTTGTCATCATTTTGGTAATCCTGGAAAAATGCTTGAGAACTCGGAAGAATGCGCGCATATCCAGGGTATGAATAGATTTTACGTTGTATGCAAATGAAAGAATTTTGTTTAGTATGTTGAAAAGAAGGAGGAGTAGAATTCACAAAATCTATTTTATTTTTAAAAAAATTTCTTAACAAGACCAATAGGGTAGTTATTATTAACCAAATCATGATAAATTTAGCATTTTTCTTTTTCAAAATCATTACTGGAACTGCAATATCTAATGGCTCTGTACTAAACAAAACGTACAACATACTAAACAAATATTTTTCATCTGCATTCCTTATTGTAAGAGTATTTCTGATCAAATTTCTGGCATTTTAAAATCATTTAACATAGATGTTTCTTTTAAATCAATACATAAATTTAGTTCTTTTTTTAATAAGCAAAAATTTCAATACGGTATGTCTAAATTACCCGGTGTTGTCTATGTCATTCCCTGTGGAGATTGTGATAGTGTATACAATGGTGAAACAGGCAGATCTTTAGAAATTCACCTGAGGGAACATATCAGTGTTCTAAACAGCGGTAATTTAAATTCATAAATTGTCCAGCATTGCGTTCAAACGAAACACATCCCGCAATTTGCGAAGGCCAGTATCTTAAAATCAGGTTGTAGCAATTATCACGACAGAATTCTCCTCACTTGTTTACGATCGCCAACTCTGAATGAGGCTCGTGCTGTCCCAAATAAATATTACCTTTTTCTGAATAATAATAACTAACTGTAACTGTCTGATTTCTTCCAATGTTTGTTTTGCAATGAATTATTATTTGTACTGGCGAGGCCTTGCGTGTAGCTTGGCGAAGCGTTTACTGCTGTATTTTTCAATGTTTTTTAGTGTTTTAATTTTTGTATATGTTACAGGCCAAACCCGATTTTAGGCCAAACTAATTTATCCTAACGCCCATCGGATAGACTAGTTTTTCCTAGGCCAAACCGGTCTATCCTAACGCCAATCGGATAAAGTAGTTTTTCCTACGCCAAACTAGACTATCCTAAGGCCCTTAGGACAATCTAGTTTTTCCTATGCCAAACTAGTATGGCCTAACTCTTATAGGATAAAATAGTTTAGCCTGCTGTTTATTGGTCTGAACTTGTTTAACCTAGGCCAATTCAATTTGGCGTGATTTTATTGAATTCAATGACCGTTACAGCGCCAACATTCTAGTCTTCTAGGCTGATCTAGTTTATCCTAGGCCAATTTAATTTTGCGTGTTTTTAGCTCACAGGCGTCAAAGCCTGAGAAATAATGGGCTCGCAGGCTCTGTATGTATGAATGTACGTATGTATGTACGAATGCACGTACGTATGTACGTACGTATATACGTAACGCGATAACTCGTGATAAAAATATCCGATTTGCTTCATATTTTGGGTGTAGGTTCATTCTGATAAGGTACTTTTCTGATTAGTTTTGGAAATTCATTTTATAAGAATAAAGGGGGCGAACGGGAGGCTAATCTCCTACTGTTACTTTAGCGAAATGAATTTTTTATGCAGAATTATCAGTTTTCATTTAAAATTTTTTATATAGGAATATTCTGACAAGGCGCCTCCGTGATTAGTTGGGGATGTTTATTGTTTAAGTCTAAAGAATAGGGCAATATAGGTACCCCCCCCCATAAATTAGATAAATGGTTTTTGACGCAGAATTTAAGGATTTGCTTCAAATTTTGGATTTAGGTTCTTTCTGATAAGGCGATTTCCTGAATAGTTTTAGGGGTTTAATGGTTAAAAAACTAGTTTATCCTATGGATATTTAGATAAATAAGTTTGGTGTAGAAAAAACTAGTTTATCCAATTGGCATTAGGATAAAATAGTTTGGCCGAGGCTAATCTAACTTAGCTCGAAAAGGGTTTGGCCGGTAAAAACATATCTTTCACTAGAATAAGTATTAATGTGTGTCAAGAGTCATTGCTTATAACATCAATACAGAAATTTAACATGTTCACCTTAGAGACATGATGCATTGGTCATGGTGTTTGCTTATTCAAGCAATTTATTATTATTTGCTTTAATATTATTTACTTTTGTACAGGCAGAGCTCTGTCTGTACAAAAATCAGGACCAGTTCGAGCCGGACTGAGTCTACACAATGTATTAATGATTATGTACATTCTTAGACGTTTCAATATTCAAATAGGGATTCATTAAATAATCAATGTAGTTTAGGACAAAAGAAAAAAAAATGTGAGTTTTAAATATAATAACTTTTGAATCCGTTCATTAAAAAGTAGATTTGTGAATATATTTCTCTGTCATTCCTTAAAGCTTTTCTCAAATCCTAAAGAGCTACATCCTAACACATTTATGAACTACTTCCTTTTCAGAAATGCATAAGGTTAACAGATTCAGCTAATATGTAATCGAATGGCGTAAACCATTTTTTCATAAAAGCGATGTATCTTTGAGAAAATACTAAAGATACGTTTTGAATCAAATTTCCGATTACAAATTCACAAAAAAAAAAAAATGACGTTTTGACAAGAATAGCTTATATGTCGACAGGTAATTAATTTCTCAAAAATGGAAAGCGCTGTTCGATTCCAATTTATGTTCAGCTCCGATCTGGCTCGAATATGCAATAATAATAATAATAATAATAAATGTAAGTCTGATCTCTGTTGGCACGAGTCTGCAGAAAAAAGCAATCACCATGTCCAATGCATCATGTCTCTAAGGTGGCCATGTTAAATTTCTGCATTGATGTTATAAGCAATGACTCTTAACATACATTTAATAGTTATTCTAGTGATAAATATGTTTTTTACCGGCCAAACCCGAATTCAAGCCAAATTAGATTAGCCTATGCCAAATTATTTTATCTTAACGCCAATTGGATAAACTAGTTTTTCCTAAGCCAAACTAGTTTATCTAAATGCCCATAGGATAAACTAGTTTTTTCTAGGAAAGAAGGTAATCCTTCATTTTTCCTTTCATACTTAACCATTAAACCCCCAAAACTATTTAGGGAATCCCCTTATCAGAAAGAACCTATATACAAATTTGAAGCAAATCCGTAAATTCTGCGTCAAAAATCATTTATCTAAATTATGGGGGGTAAACTACATTGCCCTTTTTTACATTTAAAAATAAACGTCCACAACTAATTATGGAGGCGCCTTGTCAGAATGATCCTATATCTAAAATCTTAAATGAAAACTGTTAATTCTGCATGAAAAATCCATTTCTCTAAATTAACGGAGGGGGATTAGCCTTCCGTTCGCTCCCCTTTATTCTCATCTAGTGAATTTCTAAAATTAGTCAGAAAAGTACCTTATATCAATGAACGTACATCCAAAATTTGAAGCAAATCGGATATTTCTATCACGAGTTATCGCGTTGCGTACATACGTACTTAAATACGTACATACAAGCGTACATACATACATACAGAACTTGCGAGTTCCATTATTTCTAGGGCTTTGACTCCTGTGAGCTAAAATCACGTAAAATTACATTGGCCTAGGATAAACTAGATCAGCTTAGGACAAACTAGAATGGCGCTGTGGCGGTCATTGAATTCAATAAAATCACGCCAAATTAAATTGGCCTAGGATAAACTAGATCGGCCTAGGAGAAACTAGTTCAGACCAATATACAGAAGGCTAAACTAGTTTATCCTATAAGAGTTAGGCCAAACTAGTTTGTCCTAGGAAAAACTAGATTGTCCTATGGGCCTTAGGATAGACTAGTTTGTCCTAGGAAAAACTAGTTTATCCGATGGGTGATAGGATAGACTGGTTTGGCCTAGGAAAAACTAGATTATCCGATGGGCGTTAGGTTAGACTGGTTTGGCCTAGGAAAAAACTAGTCTATCCGATGGGCGATAGGATAAACTAGTTTGGCCTAAAATCGGGTTTGGCCTGTAACATATATATATTTTATTTATTTTTAAAAAATATATTCAAGTCTGTCTTAATTTATATTATTCAATCTTTTAATAAAACTAGGTTACCTATCAAATTTTCTATTTATACACCAACACATAAAAGATAAAATTGAATATTTGGTTGAATAAAATTAATATTTTTTTAAATGTCATGCCAAAGCAATTTTTTAAAGTTTCCCAAACTTTTCAAACGATGTTTTAGTGTTATGTTTTATAAAATTCGTTTCTTGATGCACAATATTCCAAATCTGAAAGTGTAAAAATAAAAGTCATTTTTATTTTGTAACGCACAATAACTTATTTTTATACATACACCAGTTAGACAATTTCGTTTATTATATAAATAATTCATTATTACGTGTAATGAAAACACAATGAATTAATACATCACTGCTAAAAAATATATACTTATGAAGTGATTGTGAAAGAAAAAATAAAATGGAGATCTAAAAACTGCAATCTGCAGTATTTGATAATAAGTAATAAAAGATCGTTATTTATTTTTCCTTTGATTTAATGCTTGATTCTATTTTTTGTTATTGTGATTTTACAAAAATACATTAAGCTGTCTCCCAACTGCTTCTTTTAATAATTGTTTTTTTTAACTATCCCAGAACACTTAATAACATAGTACAGTATAACTCCGATAATTCGGATTAATTGGGACCAGACCCAATCCGGATTATCGAAAATCCGGATTATCCGGAGAATTAGAAAAAACTGAAATAAAATAAAACGTGCTTATGGAAAATCACCTTTATATTAAAGTTAGTGAATATTTACAGACAGTAAAAATGCTTAGTTTATTTAATTCTTCCGAAAATATTTCAGAAAATGTTTTCTCTATTGAGAATACGACGATGAAACTAGTCAAAGTTATGGAAATTAGCCAATCACTTCTCAAACTTGAAAAAGTAATGACCCAAACCGGTCCGGATTACCCGGAGATCCGGATTATCGGGGTCCGAATTTGCGGGGTTCTACTGTACTTATATTTTATGAAACATACATTGGAAAGTTTATATATTCTTTTTTCAAAGCTTTTAAAAGGGAAAATCAACTATTATTTTCAGTTTCAATTGATAACTCTAGTTTAAAGAACTCTTTAATTCAGAATCATTTTGAGAAAATGTTCTTTCATGCATTTATGTCAAACAAAATCTTCACTTGTTTCTAGAAAATAATCTCGATATCTTTTTTTTATGAAATGCTTTTTGAATTTATGAAATTTGATATTAAAATAGATAAGTTGTTTTTTGACTGCTCGGCAGTTTCATGTTTGATATTTAATAATGAAAAATTAAAGTTTGTATCACTTAGAATTGTTCAAGAATATATCTTTGGTTTTCAACAAACATGTAGTGTTCTAATCAGGGCTGCCACAGGCGACTATTTTTTAATTCTAACTGGCACCACTTTCTTTAAACAGAAATCTTTAACACACACTTTGACAACTTTTGCAAGAAAAATAGACTTTAAAATTTATACTATAAAAAATTGGTACGAACGGAATTTAAAAATAGTCGCCTGTAGCAGCCTTGACTAAGCGATTGGTTATAGAATAAGAATAAATATTTTTTAGATAAATTATTTAAATTGCATTATTAGATATTACTATTACCGGATAAATTAGGGAATATTTTCTTTTTTTTCAAAACAAATTTATTTCTATCTCAAAACAATTGTACTTTTAAATGTTACTAATAAAGATTAATTATCTACAGCAGCGACTCTATAATCTACGGGTCGCAGGGGGTATTTTGGTGAATCTCGGAACAATCGAAGTTTACCCCAAAAGTATCTTTTATTTTACCTGTTTAAAAAATCCTAATACATTCAATATTCAACCGCAATAACACAATAATGAAAACTGTTAGCTTATCCCTCTCATGCATAAATTATTTCCCACTATTGTTTGTCCTTTTCAGTATTAACCTTTATTTTATGATAAATGAGAATGAACGTATTATATATACCGGGTGTCCCAAAAATGACTGATGGATTTTAAAATTCAATAACTTGCAAACGGTGAGAGCTATTTAAAATTTTTTTGCAGGAGGGTTATGTCAGGAGTTTTTTTCCGTAATTTTTTTTAGTTCGAATTTCAAACAATAGATGGCGTTCACGGCAATGGAAGGCCAGGTCGACGCTTCACTCAGCATTGATCACCCGGCCTTCAATCGCCGTCAGCGACACCTATTGTTTGAAATTCGAACTAAAATAAAAAATTACGGTAAAAAAAACTCCTGACATTATATATAACAATCCTGCAAAAATTTTTTAAATAGCTGTCACCGTTTGCAAGTTATTGAATTTTAAAATCCAACAGTCATTTTTGGAATATCCGGTATATATATATATATATATATATATATGTGACATTTTAAAGTTAGGAGTCAGAAACATCATCGCCAGGGTCCCCGTTCTTTGCACAGAAGTCATGGCCAGCGAGGGAAAAAATAAAAAATAAATAAATGTAGAATATCCAATAAATCACTCATTGGTGGCTGTAAGTTTATTTATTCAACTGTAGTCATTATAGAGGGAAAAACTCCTTTTTGCAAACGATCTTTTACCGAAATGTCCAAAAAATATTCCATCATTTATATTTATATACCATCATTAATATTACCACATATATATACCACATTAATATACCATCATTACCAGCCGTACTCATCGACGAAAGAACTCCAGAATCTCTCTCTCCTTCTCATCTCGAGACTTCCACCTTTAAAACTAAAAAGAAAATTCTAGAACTTTCTGTAATCTCAAACCATCATCCTTTTATGTAAACAGAATTCTTGTCCAGATACGAGACTATTTTACACAGACGATAAATTTATTAAAAAAAAATTATTTAACCAATTTATAATCGACTCATAATTTCTTAGGCAGACGATTTTTATAAATGATTAATTTTAAGAGAAAAAGAAAAGAAATGAATTTATTAATGTACACATCAAAGGTTGACGGCGGAAAAATAAATAGATAAAATAAAATAATGATATTTTTTGAAAGGTATGGTTTTGGAATAAATTTAATAAGATTTTCTTAAAAAGGGTCGATAAAAACATAGAAGAAATCAGTTTTATTTGGAATATTAAGAAACAAAGTTTTAATTAAGAATATTTTTAATTTAGAGCCATCTTTTTAAATTTACGCATACTGGAATAATGTTTTTTAAGGCAAATTAAGAATTTATATCGTCTGCATGCACATGGTTTATAAACTTTAATAATAAAATACAAATAGGAATAAAAGGTGTCATTCTTAATTGAGAAATGGAAATAAAAATAGTTTGCTTTTTTTGAAAAACTTTTAATATCTGTAGTTTTCACAATCACTGAAAATCACATATTAAGTTATAGGTTTGAGTAAAGTCATCAAATTTATAACTATTATCACCTAATATCTGTTGAATAAATACACTATCTACCAAAAAGTATTTGTACACTTTCAGTTTTTGACATTTTGTCAAATATTTAAAAATATACTGGTCGGATTCTTCTGGAACTTCAGAAATATAAAGATTATGTTTCACTTTATATTTATTTACATTCATTTGTTAAGCGGGTAATTAGGGGGCCGGCAAAAAAAACAAAGAATAATAGAAATATTTGGGATCGCCCTGTACATGAAAATGCACGAAACGACTTATCGCTTTAGAATACAAATATATGAATACAGTAGAATATGTACACTAATTTTTGTGAGAATAGCATGTATATTTATGGCGATAGAGCGATTTTTTTGAAAAATTAAAAAAATTCTGGTATGTTTTTTGTTTATATTATAGAGTATTTTTGACCAAATTTAACGCAAATTTCAGAAAAATTGGCAAAATCTATTAAAAAAAATATAGCGCAATTGGAATATAAATATATTTAATACTTTATGAAATATGAGTAGTTTTATGAAATATTTTTTATCTGCGCATGCGCGAACGATAAAAACAATTCTTTTACGTCATTTAATAGTCAATTCTATGGAGTAACTTATAAAAAAAATCCAATCAAATATCGTGAAAATTCAAAAAGATATCATTATTATAAGTAAGCTGTTTTTACATTGCTCTCTAAAAACGGCTGAATGATAAGGGATTCTCCACAAATTGACATTTTTTATTAACTGACTTTTAGGAAAAAATTAGTACTATTTAATGAATACAATATTGCTGCTAATAAGTATCTTGACACCTGTGATAGAAAAGGAAAAGGGCTTTTATTCTTTTCCATCACAGATGTCAAGATACTTATTAACAGAAATATTCTATTAGATATTTGTATTTTTATTAGATATTCTATTCTATTAGATATTAGATATTCTATTAGATTTATTGACATTGTATTATTCTATTTATTCAGCAGATATTTATGTAATAACAGTTATAAAAATCTGATGATTCTACTTAAACCTATAACATAATATGTGATTTTCAGTGATTGTGAAAACTACAGAGATTAAAAGTTTTTCAAAAAAGCAAAGTATTTTTATTTCCATTTCTCAATTAAGAATGACACTTTTTATTCCTATTTGTATTTTATTATTAAAGTTTATAAACCATGTGTAGATAAAACATTATTCTACATTTGGCATTTGAAAACTTATAACCAAATTTGACAATTTTGTAAAAGAGTATCAGAGAGGAATTATTGTAAGGAAATACTGGTTGAGAGTCCATTTTCTAAATAGTTGGATTTAATTTTATTTGGATTTTGGAATTATTATGATTTTTTTTATTTATACTTTCGGCTAGCAAAAAATACTTTCTTATGCTATTAGACGATAAGAAAATTATTTAGTTGCTATGTAATTATTTTTATCCTCAACCAATATTTTCCCTATCAATAATAAACAAACTGTGATATTTTCTTTTGATTATACTCTTGTATTACTATTATTATTATTATTATGATTTCTATAATGAAGTTTAGTATTAATTATACTCTTATTGAAAAATATTAGGATATGGAGTCTTATTATACTATCACTTATTATTGTTGTTATTGTTATTATTTAAATTTTTCTATATTATTTATTATAAATGTTTTGAAGTGATACTATTTACTATTAGAAATTTGACATATTAAAAAATTTTGGAACCCAACAAAAAACAAAGATTAAACAAGATTTGAAGATCTTTAATTAAAGAGACTGTATTCACTGGACATTGAAAAAGACTCTTTTATATATTCTTGAAAGACTTTTTTCATTTAAAGGACTTATTTAAAATAAACTATGCATTAAGTCATTGTAATTATTTAAACTTCCATGAGAACGAATTGTTATTGTTTTTATTATATTTTTTATCTCTTGCTTATTTATATTTATAACTTATTTACTGTTATTGTATGTATTATCTCCTATGCACTTACAAATAGCAAGTGATATTGTAGCAGTATTGTATCTCTTTCAGGGAAATGCTCCTACCTAAATTTAATTTAGATTAATTTCCTCTTAACTATTTTATTTTAATCGCTAATATTTTTTATATTGCGTTAATTTTCTTTTCTTCCATCTCTTGGCTTCCTGGGTTTGACAGTTTTATTCCAAAATTTGACTTTTCTAAATTATTATATTTCTGTTGTCTGAACTTGTAGTTTTATTTAACTATCAATTTCATACAAATTTTCGGGGAGGGGGGATAATATTACAAATTAAAAAATTTTTCGCCAAAACTAACCTTTATACTACCTTAATTTTCTTATAATAATGTTCCGTACTTACTTCAAATTATTAAATTAAAATCTTATTTCTAGATCTAATCTGTTAATCTGTATGCAGACGATATAAATTCTTAATTTGCCTTAAAAAACATTATTCCAGTATGCGTAAATTTAAAAAGATGGCTCTAAATTAAAAATATTCTTAATTAAAACTTTATTTCTTAATATTCCAAATAAAACTGATTTCTTCTATGTTCTTATCAACCCTTTTTAAGAAAATCTTATTAAATTTATTCCAAAACCATACCTTTCAAAAAATATCATTATTTTATTTTATCTATTTATTTATTTTTCCGCCGTCAACCTTTGATGTGTGCATTAATAAATTCATTTCTTTTCTTTTTCTCTTAAATTTAATCAATTATAAAAATCGTCTGCCTAAGAAATTATGAGTCGATTATAAATTGGTTAAATAATATTTTTTTTTAAATAAATTTATCGTCTGTGTAAAATAGTCTCGTATCTGGACAAGAATTCTGTTTACATAAAAGGATGATGGTTTGAGATTACAGAAAGTTCTAGAATTTTCTTTTTAGATTTAAAAGGGGAAGTCTCGAGATGAGGAGAGATTCTGGAGTTCTTTCGTCGATGAGTACGGCTGGTTGAAGTAAATGATGGAATATTTTTTGGACATTTCGGTAAAAGATCGTTTGCAAAAAGGAGTTTTTCCCTCTATAATGACTACAGTTGAATAAATAAACTTACAGCCACCAATGAGTGATTTATTGGATATTCTACATTTATTTATTTTTTATTTTTTCCCTCGCTGGCCATGACTTCTGTGCAAAGAACGGGGACCCTGGCGATGATGTTTCTGGCTCCTAACTTTAAAAACGTTTGTATTCTTACTCTTTGTTTTGACGCAGCATGTCCCTCAAGGGATTTTGTGCCATTAAAACTGATACAACCAACCAACCTAACTTTAAAATGTCACATATATATATATATATATATTACTGTTCTGCATGCTAGATGTTATGTGCCCATAAATCAAATCTACATAAATGTATGTAAATTTATGTATCTACATAAATCTACATAAATGAATTTTTTATTTCTAAAGCAATTTTTATCTGTCGTCATATGAGGCCCATATGAAGGAGTAGGTTAAACTAAAACTTTGTAGGTGTTTTCTGACTAAAATGATCTAAAAATTAGTGACATCCACATTAGCGACGTTTATATAATTATTAGTAGACTGTTATTGTTGCTAGGCAACAAGCAAATGGAAAAAATATAATGAAATATACAATTTATATTTTAAAAAAATTCTAAAACACAGTGTTTTATATTATTTTAACAGATGTATAAAAATAATCCAAATTAACAGAAATAATTAACAAAGTCTGACAAATGCATATACGAAATTTCAAATTAATAGGAATAATTTAAGACCAAAATTGGGAAATTTCAGTATTCATAATTTATCATTTAAATCCATTAATAAAAAGAGGCATTTTCGATCAACAAAGAAATTTGTCTAAATTGCCATAGGAAAGCAATGTGGTGCAAAATAAAATGTTCAGTATTTTCCGACCAAATAAACCAAACATAACCCAAAACTATGGAGTTAAATCCGGGTACCTCAATTAATTTCAAGGAAATCTGGTGCTTTTTACGGCTGTTATTGCGGAACAGACAGACAGGGAGACAAAAAGACAGAAATAAAAAAATTTCATGTCACTGACGTTTCGGTAACTATTCTCCAGTGCTGTCAGCTGGCTAACTTTTTCTAATTTAGCTTTCTTGATTGGTACCACTTTTCTGAAACAGCTGATTTCTACTTGTTTAACCTTAATCCTTTCCAGTGCAAACAAGTCCTGTTCTTAAAATGAGAAATCGACCACTGGGCCGGAATTGGTTAATTAATATGCCATTAAATAAGGCGAATTTTACTACTTCAAAAACGTGGGGCCAATCATGAAATCATAATGTAAGAAAATTTAGTCTACTCTCAACACTGCTATTTTGATGTAATCGACAAAAGATACACATTGCCACAGTATAACTTAAAATGAATTTCTTTTCTTTAGTTGACTTACTGTCACTCAAAGACAGCAAGATGACATGATCGAAATATTGTCAATAAAAAAAATTACACTCAGGCGCGATATTTAATATTTTTCACATTTGCAACATAGTTTTTCCGGTATGTTTTAAAATATAGATTTTATATTTTTTAGTATACAAAATTGATTTGTTTGGAAATCGTAAAAATTAAAGGGTAACCTTTCCGGCACGGGCAAAATCTGTAACAAAATGAGAAATTATTGACTGACACCGGAATTCACAAACGAATTTTTTACATATTTTGAAATCCTTAATTTAAGCTTTTATTGTAAAAGCAAAATTTTAGTAAAATATTACTGGTGGCTCTTGCAAGTTTGTAATTAAAATTAGGTATCCCAGACTGGGCACAGTGTGCCGGAAAGGGGTAAGGTGCAATGATAGTTGATCAATTAATTATATTTTTGTTTTCTAGATATGCCTTTTTTTGGCCTTTCACGCTTAAAGTTATGCAATAGCCTATGATTTTCTTCATTTGCTTGTCTTGTGAAATGTGACACAGGGTACACCATTACACTGTATTTTAAGCGACAAATCGTGAAACGAGAAAGATGGTTACAGCAAATCGGTAGTTTCCCTAAAACCAAACTACTCTCGTAATCAAGAACGTGCGGACATCTTAAACTTACAAGCAGCCTATTATTAATGCAGAAGCCACATACTACATTCTATCCACTGTAAAAGGGCTAGCGAAAACTTCCGGCATGTTGCTCTATTGTACATACATCAATATAAATTTATTAAATAAGTTGTGAAACGACGTTGATTACAATTCCAGAATATGGAAATTTGTGAATGGCTTTCGAGAAGGTTTCTAATGAAGCAGAGAGAGACATGTTACAGTTATGACCGCATATTTTGACTGAGTGTTAAAGCTATAATAATATATCAGGGTTCGTATTCATCTAGGAATTCAGAAGATTTTAATTGTTCTAGTATCAAAAATTTTGTAAAATACTAGTTGCTACATCTGAAAACGGATAATCCCTCACCCCCCCAATAAATAAAATGAATATTACATTAAAAAATTACTTCCAAACTAAGTAGGGGAGACCGGGGATGGTTGACTAATTTTTTACTAAATCATACATATTTTTTGTGTTTTCATCCATACAGACAATAAAATCGCATTAATGGATAGAAGAACTATTAAACTAATAAAAAACAACAAAACATATTTAATTATTCAATATCATCATCATGTTCAAATGCATTTTACAGAACATCAAGTCTTAGTCAATCTACCCCGGAACCGGGGTAGATTGACTATATGCCCGGGGTAAGTAGACCTACGTATCAATAAGCAACAAATTATGAGAAGTGTCAAGTAATAAAACACTATTTTCAATTTAATTGAACTTTTTATTAAAAAACCATTTTAATCAGGTACAGACATCCTTTATAAGTCTTTATAAAAACTATCAACTCGTAGTATTTAAAGTTTTTAAACTAAAACCTTCTCCAGTTTCATTTTAAATCTCACATAAATCTTTCTATAACTTCTTATGAATGTAACATATTAATTCTTATTAATATAACAATTTAAAATTTTCTTACGCCACAAATTAAATGCACATTTTTCATTTCTCTACTTAAATAATAGTAATTGTTAAATACTTATATTTAGTATTTAAACATTTATAAACTAAACTCTTCTTCAGTCTCATTTTAAATCACATATAAATCTTTGTATACTTAAAAATATAAAAAAACAGACAAGTTATCAATCTTCATTATCAGAAATACAGTGTTTGCATTCAAAAAACATTAGATTACCTCTTACACATTTGGCATGAGCCCATAACTTACAAGTTATGCACTGTATCCATTCTTCGCCAGAGACACTATCGGCGTAAGATTCAGTGCATTCTAAACAAATCGTGCTCTCGTCATCTGAATCCACATTATCGTCATTTCCATCGACAGTGTCATCAGCAACATTCATCTCATTTACTTTATCCGTTCCTTTTCCTTTACCCGTTCCTTTTCCCTTACCCTTTGCTTTGCCCTTCCATTTTCCTTTACCCTTACCTTTGCTCGTTACTTTTCCTTTTTCTATTCTGTTTTTTGTATCTTTTCTTCTTTTCTTCAAAGTTTCTCTATTCTTTTTCATATCTGTAAGATTTTGTTTTTCAGGGGTGTCTGTATATATAGTACTTTTACGTTTCCGAATATTTCTTCTATTATCTAAACGTGGCGCCGCTTTAGGAAAGGGTCTTATTTCTTCAAGTGTTGCTAATAAAGTTAAGGGCAGGTTCACATTGTATAAAGATGGGGGCACATTTGTTTCTGCAGCATGCACGTTTTCTGGGATCACAAGCTCTTTCTACGACATCCTTCGGTGTATCAGCTCGTTCAGTCATTTTTTTATAGGTCCTCATCGTGCTGTAGCAGAAAAAAAAGAATATACTTATTAAGAATCGAATAAAAAGATAATTTTAAAGATATTTTAAACTCAAAATGTTATTGGGGTTGGTTGACTAATTATTCAACCAGCCCCGAAAGAAATTAGTCTACCAACCCCAAACAACATTTTAACTTTCGATGGCATGGATAACCTAAACACTGCCTCCTAATTAAGAAATAATACATAAAATAATATCAATATGGACTCATAAAACACTCTGACTAATAGGCAAACAGTTAACATAAAATGTGTAGATACCAGATAAAAAAATATGCAACACGAAAATATTACTTACATGATATGAAAACAAATCACGGGTCACTGCTCGAAAACGGCGTGTGTCGGTGACGCGGCGCTACCGACGACTGAGCGGGGGGGGGGGCGGAGAGTGATGCGCGGTTGCGCTGGGATGACGCAATATTCATATCGCTGGCGAGTTTTTGGCGGTTAGTCTACCTACCCCTATAGTCAACCATTCCCGGTCTCCCCTACACTGTTTTTGAAAATTTTTGATATTTTTCGTATGTATAATATACACGAAAATTTTCAAAAATAACAAAAATTACATATACGGGGAAGGAAAATAACGGCCATTTTTCCATTTTACTTTCATAAAATACGCCATTATTTTTAGAGTTAAATGTATGTTTATTACAAGTAAAATTAGTTTCATTCCATCTATTTATTATTTCTTTCTAAATATATCAAACTATATTGTTAATCCATAACAATCTAAAAAAACTACTATTAGTAGTATGACAGCATAAGATTGTACTGTAAAATAATGTAAATAATCTTATTAAGCTCCATTCCTTTACTAATATTAATTTTTGTTACATTGTATCTGTTATCAAGCAAACTTGTCTAATATTTTTTAGTGTATGTCTACGGCAGCTTGGCGAAATAATAAAGATATCGCCAAGTTGGAGTCACTTTTGACAACTAATTTTGGTCGCCAAATTTGGCGAATAATCGCCAAGTTGGCGACAAACTTGGCGATTGTTGGCGATGGCAACCCTTCCCTCTCTCTGGTAACACCCTTAGGTATGGTAATATATTGAATGTTTTTCCTTGGTTTCTGGATTTTTCGAGAAGCCTGTGGAAACTTCTAGCGCATGCTGTGAGCCTATATAAGGAGAGCAATACGAGCTGTCGTTGTTATTATTTACCAGTCAGTCATTGAGTGAGCTGCGATTGTAAGCAAGTTTGCTTGAGTTTTCTCTACGTTGTTTTGAATGTTATTAAGTGTTGAGAAATTGTATAAAGAGTCTCTGGGACCTATATCTGTACTTGTACGATAGATTTGAACAGTTATTTTTGAATATCTAGTAGTATTTGTGTATTCGTCGGAGTAGCTCCTTGATCACACGGATCAGCCTTTTCCACCAGCCACCCCACCAAGCGGCTGACGGAGGATTGAATTTCCAAACAAATTTGCACGTCGGAAAAACGAGATAATTTTTCCCAGTCTATCTTTGACAGATCATTATTGGCACCTTTGAAATTGCTACCATTATCAGAATAGATTATTCTAGGTCTACCTCTTCTCGCGATGAAACGTCGCAAAGACAGCAAAAATGCATCAATTGACAAAGAGGAGACAAGCTCTAGGTGCACGGCTCTGTAAAGCTCTCTGTATAGCACTCTCTGTCTAGCACTATCCAGGTTTTATCTGCTTTTTTAACAAATAAAAGGCCTGCTAAATCAACGCCTACAATTTCAAAAACACTAGAATTCTTTACTCGATCAAAAGAAAATGGCACTGGATCCGATTCACGAGATTTAATTTTGTAGCGCTGACAAGGAATGCATTTATTTACAACTTTTCGGACAATTTTTCTACCTCTTTGAATCCAGTATTTTTCTCTTAAGATACTTAACAAAATGTGAGTTCCAGCATGACAGTTCGCTATATGAAAATGTTCTATTAGTTTAGTTGTAAAAATACAGTCATCAGGTAGAAGAATGGGCGATAAAATATATGGTGTATCAATGCGCTCTGTAATCCTTGTCTTTATTCTAATTATACCATCTTCATCTTTAAAGCAGCTTAAGTAAGGTATCGAATCTACATCTGGGAAAAACTCGTTTTGAACAATTGAAATTAAAGTTTTTTCAGCAAATTCTAATTCCTCAACTGATAATTTACCAACTTTTCTAGCATTGTTTCGTGATCTCACATTATTTATGAATCTTAATACCCATGCAACTAGTCTAATAATCGACTCAAATTTTGAAAATTTCCTAGCGTACCAAGGAATATTTTTAACAGTTGTATTTACGTTACACAATTTCACTTCTCTCCTTTCACTAACAATCTCAGGAGTTTCACTATCAAGAGTTTCGGTTATGGGCCATTTTTCTTTTTCCTCCATGAGCCATTTCGGCCCTTCCCACCACCGTGATTCTAGCAATTGCTGTGGAGAACACCCCCGAGAAATCAAATCCGCGGGATTCATTTTTCCTGGCACATGGCGCCACTCGTTATTGGGAAAAAGACTTTTTATTTCTTTTACCCTGTTCGAAACAAAAACGGACCATTCACCGTATGCACTTATCCAGTACAACGCAACCATGGAGTCACTCCAAAACACTGTTTTCATGTTCTGTATACAAAGTGCTTGCTGTACTGAATGTGCCAACCTAGCTCCGATATTACACGCGATTAACTCCAATCTGGGAATTGACGCTTGCTTTATAGGAGCAACTCTAGCTTTTGCTCGAATTAAATGCTTGAATCGATTTTTACTGCGCCCGGGGTTTTCGTTCGCAAAAATACACAAGCTGCATATGCCTCTTTGCATGCGTCCATGAAAACATGCATCTCGGTAGACTCATTTATTTCAACATATCGCGGAATTTGAACGTTTTCTAACATATTTATTTCATTGAACCATTTTTTGAAAGGCCTTTGAATTTCATCCGGTAAAGGAGAATCCCACCCTAGACTAAATTTCCAGGTTTGTTGCAATAAAATTTTCGGTGGCAAAGTTGCTGGGCACAATATCCCTATTGGATCAAAAATTTTCTGCATAGAGCTCAAAATTAATCTTTTAGTGAAATTTTCATTACTACTCAATTTATCAAATTGTAAATTACACTTAAGCATATTGCAATCCAGATCCCACAATATCCCAAGCAATTTTGTTACACCTGAACTTTTTGAAACCTTTTGAGATTGAACATTACTTTCCCAATTTCTCAAATTGAAACTACCTCGAGACATAATGTTTTCAGCCTGTACTATAAATTCGTCTTGTTCCGCAGCATTCGAAACACCAGTAACACAATTGTCAACATAAAATGAATATTTCAACTTTTCAGAAATATTCCTATAATTAAGAGGTACATTATCTAATAAATGGGATATCGTGGCTGCCAACAAAAATGGGCTTGAATTTACTCCAAAAACCACTCTGCAATGCCTATAAATAATTTCTTCATTAACGGCAGGATAAAAAAATCGTAAAAAATCTCTGTGATCCGGATTTATGCTAATCTGCAAAAAAGCTTTTTCGATATCCGCAGAAAGACCTATTTTATTAATGCGAAACCTGTCTATAATATCCGGTATTTGTTCAATTAAATTCGGACCTTTATACAAAACATCATTTAAGGAACACTTTCCGTATTTTCTAGCGGATGCATCAAAAACGGGCCTAATTTTAGTAGTAGCACTGTCCATTTTTATAACAGGCCGATGTGGCAAAAAATGCCCCTTTTCGACGTTCCCCGTTACTTTTTCAATTATTTTTAATTCTTCCCATTCTCGGAAAACATTTTGATAATCAATAAAAATACCCTCCTTTTCAGCGCGTTCGCACATTTTCTGATGTCGCTTCCACGCCAATTCTTTATTACTGGGAAATTCAATCATATCAGATTTAAACGGTAAACAAACTTCATACCTACCACCCGGAAGAATTTTAATATTGGTTTTGAATTCCTCTATCATTTTGGAATGCTCATGTTGATTTTTTAAATTTTCTACAGGCTCTCTAATACCGATCGTTTCAAGGTCCCATAACTCATTAATGGGAACATTTTTTACATACAAAGATACAACAGACAAAACATTATTACTATCATAATTACCCCTCAAGTTTTGGTTGGGTTTTCCAGTTAATACACAACCTAAGCGTGTTTCTAACAAAAATAAACCTGAATTTAATTTCTTACATTTATTAGTAAATAATGTGCCAATTAAGTCGGCACCTAAAAGCAAATTAATTTCTGAATCATCAGACTCAAGATCAGGTAAAATTATTTGTTTTTCTCTAAGCTCAATAAGTGCCTCCACACTAGATAATTTAGGCACAAATCCGGTAATTTTATTTTCGGAGAATATCTCAGCTTTAAAACTAAAGGAATCATTCAAATCAGAAATAATTAAATCATAAACATCATGCATTTTAACTGAGGTTTCTCTCCCCCCAAAAAGGCAATGAGTCATTTTAATTTTCCTCTTAGGAACCAGATGTAGATTCTCAACCACCTTTTTACTGATATAGCTGTTTTGAGAACCAGAATCGATTATACTGCGAACTTTTAGTTCCACATCCTTATTTTTAACTTTAACCATTAATGTCATAAGATATACATTTTCAATATTAGAATGATTTGTCAGAGTATTAGTTTCATGTATATCACTTTTGTTCTTATCATTAGTATTTTCAATATTATCATCTGGGCACATCAAATAATGGTGAGCTTTTTTACACTTAATACAAGTACTTTTAAATCTACAATTTTTATATATATGGTTTGGTCTAAAGCAACCAAAGCAAGCATTTTTCTTTAACAATAGTTTTTTCTTATTTTCTAAAGTCATATTTCTAGCTGTAAAACAATCTCGAGACAAATGCCTTTTATCACAAAATATACAAGAAATTTCTTTCTTACCTTGATTTCCGAAAGACGTACTCACTAAAGTCGAAGCCGTTGCAGGAGTCGAAAATTTAATATCCCGCTCTCCCTTTTTATAAGTTGAACTTGCACCGAAACCACTTCGCGCTAAAGCCACCATCTCTTCGCTTTGAACTTCTTGTTTAATGAAGCACATTAAATTTTTTAATGATCTTTCTTCATGTCTTGCATCTTCCGAATTTCTTTTTCTTTCCCATGACATCAGGACTTCTTCGGGAAGAATTGATTCTACTAAAGGTATCAGGAAATCCCCGTACTTTTCCTGAGTACGGCCCAGACTTTCTAACGATCTCAGTTTTCCTTCTAGTTCATCATATAATTTAGGTAAATCTGTTTTAACACGACCAGCGATAGCGTTTTTCATGACCATGGATAACAAGTCCCGTATATAAACTTGAACCAGCAAATCTTCTCTACCAAATCTTTCTTGAATCTGATTAATTGCTTGTTGATAATTTGCAGCCGTTGCTGGATAACTCTCAACCACTCTCGCTGCTTTTGAATTCGGAACCGCTGCTTGAATTAGATATTGAAATTTATCGGACTCTGGAATACTTTTATCTTCATGTATCTTCTGAAACTGCGACCAGAAGGACAAATAATCTTTAACGTCACCGTTAAATTTCTTCAATTCAATCTTCGGAAGCTTAAAATTTCTTTTCTCAAAGTATTCATTCCTATTTTCAAACACTGGTAACTGTAAAGAAATAATTTTTTCTTCTATTCCAGTCTTCATTTCCAGGTATTTATCTCTATACTCTTCTGCCGACTGAAAATCATCTTCGCATTCCTTTTCGCAATCTTTACTTTTCAAAAGAATGTCGCTGATATTTTTCTGACATCCATCTAATCTTTCGAATTTATCTTCTAACTGTTTCTGCAAAACAGAAAAGTTCTTGACATCAATGTCCGGTTTCAGCAATTCTTCTTTAATTTTATTTACACAGGCAGAAAAAGATATTCTTAGACTTTTCCTTTCTTGTTTTAAAACGTTTAAATCCATGTTTTATGCTGTGTCGCCCCACGTTGGGCGCCAAAAATGTTATTTCTTCTTTCTAAGTATATCAAACTTATATTGTTAACTCATAACAATCTAAAGAAAAACTACTATTAGTAGTATCACAGCATAAGACCCTTTAAACTCACTAAAATAAATCCAAGAGACGTAAAAGAAAAACACTTGTTATCTATTCAACATTTTTATCGACAACTGACAACATCATTTAATAACATTTTACACACAGATATCGTGACGTCACAGAATTAAACAAAGTGGATACAATGGCGTCAATCTGTCGGCATTTCAGAATTAAATTATAAACATAAAAAGCAATATATTACACTTAATGTTTTAGAAAATGATTACTGTCTAAATAAATCTTACTCGATGATACAGAAAATTATTATTATGGCAATAAATCTTTTTTAATGATTTAGGAAATTACTTTACATTAATTTTGATTGATTTATTATATTAAATGAGTATGTTAAATGATTCTGCTAAATTATTACGTTAAATTATTATATTAAATTATTAAGGTTACCGACAACATACTCCCCCCTTTTGAGTTACTGACTAGCTACTCAAAATTAAATACTTCATTTACCAAATCTTTTGGGCATTTTGGAAATACGCCCAAATCGAGTTCTATAACTCATTGTTTCAGGTTTAGTCGTCCCGTCTGCAGAATCAGAACTCACGAGAGCATCTTGACTACTGCTTTCCAGCATCCTTTCCAGGAATTAGATCCACAATCTTTGCAAGCGGCCAATTGAGACGTTTTTGCACATCGTCTCCAATCAGCACAAGTTCACCCAGCTTCAACTCTGGTAACTGGGATATTTCACGACGTCTTTGAAGAAGTTGACCAATATATTCAGTTCGAAAACGTATTCGCAGTTGCTCCATGAGCTTAACTCTGTATCTTAGTCTTTTGCGAAACTGTTTAGCGTCAACTTCGTCAATGTCCGTGACACTGGAAGAAGAGTTTTGCACTAAAAACATATTAGGTGTTAAGGGAACTAAATCCTCTGGATTTTCGGATTGATATGTGAGGGGACGAGAGTTGATAATGTATTCACAATCACACAAAATTGTTTGTAATTCTTCCAAATTCACAACAGCTTTACCGAGAGTTCGTCGGAGAAGCTCTTTGATCACACGGATCAGCCTTTCCCACCAGCCACCCCACCAAGCGGCTGAGGGAGGATTGAATTTCCAAACAATTCCAACCAATGTTTGCAAGTTCATTGCATTCTCGCCAATTTTAAGCGAGAATTTAAAGCTGATTTTTTTATTATTTTGATAAAAATTGATTTATCTGTTTCTTTTATTCATCTACACTTTTAAAAATATGACCCATTTACTGTAGCGTCACTCCACAGCTTTTATAGAATATATCTTTTATGACCAACGAGAATGCCCCATAACACAGTAAAGTAACCGTTTTCTATAAAAGCGGTGGAGTGACGCTGTAGCAAATGAGTTACAGCGTGAGTTACAGTTTTTTACAGTGTATGAATCATGTCCGTCGACACAGAAAGTCCTGACTGACTTAATTTTAATGTGATTGGCAATCATCATTTGCGTAATTGTCAGTTTATAGATCCTTTTGTTATATCGTTTTCTGTGCCTCCGTGGCTGAGTGGTTAAGACATCACGCCGCTAATCGTGAGGTTGTAGGTTCGAATCCCACTGGCTCCATTGCACACACACTTTGTGTGGAGCTCCTGGTTGTATTTCTCGTGTGTTGTAATATTTCCTTGTGTGCTATCTCGTCCCTGATATTGACGATGGCTTATAAGCAAGCTTCATGTCGAGCACACAAGTCAGATGTATGTTGTTCAATAAACAAACAAACAAACAAACATATCATTTTCTGGTCTCACAAGGTCTTCCGTATTTATGTTTTGTTTTGAAGCAGTCATCCTTAGACTATACTTCATAGATAGACCACTTTGGACGATTCAATGCTGCTGGAATTTCTACAACAGTCTTCTCTTTCCATTTCAACTTTCCTACTTCAATTACCTCATCTAACTAAATATTTTTAGCTCGCGGCATCTTCACTAACTGATGCTATATCGAGGTATACTTAAATACTTAAGACATATGACATCATAACTTTGAAATTTGCATTTTTCCATTAACAGTAGGTAAAAAATCAAAAAAGTGTCTAAACTTTTGCAATATATAAATTTTACTTTTTTCAGTAAAATTAAATATCTTAAATTATAGTCATTATTTTTAGCCTACATTGTTTAAAATATATTTAGAAATAAGTATAACCATTTGTAAAACTCAAGTGTTCATATTTTTTATTTAAAGGTTAAAAAACACCAGCATCTAAACTTTCTGAACACTGTATATATACAATACAAACGGAAATTTCGGGTTTTCCGCCTACTTCTCCAGTTCTACTGAAGGGATTCTGATGTAACTTGCACTGTTAATTAGATATTAGTCCAAGGAAGGTGTTCATACATATTGCATCGTTCTAGGTAGATTAGTTATAAAATTATGATGAAGAATTCATTTATTTTGGACATTAGGGTTACCATTTGTCATATGTTTTTCATTTGGCGCAGCATTTTTGTTAAAGAATTGAAATGTTGATATTAATTAGAAATGAAAAAAATACAAACATCCCTAAAAATAAAATAAAATAAACTATCGCTGAATTTATTTAAGATACAAAAAATCCTTTAGAAGTAATATAAAAGAAAAATATTTAAATATGGGAGCAATCTTTATACGGCTTTAAAGCAATAAAAGTCGATCGGTTGAATCAATATCTGGTAATTTATCGCCATTTTGCCTATATATTTGGCTGCGGAATAACAATAGCAACAACAAAAATACCTAAAATTAAAATTTATATAAATGGCGCCATTTTTAAACAGAGAGTTATTTAGAATGTCAGAGTTAATTACAAGAACTGCTTTATGTATTTTTAAAAATTAATTACATCATTGAATAGATTTGTGACAGTTTCATAATACAGTGATACATTTTTATTTTTATTTTTAACAAATTAGAATTTTTTCTACTTTGTTTTCGGTCGCAAAGATTGTTCTTTCTAAATGTTTATCAGCTGCGCAACTACATATTTTGCTGTTGTTGATTAAATAATTTAAATGGCTGTTTTAATTGGGAAAAAATATAAACCGAGAGAAAAACTGTTGGTAATTTTATTTAAACAAATACACAATAATAATTTTAAAAAAGGAAACTTATTCATATGGAGATTTATGGGCGCAGTTATCATATAACGCTGGCCTGTCCAACCTTTCAGTAACCAAGGGCGCATCTTGGCTCTTGGCAGTCAATGAAGGGCGCCATTATTTACATGACTGAAAACATTTGGTAATGTTATCGCATAGTATTAGTATACACATGCACGTCTTAAATTAATGCAAATGAATCATACAGTGGTAATAAGCAAGACCCCTACAGTTCTGTGATTACATGTTCTAAATTTCAAATTATACATTTTTTTTTTTTTTTTTTTTTTTTTTTTTTTTTTTAATGAGACGTCTGTATAATTTTTTTAGGATAAGGAGCCAGAGAAAAAATAAACAAAAAAAACCCTTCTAAAATTTCGAAAATGAAGAAAGAAAATTAAGCCCTTTTATCCTGGATATAAAATAGCCAGACACAAGTTTTAAAAATATCTTTGATAAAATATTAATGATTTTTTTAAACTTTCTTTATAATGGAATTTTACTTCTAAAATATTTAATAACAGGAAATTTTCAAAAGGGCGTCAAGAAAATTGTCAAAGGGATCCATGTCTCCCGCGGGCGCCGCGTTGGACAGCCCTGATATAACGCATAGGGGTACCGAATTGGCACCAAAATGGCGTTATTTTACCTGACATGGTAACCTGGATATTTTTGTTAATTTATTAATAAATTGTTTATTGATTTTTATTTTCATTTTTAATCGAATACAAATAAAACGTTTATATTATAAAAATGTATGTTTAGAAAAAATTAAAAATTATTTTTTCCAACACCTTGAAAGGGCTAAGAAGATGATAAAATGGAATTTTGCCTCTATCTCGGATTCCTTTGCCAATCGTGCCAATCAGAACGGGATACGGAACACTTCTCTTCATCTTTTGTACTTTTAATGAGATGTATCAAAAGAGTGTATTTAAAATGTATGTAATATCTAATATGGCTATTTTACATGTACATATGTGACGCACATATGACCTCTGTTCCCTTGAACCTAGCACTGAGACGGTAAAATATCTTTTGTTTAAATAATTTAAAAATTAAGATAAGGAAAATTCTACAATCGGAATACATATTCAATTAGTTCAGTTTAGCGAGAATGCTTTGGTACAAATTAAATACAGTTGTTGTAACCGTAATCGTGAATCACAATATTCCTGCATTGAAGCCTTTTTAAATTTACGTCATTGTGGTGCAATTAAGGCATTTATTCAGCAGAGATAACGAAAAATAACATGCTATTGCATTATTTTTAATGATCAATATAGTTATGACGTGAAATCTATCTACTTCTACTTCGAAAATCGGTATTTCGTTCCAGTAGTTGATAACCTAAGTCCTGATAAAAATATTTTAACGGATTATTTTTCTTTTTTTAGCATGCTTTACATGATTTTATGTGCTTATTTATTGAATTATGGGTTAAAGTTCTATAATTAGAAGAACTCATTTGTGGAATATTATTCGTTTTTTTTTAAAATAAATACTATATGTATTTTGATAAAACTTGCATTGTAATTCAGATAATCTTTTAGGGGTGGTTTTAGTATATTGCATATTGCTCTACAATGCTCAGTTATAATGTTGGTCAGTTATTTTGCAGTAAATTTCTATGATCAAGTAAACCTGATTATGAAAGTATATCTTAATAAAAATAGTAATCGACGGTTTTGATAAGACCTACTTTGTTAGATAAATTTACAAGAGTAGCTTTCGGAAATTGCATTGGGTTATGTCGTTTACTAACAAATACTACTGTAAGAAATCAGTGATTCGTCTGTAGAAGTGGAACAACGTAGCGGGCGACGCCTGCTAGTTTGAAATACATAAAAGTTTTTTTAAATGATTCTTTTACAAAATAACTCTTTTTAACCAGAAAAAAATACTTTCAACTTAGATAGTCTGTGTTAAATATTAATTGTATCTAAATAAATAAATAAGTGACATATTATGATGTGAAAGTAGGTCTATGTAGGAATTATGTTTGTTAAAAAGATGTTTTAAAATTCTAACATTAAAAGTTCCTTTATAGAAGTAATTTCTATATACTAGATGCGCAACAAACTTTCTGCATTTTTTTTTGAATAAAAAATGTATAGTTTCAAAAGAAATACAAAAAATAGTTTATTGAAAGTATCGTCCCTCCCTAACTACACATTTTTGCCGTCACTCTGGTCATACATGAAGACCACGACGATAAAATAAGCCTTTGGACCGAAACCATTTAACCAATAAAATTTGCACTTCTTTAAAATTAGCCAAGTATATCCCAGCTAATGCGCCATCGACCAGAACGTGAGATAATCGGAAGGGGCCAGGTCTGACAAATATAGCGAGTGCTGTAGCAGATCCTGTATCAGCGTTTTGGTATTGTCCGAAACGACGGAATTCGATTGCACGGAACGTCGTCGTTCTGCACTCTATTGTGTCTCATGTCATATTCTGGACGCTGTTCGAGCAATGCATGATTCAAATTAATCAGCTTTTCTAGGTAGCGATGCTTGTCGTCAGTTCTGCACAGTTTCAGCAGCTCATAATATACGATTCCTTTCTGGTCTCACCAGACGCAAAGCATTGTCTATTTTCCGAAGAAATGTGGCCATGCCGTTCGATGTTGAAGCTTCGCCAAATGACAGACACGATTATTTGAATTTGGGCTTCTTGAAATATATCTAATCTCGTCGCCAATAATATATCGATGCAGAAACATTTTTTTCGTGCCGAAAAAGCAAAATTTCGATAATGGTTCCTCCATTTTTCTTCTGTCATTCAGTCAACTCCAATTCCCTTCCTTTTGAATTTTTCCCATGAATGTAGGCTTTTGGAAATACTTTGTCGAGTCATATTTAATGCTCCCCTAAGTTAATCTTGCATTTTTGTTATAATCTTCCTGTAATAACGCTTGCAGATCGGTATCCTCAATTACTTTGGTTTTCCAGAGAAAACGTCACTTATAAAACATTTAAATAAATCTTCACAGGTAGTTTTCGATTGTGTTTGTTCGCCATAGGCAAGGTTTGCACAATCCTTGGAATTTCCGTGGTCTCTGGCATCACTATTAAAAATAAAATAATTTACATTTAATTTTTAAACCACAACATTCGTAATTCCCATCTTCATTCACAGATTTTACGATATTTTTCTGAAACACTTCGAAAATATTCTTAAAAATTAGTGGTAGAACTGTGCGAACCCTGTCCATAAATCTCCTTAACAGACGACGTTTTTCAGCTGCAATTTTTAATAGATTAAATTAGAAAAACAAAATTTCCCGAAAATATTGTCTATTTGGCGCAAAGCTCGACGTCTTCGTTGTCAGAAAAGATAATATTGCGTATATGTATTATATATATTTTTTATTTCGACAGTTTATTGTTAACAGATGTCCAAGTTATTAAAAAATCCCTTCTTCAGACATGTATGTCGTCTACATATGCTGTTGGTGCCATCAATGTGTGAAACCCAGAAACTTAATTGCTAATCTAGTAATTTATCAAGTTTAAAAAAATGCGTTTTAAGTTTTTTTTAAATTTTATTTTAAATATTTTTAATCTTTTTCAAAAGTTATATTTTTAAAAATGCTAAATCAAAATTAAAACTTATATATTTCTGCTTCTTTAAGTGAAAAAAATGAAGTTCGACTAATAATTATAATAATTTATAATGAGTTATAGTAATTTTTTAAAGCATTTTTTTATTAAATTTTAAATAAAAAAATGAGAAGCTTTATCATGAAATTCTGTTTACAAATACTATGGTTAACAATCAGATAAAAAAATCAAAGTTTTAACTTAACAGATAAAAATTGTTTTAAATGTGTTTCGAACCTCCTTAAAAGGCGAAATTTTCATGGATTCATAATTTGGAATATAAAAAAGCAATGATTATTTTAAAGATTTTTTTCTAAAATTAACACCGGAAAATTTATGTTGTAAATTTTATAAATATTGGTACTTCCATGATTTAGTTGTCTTGCATCCTTCTAACTGAATTCTTGATAACTTGTTGTCTTTAGTGGCAGCATGAGAAAAAAGAAAAGTTCTAAGCTAGAGGTCTTCACGGGCCGAGCTCGGGCCGATTTCCAATAATGGCATTCGGGCCGGGCCGGGCCGGGCTCGGGCCAGAGCTGCTAGAGCGTACCAACTTAATGCTGAAATCTGTCGTAAGTTAACAAGCTGCGCCAGCTGGTGGCAGGGGTGAAATGAATGCGCAGGTTTGACGTCATATATGCGCAGATGTTTATTATTTCCACATCTCTTGCGCATATTTTCTGAATTTTCACTCAATCATGACAGATTAATAAAGTCTACGAGATATATTGCAAAATATTTTTGTTACAGTTTGTATCGATAAAATCATGTACATTAAAAAAAAATAGTCACATTATCATTTTAATTTCGGGAGAAAAAGCACTAATTAGTATTCATAAGTACCATATAATGCTACAAAAAATATTGACTTTTACCCTAAAATTGAAATGACAATGCGACTTTTTTTTAAATACTCAGATTTTTTTTTACTAAAAATATATATATTTAAAAAAAGTCGCATTGTTATTTTAATTTTAGGGTAAAAATCAATATTTTTCATAGCATTATATGGTACTTATGAGTACTAATTAGTACTTTTTCTCCCGAAATTAAAATGATATTATGACTATTTTTTTAAATGTACATGATTTTATCGATACAAACTGTAACAAAAATATTTTGCAATATATCTCGTAGACTTGATTAATCTGTCATGATTGAGAGAATATCTTGAAATTTGTGATTGAATTTTTAATATGAAGTCTCGAAATAGCTTTGTCTGTTAAAAAAAAAGAGAAAGAGAGAGTGTGTAATCTACGATTTTAAGAAAATTATTGTCTAGAACGTTAAATATTTAAACAAATAAATTAACAATATTTCTTTGTTTAACAAAACAACATTTAATACATACATTTAAATCTAAAGTTATTCCGAATATACGTATAATGAAATACAAGGTTTTTAAATTAAAAGAATGAAATGTTTGCAAGTTAAATAATAAAAGTCGATACGACCAAGAAAACATTGGATTTTTATCGTCTTCAATTGATAATTAAAAATGGAGCTAAAGTTAAATATTTTATTTAGTATTAAATTCTATACATTTCTAAACATTTCTAAACCTTATATTATCATAGGAATTACTAAGGTGTATACAATTTTGTATAACTTAGCTCATGAAGAATTTAGTAAAATGTGACACTACGTCAAAATTCTGCATTTATATAATCTACTTACTAAATCATATGAGTCATCTTTCATTACATTAAAAACATAATTAAAATTGAACATATTTTAATCAGCGATATTTGTATCGCATAATTAAATGATATTTCATCTTAGTATATTTTATGTTAATATTTAGTCGTACTACACTTATTTATTCTATATTTATTTACAATATTTCAAACCTAAAACTTATTCTACGTAATATTTTAAAGTAACATTTAATTGAAACAAAAAAGTTTTGTTGCCATTCACACAAAAGAAACTGCAATCTACTTAATAATCCTCTAGTTATGCACCCCTGCCGCTAGGTAGCGTATACCTTGGCCCCGCCTTTAATCTTGCGGACACCTCTTCCATAGGAGTTCGAACGCTTGAATTATATGCAGTTTTGGCTCGGGCCTTACTTCTGAAGACTCGGGCCGGGCCTAGTCACTAATCCTTTCGGGCCGGGCCGGGTCTAGTCACTAATCTTTTCGGGGCGGGCTGGGCTCGGGCCTTAATTTTTTTGCTGGAGTATCGGGCCGGTCCTAATTTTTTTCCGTACGAAGCCGAGACTGGTTCCATTCTTCCTAGTTTACATGGACCAAAATAATCAGTTCCTATTGAATCTTCCGATATGAAAATCCCTTTCTCGACTTTTTCTAAATCGGTAATATTTGGCTTTGTCCAAAAATTTCTGCAAAAAAAGCATATACTTTTAAGCCGTCATTATTCTACAATTAAACATTAGAATTTATTCCTTTTAAAGAATCGTAGATTACTAGGCGTTTTAAAATAAAATTAAACACACACACACACACACCAAGAAAAAAAAAAAAAAAAAAAAAAAAAAAAAAAAAAAAACATGATTATGACGGAATTTTTTTTTTTAAACTGAAAACTGAAAGTTTCTTTTAAGATGTTCATCCATGCAAAATGAATACAATACGGGAGAAAAAAATATGTTAAACATTTACATCTGTTAAGAAGGGAATGCATTTTTTTTTCGTTCCAAAGCGATTTCGGCTTTGGAAATTTTACCATATACCGCTTTTTCGATTTTTTGTCTCCATTACAGGGAATATGGATTAATAATACTAGTGATAACAGAAACATTTGCATACAACAAACAAAGATCATGGCTGCCAACTACTACGCCTAATTAAAGTCAAATAAACAGGTTTGAAGCAGAAATTTTAGTAAATTATTAACAATATATGCTGTAATGCATAACATTGAATATATTTGGCATATATTTCATAAAAATATTTTTGTGGTTCCAAACATGTTTATATGATTTAAATAGGCGTAGAAGTTGGCAGCTCTGAAAGATTCATTTAAAAGCATAAATATCGCAGCCTACGGCATTTCTGCATAATTGGAGATTATAAACATGGAAAAAAAAAGATTAATATAATTTTTTTTGGTCAGAACTCTTCCATAAGATTAAAGATCAATGTTCTGTAGAAATTCACTCGAGCCGGGCCGGGTTCGGGTCGAATTTTAAACTTTTTCCGGACCGGGCCGAGATCGGGCCGAAATTTTAACTTTCGGGCCGGGCCGCATTTTCAGAAAGAATCACGCTTTGAGCACCTTATCGCCAGAACATCGTTGGCGCGGAGATGAAGTCAATGCTACGCACCCTTTCTTGTTTGTGACGTCAAACGCCTTTAAATTTCACAGAACATCTAAACATAGTTTTTTTTCCTCAATTAAAAAATATTTCCTTAACTCGCTATGTTCGAAGAAATTGAGAAGTTAATTAAAAACAGTAGTAAAGATTCGCTTGTAATAAATATAATTATATTAATCATATGTTTTATACCACATTTGAAATTAGTTTATTTTGTGTTTGGCGATGCAGCTAGCTGAACGTTCTCGCTTTCGCCAACTCGCCAAGGCTGGTGCTCAAAACGTGATTCTTTCTGAAAATGCGGCCGGGCCGCATATTTCAGATGTGTATATTGCTGGGACTATTACTGTTTCTAAACCAATAGGAGAGCGTCATTATCACGGTCAAGTACACGCCCACACAGTTTGATTGACAGGAACTCGTGGACAATTGACGGTGCTAATTATAACGATAATCTGTTGCGGATGAAAGTGAGCTGACTGGCTGAATGGTTAGAACGTCGAGCTTGAAACCGGAGGATATGGGTTCGAGTCCATCGCGGGCCGAGAGTCCGTTGGTGATTTTTTTTTTAATTATTGGAGGCTGTCTTTTATTAATAAATAAGACATTTAAAAAAATATATTTCAAACCCTTTTAATATTCTAAATATCGTTCCAAAATTATTTATATATATATTAAACAAATGGGAAAAAAAGTATTCTGCGAAAATATCCGTATAAGCAAAATTCTTACTTTAATTTTTATTTATTTATTTATTTATTTCAGGATCAGAGGAAGTATAATTTCTAATTGAAGTAAATAAAATTCAGTCATTTTGAAAAAAAAAAAAAAAAAAAAAAAAAAAAAAAAAAAAAATTCATTCGTACCTTTAATTTTTAATTACCGAGTACAAATTCAAGCAATCCGAGTACAAATAAATAATAAACACTCACGATCAATTGTCCACGAGTTCCTGTCAATCAAACTGTGTGGGCGTGTACTTGACCGTGATAATGACGGTCTCCTATTGGTTTAGAAACAGTAATCGTCCCAGCAATATACACATCTGAAATATGCGGCCGGGCCGGGTCGGACCATTATTTTTTTCGTTCGGACCGGGCCGAGCCCGGGTCTGGAAATTTCGGCCCGTGCAGACCTCTAGTCTAAGCATTATGCTTTTGTCGTACATTTAGCGCCTTTCTTTCGTAATTTTGAAGAGATTTGAGTAATCGAGTTTTTTACTCTTTCGCTGATCGGAATTGGAGTCCCTCTGCTTCCTCAATAAAAAGAATCTCTCGGTCCACCGATAGCTTTTGTAGAATTTTATTTTTCGAATACATAATATAAAGAAAAGGGATGTGATCATGATTTGTTTGTATAAGTGAATAGGATTCAAAACCATCCAAGCTTTCATTGAACGAATACGATAGAGACCACTGTCGCATGCATCGTATACATTTTCGCAAGAGTCCACCGACTTATTAAATCTCTTTTAAAATTATTTGTAGGTAATCTTATAAAAAAATCGTCTTGGAAATGTGACAGTGTGTATGTGATCATCATTGCGAAGATGAAACAAAGCGTTTATTTCAGAGAGGTCACATCCTTAGTTTCAAAACGGCAGGGCTAGCATCCGAATCTTGTGAACGTAATTGTGTTAGAAATTAATAAATTTCTTTTTACATTTATTCGAAAAGTTAAGTTTTGTCACTTTAAATATTCTTTCAATGCTAAATACTGGTGGTGTAATCTGTAGTCCTATAATTATATTTCCGTTGTAGCAATTATAACTCTCTACACAGTTATTTTAGTTGAAAACGTTCAATTCAAACACTCATATAGATTTTCTCATCATTGTTGATTGATTACAAATGTTCCAGGGAAACGGAGCATGGAAAAATAATAAGAATTCCTCATCGAATTTTCGCCTCTCTTATATTTCTTCCTTCACTCCCTCAACATTATGAGGAGTCATTGTATCATTGATCAATCGCTTAGAGTCCTTTTTCACCCCTTCTCATCTTTCAGTTTTGTTTTAGAAATATACTGATGTCCTTTGCCCCAAAAGTGGCCTTTGATGCAAAAAATAAATAAAAAATAAATAAAGAAGACCAAGGGACATGAATAAGAGAGAAACTAATGAACGATTAAAACAAATACAAATTTTCCTTCTTATACGCGAAAAAGCTATAAAAATCGGCTAATTTAAAATACACATAACAATTAAATATTGCCTTATCAGAACTTATTTAAACATTTGGTACATTAAATATGCCTTTTCAAGTAAATACAACCAAAATAAATTTAATTTAATATTTTAAAAGCTGTTGCTAAAAAAGTTCAAAAATCAGCCTTTTTGCAAAACTTCAATCCATTTGCAGTAGGGCAAGGAAAAGTCCAAAAAATCTCAAATTTTTTGTATGAACTGAGTTCTACCAGTGGCCACTTTTCCGCACCCGCCATCATCGGAAATCGAAAAAAAGTTTTTTTCGGCCCACCCTACTGTGCAACCCTGTATAAGATTCATACAGTTTAATGAAATACGAGGTTTTTAATATAATAGTATTATCCAAGTAAAATGGAAAAGTTTAGTTAAATTTTAAAACACACATTGCAACGAAAAACACATTTTCAGAAATTATTTGTAATACTTTGTTTTAATGTCGGATTGCCACAGTCATTCTAACATTTTGTAATTAAATTTTCCAGATCTTAATATACATGAAGAAAAGCTCTTATTATATTTTAAAATAACTTTGTTCGTAATTTTTGGCAACATTGAAGGATTTCTACCTTTTTTTACAAAAACATGAGTTAGTGCCAAACGTTTGCATCATAAATTTATGCTGAAATATGTAAATATTATATAAACATAGCATAAAATAAACAATATGCGATACAAAATGTCATTTATACATATTACATAAATCCTATATAAATAATACACATAATGTTAATTAAACCTTTTAAAATTTATAGCAGGTTATTCATTATTGAAACAATGGAAACTGTATTAAATAAACTTTGACGAACAATTCGTAAAATTCAAAAACGGTTTTCACTGTGCCTAGAGTGCTTAAAGTTTATGTAAATTTCAACACGATTTAAATCATTTCATTTTTTTTAATTCAATATCCATTTTTCCTTTTCTAAGTGTAGCAACATCGTAAGTATATTTTGTAGAAGAAATTTTTATAAATTTAATAAAGAAGAGTAGCTTCACAATGCAAGATTTTTTTAAAAAAATGATTGAAAAAATGAGATATCACGGACAGATATCACATTGCCTATCTTTATTAGTATAATGTATAAAGTGCTTGTAAATGGGAAAATAAAATATCTCTTTCAAAAGTCAAGAGGAAGAAATTCATTTGATTTCTGTTTTAAAAAAAAATTCATCAACATAAACAGTGGTTAGGTTGTAAACTTGGGGATAAATTATGACACACTTTTAATCAATTTATTATTTTTCCATGACTCCCATTCGGTTACATTTTGAACAACATTTTTTATAAGGATTTCTTAAAATAAACCAGAAAGGTTTATATTTTCAGAATTCTGACATTCATCTTAATAATACTACATAAAATTACATAAATTATACAATACTTAATATACTATTAAAATACTATTAATAGTATAATAAATAATAGTATCAAAATACCATTAGTAGTATAATAAATAATACTATTTAAATACGATCAAACTATTATATAATAATAATGAAAATCGAGCATTTTCGGCTAATACTAAATGTCAACAGGATTTAAAATCAGAACATTTGTTACGAACACTAATTATCTATGTTTTCGCTGACATTTGACCAACGTTACTAATTTGGCTAATTAAAAATAAAAAACATTCGCCAAATGAAAATAAATTCGCCGTGTAGCCCCCCCCCCCCAAAAAAAAAAAAAACTTTAATTATTTAATGTATTTTTTTCATATGTTCTAAAACAGCGGTTCCCAAACTTTTGGGCTCGCGGAGCCCTTTTTGGGAAGGATTTCTAAGACGGAGCCCCTGAACCCAGCGATACTCTGTGGCTTACAAATTAATGTTTTTTTAAGCCTATGGAGTACAGAAAAATCTGCTGAATAAAAATCCAAGTCAGTTTCCAACATTGGACCAAGATTCTCAGTTTGGCACTTTCGCGATACAGAAATTCGAATTCATACTAGAAATTTTAAAAATAAAATTTTCTATCATATAACCTTTTAAAAGTTTTATTTAATATTACTATTATTGGACACAATAACATAAAAATAATGATTAAAACCCTCTTTTTTTGTGTTAAAATATCTACCTTGTATAATCGAGATATTTCCTTCAAAAACAGCAAAAATTATAGTTAAAAATTTGAGATTTCTGAAAGATTTTAGTTACGAAGAAAACAAACTCTTTTTTACCCGAGCGATGTTCAAGCAACACTGTTAAGGGGTTAATGACATCCATTTTTAGAATAAAAAATATTTTTTTGGGAATTCCAGTATGAACTCTGAATTAAAGATCAAAATGGTAACCATATTTGGATTATGCTTTGCCTTTGTGTTTACGCAAAACTATTATTTATGGCGAAAACCACACACATACAGAAAAAAGGTAAATGGTAGAGTTTGAGTTTGCAGAGGGATACTTCTGTATAACTCCAATAGGGTACTTGCAAAAAGAAAAAAAAAATAGAAAATGCGTAGTTCTAGTCCCCCATGAGTAATTATGCAACACGTTTTAGCTAGTTCCGCCTATACTTAATAGAATCATGCGATTACAAAATAATTTTTCTTACTTCTTTAAGTTTCTAGGACTTCTAAACATGCAACAAAAATGAATCGCCTCCCAGATTCTTTTTTTGACCATTTTTAAAAAATACATTTAGAAGCAAATTATCGTTTTAGTGTTTAAGTGGGCGGGGCAAAATCTATAATCTATATTGTTAGGTGCAGCATTGTTCCCTTTTTTGGATATTTCATTTAAAGTATTTGGCTATCACGTATAATTTTGAAAAAATCCTTCTTTCGTCATTGTTTTTGCCTCCAAACAGATAAACAGTTTAAAACTACCCATATTAAACGAACTGCAACTAGTAGAAAAGTTTACTAACAAAATGGGATATACAGGTGGGATTAAATTTATAACAGAGCGGTTACTCACTGACAAAAAATCTGAGCAAGGGGTGGAGCTGAGCAAAATTTTAAATTCTTAGTGCGATGACAGATGTAAAGAATCAATATATATTTTTTAAATTGCTACAGACTTATTTCTGATTGGAAAATGTGGCGAAGACCAATTAAAAGAAAATTTTAATGAGGGGTTGTAAAGTGATACAAGATTTTAAAAAAAATGCACAATCAATTCACGCCAAAAATATTATACAGAAAATAGATACATGTGTAATACAAACGTTTAAATGGCTTTGAAGTGTAATATTGTATTTTGAACCCAGTTATAGATATACAGTGGCGGTCAAAAGTTTCCGGCTAGTTAGTTTCTTCGATTTATTTACCAAAAGGTTTCAGCAAAGAAGAGGCACAATTGATTCAAAAGTTAGAAATATGTGAATGACCTCTGACCATGTGATCATTCTGATTGGATACTGAAAATGCTCCATGCAAAGGGATAGAATTCGAAGTTCGCGTATGCAAAAGTCTCCGGCCACTAATCATTCTTTAGTTTTTTTTTCTATCGGTAAAGTGTTTTTTGGTTGTGTTTATGATAGAATCAACGTGTATAGCATAGTCTGAATTCAAAAGTGAAAAGTTCAACAATTATTGTTCATAAATGATTTATTAGTTTGTCGCTAAAACGCCAATCTTCTCGAGATATTGCGGCAAAGTTATCGATCGGTAAAATCAACTGTAAACGATATTTAAAAAATACATAAAGATGGTCATGGCCTTCAGGACTTTCAGAAGTCCGGGAGATCCCGGAAAATTACTATTCCTGTGGACAGAATTATCAGGAGAAAAATAATTAATAATCCGCATGAAAATTCCGTTGCAATGTACTGCTATTTACGGAATGAAAATACTGCTGAAATAAGTTTTTCTACCATGTCATGATGCTGACGTGATGCAGAACTTTATGGAAGGGTCGATGTTAAAAAAATTTTCGCGGGTAAAAAATTGTCAACGTTCCCGACTGGCGTTTTCCAAGGAACACAAAGTCTGGTCAAGTGAAAACCGGACAAAGGTACTATTTTTCCATCAATCGAATTCGGAACAGTTTTGGAAGTGATGGCAGACACAACGTCCGATGACCTAACAACAAAAGATATGATTCGACCTATATTATTCTTACAATGAAGAATGGAGGAGGACACGTTATGCCGCGGGGAGTATTTTCTTCAAAAAGTGTCGGTCTGTTATTTGAAATCCACAGCCAGGTGAATGATACAATAAATAAAGATATCTTGCAAGACCATTTTCTGCCTTATTAAAGAAAAAAATTTGGTCGCAACTATTTTTCTTAACATGATAACGACATAAATAATGTATGCAAGCCTCCATAAGCAGTGGCTTTCGCACAAAAAATTTCATTTTTGAAATGGTCAGCCCAAACGTCTAACATGAATCCAATAGAAAATCCTTGGAAAAAAGTTGGAAAAAGTCTTTGGAACTATAAGTATTCCAACTTATCCGAAATTTCGCCGAAATTGCAAGAAATATGGAAAAAACGTACCATAAACGATCTTTAACTGTTGACTGTATGAATGTCACGTTGCTGCGCCGCAGTACTTATTACTGAAGCTAATAAAATAGTAATACGATAAAATACTAATTGTAAATGTTTGGTCACTGTAATTTTCTATTACAATACCACTTTTTTACAAACTTGTGAAGGTGGCCGGAATCTTTTGAGAACATGCGTTTTCCTTTATACTTAATTTTGTCAATAAAAATCTATTGATATTTACACGTTCTTCTATAAGTAAATTCCTAACTATTATGTCAATAAAATGTATAAGTATCACTTCGAGATTCCTCTTCATATAGGTATACTTACAAATTAACTGAAATTTTTTTGCTGGCTGGAAACTGACCGCCACTGTATTTATTTTTGACACACACACACACACAAGTTCCTACATACTTTTGAAAATCGTTCACTTCCAATATTCTAATTTATTTTATGTTTTCTTTATTTTCCTCGAACGCCGCGGAGCCCCTGGAAAGTTCAGGCGGAGCCCCAAGGGCTCCGCGGAGCACACTTTGGGAACCTCTGTTCTAAAATAACGTAAGTTTTTATAATTAAGACACGATTGTTATTAATCTAATTTCAACTATCCGCTACAAATATTAAAAATATGTATATATTAAAATATACATATATATATAGGCATACGTATGAAAAACGAAAAAGGAAAAAAAAGAAAAAGCAAAAATTGAGCACTAGCAATTTGGCGAATATAATTGCTTGTTTACCAAATGAAGAATTTAGTCTCAATTGGGCGCAATGGCGAGCGACAGCGAGAACTCTGCTAATTATACGTATCTTATGCATAAAAACTTCGTTTAAAACCGTGGTATATTTGGATCCCAGGGTCGAATTCACTAACACGGGGAAAAAGAAAATAGCTGTCGGAGGAGGAATAGATTTATTCAATATTTACGCAGTTTTTTCATAATATATTTAAGTAACATTTTATATAAATTGTTTGATATCATATTTATCCATTTAATATTTATTTATTTCAAAATAAAATTATTAATATACGAATTAGGTTTATAACCATTGCATGTTTTTTGCAAACAGATAGAAATTATATAAAAGCGCTATTATTAGTGCTAATTTAATGGTCGCATTAAATTACGGTTTAAAAATTCAAATTCACTATTGCCACGAATTTTTTGAAAAAAAAAATATTCTTCTTATTTTAAGAGAAAGTATTATTTAAGGTTATCAAATAAAGGTAAGGGTACCAGCTCAACTTGAGCTGATCCAAGTATCAGAACAAATTAGATAATCGTTGAGGTTATTTGAGTGAAATAGTCCTCCAGTGTTCGTGTCCGGGATGGCTCAGTTGGAAGAACATTGGCGGCTTCAGCCAATACATCCCTGGTTCGAATCCTGGCCCAGGCTTTTTTTCACTCACATGGAAAATTTACATCTCTTATAATTACACACATTATTATTACTAGCGGGGTTCCGGCGTTCACGTCGAATCGATATATTGTTCCCGTTATTTTAGATACAATTAGTTTGACTTGAGCCATAGTAATCCAAAATCACATACTTATTAATTTTTTTCAAGCATGCAAGCTAAACCAAAGCTCTTCTTGAAGCTAAAAACGATGGCAAACGAAATTTATTGAAAATCGTGAGAGTCATTTTCTAGATAAAATTCGCTTGGCCCAAACTCCTTAACCCTTTCCGGCGCAGTGTTACCACTCCGGCAACACCTAATTTTAATTCCAAACTTACAAACGGCACCAGTAATATTTTAGTAAAATTTTACTTTTACAATGACAGCTTAAGTCATTGGATTCTTAATTTCTAAAAAAGTCTATTCTAAATTCCGGTGTCAGTTAATAATTTCTCATTTTACGAACAGAATTTGTCTGCGCCGGAAAGGGTTAAGAGCCAAATAGACCCACTCATCGACGTTTCTCGAGCATGCGAACTTAATTATCTTCTGTAGCTCGAAATAGGTAGAATACGAAATGTTATCAAATTCGTTAGAGTCGTTGTCAGGATCTGATAGCACCTGTGCTAAAGAATGTAATTTCTACTATTTCTCTATTTGAATATTTAGTATTGTATGGTTGTGTACAGAATTTCCAAGGTGACATTCCTTCTTTGTGGAAAGGGGAATCGCCAGATAATCCTTTGCAGGTGGTGTGTTAGAGAAAGGAGATTGCTCAAAGGCATGTCCATCTGTCAGTGAAGTATGCGGATGATGAGCAGATTAGCAGCATGTCACTAAGCAAGAAAAGAATGGAGTATGTGTCCAATGAGGAAGCTCCAAAGGGGTTTATGTTAGGGAAAGCAGTGGTTTGGAGAAGGGCAAGTTTGTCTCAGAGAAGTCAGTCCTCACCTAGGTTTCGGACCGAGAGGTTGCTCTGTGTGGAAGAGCATAAGCAGTGCGTTTTCTGGTGAGCGAAGGACACTGACGTCCTAGTGTTTAGTGCTCTGGGCTAAGAAGTGCAGGCCTAGTATACTTGTGTTGGGAGACTCAAGGTTGAGCTCTGATAAAGTGAATTTAACGTGTATTGAGTGGGAGGTGGAAAGTGTAATTGGAATAGTAACAACCAATCTTTACTGTATCTAAATTAATGTTGAACCGGATCATCTATATCCGAGTTGTAGTTGTATATATTTGTAAATAGCGTATTTAGTGTGTACATAT
Source organism: Maratus speculifer (assembly GCA_964019185.1). NCBI lineage: Eukaryota > Metazoa > Arthropoda > Arachnida > Araneae > Salticidae > Maratus > Maratus speculifer. The sequence continues at coordinate 407,069,826 of OZ025295.1, forward strand.
ATTCTTAATAAACTGATAATTCAGTTACCTGACAGCGTAAGTCTTCATTTACACAAACCTCACAGTGGGTGACTGATATCACCTAGTAATATCGGTGGTGGCCGCTATAACTACCACGGACATTCTTCAAATTGTGTGGACTGAGAGGAACGTCCGACAGTCGTATTTCAGTAAAAATATTGTTTGGACTGTAGTGATCTAAAACTGATCTACTAAATTTCTCTAACTTGTGATCGCTCCCTGTGATTTTCCCTTACCGATTCTTGAATCGGTATCTTGATCGATATCTTTTGAGCCGTTTTTTGGATACAATTAGCTTGACCCGGACCCACAGTATCAATAAATAGCCCACAAATGGAAATTCCTCGAATATGCAATCTAGTCAAATGAATGGTCTTTTGGTATAATATCTCGTGATCTGAAACAGTATAATGCAAAATTTTGTCAAACACGCTTGAGACTTTTTTAGATGCAATAAACTTATTCAAATCCATTGTCACCCACTTATCATATATTCGAACATGCAGTCATGCTCATCAATCTCCTTGAGCCCTAAAACGAAAAAATAAAATATTTTCAAAGAAGTTAAAGCCTTATTTTGTTATTATTATTATTATTATTATTACTTGATATATTTAACCCATTCGTGCCCAGCACCTTTTGCGTAAATTTTATTTGGTTGGCACCACTATTTTTAGAAGATTTAAGTTTAGTTCATTAACCCCTTAACGCGCCCGGCAACACGTAAAGTTCCCCCTGTTTAGAGACACAAAAACTCCGTGGATATTTCAAAAACTACTCTAATGGCTACTTTAAATCTTATGAGTTCTAGACGGCAGCAGCACAGAGATCAAACAAATTTGTAAATAATAGATAAAATGTTTTACTGTAATACGCGCTTAACAGCAATGCTCTTCTCACTGCGCTTATCAATGCTTTACCACATCGGCAACAGCTGTATAATTAAAATGGTTAGTGCAATCTTTGCAAAACAATACCTGTGTACTCCTCTAGGCCTAAATAGATTGCCTAACTTTTTTCTTCTTTAAATTCCAACTTTAAAGAGTAGTGCGCCGGAAAGAGTTAATCCCGAAAATGCATCATTTAAATAACATAATTATTGCTTTTCTTTTTTACCGGTGTCAAAAACAGTGCTGAATGCACCTTTTGAAGCGTCCCTAAAAAGGGACGCTAGGCACTAATGGATTAACATGACCCGAAATAACTCAGTAATAGAAATTTCTCGAACATTGAGATCTACACCAATGATTTTTTCGTGCCAAGAAATGAAAGTTCTCGTTAAACATAAGGAAAAGTTCTTTTTAAAATAATTTGAGCTGTTTTTAGATATAATTACCTTGACCTGGCAAATAGTGATCCAAAATGACCCATTAATCGAATTTCGTAGAATATGTGACGTAAATCAATGGTCTTTTCGAACCGAAAACAATAGAATACAATTTTTAAACAAAATCGTTCATGTAGTTTTCTAGATAATTAACTTGATCCATTTTGACCCAAAAATGATCCATTAATCAAAATGTCTCAAACATATGACCTAGCAAATTGATCTTGTGCTCAGAAACGGTATAATACGAAATACTGTCACAATCACTTGAGTTAATTTTTTGATAGCATTAGCTTGACCCTAACCCAATTGTGACCCAAAATGAACCACTAATTGAATGTCATTATGAAATTAGCTTGAGTCATAGTGACCAAAAAATGATCCACCAATCAAAATTTCTCAAACACGTGACTAAGCAAAATAATCGTATAGTGTCTGCAAATGGTATAATACGAAATTTTGTCAAAATCGTTTGAGTCTGTTTTAGATAGAATTAGCTTGACCCCGATCCGTCGGGACTCACAATGACGCGCCTATTGAATTTTCCTAAGCATTCGACCTAGTACAATTATATTCTTGTGCCCGAAAAAAATAGAGAATAAAATTTAGTCAAAAAATTATTTTCTATATAAAATTAGTGTGACCCAAGTTGATCCAAAAATGATCATCTAATCGAATTTTCTCCAACATGTGACTTAACCGAATTGTCTTCTCGTATCCAAAACGATAGAATACAAAATTTGGTCAAAATCGTTACAGCTTTTTTTTTAGATAAAACCAGTTTGATCTATAATGATTCACCAATTAAAAATTTTCGAACATGCCACCTAGTCCAATAATTTTCTGGTGCTAAAAAACGTTTGAATGTGAACTTTCGTTAAAATCTATGGAGTCGTTTTTCAGCTATAATTAGCTTGACCGGGATTCTTTTCGATTCAAAATGTACCACTAATAGAATTTTCTCGAACATGTGACCTAATTCAATGGTGTTCTGATATCCGAAAACGGTAAAATTCAAAATTTTGTCAGAATCGTTAATGCCGTTTATAAGATAAAATTTACACTCACAATTTTAGCTCGTATTATAGTATAAAATAGATTTTTCTGGAAATAAATTTTATATCACCGTACTTCATTCTAAAGAAATAAATTTATGCTCCCGGAAAACATATGCTCTAAGTAATTATACAATATTTTAAACTGATGCCTGAGACTTGTTTTGTTTTCACGTGTCAATTCGTGGAACTTTTTCATTTTGAAAAGCGTTGAGAGTAGTAATGAAAAGCAACTCGTTAGTAATAAATCACAGGGGGGTTGATTGGTTGTCGCAATTTTCTAGTGATGTACTCAAAGTCCAAGCAAATGATTTATTTTCAAATTATTTTAATCACCGAATTATTTTATATTATGAATTTTACGTATACATTTAAAACTTTTCATGATCTTAAACTATTTTCCTTTTAATGTGATCCAGACTTTAAATATTTAACTGAAAAAAGTATTATTAACTGAACTTGTTCGATATTCACTAAAATTGTACGATATTGTGTCATCCGGAAATCTCTGCGGTATTCTTCTATTGAGAGAATGTTAAAATTATTGAGTGACACGATTAATTTTGAACAAAATTATTACAAAATAAACAAACAGCTTTCTATATGTACATTATGTACACAAAATTTTACACAGAAAATTCCGGCGAAAATATGGCACTTGTAAATTCAAAGTTTATCAATAAACCGCAGAATTTTCCGGATGACCTAATGTTTTTAAACATAGTTGCCGACTTTTCCGACGTTTTAGACCAGAAAAAATTTATTGAAAATTTTTGCCTCATTTAATGAAAGAATTTCGCTGATTTCGGTGATAAAATCTACTTACAATTTTTTATTGTATTAACCCTTTCCGGCACGGGCAAAATCTGTGCTAAAATAAGAAATTATCGACTGACACCGGAATTCACAAACGAATTTCTTAGGTATTTTGAATTCCTTAATTTAAGCTTTTATTGTAAAAGCTAAATTTTACTAAAATATTATTGGTGTCATTTGCAAGTTTGGAATTAAACTTAGGTATTCCAGACGGGCACAGTGTGCCGGAAAGGGTTAAATAGCGGAAGATGTTGGCGTCTATGGTTTTAAAGCATGTGAAATACAATGTTGCCAAATTGGGGGATTTTGTCCCCATTTTGAAAGATTTTGAGCCTACAAGGGATATTTGTGGGACATATTTTAGAGATATTTTAGAAGGGATATTTTAGAGAAATGTTTGGGGGCTACCAACATTTCGGGGGGGGGGGGTTAACCTGGGGAATGTTTTCCTCTATTTCAAATAAAGTTTACTTTTAGTCCTCTGACAACATTGGATGTGTCTGGAATAATATTTTGATTTGGATAACGGAAATAGAATTCCGAAATTAGATCTTTCTCGTGGTCGTGCTCATCGTTGTTTAAAACATTACAGTTTACACGTATAACAGGTGTATCATGACCTGCTTAGACTATCTGCACTTGAATTCTTAGATCACTGCGGCAGAATCCCTTAGTTTTCGCGGACATATGTGCCAACACATATACATATTTTTCTTTTCATCAGTATGGATTTATACAACCTTTTTCGTTTAAAGCTGAATATTTTGTGTAATGATAGCAAAGGCTTTATAAGGCTTGCAATTGCATTCTACAATCACATTGCTACGTTTATAATTTGATATTACTCTCATAAAAAAGTTATTTAATCTATTACATTTTTAAATCACAAGATTTTAAGAACATCTCCTTTTGTATAAACATTTGAATAAATAGTTTATATTATTTAAGAGAGGAGCTACAAAAAGTTAAAAACAAATATTAATGACATGTTTCGATTCCAATCTAATAAGAACCATAATCATAATAAAAATAAAAATACAAATCGTTTCACGGTTAATACAAATGGCATGCAGCAATGAAATGTAAATAAAAACCACGCGCTCTATTGTAAAAACAATAAATTAAAAATAGACCATGCTCGAAAATTAATTTCCAATTTGGTTTTTCTTATTCAAGCTTTCACGAGGAATTCATTCATAAACTCTAATCATAACTTTGGAATAATAAAAGAAAAATTATCATTGCAAACAAAATTTTTACGCGTATAACTGCAATACACTCCCTTATAATGAATTTACAACAACAATTTGATACGAAATATAATTAGCCTTCATTAACCCTTTAACGATCATAGCATTTTCATTGCTAAGATGTCGAAATAAATGAATGACACCGGTAATTAAGAACAGATATATTTTTAAATAAGAAACGTGATTTTTCACATACATAATAAAAGGGATATTTTTAGATAAAAATACCGGTGTCAGTATTGCGTATCGGAATTAAAATTTTGTGGTTTCGTGGCGAAACCAATGAACGTTAAAGGGTTAAACAGAATTTTTATCATCTCATCTAAATATAATCTAGATTAAGCAGTGTTAGTACGACCAAATTTAATATCAGATTCTTGTAAACCTTTTTTAATTCCAAGTTTTCTCCCAGTCAGGTTTATGTAATATTTTAAATCACCTTTTTCTGTACTAAGGAATTTCATAAACCACTGCAAAATCCTTATGTCCTATAGGTTCAAATTGTTTATTGAATAAACTCTTTAATTTTGGTGGAAGCGTCGCAATCAATTCAATATTAAACTTTTTTAATTTGAATTTTAACTTTTCAAAACTGCTTTTTAAATATGGAAATGAAACTCTTTTAAATTTTGTAGGATCTCCTCCTTTATTGAAACCTTCAATTAATACAGAATTTTGGGGTTTAGCTTCCCCCTTTTTTATATAAATTTATTAATTTATTGATGCTCCCTATATTATACCCATTAGAACTTGCATTCTCACGGATAATATTCAACTCCTTACTTAAAAATTCTTCAGAACATACCTTAAAAGCTCCATTAACCATGAATCGAAAAGTTGAGAATTTATAACAAAAAGGTGAACATGTAGAATTCGGAATATATGTAGGCTGTTAATTCTCTTTCTCTAAACTGTTTTTTTTTTCAATGAATTAATTAGGGAAGGGGATTCATTGAAAAGAACAATGCTTTTATACTTCTGCTACGACAGGTACTACCAACACTCCTTAACAACTTTGTTAAATGCCCGCAAATCAATATTTTTGTTTCGGAATAATGTGCTTTTCTCAAAAACTATGTACCTAGGATAATCGCTATAATTTTCCTGCAAGGCTTAAATTAATGTGTACTGCCTATAATTTTTTCATAATTTTAGTTTCTTTAGATTCGGAAATAGAGGAGGGAAAATATATTTTTGCACTACATTTTCGACTAATCTCTGAAAATGTAATATCTAAATTTAAAAGAAATGTATTTTTGAGTGCATCTTAACGAAAGATTTCATAACACAACCTGTATGATATATAAAGGAAATATATATTTCTTCTAGTAACTTGATTAGTCCCCCTACCTCTAAGTCCTATATATATTTTTGAGTATTTAATAATCTGTAAATATCTGGGTGAATAATCGTTATTATTTTTCCCAATTTGAATTTTCCTCATTTCATAGTTTAAGAGTAAAGTGGCTACAAAGGCAGAAAGACACAGGAGTAATTTATTATAATGGTTTCGTTTTTACTTTTTAAGTACGGGACCGTAAAAGTGACATTTTTTAATTTCCTAACGTTAGTCGTTAGAATGCTGTTACAGAAGTCATATAATTTATATCATCATTTTATTTTAAAGAAAAAGAGTTTTTAATACCGGAAAAAGTATGTTACGGTCATTTTAGTGTTATTTAACCCTTTGTATCATCGTGTTGAAAACCAGTAACATACAGAAAAGTTAATAGTGCTTCTAAAGTAAGTTTTAAAGCACGGTTTAATTTGTTTCTATTTTCCAACGCACCAACTAACACAAGTTGATCATCCGAATTCTTAACAGACAATCATACTTAGTTAATTTCGCATATCAAAGTTTTACTTATCATTTGAGAAGCTTCAGTTTGATACTTCGAAACTTAACTTGGTATACTTTGTCAAATTAAAAAAGCTAGAAAAATCCGAAAGTAGATAATTTATTGATTTTAATAAATATGAGGTTTTTACTCTCATTCAAGGGTGCAAAAATCTACGCGGCGGCTGCCATTTTCTCGCCGCTAAATTTATTTCCTTTTTTGCATCTAATATTTCGTATGATATTCCTGTTACATTGATTGACCTTTTGCACCCCTGCTCTCATTAATAAAATGAAGCATAAATTCTATATGAATATTAATGTTAGTGCAGGGTTGAAGTAATAACCTATACACAGTCTTAATATCTATCGGAGCTCAGCTGCGATACATCTTTGATTTTAGAGGAAATTTGAATATCGTTCATGTTAAACAGTATTTTTAAACTAAAGCCAAAATTTTCTTTTTCTTTTCTCCCTATCTACAACATCTTGCATTCTTTTCTTTCAAAGGGTTTACATATATGACATAGTGTGACATGTGTAGATGTATTTTTCCAATAGCTTCAAAACGGCAATGGGGAATGTTAAATAGAATGTCGTATTATATTATTCAAAAATTATCTATTTTATTTTAATTAACTCCAATTAGTGGTCGAACAAATTATTTCAAGGAAAGTTATTTCTTCAATTTATTTTCAAAGATCTGTTTTTTTCAACTTATTTATTTCATTTTTCGTTCTTTTTACGCATCCATTTGCTTAATTAAGGTTTGTCGATCTCCGATTTTGTCCACCAAGTGACGTTTCAGTCCTACTCTACTGTGACTGGTTATTCTCCGGATGGAACAACCTTATCAAGTAGAACTTTGCCATAAACGACTTATTCACGATGATGTCTAAACTTCGATAACTTGGATCCTTGCGCTGTATTTAACCTTTTTACATTTTTTTTGACACAGTAAACTAAAACAAGTTGGAAATTGTACGTGAAGCGTAGCAAATGAGGTGCGTTCGTACGATAACGAAGTTTTAAAATATTCAGATCTTGCTGATATAGTAGAGCGTACTTTGGATACCGTATAGTGGTCGAAATCTTTGTGTTCCTGTAAATATCTAGGGAGTAATTTTTATTATATTTTATTAACGTATATCTTATTCATAAAATGTGAAGTAGTTTAATATAATTAAAACACGCCCCAAACAATGTTTCCCCGTATAACATTATTTAGTGGAATATATTTGTGTGGTCCTGTAATTTAATAATAAATATTCTTTGCATCACAGATTGTACAGAATGTATATTTTAGTACGTACTTCATAGATTCATGTCAATTCTATTAGGTTCAAATGAGTGTAATACCTTTTAAATGCATTTGAAACTTTTTTTTATATTGATCGTAATGTAACGGAATACTTTTGATTGTTCCTGTAATTGATCTATGCATCTGATTTCCATAACATATGAAATGACTCGACAAAATTGCGTAATAATTATACGTTTTAAATTTCAAACGATTAAAATGCATTACAAAATTTTTCCCCATTGACCGTAATATAACGGAATACTTTTGATTGTCCCTGTAATTGATCTATGCATCCGATTTTCATAAAATTTGAAATGACTTCACAAAATTATGTAATAAATATACGTTTCAATTTCAAACGATTAAAATGCATATGAAACTTTTTCCCCATTGACCGTAATCTAACGGAATCCTTTTGATTGTCCCTGTAATTGATCTATCCATCCGATTTTGATAAAATTTGAAATGACTCGACAAAATTATCTAATAATTATGTATTTGAAATTTCAAACAAGTCGGTCGGGTAGTTTTTGCGTTGTTATATGCGGACAGACGGACAGACAGACGGACAGACTTAGCGACAACAATAGGTGCTGCGTATTTACATAATTACGAACGCACCTGAAAACGGATAAATAACATTTTCTCTATGCTAAAATGCCTGTATTCTACAATCGAAAAATATCGTCCAATAAAATGAGTAGTGGTCAAAACAGTGGTGCAAAAATCTAGGCGCCAGAGGGTAGTCTCTCACCACTAAAATTTTAAAGTTTTTTTCGCTCAAAATTTAATAGCATTCTAGCAAGAATTTTACATGAAATATTAGACGAAGTAAAACGAAATAAATTTTGTGGTGAGAAACTGCCTGCTGGCGCCTAGATTTTTGCACCCCTGTTCAAACCCATTTTTTCTAGCTCAAGAAATCAGAACTTACAGCAATGAAATTTAGGCGATTATCAAAATCTGGTCTAAGGACCCTTTTTTCTAGTTCAGTAAACCCGAACTTATTGTTTTGAAGTTTAAATCTTTTTTTAAATCTACCCTAAAGCCCGTTTTTTTAGTTTGCAAAAGCAGGATTTCCAGTTATGACCTTGCTTTCTGCTTCAGGAAATTATATTTTGTAGTTAACGTGTCTTTAAATTCTAGTTTTAATACCTATGTTAGAAAGTCAGGGAACTAGAAATTCTGATTTATGAAACCAGAAGTTATTGTTATAAAATTTAGCCGTTCTAGCTCGAAGCCCGTATTTTTCTAGTTCTGGAAACAAGAAAATTCTGGTCTACTCAATTAGAAAATTAACTAGAACACGCTAGCCAAGGGAACTAGAATTTATAAGGATGACATGGAACTATTTTTTCTAGAGCCACAATTTAATTTCTAGATGCCAGTGGCAGATTTTTTTTTCAGTGTATGCCCATTAAAAAAATCTCAGAGAAAAATCACAAGATTTTTCAGTTCAAAAAGATTTTCAAAAGATTTTCCATCTTTCTCGGCGCAATATGAATCAAGGACAAAAGGGAACATCGAATATCTGATTAAAAATATTTTTTCTTTACTTTTCTTCCGTGGTTATTAAAAAAACTGCATGTTATGCGGCGTTTGTTTTTTGCACACAATGCATATAAAATGTCGCAGGAAGAGATAAAGGCTCTGAAATACGTATGTGTTATTTCATAACAATTTTAATACAGGAAGAATCACGTTTGATTCACACATATTTCGACTTTAGTGTTCAATCTCGAGAATCATATTGAGAGACAATTCAAATAGTTAGAGAGATAGAAAAATATAGAATTTTCTAGAGGCTAAAACTAAAAAAATCTATATCTACCTCAATCTACATGTTTGTGGATCAATCTACATGTTGTGTGACACACTACTCCGGATGCACAAAAAAATAATTTTTTTAAACTACACTAATCTCTGAAATAGACATTTTGTTAATGTTGCGATTAAGTTCCACAGAAAAATCGTTTACAAAAATATATTTTCTCATGAACTTAATTCATATTTTTGGTTTATCTACATATCACAGCTTTTTCCCGCAAGAAGAAATTATTATTAGAATCATAAATAGTGTTAGCGAGGTGGGTTTTACTTCATTATTTTTTCGCTGTCATATTCAATGATACACTTTGAAAAAAATACAGTTCTGGAATCTAGAATCTAAATTGTGGCTCTAGAAAAAATAGTTCCATGTCATCCTTATAAATTCTAGTTGCCATTATATGAGAGTGATAAGAATCTACTACAGGATTTCAAGAGAACTTTCCTTTATTCTCGTTGTAATACTTATTTTAAAATCTCAGCAAATAGATGCGAACACAAGAGGTTTGGTTTAGTAAGTATAATTCTAGTTCTATGAAACTATTTGCGAAATAAAACTATAATTTCTCGTTAATGAGACGAGTCAATACAGTTTCGTTACCTTGAAAACAAGAGACTAGAAATGCTAGGTCATTTCGGCTATTCAGCTTAGTTGTTCAACCTGTTCGCATATTTCGGTCATCTATAATTCTAGTTTAGGTATTCAGAAAGTGACTAACTATTCATTCTAGGTGAAGGCGGTATATATTTTTTATCAATGTATACTGGGTCGTTCGAAAAGTCGTGTCTGTTTGGAAAAAATTAATTCGTAGTGAAAAAGTCTATCATTTAATTATTAAATGTTGCTTCCGATGCCAAAGTTTTATTAATTAAGACCAAAACCAATACGAATTGATATTCCCTAACGGACGCGACTTTTCGGACGACCCAATAAATCAAACGAATGGAATATTATCTTCAAACGAGTGAGAAAGTACCAGTACAGGAGTCGCAATTTGGGGTCTTTCATTTAATCTGAAGTGCATACTGAAAGCGCGTACGGTTTTTATTTTGCCGCCGTTTTTTCAAAAAAAAACTATTTTCCTTAACTTAATAGCGAATAATTGTTAGAAATGCTGCAATAAATTAAAACAAAATTGCATTACCGATTTCCTGATTGCAATACACCTTTCAAATGGTGAAATTCGCTTTGTTTTAGCTTTAATTAATATGTCATTAAATAAAAGAAATATATAATTTCAAAATGGTGGTGCCAATCAAGAAATCAAAATTTGATCCTAGGCACTCCATTGTCTCCGCTGCGGAGATATCAACTTTCCTTCCAAAAATTTTTTTTTTGGCACCAGTAATAAAGGAAAATAAAATTTTCCTTATTTAATCAGAGAATTTTTGAAATTGCCAACTTAAAGGAAAGTTCTTTTTAAAAATTGTGTTAATCGAATGGAATTTGTGTAAGATGCACCGGAGTCCGAAGGGTTAAAAAAAAAACAGCCCACTGGTAACTACCACAAGGCCAAAGATCAGCTTTGTGTAATCCAGCCTTTTCACAACCCAATGTTGCCAGTTGACCGCTTTTTTAGATTGAGATTTCTTGATTGCATCAGTTTTTTGAAATTGTAAAATTCGTGTTTTTCGTTTGTTTTTTTAATTGAGGCAAAAAGAAGTGGAATTTCACCATTTTAGAAATCTGGTGCCTATTAAGAAATCTGAATTACATAATATAAAAGTCTAGCAATTGCCTTACTGCGTCAGGAAAACCCTTCCAATCCAGCATTCCTATGCACTTCCAAGGTGTCTAGGTGTACCTTACCTCCACACGAAATTTTAACGATAAGTTTCGAAACACCTTGTATATGTTATGATATTTGCAACATTTAAACAAGAAGTGAGGTCAGAACTCTCTGTATTCGCTGTCATCGCTCTCCCTAATCCATTATAAAACCTCTCGAAAGCTACTCACAAATTTCCCTATTTCAGCCCTTGGGGACGAGAGACACTTGCCGCAAAAAGGGCTATCTATGTTAACCCCCACCACTAATATTATACTGTAAAATTTGTCTCATTTAATTGGAGCATTCCCTCCATCTGATAAGGTATAAATTTCTATTTTTAAAAACCGGTGACTAAACACGAGACTAATTTCATAAAAGGCTCCCGTCTTGAAGGGGTTAAGAATTTTAATCAATACCACACCCTGCCCCCCCCCCCAGACACAATCTTCGCTAGCCTTTCTACAAGGGATCAAATGTAGTATAAAGTTTCTCCATCAATAATAAACGGGTTGTAAATTTGAGTGGCGCTCACGATGTGGTTTCGGCAAAAAATTACCTCTCTCCATTTTTGTCTTTCAATTAATTTGTTGCTTAACCCTCTGGATCCCAAACCGCCCGAGATATTTTAATTCGTTTATTTCAGTTCCCACCAGAAAATTAAAACAACAATATTTGCTTTAATCAATAACATAACATTCCGTATTTAAATAAAACGAAATTAGCCATTGAATTTTTCTGGTGTGAAATGAACTACATAATTTTTAGAACGTGTGCTAGCATGGGAATTAAAGGGTTAAAATTACTTGTGGGGGTTCCTTATGCCGCGTTTCACAACACAAGAAAATGAAGATAATGATTGGTTGTTCCAGACAGAGGGACAGACAAGACAGCATCTAGTAAGCAAAGAAAAACCTTAACTGATCAATTGTTAACCATTCGCATTCGAGAAATAATTTTCAACAACCACTAGTGCCCTGCAAAAATGCATGCTCCAAATGCTTTGGACATCAGTATTTTAAATTAATTTTCTCCGTCTCGTCTAATGGTCGAATATTCTGTGATAAAAGAAGTCGAAATAAACTGGCAGATATTACTGTTGTCGAAAGCATTTGGCGTTCCCATTTGCGAGAGACACCAAACAAACTAGTGTTGAGTGAGAGTCACCTCTCAAGTACAAAGGGTTAACCCCCTTCGCGTTGAGAGCTTTTTGCTTAATTTTTAATCCTTTACCACCAGATATTCAAAATAGAAAATTGTCTGTTATTCAATCGCGAAATTGTTTTGAATAAATAAGGCAAACATTACAATTAAACATCAATGGTGATAAGATTTTACGCATCTGAAGTGGCACGTATACCTTGTCCCCAACGGGCTACTCTATATTAATTACAATCACAAATTAATTTTATGCAGAAAAAAAATATATAAAAATCTCTATTTTAAAATGCACCGGAAAAAGTATGTTGAAAATGTGAACGAGTTTAATTGCTAGAAAAGCGAGCCTTGTCACGGTTTTCGGTATCTAATACGGCATAATCCTAATACCTTGCTGATTTTAAGTTACAGCAAGTCGAAATGAGAAAAGGAGTTCACTTGATGCTTGTTAGGTGCTCGAATATTTGTTAGCTTTTTTACGCAGGGGTCATGTGTCATCAATTTACAATATACCCGTTTTTGCACCGTTTAACCCTTTCCGGCGCGGACAAATTCTGTTCGTAAATTGAGAAATTTTTGACTGACACCGGAATTTACAAAAGACTTTCTTAGAAATGAAGAATTCCCTGATTCAACTGTCATTGTAAAGGTAAAATTTTACTAAAATATTATTGGTGCCGTTTGTAAGTTTGAAATTAAAATTTGGTGTTGCCGGAGTGGTAACACTGCGCCGGAAAGGGTTAACCACTAACACATTGTACGAGCAATGTGTTTTTGCACGTATCACGTACCGGCATCCTACTCCCATCATAATTTATTATCTTCACCAGTAAAAATATTTTGTAAATATTGCTTTATTTAATCCGAGCATTTTCCTGATTTATTACGGAAAAATTTCTGTTTTCAAAAACCGCTTATAAAAGATTAAAAATTCTGTAAAACACATGAAAACAATAGACAATATTTGAAAGATTTTTTTTTCAAAAATATGATGATTATAAACACCAACACAATTTATGAACACCAACACAATTGTGAAGTTGGAGTGCTCTCATGTCTGTAGTGCATGACAAGAATAATATTACTAACATTTTTAACATTAGAACGCCGCCCGGAATGAGTTTATTCCTCTCTGATGATATGATTAAATTTCTATTCGAACCAGAATTTTTTTCTACAAATAAATTAGATTTAACTCTTTCCGGCACGCACAAATTCTGTTAGTAAAATGAGAAATTATCACTGACACCGAAATTTATTAGTGACTTTTTAAGAAATCGAGCTTTTATTGTAAAAGCAAGATTTTATTAAAATATTATTGGTGCCAATTGCAAGTCCGGAATTAAAATTAGGTGTGTCTAGACCAGACACACTGCGCCGCAAAGGGTTAAAACACATTGATTCACGTTACATAAGTCAATTAAACAATTATAAAAAATGGTGAGAAATATTATTATTAAACTTCAGTAAAATTTCCGGACGTTCTAATGTTAAAAATAATTCTTGAACATATGATTTGAAAGATATGATTTCAAAAATTGATATGATTTGATAGTTTAAATATTATATTTCTCATTAAGTATTAAAATATCATATAAATATTACATACTAGAACCCCCACTCCCGACTTTGCTCGCATAATAGTTGAAATATGCTAATTTGCATTTGTTTTCTAATCTCTCCTATAAGAAATTGTAGTTTTAAGAATAATTCTAAAATTACCATTTACGCTTTAGTTTGACTAAACTGATTTTTTGCCAACAAATTTGCCAACTCTTTACCAACTGAACTAGACTGGAAAACGCAAGGAAATATACTGTATGGCATTCTCTTAGTCAATATCAATTATTCAGAAATCGTAGAAACTCTGATAGACTGCCAAACTAATAAAGTTGCCTTTTCTAAGTTTTATTCAGAAAATTAATTAATACCGCAAACATTAAGTAGACAAATACAGTTATCAAAACTGACATGTTCCCAAGCGATATATTATTTAATTGATCATTCGCGTTCACGAAGCTAAGCTAATCCGGTTGCATGCTTAGGTAAATGTCGAGTTAATGGTCACAAACAAACGCCATGGTCTTTTTCGAGAAATAATTATCGCATGACGACTGTTATTTGTGCGTCTAACTGGCCTACTAGATTTTGACTCAATTTCAATTCTGATATTTTATACTAACGCCTGGAATTTTGCATAGTATTGTTTTTTTTTTTTTTAAATGATAGACGTTGCGAGATATCCTAAAAGAAAAACTTTTTTTTCAGAATTTCTGTTGCCAATTACCAGGTTTTTAATTGAAAGTAGATGCTAAACTGGTAACCCTGACGTCTAATTTTTATGGGAAGAAATTGTATATTTTTGGAATAATTAAAAAATTACTATTTAAGCCACAGCCTGAATAAATTTCATTATTACACTGTATTAGGTTGAAAAGAGACTTAAATGAAATGGGACTTAAGAACTGAAACTAACTTCTACATAAATAATTTTGAAAATATTTTGAAATTTTTATGCTCATTTCATTCGTTCATTTTAGTGTTCATTTAAAATTTTGAATTTTTTAGAAACCACCTTCTTCGTATGCATTTACATCTTAAAAATTAACAATAACCTTTTATTCTACGATTATTGTATAATGACGTACAATCTCCCGAATGTAAGCAGAATAAAACGCGTACGTTAAAAAAAGATTGTCACTATTAATTTTCAAACGTTAAGTTTAAAATCGGTTTGGTATTTCCTAATATTCTATAGAAAATTAAGTTTTAAAAGGCTTTCTTGGAACGTTCGTTCTTTCTGCCAACCCTTGTTAATGGTAGTGCCCCCGGCATAAAATATAGGCTTTGTAACTTAAGAGACCGTCACCAATGATTTGTAGTCATTACTTTTATAATCGCTTTATCATTTTAAAAGGTTGAATAGAAATCCTAATTGCAAATATTTGCATGTTTTTTGCTCCTTCCCGACGGAAATTTTAAAATTCGAATTTACTTTCGACAGTTCATAAAGTTTTTTATATTTTATATGTAATTTCCATGCCATATTTAAAACGTTTAGTCTGAGTAGCATCACATAAATCGCAATTTAAAATGTTTGTTGTTCATTCAATTTTATTTTGGCAGTGCATTAACATGAAATATAGCTTATGTTTGAGCAGATTCTTTCACCATTACTTTGCAGCCATTATTTTAAAAATCAGCATGGTATTTGAAAAAACTGCATATAACCGTAACTTAGAACATTTTAGAACACTTTTATTTCATTTCATCCTTTTATTTTTGGATTTTATTCAACAGTTCTTAGAAATCATTTTCTCCTCCTTTTATGTATTTAGCATGCAAAATTTCAAAATGGTTGATTCCTGAGTAGTACAAAAAAAAAAAAAAAACGCAATTTAGTTAACCCCTGCGTCACGGTGATCTATCTATGAAATCACTTAAATTTAATTACCAAACGCCACGTTGGCACCGGAATTTTGGTAAAAACAAAAACAAAATACAGTTTATTGAATGAGTGAAATATCTTTCGGTGTCGGTCATTAACTTCAATACTTAAGCAATGAATTTGCCCTGCGCCGCAACGTGTTAACGCCACGTGTAAACAATTAATGTTACATGTTTCTTCAAAGACAAATTTAATTGCTATATGGTGATTATTTTGTCACCAATACTTTCACAAACCAGTATATCCATTATTCAATCGCAAACAATTTATACAAATTCTGCGATAAATTAAATCAAGGATTACATTTGTAAAATTGGAGTGACAAATGCAAGATCGGCAGGCGCACAATGTATGTCACTGGTCGTGTGAAAATGCTTTATTAACCGAACTAGTCTGGAAAACATAAGGAAAGATTTGTTTTTGAAACAATCTTAGGAGATAAGAGTTATTATTTCAGTAAGAGTTATTGAGTAAGATCAATAACTGTTATACAGATATCGAGGAAACCCTGACAGACAATCAAAGTGATAAAGTTGCCTTTTATGAATTTTATTGAGAAAATCAACTAATACCGCAAAAACTAAACAGAAAAACTAATAAAAACTGTCAAAAGCTGACACTTCATCAACGTAAATGCTTGGGCGCGTTGTTCTGGTTCAAGATACTAAGGTAGTCCATTTGGGTACTTAGGAAAAGCGTAAGGAATTGTTCACCAACAAACGTCGCAGATTCTCTCGCCTAAAAGTTGACAGATGCCGATTGACATTTATACGGCTCATTGGGTTGCTAGATTTGGGCTCTATTTCAATTCTGGAACGGGAATTCTGGAATTTCTTCATTTACGCCTGGAATTTGCATAGTATTGTTTTCTTTATTTAAAGATAGACTCTGCGTGATGTCCTAAAGGAAAAACATGTATTTCAGAATTCCTGTTACCAATTCCAAGGTTTTAAATTGAAAGTAGAGGCCTAACAGGCAATCCAGACATCTGATTCTTGTGGAAAGAAATTGTACTATTTGGAATAATTCAAAAATTACTGTTTATCTCGCAGTTTGAATAAACTTCATTATGACAGCGAATTAGGATGAAATTGAGACAGATATTAAAAAGAACAACTAAAACCAATTATGCAAGATAATTTTGAAAAAGTTTTGAAATTTTTATGCTCAATTCATACGTTTATTTCAGTGTTCCTTTAAAAGATTGAATTTTTTCGATACCATCTTCTTAGTATTTATTTATGTTAAATATTAACCATCTTTTTTTCCACGGTCATTGTATAACGATGTACCATCCCCCTAATAATAGTGGAAACAAAATAAAATGTCTAAGTTGAAAAGGTCGCCATTATTTGCCAACGTTAATTTTCAAATCGGTTTAGTATTTTCTAATATTCCATACGAGAGTAATTTCTTAAGCTTTTCACCCTTTGAGGAGCAACCAATTGCAGGGCTGCCACGGGCGACAATTTTTTAATGCTAACTGGCACCCCTTTCTTTTAACCCGTATCCAGCGCGGGCAAAATCTGTTAGTAAAATGAGAAATTATTGACTGACACCGGAAATTACAAACGAATTTTTTTTAGATTTTTGAAACCCCAATTCAAATTTTTACGGTTTACTAAAATATTGTTGGTGCCGTTTATAAGTTTGGAATTAAAAATAAGTATTCCAGACCGGGCACAGTGTGCCGGAAAGGGATAAACAGAAATATTTGACAACATTTGCAAGAAAAATACTGGTGCGAAAAGAATATTAAAATAGTCGCCTGTGGCAGCCCTGGAATTGCGTTTGTGTAACACTGAACTCTGACCGGAAATTTGGGAAAATTTTATTTCGAAATAAGGAAAGAGAAGACTACGAACCTCTCCTTTTTTTCCCCCAAATAAAATTAGAAGAGTTAAATTTTATAAATTTTTTCTGGTGCAAATCTTTATGAATCACAGATGACCAATGAGAAAAAATAGCTCCAAACGCGTTTTAATCGTATTATAGCATTTCAAACAGGATGAAATTGATATTCATTTTCTGAAGTGTAATAAAATATACACTCTTTTGCAATATCCTGTGCAAAAAAGTTTACCATTCATTTACTTTGTTTCGGCGTATTTTAATCATGTTATTTCACATATTTTACTGTGAGTTGCCCTGTACCACAGAATGTGCATAGTCTTTACGAGGACATGCAAAAGCTTTCGGATACCATACTGCAACTGAAACACTGTCACTGTTAGAGATGATTGCTAGCAATGCATTTTTGATTGTGTTGTGAGATTTTAACTTTAACTAAATTTTTACATATTGTGTTGTATGTATAAATGCTGTAGATTATATACGGCGTAAAACAAGAGAATATGGACAGTGTTTATCTACTCAATTGAAAACTGACTTAAATTTTTACATTGATAAAAACAGCAGAAAAGAAAAAGTTTATTCAAAACAATAAAGTCAAACCAAACAATTACTGCTCAAGTTTCGGTACTAGAATTTGAAAAAGAGTTGATCAAAATTTATATGCCATGTTTGTAAACAATATCACCAGTACAATGCTTTTTCAAATTAAAACTACTTCTCAGCTTTTGTTTATAATAATGTATTCTTATTTACTATAAAAATTTGTGAAATAAATGAAATAATTTCCAGTTATACCTGTTTTTCTTTTCCCTATCACTGTTCGTCATTCACTTGAATCTGGTTGTCATTCCCTTGTCTATTTGAAATTTAAAAATTCATTTTTGTGTATTTAATATTGTAAAAGATTTTTACTGACTCTATTTTATTACTTAGAGACATTGTCTAAGTACAGTAAAAACCGATTATAAGTGAAAAAAAACATGTTTTTTTTAAATATATGATGTTCAAATTGTTCTGTTAAGAGAAAATGACCCACTGGCGATTTCCTTTTTTTTTCGACTGTGATTTTCCCTGACCACTCGATCTCCTGAGTAATTGACTAAAAGATTGTTTCGATAAAGTACTTTAACTGGAGTTATCGAGGATACTTCGGTTGGAAGATCGTTGGCTCGCGGTCATGTACATGTCATCCAATGTTCGTACATTTCTTTTCTTTTAAACATAATCTTTTTTTTAATATATATTAGAATTTTTAGTAATTATCTGTGATCTAATAAGGACAATAGTTTTGTGTAAGCATTTCTGTGAAAGTAAAATACATTTGCAAATCAGATTCAACATGAGATCCTATTTTCCATCTAGGGCCTGGTCTACTTTCGTTTGAAAATACATTTCTATTCGTAGGATACACATCAATTTCTTTGGCGGAGATGAAAATAATGAAATATAAACTGAAACTTTTTTTAATTTTAAACTAAACTTAGAGTAAACAGTTTTTATATGCATGTAAACAAAAAATCTAAAGTCAGTTAATGAAAAAAGATTTTTTTAATAGCTATTTCAGCGAACACTGACGACAAAGATAGTGGAACTATCTGATATAATTGATGAGACATCTAAGACATCTTAATTTTTCTTTTTTTTACTGCATTTAGAGTTATAGGAATTTCTTCAAACTACAACTTCTGACAATAAAGTTCGGTGAATAGTCCTGTAACATTAATGTATATGAAATGTTAACGAAGTTACCATACCATCCTTCGAAATAGTCATCACCCATAACTATGCACCGCTGAGATCTGTTATTCATGTCAAGAAGCCTTCTTTTGGAATGGAGTGCAAAAGCTTCGTCACGTTTCGTTGGTTGTCAAGAATATGGTCAAATCTCTTTCAAAGAAAGTTCGAGTGGTGAAAATAGGTAGAAGTCTAGAGGATTGAGATGTGGCGAGTATGGGAGATGTTCAAATTGCATCACCCCTCATGAATTTTTTCGGTGTCTTGCAAAGCTTAAAACCAAACTTTAAACTGATTTTTTGTTCGTTCATTTTCCTGTTCTCAGTTAAGAACCAACACTCTGAACAAGCACTTTGTAAAGCACGTCTTACACAGAACATAAACGACGCTCAACTGAACAACGGTGGGGGAAGATGGTCAACACTTGCCTCTGTGCATGTGCAGCGTTTTGCTTACCCAGTGTTCCCAGATCGGTCGTTCTGAATTCATTCACCGAACTTTTTTTGTCAGAGGTAGTAAATACGTTTTCACATGACAATCAATTACATTAACTCTGCTAAGGTGCTCGGGTCTATTTCGATCCAAAAGCTATATTCTGAGTTTTTGAGGCTTTTTGCACACTTTTATTGTTTCAAAGAAATTGTTCTGTTGAATCGTTCAAATATTCCAAATAAATAAAAAAATATTTTTTAATTAAAATGTTGGTTGTAAACTCGAAAGCTCGGCAAATTTGAAATAATGTACATTTGAAATGGACAACGCATGAGTATTAAGAAAACGAAGTGGATTTTCCGCACGCTAAGTGAAAGATACATAGATGACCTCTACATTTACCAACTTTTTTTTCATTTATCGTGGCCTCCGAATGGAAAGGCCTACGAACTTGAATATGAATATAATTCTTTCAAATATAAAGTTATGTGTAAGCCAATTTTAAACATATATTGCCGATTAATTTTTACGGTTTCAAATAATTTTCTAGAAGAAATTTATGAGAAAGTACCTTCTTCATTACTTTGGTTGTCTCACACAGTTCCAAGGATTGTTATTATTCAGCATCGTAATTTCTCAAAGGACTGAATAATGTTTACTAAATAATGTTTCCCAATACAAGTACAATATATAAAGAAGCATTGTGTACATACTATTTTTTTCATTGACCGTCATGTAACGGAATACTTTTGATTGTCCCTATAAATGAACTATTCGTCCAATTTTTATAAAATTTTAAATAACTCTATAAAATTATGTAATTATGTAATTATTTAAAATTTTAAATGATTTGGTTTGTTAGTTTTTGCGTTGCTATTTGCTGACAGATGGACGGAGACTATGGGTGCTACGTATTAACATAATTAGAAAAAAAGAAAATTTTGGCTTCATTTGACATGTAGAATGGTGATGGCAACCAGGGCCTGATTACTAACGGGGCACTCTCCCACCAGGAAAAAGAAATAAAGAATTTTTCCTTATTCATGACAGTAATCTTGTATGAAAAGGGCGTTTAAAGAAGACGAAAATTTCTATAAATTTTTTCTGGTGAGAGAGTGCCCCGTTAGTAATCAGGCGCTGATGGCAACTAAATAAATTTTATATACCTGATTTATAAGCAGACATCATTTCCAATCGATTGGTACCAGTCACTTTCTTCAACAATAATTTGTCGCGAAAATGGTAGGATATGTCTATTTTTTCCATGATTGCACATTCATTTGGAATAGAAACATGAACACAGAAAAATACAATGTAAATTCCTGTCGGTAACTGATTTAACAGACGAAAAGATGACATTGATGGGTCAAGTGAAAGAGATAAAATACAAAAAATCTTATGTATCGCTTCAAAGTGTTTGAAAAATAATTTTAATGTTCAGTAGAGCCCGCTAATCCAAGTCCTTTTAGTCCGAACTCCGCTTAATTCGTGGTGGCTTTAAAAAAGTAGAATTGTCTCTCTCTCTCTCTCTCTGTGACTGAAAAAATAATTATATTTTTTCTCTCACAGCTGCTTAAAATTGGCTCGCACCCTCTTGAGAGGACGCACGGTGGCACAGTTTGATTATGTGGGTGAACAAAATTCATTCTTCTGATTATCTCGGATTTTTGTAAAATTGCGCATATTGGAATCTGAATTTCTTTTTCTCCGAAAACTTCGCAAATTTTAATAAGAAAAAGAAAGTTTCAGAGGCAGAATTCTTTTCCCAAACGGATAACATTATTGACTGACACCAAAATGTTCAAACGAATTTCTTAAATAATAAATATCCACTATTTTTACTTCCTCCGAAAGAGTAAAATTTTATTGCCTGTTAAATAATGGAAGAATATAAGGAAGAATTACAATAATTTAACTTTACTACATATGTTTAAATTTAAAATACATTAAAAATTATGCAGATTCAAATTTAAAAAAAACTTTTTTTTAGACGAATAATGATTTTACTATGTCGTATCAATTAATAGAAAAGAAATATGTTAAGACAGACCTTCCACGGTATTCCAGTGTTGGGTGAATTGAAGAAAAGTTTTAAGCTAATAACGCATTTAATAGTATTACATCATAGCGGACTACTGATGTTGATTTTTCCTACTACTAAAATAAAATATAACAGAAAATTTCTACTTAAAACATCCTTGAAATCTAACAATTTCCAACGATCAAACAAAATAAAAAAAAATCTATTTAGTTTTAGTGGTATGAAAAAGCCATGTAAGTTGACATCTATGTAATTTGAATCGAGAGAGCGTGAGTTGTTATATTTCAAATTATACATGTATTATTATAATTTGATAAGTTTTTAGGCGCGTTCGTAATTATGTAAATACGTAGCACCTATTGTTGTCGCTCAGTTCGTCCGTCCGTCCGTCCGTCCGTCTGTCTGTCTGTCCGTCCGCATATAACAACGCAAAAACTACCCAACCGAATCGTTTGAAATTTAAAATACATAATTATTACATAATTTTGTCGAGTTATTTCAAATTTTATGAAAATCGGATGGATAGATCAATTACAGGGACAATCAAAAGGATTCCGTTACATTACGATCAATGGGGAAAAAGTTTGAAATGCATTTTAATGGTGTTACACTCATTTGAACATAATCTATGTTCAAATGACTCATGTGAATTGACATGAATCTATGAAGTACGTACTAAAATATATATTCTGTACAATCTGCGATGCAAAGAATATTTATTATTAAATTACAGGGTCACACAAATGTATTCCACTAAATAATGTTATACGAACAAACATTGTTTGGGGCGTGTTTTAATTATATTAAACTACTTCACATTTTAGAAATAAGATATACGTTACTGAGGTGTAATAAAAATTGCTACCTGTATATTTACAGGAACACAGAGATTTCGACCACTATACTGCATCCAAAGTGCGCTCTACTATATCACCAAGATCTAAATATTTTAAAACTTCGTTATCGTACGAACGCATGTAATTTGCTACGCTTCACGTGTAATTTCCAACTTGTTTTTATTTAAATCATCTCAATTTTCAATTAAAAAACTATTTTTTAATAAAATTGGGCGTTCACTTTTATTGTCCCAAATAGAGCTCTTCGAAAAGGATAAATAACTGGGGTACATTAGGGTATTTAAAAAATGAACGCTCAATTTTCATTAAAAAGTGTATTTTTTATAAGAAATTTGACAGTTTTTAATCGAAAAAAAATGTTAAATGTTAATAATGACATATTTTGAAATATGTATTATTACATATGCTCATTCGGTTTATGTGATACTACTTTAAATTATTCTTTTTTCATCTTTACAATTGTATTTTTATTTCTCCGTAATTGTTTGCAATAAGCGACAGAATAACATAACAAGAATCCAACAAGAATGACGAAGGAGATTTCTTTTAATTTCACAGCAACAATCAGCCAACAGTAGAGTTTTTGAGATCACGTATTTCTTAGAATGCATTCTGAGTTAACAGTGTTATTATCTTGCAACAATGTGTTCAACAATATACCAACATCCTTTCTATTGTTCAAATACAACCAAGTTTTTCTAAATTAATAGCTCACTTTCCCTCAAAATAGCTCCGTTTATGTACCTAAAATTATATGTCATAAGATATCTACAATAAAACATATTTCAGGCTAAGTAATATTACATCATATACATTATGAAATTATTAAAAATATTGCGTAGATTTTTTCAACACAGAAAGTAAGTTTATTTTTAATTAATACAATTTTCTAATGCTTACCACTTATGTGATGTGACGCTGAGTTTTTTGTATATATCAATAGAAATATATATATACGTAGGAACATTTGCATATTATTTCAAATTTGGTATAATATCAGTAGTGAAAAATATGTGCACAGATGTCATGTACCCACCACATTTACGCGTGTTTTTTTGACCGCCAATTTGGCACTGCACATCTGTGCCATGGAGAAGACCCTTTAAATAAGTTTATAACAATTGTTTGGGAAATAAAATGGAAATCTTAAAGATTTCAGTAAAATGTGTTGTTTAAATAAAGCAAAAGCACGCATTCAATATGGCTTAAGTATTAATACAGTAGAACCCCGCTAATTCGGACCCCGATAATCCGGATCTCCGGATAATTCAGATCGGTTTGGTCATTTTTTTTTTCAAGTTTGAGAAGCGATTGGCTAATTTCCATAACATTAACTTGTTTCATCGTCGTATTCTAAATAAAAAAAAAAACTTTTTTGACATGTTTTCGGAATGATTAAGCAAAGTAAATTTTATTACTGTCTGCAAATATTCAATAAGTTTAACATAAAAGTGATTTTCTGTTAGTATGTTACATTTTATTTCACTTTTTTCTAATTCTCCGGATAATCCGGATTGGGTCTGGTACCAATTAATCCGAATTATCGGGGTTTTACTGTATTTACGATTCACTGTGAAAAATATATTTACTGTTTCATTACTTATTAAATTTATTATTTGTAACTATTAATTTATTGTTTCCTTTTTTATTGAATTCATGTTTATTAACTGTTATTTTTCATTACAATTCTTTAGATTATTTTTTATATACTACATCAATAATTATTTATATCAAACGAACATTTATTTATTTTTATTTTATTTTTATTATATTAGAATCGCTTTCATTTTTGCAGGTTATTTTATTTTTGTATCGCAATAAAAAATCACATTCCGTTATTGCATGCAAATTGTAACATATATTTAAAAAAAAATCGTCAAATTGGTGTAAACACAAACGCGTACATATATGGTGTGTATATGACATCTGTTTCAAATATGCGTAGTTCTGATATCGTTACTAAACTTAAGTAGCAAAATTTCCACGTACAGTGAAACCTCTGAATAAGGGACACCCGTGGGACCGGAACTTTTGTCCCCTAAATAGAGGTGTCCCTTATTCGGAGTTTTTACATTTTTTTAAATTAATCATTCATAAGGACATAAAAAATAACAAAATATTAAAATTGAAGTTTAAATGTACCTGAAGGTTATAAATTACATTAATTAGACACAAAAGTAATAGATAATTAATTAATTTTTAATTGATTGCTTAATTAGTAGTTGATTTGTTGAGTTATTGATTTGTATTTTTTACATAAAGGTTTCTGTAATGCAAAAAGTGCAATAATATTTAAAAAAATCTTTCTTGCGAAATAATCAATAAAAAAAAGTGACTATTTTGCAGATTTCAATTTTTCTACTACTAAACTTTTCAGATATTCATTTACCACACTTATAACTTTTAGTCCTTCATTATAAGCAGTATTTACGAAAAAGTATTAAACTGCTTCGCATATTTTAAAGCATCTATGAAGTTCTTTATTTCACAATTTTCCTTTCTCTTTCATTTTCAGAGTCATCCCTCACAATTTTCAGCATTCTTTTCAATATAAACTGCGAGGTGGCAGCATAGACAATCACCTCATCAAGTTCACGACAGAAATTCTAGAATTAGTTAAAACTCAATATACATGTTAAAACGCAATCGGTCTACTAAAACACCTAAAAATCTGAACTCTGAAAATCTGAAAATTGACTTGTAGATTTACCATTATATTTTCTTGCACTCAAATTTATGAAAATATGGAGACAGACTGCAAGAAACTTTAATGATAAACCTACGAAGCAACCGCTAAAATCGGGTTTATATGTCTTTTCCACCTAGATATGACTTGACCGACCAATTGTATTTCAATATTGAATTGAGTTTTAACCTATTCTGAAATTTCAGTTGTGAACTCGATGACGTTATTGTCTGCACTGCCACCTCTGGTTCTAATACGGATAAACGTATTTCGATGTCTTCATCTGAATTGTTTATAAATAAATACTCATCAGTTGAGTTGCTTACCTCTGTACCAACATAACTGCCTATCTGATAAGTTCTCAAAATTCTGTATTTTCATTTTCATCGCAGACTACTTCATTATCTCAAATGCAAAAATCAACCACTTTAACATTTTGCACTCGTATGTCCAGTATGACTGGGCAGAATTTTTCTTTGCAAAATTTATTTATGTCATACCAGTAACAAAAGAAAATAAAATTTGTTATTTAATTAAATATTTTTTTTGGAAAAAAAATTATGTATTTGAAGGAAACTTTTCGAGTCAAAAGGGTTAATCTCATTTTAAAGTGTCCCTTAAATCGAGTGTCCCTTATTCAGAGGTAAATACATTACACTTCCTATATGAAGGGACTGGGACCGGAACTTTTGTCCCTTAAATAGAGGTGTCCATTATTCGGAGTGTCCCTTATTTGGAGGTTTCACTGTAGTAGTTTTTGCCTTATTTTATTGCAGAGTGTTACCCCTTAAATAAGAAAAAAGTCTTTATTTGTAAACGTTTATCAAAACATAGAGTGCTGGATTATGTGTATATTTTAAACTCCCTGTGATTATCATGTTCGTGGAAATGGTTGAAATTTTCTGCACTTTAACCCTTTAATTCCCATGCTAAAACACGTTCTAGAAATTATGTAGTTCATTTCACACCAGAAAAATTCAATGGCTAATTTCGTTTTATTTAAATACGGAATGTTCTGTTATTGATTAAAGCAAATATTGTTGTTTTAATTTTCTGGTGGGAACTGAAATATACGAATTAAAGTATCTCGGGCGGTCTCGTGCGGTTTGGGATCCAGAGGGTTAAGGATAACAAAAAAAATATGAACGAGGTGGAACCCGTCGAAATTCGATGAAAGAAAATCTTTAAGAAAGAACTGTTTCATTGATTTATAATAAATCTACACAATTAATTACAGTAAAAAACTAGTCTGGGAGGCCACCGTAATACTTATCCATCATGAATAGGCATATGAAAATAAAACATGTGAAAACTATTTATACAATGCATTGCAATTCCAAAACAAAATTTAAATATTGTTAATATGCACAGTAATGCTCTATTAATGAATTGCTGATGTACCAATTTCGACAAATTATATAAAACGCCAAACTACTCAAGTAATACCGAACTGCGTAAAAGAAACATCCTTATAACTCCAAAAATAATAATAATATAAACTAACAGTTTACTGCGTTGGATTAAGCGTTTCATTTTCAATTAAAATATACCTCTGAATTGAAATTTGAATGAAATACAGGGTCATAAAAAATCGAAGAATGTTAAAAACAGGATTACAAATATCTCGGCAACTAATAATCCGATCGACTTCGTTCTATATGCAAAATGTGTGTTATTTTATTGTCTTTTACGTCCATTCCTTAGAACAAAAACATTCGAAAAATTTTACATACCTTTCATCAGAGCGAATTTTTCGAGAGTTCGAAAAAAATAGTTCCGGATAATCGAGGTTGCTGGTATTAAATAGGCTTCGTCCCATTCTTACATACTAACTACATACAAAATTTCAAGTCTCTATCTTAATTTGTTCGGGAGATAGAGCGTTTACAGACAGACAGACGGACGGACGGCAAATTTTTTTTTTCTAAAAATATGTTTTTCGGAATCTCCACTATCTACAACGTGTAAATCCGCCAAAAATTTTTTTTTTCGATTTTCAAAACGATTGCAAGACTTACCCTATACTACGTATGATGGGTAAGTAATACATCATATATTGTTCAGTCTAACTATCGAACAAATACTATTTTAAGCTAAAATTAACAAAATACTATAAAACCCAATTATTCAAATTATTAAACAAAATAAAACCGAAATTCACCGGATTTTATAACAGACGATACTTTTGAAATTGTATAAGCATTTAATTTTCTTTTTTTAATTTTAAGAAAAAATGGAGTGATTCTATTACCACAATTACAAAATTGGTAAAAAAAATTATATAAAAAAATAATAGCCCAAAAAGAAATTGAGATACAGATTTGAAACAAATTGCATTTAAAAGTATATATATTTTTTCTCTATACGACGGTGTAAAAATTTTAAATGTACCATGTTTAGACGTGTAAAATTCGCAGTACCGAAAATTTCAAAACAGAGATTGCATGGGAAAGCGCATTTTAATTTCTATTTTTTTTCTTTTCAATTTTAAGAGAAAATGGAGTATTTCTGTTTCCACAATGAAAAAATTGCTTCTAAAAACTGTAAAAAAAAAATAAATCTCAAAAACAAAATAAGATACAGTTTTCAAACAAATTGCATCTAAAAGTAAATTTTTTTTCTCTATTCGACGGTGTAAAAATTTAAAATGTGCGATGTTTAGAAGTGTAAAATTTACAGTAGCGAAAATTGCAAAATCGAAATTGCAGGGGAAAGTGTTGCCATTCGCAAAATGACGTATGCATTACGCCTTTATAATATAGGTATTTCTTTAAGCACCTACGTAGATCTTCACAATAATGACACAATGATGTCATCTGGCAAGAATGACCGTAAAAGCTATATTTAAAATTCCTTCCCACGATTACTGAAACATAAAAAAAATAAATAAATTGCATGATAAAAATAAATTATTTTTCTTTTCGAATAACAATAATACTGAAATAGTAAAAATAACAGCCTATGATGTGATAGGAAATATATGTCTATTTTTGTTTCTTTTTCTTTTATACTTTTTATACATGTATACTATACATGCGATAGAGATTTTCAACACCTTGAAGGGCGGCGGTTAAAATATACTCCACTTAATTTTAATTGCAAAATGCTACATTGACACCAATATTTTGAAATGAAAATTCTAATTTTTATCCAGTACGTGGAAATCAACTTTTTATTATGCATTTTGAAATAAATTTGTTTTTAAATTCTGGTGTCGACCAAGCATTTCCGCATTTTAAGAATAGAAGTGCTTCGCCCCTCAAAGGGTTAAAAGATTGTTAGGATTTCTGTAACGATAAATGAAGTCATTAAGATCTGACATAGTTTTCTGATGTATTACTATGCATGTGATACTATCCGTGACAAAAAAGTTTAGAATCAAAAATTTGCAAACGGCAGGCTTTAATAAAATAAGTACATTTAACAATTTGAGCTCTGACTGTTGAATTTTCTACCACTTAATTTTATTTCCAAAATATCACAGTGTCACCGGAATATGCGATCAAATTTATTTGAAAAAGGTTTAATGCATTTTTTTTTTCTTTGATATCGTAAATAGAATTTTTTCTTTGGAAAATACTGGTGTCAATATGACATTTTCAATTTTGAAGAAATTTACCCACCAGAGCTCAAAGGATTAAATAGTTATTATAAAGCTGTCATCTTTTTCTTTTTAATGATCGACCCTCAATATACAACACGAAAATTCAAAACAAATAAGCTCAAGAGATAACAATATGTAGAGATATTTAGAGTTAGAAGATAAGCTCTCAAAAATTGTTCATAATGTATTTTTATAAAATTTGCGCGAAAAAACATAGTTACGTTTGAGTATACAAATTTCCCTTTGTGATGATCAGCTTATGAATAAATTATGGTCTTGCGCAATTCTACTTTAGGCTATTTTTCCCTTGCTCTTTTAACCCTTTCCGGCGCAAGCAAATTCTGATAGTAAAATGAGAAATTGTCGATCGACACCGGAATTTATAAAGGACATGTTTAGATATTACGAATTCCTTAATTTAAGCTTTCATTGTAAAAGCAAAATTATATTAAAATATTACTGGTGCCGCTTGCAAGTTTGGAATTAAAATTAGGTGTTACAGGCCTGACAACACTGCGCAAGAAAGGGTTAATATTAGAAGATAAAACGAATTATAGTTGTATTTGAAAACCAGAGGGAGCACGTTTAGATTTCTAAAACTACGAAAAAAAAAACAGAAAAATCTAAAAAAGACATTTTAGTGATCAAAATTTATAGTTTTGAAAATTTCGTGAAAAGTCATAAGGCTGAACAATGAAGAAAACCTTTCAGCTAGACATATTCTCTCGGGATCTTATTTTATTCATGATGATCAAAAAAAAAAAAAATGAATGATGATAAATAAAGAATAGAAAATCCAACCCGAGCTACAACTAATCTTTAGGTAGTCGGCAGTAAAATTACACTCGAAGATTTTGAAACCTTTTCAGCTCGGAGTATAACTGTTTGATGTAATTAACTTACACCAGAATTAATCTTCAACATTTAACTGATCAATATTTTTGAAATAAAAAGTTCAAATAATGTCTATATTTTCATGGCTTTAGCTGAATTTTTAATCCTTTATCATTGGTTCATCAATAAGGAAATAGATGCCTAAGTGAATCATAAAAATTCTCTCATTAAATTATGCAAAATATGCAATAAAATTTTACTGTTGAAAATAATAAAACATGATGGGCAAAAACACGTTGTTCTTATGACGTACGGACAAATGAGAAAAGCGGTTATTAAAGGAATATATTTGAAAATACGAACTCGCTTATCTTCTGGTATGTTATGAAAGGAAAGTTAAAAAATGTATACATAAACTTATAGGCAGTTTTAAAAAATTAGTTCTATGGCAAAGAATTACGAAAAATTATTGTTTACTGAAAAGTATCTGTTTATATTATGTATCGTAAAAGAGAATTGTTTAATTTTAGCCCTTTATTTCTCAGAAAAAAGAAGAAGAAGTCAGCTGAGATATGTCAAGGCTGTAAAGATTTGAACGAGAATGAAAAGTTTAATCAAGCTGGCGAATTTGCTCAGGAAGTATGCGTTGCAATGAACGGGTCTGTGGAACAGCTTGATGAAAAGTTTGAACGTGATAGTGGCATGAGAGATGAAATTATAGAAAAAGGCAACGAAAGTTTTAACGACGATGTTCAGTTCCATCCACATACAACCCCGAACTTCGAAGGTCTAATGCCTCCAGGAAAGCCAATTGACGATTCTGAAAATGCTGAAGGAGAGACGAAACTAAAGAAAATGGAGGAACATCTGAAGAAAGTTCCCAACAAAAGACCCTGATTTTCGATAGTCTATTGTCCCCAGAAGCGCCGGAGGACAGTTTTAAAAATGAAAAAAAAATGAGTCCAAAAAGTGACAATTATAATGAAGACAACAAAGAATTATCCAATGAAAGTGCTCAATTCTTTTCACGTAATGGTTTATCGTCTCCAGAGAGGTTAAATATGAAAAGGATAGGAGAATGACGTTTTTTCATTGTAAAAAAGAAAGATTTAGAAAAACTATCCAGTGTCCTATAGAAAAGTATATGCTTTGGGATGGTCCAATGATTCAAGAATTAGATGAGACCCTTCAAAATGCTAAGCGGGAAAACATAGAAAAGTTGCCATCTTGTGATGGTGAGAAAGAAAAAAATGTTGAAAATCACGAATTGCCAATAGAAAGAAGTGATGTGTTAAATGACTTACTGACCCCAGGGAAAAGTTTAGACTTCGAAGTGAATTTTGAAACTGCATTCGGAGGGAAAGAAAAAGAATCTAGAGCTGAAGATCTGTGGTATTGTGTAGCTTCGACAAAAGCAGAAAGTTTAGGAAACAGACCAAAAGAAACATACTATTGTCAGCAGCATTTAGAAAATGAGTACAAAATCAATGAAGCTGTTTTCGGTTTTAACGTCAAATATTACGTGGAAGATGGTCCAATGATTCAAGGATTAGATGAGACTCTTCAAGACCATAAATGGCAAACAATAGAGAACTTTGCATCTTCTGATAGTGAGGAGGAAAAAACTGTAGAAAATTCCGAATTGCCTGTAGAAAGGAGTGGTGTGTTAGAGTGCTCATTGAACCCAGAAAAGAGTTCCGACTTCGAGGTGGACTTTGAAACTGCTTTTGGAGGGAACACAAAAGAATCTGGGGCTGAAGATCCATGGTATCGTGTAGCATTGACGGAAACAGAAAGTTTAGGACACATATCAAAAGAAATATACCATAATCAGCAGCAGTTTGAAAATGAGGGAAAAACTGTAGAAAATTCCAAATGGCCTGTAGAAAGGAGTGGTGTGTTAGAGTGCTCATTGAACCCAGAAAAGAGTTCCGACTCCGATGTGGACTTTGAAACTGCTTTTGGAGGGAACACAAAAGAATCTGGGGCTGAAGATCCATGGTATCGTGTAGCATTGACGGAAGCAGAAAGTTTAGGACACATATCAAAAGAAATACACCATAATCAGCAGCAGTTCGAAAATGAGGGAAAAACTGATGAACAGTTTGAAGTTCTTTTCGGTTTTAACTCGAAATATTATGCGGAAGATTACGATGAAACACTTTAATATGTTTAATTATCAAGTTTCGTCTTCATGTTAAAATTGAATAAAGCGTAAATCGGATCCAATAAAGTTTTAAATCAGATAAATGTGTAAATTTTCTTACGTACTACGATTTAAAGGCACTAAAATTGAAAAACAACTATTTAATGGCGCGACATGCAACAGTATTCGTAAACCTTAAGGATCTTCAACGAGAATTTTCGTAAAATAATATTTACTTTGTTTAATGGAAAAAAAAAATTAACTTCATATATAGCAACCAGTGCTTTACTAAAATTCTCTTGCTAAAACATTCTAAATCTTCTGATGCGTAAGAACCCAGTGTAAGATTTATCCCGATAGCTTGGAATCGTAGCTAAAACAACTCTTGGGTAGCAACACCAAGTTTTTATTACACTTTCAAGTTAAACTTGCCAAAATGTATTTTACTATGAAAATTTTCTTATACTGAAAAGGATTGATTGAGCAGATTTAAAGAATTGAAAGCTAATAACCGATTTTTAATTAAATAAAAATGTGTATTATTCTGATAGTACTCGAAAAACCACTTATGAATTTCTGTACGTTTTGCTTTCTATGACGATTTGTAAGCACAAGAAATATCATACAAGAAAGTTCGTGCGGTTTCTACAGGACATGAAAAAGACCCACAAAACAGTTAAAATAATTTTCATTCTCTAAAATAAGCCTCATGGATATATCAATTACATGGTCCCACGACACAGAAGTTTAAATTCTATTTTATGAAAAATATTCTTTTTAGGTTAAACTGTTGTAAAAAAGTGTTTGTTACTTTGTTTTGGTTTCCAAATTGCTATTCCAGGACAGATAATATCCTGATGGAATGACGTCCTGGGAGTAAGGAGGATGAGTCGAAACTTCCCAGCCCAGTGTTTTGATAGCGTTTATGGTATAATGGGCCATTGTCTTGGAGTAGGAGAACTCCTTTTATGTTGATCTGCACCGATTGCTTTACAGAATTAGCAGCTGAAGTACAATGCAATTGTAACGATTTGATGTTTGCCGTGATGTTTTACTCATTTTCGAATAATTTATAGTGACCATACAAGTGCTGATTTATCAAACACACAGCATTATCTTTTTCTAAAGAATTTTGGCCAGTAAGGAGGAACCAGAAATCGATCAATAACAGTTTCACTTTTGAATATAATACATGACCTATTTTTCGTCACATGTCAATATTTGATCCAGAAACGAGGCTTTGTTAAGTCGTGAAGAGGGATGACAGGAATGACGTCCCCGGTAACCCAGGTTTCGCTTTCGAGTATAAGTGCAATCCCGGAGGAAAGGATGTGTTATGAAAGGAATATAATAAGCACATGTACAATCGTTGGACCTTATTTTCTTCAGATAGAATCATTCAATCCACTTGCTGAGTTTCTACGTCACCAGGCTTTTATTCTGCATTTTCCCGATATTCGCAATAGTCCTTTTTTCTAGAGCTAATGCACAGAATTTTATACCATTAGAATCCTTAAATGGGTTCTGTATTTCATGAGATTCTATAAAAATCGACAATAAGAATGATTTTTAGAGCCTTTTGCGCAATTCACAATTTTTTTATTTAATTTTTTTTTAAGAAATGACTTTAAAAACCAATTACATCTAAGAAATAACTGTCATGCCATCGTGTGCCTGGATCGTTCAGTTACACAAAAATCGCCTTTTTAAAACTTTTTTCGTTCCTGTACCCCATTTAGGGTAGTGACATTGAAATAAAACATAATCTATGCTTGAACAGGTACTGACATCATCATTTTTACCTTTACTTTTTGAATGGTTTCAGAGATTACCTGTTGCAAAGAAACAAACAAACGTTACTACTTTATAATATTAGTATAGATAAGAAAATATTTTTTGTAAAACATGATTTTTCAGTTAAAAACGATTTCTATGTATGTTTACTATATTGGGTAGAATATCCTCCAACCTGGAAAACTGAGTTTCCAGGTCCTTTACACTCCTTTGCTGAATCATCAGATTTTAATTAAAGCTAATTTATCGTTATCTGCAGCAAATACGGCCTTTCATGATAGGCTCGCCTTCGATACTACGTTTATGCAATGAAAAGGAAGTTCTCTTTTAGGTGTGTTTGTAACAAAGGAATGCATTTTAACACTTTCTCTGAAACCTGCAATAAACAGAGAAGCGATCGAACTCTAAGGATAATGCGATAAAAGGCTTTTGCATTTGCATATACATACTGATAGCGAATTTGGAAATGGCGATTCAAGAATTAATAGAACTGTTTTATTTAAATAGTTGTATTAGAGTTTCGTATCTTCTTATATGATATACGATATTGAATAGAATCTACATTAATTTTGCATTGCATTTTAAGAGACTATTTTTAATCTAAATTTTATATTATTTTAGCAAAATTTTTGAAATGGCAGAGGATAGACAAAATTTATAAATATGCCTTATGCCATTTTAAGCCCTGTTATAGGGTACAGAATAAAAGAATTAATTAAATATGTTGATAATGTACTTTAGTTTAATAACAAATGCAGAAAGCAATTAATGAAAATTAATTTCTACGCCAAAATGCATTTTTCTCTGGTTGCCACGATAATTCATTTTTTCTTAACCCTTTACTTCCCATGCCAGAACACGTTCTAGAAATTATGTAGTTCATTTCACACCAGAAAAATTCAATGGCTAATTTCGTTTTATTTAAATAGGGAATGTTCTGTTATTGATTAAAGCAAATATTGTTGTTTTAATTTTCTGGTGGGAACTGAAATATACGAATTAAAGATCGGTGGTTTAAGACCTAAACCACTGGGGAGCAAAGGGTTAATACTCTTCTCTGAATATAACATTTCTAAGATATGCGTAACTAATTATAAAATGAAAATTTGTGGTACCATTCAATATGAATAGTCTCATTTATAAAAATGAGAGTAACAAAAAATGAATGCAATAATTTCTTAATATTTGCTAGGGTTAGGGTACCAGAAATCTTTGTGAATGTCAACAACCCAATCGCAAATCTGCCACAGGCGACTGTTTGTATATTCTATTTGCACCAGTATTTTTAAAAACATATATATATAAATATTTTTTTCCCCCCAAATGCTGCCAACTTGCATGTAGAAGATTTTTCTTTTTAATAATAAAGTGGTGCGAAGTATTCGCGAATGTTGAAATATTACGTATTTTCTATTTTGCGAATAATCAAAACGTGTAAATGTTAAAGGATTACTGTATTTCTAAACAATTAAAATATGAAAACTCTGAGAAAATGCGTTTGAAAATGAAAAGAATTATCCCTCGAAAAACGATTCACGATTGCTTTTGGATTTTGTTATGAAATTAGAAAAAAAATAAAAAAAAATATTAAATAAAGCTGTTATTTGGGCAATGTTTCAGAACGCAGTCTTGAAAAAAGAAATTCCACCTTTATATGAAAAACGGCCAATGCCTTTAGTGGTATTTCTAAAAATTTGCCACAAAAAGGAATAAAATGCGTACTAATCGGTGAATATGTAAACATAGACTTGACTTAGCATCTCTATTCATTTAGCTCGTTAAAATGAATGTTAGGGAGAGCTACTCCATCCATAATTTTTAAGTGAAAGGTTTTTTTTTTTTTTTTTTTTTTTTTTTTTTTTTTTGTATTTAACGCTGGAAGAAATATGTGAATGACGGGTATAATAATTTATTAAAACTAATTACCGAATCATAATAATGCATGCAATTCAGCTTTCCAAGGGTAAAGCAATTCCATTGTTAAGTATTGAAATGGATGATTGATTTCGGAATTTACAAACAAAACCTATTTGAAAAATTCATGTCTGTTATTATCTTTCTTGAAAGTGCAAACTATTGAATGCACATATTTTTTAAAATAGCAATTTTCCTCTGTTTTGTTTTGTTTTTTAAGAAAAGACAATAGAAAAGATAAAAAAAAAACACTATATCTACTCAGGACTTTCTAAATTATGTTCATAAAATATGTTAAAACTTTGTACTGGAGAAATGACTCTCATTCACCAGGTCAGGTGTCTCTCGTAAATCGGAACGCCAAATGACCTGGTCGCATTTTAACTTCCTTTACTCGATTAGAGACCAAAGATGTGTTTTTAGCTTCCTGATTGGTTGGGGTTTTTTATCCCTTTGCTTTAGCGCCAATATCAAAACGCTAAACACTTTACAACACTTACTTATAAGAATCGTGAAAATAAAAAAATATTGCGATATTACAAAGTGATGTATATAGAATGTTGTAAAGCTAAAAACTAAACAAACATCAACAAATGTCGATTACTAACATTTAAATTTAATATTTGTTTAGTTTTAAAGATTACAATATTATGTATTCATCATTTTAATAACGTTGTGATTTTTTTTATTCTCACAATAAAATTTTCAATAATACCTAATGAAACTGTCCAGCTTGTTTAATATACATCTATGTTAAAGAAAACTTTCGTTTTTTATATAAAATGTTTAAAAACTTTTTTTATATGTATGAATATATATATTTCTTAGAATATATACACATTTAAAACATTTACGAAGCTGATAACTAAAATCAAATGTGATACAATCCCCAAAAGAAAAAAAAAGTCTGAAAATACAAAAGTTGACCAAAAATTCAAGTTGAAATTTCGTAAGAGAAAACCAGATGGCGCCATTACGCATTTTATCTAACGTGTTCCATTTAATTTGTGTTTTCTAATGTAGCAACAAACTGCGGAATTCTGAATAAAATAGTGATTTGAAAAAAAATTTGATAAAAATATATACAATGGTAGTATGCTAGTACAATACAATATTACACTAGAGTCATAGAAATTGCAATTTCCAAAGACCTTAAAAAACAGAAAAGACGAAAGAGAAACTAACCAATCATCAGCAGAAAGACTGTCTGTGGTCTCTAATCAAGTAAAGGAAGTTAAAATGCGACCTGGACACCACTAATAACTTCACAGATCATCCGGCCTTTATATAAGGCGAAGAAAATTAATTTTAAATACTGCTGTTCAGAGCATTTGAGGCATCCATTTACACGGAACCCATTTAGTGGTAAGTGAGAAACACCTCACGACTGCAAAGAGTTAATAATATACTTTATATTAACCTCTTGTTGACGAGCCATTACCGAATAAAGGTAAATTAAAAATTGTGTCATAAATTTGGCCCTTTGGATTTCAGAACAACCTTAAAAACACCAATTTATAATACATGGATCTGATGGATCTTAATTACCGAAACGTCAGTGAAGGCTTACTTTGGAGACACGAAATTTTTTGGTTTCTGTCTGTCTATCTGTTTGTCAGTCAGTCAGTCTGTCAGTCTGTCAGTCTGTCTGTTCCGCGATAACTAACGCAAAAAAACATCCAATTGGCTTGAAATTAAGTAGGTATTAAGTTTTAATATGTTAGTGAGGCACTGGGATTAAGCTGTATAGTTTTTTGTTGGATTTGATTCATTCGTTCGGAAAATATAGAATATTTTATTTTGCGCAGTAATGATTTTCTATGGCAAATCCAATGATTTTCAATTTCTTTTCCTTGGGAGAAAATGACACATTTCATTAATGGAATTCAATGATAAATGGACACTGAAATTTACCGGTTAACTTATTCATATTGTTTTGAAATTTTGTCTACTCATTTGTCAGATTTTTAAAGTTATTACTGTAAATTTTGGAGATTTTTTATAAATGTGTTCCAATAATATAAACTAATTTGTTTTAGAGATTTACTTATTCAAAATGTATTTATTTCATTTTCTTTATTTTCTCTTAATGGTTGCCAAGCAGCCATTCATCCTAATCCTTATTATATTTTAATGCTATAAATTTGAAAGCATGTACGAAAATTTAAATAAAGTCAACGTCAAAACTGATGAATTAATTAATGTCTTTGTATCTTTGCGGATAAATATAACATAGCCCAGAAAAGAATATAGGCTACGTTTTATTAATTTTATTCAAATATTTTCCTTAATAATTCAAAATTTCCTTCTTTTTCATACAGAATCAAGAGCGATTTTTTAGATAAAATTTAACCAATTTCCTTTATCGTTGCCAAAAAAAATCTGGAATAATGTTTCAACGGCAATAAGTTTCAATTGAGCAATTTCCATTCGAAAAATTAAACTAAGAAAAAATAAATATGATGTCAGAATTAAAATAAAAATAAAAATAGTACTTTTTTAAATATTAAACACGGAAGTTTGTTTCGTTAATAAGAATTTTTCTGACAAAAATGGGGGCATAATTAGAAGTAAAAGAAATAAAAAATAATTATATTTTTAACAAATATTTCAATTGGTCGTCATAATTGAAATAAAACAGGTATTTTATAGTTGTTAAAAATACAAGAAACATGGACAGCAATAACTCATGAATAATGACGTCATTGCCGAAACTTCAGTGAAGGCTTATTTTGGCGACGCAAAATTTATTGTTTTCCATCTCTCAGTCTGTTCTTCTGTCTATCTGTCAGTCCCCGATAACTGCCACAAAATGCAATCAAAACTTCGTTTTTTCTTAAACAAAATTGTAAAACCCTAGATTACTGAGTTTACACTTTCAAAAGTTCCTGATACATCAGATTTAGGTGTTTTTGGTGGGCAGGTATCTAGAAGTATGAGGATAATGAAAAATGCTTATTAAAACTGTCACTTATCCTTATAACTCAAAATGTCGAAAGAAATATAAGATATACGATAACCATTAGCAGATTGATAAAAAGTTAGAAATTTAAATTTAATGAGACTACGGGGGGGTTCAGGGGGCCGGAGCCCCCCTGAAGAAATCTACTGTGGTATAATAAAAAAATAAAAATAATAGATCATGAATTTTTCAGAATATCCTAACATAACTAAATCTTTAGTTTAACGGCTTTTGATGGCTTCAAATTTCTTATTCTTATTTTATTCTTATAAATAATTACGTAATTCGAAAATTTTAAATTACAGTTTCCAGGAAGTTGAATATTACGCTAAGTATGTTTTAAAAAAAAGATGTGAAAAGCTGACGTTGAGGCTCTTGATCTGCAGATTTACTAGTAAATATAGATTATACATTTAGTATGCTAAAGCAAATATTATTTTAGATAAAACTCCATTACGTTTTATATAAACATATTTTATGCTTGTTTAAGCAATTCAAACAGAAAAAACTATTCCTTTCAAATTTTAAAATGTATTTGATATTATACTTTTATCTTAAATAACATCAAAATCTCAGTTTTCAAAAAGGATACGAGCTCCTTCGATGAAACAAGGCTCTGTAAACAAATATGAAACTCTGTTATTTACTAAATAATTTTTATTTTTTTCTACTTTTGGAATTTTGGAGAAGCGGAATAAAATGAAAGATGAATAAATAATGAATCGTTCTTGCAAAAGTTTTCTGCTACACAAATTGCGATGAAAGGGAAGGATTCTTTTCGATAAGTTTTATTTCAATCGGTTTTTCTCAAGCAAATAATTTGACACATTTTGTCTACATAAGACAAAAACACTCACATGATATATGAGGAAGAATGTATATAGGTATTTGTTTTATTTCATGTGAAGATGCACTAATATTTTTTTATGAAATGTATAAGTTGTTTTAAACTTATGTGAATTTTGTTTTCTGTCAATAAAATGTGACTGTATAAAATATAAAATTAAAAAATACACTAAGTCTTACACTTAGTCTTGAAAAATAGTCACACAGTCACAGTTTATACAAACAGGAGTATTTTTCACGATACATACATGTATATTCTTAGCAAACTAGATTATTTTTGTGGACGAAAGTTTAAGCTTTTAGTTAATTTTACGATTAGTTAACCCATTAGTGCCTAGCGTCCCATTTTTGGGACAGTTTAAAAAAATTCAAGTAAGCGCATTTCACACCAGTAAAAATTAGGATAAATAGATACTTTCTTTCTCGAGACAAAGTCCTCAATAAATTAAAATAAAAGTTATTCTTGCTTTAAAAGTGGTGGGAAAATGCAAAATTTGAATTTTAGCGAATAAAATAATTCAGGCACTAATGGGTTAAAAAGAATCATTTTGTAAATGGTCTCTGTAATTTGTTAAATTGCAATAAAAAAATAAATAAAACAAGGATTTTTATATAGAACTTGAGGGGAAATATCTAATTAAGCTCTGCACGTATTTTACTTCTAAAATACTCTTTATCTTAACCTTACAATATTATTAAAATTTCCTTTAACTATAAAATATAGTTAAAGCTATACAAACGAGTATAAATGTTCTACTTTTTAACTATTCATGTTATTATGCCGAAGAATAACGATTGCCTCTTTTTCAGATTTCGGACAGAGGGCGTCACTCAGCATCCTCCGGAAAATCATGCTTTCAGAGACCTAAGGCGGGTTTTTTTTAATCTCCTAATAGTAATGTTTCTTCTTTCTGTATCGGATATCGCAAGACGATTGAGTGAAATGAGATAAAACGAAATAAAAACATAGGTTGGAGCGCAATTTTCACATTATTTTTAACACAAAATATATACCCTAATTTCCTGCGTATAATCCGCGGATCAAACAATCATTTTTCGACCCAGAAATCTTATTAAATAAAATGTAACTTTTCAGATCGCCGTAAATATTTGTCTTCATTTACGAAATAAAATTTCTGGGTCGAAAAAGAATTGTTTGATCCGCGGATTATAGGCAGGAAATTAGGGTAATATGAACTTTAAAATGTTCAGGTTTACTTTAAAGGCGATTAAAATAATAAAATAGAGATGTTAATAGTTAATTTTATTTAAAAAACATCTTTGTACTTTCAAGCCTGTAATCAGGCTCTTTTTCAAATAATATATTTGTTTTCAAAACAAAAACTGAAAACAGAAAACCAAAATATTCTCCGATGAAGAGCGTGATTAAGTACTAATAGGTTTTTTTAATAAAATTGACTATTCAGATCTATATTTGATTATTTTAATCGCCTTTAAAATAAACCTAAACAATTAAATTTCGTATTATGTATTTCAAGATTGAGTCATTTCCACAAAGCTGTGAGAATTTCTTTTAAAATTTTCACTTTGTAAATTTCTTATATTGGCTGTTTTGAAAAAAAAAATTCTAAAACTGTACGGGAAAATATACGTTATAATTTTATAGAAAACATATATTTTTCATGAATAGTGTAAAGTTTGAAAAATATCGGAAATAAATTATAATTTTTTAAATTGCAATTAAAAAAAACCCTAAGGAAATCTATACGAAATTAGCTATTTAAGCTCCGCACATACTTTACTTTTAAAACACCCTTTAATTTAATCTTACAATATTATTAAAATCTCCTTTAACTATAAAATGTAGTTCAAGGAATACAAACCTCTTACAAACAAGCATAAATGTTCTTCTTTCTGAGAATTCATGTTATTACGTCGTATAAAAAATAACTCTCGCATCTTTTCAGAATTCGTATTTAAAGAAGATTTTCCATGCGTGGGCGTCTCTCAGCATCTTGGTGGTACCTTTTTATCTCCTAATAGTAACTTTTCTTATTAGCACTTTCCAACAAAGTTGAAAAGTGCTTATGCATTCGGTTTGTCTGGCCGTCTGGCCGCGCTCTAACTCCCGTAAATATTCTCGGATTGCACTGAAATTTTTGGACGTTATTGACGTTTATCCCAGCACGAAACCTATTGAAAATGAAGTTTCTACCATGATTAGTTTATTTACAGGGATAGTCAAAAATTTTCCATTACATTACGGCCTATGGGAAATATCGTTTGAAAGGAATTTTAAAGATGCTACACGCTGTCAAACATGTTAAAATTTATATGCTTTCACAAGATGGACTACAATACATATTCTGTAAGATATGCGATGGAAATATAGCTATTATTCATTTACAGGAACACACAAATGTACTCCATTAGATAATGGTAAAGAGGGGGAATTGTGTGAAACATATTTTAAATATATGAAACTGTTTCAAGTATAGTAAAATTGATATGTATCAATGAGGCTTTATATAAATTACTGTCTATTATTTATTATATAAACACTGTCTTCCATAAAATGAAGTACATCGCATTTACAGGGACACTCAAAAGATTTCAAATAGTATATTCTTTGCGATGTACTGTATATGTATCCGATGACGGCTGATAGATGGATGAAATGCATTTTAATTATGCCGTGTGCACTTAAGTTTCGCTAAATCTATGCGTATTGCATGGTGTGTATAAATGCTATAGTTGATATACAGGGCTACCCAAAAGAATTCGCCAACGTTCGTGAATATGAACATAAATTACTTAAAGGTGGTTCTTAAATAAGTAATGCATTTTTACGCTGAACTGCATAC
Source organism: Maratus speculifer (assembly GCA_964019185.1). Classification (NCBI taxonomy): domain Eukaryota; kingdom Metazoa; phylum Arthropoda; class Arachnida; order Araneae; family Salticidae; genus Maratus; species Maratus speculifer. The sequence goes on from OZ025295.1 coordinate 407,112,166, forward strand.
AATTTACTAAGAAGTATTTGCAGAATATAGATAAAATGATATACAGGGTCAAGCAAAGAATTGGGTTTATGGACATCTATGAACGATAATTTCTGAAAATATGATTTCAGTTGTTTTAAGAGTGTTTTAGTTTAAAATAAATTTTAGCTTAACACTGACGTACAATAAAGGTACAATGTTAACTACAGGGCAGAATAAAAATGTTCAAATATGTTTCTATCTGTTAGAATAAATTGCTGAAAAAAATTTCAAGCTACAAGGCACTTTCTTGCTAAACTAAATTTCCCCATTATATAGTATTTATATCAACTGACAGACACGGCTGTTCAAAAGTATTAGAATACATATTTTGCTATAAACCCTTATTTCCCTAAATAACGAAGTTTTGTTAAAGATTTCATGAAGTGTTGGAAAGTGCTTCATAATCTATGCCTTATGCATGATTTTTCTTACTTATTTCTATATCGCATACTGCAAAACAATTTAGTCATTGCCTCGAAACTATGACATTTTCATTGAATATTTCAGTTTTTAAATTTCTTATATTTGTTGTTTCGAAAAACAAAAATCTAAAACTGTACAGGAAAATACATTTATATTTTATACAAAAAACATCTTTTTTCGTGAATTTTGTAAAGTTTGAAAACTATCGGAACTAAATTGTATCGATATCCGCATTTTATTCATTTTCTAATTGGTCCAGGAATATTAAAGTTGAATCCATGGCGAACGTCATATATGAATGTGTTATCAAGTGAGCCACGTTTTGAGTTTTATTACCTCAATAGGAAACATTCAAACCTTTTGCTTTGGGCAGTGGGTGTTCACGTTTTTTTTTTTTTTTTTTTTTTTTTGATTGAAAGTACGAATAATTGAACTAATTTCATGTATTGAGTGACAAGCTATGTGTGTTTCAATTTTGGTTTCCTTTTATATGTAAGAATTAATATACTGTAAAAAATATCGAGAATAATTAGATGTCATTTTAAAGAATATCAATTTTCTGACAAATGAGAACGCCACATAAGTACCTATGGAACTTTCTGATTGGTCAAAAAATAGATAATCTTTAAAAACAGAGGTACATTTTCACGATATATATCCATATAGTCTTACTAATTTAGACTCTTTTCGTGAACAAATGTGTAAGTTCGTAGCTAATCTTACTATTAGTTAAAAAGGATCAACTGGTTCTTTTAATTTGTTAAATTGCAATTAAAAAAACAAACAACAACAACAAAAAAAAAAAAACAAGGAATTTTGTATGAAGTTTCAGGCAAAAATAGCTATTTAAGCTCTGCACATACTTAACTTTTAAAACATCCTTTAATTTAATCCTACTATATTATTAAAAGATCCTTTAACTATAAATATAGTTCAAGTAATACAAATCTTCTACAAACAAGTATAAACTACTTCATATTATTACGACTTATAAAATAACTATTGCCTCTTTTCAGATTTCGTAGTTGAAGGCGAAGATATCCTTTAAGTGGGCGTGTCTGCAACCTCCAGAAAAGATGCTTTCAGAAGCCTACGGCGGTTTCTTTTTATCTCCTAAAATTAATGTTTCTTATTTCTGCATTGGATATCGCGAAACGATTGAGTCCACGAAACTAGGACCATTCATTTCTTTTAATATTTTCAGTTTGTAAATTTCTTATACTTGTTGTTTTGGGAAAAAAAATTCTAAAGCTTTAAAGGAAAATGTACTTTTTACAAAAATGCATAAAAGATTATAAAAATAATAAATGAAAACATGATAACGTAACTAAATAACTTACTCCTTCAATGTACATTGAAATAAATTACTATTCACTTGTTTAGTAAAGAATGAAATCTGTTGCGGAATTTTTCAGGCGTTCATTATTCTTGATAAATGAAAAGCAATGGGATGTTTCACGTTCTGACAGGGCAGAAGTGCACTGCTCCTTTTGTAACTTTAGAATTTTTTTCTGAAAATATTTTGAGACATCCTCCCACCCCCCACTTCTTTTTCTTTTCCATGTTTTTGTACGTATGTTCACCTACAGCATGATATATCTTGTTTCATTCAACTGTGTTGCTTTTTTTTTAGATAAGAGTAATTGAAATATAGGAGATTTTGAAAATTTTAAATATTCAACAGATTATATCCGATAACAGAAGCAATATCTCAGTAAAGTTCTATATCTTTTAGCTTGTTTTAGTAGTGCACTTTCATATTTTATGAGAAAAAAATCGGTGCAATTGCTTAAATAAGATAATAAATGCGGAAAGCGGACAAAATCGACATTTTGATTGCATTTTGTGTTAATATAACAATCAACAATGCCCCATGGAAACAAGTTAGATTTACTTAGCAGACAGTGTTATACTAATAGTTTATGAACAGAATAGTTTAGTACAGAATTAAACAAAAAATTTTGTGTAATTTTTTGGTTGCGGCCAGCTGACTTTCCTTGAGTTTCGAAATGTTTTGCAAGAAAGAAGTATTGTGATAACGTTTTTTTTGTATCATTTTCTCGATTCTTCTTCGTTCTTTTATCTATTGGCTGGTGCAAAGACGGGAACTTGCGTCCTGCTAACCAGGCTATTTGCAAACAGCTAGTGATAATAAAATAAGTGAAAACTAGTGATTTTAACATATATCCGCATTAACTAGTTTTTACTCCGATTCATTGACTGAAGCAGAAATTGAAGATGAAAACGAAAGTTGATATAGTGTTGAATTAATAATATAAAGTATTAACCCTTCGCACTCCGTTGTCTTCGCTGCGGAGACATCATCATTGCTTCCAAAATTTGTTTTTGGCACCAGTAACAAAGGAAAATAAAATATTCCGCATTTAATCAGGGAATTGTCTACTTCAAAGAAAGTTCTTTTAAAAAAGTGGTGCTAATCGAATAAAATTTGAGTAAGAGGTCCCGGAGTCCGAAGGGTTAAACAAATAATCCACATTTTTTTTTAAATTGAAAACGCAGAAAAGAAGGAAGACATTTCTTGTACAGAATTTTTTAGTAAATCAAACATGACAGAGAATGTCTAGAAACATAAGACGCCATTTTCTTATTGTGAGTGCAATATGGATGCAATAAATAGCCTGGTATCGTTATTATTACAATTTTTCTAGAAATCGATTTTATATGACAAAAGATCTTTTAAAGAAAGAAATTTACATATACCGGAAAAAGTATGCTGTAAACAGTAAATATAAAATATGTTAGCAATTTTCGCAACAGGTGGTAATATCACGCTCTCTTATAATCGTGAAATTTTGGCGTTTTTAACAAAGGCCAAATAATGTTTTAATAAAAGCTTGTTAGTGCAAGGTCAATGATGGTAGTTTGGTAACTGTTTCCTAGCGATGCGGAGATGGGAATAATCAAATGATTAACTTTTCAAATTATTGGAATTGTCAAAGCGAAGTGAAGTTTAATACAGAGCGCAGTGTTACTTTTTCTGGAGCTACGAAACGATATTAAAAATCAAGCATATTTCTTTCGTCAAGCAAATCTCAAAAAATATTTTACGGATTTCGTTGCTGATTGTACGGAAAGGTACCTATGAGGGTAACCTACTGAATGCACATTCTGAGAAAAATAAATAGCAAATAGTTTTGAAAATATGTTAAGAAACTGATAAAAATAGATAATAAATATATCTGAGACATATTTGAATCATTGCGATGTCCGCTTTTTTGGAATACTACTGTTGCCACAATGACAAAAATGTATTAAAAACTACAAAAAGATAATAATAACTCAAAAACAAATTAAGATACAGCTTTCACACAAATTGCATTTAAAACTAATTTTTTTTTCTCTATGTAACGAAGTAACTTTTGAAAATGCGAGTAAAATTTGCAGTACCGAAAACAGTAAAACTGAAATCTCATTTAAAATTTGTTTATGATTGGTCTAGGAATAATAATGTTTAATTCATGGCGTACCTAAAAAATACCTAAAATGTTTATATTTATATGCAAAAATAAATATAAGCATATATCAGGTTTGTTTATGCAGCTGTTTATTTCTATTTGTAACAAATCAGACTTTCTAAAGCTCAAGCTGAACCAAGATTTGCCAAAACGTCAATGTAGAAGAATATTGTAAAATATTAAGAAAATATGGGTGCCTATACGCACTGGATTAGGCGAAAAAAAAATTATGAATATCAGTTTATATTTAAAATTATTTTTATTATTTCAAAAGGTAAATAACAATAAAAAAAAATACGATTTATTAGTACATATGAAAAAAAACGTAAATAATTAAAGAAACAATGTATTAATAGATAAACAAATAATAGCTGTGCTACCATGTTATGCAAAGTAACGATACTTTGACTCCAATTAAGTATCTCGGTATGTATGATATCTGTGACGAAATTAATTAAAATCAGGTATTTTAAATCTGTAATATAAGTAAATGGAAGTATAATTAAATATAAATAAAAATTATAAAAATCTTTAACTATGAGTAAATGGAAGTTTATATTTTAAAGTATATACCGCCTTTCAGGGGCATGGTTCTTTTATGCTGAAATGAGTGAATGACTGAAATAAGTGCTGAAATGAGTAAAAGACAACAGAATTTATAAATAAATTTACTTTAAAATAAGTTAAATCCTTTTTTTACGTACTTAATAGAAGGAAACTTTTTTGTCCCAATGCTTTAGTGTCAATTTTTAAAGGATAAAATTTTAGTGGTCCACAAATGGACCATTGCCTTTGAAGGGGTTAAATGGAATGATGCAATACGAATAATGGTAGTGAATCAATTATTGAATATTTATAATCTTCCCTCGGGCGACATAAAATTACAAATATTGCAATTGCTCCATGGCATGCGAAATGAAACAATTATAAAACAGTTATAAACACGTTTCTTACAAGAAAAACGGGCACTGATTCGCATTCACACAGAGAAAGAGGGCATTAAACAAAAGTAATACATTTTTAAAACTAAAAAAGAGGTATATTAATGATAGAAAATTAGCATTCAGAAACAACCACACAATGAATATTTTGTGTCTTTCAAGTAAAGGTCGATCATCAATATACTAATACTCGCAATGAAACAACTTCTAAACATGTCGCTTTTTAAAATAAAATAAAATAAAAGAAATAAAAGAAAAGAAAAGAAAAGACAGAAAAAAACAATCGTTTTTTATGGCTTAAAAAAATTCGATCAAGAGAACGATTGTGAAACTGTAAATATGCAAGAAAAAAAATATAAAATCAATGTTCCGAAAAAATATTTTTTTTAAATGGTAAAAATAAAAAACATATTTTTAAGAAACTGTTACGCCCAGGATAAGTAAGCATTTTTTTTTTTTTACTTTTGAAGTGTAAAACGACCGTGGCAGATTGAAATTTCAGAGAAAAGGGATCTTATTTTCCATGGTTTTTTGCGCTCTGCTGTAAGAATTTCTGAAATCTCATGTATATCAGACAACAGCGACCAGTAACTCTACTAATTATCAGAAAATATAAAATCTGAGTATCAGTTACCTTCTGACTTTCCTTCGGTTATCCTATTCCGCACTCCCCGTTATCATTTCCCTACTCCTCACCGACTGACATGAAACAAACATCTTTTTTTTTTTCAATACAGATAACTTCCAATGGGTAAAATCACTAATGTAAAATAACAGATAGATGACGAATATGATCAGTCAAAACAAAACAAAATCAATTAACACAACTATATAAAAAATAAATTAAAATTTACACCGGAGCTTTTCATTGTGAAAAATAAATGCCCAGTGAAATGTATAGCAGACTGTACTAGAATGAGTATAACAGGGATATAATCGGGGTAATACAGCGGTTGTAGACAGCAGCTGTATAAATAAAAACAATTAGAATGCTTCAAAGTTTCGTCCTTATTTAAGACTGGGTCATGTGCGTGAGCTAATTTACGTATTTTAATTAAATTTTTAAATAATCCACATAATTCTGCCATGCCACGCAGTCATAGAAGTGACATCACCAGTTTTCTGTTGAAAAAAAGAGGTACAGTTCAAAAAGCAAAATAACAATAATAATAATAATAATAATAATACTCAAATTTTAAGTTGTCCCAGTAAAAAAACAAAACAAAAAAAAGTATTGTGTGGGCGGGGTGGACAATAGCTACTTGAATAGAAATAATGCCATTTTTTCATTTTTTTAAAGACAATAATTTTAGGACATCGTCTTCTTATCGAAATTGTACTAAATTCTGAAAATTTCATTATAAGACACTCAATTTTAACAACATATAACTTTTTCCACAAAACTACAAGAAAAACTACTAGGATCTGCTATCAGCGGTGCGACATTATGCAAAATCCTACCAAAGCGATAGTGAATCCCACCAGATGGAAGAATCTGCCACCGGTCGTCAAACACACAGACCGGGAAGCATTTTTAGAAAGAGTCACGTATTGAGCACCAGCCTTGGAGAGTTGGCGAAAGCGAGAACGCTCCACTAGTTGCATAGCCAAACACAAAATAAACTCAGTTCAAATGTGTCATAAAACATATGATTAATAGAATTATATTTATTACAAGAGAATCTTTACTACTGTTTTTAATTAACTTCTCAATTTCTTCGAACATAGAGAGTTAAGGAAATAATATTTTTGAATTAGGGAACAAAACCTGTTCAGATGTTTTGTGAGATTTAAAGCATTTTAATCTGAAAAAGCTCTTTGTTTCAAGCTATGTTTTAATCGTAAACAACAGTGAATAACATTTCCTCATATTATAGTCTTTGCTTGATAACATTTACGGAAAAAAACAAATGAACAATAAGCGAGATCTCTTTGCAGAAGGAAGGGTTGCTATTCGCTAGGCGTTTGATGTCGCAAACAAGAAAGAGTGCGTAGAATTGACTTCATCTCCGCGCCAATCGTTGTCCTGGCGATAAGGTGCTCAAAACGTGATTCTTTCTGAAAATGCGACCGGGAAACAGCGAAAACTGAAATTACTTATATTAATGCTACAAGTGATACATTAAATAAAATTTTCAAAAATACCGTTCATTTGTTAAATAAAAGGTATTTTTGCCATTTTTATTTAATGTATCACTTGTAGCATAATATAAATAATTTGATATTTTAATGTGGTGTTTTCATATTAGATATAATTAGTTACCCGCCAAAATCTAAAGGAGATTCACTACACAAGGACGTGCGCAAGCATAGATTGTAATGGTAGATTATAACATAAATTGTAACGGTCAGCACAAACATACCATACCATAATACACTGCTCAAAACAATTAAAGGATATTTGAAGTTTTATATAAAATAAAGATATAAACGAAATTTTTTTGCCGAAAATAGAAAAAGAGAATCACAAATGCAAATTTTTCTGGTTTTCAAACTGTAGAGTATGCAAATTTTGAGTTCGACGTCAAAAACGTCACTTCAGCGGCAGCGAATGAAATTTGACTTTCAACTGGATAAAAGAGAATGAAGACAAGGATGATCGGCATTCAGTGATTGCTTTGTTTCGATGAGTACGATGTCTCAACGAAGTCATTTGACAGATTCAGAAGCTTGGAGAATTGTTAATAGGTTAGAAGGGGACCAAACTCAAGCCGAAGTAGCGCAAGCCATTGGAGTGTCACAAAGTGTCATTTCCAGGATCTGGAACCGTTTTTTGGAGAGTGGATGTGCAGGTCGAAGACCAGGGCGAGGTCGTAGACGGGTAACAACGCCCAATGAAGATCGGTATTTAGCGTTAACAGCTCGGAGACACCGAAACATGAACGCTACTCTTCTCCAACAACACTTTCGCTGGGCTACAGGCACCACGATTTCAACTCAGACTGTCCGAAACCGGCTCCATGCTGTAGGTATGTATGCTCGCCGACCGATTGTATGTGTTGGATTAACATGAAGGCATTGTCACGACCGCAGGGAGTGGGCAACCGAGCATGTCAACTGGAGGAGAAATGAATGGAGCAATATTCTGTTTTCTGACGAGTCTCGTTTTTCTGTGCATCCGGATAATAGGCGTATTTTCATCTGGAGGGACCGTGGCAGTAGGAATAATCCTGCGTTCGTGCACGAAAGTGTCAGATTTGGCGGTGGAGGAGTGTTGGTGTATGGTGGCATCTCCATTGACGGGCGCACTGACCTCTACATCATTCGAGATGGAGCTCTGACTGGTCGCCGATATAGGGATGAGACCTTCAGACCTATTGTAGTCCCTTACGCTGGAGCAATCGGAGATAACTTCATTTTAATGGACGATAACTGCAAGCCACATAGTGCAAACCTGGTGGAGGATTTCCTTTTCGAGGAAGGAATCGTTCGAATGGAATGGCCAGCGTGTTCGTCAGACATGAATCCAATCGAGCACGTTTGGGACGCTCTAGGAAGACGAGTTTCTGGCCGCCAACAACCCCCACAAACTCTCCAAGAACTGGAAAGAGCTCTTCTGGAAGAGTGGGGCAGAATACCCCAACTCGTCATTAATAGCCTCATTGAGTCCATGCCTCAAAGATGTTCAACGTTGCTGGCCGCCCGTGGAAACCATAACCCCTACTGAAAATGATTTTCTTTGAAGAAAACACCTTTTCTTATTCTTTTTTTCTCATATGCACAAATTGTGTTTTTTCCTTTTGTACACAAATGCGCAATAAAATGCATTTTTTTCTGCCAAACATGTGTAATTTATTCTCATATAATCTACTATGTCTGTCGACCATGTATCAATCAGCTAAAAAGTTTCCCAGATACAAAATCCACCTAAAACTGCAATATCCTTTAATTGTTTTGGCAATATTATGATAATAGGGACTGAATGAAATTCCGAATGACCACAAGAATAAAACCTGAAAATGCCTGTGGGGTCCAATTGTCAGAATCCCATTCTCTTCATACTACTCTATGTGTAACAAACAACTGTACAGAGGAGTGATTGGAAAGGTCTTTCTTCTAATCAATTTCTACATCAAAATGCCATGTCATTATCACAAAGTATGGACATTCCTCTCGTTCAACGCATAATGTGTAGCTTCTTTTCAACGTGAGCACACAATAATGTGCTGTGCCTCTCCAACATCAACCAAGAATGTTCTGCCGTGAGTAACCTTTCCTGTCCCTGAGTTTAACTAGCAACCAGTTCTCCAATCTGTAAGTAAGCATCGTTAAGAAAAAGATTAATTTCATCTTGCATGAAGAGTAGTAGATCAAGAGGCAGCAGCAAGACAATCAGCTCATCGAGTTCACGGATAAAAATATAGGATTGGTTAAATATCGATTCGCATACTATAACGCAATCGGCCTGTCAAAGAATCTTTGTAGGAAAACACCTAAAAACCCCATTTTACAGGTTTTCCATTATGTTTTCTTGCTCGAAGTCTCCCATGTTTTCATATTTTTGGGCGAGGGAAAGCATAATGTTAAGCCTACGATTCAACAGTTAAAAATCGGATTTTTAGGTGTTAATAGGTGTAATTTAGGTGTGAATTTAGGTGTATCGGATTTTTAGGTGTACCGGAAGGGGTTAACCCTTTCCGGTACACTGTGCCCGGCCTGGGATACCTAATTTTTATTCCAAACTTGCATCTGGCACCAGTAATATTTTAGTAAAATTTTGCTATTACAATAAAAGCTTAAATTAAGGAATACAAAATATCTAAAAAAAATTGTTTGTGAAATCGGGTGTCAGTCGATAATTTCTCATTTTACTAAGAGATTTTGCCCGTGCCGAAAAGGCTTAAGTATAAGTAGTTCGTTGGGTGTAGTTTAAAAAGAATTTAAATAAAAAGCTTCATAAGAATCGATACAATAAGTATCGATATAAGAAAGCGTATTCTTCCGAAAAAATTTCAGAAAAAAAATGTTCTTTTATTCAGAATACGACGAAGAAACAAGTTAATGTTATGGAAATTAGCAAATAGTTTCTCGAACTTGAAAAAAATATTAACCAAACCGATCGGGATTATCCGGAGATCCAGATTAACGGAGTCCGAATTAGCGGGGTTCTACTGTATTCGTAATTAAAATAATTACTCTATAAATAATTAGAGACTTCAAAAGACACATTTGTGAAAAAAGGCTCTTTGCAGACATGCCAACCTCCGGCTTTTTAAAAATGAAACAATTATAGTTCTAACCAGAAATTTATTCAGTCAACGAAATTAAGTAAATTTCAAATGATCCTCTGAGCTAATGGTAGACACTTCTAATTAAATAAAATTTCTGGTTAAAAGTACGTTTTCATGATTTAAAAAAAGCCGGAGGTTGGCAACTCTGCTCTTTGTTTATTGTCAAATGCTCATTTATCAATTAAAATCTCAGTGAGTATTCAGTATTTCAAACAGTAATTTGACAGATAGTACAATCCCTTGATTATCTACAACAATATCATTAAACTCAGTTTAATCTGTTTTGTCACATACAACTTTTATCATCTGGATTTTTAAATTCAGCTAACCTCTTGACGGTCGTTGGTTTATTATATATTATATCCCATCTAATTTTTATAAATGTTTCCACAAGAAGTTTTTCATTTAATTTTATTTTTATAACTTTGATAGGAAATAAAATTGTAAAACTGCTTTTCTTTAATCAAGAAAAAGAGAACTTGAATTTTCCGATATGAATTCAACATTACAGAAACAAAATAACTTGCCCCTAAATGGTTTAAATGAGAGTTAAAACCATCAACTAAAATTTTGTTCTTAAATCTTTATAAGCTATCGTTATAATATTTGATTTATAAAAAGTAAGAAAATCTTTTAAGTATTTTTTTCGTCGAAATAAAATACTGTGTATTGAAAATTTAATTAAATTTTAAATTTCTCATCTTCTATGTATATTAAAATAGAACGTGCTTTTATTTTCAATTATCTTACGTAGGTCAAAATAAGAGAACTCAGTTAAACTCCATTAAGTAGGGGATATACACAATAAGTATTTTTGTGCGAATGAGTTGTCCAAAGATAATCCTAGAGATCCTAAGCGCGAATTTTGGTTTGGAGAATTTTCATTCAATTTGAATGAATTCTTGGTGTGTGATTTTGTGATTACTTTTATTAAAATTAAAATTATTTATTTTTAAATATAAGTTTTTATTCAGGGAATTCATCATAATTATTCATAAAATTCATGTTTTCAGCACACAAGAAATAACTGGCAATTTTTAATCTTAGAACTGTGTTAGAAAGAAACGTACTGAAAAATCTGGAATTTATTTAAGAGCTCATTACTGTTTAGTGGCACCTTTTATATTTCAAAAACAGTTTTACAATTTACAAAGGGAATTTATTTATGTTCTATTTTTAGAGAGTTTTTATATCGCGAAAATTGAACAAATAAAATAGCTTATAGATGTTGAACTACTACTTTATACCGAGTTTTCATTTTCTAAGAAAACAATATATTTTGCTTTTACGTTCCTCTGAAGTAGCTCTATCTTGCACTTTTCTTTCCATTGATTGTTTGTATGTTTTGGCTAGAAAAAATAAATTTTATTCGAATCAATTGAATTTAAACCTCGCTTTTCGTTGCATTGTATTTGTTAAATATACACTTAAAAATTTTGTATATGTCGATATTCATTAATCTTGTTCTCAGTGAAATTGAACAACAAAATAAAAATATAAAAAAAAATCTATTCAATCGCTTGCAAGTCAACTGGCAAAACCAAAAAGACTAAAAAAAAAAAAAAAAAATGATTTATTACATTTTCCCCACCTTCCTACAAACTTATAAGAACTTGTATTCAAATTCACGTAGACGTATTTAGATATTTCATCTGGAAAATTTATTCTTGCACAGAACGTTTTTGGAATAAAAATATTAAATATGGGATTATCTGCATTTCCATAAAAAATGTTCGTAAAATTAATGTAAGTTTAAATTTTCTTGCCCTGTCTAATTTTAAAATGCACGTTTTACCTCTTTATTTGTATAACTTAAACACAAATCTGTTAAAAATATTTTTGTCTACAACCAATTTAATTTAATTTTTTACTACAAAATTAATAAATTCATTCAATTCAATCATGAAAGCATTGTATAGGAGTTATATTTATACTTTTACAGCAGGGTTACCAGTTTTGGCCTTCTTTTTTGGGGCAAGTTACTTGTATTCATGAAATGTTGAAACAATTGATTGAAATCAGTGTTTACAAGAAAATTTATTTCTAAACAAGTGTATTTTTACGTACTGAATAAAAGTGAAATTTTCATTAAAAAATCCGGATGCCAATGTGTTATTTAAAAACTAAAATTATTTCATGCCATAGATGCGTCACCGTCTTTCAGGGAGTTAATCGAGTTTATGAATAAAAAGTTAGAAACATTATAGTGTATTGGCTATGAGTTGTGAGTGAAGTAACGGAGGAGTTCGTCATAAGATGACATTCGTTTCCATTGATCGGAACGACTGTTTCTGGTTACTGCTGCCGGAGAAAACTTCCAACAATAAATTTGGACAGAAAGCTTCATCTTATTTTAGAGCTTAATTCATGCGAAATTCATTAACAAATATGGTAAAAAAATTCTGTTTCTTTTTACTGGTATCAGTTTGCCCAAGTATGATAATCTTTTCACTGGCACTGACAGAAGGTTGTCTTGGTTCTCACAATATTGGGGGGACTACTATCGATGAAGTAAACTCCCATCAGTAAAAATTAATTGAATAAAATTTTACGTTAATGAGGCAATTAAACAAAGAGAAATTGCCTACATATATTTACTGATGGAAGTTTGCCGCGGTAGCAATGAATTTCGCAAAAGTGGTTACTGTTGAAGCTTTGATATTTTAAAGATATGTCAACCCTTTAACGATCATAGCATTTTCATTGCTAAGATGTCGAAATAAATGAATGACACCGGTAATTAAGAACAAGTATATTTCTAAATAAGAAAACGTGATTTTTCACCTACAAAATAAAAGGGATATTTTTAGATAAAAATACCGGTGTCAGTGTTGCGTATCGGAATTAAAATTTTGTGGTTTCGTGGCGAAACCAATGAACGTTAAAGGGTTAATTCCTCTTTCTTAGAGTTCCTTGCAATTTTTATTCAGCAATTTCGAGCTCATAAGAGATATGATTTGCATTTTATGATTTATTTGATGGGAGATGTTTACCGATCACATACAGCAACTATTTTCCCTTTAAAATTTCCGGTGCGAACTTGAAACTTTGGATTAAAATTAAAAGTCAAAGTGTCAAACCCTGCTTCACGCTGTAACATTACATATTTATTTTCCAAGATATGTTTTCATAGATGCCAACATTTCTAAATTATTCCGGAATCTGATCTAAGACGAATATGTTTTCAACCTGAAATTTTATTTAGCCACAAACTTCAAAACCAGATGGAAATTTACTTTGTAGAAGAAAGACACATTTTTTCCAGTTTGTACATGCATATCTTCAGTCAGATTCCGGAATATTTAAGAGATGTTGGCAACTATGTGTTTTACAAACAGCAATAATGCCTTTCAATGTGCACTGGCTTTAACATTTTTTAAAGTAAATTTTCAACTAAACTTAGCTGTACATTTAATAAAAGAGAAATTAAAAGCTAAATTTGAAAAGTTTCTTCACTTCAATCGATTTGTGAATTTTCCCCCCTCCCCCAGGAAATGGCTGCTTGTTTTGGGATTATTCATTTAATAGAAGAAATGTAAAGTTACAGTTGAGATATTTAATGTTTTTCTTTCAGAAATCTACGGAAAAAATAGATTTCCCCTTGTTATTTGTGTAATGGTGAAAACGTGTTTCTAAAATATAATTACCGTAATTTCGGGTGTATAAGCCGCAGATCAAACAATTTTTTTTCGACCCAGAATTTTTTAAGAAACAAATATAACTAGTTAGATCGCCGTAAATATTTGTCTTTAATCACTAAATATGATTTCTGGGTCCAAAAAGAATTGTTTGATCCGCGGCTTATACACCCGAAATTAAGGTATTTACTTTAAAAGGTGTCTTAGTTATTTTATTAAACTGTTTTTTTTTTATGTTGCTGTATTTTTAAAACTGTTCTTTGATAAGATATAATTTATTTACAACAGCAAAGATTGGGTAAATAAATTTTGAGTAATCGATATAACTGTAACTTTAAAGTAATAATAATGTAAAATAAAAACAACCCACAAGCCTCGAAATGATCCCAATGTTCTACATTTTTTATCACTATATTAAAACAAAATTTCTTTAACATCTGCAAGGGAAATATAGTATAAATTTTATTTATTAAATTTTATTATATATTTTTTTCATTTTATCATGTGATAAAACAAACTTTACATTAAAAAATAACACCGGAAAATATTTGAAACTACTTTATGATAAAATAATAATTCAAGATTAGAATGTCTAAAATTCGCACTTAACAGTGACATCATTACATAAGTCAGTTATCGTCCAGATTTTCGATGACGGGCGAAGAAATATGGATTTAATATTATGTGCCTTTGATGCCTCCATTTTCAAGATCTTTAAAGTTAATGTAATTCGCGACTTTTGCGATAACTTATGTAACAATCCATTTGATCATTCTACGTTTTATGCTATTCGATAAATTTACGTTTAATTCTTTAGCCCCTTCAAGCGTTGTGTTGTTCGCATTAGCCTCTTAAGGGTATATTTCGGTTGAAACTGCTTATTTTCCGATTTATTTTTAAATACATTTTTGCTCTCATATGCATCAAACTGGCAAATTGTCTTATTTAGAAAGTACACAAGGTGCCGTGATTGTTGATTCTTTAATAAATGCAGAAAATATTGCAAAAAAGCAATCAAAAACGGCATTTCAACCGATTCCGAAGCGAAGATATGGGAACGAAAAAAAGTCATACTGTGAAGATAATTCTTTATAAATCAAATTTTAATGAATTGAACGTAAAATGACATCACACGGCATCTTATACGTCTCTTCAAAAATCCCCTCAGAAAGTTTCGCGTTTCTACTTTTAAAAATGTGTCTGAAATTGTATCGGAAATTTTCGAGCTGTTGAATCTGGAAAAGCGTTTTTTAATACATTCTTAAGGGGCTAGCAATAATATCTCTGCAATATTGATTCCCATCAGAAAAATCGAAGCGTTTTATTTAAAAACAAGAAAAGGCAGTTTTTCAACATTTTGCCGCCAAAGTTCAAAATGTAAAATTTCGTTAAAATATTCTGGTGAGAATGTCGTTGGAATTAGGTGGGATAAAATACATCCCACACCTCTCTGGGGATTAATACTGTGCTGCCATAGCGCATGATAAACATAGATGTAGTATTTAATACTCATGACATTCAATATCAGGTTTAGACATTTTTTCCTTTGTAAAATTGCAGTTTGACCTTCGTTTGTAACAAAAAATTTAGTGCAGTACCCGAAATAATGCATGGTATATGAGACTATAGGTAAGAAAGGACTTTAAGAGACCTCTTAAAGTAAAACTTTTTCTTTCGAAAGTTCCAGTGTGAACTTGAAATTTCGAATTAATATTAGAGACCAAGCTAGCAATCACGGGTTAGGATTCGAAACAGCAGAGGTCGAAGCATATAGGACAAATTTTATTGTTGGTACCAATATATTTTATCAATAATCTTCAAAAGACATTTTTATAACATTTGCAGTGGGACTATGTCATGAAGATTTTTGGTAAATGATATTGGTAAAAACAATAAAATTTACCCTATATGCTCCGACCCCTGGAAACGGGAATGCCTTTGCTGAAGTTGCCAGCGTTTTGCCAACTGAGTTACCCGGTATGAATACGAAGATTCGGATTAAAGTTAGAGGTCTAACTTGCAACTCTGACCCTCTGTATCTGAGGAAGAGAAATGTACAGATGTGGCTGTCACTTTTTTTCTTTTACTATTCGATGATTAATTGATTAGGTATAATTAGGATGAGCGAAGCGAATCCTGTACTAGGCTACACAAATTTTGTCGTACACGTTACGAAAAAAAAAAACTATTTAATATCTTGATTTGAAATTAAACATTGAAATAAATTGTGATTTGTAGATTTTCACAATACTATTTTTCTTATAAAAATACTTTAAAAAATGTATTATTTTAGTGAATTTATTTTATTTGTGTTTCTATTACGGACGTATTTTTGCAAATAAAAAATATATTTTTATTTGCATATTTGTAAACGCGTATATTTTCAGAAGAAAAAATCTGGAGTAAGAGATTACAGATAGAATCATGGTTAAATAAATAAATAAAATATTATTGCATTATTCCGCAAAATATCTGGTAGTATTTCTCTAATGAAGAAATACTTTTGTTATCGTGCGCTTGTTTCTTTCAAATCATCACTTTTATTTTTAATTGTGATATTTGATTAATATTAATATTATTCATTGATGAAGAAAATCCCGCGCCACCAGACCAGATGCCGCGAATAAGGGATGGTTAAATTTGAGAGCTTCAGGCATACAACTTACGAAAATGGCTTCTTTCCGATTCCCCCAATAACTAAATTCTGGAGAAATGGAAATATAAATTACTCGAGAAAACAATTTCCTCTGTAATTAGCTTTTGCTGTTACAATTCATAATTCCAAAGGTTTAAGATTAGATAAGGCAGTTGTAGTTACTAGGGATAAAGAGGCATCAGTTGGCTTAACATATGTAACGCTGTCTAGAAAAAAAATACTTCAAGGTTTAGCATTCAATACAAATTTTTATCAGCAGATATTTTACAATATCAAAAATTCTCATATGCTAATATGCAGGAAAGAGAAGGAGTTAGAATGAAAAGTCTTACAGCTAATAATTATTAGTAACAACGAGAGCAGATTTCAAATGTTCTTCCAGAAAATAGAAATTTGAAGAAGTAACTTTCTTCAAGATCTTTTCAAATATATTAGTTTAAGATAACTATCAAAAATTATTTAATTACAAAGATTGGAAACATATCTATTTGAAATCATTTGTGTAAAAACACAAGAGGCTATAGAAAATGTAAAAACATCTTTAAAAGAGCTTTTAGTTGAAAATTGAAAAAAAAATTGTAAAATTTTGCTACATTTTTTATACCACTTACATTTCAAACTAAAAAAAATCTAGCAAATTTACGCTTATTTGTCTGAATGTACATTTCTAATATTAAAATTTGGCAAAACCTAAAAAAAAATTTTGCTTAATAAGAATGAGAAAATAATGTAAAAAAAAAAAAAAAAAAAAAAAATATTGTAACATTGAAAGATTTATCCTGTGAAATAATGCTTCGCGAATCCAAACAAATCTTGGCTTTTGCTAGTTTAGTTTTAGGTTTCTGATTTTTACATTAATTTAAGATAAAAAAAAACTACATTGGTGTCAAATAAATCATTGCTCTTTTAAGCGACAGAAACTTTGAGTATCATTCCTTTATGTGTTTATAGTTTTTTTAAACACGTCAGTATTTCGCTCGTAAAGATAACACTTGTTTTTTTTTTTTTTTTTTTTTTTTTTTTGCGCCTTTTAGGCGCTTTATGATTAAACACATTAAACATTAGTACGATAATGCAATGGCATTTAATAATATCAGAACCGTCTTTACAGTATCAGAAAAAAAGGTATTTTATCCAGAAAAGCAATATCCGAGTCATAATGATACGTTTAGAAATTTCCAGTCTTTATATATTATCGTTAATTTTGTAAATACAAGCTATAAATCCCAAAATAACATTGAGTTATTTGATGATTACATAACTTCATTCGCAAGTATTGTGCACTATAAACCTGTAATTGCAGATAGATTGGACGTTTAACAAATATCGACTATGCATTTGTTTTTCTTATTTTCGATTTCCGTTTCAAAGAAAGGAAAAATGCCATTTTCTGAAACAACATAGATTTCAAATAATTTAAATAACTACAAAAAACATTTTGACATAATAAAAATAAATGTCACTTCAATATGCAGATAATGTCAGCGTACCATTTCCTTGTTTTTACTGTTGACAAATGGTTTTTAATTTAGCAGACAAGAAGAAATATGTAACTGACAAACTGTAGCAATTTGTATGATTATTTTGTTTTGTAAGATTTCCTTTGGAATAAAAATGAACATTTTTCTTTAAATTCATGCTCGTGTTTATTAGTAAAACGTCATTTCTTTAAAGATTAACTCACAGAAAGAATATTTGTTGGATTAGACTAAAATTAGCATATTTTCAAGGAAATTAAAAGGATGAATTGAATCAGTGTCTACAAAAAGTATGCCATGCATATATCTTAGTGCGATTGAAATAAATACACCGATGACAAATTAATTTACTAATAAGCAACAAGAAAGGGAAAAAAATCATGTGCCAACCATAAATTATGAAACCTTTGCAACACATTCAGAATTATGTAACAAACTGCAACGCTTAAAAAATTAAAATATTATATCTCATTTCATCACTTGGAAATGTGTAAGGAATTTCAAAACAGAATTTCAGTTGTTCCCATCTACAATCGGAAAATTCTGCAAATTTTTTAGCAGCCCTGTATAGGATACAAAGATTTGTATTTATTAACAACATACATTCAAAAATTTCGTTCACTCAAGAGATACATGTATTTCAGAAAACTCCTCTTCAGCAATTCCCTCTAGTAAGGAAAATGGTATGCAAGTACTATTGTGTAGTCCTGTTTATGAGGTATAGAATATATAGATAAAGATCAATATGCAAGAAACTACGTTTGTGTCTCCCTGTAAGTTAATAAAAAATACTGTGAGTGCTTCGTTATAACGTGATCACAATGAAAATCAGTGACTTATATCAATTTCAATAAATTTGAAATAGCTCAACGTCATTAAATTACTCTCCAAACGATTTTCCCCTTAACCCTTTGCGGCGCAGGGCAAATTCATTGCTTAAGTGTTGAAATTAATGACTGACATCGGAATTTAAAAACAACCTTATTTGTAAATATGAAAACGCTATATTTCGCGAATTCAATAAACCGTATTTATTTTTAACAAAATTCTGGTGAGAATGTCGCGTTTGGGCAATAAAATTAAGTGGCATATCTAAGAAACCAGCGCGCCGCAAAGGGTTAAACCATAATGTTTTACGTGTCCCTGTAAATGAACCATTACAGGACTGCCACATGCGACTATTTTTTAATTCTGACTCGTACCAGTGTCTCTAAAGCAGGCATGTCAAACACGTGGCCCGCGGGCCACAATTGGCCCGCCAGGAACTTCTCTGTGGCCCGCCAAGCCTTTGGCATTTTCGTATGTTTGATTCAGTTCTTAGTTTATGCAGAAAATACACTTTGCATTGCAAATATTGCAGAGTTGCAAAATTGGAGTATGATTTTATTCAAAATATCTACCATTATTTCAGAATATTAATTTTCATTACATTTAATAACAGATATTGACATACATTAAAATTAATAATCCGCAATTAAATAAAGAAGAGTTTAAATTTTTAAATTAATAGTTGTTATTTTGGATGAAAATTTTTTACACTTTGGCATAGGAGGTGCAAACAACACCAATTCAACAACACTCTGGCATAATAGATGCAAACATACTGTCTTAAATATGATCAAATCTAATTTGTTTTAAAATCTCGTTTCCAGGAGATAAGGTATGCAAAAGTTATCATTAAGAAAGTTAAGAAGAGTATATCTTAATCTAAAAATTTAGAAAAGTTTTTTTTTTTTTTTTAATAGTTTATTATGTGTTTTATGTTGAAACGAATTTATTACTTTATTGTTCTCTTTGATTCACTATGACATTACGAAGTAACACGTGGTATTTGTTAGGTATTTAGAATGTATCGAAAATCAATTAAAATGGCTAAATCCATGAAAGCTTGTCATGTCTGTCACATAGAACGATTTTTGGTTACCAGTATTTTAGAACGGAAAAATGTGACTTATTTCATCGTAGATATCTCATTAGTTGAATAGGGTGAAGGAAACTTTTCGAAAATAACGGTGGTGAACAAGCATAGCGATTTTTAGCTGTGTGACCGACATGACAAGTTTTCATGGAATTAACCAAATATGAAGCTAATTTCTAATTAAAAATTTCTAAAAAATCAAGAGAAATAAACAGCTTTGAAAGGGAAAGTGACGCGTATTATAAAATAATAATAGTAATAACAATAACAATAATAATAAATTAAATTACCTTGCCAAATTACCTTGTTTTTATAATTTGGCTGCAAGCATAGTCGTAAGAGAGCATTTTGGACATAAGCTCATTAATTAATTTCATTCTTAAAGGTTAGTAAACGTATCATTGTAAATTATCCTATTATATTATATTCTTGATGATGGTATAGCATCACAGATTCATAAAAATCAATTTGAAATAATTTTTTTATACTCAAACAAAGACTGAAAGATTGTGTTTCATATATACAAACTTCGTTGAAGTTTGCTAAGAATTTACTCAAAAATATTTCGAAAAATCCACAAATATCTAGAAATACAATTCGAAAAATAAATAGATTTTAAAATGAAACTTTGTTGAAAAAAGTGTGTTTTGTGAAACATATTAAGAGTAATCCATCTGCTTTTAAAAACAATGATTATTTGCAATTACACACGACTCGAAATCGTTCAAGGTAGAATAAAGGATGTCCAGAATAGTTAAATAAATTTAAAAATATGCTGGGGCATTTCTATAAATATTAATGGTGTAACCAGAAATTCTAGTAATCGCAAGAAATCCATAATTTCAATATATGTTGCCATAACTGAAAATTTCCATTAAATTAACAAATTTTCATTGGTAAACAGTATGCACCAGTAGCCACCGACAAATATTTTTTTAATAACCACTTTTTCTCATTTAGCGGCCTCGTGGCTGGTGGCTAGCGTTAATGTTGCCCTTTAACCTTTATAATTCTTGAAAATATAGGTGCAAGAAATTTTACTTTGTGGGCAGTTTTTTTTCCGCTGACATGATATGTATTTAAAAATAAGTGAAGAGAAACAGGAAATTACTCTTATGCTGGATCAATAACCATAGCTAATATATTTTAATCCATTATGATTTTTTAAAAATTAATATTATGTTGTAAATAATTGTGTCCTATCAATGATTGATCTTATAAAAAGTGACAATTATAACATAAAAAATACAGATATTAGGATTACAAAATTTATAACAAATTTTTGTATAATTTTGATTGTGATTTAAATTTTAAGATATTCAAAATGCGTTTAAACATGTTTGTATTTTTATTTCAATTTATTTTTCATTACATTTGACTTTTTTTGCTATCGATTTGTTTTTACCTAATAAATATTTTTAAAATTTTTCTGGTGCATGTTTTTAATTTTTACAATAAATTGTTTTAAAATTTTGCTTTGTATTTTTGTTTACTTATTTGTTTTTTAAAACAATGTTTTATTTTTAATGTACAGTTTTCATTTTGTACGATAGTCATCTAATTAATCTGCTTCTTTATTTTCGATGATGTAGCCCGCGGCTTTGTGTACAATACTAAATCTGGCCCGCGGTGGTAGACGAGTTTGACATGCCTGCTCTAAAGAGAAAGCCTTGGCATACACTTTGGCAGCATTTGCAAGAAAAATATACTTCAAATTCTTTATTTGAAAAGTATTGGTGCGAATAGAATATAAAAATAGTCGCCTGTGGCAGACCTGCCATTAGTACATCTACTTCATATGCAATACCAAACATGCTGTGGTACCTTAAATAAGCTTTGTCAATTGCATGAAAATCCGAGTATTTTTATGGCAGGTAGAGTGTGGACACACGGACAGACAAACCGAATGCAGCAATTTTCACCTTTATTGGAAAGTACTAAAAATGTAAAGAAAGTGCACTATCAAATCTTTACACATTCTGTACAAAACAATTGTAAGTGACACACTACATGCATAAACTGGTATAATAAAAGAAAATACAAAGGGTTATATAATGACACAGACAAATTCGACTGATTAACATAATACCACACAAAAAATATTTGGGGGATGTAATAATCAGGGGCGTGCAAAGAAAAATTGCGCCCGGGGCAAAGTGTTAATTTGACGCCCCCTCTCCTAACTTTTTCTAGTAACAGCCCAAAAATGACGTTAGAAGTATAAATTTGGCGCCACCTAAATTTTTGCGCCCGAGGCGAACGCCCCATTCGCCTCTTACCTTTCGTACTGCGTTGGTAATAATATTTTCACTAAATGACACGACCCGAAATCGGATTTTATGTGGTGATTGAAAATGTTACCTATAATTTCTTAACAAGGCATAAAAATTTCTACATAAAAATAACTGCAACTGTATCAATATCTGCAGTTTCAAATTCGCAGTGTTAAACGGCATTCAAGTAGTCCATAAGATGCCGGCTTTGACAGAACTTTCAATAAATATTTTAAATAACTTTCAATAAATTTAGCATTTAAATTTTGAGATTATTTGCATTCGCTGTTACTTGAAATAATGATCTTAAGACACGAATTAACAGGATTTTGTCAAATTATCGTTAAAGAACTTTTCTTTTGTAAATATTTTAGCAGAAATGTAGATTATCTTTTAAACTATATCCATTTAAATACTTTATACAGGATTTAGTTCGCTTAAGGAAATGCTTTTAAGAATTTTCAAGTAGTTCAAAAGTCTTTTAAAGACGATCTAGAATTTCACCACTACATGAAATTTTATTTGTGAGTCTCATATCCGTTATTAGAAACCTTTTAAGAAATTTAAGATCTGTGTGATTCGGTAAAGATATTTTTAGAAATGTTTCCAGGAATAGCCCTATAGCAATCGCTAGTTTAATGTAAAATTTTAAAATCACAAACTTTGGATGAATGCATATTGAGAATAAATGTATTATTTTTATTAGATTACTGATTCATTTTTACTTGTCCTTAGGTATAGGAAGTTTACGGGGCTATCAAACTGTCGAATTAATGATCCTGTTGAAGAATGTTGCAGACTTACTTTTGGCTACCCATTTAAATTAATATAAAAAGTCAGCTAACTTTTGTAACGAATTAATTAAAGATTAGAACAGATTTCAAAATTCTACGTATTTACTGTTTAAATATAACCATATGATTCTCTGTCCTATATGATCATATGTCCGAAACTGTCGATTATTTGTATAGACCTTTGTTTAATTTTCAAGCCTATTTCTTTGTGATTGGTTCTTTAAAAAACAAACTTTAATCGTAGATGCCAACATTTACACATTTTTCCTACCACAAAAATTTTACAATGGATATTGTCTTATTTAACCACATAAATCTAATACTTATCTAAACACATGTATGTTCCAACCTGTAGACTAAGAGTTAAGGTTGAAGACAAGAAAACTTCTTTAAAACACCATAAAATAAATTAAAATGCGCAAGGCTTTTCAATAGAACTTATTCTATCTTCATCAGGCGCAAAAAGACATGCGTCTACTATGAATGTAGCGGCACGACTTTTTGCGCCTGATGGAGAAAGACTAAGTTCTATCGAATGACCTTGCACATTTTAATTTATTTTATGGTGTTTTAAAGAAGTTTTTTTTTGTATTCAATTGTTTAACACCAGTTTTCAACTTATTCCTGTAAGAGTTAAGGTACTATTTCTGTACATTTAATATTTGTATAAACTGTCAGAAAAACATTTTGATGAAAATCAGCAAGCTACATTATGATGTCATATTGATCGTGCAAAACGTTCTGCGAGTCATGATCAATACTTCGAATAAATATATTTTTCGTCTTCAATATTTTGAATTATTCGATGACGTCTTCAGACATGCATGGTTATATCGGGTGCCAGGTACTACACTGGCGCAACTGTCTACAGTCGCCAACCTTCTTCTGTTTATGAAAATAAAATCACTGCATGCTGGCTAAATACGACGAATTTACAGATTAGTTACTCACAAAATTATTAATCTAAAAATTCTGAAATACTTTCCATTATTCACTTGGAAAAGTTATAACAATGTCAATTAGCCTATAATTTTGTAATTGATATATTGCAAAATTATCACACGATAAGAAACACAAATGGACTAATTACACAATACTGAAAAACAAATAAAAGGATTTTTCGTTATAAATTAATGTGATAATTGTTTTTCCTTTTTTACTTCTTATTAAACAGTTAATTTATAATTAACACACTGCCAAAACTTTTTTGAAGAATGTTTTGAAATAATTTCAGTCGTTACCGAGAAAAAAACTTCCATATTAGATGTTTTATATGGGATTTCGATATCGTGTCACCCCCTTAAGATCAATCCTGTTAAAACCTAAACAGGAAAACACACATGAAACACACAGGGAAACATAATAAAAACATATATTCGATGTATCAGTATATAATTTGCAACTAAATTCACGCAATTCTTTTAACGCAGAATAACCCTCTCCTGTCATAAAATATTCCACAAATTTGCTATAAAATGGAGTTTTTGAAATTATATTTGTTATACCACTTGAGAAAAAAATTAGATAAAAATTATTTTTTGATCGACTTCCAATACCATATTTATCGTTCATGAAATATTAAAATTATGCCCCCTTAAAGAAAAAAAAAAAAAAAAAAAAAAAAAAAACAGAAAAGAATCACCAAATTTTTCAAAACATTTTGAAAAGATATTTCCAAATTTCTGGGCGCAATATGAATCAAGGACAAAATAAAACATCGAATATAGGATTAAAAGTATTTTTTCTATATTTTTCTTCCGTTGTTATTAAAAAAAACTGAGCACGTTGTGCAGTGTATGTTGTTTGCACATTATGCATATAAATTGGCGCAGGAAGAGATAAAGTCTCTCAAATACGTACTTAAATTCACAAATGAATAAAGGAAACAGAAGTTAAATATGTTAGTGTCAAGCACGGTAAGTATCTTTTTAATTTCATAAAAACACCTATTAACTCTAGTAAATAATTACTATCAAACTCTCTTAAATAGTTACCCATCAAATAACAAATTAACCTTCTATAATTTTCTCTTTTTTAACATTGTTATTACCAATGAATAAATATAGAAGTTAAAAACTACAAACAACGTTTTAACGCGCACATCTCGTCTTTAGGGGAATTTCTTACGAGATCTGTGCGTTAACCCTTTCCAGCACGGGCAAAATAGGTAATAAAATGAGAAATTCTCGACTGACACCGGAATTCACAAACGAATTTTTTAAATAATTCGAATTCCTCAATCTAAGCTTTTATTGTAAAAACAAAATTTTACTAAAATATTATTGGTGCCGTTTGCAAGTATGGAATTAAAATTAAGTATCCCAGACCGGGCACAGTGTGCCGGAAAGGGTTAAAACGTTGTTTATAGTTTTTAACTTGTGTGTTGAAATTCGCGTTTTGCACATTATTGCAATAAATAAATAAATAAAAATTTCAATTTATCGCTATTTCCATTTTGTAAATTTGTTTAGTAGGTGCAGGAAACAATTTTTTTTTTTTAGTTTTTACTAACGGAAATGATAGTATAAGGAAACATATTGTCTGTATAAATTAAATACTCATGATTATAAAGACTTTAATGCTCTACAACAGAGCATTAAAGTGTAATTACGTGCAACCGGAAATATTTTCCAGTTGAAATAAACAGAATGAGCAAACAAAAAGCACTTCTAAGACGCAGGATATTGTTTTTCTAAATTGAATAACTTATTTCAGTAACATACGAAAGCAGATTAATTGTTGCAATTATATTTCATTTCGTGATTTTTTATGTAAATGTGTGTAATGTATTCGAAAAAAGGAATGTATTTTAATTTAAAAATAAATTTTGTGCATTTATATGAAAATAATACAAACTAAATAACATAAACTTTGTAAAAAAAGAAAATTTATTTTAATAAAACTTATTTATAATAATTTTTAATTAAATAACAATTTTTAATTAAATAACAATAATTCATATAACCGATAATATATAAGGTATAATGTATAATCTTAACCATTTGCACTCCAGAGGCAGAGCTGCCAACTTCTACGCCTATTTAAATCACATAAACATGTTTGGAACCACAAAAAAGTTTCAGTAAAATGTATGACAAATATATTCAGTGGTATGTATTACAACCCATATTGTTGATTATCTGCTAAAATTTCTGTTTTTGATATATTTATTCGTCTTTAATTAGGCGTAGTAGTTGGCAGCCATGCAGAGGTGATTCACTGACTACTAACATCCCCAGTAAATGGGTGCTCTAAATACTCTGGACACCAGTATTTCAAACTAATTTTCTTCGCTTTATCTAATGGCCGAATAATCGGTGATAAAAGGTGGCGAAATAAACTGTAAGACATTAGTGGTGTCAAAAGTATTTGGCGTCTTGATTTACGAGGATCACCTGACAACTGTGGTGGTGAGCGAGAGCCACCTCTCAAGTGCAGAGTGTTAACCCCTTCATGTTGAGAGCTGTCGAGTACAAAAGGATTAATTTATTATGATAAATAATAAAGACATATAAATGTAAAATAAATAAAAAGAATATTGCCCAGTTAAACTGATGGCATTGAGCTCACAGGCTACACATACTAATTGTACATTACAGCCTTGTATTTTCGTTAATTCTGTTCGAAAAAAAAATAATAAGAAGGGGAAACAGCTCTCCCCTTTCTCCTTTTTTATACTTAATCATTGAACTTCCTAAACTATCAAGTACATGCTTTATCATATTAAAAAATCTATATCCAAAATTCAGAGCAAATTGGATAATTCTTAATAAAACCCCATTTAGCATTTATATATAATTTAAGAGAAGTTATTCCCCTCTTTTATACTTAACCATTAAACTTCCAAAACTATTCAGAGATTTGAACGAAATCTGACAATACTGATTGAAAAATCCATTTATGCAAGTTAAGGGGAGGGGCATTAGAACCTCCGTTCCCCCTGTTTATACTTATTCAATGAACACCTAATAACAGCCACGGACTCGCCTGATCAGAATGATCCTATATCTAAATTTTGAACGAAAACTGTTAATTCTGCATGAAAATCCCGTTTATATCAATTAAGGGGAGGGGCATGAGCCCCCCCGTTCGCCCTGTTTATACTTATTCAATGAACACCTAATAACAGCCACGGACTCGCCTCATCAGAATGATCCTATGCCTAAATTTTGAACGAAAACTGTTAATTCTGCATGAAAATCCCGTTTATATCAATTAAGGGGAGGGGCATGAGCCCCCCGTTCCCTCTGTTTATACTTATTCAATGAATACCTAATAACAGCCACGGTATCGCCTCATCCGAATGATCCTATATCTAAATTTTGAACGAAAACTTTTAATTCTGCATAAAAATCCCGTTTATATCAATTAAGGGGGGGGGCATGAGCCCCCCGTTCCCTCTGTTTATACTTATTCAATGAACACATAATAACAGTCACGGAATCGCCTCATCAGAATGATCCTATATCTAAATTTGGGACAAAAACTGTTAATTCTTCATGAAAAACCCCTTTATATCCATTAAGGGGAGGGGCATGAGCCCCCCGTTCCTTCTCTTATACATATCGAATGAACTCCAAAAACTAATCAGGGAAGCGCCTTATCAGGATATACCTATATACAAAATTTCAAGTGGATCCGATATTTTTATCATGAGTTATCGCGTTACGCACATACATACAGAACGGACGGGCACATAAGCTCTCAGGCTGTGATAGCCTGTGAGCTAAAAAATCGATGTTACATAAATAATTTCCGTTACTTCACTCATATTTTCACACACGCACAAAAATAATTTATTTTTTGCCTGTGTAAACATTAAAAATTCAGAATGTTTGTTCAGACGTTACCGAGTTTGCTTTACATGAAATGTATTTTCATTTTCGGAAGTTTAAGTTTCGACTCTGAAGTTAAGTGACCACTCTATTTGCCATGATGTACAGGTGTTAAGCATGTAATGGAAGTTCCTAAGGCATTGGAGTGGTTAAATACAAGCAAATGGTGAGGAAAAATTCGCTTTCTAATATGTCTGGTAGCCCATAATTTAAATTAAACAAAATCGCTATTCAAAATTTTTCTCTATCTGGTGCTATCTCTATAGATCAATTGCAAATAGCTTTAAAATACGTGGACTATTTTTAAAATAAAGGTGTTTATGAATTAAAAAAAAAAGAAAGGAAGCATTTTGTATTACTTACATTTGAAAGGCACATTATGCAGTTACTTCTTAACGTAATCGCGTTATAAATTAAAATATTTATCATAACGTACAGCAGCTTGTTAATTCCATCTGCAAACAATTTTGTCGTCACCCAATTCAAAACTGGGATTTTGTAATTCTATCTCGTAATACTCTTTCAAAAGAGAATTGTTTAACACTCATTTGTACAACATGTCCAGGAGAAATATACTACAAACTTATATTTTAGAAATAATGATGCTAGTAGAATACAAACAAGTTGGAAATTGCACGTGAACGTAGCAAATGAGGTGCGTTCGTACGATAACGAAGCTTTAAAAATATTCAGATCTTCTAGTAGAGCGTACTCCGGATACAGTA
Source organism: Maratus speculifer (assembly GCA_964019185.1). Taxonomy (NCBI): domain Eukaryota; kingdom Metazoa; phylum Arthropoda; class Arachnida; order Araneae; family Salticidae; genus Maratus; species Maratus speculifer. The sequence goes on from OZ025295.1 coordinate 407,140,575, forward strand.
TAGTAGTCGAAATCTTTACGTTTCTGTAAATATGCAGGAAGTAATTTTTATTACACCTCAGCAACATATATCTTATTCATAAAATGTGAAGTAGTTGAATATAATTAAAACACGTACCAAACCATGTTTCCCCGTATAGCATTATATAGTGGAATACTTTTGTGTGGCCCTGTAATTTAATAATAAAAATTCTTTGCATCACAGATTGTACAGAATGCATATTTTAGTATATATTTCATAGATTCATGCCTATTGTATTATGTTCGACTGAATGTAACATCATTAAAATGCATTTGAAACTTTTTCTCCATTGACCGTAATGTAACGGAATCCTTTTGATTGTCCCTGTAATTGATCTATGTATCCGATTTTCATAATATTTGAAATGACTCGACAAAATTACGCAATAATTATATATTTTAAATTTCAAACGATTAAAATGCATTTAACCCTTTGCTCCCCAGTGGTTTAGGTCTTAAACCACCTATCTTTAATTCGTATATTTCAGTTCCCACCAGAAAATTAAAACAACAATATTTGCTTTAATCAATACCAGAACATTCCATATTTAAATAAAACGAAATTAGCCATTGAATTTTTCTGGTGTGAAATGAGCTACATAATTTCTAGAACGTGTTCTTCCATGGGAATTAAAGGGTTAAAACTTTTTTTCCCTACTGACCGTAATGTAACGGAATCCTTTTTAATATCCCTGTAATTGATCTATCCATCCGATTTTCATAAAATTTGAAATTACTCGACAAAATTATGTTATAATTATGTATTTTAAATTTCAAATGATTCGGTTGGGTAGTTTTTGCGTTGTTATATGCGGAAAGACGGACGGACAGACGGACGGACAGACGGACAGACAGACGGACAGACAGACGGACAGACGGACAGACGGACAGACGAACGGACTGAGCGACAACAATAGGTGCTACGTATTTACATAATTACGAACGCACCTAAAAAGGTCATTGGCCGGTCACCTTTGGCCATGTAGTGTAGTTATAACAATGTATTTTTATTTCAGATGTTCAAATTTCTCACCGTCAACTGCAATTTGCATTTGGAAGCACATAAAGTCTGAAAGGTAATCACTTCTACTTCTATTCAAGTTTTGTGATATAACAATGCAGAAATCATGAAAAACAAATGCACATTTTAAATGTTCTCATTCTTCGCATGAATGAGAACGTTTCGAAGAGTAATCGATTTAGTGTAAAAGGTCTACAAGGTTTCCTTTTACACTTAATCGATGATGTTCTACAACATTGAAAATCACTATCTTCCTTTAACTCTTTCCGTTTTCATGATAGGAATGTTTTAAACCTGCGTATTCCACCAGATGACTATTTTTATATTCTGTTGGCACCATTACTTTTAAAAAAGTTTGTACTATTTTTATCTTGGACATATTATCAAAATGAGTGTTGAAAAATTCTATTTTGAGTGAGTGGTGCTACATACCATTAAAAAAATTTTAATATTGAATAGGGCGGCGGCAAAGTTTTATGAAAATGGAATTAACAAACTGCTGTATGTTATGATAAAAGATTTACAGTCATAACATGAATATGTTAAGTAATGTGCTTTTCAAATGCAAGTAAACAAAAATGTTTTCTTTCATTTGTTTTCTTTTTTAATTCATACACGGCTCTTACTTTAAAAATAGCCCTTTCATTAGTTAGGCGAACAAGGTTCGATTCGTAAATTAAATTTCATTTTCCTATTTTTTAAAAAAGGAATAGCCTTTTTCTACAATATAAAATTAACAATTAAAGTAAATAATCATAATGTTAGTAATTACGAAGTCTGAAAATTCAAATATTTGTTTGAAGTAAATGTTAAAAATGAGTGAACTTTTCGAAACGTAGCATCCATTCTTTCAATCGAAATTCGGCTCATGCTTCAACGTGTTGATGAAAATACTATCTGGTGCTGGTATCATCAGTTCTAAAAATGAGTAGCTTTCATCTAACCAAAATGATTCACTTGAAAGTTATCTACCGGCGTAAAAAAAGTATTGGTATGATGGTTCCTCCTCACCCCTACCTATTAGCAACTCATTCCATTTGGTCGTTCAGAAGCTATTTAACACACACTTATGTTCCTCTTTTTTTCACTGTGTTTTTTGCTGACCATTCTTCTCAATAAACAGGAAAATTACACGAAAATGTATTAATTAAATATGAACATTTTTTTAATCTTAAACCAACACCAGAAAAGTATGTAAAGTTCTTAAAAATAGAATATTTTTCTTCTTTTATAAACTCATCTTTCAAAAGCTCTTTAAAAACGTGATCCTGCAATCATGCTGTTCTCAATGGCAGCAAGGAAAAATAATACTAGAAAAACATGCACCCTGTGTACATGTTATTTAACACTTTCTATAATAAGTTTATAAGTAATTCAGCATAATTTTTTTTGTTAATTTATTATTACAGTAAATGTTATTGTTACTAATGCTATTGTTATTTTAATTTTCTCTGGATTGCGTTCAATTCTACGTTCAACTTATAAATTTTTATTTAAGAATAATTATAAAATTGTTCCGATTATGAACATAATTATTATACTTTAAATTTAAATTGAATAGTTTTGAACGCAGTTTAAAAAATCAAAACTATTTTGTATTAGTTTCAACTTATAAATTGAACTTCACAAATAAAATATAAAATAAATCGATTATTTCAATCTCGACGAAAATTGCCTTAATTAGCTTTTCTCAGACAGTCTTAACTCGAAATCGTGAAACGACGATCGTTACATTATCTTTATGAAAATGATATCTATTTAAAAGAATGTATACAGGGTGATTCTATACTCATCAACAAAACTTCCATCAGTAAACTTGAATAGAAAATTTCGTCTTCTTTTAGCGCTTTTTTGCGTGGAAATTTCGATTGATAATTTTCTTCAATATTTAAATTCAAATATTATAAAATATTTTTTTTTCATTGGTGTCAATTTGTCCCGGGATTATAATCTTTTCACATGCACTGACAGGTATTTTTAAAAAAAAAAACAGAAATTTGTGCTTTATTAAATTGAAAAAAAAAAATGTTGCAATTAAATTAGGCAAATTTTACTGGTGGGAATAAACACACATTCTTAAGCCTTTTTGCGGCCCGTTTACGTATCACTCGTCCCCAAGGCGTTAATAATTGAGTGGATTCAATTCGCACCAAATGTCAGTTGCGTAAATTCTTCTTTGTGGTTCCTATTAAAGTTGTATATAGACCCTTGTCCCTAAAATTGGTTGAAACTTAATAAGGCAATGTTCAATTAAATAATTCTACGCTATTAAATTCGTAGACTCGGAAAATCTTCTATGGAAACGTCGGACATAATCTAAACAATTTTTGGGTAGGGAAAAGGCCAATTAGAAGCTGCATTATGATAATGCAACCAGCCACTCCTGCTTCATGGTCAACGACTACCTAGTTCAAAACAGCATCGCCCCCTGCAGTCTCGGACTTTCCGCAGTGGACTTTTTTTTATGTTCGACAGAGAAAAGACGTCCAAGAACACCGCCATAGAAAAAGTCTAAACACGCAGTTTGAAGGACATTTCGGAAAAAAAGCACCCAGGGTGCGTTCCAAGAGAGCAACTCGATGGATACTGAAGGTTTTATTTTGAAGAATTTTAAATCAATTCTTCAAACGTCACAATTTGTTTGTGCCGATATCTTTAATACATATGTTTTAAAACTTTCTCGTATTACTTTGTATACTATATCTTACTCACCTTCTGTACGCGAAATCGGCGACTTTATCCAGATGAATATTTTTTGTTTGTTCTCATAAAACAAACAAACATTTTGCTACACACATAAGTCGGTGCTTGTGTGTTTGAAACATATAGATCAGTTTATCAAGATATATTTATCTACTTTTAAATGCATGTTTTATTTTCACTTTTAGCTTGTTATAACTTTAGTTTAAGAGTTTCTCATATTATCGATTTGAAAATTAACTGCAAGTAAACTGCCTCTGTGTAACAGTAAGTATAAATTGAAGAGTTATTTTATCAATTACTTATTAACGTTTACTATTTAATAATAATTTGAAAAAAAAACTTGTCTCGAAAGCAGATTAAAGAGAAATTAAAGACCAATATATCGTTTGAAAAATTCTCATTTAAAACGATTTAAATTTTGTCAAATGATGATTGAATATGCGTATAATAAAACAGAAAAGGGAATAGTATGATAATTATATCGATGGTTGAATACGGGATTAAATTATAAGAATAACTATACAATAAGTTAACCTCGTTAATTTCCTTTTAGTAACTTTAAGTATTCAAAAGTTGAAAAAAAAAATAACAGTTTTTTTCTAGTTATTTCAAGTTTTAAGCTTTTGTTAATATACGAATTATCTTCGGTCCCTTGAAAACTGCCTATTGAAACAATGTAAAATTACCCGCTTAATATACGTACGCTTAAGATACGATCCCGCTTAATATACGAAGAAATTTGGTCCCTTGATGTTAAAAAACCCGCTTAATATACGAAAAGGCGCTTATGTAATCCGTTTATCACGTGTCTTTAGGACAGACTATGTAAAATCTTATTTATTTTTCATAAGGTGCTATTTTTTTACCTTTTTTCTTTAAATTATGTTCTTTTTCCCTGCTTTTGCACACTGAATTCTGATTGACTCCCTTTTTTTCATCAAAATATAAAAACAACTACCGCTTTTATTTCTTTTACCATCACACCCCTCCTTACAGAGCAGTGGATGGATTTGAAATTTCATTGGTTGCTTTATTTCCTGATTGGATGAGAAATTTGTTGGTGAAACCGGTCTATACTTTTATGCTTTTTATTTTTTGTACCGTTTATCTAGCTGCTTTTTATTATTATAATATTTTTATTGCTATAAATCGCCCTCAGGAGTGAATTTTTTTATGAATTTCTTTTTGTCACTTGCTTTTTCGGTGCACTTTACAAAATGTAAATATCAGAGAATATGAACAGTATCAAGAAGAATGCAAAGATTGGGAATTATTTGTCAAAATTAACGATCAGGTTGTGACAATTGAAGTTCGGTCTATCGCGGATATAATCACGGACGTCAAAAGTTCCGATGAACGTAGGCCTTCAGAAGAAATCGAAGACGGTGTGGATAAAGAAACAGATGTACCAACCATACCATCATTCGCATCTGTAATAATGAGCTCGTTCAGCTTACTTCGACTTTGCCTCTTCGATGGATGCTAGTCCCTTTGTTGAACATTTTTTCTGACACATCAACAAGGCAGAAAACGTCCTAATAAAATATCGCCCTAATTTGCACCAAACCAAGGTAAATGACTTTTTCTCAAGAAACTAAAACTACATCACGATTTTTATAATGTATCGAATAATTATTGTTACATGCATACATTTAGTTTGTCTTTCAAAAAATTATTATGAAAATTTATTATTCTTCCCCTTTAAGTATGTAATATATTTTAGTTACTTTTTTCTAAAAATTAACAACATTTTCCTTTTATTATTATTATTTTTTTTTAATTAGGCAGAGAGTACTATATAAAGGCATTTTAATCTTTTTACTGTATAAATAGATGTTTAATAAAATTTTGGAGAAAAAAAAATTATTCTTTATTCCAATATCTTAAACTCAAATTTTCTAGAATACCTAAAAATTGTTAGAAATGGGTAAAGTAAGAGTTGTGAACAGCTAAAATACGTTAATAACAATGTTCACTGTTTTTATATGCATTATTATTCGAGAATCTATGCAATCCGGATAAGATACGATCCCGCTTAAGATACGAAATGCTCTCGGTCCCTTGATTCGTATCTTAAACGAGTTTCACTGTAAGTCAAGTTTCTCAGCCAAATCAGTAGGAGATACTATTTTAGGCCATTCATCCACGAAATGATCTCGAATCTCATCAGGCACTCTTCGTTTTAATTGATCAGTTACAATCAAATCTTTTAAAGAATTGAAATCAACAATTTTAAGTCCATCAATCCATTCTTGAAAATAACCATTTAATTCAAATACAAATTCTCGCCAGGTGCGTTCAGGGTTTCTTTGATGTTCGAATCAATCTTTCTACGGAATCTCTCAGGACATAACTTAAACCGTCTCAGTAGAATCCCTTTAATATATTCATAATCTTCAAATTTTTCCTCTGCCTCACGTGCGAGAACCTGTATAATATCGGACGGCAGCAAAACCAGCAAGTTCGATACCCAATGTTCTGGATCTACACACATCCTCTTTGCTTGACGTTCAAAAATAGATAAATACAAAACAATGTCGTCCTCCTTGACATTAAATTTCGGCATAAGTTTCGCAAATTCAATTCCATAATTATAGGCTTTCATTTCCAATCCATCAATTCCTGCTTTTTCGCTATCCTCAACTTCTCCAACTCAAACTCCCTCTCTTCTCTTTCCAACGCAATTTTTTCCATCTCCTTTCGTTTCGCCTCATTCTCTTTTCTCGTCTCTATAATAGTTTCCATCAATTCCTTCACAAACTCTACTTCATAGTTTTTACTCGCCATAATTAGTTGCTTTAAATCAGCTATTATTGCATCCGGTTCAGGGTGCTCTCCCAATTCTTCAGCCAAACATCGTAAATCTTCTTTACGAGCCTTACCCAAAAATGACATTGTTACTTTTTTAAATAGTTTCTCAAGAGGGTAGTAAACTGTCCAACAAATTGGCGAAAACTCAAATTAACCGTAACTCGGAATCACTAATCCACCACTCTAATAAACACCAGAAATAAGTCGCACTTTGTAACCATATCACGCACATAAATTCAATACCATTGCGAGCACCAAAGCAATTTCAAAATTCAACACCTTCACATGTATCACGTCACAGTACAACTCTTCAACTAATACTACTTCATAAATCAATCCAGATTCATATTAAAACAAAAATATACACACCACATAAATGAACACTCATCATAATTTATAAATCCTTCAATTAACATATATATATACAACCAATACTCAATTACTCTCCGAAATATACACAGCCCTACTTTCATAGCAAAACATCTCATATATAAAACCAACAATAAAAAAAAATCACAACCAAAATCAATTCAAAATATCCTCCATTCAGCCGGCACTACAAAACACCACTCCTATACTGCTACAATACTACTACACCTTAGCACTGACGTACTACTTAGTTACATTCAAAACAAATTCCTTTCCTTAACGTCAAAATATGAAATAAATCGCAAAAATCTTAATAAATTTATCATAGATACAATATAAATTCTTATAATGGGAAGTCACATTAATAAAAAGCTCTCACCTTGCATCCTTCCAGACTACGCCAATTAAGTTCCCGCTGCACAGGTCTGTAGCTTAATTCATTTAGAAACACAATAATTTGTAGAAGATCCATAAATTTTAAATCTTGAGCTGAAGAATCCAACATGTTTTTCCATCTTTATTTATTGCGACGCAAAAACATAATGAAAAACGAGCATATTCGCTTTCTTAACAAAAATCACCACTACATGTCTATACTTCATACTACGATTTACAGTTTTTATTTTTAAACTCCTCGAAAGTTCCAGAAAAATGATTCATCAGTTCTGCCGTTGCCACTTTTTCGAAATCGGAAGAAACTTGAATGTAGCACTATTTTCTTTGCGTGACAGTTCACGCAAAGCCATGGGGTCAGTCCTTGGCCATAGAGTTGGTCCTCAAAGCTCCTTGACTCTTACAGGCAACAAGAACATTTTAAAGAAATTTCGCTTTTACAATGACAGCGTGAATTTAGGAACTCTTAATTTCTATAAAAGTCGTTTTTAAATTCCGGTGTCAATCAGTAAGTTCTTATATTTTGAGCAGAATTTGCCTGCACCAAAAAGGGTTAAAAATAAATTGATCATTTGATAATTATTAACCTCTTGTTGCACTTCTTTTTTGTTATTAAACTATAAAAAGTAACCGAAAGATTTAAAAATGCTAGTAAATTCGAGTATTCGTGCTCAAAATATCAAAGTTACGTACAATATCTGCATAAAAGCAAACCCCTGTAGTTTTTTTTTCAGTATACATTGAAAAAATACACGAATCCTAATCGGATAGTCATTTTCATTTTCTTTGGAGACAGTTCGACGGTTAACCCTTTCCGGCGCAGTGTTACCACTCCGGCAACACCTAATTTTAATTCCAAACTTACAAACGGCACCAATAATATTTTAGTGAAATTTTACTTTTACAATGACAGCTTAAATCAGGGAATTCTTATTTTCTAAAAAAGTCTTTTGTAAATTCCGGTGTCAGTCAACAATTTCTCATTTTACGAACAGAATTTGTCTGCGCCGGAAAGGGTTAAAATATATAGGGTGTATTAATTTTTTAAAGGTTTGTACTATAATTAATATATTAACATGAAATCCCGTTAAGGGCTTCTTTTAAAATTCTGATTTTTTTAAAAACAGAAAAGAAATGCTACACATTTAACATTATTGCTCAGTTTTATAAAGAAAAATAAACCTTACAGCGAGTTGAAAGGATTAAACTAAAGTTTTCAGATTTAGCATTTTACTTTAAAGTAGCAAGTGTTTCACGGCTATTCTTGGAAATTTTTCTAGAGATATCTTTACGAAATCGCATAAGCCGAAAATTTCTTAAAAGGTTTTTAAACTCGAACATGGGTTATAATCTGACAATTATAATTTCAAGAAGCATTATTATATTAATGTGTCATTTAATAGGCTTTTATGTTGCACGAAAAATCCTAGTGTATTTACTTAACCCATTAGTGCCTGGCGTCCCATTTTTGGGACAGTTTCAAATAATTCAAGTAAGCGCCTTTCACACCAGTAAAAAGGAGGCTAAATAAATACTTTCTTTCTCGAGACGAATTTCTCAATAAATTGAGATAAAATTTATTCTTGCTTTAAAAGTGGTAGGAAAATGCAAAATTTGAATTCTAACGAAGAAAATAATTCAGGCACTAATGGGTTAAAAACTTTATTTAAAACTTCACTTCTTTTGGATTCTTCTAATTGAAAAATATTTAATTCAACTTTACAGTTCCTTTAACATCTTCTTGTCGATTTTTGAAGGTTTTCATCTGGTTAAATTAACATTTAAAAATCCAATTGAGATTTAAATGATTTATTTTATAATTTCACTTTTAAAAATTTCATTTGGCATTTAATATTTATATAATTAATAAGAAAAAATCTAAAACTCCGCACTTGAAAAACAGTAATCATGAAAATTAATTACATATATGTTACTCTAATGTATATCTTATTATGTCAAACGTATATATATACTATGTTTCATTTTACATAATTTGTACTCGTTTTATAATTATGTTTCCATTTTTAAATTTTATTATCATTTATTTTCAATATTTAATTACTCAGTACATGTTAAAAGCATACACGAAAGGGTTTATTTGCGCATATAATTACTAAACAAAATGCTGATAATAATGAACATTACTTAGAATTCTTTTTAACAATTTCATTAAAAAGTTTATGAATTTTTATCTATTTGTTATATTTTATTTTAAGAAGTTAATTATAATTCACCTTTGAAATGAATATTTTGAAAAGATAACCTTTACTGTAATTAGACAAGTAACTTTTAAAAACTCTTGAATTTTAAACGGAAAATTGATTTAATGTATCAATTGAAGAAAAGCCAAATTTCCTTTAAAACTAAATTATTTTTTAAAAGATTTTCTGATTTAAATTCATACCTGGAATTATTTTTATATCGTAAAATACAAATTTTATCATGTTTGACTTTTTCTTTTAAGTAAAGAATAATCAGAAAATGATGAACTGAAAAGCTTTAATCACCATAAATTATCAACATTTTCAAAGCAACAATTAGCATTTAAATGAAAATACATTTAAAAGAAAAGTTTTTGTTAAAGTCATTTATAATTTTTTTTAAACAAAATTCTAATGTGTATTTTTCTATTTGTAAGTACAATATTTGGGCTTAATTTTACAATAAATTTAAGTTTTGTTAACCCATTAATGCCTAGCGTCCCTTTTTAGGGACGCTTTAAAAGGTGCATTTGTCTTTGCACTGTCTTTGACACCGGTAAAAAAGAAAAGCAATAATTATTTTATTTAAATGATGCAATTTCGTAATTAATGAACTAAACTTAAACCTTCTAAAAATAGTGGTGCCAACCAAATAAAATTTACGCAAAGGATGCTGGACACGAATGGGTTAACCCCTTGAGGGGCAAGCAGTTGCGTTCGTGTAATTCTGAACTCCCACCGGAAATTTTAAAAAAAGTTATATCAAAAAGAGGATAAGCATTTTCACGACTGTTTTCCACCAAAGTTAGAAAAGGGAAATTTAATGACATTTTTCTGGTGTAAATCTTCATCAATCGTAAGTGGTATATAATATACCGGGTGATCCAAAAGTTTCGGGAGTTTTGAAAAGTTAATAATTAGGAAACTATGTATAATACAAAGGTTCTGTTTTCAGATATATGCTCAGAAACATGTGGGATTTTTGTTTAGAATCAATTTTTTTGAAATATATATAGTTACCATTTTTAGCAATAGGTGGCGCTGTTGTATAAGACTGAATGTACCTATACCATGCGTTATATAGACACATGAGTTCATTGCGAAACTTCTTTTCTATGATATTGATGAGATTTCGTTTTAAGGGTGGTTTATGTTCAAACATTTTTTGTAAGGTAAATGAAATTGCATTGTAGGGGAAATTTGATACAAAATTTCATGAGCAACTGCAGTGTTTAGACATTGTCTAGACTATGTTTAGACACATCTTTGCATGTCGCGTTGTTTTCATATCGTACAATACGTCAAGTTAAAACTGCAAAAGAATCGATGGGCATTGCAAATGTGAAATGCTGTGGTAAGCAAGTTTTGAGAAAAAGGCTCATTGGAAGATCGTAATAGGAACAAGAGATCCCAAATGTCTGTTACAATTGTAACTTAGGTAGGATTCTATGCCAATACTCTGTAGAAATCACCAGTTCATGGTGAGTGCAGTAAACTTGTGACATCACGATGAACTGAAATTTCTTCTGGAATTTCTTTCTGCTCTGAGGATACTGTGCACGCTGTTTTGCATCGGCTCACGGCGGTACTTATAAGCCATGAGCGTCATGATTAAACTTTGTAACCCTTGGTCACTAACTCGTTCTTTTAAATGAGCTGTATCATACTATAAAAACAATACTATCAATTTTAGCGCCACCTGCTGTCAAAAAGTGCAACTAACATAATATGTTTTTTTCATCGAAAAAACAAATCCCACAAGTTTCTCAGCATTTCTGGGAAAACCGCATACTTTTATTGTTTATGGTTTTCTAATTATTAGCATTTCAAAAGTCCCGGGACTTCTGGATCACCCGGTATACCGCCGCCCCTCAAGGGGTTAATCACAATTTTTCGTAAGTATGTTCATGAAATATGTTTTTTTCTGATAAAAGTAAGAAAACAGTCTAGTTAATTACATTTCTAGTTAATTACTAACTTCCATCCAACACATTGCTGCATAAATTCGACATTACGTCATGTATATCACGGGTACAACAAAATCAATATTTTTTTTCTTTTACTTTTTTCTATCTATATTAGAATAAAGTTTTGGAGTCGAAATACATTTTTAATATTTGGTTTTCGTCGGATGTCTTCCAGCATGGTATCCTGAAGCCAATTTTACGTTGAAAGCCAAAAATGAAGTAAAATGAGGTGTTTGCATGAAAATTTTCAAAGTTTGTTACAATTTTATTATGAAAACGATCCCTTAAGCTTTTCGTTTTTAACAAAATTTGGAAGAAGAATTGATTTCCACTATCAACTAGCTCTTTTATATTTTTTCGGAGACAATTTGGTGATAGTGCAAACCTCATTCAAATAAGAATTTTCGGAATTGTGAAACGCCTAATGGGACATATTGTATTTTACTTTAACTGGTATATTAACCATTACAAACAATACTGCCAATCGAAGTCCTGCGTTTTGTTTTTCTCGTATTTAGCAGTTTCCAACCTATTTAACCCCTTGAACTCTGCTGGTAGAATTTTCTATTACATAATTTTAATTCCAAAATGTCACAATAACACCAGAAACTTTGGCTAAATGTACTTCAAAAAGATTTAATGCATTTTTTTTTCCGTATTTATCGTTAACTGGTTTTTTTCTTTGCAAAATACTGGTGCCAGTGTGACATTTAGAATTTTGAGAAATTTATACTCCAGAGCTCAAAGGGTTAAAATGTGTTTATTAATTCGGTTTCTCTAAACGTGTAAAGTATGTCCATGCTTTAACTCACCTAAATGGTCTCATGTAATTCATATATGTTGTAGATGATTAATATGTCAGGTTTTGTATAGAAAATAAAATTATTTTGTATAATTACGTATACAGATTAATTCGGTTACATTATTGTCTTTGTGCAAAATTCGTTTGCAATGTATTTTAATAATGTACAGTTTTAAAGATATTGGAATTGGGCTGTAAAATATGACACATGTTAATTAATATACTGAAATGTAGAGGAAACTAGGGATGAAAGGAATACTCAAAATTTCAGGAAGAAAATAAAATGTACGAAGTTTCAACTATGTCTCAAACAACTGCGTTACTCGTTCTGTCTTAATAGTCCTTATAACTAACGTCAGCAAATGTAGAGTTGCAGATTGTGGAAGCAAAACACATTTTTGATATAAAATAAAATAATTTTTGATATAAAATCTTGCTTTCCTTTTTTTCCTAAAAAATGAATATTGTATTTAGTATTATTGTACTTATGTTATTTAGCATTATGTTATTTAGCATTATAAAGTATGCACTTTATGTGAATACCAGTTTATCTTGTTCGTTAAAATACTGCCATGCCTGAATACATTTTTAGTTTTGATCGGTGGGTATGAAGTTGAAAGGCACAGTAACTTTGAGGGTGTGTGAGTCCCTTTGAGCTCAGATGGTAGAATTTTCTGCCACTTAGTTTTAACTCCGAAATGTCACACTGGCACCGGGATATTCGACCAGATTCATTTGAAAAAGTTTTAATGCTTTTTTTTCCCCCTCATGTATATCGTAAACAGAATTTTCCTTTTGCAAAGTACTGGTGCCAATGTGACATTGGTAATGTTGAAGAAATTTACCCACCAGAGCTCAAAGGGTTAAATGGACATGGTTGAAGAGACAGCCTAATATAATAGCAAAACGTGGTGAAAACATTTTTTTTCACGTAACTCTTCTGAACGTGGTAAAGATGCCATGCTTTTTGTTTCTGTGCGAGGTAACTCTGTTCAACAGTATTCTTTGTTTTTCCAAAGAAGAATCACAATTTGTTTATGCTCGCAGCTGGCCCATACCAGAGGTCTGAATTTCCTCTTCAAAAATAGTGGATGACTGCAGATTTTTTTTTTTTTTTTGAGTAATTGAGCATTAACTAAACATTTTAATTGTTCCAAAACTTATCCTACGCTTGCCCCATTTGATCATCGTGAAAAGCAATATAAATATTAAGACAGCAATATTTATAATCAATAAAATAATGACAAAGTTATCAATGAGCTACTTTTTTTAAATTCAGATTTCTTGGTTGGCACCGCTTACAGAAAAAAGTGAAAATTTGTCTTATTTAATGACATATTAACTAATTAATGCGAAAACAAAAGGAATTTTAACATATTAAAAAAATGGTGGCAATCATGAAATCTGATCATAGAAAAATAGTCCACTGTATACTCAGGATAATAAAATAATTCTTATGACATCCCTTTCGCATATTATATATTAATCGGAGTAAACGGCTTCTAACTGCCTTAACTTCAAGTTTTTCCCCGACAACTCGTCACATTCTTGATAATATTTTATCAAATTTAATTTTATCCTTAAGAAAGTACCTAAATCCATAACTGGTGGTGAGACACTCGTTTTTATTTTATCATATGTTGCAATATATTTTATTTTTATATGTATATTATTTTTGAATTATGTAATCGCAAATAAAAATAAAAATTGTTCATAAAACTATTTTATTTATGTGTGTCTATTCAATCCCATACAATGTCCCACACATCCCTTAAATAAATATTAATAAGACATTTCTTCCAATTTTTAAAAATGGGTGCAGATTTTAAATTCCTATATTTGATGATAAGAAATTTTACTACTATCAAAGCAAAAGTTTTATAAGAGAATTTGGCTCAAACATAATAATGATATCTTTTAAAACCTTAATGATATGTTTATAAAAACAAAATGTCATTTTCACCCGCACTCTCTTCTACTTCAATTCCATGCACAAAAAAGTTCAATGAAAAAGTTACTATTACTATGTAAGTGGCAGCAACTCTTTTGTTTTTCGTAATATAATTTAAGAACAATCATTTGGAGTACCGATGCGGTTCCCAGCGTCAGGGCTCTTTGCTGAGTTTAAATTACGCTCCCTTAAGTAAAAATAACATTTTAGCTCATTAAACAAAGCTCATTCTATAAAAAAAATTGATGATCTTTGAGCCATTTTTTCTTGTTTTTAAATATTTAGTGTTCACCCAATATATTTTTTTTTATGTCTACATGAATACAATCTATATAAAATATATTCCAGCATAAAAATTTCATAGGTTGGATAAAAATACAGTCATCTGAAAATGCCTTAACCCTTTCTTGTGCAGTGTTGCCGGGCCGGCAATACCTAATTTTAATTCCAAACTTGCATTTTAATATAATTTCGCTTTTACAATGAAAGCTTAAATTAAGGAATTCGTAATATCTAGACAAGTACTTTATAAATTCCGGTGTCAATCGACAATTTCTCATTTTACAAATAGAATTTGTTTGCGACGGAAAGGGTTAAAGGAAAATATTGTAACGTCTGTTACTGGACAACATCCAATCAATTTACACCATTTATATTCTTGTTAAAATGTTATTTCTAATGTATAATATCATCATTACAATATTATATTTCAATATGTAACATTACATAAAAAAAACATATCTAGAAATTAATTGATATAACTATATGTAATCTCTATTATGTATAATCAACATTACAACCAACCTTTTTAGTGCCCTAAAATAAATGTATTTTCAAAAAGTTATAAGATTTTAGAACATTGAAGAACTGCTAATATACAACGAAAATAAATCTATATGAAAAGTCCGAGAAATAGAAATTAAATATAGTAACTAATGTTGCACATTTTGCATCACAAGTTTCACTCTGTAACGCAAATTAAACAGTAGAAGGGTGTTTATATTAATATAAAAGCAATGAACCAGTAAAGCATTTTGATAGATTTATATTAAGCATATGAGTTTTAAACTAGTTTTGTTAACTTATACATATATGTTTCAAATATGTAGTATCAGAAATTATAGGTAAAAAATGTTAGATTTAACAAAAAAAAAGAATTTGTATTTTCTATCGTTTTTAAAAATATGTAAATATTGCATTTATACTCCTGAGACCTAACCTTCATTAAAATGGATGCTTTAAAATTAAGTGTGAGATTTCCGCTTTCTTTTCACACCGGTATTTTGTACAGTAAATGTTACATTAATTAATTGGGACCTTTTTGCGCTTTAAAAGAAAAACACTTTCCTAAGAATGTTATCTTAAGAATATTTGTGAAAGAAAAGATTAAAAAAACGGAAACCTTATCCTTTTTTAATGTTTTATATTTTCCGGGGTCTCAAATGGTCCGCGAACTGAACACCAATATTTTTTAACGGAAAATTTCATAGTAAGTTTCTACAGCATTTGCGCCAACATTAACCTAACAAGGCTGTTTTTGCGCAATTTGCAAGGAAAATATGAAACGAAAATCTTTGTAAGAACGTATTAATGTTCAGTTGGCGGACCATTTAGGAACCCTGTATATTGTTCAGGTATCAGGAGGTTATATAAATTAAATTAACTTAATTTCTTATAATAGAATATAATTTTAATTAAAATGACAATATTTAAATTAAAAATGTACGTAACACAGTTCATAAACAGAAAATACATTAACATTAAATTTAGAGGCACTGACCACATGTGTGTAGAACAAATTGCAGATGGCTGCAGTGTTGCCAGATGGGCTACTTCTTTAAAATTCAAATTCTTGATTGGCTCCACTTTTTACAAATGATAAAATGTGCCTTACTCAAAGACATGAAAATTAAGGCGATTACAAAAGGTAATTTACCGTTTCAAAAAAGTGGTGCCAATCAAGAAATCTGAATCTTAAAAAAGTAGCCCACTGGCAACACTGGATGGCTGTAGCATATTTCTAATAATACTTTTATCTACAAATAAGCTCAATAGAAGTCATTTCTTTGGTAAGAAAAGTTACAGCAACATATCTTATAATTCTCGTGTACAAAATTTAATCTTAAAACATAATAATAATAAATAAATATTTTAATATTTTGGATCAAACTAGGGTTTGCAATTACATATAACAAGTAAAAAGTAAAATTTAAATATTAGTTATAGCCAGTGGTGTAGTCGTAAAGGCAGCAGAGGGTATATGGTCTAAGCAGAGGGTATACGCTCAAGCCAGAGGGTATATATATATAATATAGATACTATATACTATTATATAAATACTATAATATGGATAGAGTATATATGTACTATAGAGTATATATGTAGTTTTCCTGAGAAACAGAGGGTATATGGTGTTCCTTTAAAAAATCCAGAGGGTATACGGCTTATACCCCCATATACCTTCCACTACATCGCTGGTTATAACTTTCAATTAACATTAAAAAACTATGTGTACAGTTAATTGGATAGACTGTTTTGTTAGTTAAAGTGAATAAAAATGGGTAATTTAAATTAAAAGAACTGTTTAAACATTTTTTAAATGAAGTTCATGCTGATTATTTTAAAAGAAACAAAAAAAAATTTACACAAATAAAAAGAGTTATTTCCAATTTACCCAGAAAAAAAATATTTTTCTATTATTGGACATGAAAAGACACATATCTTTTTTTTTTTTTTTACATTTATGTATTATAATACTAGGCTTGAACCTCTTCCTGGTTTTGCACATACGCCATACGGGCAATGTATTTTTGTCAATCATAATTTGCCTGTAAAACGAGCAAATGATTTCAAATCGTGATGTATTATTCTCACCAATAATATTTTATTGTATATTTAGCATTAGCTAATTCGAGCATTATTCTGATTCAGTTAGGCAAAAATATTTGTTTTGTAAACCGGTAATAAAAGATTATAAATACTGTGCTAGACACACACACACACAAAAAAAAGAATTATTTGAAATGTTCTTTAAAAAAAAAATACTGATCTGTTAAAGATCTCGTGCAGGCACAAGATTCACTGAAAAAGATTCACCGAAAGTTTATAGAGACGTTATTTTCAAATATCTCGTTCAAATTTTAATTTTTTTTTGCATAGAGGATATCTGAGAATGGCTAGTTTTAAGGCTAAGTTTTACTCTTTCGGTTTTGGTTTCAGATTTAAAAAAAATACTTTAACTTTCAGAATCTATAACTATCTTAAAACAATTCTAATATTAAATATATATATATGTATAACTAAAAAAAAAAAAAATAAAATAAAATAAAAATTAGACATTCTTAGCTATAATACTCAAAATAAATAAATTAAATAAAATTTGAAGAGATGGTTCAAAATAACGCCTCCATAGACTTAGCATTATCATCCGAGGCTTATTCATTGACTCGTGTAGGTCCTTAAGTAGTTAACCCCTTCGCGATGGGAGCCTTTTAGGAAAGTTTTAATGTTTTGTCACCAGTTTTTAAAATCAGAAATCTGTGCCTTATCAAATTGAGAAAATGCTCAGTTTAAAAAACGCAAATTGTACATTATAATTTTACTTATGGGGACAAACAAGAACTCAGCACTTTTGCCACACGTATATGCGTCGCCCGTCCCCAAGGGGCTAAGAAAGCTGATTTACATTACTCGTCCGGCTGTCTCAGAAGACAGCAAGGAATCACGAACACGTTCCAGTCAAGATAATGGTGTAATAACGAGGTAGATATTTAATCTGCATTATATTTATAACATACTTTTTCTGGTATATTCTAAAAAATTTTTTTCGTCTTTTTAGTTCATATTGCACTGACGTGCAATACAAAACGGTTACTGTAGAGTTTCGTGCGCTTATAATTTATCGTTCATTTACAGGGACATACTAAAGTATTTCGCTATAGTATTGACTTTACAGAATAGTTTATGGAAATGTCGTTTCCAGCAGTTTTTGTGTTTTTATTTATAATACGCGTCTTTTAAATGAACTTCGTTTTGTATATTATGTCGTATGTACCGGGTGTCCAGTAAATAACTGACCCATTTTGAATGTAAATTAAAAAAAAAAACTATTTGAGATAAAAATGCGCGGCTTGCTGTATTGTTATTAGAATATAAATAAATTTTAAAATATGAACTTTGTTAATGTAATATAATAATATTTAAAATAATATCTCAGTCTCAAGACTGAGGAGGGGAAATGAGGAGGGGAAATGAGGGGGGTGGTTCAATCACAAATATTATTTTAAATCACTTTCCAACCAACGTATCCTATTTCTGAAGCTGATTCGAGAGTCGATTCAACATATAGATTCAGATTCGACAACATATAGATTCAGATCCAGCCGAAAATCTCATATTTATGAAAATTAGAGTCATGTCTGTATTCAAAGAGCCTGTTACCGCCAGCGCAATATTTTTTTTTTCCGAAATTTGAACTGTATTAGCAATGTGCATGTTTAAAAATTTATTGGTTTTCTAATAACAATACCGCAAACCGCGCATTATTATCTCCAACCGTTTATTTGTTATTTAAGTTCAAAATGGGTCAGTTATTTACTGGACACCCGGTATAAATTGTATTGGACAAATACAAGGATCTCAAAATATATTAAGTGTATTTTCATTTATTGGCGAAAATTGCTGAAAAAGAAATGTCAATTATCCTCTGGGTTTAATTGAACAAGTTTTTAGCGAACTATGTAATATATATGGGAATTTATTGATCTATATAGGCCAAGTCAATGAATTCTGTATATTTTTCGATCCTTCTTTAATCAGGAATTTTTTGTATGAAACGATTGGTGCCGAAGAGTTTTTCGATCGGAAAATTTCAGCAGACATACGAACCCTGTATATTAGGGTGGGCCGAAAAAAACTTTCGATAATGGCGGGTTCGGAAAAGTGGCCACTGGTTGCACTCAGTTCACACAAAAAAATTGAGATTTTTTGGACAATCCCTTACCCTGCCGCAAATGGCTTAAAGTTTTGTAAAAATGTTGATTTTTGAGCTTTTTTGGCAAAAAAATTAAATATGTTAAATTAAATTTGTTTTTGATGCATTTACTTGAAAAGGCATATTTAACCCTTTCACGGGTTTGTCCTTTGAAGTTTTAACTACTGGAAATGGTTTCACAGGTACGCTTTTGTGTGTATAGAAATGGTTAAAGCTTCAGTTTACAAAACGTATAGCAATGTATCTGTAAAAAGTGCTTTCCCCTCTTAGAATTTGAAAGCAGACAATAATCCCTTGAAACCCATTGTATGTGCTTGGATAGGAAAGACGTCCACAACATTTTTGCAGAGTGATTGATTGTCCATGAACTAATTCCCTTTCAAAGGAGCACCTGTTAAAAAGTAACTTGCTGTTTGCTCTGAAATAAGCGAAAGGACGATTTTTAAAAGTTAGCAATTATTCTCTGTATCATCAGTATAAGTATAAATTAATTAATTTAAAATATTTCTATACGATATGAGATACAGTTAAATACAGATATGGATTCATTTTTATTATTTTTCAAATATTTTATGTTATGCCAGATGCATTAGATTAAGGAGTTTTTAAAAAGGATAAATTCAAAGATAAAAATTTGTAATTTTAAAATGTAAGAAGCACGATTCCAATACTTTTTTATCGATACGTAAGTAGAATAAGTAAAATGTGGCAAAATTACTTTTTAAACATGGAAATCTTCGGATATAAAAATTTAAAATTGTAAACATTTTTTTTCTCTTGATATCAAATGAATTTTATAGTTTAATACATATATATATATATATATATATATATATATATATATTACATGTTAATTATGTTATATGGATGCAGTTATCGTTCGCATGCAGAAGTTCCAAACTCGATATTAATGGTAAATTCGTTTTTTATTATAAATATTTATCACAAATGTTATATCTCATAAAATAGAAATTTCCTTTTAATATAAGATTTATAAATTAATTTTAGAACAAATGATGGTTAATTCTATTGTAAATGCCATAGCAAGTTTCTAAGAACACAATTCAACAGACGTTTGCTTTTAATTTGAATATTTTCATTTTTCGGCAAATGATTTATATGTTGAGTTATAAGCGAGTATTTCTCATGATAAAGTTTATCAGACATGACAACTTTGACAGCATTTTCTAAAAGAATGTCTATCTTTATTGAAAAAATTGTAAAAAATTTCCAACTTCATTGTTTCTGAATAAGAGCACTTGCCAATTCTATGCGTTCACGAACAAAACTGAATTCAAAATAAGTCAGTTTGGATTTCAAGATATTTAAAAAAAGAAAAAAGAATGCGTTTTCTGTATACAGGTTAGTGAGGCATATACCCAGAGCTCCAATAATTTAGTGTCCCAAACTTAGAACTATAGTTACAATTTTATTTCTAATCTTTTTTTTTTTCATACTTTAGTGGAAAAATAACTATATTTTAAAAATTATTCATTCTTCTATTTTCTTTTCTTTTCACACCCCCCAGGGGGATACCTTCTTTAGGTATTCACGGGCTTCACAACCCCGGGGCACCCGAGTGATCTTTCTCTTTTCTATTTCCTCTTTCTCCTCTTGTCTTCCTTTAATCTTTGTTTCACTCTCATTGTGGTTTCCTTTTCGGAGGTGAGAGCGATTCTGTATGAGCCGATATCATCCTGTATATTGACTCATGGAGAATTGTAAACCACCCACGTGTTGGCCGTGCGTGGCGACCCGTGTCCCTGGAAAGGGGGATCCTGGTAGTTGAGGGAAACCAACACACTGCTTTGGCCTCTGCTTCAGGTAGACGGGAGGTGCATATTGGTCCCGTATGCATCAATCGGCTGGTCAGCTGACTTTGGTCACTGGCTTTAGGGATCAAGCGAGCGAGCAATTACTAGTCATCTCGTTAAGGGTGGAGACTGACATAGGATTGTCTTGTGACCGTATAGACCCTGGTTAGCACTGGTGCACGAATGTGCATCCCCTTGTTGGGCTCGGTAGTGGGTGGTGCGGCCGGGGTCCGAATTATTTTTTCTCCTACTATGGATGGAAAAATCTCTAATTTAAATAATTCTCTCCCATGTGGAGAGCAACAAATTGTGCAGAATTTATCATTTACACGTTTCTTTGTAATTAAACGCACCGATAGCCTCTCAGATAGTTCTTTCAAGAGAACCTCACCTTTTCTTATCGCAAAAACATTCCAGTCTGTTTTAGGCGACGGTCACACTCTTAAAAAACTGCACTCTGGGGATTTATTGGTTGAGGTTTCTTCAGCCAGTCAATCACAGCTTCTGGTCAATTGCACTACAATAGGCTCTTTTGCTGTTTCTGTTAATGCTCATCAAACTCTAAATACTTGTCGCGGTGTAATTTCTGAACCAGATCTTTTATACTCCTCAAAAGAAGAGCTTCTCTCAAATTTAAAAGAACAAAATATAATAGATGCACGCCGCATTACTATCCGAAAGAATGGACAAGTTATTCGGACAAAGCACATAATACTAACTTTCAAAAGCCATAATTTACCATCTAGAATTAAAGCTGGATACCTAAGCTGTCCAGTCCGGCCTTATATCCCTAACCCTTTACGATGTTTCAAATGCCAGCGTTTTGGTCACACTAACATTAACTGTCGTGGCAATGTTACCTGTCCTCGCTGTGCAGAAGTCGGCCATGATGGTAAATCGTGTGAAAAACCAGAACGCTGTGCGAACTGCAAAGGTAATCATACGTCATACTCTCGCTCCTGTCCAATTTGGAACCGTGAAAAAGAAATTCTTGCAATAAAAACCAGTCAAAATCTTTCATATCCAGAAGCTCGAAAACTTGTTGAAACCAGAACTCCATCTATAGGTCTTTCTTATTCTAGTTTACTCAAGCAGCAATCAAAATCTGTAAGACATATAAGCACCCAGACAGATTCACCTAATCCACGTAGTACCCCAAAGAAAGAAACACAAGATGTCGGTTGCCCTACTAAATGTTCTGTTAGCCCTAAATTAGAGCGTTGGTTACCGTCTTCAGAACCTGTTACAATAGTCTATCAACCTATTCAGCCACAAAAACCGAAAAAATCTACTGAACCCCAGACAAGAACTAATGCATCTACATCTAAAATAAATCCTAATCTCTCTGCATCAGATTGCCAAAAACCTAATACTAGTCAAAAGCTACACCCATCTACAGTTACACCCAATAAAAAAACAGTTAATCTTTCTGCGTCTAACCACCAAAAGACCAATTCCGCTCAAGCCGTGAAACAAAATCAAAAGACATCTGAAAATAAGACTATTCGAGGATCTCACCAATGGCAAACAGTCACAAAAAAACAACGGAAATCAAATCATGACGTATCTCTTTCTTACTTGAAAGATCCCAAAAGGCTAAAAAATTATGTGGAAGAGGCTATGGAAGAGTCATATGACTCAAGTGAAGACGAAAGAAACACTGTTCTTGAGGAATATATACCTAATTGATCTTACCACTTACCATTTTAATTTGAGTTTTTAAATATTGTCAAAAGTATCATTGTTTTTACAATTTTACTAATTCTTGTTATGTATCACTACTTTACTGTTTGTATAATTTTACTATTTTTTTAAGCTTTTTTTTTATCTTATTGACCAGTTATTGTACTACAATTTTATATATCATCATTTCGTTTTTACCTTTTTAATATGCCTATGTTAGTTTTTTAAATTGACTTTTACATTTTACATCCTTTAAAGTTTACATTTATTTTTTTTCTCTTTACCTTGTTCTTGGCGCAGCATGTCCCTAAAGGGACCTTGTGCCAATAAAATCTATACAACCAACCAACCTTTTCTTTTCACAATAATGCTGTACATTACTAACAAAAAATAAATAAATAACAAAAATTTATTGCAATATATTTTATTTTGATTCATTACTAGTTGAATCTTTCTAGTAAGAGTTATTATGTAACATTTATGTAAATTTTGTAAGAAATATTACATATTACATTCTTCTCTCTGTAAAAATTTCTAAACATTTTTAAAAGACCTACGCTGATCATGATCCTTAGAACCCAAAAATACTCCCCATTCAAAAATTTTTACATCGATCTATTTATCTGTATTACTTTTTTTTTTTTTTTTTTTTTTTTTTTTTTGTATCAACATGATAACTTCCATATTTCTGCACAAATCTCTTACAAACATAAAATCAAAGAGCAGGAAATCTCGGTCAACTCGTTTATGCGCGAAATCGGACAAAGGAGATAAAAATAGTGGTTTTGTAAAAAGAAAAAAAAAATCTACTAAAATTAAGAATAAATAAATAATTCCTTAACTTTTTAGCATAATACGCATGAAATCAGTTTAAAGTTACTATTACTTTCCGGAAAAAGACCAAAAATTTAATGTGTGACAGATTTTTGATGAAATTAAAAATAAGCTCAAGGGGAGAAAACAACTGGATTTAAGGAAACAATTTTTTTTTTTTTTAATCTTGGTAAAAATCGCCCCCGGAAAAAATCGTCATGGTAAAAATCGCCCCCGGAAAAAGCTCCATCAGAAAAAAAAAAAGACTCATGTTAATTAAAATTGAAAAAGCCCAAACTTACGAATAACAAAGATTTTATGACTTTGATTAAGGCAATTATAATTTCAAGTGAAACACATACTAATCACGTGTACTTGTACTTGAAACAATTACAGCATTGTTTCAAGTATATACATATCCTTTAATAGTAGAACCTCCATATCAAATAAGGACCTACTATTGCGAGAGCAAACGGGGAAGCTGCCCTGGCTCCCCAAAGTCAAATTTTAGATATATATATATCTTTTTTTATTAATACAATTTGTAGCTACAAAGACGTATTGGGTGTCCTCATTTGAGCACTTCACTCATGATATTGAATATTGTTATTCAGGCATTGATAACGGATTCCTGATTAGGGGACAAACCAACATTCCAGATCGTATCATGTTTCAATCCGACTTTTATTTGCGTAATATAAACGAACAGGGCCTGACTTGGGAGTTTTTGTGCCCAGAACACTTTCAATTTTTTGTGCCCCCTTAGATTGGTTGATTTACTTCTGATTTTAAATTTTATTATTATTATTATTATTACATTATTATTACCATTATTAAATATTACACACTTATTCACAAAGGGTCAACTCAAAAAATTCAGTTTTCCCGAAAATTAAAAAAAAAAGGGTTCCAGCAATATATATATATATATATATATATATATATATATATATATATACAAACATTTTTGTTCTTTTAGCCATATATTGAGACATATATTTGTCATTTTTTCAAATAAGTATCTCAAATGTCATATTTTTTCATAATTATGATTGTTTAATGGAAATTTAGAAGAAATTTTGTGCCCAGGGTACGGACCCCGGGTGCCCGTGCGATAGTCAGGGCCTGAAAACGAACATGGAGAAAATGCTTAAACAATATATATATATATATATATATTAATCTTGGGTTTTTTACAAAATACGTGGATAGGGAGGAAACAGAGTTATGGATGTTACAATATTTTTTTAATTCAAAAGGGCAAATTTATGAAATGAGTTTTTGTTCGAAAATGCATGAAACTAGTAGGTGTTGATTTATAGAAATATTATATTTCAGAATCTATCTAAACAATCACAAACTCGTGTTTCCTTTTTTTTTTTTTTTTCTTTTTTATCAAAGAAGGAAGAATCTGAAATTTTATTTAAATTTGCCATTCGCCCCACATGCAGAAATCTATCTTCCGGCATTTCCAACAAAGTTTCCCAAAGCGATCATGATTGACGAATTGAGGACGTATTCAAATAAAAAATTACTTTTTTTTATTCTTATTTAGGAATTATAAGGTACCCTGGGGTAATAACGCCACGTTAAGGTTCTACCAATTTTCACGGCACAGTTTTAGTTTGTATTTTTCAAACAAATATATGATTTGATACAGCAACTCATTGACTATCTATATAAAAAAAAATAATTTAACAGATATGTATTCATAAAATGTAATGGCGTGATTTCTTGACCAATGCTATTTGGCGTTATTAGTCACCTATATGGGTAATAACGCCATGCAAACAAAACTATGAAATAAGATGGAATAATTACACGTAGATTGCCCAATTCTAAAAATACAAACTCTACAAACTTAGAAATTGACAAATTGCATTCTAAGCTATTGAAAATGTTCAATTTTTTGTGAAAGTTTAAGAAAAATAAAGGTGTGGTGTGGGGGGGAGGATGAGGCAAAAGAATATCAGACCGTGATCTTCTTTTTGCTTAAAAAGGACTGCTTAAATAGAATTATTAGAAACATTGCACAGTTTTAACTGTGTTTATTTGAATCAGTATTTAGGATGTAGCTAAGCCACTGTAGGGAATCAACTGGGGTATTAATGCCAAGGATTGGCGTTATTACCCTGTTATAGTTATTGCGCTGTACATTTTAAATTACAAATTATCTCGTGAAGACATCCAAAATCTTCAACAACATTTTGAAAGTCCATGAAATGTACTACAAATTTATGTAATTAAAAAAGTATTTCCGGATAAAAAAAATAGTTTTCACATCGCAAAACGTATCTCGCAAATTTTAGATCAAGCGTTAATTTTAGTTGCTTGTAAAAACAATAAGACCTAAAAATGAAACAAATTAATTTGAAGCTGTTTTTTGCGATTTATATGACTCAAAACCCTTCTGCGCAGAGCACATGGGTGTCATTTACCAGATTATTTCATAATTATGCAAAATATTAGCACTTGGCGTTATTACCCCGCGTGGCGTTATTACACCATACCACCTTATAATGTGCCGTATTGGCCAATTTTTTTTTAAAAAGTCAGAATAAATTTCAAAACAAATGCTGTCAAAGTGGGCATTTGAGTCGAATTTAGCTTAAGATGATTCTGATTAAAGCTACTCCTATAAAAATAAATAAATAAATAAAATAAAAATAAAAATATTTTTTTTTTCAAAAGCGGCAAATAAAGTTGTTAAACTGGGTTTATCTCTAATCATATTTTATTTTTGGTTGTTGAACTGAGTATTTGACTTCAAAATCTACCCCAAAGTCTGACAGGA
Organism: Maratus speculifer; assembly: GCA_964019185.1. NCBI lineage: Eukaryota > Metazoa > Arthropoda > Arachnida > Araneae > Salticidae > Maratus > Maratus speculifer. Next base: position 407,166,910 of record OZ025295.1, read on the forward strand.
ATTTTTTTCATACGAAATGTACTTAAAAATGCGGATTGGAAATAAATTTACTTCAACAGTTTCCGTTTGCAATGTTATCTAACATTTTCCCTTAAAAATTTAAATCTTAGTACCTATAGTATTACAATCAGAATTTTTTTTTTATTTTTTTGTCAATTTATTTAACACTGATCTAGGAACGTTCTTTATGCCAGATGGCATAAACTTTTGACAGACTTTTATTTAATTTAAAAAAAAAAAGAACAGTTTTTTTTTATTTGACCGCAGAAAAAATAGCATAATTAGTTCATCATGCTTTGTTATTTAAAAAATAAGTTTTCATTTTTTTAAACTTATTATTTTCTCCTGTAAAAAAAAAAAAAAAAAAAAAAAAATGCATAATTATCCCAAACATTTAATTATTTAGAAATTTTATGTAACTTTTTTTTCCTTCAGGATTCCATTAATCATACAGATGTGATAATTTTATTGTATATAAATATTTATTTCTATAAATTTTTTCATAAACAAAAAAAAAAAAAAAAAAAAAAAAAACTTTATTCATGAAGAATAAAGTTTGTTTACAAAATTACACGTACTAACACGTATATACTATAGTCATTTGTTTTGAAAAAAAAACTATGTATATTATTGACAAGAAAATTAAACATTATAATGTTCTCTGAAAAATACAAAGGAAAAAAATTCTTCAACTGAACTTTTGTGACAAATCGGATGTTTTATGTGTATTTCAACATTTATTGCATTCCTAGCTGCAATAAGTTTCATTGATACAGATTAGAAACCCCTTTTCTCTCTTCAGATACAAAGGGATAGGAATGAAGTTCATAATTTTCTTCTAAAGGTCTTTCTACTTATGTGGTAGCTTGTCAAAATTATAATACAGGTTTACATTTTTGCAATTCAAATTTAAGCCGATTTGTTACCCAAACATAGCTATTTCTACTTGTCTCTGTTGTCCATTGTTTGCGATTTTTTTCCGCCTACCTGTTTGTATATCCTTTGACTATTCGATCTTAGCAATTTTAATCTGTGTTATTTCCATAATTTTCGATTATTTTTCTACAGGTTAATTATAGTAATAGCACCATTTTAATAATTTTCATGTTTCAATTTGTTCAAAAAATATGAGTGAACCTTTCTAAAGTAGACAGGAAATTATGATTTTAAATTGGCTTATATTTCAAATTTTTGTAAAAAGAATGGGAAAACTATCAGGGTTGGGGAGGGGGACATTTGGAATTCATGAAATTTTACAGTATTTTCGCAATTTGAAATATAAATCAAATTAACATTTTTGGGCTTAAAATTCCCTCCCGTCAAAGCTAAATAGCTACCATTAATAAGAATAATAAATTAAATTAATGAAACAAACTTGCACAAAATAATTAAAATAGATGCCAAAGAAATATGGACAGAAATAATAAAATTTAAACTCAATATAAATACCTAATAAATCTTAATGCAAAAAAATCAAGGAAAATAAAACTTCTTACGTATAAAATATATGACGGAATGAAATTTTCGCCTTGCTTTTAATATAAAATGAATAATGCTTACTTAAAAAGCGATTAAATAATCAATTATAGATGTTAAAATGTAATTTTATTTAAAAGTCTTAGCACTTTCAAACCTTTTCCAAACAAGTTCTTCCCCAGAGAATATTTTCTTTAATAAATACAAATATAAGATTTTGTTTTGAAAAATGAACGAGACTCGTGGCTTGAAGATTGAGTTAGTAATATTTTCACGTGAACGGTAAAAAATTATTTGATTGTTGTACCACGAAATTTTAATACGTCATTTTCTCAAATTGTCAGGGTTTTATTTTTAGGATGCTAAACCATAAACTGGGTATATTATAAGATAGGACATCATTGCACACTTTATTGCTCTTGCATAAGATTTCTATTGATTCTCTTACAATCAAATAATTTTTTACCATTCACGTGAAAATATTACTAACTCAATCTTCAAGCCACGAGTCTTGTTCATTTTTCAAAACAAAATCTTATATTTGTATTTATTAAAGAAAATATTCTCTGAGGAAAACCTGTTTGGAAAAGGTTTGAAAGTACTAAGATTTTTAAATAAAATTAAATTTTAACATCTATAATTAATTATTTAATCGCCTTTTAAGTAAGCATTATTCATTTTAAGGCCTTCTTTTTAACACTATTGTAGCAGACATAGCAAAGTATGGCACTCTATGATATAATGACACGCAAAGAGATTAGATAAAAATAAATTGCAAGAATTTTCAAGACCGTGTGCGGCGTTGACAAAAGCCAGTAAAAGCAGACAAGGCGCGTGGAAAGGAAAAATCAGACCCGAGCGACCAAAAATTCAGATTTTTTAAAAACATACAATTAAGATTCTTAAAGAATAATATATATATATTTATGGAAAAATTTCACAGTACATTTTAAAATTATGATTATTATAAATTACGAAAGACATTAAATACATAATGACAACATTAATAATTACATTTTTAGCACATTTCTGAGCTCATTTCTTTTCGAAAATTAATAAAATCGACTGTTTGTATTCAGAAGCAATATAATAGAATGGCGTTATCCCCCCCCCCTTTTTTTTAAGCAGTCACGTGACTAGAATCTCATATTTCGACAAGTAATTTATTTATCAAAAATGGAAAATGCTATTCCATTCCAAGTCCTTTCAATAACAGCCTGTGAATTTTATGCATTTACAGTTAAAAATTATTCAGAAATTCTGACAGGAAGTTTCACATTGTTCAGCAGTGAATTTCAGAATCACTTCTCAAATCCAAAAAGGCAACTTTATGACATAAATTTTATTGATTTTTTTTTTTTTTTTTTTTTTTGTTCCGAAATGTAGAAGATTTTGTTAAAAAACTATCTAATCGATTTATTTTTTCAAACGCAGTAAATCCTGTCAAACTGGGAGTTTTGAATAAATTTTTCGCACGAAAGGAGAATATCCGCTCAAGGAAGGGTGAAAACGTCTTTGTCACGTGATAAAAATCGCTTATGACTCAATAAGTAATTCATTTATAAAAGAAAATAGAAAAATCAGCTCGAGTTTAAATCGCTTCCTTAGTCAGGCCTTCCAACTTTATATCTTTCCGTTAAAAAATAAATTTGTAAATGTGTCAAAACATTTTGCGCCTATTGAGCACAGCAGCCGTAAGGTATATTTCGAAAGATTCCATTAATTGAAGTTTATTATGTGTATTAATATTTTAAGAAAACCTATTGCATACTCTACACATCACTACTACACTCTCACACAACAATTAAGCTAAAAAAACTAAAGAAATTTCAAAAAAAAAAAAAAAAAAAGAACTGTTAGGGTCATAAAATAAAATTTATAGGAGAAGACTTAGAAATAGCACCTTATTAAAAAGGGAAATGTTCACAAACCTGTCTGAAACTAGCTGTTGTTCAGAAACTATGTAATCAAATTGTTTTATTTATTTATTTGGGGGGGGGGGAAACGCAATAGATCATACAGTAAATATTGTCAAAGTGGGCCTTTTTAATCGAATTTCTACTTGAAATTTGAATAACTACTCAGAAAGAATGAAAAACGTATTCGTCACACAATCAAAATCACTTGCAATTCAATAGGTAATTTGTTTACCAAAAAAGTGAAAATACAGTTCAATTCCAAACTGCTTCCACAGTCAGGCATTCCATTCTGTTAAAAATGAATTTGTAAATGTATCAAAATATTTTTTTGCTACCTTAGCACAGTAGTTGAATATATATATATATATACATATATATATATATATATATATATATATATATATATATATATATTGTAAATGCAGCTGATAATGAAGAACTAACATTTATAAGAATAGTAAATGAAAATTTGAAAGGTTTGAGAGAAAAATTGAAATTTGCAAAACGATTAATTTTGATTGATTACTTAAATAATAATAATTATAAACCCTTTAAACGTTTTAATACTTTTTCCATGTACAGAATTTGCATATAAAATAAAAAACAATAATTTTACAAATAATTTAAAGATTTGGTAATCAATTGGAAAAATTAATTTATTAATTCTCTATTTCTTTTGTGTCTCATTAACGTAATTTATACACTTCGGGTACATTTAAGCTTCACCTTTAATTAATTATTATTTTTATATCCCTCTGAACGATTAATTAAGAACAACAATCAAAACTCATAAGGGACAGAAGTTTCACTGTACATATTTTGTTGTTATCGAAACGACGTGGAACCCGTCAAAATTCGACGACAGAAAATCTTTAAGAAAGAACTGTTTCATTGATTTATATTAAATCGACAAAATTAGTTACAGTAAAAAATACATCTTATATTGGTCAGTCTAACTCTCAAGCAAATATTATTTTAGGCTAAAATTCACAAAAAACTATAAAACTCAATCCAAAATATTAAACGAAATAAAACAGAAATTCATCGGATTTCATAATAGACGACATTTTAAAAATAATATAAGCATTTTAATTTCTATTTTTTTATTTTCAATTTTAAGAGAAAATGCGGTGATTCTGTTGCCACAATTACAAAATTGGCACTAAAAATTAAAAAAAAAAAAATTAATATCTCTAAAAATAAATTGAGATACAGCTTTGAAATGAATCGCATTTAAAAGTACAATTCTTTTTCTCTTTACTGCGGTTTAAATTTTTAAATGCACGATATTTAGACGTGTAAAATTTGTAGTACCGAAAATTGCACAGACGAAAATACATGGGAAAATATTGCACATTTTATTTTCATTTTTTTTTTTTTTAATTTGTCAATTTTAAGTGAAAAGGGGGTGATTCCGTTGCCACAATTACAAAATTCTTACTAAAAATTTAAAAAAAAATATTTTAAAAATAAATTGAGATACAGCTTTCAGACAAACTGCATTTAAAATTAAATTTTTTTCTCTTTACGACGGTGTAAAAATTAAAAATATGCGATGTTTAGACGCGTAAAATTTGCTGTAGCGAAAATTGCAAAACGGAAATTTCATTTCAAAGTGTTGCTATTCGCAAAATTACGTATGCGCTACGCACAGATACGTTTGGCCTTTGTAATATAGATTTGATTTTTTTTTCACTTTTATTGAAAAAGAATTTATATTTTATTGAGTTGTAGAGAAGTTTCTTTTTCACAGGTTTTACTGTAATGCAGTGCTCTATTACAAAGTGAACGGCTTAACAAATCTGAAGATACCTGTAAAAAAGGAAACTGTCTATAAAATAATTTTTTTGATATTCATTATGTTAAATTTTATGTGCTAAGATGGAATACTGTTTAAAATGAATATTTTCAGAGTTTTTCAGTGTCTTGTAGTTTTGACTTTTTTGTAAATATGATTCAATAAACGTTTCTGTTCAAAAGGGGAAAGGGGATAAAACCCAGGAACCTATCCTTATAAAATCTCCCCCCCCCCCTCCATCCCGAAAGAAAGTTCTGTAATGACGTCCCTGATATTAACAAAAGTGATACAGCAAAAGTGATGTAAGGAAAAAGAAATAAGTATTTAGTAATATAATTCAATGCAAAACACTGAAACATTTTTCAGAAAAAAAAAAAAAAAAAAAAAAAAGAAAGAAAATAAGTACTTATTCTTTTAAATAATGCAGTAAAGAAATGAAACATGCAAATGTTTTAAAATAATAATACTTATAATGAAATATAATGTTCTGGAAAAGAAGAATAAAATAAAATAAAATAAGTAAAAATAATATATAATATTTTTGATGAATTTGCTTAGAACGAATCTATAACATTACAAGTACATATAATCTTTAGATTCACATTAATATTTGTTTTGAAATATAATGCCATTTTTGATCATTCACAGAAAACTTCATACTTTAAGCATTTTTTAACGAAATCTCCAAACCACAAAATCTTTTAACTACAATAAACTACTTGACAGGTAATCTGCCTAAGAATGGATATTGTTCAGTGGTAAGAAGGAGGAGTAGTTACACGCCTACCTTACTCCCAGGCCCGAACAATGGGGGGAAAGCAGAACCGCGTTCGCGCGCTCTTAACCATTTCAACACAGAAAAACTGGACCGTCTGTGAGCGCTTATAACCATTTAGTAGCATTCGATTCTGGGCGTTCACAGACGCTCTTAACCATTTACAAGAACAATATTTTGGGCGCGTGTGCGTGCTTATAACCACCAAAGGGTTAATGTACCAAATGTTTAAGTGAGTTCTAATAATGCATTATTTAATTGCTATGTGTATTTTTAATTAGTCGATTTCTTTAGATTTTTCGCGCATAAAAGGCAAAACTTGTATGTCTTTGAATCTTTCATTAGTTTCTCTCTTATTTATGTCTCTTTGTCTTCTTTATTTTTTCTATGTGTCGAAGGTCATATATTTGGGCAACGGACAACAGTATACTTCAAAAACAAATCTGGAAGGTGAGATGTGGGTGAATCAGGACTCAATGTAAGCGAGCGCAATGACTCGTCGTAATACTGAGGGAGTGGAGGGTGAAATAAAAGAGCGAATAAAATGCGATAAATGATTATTATTTTTCCATGATCGGTTACCCTGCGACATTTGTTCAGTGTGAATGTGAAACCCTATCCTAGTGAGAAGAGTGCTTTTTGGATCGTATAAAGTACCATTATAGTGTTTTGTGCGTTTTATTACGACGAGCTTAGAAATGGCTAGTATGGAGGGGCAAGGCAATGTAAAAACACGCGATAGCGTGAAAAGTAGACTTTTGGGGGCATCATGCCTAGTGAAGGAATTGCAATTGTCAACTTATGCTGATAACAAAAACCTTTTCAGTAGAAGAAATTGGAGAAAATGTAATTTCAGGATGCATGTTGGATGAATCATTAGTCTGCTTTCCAAGTCACTGGCTGTGGAAAGAGTCGTTAAAATCATGACAGAAGCTGCATCAAAGGAGTATACAGGAGTAAAGGGAGAGATACCTTCATTAGAGAAAAACTGCAAAGATACCAAAGCTCATTTCTAAAAAGACTTTGTAACGTAAATGCGATTCAGTGCATTTTGAATATAACATTTTGTGGGTAAAAGGGCGGGTAAAACTCGGCGTGCACCTACCTCCTCATGGTGAGTTCTTGGTTGTTTCGCGTTGGTACTGAACGCAAACCAAGCTAAAAGCTGTACATTTTTAAAGAACATAGCATTAAAATAATGCATAATTAGAAGTTATTTAAACATTTGGCACATTAAATATATCTTTTCAACTAAACACAACCAAAATAAAATTAATTTAAAATTTTTAGATTTTTGGCTAAAAAAGTTCAAAAATCAGCGTTTTTGCAAAACTTTAAGCCATTTCCGACAGGGTAAGGAATTGTTCAAAAAATCTCAAATTTTTTGTGTGAACTGAGTGCCATCAGTGTCCACTATTCCGCACCCGCCATCCTCGAAAAAAAATGTTTTTTTCGGCCCATCCTAATATGCATTGATCATTTCGCATTACAAAAATAACTTTCTTGCTGCATAGGCATTATGTTCCCAATATTATTTCTTCATGCTACAAAAACAGTTAAATATTTAAAAAAATTGATGTTTAAAATATCAGTTGATTTTTAAATTTGAAACGAGCTAAATAAACAAAATACATTTTGTGGGCAATGTAAAATTCATTGATTAATAATAAATAGATGAATGTGATTATTAAAGTATGGAAACATGAATGGAGTTATTCTTAAATATTTATTATCATAAATTTATTGGCAAATAGTAAAGTATTTCCCACTCCCTCTTTATTACAAGGGAATTAGCGGAAATAGAGAAAACGTTTTTTAACAAGACAAGAAAAAATTAATAATCATTATCAAAAATCCTATTAACCCTTTGCGGCGCAGGGAAATTCATCGTTTAAGTATTGAAATTAATGACTGACACCAGAATTTGAAAACAATTTTATTCCTAAATAGGAAAACGCTATATTTCACGCATTCAATAAACCGTAGTTTTCTTTAACAAAATTCCGGTGCGAATGTGGCGTTTGGGAATTAAAATTAAGTGGTATATCTATGAAACCATCGAGCCGCAAAGGGTTAAGACAATATTTTTATTATGTAGAACACACATAAATATATAACGAGGATATTTACTACTTCATTCTATATATCTATTAGAAGAACAATTGTAATTGAATTTTTTTTCTACTTCCAATTTAGTTTGGATTTCAAACTTTTAGGATTCAGAGATTTTAAAAACATGTTTTTTGAAAGTGTCTGTCATTTTGTTATTTTCATTTAACCACTTGATTCTTTCAGGGGCAAGGTATTTCCCTCCAAAAGTGTCCAAATAACTAATTTACACCGCAATTTATAAACAAATTTATTCGAAAATATACTGAAGTCTTTAAAATTTGCGCAACACTTATATCTGAATAAATAAAGGACGGATTTCCATTAAACTTCAGATTCAATTAGTTCTTGACATGAATTAATGTTTACATTTTGATGAAAATCACTCAGCAAAATGCACTTCTATGATGCATTTTTAAGAAATCCTTAATAGCTCTGTCTCAAAAATTAAAATAAGCTTGATAATTTATGAAAGTTCAAATTTACTAAATCAGTAATCAGTTTACATTTTGGTGTCAATCACGCAACAGGTGGAGCTGATAAACTGATTTTTTTCCGATTCCTGCAATAGTTCTATCTCAAGAACTAATGGAGGAACTTTTTCATCAAACTTCAGATTCAGGTATAGCTTGATATATATTACTGCTGTTTATGTTTTAATATAAATCCCCAACAGTTGGCGCTTTTATGTTGCATTTTTACAGATGTATGCAATAGTCCTATTTCAAGAACTAATACACGGAATTTCATGCCGTTTAAATCCTTACGATAAGAATACATTTTCGTTTAATTTTGAAGTAGTAACATGCATAAGATAGAAGAAAGTTTTGGTACATCCTACTAGTTTACTTATAGTAATTTCACTTGTAGATGAGTCGTAGCGTGAGTACCAGAGTATATAGATGTAGAAAACTCATTCAAAGAACTGTCGAAAGCGCTAAGAAAAATATTATGTTACATTTATACACAGAAAAAATAAAGGTTTTTTTCAATAGCAGAAGATGTCAAAATATTATTAAAAAAAACATTACTCGTAAAATTATTCTTATGTTAATTCTATTTTAACATTTTCAACATTTGATTAAAAATATTAAAAAAATTCAGTGAAAAAAATTGATTTTTACTTCCTACTATCTTTACAAGAAGCAAGCATTGGATTCGTGACAATTTTCGAATTCTGGTTTTCGGCGGCTTTACACGTATTTTGGTCAGAAAGGCCAAAAACATGCTTTTACAATACGTCTGTCCCTGCGTCTGTGACTGTGCCTTACTGCCTGTATATGACATAAATTTCGCGGGCGCTATATCTCAAGTCGTGACACACGGAATTTATTAAACATTTATATTCATATGGTCCTTGATACTAATTGATGCTGATTAGTTTTTGGTGTAAATCGCTCAAAACGTGGCGCTGCTATGGTGCATTTTTTACGATTTACGAAACAACTGTACTTCGAGAGCTAAAGTTCAGGTTTTATTAAAAAAATTATATTCAAGTAATCCACGATTTTAATTGATGCTTATTAGTTTTTCTTGCAAATTGTTCAACAGGTGACGTTGTTATGCAGCATTGATCTGCCCAACAATTGTATATCTAAAACTAATGCACGAATTTCCAACAGATTCGGTTAGACCTTGGTATTAATTATAGTTGTTTACATTTTGTTGTAAATTGCTCATTAGGTGGCTCTGCCATGCTGCATTTTTAACGATTTCCACAGTAACTCAATCTCAAGAATTAATTCACGAATTTTTATCAAACTTCAGATTCAATTAATCCTTGATATGAATTGGTTATGTTTACGTTTTTGTATTAGTCGCCTAATAAGTGGAGCTGTTATGCTGAATTTTTCCTAATTTCCGCTATTGAACTAATCTCTAAAACTAATGTACGAATTTTCAAACTTCAGATTCAGATATAACTTGATAAATATCATTGCTGATTATATTTTGATGTAAATGAACCAATAAGTAAAGCATTTATGTTGCATTTTTCCCGATATTCGCACTAATCCTATTTCAAAAACTAATGCGCGGATTTGTATGCCTTTGAGCCTTCAGGATAACCGTAAAGTGTAATATTGTTTTAGCACTGTAGCAGTGATTTTAAAAATATTAACATCTATGAGATAGAATGGATTGTCGGATTTGAGATTTCCACATCCGACTCGTTTAAATTTGTATTTCATTTATTTTTAGAATAGAAACTACCCCTCCCGCCAAAAAGGGAACACAGATTGACAGAGAAGGTAACAAATTTGCAGTTGTTCCTTTGAAAAAACAAATTGAACTTCCCCCGTCCTGGTGGGGCGTCACTTATCTAGAGAATGTTGTGTCATTATTCTGACATAAATGGCTTTTATCGAGTGACAATAACATTTTTCGCTAAAAAATAGATTGAGTGGTATATTTCCCAACGAAGTTACTTATCGAAAATAGCGTAGTTCAAGTTGCAATTAATTGCATTCGAGTGATGATTCTGTTTTTTATGAAGGCTGAAATTCATTTTTATGATTTTACACACTTACAGAGTAACAAAGATTTCTTTCTTGAGTTTATTTGAAAAAAAATAAAAAAACAATTTACACCATAAAATTTAAGTAGTATATTATATTTATCAAAAACTTAATTCGAGTAATTAAGACCCCCTTTGAAGAGCAGTAATTCGATCAAGTAATTGAGCATCCCAATTCGGAGGCTTAGACAAGTGCATAAGAGAACAGAATTCTGCCACGTTATATCCTTGAAGGTCTCACCTACATGCGTACATTGGACTTTCATAAGATTTTAAAAAACTCGACAAAATTATGCAACAATTCTATACAGAGTGTTTCTAAATTCATGGTACAACCTTTAAGAGTAGGTAGAGCACACAGTAACAATCATTTATTGTATAGGAATGTATGCGAACAAGTGAAGCATTAAGTTTAAAACACCAGGGAGGCAATCAGGACCCTGTTTTAACCCTTTCCGGCACACTGTGCCCGGTCTGGGATACCTAATTTTAATTCCGAACATGGAAACGGCACCAGTATTATTTTAGTAAAATTTTTCTTTTACAATAAAAGCTTAAAATAATGAATTCAAAATATTTAAAAAATTCGTTTGCGAATTCCGGTGTCAGTCGATGATTTCTCATTTTAGCAACGATTTTGCCTGTGCCGGAAAGGGTTAATTTTGAAAATTTCTCATTCATACCAGAAAAGTTTTATGCTATCCTTTACTTGATATTTCATAATTACTGAACAATATAATTCTTCTTTCAAAATTTTTGGTGTGAAATCAAAATTTTTGAATTAACAAAAATGCAAAATTGGCAAATTTATGAAGCGAATTACATGAATAAAAAAGATAAAATGTTTTTTACTATGTAGTTTACAAGTAAATAATAATGCCTACAATAATATTAAAATAAGTGTTCAAAATTGAGTCCACCCCACTGTGATACATGCTTCGCAGCGTCGGTGGACCGATTAGCGTACACTTCCAAAGATGTCGGGCATTTCCCGCACACGTGCAGCTGCTTTGGGTATGCGAGATACTAGATTTTCGTCTGAGTCAACCGGAGTATCATAAACAAGACTTTTTAGATGTCCCCATAAAAATAAATAAAGGCTCGATAAATCAAGAGATAGCGGTGGCCAAAGAACTGGTCCACCCCGCCCAATTCATCGAGTCCCAAATGTGACATTCATGTAATTGAGCACATCAGTGGGAAGTGCGCGGGCGCTCCATCATGTTCAAACCACATCCGGTTACGAATTGTGATCGGAAAATCTTGCAGCAGTTTTGGTAAAACCTGCTGCAAAAAAAATAAGGTACCAGTGACCATCTATCCTCTTTGGTAGTAGGTATGGGCCAATCAAATAATCATTAACAATACCCGCCCACAAACTCAAAGAAAATCGTTGTTGATAAGCAACGGGGCACTCTCTCACCAGAAAAAAATTATAGAAATTTTCGTCTTCTTTAAACGCCCTTTTCATACAAGATTACTGCCATGAATAAGGAAAAATTCTTTTTTTCTTTTTGCTGGTGGGAGAGTGCCCCGTTAGTAATCAGGCCCTGGTTGCATGTGGATTATTGGTTGCCCAAAGATAGAAATTGTGCGCATTAAATGCAGTCTCGCGTATAAATACTGCCTCATCTATAAATAAAATATGAGAAGTATGGTCTGGATGTAATACATGTTGCTGCAAAACCCACTGGAAAAAACTCAGCCGCAGAAGATAGTCTTCCGGATTCAAAGTTCGTACACATTGAAAACGGAAGTGATGAAATCGATTTTCATTTAACACTCTCCAAAATGTCGGATGACTCACACCTAAATTCTGTGTAACAGCTCTTGTATTTAATTCGGGCCTTTCACTCACAAAACGTAAAATAATTTCTTCTAGGCTTGCATGTGTACAGCACTTTCTCGCAAAATTTTATGTGTAGTGAAGTGAAAAGAAACTGTTTCAGGCGCAAGCGCTGAAACATTCTATGATCAGGTATTATTTTGCGAGCAAACTGCTCCTGATGCATCGTAAAACAGCTCTGGCGTTGCCATTTGCTCAACCATACTTGAAATGCATGTCGGCTTTTTTTTGGCATATGTAAAGTCTTCCATGACGAACAATTAAAAATGGCGATTTCTTCTTCTTGAATCCATGGTATTGAACGAAGACCAGTCACTTATTGCCTTCTATCGCCAGTGTAATCAACCAAAAACTTCATTTCTATTTTTAAAAAATTTTATTTCTATTTTCAATTTAAAATTTTTCTATTTCATACCAAAAATTTTCAAAGAGGAATTTTATTGTTAAGTAATTATGAAATGTCAACATAAAGATTCTCATAAAATTTTTCTGGTATAAATGACAAATTTTGGAAATTAAAAGAGAGGCCAAATTGTCCCCCTTGCCTTTTTTTTTTACCTTAATGCGTCACTTCGTTCCATACATTTCTGTACAATAAATGATTGTTACTGTGTGCTCTACGTACCCTTAACCCCTTGGGGACGAGCGACACGTAAAAGGCTTGAGAATCCTTGTTTATCCCCACCAGTAAAATTATGCTGTAAAATTTGCGTTATTTAATCGGAGCATTTTCTCGATTTAAGAAGTAATAAATTTCTGTATTTTAAAACCGGTGACAAAAGATTAAAAATTTCGTAAAAGGCTCCCGTCGCAAAGGGGTTAAAGTTTGTACCATGAGTTCTGAAAAACTCTATTTCATAAAGGGAATGTTTGTTTTGAGAAAGTAACCTAAAGTAAAATTGCAGAATAGTCGCCTGTGTGTTAGTTTTAGTATGTCATGATACTGGGGTCAGTTGAATACAAAAAATTAATATTTCCCTGTGTATCTCTGACAGTCATGGTGAAGATTTCTAACGCATTCCACAACACTGAAAAGGATTTACACGTATGCTGTTTGTGAGACCGTGCTCTAACTAACATAATCAGATACATAAAGTTCTAACATAGAATCAGATTGCAATGCAATTGCCATACGTTCTTGATATAAGTTTATTAAGTCATTTTCGGAATTTAATATGAAATATGTAGTAAATATATGTATTTCTTTTACACACAAAACAATCCGTTACTCTAATTATTCAGAAATATGTTTCTTCAATTTTTGGAATTATTTCTGGCAGCACAGTTATCTGTATATAGTCGAGAATTAAAAAAAAGAACCGTTATTTGTATTTTCATTTCTAGAACAGAAAATTTCCGGAATCTGAAAAAGGGTGTATTTTCAGATGTCTCGGGGATTCAATTTTGTATCCCCAAAGATTTCCGTAAGAAAATAAATTGCTCACACCGGAAAATGTTTATTATAAATATTCAAAAATAAATTTTTAGGGTGTCATAAGCCACCTCGATTTAACGCAGAACTCGGTATGAGAATTTCTCTCACGGTGCCCAATTCTTTTCTCTCACTTTACAGCAGTGTTTCCCAACCTTTTGCAGGCCATGCCCCACCGAATCATATCTAAAACCCTGATGACCCCCCCCCCCTCACCTCTCTCTGAAAAATACTCCTTATTATATAAAAATTGAGCTGTTATTCCATTTAAAGAAGTAAAAAAAAAAACATTTAAAAATGAAATGGAAAAGAAAATGTAAACATGTAAAAGAAAGGTCGTGAAAAATGAACATAAACGAAAGAAATGTATTCAGGAAGCAATCGTTAATAATATAGACCAGGAAGCGGCTGCACGAAGAGTTGATTGTTAATCAGAAAACATAAACGCCCGGAATGAAGGGAAGCCCTCTGAATTATTATAGTAATTCTTTCCTAGAACGGCTAAAATTTTCTATCATTAACTATCAGTCAGATTAAGATATTCGCTGTAGGATCCTAAAATCAAAATCTCTTATAAGATGCGTTTTAATTGGTTGATCAAATGTCCAGTGTCTGGCGATAGTGGCTCGATTTTTTATTCAATCGAAAATCAATTTGAAATACATTTTCTTTTAAGTTTCAAACCGGAAAATTAATATTGTAAAATGGTTTTTAAAATTATTTGTTGCTTCATGTTAGTAAAACCATAGAGTACAGACAGAGCCTCAACTCGGCTTGAAAAGAACGCCCTCAGTGGATGACTTAAAAACTAAACTATCGCGTTGGCGATTTTTATCCTCGTGATTTCTGTTTAACTGTAACCATATTCTGGCTTGGCACTTCTTGCTGAATGCTGATTTGATTATCTTTGCACACGTGCTTATGCTATTTGATCTTAGATTTCCGCGCTTATGTGATTCGTAATTATTACTGTTATTGGTCTTGAATTTTCAAGTTTAAATTATTAGGTCGTTATGTTAAGAAGAGACACATGCATTGTTTGCAAGACGAATACGTCAAAGTTATTTCATATTAAAATAATTCTTTCATAAATTTCAAAACAAGAAGCAGCAAGCCGTCGCTGTATTTTTTTTTTCTTTTTTCCTATATCATTTGTCGCCAAGGAAGCGATGTTTCGAGGAATTAGCAACCTCTCTTATATTATGATCGTAGTTTCAGAGTCATCCGCTCGTATCGCTACTGTCTATGCGTAATCCCATGTTAAACAAGTTGCCATTACAGTGTATGAAAGTTGATTCTCTGTTCCGTACTCTGTGAGTAAAACAAAAGTATTTAGTTATTTTTAGGATCATAAAAGGATGACCGAATATCATAGAATTCTCCAATTGCCCCCTTGTGGGGCGTGCGCCCCACGTTGGGAACAACTGCTATACAGTCACTTAATAGTCACTTTGTTTGGATTAGTACTTTTATTCAAAAAAGAGGTAAAGTAATTGAAATCACATTTTGAAATTTTATTAAAATCAAAAATAGCCTTAAAAAGGGTACGATGGTGAAAGAAAATCTCATGCGCGAGTTCTCGCTGGTTAAAAAATCAATGTATGATTCTTGAAATTTTGCCATTTTTAATGATGGCGAAAAGAAAAGTAAAAAAAAAAAATGAATACTATCTTTAGCTGTGTTCATAATGATATAAGTACGCAACATTCGTTCGGGTACCCTTATTTTCCAGGAGTATCACCAGTATACAAGAATAAATCTGGTATAAACACGCGAAATTTCGCATTGTTTTAGAAGATATTTTCTATAAGAATATACTGTACCAAACAATTACTTGAAGATGGAATTCCAACACCCGTACGAACCCTGCTATAGTTTTCGATTGGTCCGTTCGTTTGTCCGCCTATAACAGCACAAAAACGACCCCACCGAATGGTTCGAAATTTAATATGTAGAATAGCTATAGAATTTTATCGAGTCATTTCAAATTTAGGAAAATCTCATCAAAAAATTATAAGATATAATTACAATTTTTCTTATTCTATTAACCTTTTATTCCCGGAATTATTTATCAATAAATTTCTTTATTTCAATAATTATTTTTTTTGAATGTCTGAAGTTCCAATTTTTAAATGATATCCAATTTTTTATTGATAATAATGGGGGAAATTTGATAGTTTCAGCTTTCTAACAACAACATGGTTGCAAATATTTGGATCTTTTTTTATTTCTGTTCCACGAGCCTGTTTACTTTCATTCGGTACACGGAATCTTTTTTCATAACCCCTGTTGCGGATAATCGATGTCAGGTTAGCACCTATGAATAACCAGTTAAGGGTTAACCAGTTTCAAATCTAACATGCTTTTCTATTTTTATTCTATTTTGTTAGACGTCATGTTAATATCAAATTAAGTGAGATTAAGTGAATAGCCTAAATTAACCTCCTTTTCAACAAAAACTGCTAAAAAACTGTTCTAACTTTGTTCCTTAATATAATACTTATAATATTTATGAATTATGAATATTGCTAGCTCCTTTTTTATTCTCGTGTGATAAAAGATTTGAAATAACTTTGCCTTTTGTAAAGTTTATATTCGAAGTTTAAAGCAAGTTGGTAATTTCTTTTTATAGAAAGAATGCTTAGTGGATTGATTTTTTTTTAAACTTTAATAAAACGTTGACTAGCTATAGTATAGTAATAGTGTTATTACTGCGTCTGCATATTAATCGTATGTTAGTTAATACGATTATTATTTTTGGTGTTTATTTTACACAATTTGGTTCTACTTGAATAGTGTAGCGTTTTATATAATTTGTCGAAATGGGTTCATCAGCAATTCATTAGTAGAGCATTACTAAGGACATTAAAAATATTTAAATGCAGTCGTCAACGTTTAAACGAATATTGATGGTTCCAGAAACAATATTCGATTAAGCAGTGTATTTCATTAAACGGGGAAACATAGGAACGTAATATTTAATGCGTAATAAAAAGGTAAAACAACTACCTACTGCATAATTAATTAACAACATAATAAAATCGTTAATATAATAGTGTAAATTAGTAAAATAAATACAAATACTAATATAAAGTAATTACGTAATACATAAAGTCAGTACATACATATGTATGATTTACATTACACTTCATGTACGTCGTCAGAATTTGGTTAAAACTTGGCTACTTGTAATTTACGTTATAAACACAGACTAAGAAACGTCGTTTAAAGTGGTTTGTTTATGTGGAATTTACACGTTTATTGGAATCACGCACAACAAAAGTAACACTTTTTTGTTCGTTAGCACACGCTTTTTGCACAATTAGCACCATTTATTAACGTTATTTATTAAAGTTTTGCTCTTTTCGCTTAACCCTTCCCAGCGCATATTGACCAATGTTATCAAAATTATAATTATGTTCTCTCTTTCGATTCTAATTTCCATTTTATCTCTGTTCTTTTTGGATTTTTCTGCATTGCGTTTCATATTGGAAAATTACGTCTGCGATATTTTAAACCTTACGTTACCTGGACTTCTGTTTTCGTATTTAAAACTTCTAAAAGTGTAGTTTATCTGAAAGGTTTAAAGTTTTCCATTTAGAATTCATAGCAACGTCTTTTTCCTAACAAAGAGAGACTAAATTTACAAAATGCAAAAATAATCCATATTGGCCAACTTATTTCACACACTCTCTGGAAAAGGAGGGGAGACCTTTGAACTGTCCATTACACACCTGCCGGTGGAAATGACTGCAGGAAGAACTGAAAAATAGTTTTCAGTATAGATGAACCAAAAATGACAAAAAGGTGAGAAAAAATACCAGATGAAAAGTGTTTTTTCGCCTGTTTTCAAACGATGGTCACCCAGATGTTATTCGAATATCATGCGGGGATGTTCGCGAAAAATATACGGTTTAACACTAGAACCGCGAAGATGGGTCATTTTGACCCGTACTCAGTGAAAAAATGTCGATTCGAACCAGATAAGTCTTCTTAAAATAATTTACATGTAAGCTGCACAAAAATTATTTGAAATATATAAGTTAAATAGACTTAAATAAAAATTCTGATATGAATGATTTTTATAAAACTTGGGTAAAATTTCCCGCGGTTCTAGTGTTAATCCTTTCCGGCGCAGTGTTTCCGGTCTGGATACACCTAATTTTAATTCCAAACTTGCAATCGGAACCAATAATATTATAATAAAATCTTGTTTTTACAATAAAAGCTTAAATTAAGTTCTTGATTTTTTAAAAAGTCATCTGTAAATTCCGGTGTCAGTCGATAATTTCTCATTTTACTAATAGAATTTGTCTGCTCCAGAAAGGGTTAAGCGAAGGAAAATAACATAGAACCAATGGCGATAATTTCGGTTCCGAAGAGTTCTATTCGAATAAGCGGGGTATTCGATTATCCATTACCCGATTAAGTGGGGAGGACTGTAATTATATTCAAAAGTTATCACCACGTTGAATGTCATGTCAGTCACGGGTTTATAAAACTAAAACAGTTATATGGTTTTGAATAATTATTGAAGATGTATTTCAAATTTACTTAGCTTTTATTTATTACGATTATACTATCTGAAGAATTACTTAAAGCAGCGATTCCCAATCTATATTAATGATTAACGATATTAATGATCTTATCTATGGGTCGCGACCCACTGGTGGGCCGCGACAGTTGTTTTGGTGGGTCGCGGAACAATCGAGATTGCCATCAAACTATGTATTTTATTTCATCTGTTTAAAAAGATCTGACAATTTCAACAGGAAATATATCAAGGGAAATCTTTAATTCCTTCTAGATAAATATCGAACAAAATATCCAGAAATATTTAAATTAGCTTTGAGGTCCTTGATGAAATTCAACATTTCGTGCTAATGCGAACATGTTTTTTCTACTTTGTTTTTTTAAAAGACAAGTACTGAGACAAACTGTGTGTTAATATATGTTCCCACATTGGCAAACATCAGTACCAGAGATCTCATTGATTACAAAGTTACGTTTTCATATTAAATAAACATGTTTTTAATATCTTTGTAGTTTTTGCATTGTTTTAATTACTATTCTCTTACACACATTCAGATAACCGATTCTTGTTTTTGTTCATCATGTACCTTCCGTACAAAAACTTTCGTTTTTCGTAAGACGGATGCCGAGCATATACAGATCATACAAAAATTGCTATATTGATATACAACTTTAACTTGGGTGGGCCGCGATTTTTTTTTTTACTGAAAGGTGGGTTGCGTAAAAATAAAGTTTGGGAACGGCTGACTTAAAGCAATATACGTAATTTTTATAGTATTATACCATGTTGTACACTGTGAGTCATCGTGGCACTCAACCTGTTAACACAAGAACCGCCATTAGGGGTCAAAATGACCCTTGCCAGATTGATAACATTCGATTCGAACCAGAATTTTCTTCATATAATATGTGAAACGTACACAGTACATAAATAGACTTATTAAAGAAGTTAGGTAGTTTAAAATAAAAATTCTGGTGAGAAACACTTTTAGCAAAATTGAGCAAAATACTCGGCGCTTCTTATGTTAACCCTTTAACGTTCATTGGTTTCGCCACGAAACCACAAAATTTTAATTCCGATACGCAACACTGACACCGGTATTTTTATCTAAAAATATCCCTTTTATTTTGTATGTGAAAAATCACGTTTTCTTATTTAGAAATATATTTGTTCTTAATTACCGGTGTCATTCGTTTATTTCGACATCTTAGCAATGAAAATGCTATGATCGTTAAAGGGTTAAACGAAGCGAGAAATAACCACGTTAGACTGAGATTTAAAAGTGTGAAATACCTTGTTTCCCTTTTTAGCACTTTCCAACAAAGTTGAAAAGTGCTTATGCATTCGGTTTGTATGGCCGTCTGGCCGCTGGCTCGTTAATATACTCCGATTGCCATGAAATTTTTGAACGTTATTTAGGTTTACCCTAGCACGAACCCTATTGAAAATGAAGGTTCTACCATGATTAATAGATTTATAGAGACAGTCAAAAGTTTTCCATTACATTACGGCCTATGGGGAAAAATCGTTTCAAATGAATTTTAACGTTTATAACACTTTCCAAAAGTATGAAAAGAGCTTATGCATTGTTTGAAAGGTACTTATACATTCGGTTTGTCTGTCTGTCTGTCCGTCTGCCTGCGCTCTAACTCCTGTAAATATACTTGACTTGCCCTGAAATTTTTGTATGTTATTGACGTTTACCCTAGCACGGACCCTATTGAAAATGAAGTTTCCACCATGATTAGTTTATTTACAGGGAGAGTGGAAAATTTCCCATTGCATTATGGCCTATGGAGAAAAATCGTTTCAAAGGCATTTTAAAGATGTTACACCCTGTCATACATATTAAAATTTACATGCATTTAAGAGGTGCACTAAAATATGCATTCTATAAAATATGCGGTGAGAATATAGCTATTATTCATTTACGGGGCCACACAAAAGAATTCCATGGTAAAGCGGGGGGGGGGAGTCTGCGACATTTTTTAAATATATTAAACTGTCTCATGTATAACAAAATATATGTCACTGAGTCTTAATATTAATTATACGATATTATCTTGCATAATATGAAGTACATTGCATTTACAGGGATACACAAAACATTTCAAATAATATATCCCTTTCTACGGACTGTATATGTTTCCGATGATGGCTGATAGATGGGTGAATATGATAATATTTTAATTATAATATTCACATTACGGCCATGAATAACTATGCCAGTAACTATGTAGATTTATTATTCTGTTATTGGTGCTCATTGAGAGACAAGAAACAGATTTGTTTGCTTTTTTGATAACAAACTAAATGAGTGATGTATTTATTTCTCAATGAAGTTACTTTTCTAAAATCATATAGTTGAAGTGACAGTTATATGTCACTGTTAATTGATTTAGTGACAGTTTAGTGACAGTTTCATTAGTGACATTTAGTGACAGTTTCATTAAATCTGTGTACATTTTAAGGGTGTGTCTAAATGTTATAGTTAATATACATAATTTTCAAAGACATGTTTGCAAAATATAGATAAAATGATATACAGGGCCACGTAAAGAATTGTGTACATGGACACCTATGAATAATAATTTATAACAATGTGATTTCAGTTGTTTTAAGAGTGTTTTAGTTTAAGATGAATTTTAGCTTCTTACTGACGTGTAATAAAGGTACAAGATAAACTACAGGGTTGAACTAAAGTTTTCAAGTATGTTTCCCATTTATTAGTACAAATTGCTTAAACAGAAATTTTAAGCTTTTTTCTTGCTAAACAAAATGTTCCCATTATATAATATGTATATCAACTGACAGATCAAACACAGGGCTGTTTAAAAGTATTGGAATACATTTGGCAGGGGTCATAATGCCCCTTAATGGCGGTTCTAGTGTTAATAAAAGTCAAATATCTTTTTTCCCTGTTGCATTTCTCTAAGCGTCCGAATAGGTTTGCTTAGTGACATGAGAAAAACAGCTTAATATCCAAATCGTTCACGTTTAGAATTTATTTTTTCATAGATATAATTTGTAACTTCATTTTTATGGTATTAATTAATTGTTTCATTTTTTAAAAGAATTATTACCCGAATGCAATTAACTGTCACTTCAACTATATGATTTTAGAAAAGTAACTTCATTGAGAAATAAATACATCACTCATTTAGTTTGTTATCAAAAAAGCTAACAAATATGTTTCTTGTCTCTCAATGAATACCAATAACAGAATAATAAATCTACATAGTTACTGGCAGAGTCTCCGCCACCACCGTTATTTTAGAGAAAATCTAATTATTTTTAATCACCGATATGTTTCAATTCAATGAAGAAAAATGGTACTACTTAGTTATTCCGTCAAACATTTTTGCCGAATTATAGAAATTGCCAAACTAATAGCCAACTTACACATATTAACATATTTTTTTAATAACGAAAGAACAAGTAAATTAGTAAAACATGTATAGAAATACAAAGTGGAATAAAAAACCACCTGATGACGTTTTAATCATGTGTATCAAGTTTAATTTCATTGAATGTGATATACATAATCATCCATTATTGGCATTTAATCTTAGTTTGGCGATAGGTTTTGGTCAACGGGATAACCAAGTAATACCAGAAAAATTTTCTGTATTATAATACTGTTATCTAAAAAAAAAAGTCGCAGCTCTGTGCTGGAAATTTTTTTGTAGAAAATTTCTCACGCCTTGCATTCAATATTATTTCCGATTATTAAGTCCCGGTTTGGACACTTTTTCATGCTGTTGGTCATACGCCGTTTAATCCTTTAACGTTCATTGGTTTCTCTACGAAATCACATAATTTTAATTCCGGTATTCATTAAGGACACCCGAATTTTAATTTAAACAAATCCATTTTATTACATAATTGAAAAACCACTGTTTCTTATTTAGAAGTATATTTTTTGCAATTATCGGTGTCATTAATTTATTCCAACTTCTTAGCAATGAAAATGTCTTGTCCGTTAGATAGTTAAGCAATTAAAAATTTGAAATAATATTGAATGCAAGGCGTGCAAATTTTTTTATAGAAAAAATTCCAATAATTAAGTAGCTTTATTCAATTTCATATTTTTATTAGTTTCGTGTTTGCCCCAGAGCTGGTGGCTCTTTTGGTTCAGTTGGTAGAACTTCGGTGCGCAATCTCACTGACCCGGTTCGAGTCTCGGCTTGAACACTTTTTCACTCTGTTGGCTATACGCTTTTTAAGCAATTAAAAATTTGAAATAATAACAGAATAATAACATAGGATTCTTCAGATCAATGATGCCCCAAGTCAATGTGCTTTTTTTATTCCAAATTTGTGAGTTACACTATCAGTTTTTGTTGCCTTTTTTTGGAGGGGGGGTGAGGAATGGGATTTTCTACTCTAAAAATGAATGGAAATTAAAAAAAATTACGAAATCAGTTTTTGTTGAAAGAGTTAATATAGAGCAGGCATTGGAATAATTATGCAGGTAAGCTATATGAATAATTTCGCTTATTTTTCGAGTAATAGAAATCGCTCTAGTTATTCCCCTTGTAATTGCAACTTACAATTTTTCCGTGAGGCTTTCTACTTTTTAATAAAAGAGCTTTTGCACTAATATTTGCTCTGATATTTATAATACACTGAGAATTCCTTGCATGTGATGCTACTAAGAGTAAAAACTTGAGTTAATATAATTATACACATCTATTACCTATATCTACAGATCTATAATATTATCTTGAACGCATTTAATCTAAAAAATAGACGAAATATCTAAACGGTCCTTTGCCAACTTTCTGAAATTAATAAATATTAAATGCCGTTAGAAATTGATACGGCTGGATAGTAAATGACTATTTCTCTACTGCAGTTATCTTTCACAAGAAATACATTTACTTCATCACATACATATTATTAACTTTAATATCAGATAAAATATGGTAGACAATGATAAAAGCCAAGAGAAAATAAAGAAAATGTGTAGTAATTCAGAGCCTTTAAGTTAATTTACAAAATAACTAGAAATTGATTTATGATTTTACTTTGAATACATAGCTTTTCTTATCATTAACAATTAGAGATATTATCACTAGATTTATGAATATGAAAATACTGTAACAATGATTTATTATCCCCAGCAGCATACTAATAATTCATCACAGCATAATAATAAGTAGTATTAACTAATTAACAACATTAATGAAGAATATTTGCCTTCATATCAGTTTCTCCTACCCACATCCCTTTTCTATTCGTTCCTGTCGTTACTTGGACACAGTACTTTCAATCCACACATAAGCCTTTTACCAAGGGCAATATTCTCCCTTTATAGACCATTTAACCCTTTTATAAACAAAACATTTTGATTGTCAAGATGTTGAAATAAATGTGTGACACTGCTAATTGCAAACAAATATATTTGTAAATAAGAATAAGTGATTTTTCATGCACATAATAAAATGGATTTTTTTAATTAAAATTCCAGTGTCATTATGTCATATCGGAATTAAAATTTGCGATTTCGTAGAGAAACAATGAACGTTAAAGATTAAATCAAACATGAATTTTTGTACAAACCTGTGAGTTACACGACATTTCAAGGACTAAAGTTTCATATATAAAATTTCATATGAGCAGGATCTACGAACTATGCATATTGCGTTTTCTTCCTGTTTTATACCCTTATTTTTTTTCAAAAGTCAAATATTAAAGCATTGCACAAAAGAAAGTGTTCTTCTTAACCCTTCGCGTCGCAGAAAATTTCGTTGCTTAACCCCTTCGCGACGGGAGCCTTTTACGAAATTTTTAATGTTTTGTCGCCGGTTTTTAAATACAGAAATTTGTGTCTTATCAAATCGAGAAAATGCACCGATTAAATAAGGCAAATTTTACAGTATAATTTTACTGGTGGGAATAAACAAGGATTCTTAAGCCTTTTTGCGGCACGTATACGTGTCGCTTATCCTCAAGGGGTTAAGTATTGAAATTAATGACTGACATCGGAATTTGAGAAAAATTTTATATGTTAATATGAAAAAGCTATATTTCACGTATCTAATAAACCTATTTTTCTAAATGAAAATTCTGGTGCCAATGCGGCCACTGGGGAATAAAATTAACTGGTTTCATAGACATACCACCACCCCTCAAGGGGTTAACAAATTAACTGTATTCTTTTTGCAGAATTAGTTAATTTTGTTTCAAACCTCACAGTACTAAAAGGGAAAAAAATATTTTTCCAAGCATTTCGCAAATCTGCTGCATGCTTATCGTGAGGAGAGGTATCCAAAGGACTCTTAAGATGCTCATAAAGTTTTAATACGCATTTTAATAAACATTTTAATTAGTTGAGAGAGAGGTTACAAAAATTAATAGAAACAAATAATATTAATATTATTTGGTTCTAACCTGATAAGAACCATAATCATAATAAAAATAAAAAGTATATTCGTCTCACTGTCAATACAAATGAAATGCGATAATGAGATGTAAACAACAATAAAATAATTAATATGCATTCAGAGTAAATTCTCTTTCCAGAATAAATTAGAAAAAAAACCTTTAGTCGAAGTAACAGAGTAAAAACGTTTGGTTTATTCAGCAATTTATTTTAATCAATATTAATTAATTTTATATGAACTGGGCAACAGCCTAATTTAGTAAAGTGAAAACAATCGCAAGCTAATCTTGAACCAATAGCAGCCTCCTTTTCAAATTTTGCTTTAAATTTCAATATTTTAAAATACATATATATAGGGCAGTTGCACCATAAAATTTAACTCATAATAACACATTGCTAAGTGGTGCACAAAACAGGAATTTTAATATACAATAGTACATATTAAGATAAAATAAAACTTTCAACTTGGCGAACAAGGGTTGCCATATTAATTTTGAGGAAGCCAAAATCATAGTTCCATGCAATAACCCAGTTCAAGGTAAAATAATAGAATCCATCGAAATCATAGCACGTGAAAATAAACCATGTAATGATAATTTATCCTACAATATACCAAAAATATGGCACAACATCATAAAACCTTTAAAAAAAATTATTTCCTTGCAATATTTTATTTTTTACTCACGTGTAATTGGCAACATTTTTTAAAATTTTAATTCATTTAGTTTTTAATTTAGTAGAAATATTATCTCTCGAACAAGATGCAAACGTAGTCCTTCCATTTCATATTTTCCTGAAGACGCCCGCAGAAGACGGCGCGAAACGTTGAAATTTTTATTTTATTTTAATATGTACTAATGTATATTAAAATTCCTGTTTTGTGCACCACTGAGCAATGTGTTATTATTAATTTTAAAATGCATTCATTTCATGGGATGTTTGATGTTAACGTCAAACTGGGTATTTTTGTCAATTTCGTTTTTTTTTTTAATTTAATTTAATTTATTGTTGTTGTTTGAGAACACTTTCGTGTATTCCGAAAGTGACCCATCAACCCCGTGAGAAATATCTACAACCATTGTTGATAAAGTACATCACCAGACTTTTAGATATCTATCTCGGATATTCAATTTAAAAAATCATTTAAAAATACTGAAATAAAAACAAGTAATTTAAAATGAATACTGTTATTCTCATTTTCAATATAAATACTACATAATACGCTTAGTTTTACCTTTTTCATTTAACCCTTTAATGTTCATTGGTTTAGAGAAACCACACCAACCACGAAATCACAAAATTTTGATTCCTATATGCAACAACGACACCGAAATTTAAATTTTTAAAAGATCTGTTTTATGATGTGTATGAAAAATCACTTTTTTCTTACTTAAAAATGTATTTATCCATAATTACCTGTGTCGCTCGTTTATTTCAACATTTTGAAATATTTTCACAGAAGATTCAACATTTCACATTTTTTCACATAGCAATGAAAATGCTTTGTACGTTAAAGTGTTAAATAATATCAAGTAATCAGGTATTTTTATAAATTCTCAGTAAGATAATTTACTGGTATTTATCTTTCAGAAAAAAAATCTTTCATTTCGAAAATATCCGGGTCATAATGTTTTCAATTTTCAAATTTAATGTTTCGATTTTTTCTTTAGTAGTTTAGATTTTGAAAATGCTGGCTACAAATCACATAATAACATTGAATTATTTGAGTATTACAGAATTTCATTTACCAGTATGAATGATTAACCTTAGAATTATGGATTGATTGAACGTTTAATAAATACCAATTGTACATTTTCTCCTTTTCTTTTCGATTTCCTTTCAAATAAAAAAAGAAATTTCATTTTGTGTAATAACTGAGATCTCAAAATATTTATATACTGTAAAAGAATGTTGACAAAGGTATAAAATGTCAAATGATTTTTAAAATAACATCCATGTATCACTTCCTGTTTTTTGTGCTCAAAAAGATTTGTTATTTAGCAGATGAAAAGAAATAGGCAATGTGCAATTTTTTAACAATTTGTTGGATTGTTTTTATAGTTATTTTTTCTTTGTAATAAATCTTTATTCTTTAACCAGTTAACCCTTTCCGGCACGGACATATTCTGTTAACAAAATGAAAAATAATACGATCAGACGATAATAGAAATTAAAATTCCCTTAATTAAAGCTTTCATTGTAAAAGCAAAATTTTACTAAAATATTATTGGTGCCACTTGCAAGTTTGGAATTAAAATTAGACATCCCGAACGGGTTAACTGAATCTTTTTTGTTAAAAGTACAATAAATTGAAAACGTGGATTAAGAGCACTTTTTTTTAAGCTAAAATAATTGTAATATTTAGTAAAGACGTTTATACAATTAAGTAATATGAAATCGTATTGAAAAAAATCAGTTGTGTCAAAAAGCTTTAACCCTTTCTTGCGCAGTGTTGCCGGGCCGGCAACGCCTAATTTTAATTCGAAACTTGCAAACGACACCAGTAAAATTTTAATATAATTTTGCTTTTACGATGAAAGCTTAAATTAAGGAATTCGTAATATCTAGACAAGTCCTTTATAAATTCCGGTGTCATTCGACAATTTCTCATTTTACTGATAGAATTTGCTTGCTCCGGAAAGGGTTAAGTGATGAATTAAGCAAATTCTTCTTGTCCGTATGTCGTACGGGCAAAACAGGAAAGTGGTTAAATTCGTGCTCGTAATTAGAATGTAATTTCTTGGTAGATTAACTCAAAAAAAAGAATACTTTTTTGTATTAATATAGATATAAGAATATTTGAAGGAATTAAAAGATATGTGTTGATTTAGTTTCTAAAAGAAATAGTTTACGACTTAAAATGTACGTAATGAATAGGCAGCATTTTGGATAGAATACCCAACTCAATTCAATTTAGCATTTTTTTCATACAATTCTGAAAAGCACTTTCGTCTAGTAGCGGTAAGGAATGCTGAGCCCGAGTCCAGACCCGACACGTGCTCGGGCGATTTTTTCTCATATTGGAAATTTTATTTTTTCTTGTATTCGTATAGAAACAAAAAATAACTTTTTATCCCCTTAGGCATTAATAATTCCATTTGCAAGTCTTTTTAGTGTTGATTTGATTAGAAAGAAAAAGAAATAGATTTTCTTCAGATTTTCTTTTTTTCTTTAGATTTTAGTAAAACATTATTTTGAAAGAAAACTTCTGATTAATTATTTATGTCTGAGGTTGTACGCGAGTGATGCCCTGTCGATATTGGCGCCAAGCAGAATATGACACCATTAGGATATTGTTTAATTGGAATGTTTTTTATTTTTATTTCTTCTAGATAGCTAATGCCTAATAAATATTTCTTTTATGTGAATCAACATTAGATTACGGTTTGCAAATTTTTAGTCTTCTATTGTCTGCGAATGTAATCGCTCTTTTTATGAAAATAACGTTTGTGATTTTACACATTCTACTCATTCTGTGCACATGTAGATAAAACTGGCAGGTGTTGTTATTCCCGATTCAAAGCAATCAAACAGCATTTCCTCTTTTTCTCTAAAAGCAATGGAACTTTTAAGTAACAGTGAACATTTTTTAATTTATGTTGATTTTCAAAACTATGAGAATTTTTAATGATGTAGAAAATATATTGTTTTTACAGAAAAATTAAAAGCCAGTAAAAAAATGTTTATTTTGCGGGAAAATCTGTGTTTAATCCTCACTTTCTGTTATTAAACAGATTTTGTGCGTATGTGCAAAATACATAGAGATTATCTCCGTTAAATAAACGTTTTAAACCTTGCACCGATTTAGAATAAACACCATTATTTCAATACATTATGAAAGAATCAGATGGATTTATAAAAGATACAAATAAGAAACGAAAAATGAAACTGATTCTTCAATAAATTTATGGGGATTTTTTATATAAAAAATTATATTTCATGATTTTTTCTGATATTGTTTTTGAATCTACAAGTTACGTTTTTTTTTTTTTTTTTTTTTTTTTTTTTAAATCCTAAAAAAATGTTTTTATGAACAATGCAATTCTGTTTTTAATTACATTTTGAATGGAGGAATTGTTCTAATACTCTTTTTTTCTAATTCCCTTTAACCAGATCTTCCAAGTCTCCGACTTTTTCGACACCAGTATTTAAATACAGAAAATCATGTTTTATTTAATTGGAAAGTTTCGGCGATTTAATACAACAACATTTTCTCTAAGATAATAATGGAGTGCAAAAAGGATACTTGGCAACTCTGCTTTAACAGTTTTATTTTTATGTATTATTAGTATTCTTTAGCATCAATGTCATTTTTAAACCGTAAGTATATAAAAAATTTTTACCAAGCTATTTTTTCTCCACAAATTCATATATTTTGGGAAAAAAAATTGTAGGGTCTGTTCCACTTTTTTCAAAGCTTATTAATTATGGATCCATCTTCCTTTTTCTTGCTATTATATGGTTCGAAATAATCTGCCTTTTATGTTTAAATTGGCTCGGAAGTTTAATAGAAATTAATATTCTTCATAAAGCGAATGTTTATTGGATATTTTATTCAGATTTTTCGATAACTTCAATTAAATCTTCAGAAACAAGTTTTTGTAAAGGTATTTCTTACAAGATATTTTTTTTCTCTTTTTTACATTCATAACTTTTGTAACACAGAAATGAAGGATTTTTTTTTTCTAAATTCAAAAGCAAGATGCAGTATGAATAAGGCAGTATCAGTTTTTGTGAGGAAATTATTAAGTATCAAATATCACAAAAGTTTAGTGGATCTATTTTAATAATGGGGAAAATTCTGTGTAGTACAATATTCTATGAAGTACAATTAACAAACGTTTTAGGTTTAAGTAGCTATAAAAAAACTTGCAAAAAATGAAAAAAAAATCGTTAATAAAATTCATCTAAGTGTTTAAAATTTTAAAATTCAGCCTTGGTAGTTTTAAAAAAAAAAAAATCAAAACCATTTACGGTAATTTAGGTTAAATTTAAATTTTTTCCCGCTCAAAATATGCAATAATGTAGAAATATTAAATCTTTTTCATAATCTTCATAAAATTATTTTCACAATGTTACACCATTTTTAAATTCATTTTCAGAGTCATTGTTAAAATGGGACTAGATGCAACAAATTTTATGACACGTTAAAGGAGTCTTTCCTAAACTGCAATAATTTTTCCGTAAAACTGCTAGAATTGGTTTATATTCACACACTACACATGATATATGGATCTATCTTATCTTTATTTTCCTAAATAAAAGTTGCAAAAGAAGTGGGCCTTTTATTAAATTTAGAATGATAGTTTTTTGGTAGTTAATGGTCTTTCCCATGGATAACATTTATCGATTAGTATATCTAAATTTTTAAAGCTATTTATATCTTGAATGGGTAAATTTTGCAAGGAAATTGCTTGAAGGATCTTTCCCCCCTGTCTCCCTCCCACCCAATTTTACATTTTTCTATGAACAGAGAATGTGAATTTTTAAATTAATCGTTACAGAAAATGGTTGAAAAAATAGTACATATTAGCTTTTATGGATAGATTGTTATTACATGGTGACCATATTTAAATTAATAATTAATAAGTGACCCAAATAATTAAGGTACTAACAATTAACCCTAATTCTTAATAAATCTTAATCAATATTTTCGTACGGTTCAAAGAAAATCACGAAAAACTCCGAACATTTAGGTCAACGGGCGCGATTGGATTCAAAAAGCACCTTTCGTCTATCATATTTAAGAGTGAAACCTCTCGGCCAATCTTGGCTACATAATGAATGTATAAAAATATGTTTCTGAAGAAGAATATTTTAAAAAATTCCGTTAGAGAGCGTTTTTTAACGAATTATACATATAACATACATTTACGAGAATTTACAATTTTTATTACAATCAAACATGTTATACATGACGGTCAACATTTTCAGATTGTCAGATGGCATATTACACAGTGGACAGTAGTGTACCGGAAAATGCTAAGAACATATTGTGAAAACTACGACATGTCTTTAAGATCAGGTACAGTTAATAAATAAGATTTCTGAATTAACGTATCAAGGTGGAACCCGTCAAATTTTGACGAAAGAAAACGTTTAACACTAGAACCGCGGAACCGGGTCAATTTGACCCGGAAATAGATGAATATGTTGCACTGGAATAGATGATTGTCCGGAACAGATGCTGATTCGAACCAGAAAATTATTTATAAAATAAGTTATATGTAGGACGCAGAAAAAATAATTTAAGTAAATAAGTTGTTTAATTTAAAATAAAAATTGTGATGTGAAATATTTTTAGGAATCTCGAGAAAAAATTTCCGTGGTTCTAGTGTTAAGAAGAAACTGTTTCATTAACTAAAATCTACAAAATTAGCTATAGTAAAAAATGCATTTTATATTGGTACGTTTAACTCTTAAACAAACGCTATTTATCGTCAAATTAACAAAATACTGTTTCTATAAAACGCAGTTGTAGGAATTGTTAAAATTAAACTTTAATCGTATATGTAAGCAGTAAAAAATAATAAAGATACATTATTAAGATAAAGTTATCAATTAAGGTTCTTATACTAGTATTCGAAAATGATAAAAATCAAAATTTATTCAATTTTGACTCAATCATAGAATTTTTTTTCTTGTGAAATCTAAACCTGATATCATTTTTACCATATGAAAATTTACAAATGTACATTTCACATCATTATTCACGTTTAAAAAAAATTGGCATTTTAATTTGATAATTTTGATTCAAAACTTGAAGTCTCAATGGGCTATTAGCTGAAATAGATATTAAACTGTTGATATTCTTTTACGTGTAAATCAAATTTTGTAAATGAAGTCAAATTACACCGGGATTTATAACAGAAAATATTTAAATTTTTATTTTTGCTTTTAATGAGAAAAACGCAACATAAAGATACAGCACTCAATTTTTCCCTTTTTTTCCTTTGCTATAAATAGAAATGGAGTACTCCTGTTGCCACGATTAGAAAAAAGGTATTAAAATCTTCAAAAAAATTAATATCCCAAAAACAAATTAAGATACAGCTTTCAAACAAATTTAATTTAAAAGTACATTTTTTTTCCTACACGATGGTGTAAAAATTGAAAATGTGCAATATTAAAATGTTTAAAAACTTTTAGTAGCAAAAATTGCAATACCGAAATTCATTTTAAATTTGAAAGTGTTGCCATTCGCAAAATGACGTATGCGTTACGCACAGATACGTTTGGCCTTTATAATATAGATTGTCTATAGAATATCCTATCTTACGATTCTAGATGGTATGTGAAAATGATGATCGTCATGTGCAACATATTTGATTGTAATAAAATTCTTAAACTATCATAAATGTATGCTAAATGTATAATTCGTTAAAAATTTCTCTCTGGCGGCAAAATTTTGAATTATTTTCCCCAAACAAATTCTCAATTTATTAAAAAACGCCCTCTAGTGTCAAAGTTGTACAGTAATTTTTCATTGTTTAACAAATTTTCACACTTTTCTCATATCTTTCACAAAATTTCACTATTTTACGCATAATAGTTTCGCCCGCAGACAAAGGAAAGTATGAGTAGATTAAATATAGACACTTTATATAATTTTAGATCCATGATGCAGTGTAGATTTAGAGTCAATTTGTTTCCAAGTAGTTTTTATAGTGTATGAATCAAAACCAAATATCAGTTTTTCGTAGACTATCTTTTCTCAAGTAAACATTTCGACGTCCAACAAACATATTTTACAGACAATGAGGGTAAAGGAACAGCATCAGCAGTAACATTAATATTAATTTGTTACTCTTGCCCGCTGAGATTCAGTTTCTCACTTAAACGTTTAATTGAGAATTCTCTTAAAAACCGATATTGTACTACTTTGAGAAAACGGATTATTTAAAAACACTTAAAAACGGACACTTAAAGGAAAAAATTTCGAAAAATAGTGGTATTAAGAGAAGTTGTGATTTAATGAATCCTTCTTTAAATCTATAAAATGCATTATTT
Source organism: Maratus speculifer (assembly GCA_964019185.1). Lineage (NCBI taxonomy): Eukaryota > Metazoa > Arthropoda > Arachnida > Araneae > Salticidae > Maratus > Maratus speculifer. The sequence goes on from OZ025295.1 coordinate 407,199,712, forward strand.
TATGAAGTGTCTAAAGATACATAACAATGTGGATAATTCGAAAATGTACATAGTATATTTTCTTACATTGTTTTGTTTTATTTTCTCAGATTAATATTTGTCAATGATTGAATAATACTATATCAGCTTTTCTGCATGGAATGTTATTTATCCTAGAGTTTCGGAGTCATTTTGATCGAAATTTGCTAATAAAATAAATAACTTATTTTAATCCATTTTTGCTGATAATCAATTAAAAGTACACAACAGAGGAAGGCATAATCCGAAGATAATGCACTGTTTTTTAGATTTTTGCTTTGCAAGCGTTTGGATACCATACATACATTAAAAATAGGTCACAGTAAAAATATTGTACTTTTATTCAGAACGCCACATATATAGTTGAACTATTCATCTTAATAGAAATATTAAATTTTTCTTTTTGCAGCTTTTTATAGTTTTTATTTGAATGTTTTAAGAATATTGTAAAATAATAAATTTTTGAGATTGTTTAAGGAAAATGATTGATTTTTTTTTCATTCCTTTAAAAAGGCACTTTATTATGAACAGTAAAATTACATTCTTAAATATTGAAAAGTTAATTAAATAAAACATTTGACATTTAAAAGAATGGAAATGCAAGAAAATTAAAATTATTCCGAAAATTTCAGTGAAGTGAATATTTATTTCGACAGAAGATAAAAATCGTAATTTGAAGATAGATTTAAAACTATTTTTTTCCTTTAAGACTCATTTAAAAGAATCCATTTTAAATTCAGCTTATCTAATCATTAATTTTAATGAGCTCTAATGAATGTACCTAACTTGTAAATATTTTTATATTTATTGTGTTCACCCTATCTTTTGCAATATTGAATTTCTAAAAGTCGAATGTTTCGATGAAAATACGTAAATTATATACAGTGCGTGTCAAAAATTTAAGAACAATAGCAATTTTCAAATAAAACTTTAAATATTGACTTTATTTCAATATCTGTCTTGTATATGTTAATAATATCTATTTTAATACTTTATTCATTGAAATTAACTTTTAAATTTTATTTCAAACCATGGAGTTTAAGAATAGAACAAAAATAACCGTGTCAAAAGTTTAAGCACGAAATCGTTTTTATGCAAATTTTACAATCTGACTTAAGCGGTTGCGCACGCAAACGATATCTGGGTGTATAAGAAGCAGTTAATTGTTGTTTATGAGTTAGTACAAAATCCCTCAGTCGAAAGAATTTTCAGATGAGGAGGTTATAAAAATATGGAGTATGAGAGCAAAATCTGAGTCTGTTTTTGAAATTGAAGTACATTAAAAAGATCGAAACGAGGTATTTATCAAATTTTGGCTCGTGGTAATAATTTCAAACGAAAATTTCGTCAAGGGAGGCTGCGAGTGACTAGTTTGCGCGAAGATAGCCGTATCAGAAATTTGGTTTCAACTGGTAATTACTCTCTTTCGCAAATAAAACATGCAGTTGGAGGACAAATATCAGAAAAACACTGTTCATAGAAGAGTTTTGGAATTGAAATACATCGTGGTAATAATTTCAAACGAAAATTTCGTCACTCGCGGCCTGACTAGGTGTGTATTTTGCCGACATCATAATGGTGGTTCTGTAATGGTATGGGGGGCTATTTCTTTCAATGGTCAGACATCTCTAGCATTCATCAGTGGTCATGAAAATTCTGAAAACTATCAAGAGACACTTGCCAATCATTTGCTTCCTGTTTCCGAGGTTTTGGGGGGACAAAAATGGTTATTTCAACATGACAATGCTTCTATCCATACCTCAAACTCAACTTCATCGTGACTTAATTCGAAAAAAAGTGTCTGTTTTGATATGGCTAGCAATTAATCCTTATTTAAACCCTATAGAATATATGTGGGATATTCTCACACATTCGGTTTGTCCAAATGGAAAGCAGTATTCTTCAGTTAAAGATTTGAAAGATATCATTGAGAACGCTTGGTTTAAAATTGAACCAGAAACAATACAAAATCTCATTTTATCGATGGAAGACATATTTAAAGTAACTCAGTAGAAAGGAGCAATAATTAAGTTTGAATTTTTTTTTAATTCTTGTTCTGCTAAAAACTAAAACAACACTGTGCCTAAACATTTGACACACTCATTTTTGTTGTTTTGATAAATTTTATTATTTACGATAAATTTACAGCATAAATCTGTTAAGTATCTTTTTTAATTTACAGTTTGTAAGTTATGTGAAAAGGAAACTAACTTTCACTCAATAATAAAATTTTATTTTGAAATGTTCTGTCGTGCTTAAACTTTTAACACGCACTATATATCATTCATAAATAACAATGAAAACTTTGAAATTCCTATAACTAAATATGTTTAAATAATAAGTTATTTAATGCTCAAAATTAGGATTAAGTAGTATCAGCAACAGAAGATTATGATCTAAAGTTTTCAACTAATAACAGAATATTAATCTTGTCATTCTGAAAATTATTTATGAAGTTGCACTGAAATATTTCATGTTTGGATTCGGTCGTATATTTCGGAAACCGTGGTTTTTGAAACTACATATGTTTCGATTAAAATCATTTATATATTTATTTTTATTCGTATAACACTGCTCATTTTATGCCCTTCATTTTGCTCAATATTTGTGCTTTAAATTTATACTTCAGTAATTTTATAAAGTAACTGTAACTTTAGCTGTTTGTATTCAAAATATATTGAAACTCAAAATTCAAAATTCAAATAGATAATCTACCTTTTTAATTTATGAAGCTATCAAATGTGAAGTTATTTTCTTTTGATTTTAATGCATGGCTGCCAATTTTCACGCATTTTTGCTACCACTCAAATTGTACAGATATAACAATCGGAGACAACGGTTAGATATTCCGCGATAAAATTAGTTGAAGATTATTTTAAAAAAGTAGTGGTGACAATTGTAAAATCCATGCACACTTTGGGTGTATCTGGTCTAGCGCCTGTCCTTCCGTGTTAACCCTTTACTTCCCATGCCAGAACACGTTCTAGAAATTATGTAGTTCATTTCACACCAGAAAAATTCAATGGCTAATTTCGTTTTATTTAAATATGGAATGTTCTGTTATTGATTAAAGCAAATATTGTTGTTTTAATTTTCTGGTGGGAACTGAAATATACGAATTAAAGATCGGTGGTTTAAGACCTAAACCACTGGGGAGCAAAGGGTTAACCATTTCTTCGAATAAAAGGAAGCACAGTACACTTCTGCTGTGTAATTGTGTAAATGCTAGATTCGTACGGGTCTTGGAAATTTTTGAGTACAATATTTTCTTATAAAAAATTTCTGATTTAATAAGGCGAAATTTCACATGTCTAAACTTATTTTTCTATAAAATGATTGATATTCGTACTTTGAAAATCACGGTATCCGTACGAACCGTGCTTGTGTAGGATCTACAGAATTTGTGCACATCAATTGTTATGCGATAAACTTGTTAAATTTAAAAAGAAGCAAACAACTGAAAACGCACTTGTAACATGTAATGATCGTTCATAGGTAGCATTATAGCTGAATTATTTTGTGTGTCCCTATCAATAAACGGCAAGTACTCTGCACACCCTATTTTGCTGTAATGTTTTTTCCTGTAGCATTGTAAATACGCACCAATAGTTTCTTAGTCAGTGGTTTAAACAAGTTTGAATGTTTTTGAATTAATGTAATATCTTAAAAACACTTTGAAAACGAATTTTCTCGACGTACCATAATGTAAAGGAATTCTTTTCGGTGTCCTTGTAAACGAATTCATTTGTAATACGTCACGTTAAATTACAATAACATAACATAGTTATGTGGAAATATGAGTTATGAAATTTACAGTATGGGTTGACAAATAGGAAAATTGAAGTTATTAATAACATATTAACATTTTTATTAAAGTGTTAAAAACGCTATTCTCAGATATTCATTCGACAAACTAGAGGATTATTAGTGGGGATCAAGTTAAACCTTAATTACATTGAAACAGGTCCTAAGCTATGTTCACCGGTTAAAATTCGTGAAAATATGTATTCAAGTTCTGATGACACACAATAACGTAAACGAGAAGCAAAAAACTATATTTCCTATAATTTAGAACATTTAAAGTAATTATTACACGTGTTGTTCGAAGTGTCATCATTGCACAAATTGAAACGGCGTAGGATGCCGTCGAAGATACTGGTTGTGGATTTGATATCAGTTGCTGTGACTTTAAATTGCTCTTTTTCGTCATTTTACATTTCACTTAAGCTAACAAAGTTAGTTTTTGTGAACGATAAGAAACTTCTTTTAGGTCTTGAATGTTGTAAAAGTTATGTTTAGAAAATGCTTAGGAATGCCCTTATGCTTCTAACATTAATTTATATTATGTTATGAGAAAAATTTGCCGAGTTTTAAAACTCTGAATGTTTTAAATTTTCATGCTTTTTCGGCACAAAGAAAACGTTTCAAATGCCGCAAATAAATATAAACTCGGCCAATCCTTTTCATGAAAGATTACTTCACTTTTGTTTTCTATTTTACTTCTTAGCGTATTGACAATATTTTTCTAAGTATATCAAATAGGAAGCGAGGCCCATGAAAAAATTTAATTTTGAAAAAATAACTCAAAATCCAATTTGAAATTCAAAAAATTATTGATAAACCCAAATTAAAAATCTTTTCTTTTTTTTTTACTTTTACGCCATAATAATATTGATGATCCATATCGATTTTCAAGTAATGCATTAGCCAACTCATAATATCTAAAACAAAATATCTGCTGTCATTGACTATATTATTCAATTTAATTCAGTTTTTCAGGCTTCAGAAAAGCAAATCTCAAAGTAGCTCCCGTCACAAATGAAAGTCTCACAGGAAACAGGTGAAAGAAAGAATAAATGAAGTCAAAGAACCGGAAAAATCATTCACTATGTACTTAAGATGAATTACAAAACAAATTTGTCTGCAACCTAATATTTAGAACAGATTTTTTTTCATTGCAATTATTTTCGATAAAATGTTAATTATACATACCGTGCTATCTTTTTTTGTTTATACAATATTTATTATCAAATGTTTTATAAGGTTTGGGAATTAAAAAATTAAAGCATAGTGTTTTGCAAAATTTATATACAGTATAACCCCGCTAATTGGGACGCCGTTAATCTGGATCGATCTGGCCAGTTTTGATTTCCAAGTTTGAGAATTTTCCAACATTGAGAAATTTCCAACATTAATTTATTTCAATAACAATTTTAATTTTTCTTAAGAAAGGTGTTATAGTAAAAATAAAATACATTGACATGTTTCGGAACCGTCAAATAAGTTCCATAGTCATAATATAAATCTTTATATTATGATTATGGAACTTATTTGACGGTTCCGAAACATGTCAATGCATTTTATTTTTACTATAACACCTTTCTTAAGAAAAATTAAAATTGTTATTGAAATGTTTATATAAAAGGTGAATGTTTTAAAATCTGATGATTTAAAAAATCAATTGGATTTAATTAACTTTTTATCATTAATTTATTTCATACTCGTATTCTGAATAAAAAGTGTTTTCTTGACTCTTTTTTCAAGAATAATGAAAAGAATAACCGATGTCGTGGAATAATTTATGATCTGCTGCAAAATGTGATTTCTCGAATAATAAACATGAAACAGAAGAAGGAATAAGCGAGAATGAAAAAGAACACTTGAAAATTTTATAAGCATGTTAAAAATGGTTGTTAAGATGTTGATGTGAGCGATATTAGCAATTGGTTGGAAGAGGAAAATAATGCAGGTTACGCCCCATTTACAAATGACTTCGTAATCACTTTGTGTACAAATGAAGATGATACAGGTGAAAACACCATTATCAACGATGACTAACCAAAAGTTATTATCCGTACTGGAGAAATGTCTCATTTAGAAAAACTAATATTATATTTTGAACGTCAGGTGGATCCAATTTCCAAAAAATTACTTATGTTCAAGTTGATGCAGGACAGAGTGGCTCGCAAAAGGTATACAAAACTCACCTAGTAGAGGATTGCAAATTTTATAATAACAAAGTAAACATTTTAACTGTCTGTAGTAAATATTGAGTATGTTTAGTATATAGGTGATTTACTGTAAGTATGTTTTATTTTATTTCCTTGTCTCATTCTCCGGATAATCCGGATTTTCAAAAATCCGGAATGGGTCTGGTTCCAATTAATCCGAATTATCGGGGTTTTACTGTACTTCTTTTATGATAAACAATAAATTTTTTTTTACCTTAAAATTATTTTCTTGAAATTTTTCCATTTTAACACTTTTAAAGGTTTTTAAGAAATGTTTTTAGAACAAAACATTTATAGAATTTCGTTAAAGAACAAGTAGCTGTAAGGGAAACAAAACAAACAAACAAACAGAAAATCTCTTGATTCTCGACATTTCATAACACGTTAATAAGATTAGTCACAGTGAAAGGTGGTTATTGCTGCCAAAGAAGCAGCAGAAGCTTCTTTTCTCATTAGCTTTGCAAGAAGCATAAAAGAGTTTATTACCTAACAAATATTTCAAGAAATTTATCAAAAATGTAAAAATCATTTATGTGACATAAATCAATGAACCACGGGTCAACATGGATTTAGCAGCAGTTATAACTAGACACATCTGAATAAAATTTATGTTAATTTACCAATCGGAGTTCTGCTCTGAAAGTTGCCAGGCAAGTAACATAATTATAATATTTTTTTGAAAGGACGCAGTTCAGCAGTTTTATATCTGTTGCAGCTAATTCCCCAAACGATAATTTTGACATAGCCTGAACCATTTGAACTCAAAAAGTATTTGTATTTATATGCATTTTTTCAATTGAGTCGCCAATAACACTAATACTTACTTATGTCCTTTATATGTTATTACTCTATTTGTGCCAGCAATGTTCGATTATTTATGGACAGGGCCGTAGTCATGAGATTACTATGGGAGGCTCAGCCCCCCCCCCCCTAAAACATTTTGAGCCTTCCCTGGAAAATAATCCAAGATCATTAAAAGAATTTATGTTCCGAAAACCCAAATGAAATTCTGTTCAAAAATCAAATTTAGTTTTGTGGCCCTTTCGCAGTTTTGCAGAAATACTAAATTTTAACTAAAATAAGTGTTTCAACACTTGCTCATCCTATTTGACATATGAAGCTAACATGATGTTTAATATTGCAATCGCTATACACTCAAATTTTTTCTCATCATATTATTTTCTTAGTAAAAAATGAAGTTGCTACAACAGTTTAATAAGAGGCTATTTCCAAGAGTACTTGTAGTGTAAGTCACAGGCTACGATTTTTGGCTACCAGTATTATAGAACAAAAAAAAATGTGATTAATTTTATTGGCACATTCTCATTAATTGAATAAGGCCAAGCAGACTTTTCGAAAATAACGGTGGCTAACAAGCATAGCAATTAATAAGTTATGTGACTTACGCTACAGAACCCATGGAATTAGCAATGAAAGATAATATCTACAGAGTAAATATGCACTAATTTATCTTTCTGCATCATACAGAGAAAGTGAAAATATGAGCCCTCACCCCTAGTATTCACTTCTATCTATGGCCCTGTTTTCTGATTAAGATCATTTATTAAAATAATGATTTAGATTTTATCATGAGTATTTAAATGAATTCTATTCCAACTTGATACCTGAGAGAACATTCTCGTCATGTGCTTAAAAGCTTCGATTTAAATGAAATATTGCTGAATACAATGAATTTTGTTTTCTTTCTACTTTAAATTGGTCACTTGATATCATTATGTTTTATGATTATTTTTAAATTATGAAAATATAGAAAGGAAGATGCGTGATACACATCGCAATTTATTAAATAGAATATTCGGAGAAATTAATCAGTGTTGAACTAATACGGAACAATGTTTAGAGTTAATTGAAAGGTTAAATGTTTAATGTAATACTATTAAAGGACTATTCTAGGAAATAATATTTTAAGCAAATAGTTAATGTGAAAGTCTTGAAATGTTAAATTGTGATGAGTATGATCAGAAACTGATCTCATATGGGTTTATGCTCTAATGAAAATCTTGCTCAGATGATTCGATATGGATAAGTTATGTTACTATCATTAAAAAATTACTGCCCAAGTTATAAATAAGTTGACTGTCTGGGGAACCAATTCAGTCACTGGAATTTTAAAATAAACTTAAAATAACAATACATTGAAACCTCCAAATAAAGGACACTCCGAATAAGGGACATATCTATTTAAGGGACAAAAGTCCCATAGCTATTTCTTATTTGGAAGTTTCACTGTAATAAAAACTCCGAATAAGGAAAAAAAATCCGGTCCCATAGATGTCCCTTATAAGGAGGTTTCACTGTAGTTAAAAAGTCAGTTTTAGTAGCAATAGAAAACAATTACTAACTTGAAAAGTTTATTTTCAGGAAAAGTACAAATATCATTGCTGGCATGCATTTCACAGAAAATAATTATGATGCTTTTGAAAGAAAATTTGGTAGATAATAAGAAAGTTTTTAATACACTGGGACATGTTAATAAAGGTAATTTCACAAACAAAATCTAAAAAATTATTCTGCTACATGTGACTTAAGAAAATTATATCATAATTTACTAGCGCTAATACAAATTACAACCTATACCAAGTTCATACGAAAGACACCTAAAATGCATGCGCAACTAAAAGTGTCCATTGTGGTTATTATGAAGGAAAAACGTTAGAAACAAAATGCTCAAACTCAAGTCGCTTTTCTTGCGAAAATTTTCCTTTTTTGAAAAATAGTCTTCTCAAGAACTAATGATTTTCATCGAAATTCATATTCAGTCAAATGTTGACATTAAAAAGTGTTACTTTTCAGGTTTCGATGTAAATCTTCAAGAAAGTGGCACTGCAGTGCTGCATTTTGCATCATTTATATTATTTTAGCGATAATCATACCTCAAGAACTAATGCACGGAAATTCATATCAATAGAATTATCATGATGAACATAAATTGCCATTTAATTTTGGCACTGTCATAAGAATTTTGGAATATTAACATACATGGGATAGAAGAAAGTTTTGGGATTGCCACTTTCGACTAATTTTTATTTGTTTTGTGGTAAATTTAAGATAAACGTGTACATGAGAACGTGAGTTTTAAAACTCGCATCATCTTAAATTTCAAAAAATCCAATTATCTCTACCAATCTTTTCTATTGTTGAAACTGCATACAAAACACACTACAATCTGGATAAAACTAGCTTTTTCGCGTATTTCTGGCATTGTAAAATCTTCATTTACAATGTAAACCATTGGACGCAGTCAGAGTTTCCCAAAATTTGATTTTCTGAAAAAGGCGACAGTTGAAAGCTAAGTTCCATTTTCATAAAATGTAAAATAGTTGCATTTTAACCCTTTCCACTCGAAAGATGATTTGCACTCACCAGTATACTGTAAAAAAAGGAAAAAGAAAGAAATCTTTTAAATCTACGGCAAAAACTTCTGGCAGCAATATTGCCAGTAGTTTTTGCCTTAAAAATTGCAATAAAATTAGATGTAAATCTAATTTATTAACCTAATTTCACTGAAGTTTTTTTGGCAAAAAATGCAGCACCATTGTTGCGAGCACTTTTTGCTTTTAATTTAATGTATTCTTTTATAGTGTAGTACTGTCAGGCGTCCCTCGTAAATCAGGACTCCAAATGCATCGGAAATTACTGATATCTTACAGTTTACTTCGACATATTCTATCATAGATTATTCGTCCATTAGATAAGGTGACGAAAATTAATTTAAAATACTGATGTGCAAAGCATTTGGAGCACCCATGTTCGCGGTATAGTAGTGGTCAGTGAGATTCACCTCTATAGTGCAAAGTCTTAAAAGCCGTAGAGTAGTCATAGCACAATTTTTAAAAGTATTTGTAATAAAAAACATATTTTTTTTCTTGCCAACAGATTTACATAGAATTGGGTAATTTAAATGTTAAAATTTATAATGGAATCGCTTTGCGGACTCCATTCGTTTTAAATTAATGGCAGTTCAAGAATTAAAATACTTACGAAAATAAAAGACTTTTAAATTTGCAATTGGATTACTAAATTTTTCTGGTAGGAAATATCTCTTTAAATTTTAAATATATTATAAGTCAATAAATAAAAAAAATGTGTTAATTAAAACTAAATATTGACTAAGAAAAAGAGATGCTGAATATGACATTTAATAAAGTTTTATACTGTAATCTCCCGCTTAATCGGGACCGACGGTCAGCCAATTAAGAGATAAACTTGTTAACATGTAGAAGAAAAAATATAAAAATGTCCCTGCGTAATTTTATTATTGTTTGAAATCGTATCACATATTTTTTATAAGAAATAGAATTTGTTCTACATTATGCGAATTGAAATAAATCAAGCATAAAGAAATCAGTGACCTGCTTCTGTTTAATGGGAAATACCCGTCATCTTGCAGGCTCCCCATCTCTTTAACATCATAAGTATAACGAAGGAATCTGTTGCTCAACATAGCATACTTCTCTACTGCTTTTGCCAATTACGTATGATGAGTTTTATGAACTTTAACTCATAGAATTATTAAAAAAATATCATTAATGGGCGACTATGTAGCTAATTCTTTGCATGACCATGTACATTATTTTATCTACATTCTACAAACATTTATTAGTAAACTGAAAGCAGTTCAACGTAAAAATGTACAACTTATTTCACCTTTAAGTTGATTAAATTCACATTCTGTAACCTTTATGAGCTCTTTTATGTAACCCTGTATATCAACTATAATATTTATACATTTATATTTTATTTTACAGTAAAACTTAAAAACGCATATCATTATTAAAAATGTTTTTCATCCATCCATCAGCTATCATCGATAACATACAGTACTTCGGATAAGAATATAAGATTTAAAACATTTTGTGTGTCCCTATAAATGCTATGCACTTCATATTATGCGTTAACTATTAAGTCTTAGCGGCGTATATCAATTTTATGATACTTGAAATCGTTTACATAATTAAAATATGGTTCAACCCCCCCCCCCCCTTTATTATTGTGTAATGGAATTCTTTTCATTGACCCGGTAAATGAATAATAATTATTATTTTTACTGCATATTTTACAGAATGCATATTTTAGTGAACTTTGAGAATCCATGTAAATTGAATATGTTTGACAGGGTGCAGCACCTTTAAAAATCATTCCAAACGATTCTTTCCCGTAGACAGTAATGTATCGGAAAACTTTTGACTATCCCAGTAAATAAACTAATCATAGTAGTCTCTTCATTGTCAACAGGGTTCATGCTAGGATAAACATCAATAACATGTAAAAATGTCATAACTATCTGAGTAATATTTACGGGAGTTAGAGTGCGGACAGACGGAAAGACGGCCAGACAAACCGCATGCATAAACACTTTTCAACTTTGTTAGAAAATGTTAAAAAGTACTTGTGATATATAAAACATTTTCATGGTAAAACATAATATTTAAAACAATTCCAGATGATATGCAATCTACGAAAGATATTATAAATAATGTATGATTTCCCTTTCAAAGTAAATGAAATCAGAATCAAAGTCAATTTATCATTGCTCTCAAAGCATACAAATTAGATGATAGTTTGCGTTCATACAATACACACATACTACAATATTGTAGCTACTCAGAAAACGTAAGGTTCTGCGTTTTCGTTGTACTTGAAACTACACAGTAAAGCACTTTAGTACTAATTCCTCCCAAGTCTGTAATCAAGGGTAAGTTAATTTAGTGTACAATTAATGAGATAAAAGCCTTTGAATTTGCGCACACATAATTCCTGAAATTTTAGCCATGGGTATTTCATTGCTAGCTGAAGAGCTTTACTTGACTATAAATAGAGTTGTTTTATTCATATAATAATTTAGTTAAAAGTCATTATGGTATAAAATCTACATTAATAATGTACTATATATTATTGAACCTATTTTCATCCTAGTATTTCTTGCTATAATAAAATTGAAATCGCGGATAAAAAAAGCACCTGAAGATTTTTTAATGCATTGAAAACATTTTTATACTTTATAATCTGAATTAATTTAAAATTTTAAAAACATAATGGAACTGTATGACAATACCATGTTCTATGTCGTTTTTTTAATGCCTATCGTTACAATAAAATCCATGTTGTTTATTATTAGATAAATTGATACATCATATTGTATTGCACAAAGGTATTTTAAAACTACCAATTTGATTTCTTTTATTGCATTGATGGTTTAAATGAGTTGATGAAATGGTCGATGAAACGGCGTTATTATAAATTAAAACATTGAATTTTTTTATTTATACAAAATAACATATAATAATTTATTTGTTATATATAATAAATCATATGTTATGTATAATTTATACAAAATAACATATAAATTGCATCCTGTACCAGAGGAATTCCAGTTTATGTTTTTATTATCTACTGTATAGATTGCAAATCCGAAAAAAAAAACATTTCTAATAGGTCTTCCTTCTGAATTTATAGTGTAGCTTTTCGAAGAAATAAGTTACAGTTCTAAACAATTTGCAATTCTTTGCACCCCCAACCTTAATCCAGGTTAGTTAAAAACTCATGAAATGAATCCAATGACATGAAAAGGACTTCACAAAGTCACTTGTTCTCCAGAATGGAATGAGTAAAATAAACAGTTACAGTAGAACCTAGATCCATCGTTTTTCAAGAAGTGGACCCTAGGAATACGTGTTCGCAACAAAACATGAAAAAGAGCGTGTTTATGCATTACTAATGCGTGCAGTGTATAGAGTATAATTACAAAATCGAATTTGTTACTTCTCAAACTGTAAAATAAATAAAACAGATATTGTAGAAAATTGACATTTTCTTAAATATTTAGTAATTTTACGTTGAATTTTTAGTTCTTATTTTAACCTATTTCGTCCGTGGCAAATATTACGAGAGTCTACAAAAAACTGTTTAAAATTACCATTAAACATCTCCAACCATATATCAGCCTATGTATCAATGTTTACATAGCTGCCAACTTGTACGCATTTTTCCTACCACAAAAATTTTATAGTAAATATTGTCTTATTTAACCGGCGAAATCTTATAATTAAAAAAATGGAAAATCTCTGTACAATTCCAGTGATAGTAAAAATGCGTACAAGTTGGCAGCTATGTGTTAGTCATATGCATACATTAAATAAAAACGCCTAGAAGTAATTTTAAAAATTCAAGAGCCATTTAAATGCATCTAAATTGTGTTTTTTGGTGTCTCCTACAAGCTATAACAGGACTAAAGAGTTTAAATTTCAGAAAAAACTCTTGAAGGTGTACAATATTTTATTGGTATTTTTCTGCAATTTCATGAGCATATACAAAAATTAATACGATTTCTAATGCCATTATTTTTTTCAAAATTTGGAGGCAATAATGAATTTGAATTTTTAAACCGTAATTTAATGCGACCATTTAGGGGTTAATTAACATTTTTTCATTTCTGTTTAAAGTAGTATAATTGAAAGAAAGAACTATCAAAAGCAATCTACAATTAAAATTAATTATTTTCTTAGTAGATTTCTGGTACAGTACACAAGAATGTCATGGCAGTGAGTAGATTAAGTTCGGAGTAATAAGTGGATATTTTCGCTTTTTTGGAGATAATGGACGAAGGACATTCATTAGTTGTCCACTTATCGATTGTTTTTAAAAAGGTCATGCAAATCAACTTATGGTTGCTTATTTTATTTTATATTTTTTTAGAGCTATGTTCACTTAATTTTATCATCTACTCACTTATTATTATCCTTCGTAATCTTAATTCAACCTCCTTAAAAATTATCTTTTAGTTATAATTTGAAATCTGCTTATGTTCATATTCTGTTATCAATAACCTACTTTAAATATATCGTTAAGAAAATGTGATACTTAGTATAATTCTGTCAAGTAAATATTCATTGTTAACTAGATATTCGCTGGATGTGTCAATAGCAAAAAATGTTACATTTCATACACCATAAAATTAAAAAAATCAGCTACAAACGTTAATACTTTAATATTATTAGCTCAATAGTATGCTAACTTTAGCTGACGTCTTATGTTGCTGTTTCCGCCAATAGATTGGAGTAAAAAATAAAAATAGATCTTGATCGTGATACTTAATAAAATCAATATTTTTCGTTTTTCTTCCGCATGTCAGCGTTTTGCTAATAGTCGATTCCCGTTGCTCCACGAACCGCTGATGTACAACAGAGCCATGAAATATCGTAAAAGGTACACGAAAATTGTTATAACAGCACTCCTTAAGCCGGAATATTTCTAAATTTATAGAGAATTTACTTTCAATAGCTAAATTCATAAAAATAAAATTTTATTAAATTCTATTTGTAATTCCATACATTTTTCCAAGCCCTGAAACAAAAACCACCATCACAGCGTCCCCTTAATGAGGAATATTTCCATATTTAAGGAGTATTTGAATGTCATATCCATACACATACAATAAATTTGGTTCAATATGACATTACATTATGTAACGTAATGCATCAACAAAATTTGTTGCATTTTTCGATTTGGATTTTTTAAAAAATGGATAAAATATTATTCCACTGGCGAATTTAGCAATCAGTATGTTGAGTCAAAAATAATTCTTCCTTTAATATTTCTTACTCGAAGTTCATCGATTTATAATAGTCTTAATGCATTAGTTACCCGACTGACTTTGTGTAGCCGTTGCAAATTAAGTCATATTCACTTATTTTAACTTTATCCGTTTTGTCCTATAATCACATTTTTTAACCTATATTCACCTCTTAATAACCACTGGTGGAAAAACCTGGGCGCTAACGGGCAATTTCTGACGTCTATATTTCTTTAGTTTTCTTCGCTTAAATTTTATTTCTTACAAAAAAAAAAATTAGAAAAAAAAATAACGAATAAAATTTAGTGGTGAGAAACTGCCCGCTAGCAGCAAGAGTTTTACACTTCTGCTACTAAACTTATCATCATTTAAGAATTTAGTATCATAAAAAAATTTAATAAAAAATAAATAAAAATAAATCTTGTGTAGATACCTAGTAATTCCTTAACCTGTATCTGTCGAGTGTAGCTGTAACTGCAAAAATGTTTCAAATATATGATATATAAAATTCAATTTCAAATATTCAATTTATTCACTCATTTATTCTTTTTTAAATTTTTGAAAATTTAATTACATCACAATAACTATTTTTAGGAAAAGTTGCGAAATTGAAATTTTAAAACTTTCCATATTTTAAAAGTTTGATTTAGAAACTTGTTTTAATAACACGAAATATATTTTAATACCTTCAATGCATTTTAAAAATTATATTAAGATGGAATTTTTATAGTGAATCAAGTAAAACACTGTAAATTCTACCATATGAAAACAAAAAGGAATTATGATATTTTGCGTTCTGTTAAGCACGTATTTTAACTTTCTGCTTCCTACGCAGTAAACTTGATAAAAATTGATTTTGTGCATCTTGCTAAAGTAAAATATAAATATTCTGTCTGTTTTTAAGTTCCTTTTAAGAAGATTATATGAAATAATTTTAATATGTTATATTTCTTTAGAGAAAAAGATTTTGATAATAAATTTTAAAAATGTCAGGTATGTTTTAAAAGTGACCTAAGTCAAATTCCTCCAATCTCATATTCTTAACACTGATTAGAAATTGCAGAAGACTATATTCTAGTTGAAATCCCAAAGAGATGTGATAATGTTTGAAACTAAAAATGAAGAAGCAAATTATAAAAAACTTCTTGTTATGAGGTTATCTGATTATTTCAAATAAAAATTTAAAAAAATTGCAACACAATCGTTAATTTATATCTTCATATAAAACTATGTTCGATAGAACAGTTCAATTTAATAGTCATAAAAGTTCCACGGCAATAAAAATCTTCAAAAAAAAAAAAAAAAAAAATCGAAAAACGCAATTTACGTAAATTAAAGGCAATGAAGTGTCATAAATTATGGCAGTATAAGTATCAATTGATTGGATGGAGATGAAAATAGTGAAATGTAATCTAAAGCTATTTGTAATTCTAATTTTAAACTAATCTTAACAGAAAAAAGCTGTTTTATGTATATAAGAGAAAAATGTAATCACAGTCGGTGTGAAAAAAGTTTTCCAGTTGCTATTTCAGTGAATACTGACAGCAAAGATAGTGAAACTTTTATATCGTACAGTCGTCCCCGTTTAAACGAATATTAATGGTTCCAAAAATAATATTCGATTAAGCGGAGTATTTGATAAAAAGGGAAAACACAGAAATGTAATATTTAATGCGTAATAAAAAAGTAAAGCAACCATCTACAGCATGATTAATTAACAGCATAATAAAATCATTAATATAATAAGTAAATTAGTAAAATAAATACAAATACTAATATAAAATAAGTACGCAATAATTTAATTTTAGTACATACAGCTATTGTTTTGCATTACACTTCATGTAGCTCATTGGAATTTGGTTAAAACTTTGCTATTTGTAATTCGCGTTATTTACACAGGTTTAAAAACATCTTTTAAGGGGGCTCAGGGGTTGAAAACTTTTCAAAAAATCGATTTTTTTATGATTTAGTTTGATTCAGAAAATTAATTCTTAATGCAAAAAACCGCATAAAAATATTTGCATTTTTAACGGAGTTATAAGCATTTATGTGTCAACACTTTCATAGCCGCACCCATATAATTTCAATTTTAAGTCGCGATTTCTCAAAACTTGATTTTTGACGACTAACACATAGATTAAAAAAAACCTATTTGATGGAAGGGCTTAATTTTTTCTTCTGCATGGATATAACACCATTATCCATAGAATGAATTAATATATTTTAGATAGTTTAATATTTTGAGTATTTTTAATGAAAAAAAAGTTGTATTTTTTAGGGGGGTTTTAAATTTTCAAATTTGAGAGATTTTTTAATAATTTTTTTTTAAAGTGATAGTTATATCCTTAATTCATTCTACAGATAATGATGTAATATGCAGGGGTGCAAAAATCTAGGCGCCAGAGGGTAGTCTCTCACCACTAAAATTTTAAAGTTTTTTTCGCTCAAAATTTAATAGCATTCTAGCAGGAATTTTACACGAAATATTAGACGAAGAAAAACTAAATAAATTTTGTGATGAGAAACTGCCTGCTGGCGCCTAGATTTTTGCACCCCTGGTAATATGCATGCAAAAAAAAAAAAAAAAAAAAAAAAAAAAAAAAAAAAAAAAATAAGCAATTCCATTATATAATTTTTTTTAAATCTTGGTGTTAGTCGTCAAAAATCAAGTTTTGAGAAAACGCGACTTAAAGTTGAAATTATATGGGTGCGGCTACGAAAGTGTTGATACATAAATACTTATAACTCCGTTAAAAATGCAAATATTTTTATGCGGTTTTTTGCATTGAATTAAGAATTAATTGAATAATCAAACTAGATCATGAAAAAATCGATTTTTTTTAAAGTTTTCAACCCCTGAGCCCCCCTTAAAGAACTGCCGAAAGCGCTACGAAAAATATTAAGTTGCAATTATACACAGAAAAATTTAAAAAATATATTTTAATAGCAGAAAACTATGTCAAAATTTTAAAAACGATATTGCTCGTGTAATTATTCGTGCGCTATTTTGCTTTAATATTTTCAACATTAGATTGAAAATATTTTAAAAATTCTGTAAAAAGAACTAATTTCTACTTTAACCCTTTAACGTTCATTGGTTTCGCCACGAAACCACAAAATTTTAATTCCGATATGCAACACTGACACCGGTATTTTTATCTAAAAATATAACTTTTATTATGTATGTGAAAAATCACGGTTTCTTATTTAGAAATATATTTGTTCTTAATTACCGGTGTCATTCATTTATTTCGACATCTTAGCAATGAAAATGCTTTGATCGTTAAAGGGTTAAACTATCACTGCAAGAAGAAAGCATTAGATTCATGAAGACTTTCGAATTCCGATTTTCGACGGTATTACACGTTTTAGTCACCAGAACTTCTGAAAAAAATTACAAAGTGTCTTTTTTAAGTCGATAAGTCTCTTTGTATGTGATATAAATTTTGTGGGCATTCAGTCTTTAGAACTAATTCACGTAATTTAATAAAAATTTATATTCAGGTAGTCCGTGATAAAAATTGATAATGATTAGTTTTTGGCGTAAATCATTCAATAGGTGGTGCTGCTATACTGCATTTTTTACGATTTACTCACCAGTTGTATCTCAACAATGCACTCAAAAATGCACGGGTTTTAATGAAATTTATATTTCATAATTTCTTATATTAATTGATGCTGATTATTTTTAGGTGCATATCACTGAACGGGTGACGATGTCATGTTGCATTTTTTTACGATTTACGCAACATCTGTATCTCAAGAACTAATCCACGTGTTATGTTAAAAATTATGTTCATGTAATCCCTGGTATTAAGTTATGCTTATAAATTTTTAAAGTAAATCGTTTAATAGGTGGTATTGCTATGCAGAATTTTGTACTATTTACGCAATATCTGTATCTAAAAAAACTAATGCATGGTCTGGACCTAAGTTGATAACAAACCGGTAACAAATTTGCAATTGCTCCATTGAAGAAACATATTGACCTCATCCCCCCCTCCCCTAGTGGGGCGGCACTGATCTAGAGAATGTTGCGTCAATACTCTGTCGTAATTAGTCATTATAGAGTGACAATATCGACAAATCTAAATTTTTCGCAAAAAGATTGAGTGAGTGGTATATTTCTCAACGAAGTTACTTCTCTAAAATCGTGTAGTTCAAGTGGCATTCGGGTGATAATTCCATGGCTGCCAACTACTACGCCTAATTAAAGACGAATAAATATATCAGAAACATAAATTTTAGCAGATAATCAACAATATGGGGCGTAATACATACCATTGAATGTATTTGTCATACATTTTACTGAAACTTTTTTGTGGTTCCAAACATGTTTATGTGATTTAAATAGGCGTAGAAGTTGGCAGCTGTGTAATTCTGTTTTTTATGACAGACTGAAATTTATTTTTATGATTTTACATACTGAGAGAGTAACGAAGCTTTCTTTATTTGGTTTATTTTAAAAAAGTCTATACCATAAAAATTAAGCTGTAAAATATATTTATTAAAAACTAAATTACAATAGTACCTGTATCACTCAAATGTTTATGAATCCGTCACGTAACTAAGCGTTTCAATTCGGTTGGTTGGTTGGTTGTATGGGTTTTAATGGCGCAAGGTCCCTTTGGGGACATGCTGCGCCAAGAACAAGGTAATGAATAAATTATAAGACAAAGTAAAAAATGTATTAAATAATTATAATAAGAATGATAATATGAGTAATGTGATGAATTATGTGATTAAAATGCAATTCCTAAAAAATGCAGTGAAATTAAAATAGAGAGGTTAAAAACTAGTTAAAACTTACAAACAGTAAGTTAATAAGAATAGAACTACAAAAGCCAAATATCATATAAAATCAAATCTAAGTGTCAATTAAAACTGTAAAAGTTGAAAATAAAAGTTAAAATACAAACAGTGTAAATGTGACATAAAATACTAAATAAAAACAGAGTTAAAAATCAAGGATGTAATGCAATGATACATGTAAGAAATATAATTGTTTAAGATCGGAGCAATCAATAAAGAAATAAAAACATGAAAGCAAATAGAATGTAATAATATTTTAAATACAGAGTAAAAAGTGAAAGTTACACTAAAAAAAATAATTTAACTAGGCACATACTCCTCAAACATTGTGTTTTCCTCGGAATCCGAGCCACTACCGTAAGTCTCGGATTCCATAGCTTCTTGGACATAGTGCTGCAGGTGCCTGGGATCTTTAAAATTTCTTTTGCATGGGCTGAGCGATGAATTTTGTAATCTTTTAACGACAGTCTTCCGCCGTGGGGTTGCTGGAGTTGGGGTTTTTATGGTTTCTGTACGTTTTTTTTTCTGGGATTTCTGTAATGTTTTTGAACTAGTAACAGTTTGGGTCCCAGTCTTGGTCCCTTCTTTCTGACCACCAGTTTTCACTATTTGACTAGAGTTGGGTTTTTTAGAGTTTAATGCAGATGAGTTCGGGTCATTTTTTGGTGAGGTAACGGCCTTAGTCTCATTTAGAAGTTTGGATAATCCCTTAGATTGAGCTTGAGATTTCTGACTCAATTTTTCAAGATAAGTTATTTTTACAGGTTCTGTGGAAGGCAGCCAGCGTTCTAATGGCGGATTTACAATACATTTAGTAGGGAGACAGATATCCCGGCTTTCTTTAATTGGTGTGCTAGTTGATTGGGTTTTAGTAGATTTATTACGTGGATATGTGGCGTCAGTTTGGGTACTTATGTGTCTTACGGTTGTTGATTGCTGCTTGAGTAAACTGGAGTAGGAAATTCCAACGGATGGTGTTCTGGATTCAACAAGTTTCCGGGCATCATGGTAAGACATATTTTGAGTAATTTTAACAGTCAGAATTTCTTTTTCTCTGTTCCAATTCGGACAAGTGCGTGAATAGGCAGTATGATCACCTTTACAATTTGCACAGCGTTCGGATTTATCACATAACTTATTGTCGTGGCCGACTTCTGCACAACGTGCGCAGGTAAGAGAACCACGACAATTTGTTTTATTATGGCCGTAACGCTGGCATTTAAAACAACGGAGAGGATTTGGTATGTATGGTCGGACTGGACAATTTAGGTAGCCAGCTTTAATTTTAGTTGGTAAAGTAGGACTATTGAATGTTACAATTATATGTTTTGTAGGTAGTACTTGTTCATTACGACGGATAGTAATGCGACGTACATCTATGACATTTTGGTCTTTTAAATTTT
Organism: Maratus speculifer; assembly: GCA_964019185.1. Lineage (NCBI taxonomy): Eukaryota > Metazoa > Arthropoda > Arachnida > Araneae > Salticidae > Maratus > Maratus speculifer. Next base: position 407,220,549 of record OZ025295.1, read on the forward strand.
CTAATAGTTCAGCTTTAGTAGAGAATAACAGATCAGGTTCAGATATTACACCACGACTTGTATTTAGAGTTTTATGTATTTGTACGGAAACTGAAAGGTACCTATTGTAGAGCAATTAGAGAGGAATTGTGACAGTTTAGCTGTAGAAACCTCAACTAGTAAATCCCCAGAATGTAGTGTTTTGAGAGAATGACCATCCCCCAATACGACTGGAAAGTTTTTGGAAGGAGAAAAGGTGAAGTCCTTTTAAAAGAACTATCAGAGAGACTGTCGGTACGCTTAATGATAAAGAATCGAGTGAGTGAGATAGTCGGAACAATTTGTTGCTCTCCATTAGGGAGAGAAGTGGAAGGAAGTGAAAGTTTTCCATCCATATTTTAAAAAATATAATTCAGACCCCGGCCGCACCACCCACTATCGAGCCCAACAAGGGGATACACAATCGTGCACCAGTGCTAACCAGGGCCCATACGGTCACAAGACAAACCTATGTCAGTCTCCACCCTTAACGAGATGACTAGTATTTGCTCGATCACTTGATCCCTAAAGCCAGTGACAAAGTCAGCTGACCAGCCGATTGATGCATACGGGACCAATGTGCACCTCCCGTCTACCTGAAGCAGAGGCCAAAGCAGTGTGTTGGTTTCCCTCAACTGCCAGGATCCCCCTTTCCAGGGACACGGGTCGCCACGCACGGCCAACACGTGGGTGGTTTACAATTCTCCATGAGTCGATAAACAGGATGTATCGGCCCATGCAGAATTGCCCTCACCTCAGAAAGAGGAAACCACAATGAGAGTGAAACAAAGAGGAAAGGAAGACCAGAGGAGTAAGAAGAAAACGAAAGGAGAAAGATCACTCAGGTGCCCGGGGTTGAGAAGCCCATGAATACCTAAAGAAGGTATCCCCCTGGGGGGTAAAAAAATATAAGGAGTGTGCGAACCCTGAATTCCTGCCATTTGTAAAATGTTTATTCTCCAACTTTTTGTATCAATGATGGTATCTTTTCAGCATTTTTCGAATAGAAGTAGCCACTGAAAGGGCTTCTTCTATATTTTCCCTTTGGGGCAAGCAGTGAAGTTTCTGAAATGCTCAATTCCGCCTCAAATTTTGAAGCATTTTGTTCGAAAATAAAAGTAACAAAAATTTTACTACTTTTTGCCACCAAAGTTAGATAAGTAAAATTTCATAAAATATTTCTGATGCTAACATTCATAGATTGTAAGTGAAACATTGCACATCCCACCATGCCTCAAGAGGACTAAATAAACTTTATTTTGGTATCTGCCACACTGTTATTAGAAACAGCATGATACGTGATCAATGCATGTATTGCGAATGCTTCTGAACATTTGCAGGAAATATTTAATATATTTTATATTTATATTATATATTTTCCGGTATAAGTTATAATTAATTTTATTATTTATTTTAGTAACATACAATTGATTTATCAGGGTTCGCACACTACTTATATTTTGGAAGGACTCTGGCACCACTATTAATGATAAGAAAATCTATATTTAATTTTTAAGATGCAGAATTCGCAACCACCTCCTCGATTCGCAATTTTCGCAATATTTTTCTGCGGTGAAATACATTGAAAATACTGTAAAAATTTAGTGGTAGAATTGTGCGAACCCTGTTTATATGGAAATTAATTTTATTTTTTATTTTTAGTGACATACAATTGATTTGTGTGGAAATTTTAATAACGTATAAGGCCAGCATCAACAGTTTATAAATTAACGATATTTCCGTTTTCTTTTTGTATTCTCTTCTGTCTTTCTCGATATTATGTAATTATGTAAGAACCACGGACTTTTTTCATTGACTTGTCTTTATTATGAAACGTGATATCGGACATCTTATTGCAACTAAATTAGCTGTTATCTGAAATGCCGTCCAAGTAGCCTTAAAGAAAAAAAAAAAAAAGATAATTGCAGTACTTAAGCAAAGCAGCTCACTAACGATAATTTAAAATATATATTCTTTATCACATTGTTGGGAAATTTTGTGCCAGATAATATAAACAATCGTGTAAATAAAACAGTCCTACTCGGTTATCCCGTCGACCAATTTTGCCGAATTATACAAATCGCCAATCTAATAGCCAAATAACACATTAAGACATAACTAAAAAAAACGAAAAACAAATAATTCGTCGAATAATTAATAAAAATACAAATAAAAAATAAAAATAAAAATCACTTAATGACGTTTTAAATACGTCTATCATATTTAATTGAGTGCGGCATTCACGATCATCCATTATTGGCAATTAATCTTATAGTATGGTGGTATTTTTTTGGTCGACGAGAAACTAAGTAGAACCAATAAAACTGCAACCAATGGGAAATAGGAGGAAAATTAAGATCTGAAATTTGACGAATCCCCCTTCGTAAATTGAAAAACAATGCTGGGAATTTTTTGCCACAAAACTGCATTTTAGGTATATTCAGGGATGGGATTTCCGCTTTTTTGCACACCAGTAAAATCTTAGAGAAAATGCTTTATTTTTAAAGCGGAACATTTTTGTGATTTAAAATGACAACATTTTCTCATCCCTATATATTTGTTGTGAATTTTGTATATGCATGTTTTACATTCTAAACTTCACAAAAATCTAATTTTTTTAAGTAATAACATATTTTTACTGTTGTTTAGCTAAAACAAATGTGGGATTAAAATCTCGTTGACAATTTTGCTGTTTACAAACATCTGTAACATACGTCGAGCTGCTAATCCTTACTTTAAAATTGCGGCTGGAATTTTTTTTCCTATATAACCTCTGACAAAAAAGTTCGGCGAATAGTAATATTAACGATATGAAATAGTAATGAAAATTACTTTACTGTCCTTCAAAATAGTCATTTCCCATAAATATGCACAGTTTAGATCTTCTACAGATGTCCTGGAAACTTTTCAAGAAGTCTTTTTTTGGGATGGAGTTTAAAAGCTCCAACATCTTTCGTTGGATGTCAGGAATATTGCTAAATTTCTTTCCATTCAAAGTGAGTTCGAGTCGTAAGAATGGGAAGAAATCTGGAAAACTCAGATCTGGTGAGTATGGTGAATGTTCAATTTGCACCCACCTCCTTTTTTTGGCAGGAACTATTTGACTATATTTGTTTTTTGATGGCGAGCATTGTAATGAGCAAAAGCCACGAACCTTCTTGTACGTACTGATGGCCTATCCTGCGTAGACGTTTCATGAAACGGCTCAAAATTTCAATGTATTTTGCTGCATCCATCGTAGGCATCATTTTGCACCATTCCTCTGGTAGAAAATTCTTGTGAATAATTCCGTGACTATCAAAAAACATGATGATCATCGTTTTGATACTCGTTTCTTTTCTTCTGACTTTTTCCAGATGAGGTGATCAGGAGAACACCATTCCATGATTTGCCGTTTCGTTTCAGGGTTATTTATACTTGAGACACCAGGAGTCATCCTCTATGACAATACAGTTGAAAAAAATTGATTTCATATTTGCCGTTTCGACAAAATCCTCTGAAGCTTCTATACAAGGCCTGCTTCTGATCATCAGTCAAGTGATGTGGCAGAGGACGACAACACGTTTTTCTTTCCCTAAACTCTGGGTAACGATTTGTCACACGGGTTCACGGTCAATGTGCAATTCATTAGATATCATGTATACAGTTAATCGACAATCTTTCGTGAGTAAGTTAGTTAGTTTCTCAATGTTTTCGTTACTCGCCGGTCTTCAGTTATGGGGGTTGTCAGAAACACTTTCCCGGCTTGTCGAAAACGGGCGAACCACTCGTATACGCACTTCATGGACTGTACTTGATCTTCATAAACACGTACCAACATCGCATGAGTTACTATCGGTGTCTTGCCAAGCTTAAAAAACCTTTTATCTTTTGTTCGTTCATTTTCCTGTTCACACTTAAGAACCAACACGCTAAACAAAGCACTTTGTAAAACAAGTCTTACACGAAACACAAACGACGCTTAACTGAACGAAGGTGGGGGGCAGATGGTCTACACCCTCTACAGCCCTTACAGCCTCTTCTCAGGTGCAGCATTTTGTTTTGCCAGTGTTGCCAGATCGACCGTTCTGAATTCATTCACCAAACGTTTTTGTCACAGGTTGTATATTTTTAGCAAATATTTCGCAAAAGTTTTTCCTTTTAGAGCGTCATGTAATAAAATTCTTTCGAGTACCCCTCTAAATAATCTGTATATGCTACACACTTCATTTTCAAAAATGAATTTTATTTTTCACAAATCGATGAAAAATTGAAAATTGTATCGTCTGCCAATTTAAATTGAAGCAGGTGTGTTTGCAACATACAACAAGGATTGCATCAAACTGAGCATCGTTCTGGCTACTTTCAGATTTCCAGGGAAAACTAGTTCGATGTGCAAATGCCAAAACTTTCTTCTATATCATACGTACATTTCAATACTTAAAAAAAATAACTCATCTTAAAGCTTTAATAATTTTAATTCAATATCATACCAACTTTGATTTTCATCTTAAATTTCTGCTTCAGTCACTTAATCGGAGTAAAAACGAATTTCCGTCTCTGCACGAGCCGATGGACATTAGAATGATAGGCAGATTTTTTTTTCAAATTCAGGGAGGACCTCCTTGCCTTACACAAAAAATAATTATATGTAAAAAAATTAGTTCAGTTCTAAAACTAACTTCATACACTTTTAGGTCGTGCAATATTGAAAATGGCATAAAATTTGCTATTGCAGCGCCCCCTTCCGGCGGATTTTTTTCAAATTCAGAGAAGACCTACTAGCCTTAAACAAAAATTTGGTTAAATTCGATGCATAACTTCATGCACTTTTTGATGGTAGAATGGCGACATACGGAAACACACACAAACACAAAGATACACAGACACGCGACAGATAGACATTTTGTAAAAACATGTTTTTGGAAATCTCTGAATCTAAAACGTGTAAATCCGTCGAAAACCGGAAGACGAAAACAATTTCGATTACAATACTTTCACTATTGAATATAGAAAAAAGTAAAAAGGTGTGCATAATCGATGTGTTTATAGATATGTCGACTAATTATCAGAAATTTAAAACTCTGAGCTTCACATATATGGTGTGAGGTCTTGGACTAACCTCACTCAAATTTCCTCTCTTATAAAAACGGTAAGTTTTGCTGCCTATCGCAGACATAGAAACCAAAAACAGAGTGAAAATTTATTTTATTAGTACAGATTTTTTCTTTCGGTAACATTCCATCGGATTTTGGAAATATCAGCTCTCGTTTTAACATTTGAACGACGGTGGGGTACATAATATTCTAAAATTGTCTCAAATTTATCTAAAATAATAATATAATAAAAATTGACACCACAAATAATCATTATAATTTCGAAGGTTATGGTGGGAATTCGACATTTTGGAAGCATAATTATTTGCCTTTGGAATGCATTATTATAGAAGAGGGATTGTGAAAAATTTACGTTTAAAACGGGAAGTCGTAGAGTTCTATAGGTTTGATTTTAAAAGCGGACCGGCTCGTGCCTAGGTGTATGCTGCTGAAAGCAGTTTGCTAATCTTTTGCTTTTCTGAACCTTCCTACCCTGAATGGGTATAATCGACCCAGTCTAATCGATGCGTTTCATTCGACTAAAACCAGAAATTTTTTTCATAAAGTAAATTAAATAAATAACACAAAGATTTATGTTAATAAGTTTATTAAATGTATTTAAATAAAAATTCTGGTGTGAAATATTTTAATGAAGTTTGAGTAAAATTTCAACATGGTAGGAAGGTTAAAATAAAGTTTCGTTTTATAATACAGTAAAACCTCCATAACGGACACTCCCAAATAGCGGACACCTCTATTTAACGGACAGTTTTCCAATCCCCACTCCCAAAACCTAAATTTTTGTATGTTTAACCTCTGAATAACGGACATTCCGAATAGCGGACACTTTATTTGGCGATAAAGGATGAAAAAGTATGCTTTAAAGAGAAAAAAAATGAAAAAAAAAGCAAAAGGGCCTCTGAATTTAACAGGATAACGTATCACAAATTCTGTGATCACAGATAAAGGTATATAAAGAGCTGGAGAACGCCTCCCCCCCCCCTCCACTTTCAGTGCTAAATTCAGGGTGTTGCCCGGGAGGAATATCTCCCACAGCATTGAAATGTCATCCAAGAATATTTTGAGATTTTATGCTTTTAAAGGTAAAAAAGTGCAATCCTTCCCTTCCCGTCCGAAACTACAATGTCCAATAATGTCACCTAGAAAAACAAATTACATTTAATTGCAAGCAAAAGTAAACTTTTGTAACAGATTATTTCACGATAATATAATAAACAGTGGATAAATGTGTGCACAAATTTATTGAAGTTTTATTGCTTAAAAAATAATTTTAATTTCCGATTAATTACATAATAGAGGTTTTAGGACATATAAAAGTAAATTAATGAAACATTAAGCATTTTTTAGCGATTTTTGATTTTCTGAGGTTTTCCCAATAGCGGACACCTCCGAATAGCGGACAATTTCTGCGTTCCCGAGGTGTCCGTTATTTAGAGGTTTTACTGTATACGGTTCTTCCAAAAGTTTTCTATCTTTTTTACAAAAAATAAACCATTGAAATTTCGATAGTGACGATATTTTATTGAAGGACGATATTTTATTGAAGGTAAACATGTTGAAAAACAAACCTTCGTCTATCTTTCCGCTGTCTAATAATGCTTCCTTCCAAAAACATTTTTGATTTCATTGAAAAATACTTATCAAGGTGATTTTTTATGTCATTCAAAGAGTTAATCATTTTCATGAAGAGATGTTTGCGGGAAAGAAACAAATAGTAGTCGGAGGGAGACCAGGGAGGATAGTTCAGATTGTCGAATACAAGAAGTTTATTTCGGACAGTCAAAGTTATATGTGAAAAATAGTAATCATAAGGGATGGTAATACTTTGTTTCTTTGCTAATGCGGAGTGCTTCCAGGCAATTGTTGTCTTCAGTTTGTTCAGTTGGGAATAGTAATTTTCAGAGTTGATGGCGTGGTTTTATGGAAGTATCTTGTAGTAGATCAAGTTTCAATAAAGATCAAATCTTTTTTCTATAGGAACTCGGATTTTTTTTTTTAAAGAATGAGTTTTTTCCAGCTGAATCGATATTGTTTGCGCTCTTGGTTGTCATAAAGTTTCCACTTTATCCATGGGGGGGGACAAATCTTTTTATAAAAGGAGCCTCTTAACTGTTGAAAATGCAGTCTATAATTTCACAACAGCCGCCATCAATTATTTTTATATTATTTTCGAACTAGTACTATTGTTACTAAATGATTTCTGTTTGCAGAAAGTTGAACGAGTTGCATTACAAAATAGTACATGAACTCCAAAAGGATCTTTTCCGATAGTTTTTAAATGGGAGAAACAAATTCTTTCCATTCGACTGAGCCATTATGATCTACCCACCCTACACTCCGGAGATTACTCCATCTGATTACTGTTTGCTTTTCTCTCACAAGAATTGTCTTCACCAAAAAATACTAACTTTCTGAAAAGCTTAAAAATTCCCATCGGTATCTATAATGGAGCCAAATAAAACACGTTTTGAAAAGCCCCCAATATGAGACTCCTGGAAAGATAGACTAAGTTTTATTGAAGAGAATAACGCATAAATTCTTCAATAAGATCTCCCTGTTTTATAATTTGCATGGGTATTTTTTTTTTTTGTCAAGAAACGAATAAAACTTTTGGAACAACCTAATGGTTTGCTACCATTGATAAATAAATAAACAAAAATTTATAGAAATACTTGTCAGCATAAAAATTGTTCAAATGTGACATTTTGGAAAATATCACATTTACTAGATACAGAGAAAAGAGAAAATGAAATACCGGAAAGGAGAATATATTTTCGTCAGGATTATCGCACTAAATCTAAGTACATTTGATTCGAATATTTTGTTCGATAACTATGATTAATGTATCACAAGAAGTCTGTTAATAGTTATAACCACAATATTTTCTTCGAAGAATGTGTTTTATAAGTTACATTTATTTATTGGCATGGATTAATTAATATTTCACACCACAAATATTTTAAAGAAAATTGCATCAGTTATCGATCAATTTTTTTTCAACCATTCCCATATTTTTACCCTTGCATTTCATGATATAACTGCATTTATCCAGCAGTTATGAAGTATTTAAACGTATCTCAATGAAAGCCAATGTTGCCAATTTCGGTGATTAATCCCGAGAAATTTGTTGGCGACTGTGAATATTTTTGAAGAAAAACTTGGGGAATTGTTTTCGCAATTTCAAATTTTACTTTGAGATTTGTCCATACTGGATCTGTCTTTAATTCGATTTTGATTGGTAAAATGAAAATAAAATATAGAACTAATACATATAAATCATTATTCTCTTGGTCGAACTCACTTGTTTGCATATTCTAATGATTCATCACTGTTTGCCTTGGACTACTCCCAACTTGAATTTTAATAAGTAAGTGTGGCAGAATTTACTAATCATCGCAGACAGACACTCATGCACGGAAATATATTTCATTTAATAGTATAGATTTATACAACAAAAATAAAGACAATTTCATAATTTTTTTGTTTCTGTTGTTTAACACTAGAACCGCCATTAGGGGGTCATTATGACCTCAGTCAAATTGAAAATAGCCGATTTGAACCAGAAATTTTTTCATAAGGTTAGTTAAGTATGTGCAGAATAAAAACAGGATAATTAATTAAGTTAAATAGTTTTAAATAGAAATTGTGGTTTCAAACACATTTTATAAAATTTGAATAAAATAGCCGGCGGTTCTAGTGTTAATGATGGTTAGTTTGTGTTTCATGGAATGCCTGAAGAAATATTTGCAAATGCAAGGCGTGCAACTGGCATACTTCAACCACATTGCTGAGTTTAGAAATGACAATTACTCAATGAATTCTGCAGTTTTCCTTTCTTTTAATAGGAAACTTGAATGTAAACTTTGCAGTCTTAACCGTTTGACGGCTATGCAGCGCTAACAATCCGTTTGACGGCTATGATGGCGCTAACCGTTTGACGGCTATGCAGCGATTTCAAATTTCAAGTCCAAACAAGCTAAGCATCGCTATCGCGCTGTCATTTCAGTACTGATCTATATCTCTGTGCGTGAGCAAATATTTTGCCTCTCTTGCTTTTTCGTAAGGAAACTGTGCCTTTTAAAGCATAAATAGCATTTTTAATTAGTTTTCATTCCAAAATCTGGAAACGGATAACGCTGCCGTCAAACGGTTAAACAACTTAAACCATTAAATTACTAAATCTTCAGGACATGTCCGAAATGTTCATTTGTTGTGTTTTTAAAAAGATTTAATTAACGATGTTAAAAAACGCTATATTTGTTTTATTATGGACAAAATCACAGTGATTGATACAGCATAGTTGCTTTTTGTTAGATATGTGCTTCAATAGGGGAGACAGAAATTGAAAATATCTCTTAAAACCTAAGTCAGATAGAAGCAGATAATGCCAACATCATCTCAAATTCATTAAAATCCCAGCCTATTAGATATGATCTAAACCTTGAAAAAGTTATTGGTATAAAAGTGTATATCGAACTAATGTAATCATAGGCCAACATCATCAACTGGCAACAATTTAAGTAACAAGTGTAAACGAGCTTGTTGCAAAATGTATCTCATTCTCGTCGGTTAGCTGTGAATACACATGCAAAATTTTGTTTGGTTTAAAGGTTTATTTTTTTTTGTAAATGAGGAATTTTTTCAAAAAATTGCCTTATTTGGGGAAAAAAATTGAGTTTAAATTTTCAGTACTGATGAATTTTGAAAGATGAACTGAGAAAGATTTTTATAACGGAAAACTGAAATTTGAGAATTTGTTTTTTTGAATAGACATCGCGATGGGGACATTTTCTGAAAAAAGCTCTTATTTGGCGAAAATTACAGAAATTTTGGAGAAGTTGTCTTTTGACAATCTGACTCAGTGTTGGTATGAAAGATAGATAAAGGGAAATTTTTAACCTGCAATGTTTGAACATAATTATCATAAATCTCCAAGATAGCAAAACTGACGCTAAATTGAAATAATTATGACGGATGACATAAGGGGTGTTCATATATTAAAGTACATATCCTTTCAAAACAATATAAATTGTGTACCCACTTTATTTTGATAACTTATTTAAATGTGTCTTTTAATTTATTTTTTAGCTTATCAAAAAAATCTTTTTTTTAAGTTCTTTGCAAACCATGGAGTTTCAGCATGCAATAAAACTACCGAAAAAGTCTAAAGCTTACGGACAAACAGTTTCTGTATTTATAAGATCCACAACTTGTTGTTTTTGAATTTAAACAAACAAATAAACTCAAGACATATTCTCACCGAGGACATATAAAATGAAAGCAAAACACAAATAGTTTAAAAAATTGCAACTTAAATGTTGCCTACTTCAGGGTTATTTGGCATCAACTGATTCAGGGTATTTTCGTATTATAAATTTCGTAAAGTATTGATTGCTATAACTGAAGATAGATTTTATGTCACTAGATAAAGCAAATAACACTTTACTAGAATTTAGGTTAAAGATCTTTGGAAGTCCTTGATGCGCAAGAACTCTGTACTTAAGAGGGAAATTTTGTGATTTTGTAATTTTTTTAAGTTTTTAAGCTATTTCGAAGATGAAAAAATTAAATGGCAAGCTCCGTACCTGTGTCCAACAATGGGATTTTCATATGAAGAACAACATCAGGTATTAATTCCACAGATGTTTTGTTAAATATCTTTGGTTTAATAACATTTTTATTTATTTTTATTCAAAATTGATAAGAGTTCAGTTTTTGAAAATAATTTAAGATTAAATATGGTGTTACCAAATTGATGTTACTGAATAATTATATAGATAATTTTCTTGAGATTACATTATTTTTTAATTTATGTTAAATAGTTTTTAAGATACAATTCTTCAAATTAACAGCTTTAAATTATTACACACATGTCATTCTATGTCACAAGTTTTTTAACTACCCAGAACAGCAAAAGTATTTTATTTTCTTTTGTCAAGATATTTTGTATAGACATAGCTGCCAACTTCACTCAGTTTTCGTCTCATATTGTCTACGTCGCAATCTTATGATTAAACAAATGAAAAATCTCTGTGCAATTTTAACAGTAGCAAAAATGTGTAAAAGCTGGCAGCTATGGTATAGATCTATTTAAAATTGAATTCAATCTGTGTATAAAATTTTATTAAATGCGGTTAGTAGGTATTCACAACTTTTAAAAAATTTTGTTCATTTTATGTGAATAATCCTATACAAATTTAGGTAACTATATTTCAAAATACATTTTTATTCATTTTTTTCAACTCACAAATGATAATTTCACTATTATTGCATGTTTTATTAGCCATTTTTTAAATTAGTTTTGTGGTAAGTTTAAGATATACGTGAGTTTCAAAACTCGGGTCATTTATTTAAACTTTCAAAAAATCCAATTATCTCCATTTTTAAAACTGCATCCAAAAAACACTACAATCTGAAACAAATAGCTATATCGTGTACTTCTGGTCTTGTAAAATCTTGATTTACAATGAAAAACAATAGACGCAGTCGGAGGTTTTTCGCGAATTTTCTAAAATTTGATTTTTTGCATAAGGCGAGGTTTGAAACTCACGTCCTCATATTGTAAAATGCAAAGTTGTATTTCAAAAGAATAAGAGTAGTTATAATTAAAAAGAAACATTTATAGTCGAAATCATTGTTAAATTTTCTTGTAGACAGACTTACACAAAACTAGACGTTTGTACAAGCTCCTATCGGCAAGGTAGGCCCCCTATGAGAGTTTGCTGCACATGCGTAAAAGACCATTTACGTTAATCTATTGGACAGTTTATCGCTTACTTGGCGAGTAAAAAAATATTAGTTATTTATTTATTTTCAGCGTTCGCTATTTCAAAATAACACTAGTTTACAAAATTAAACTTTTTGTCTGTTGCTGCGAATTCTGTGGTTGATAATGTTCACTTATGACTTGTTTTTGTCAAATGTAACAGGAAAATTTTTTGAGCAGCTCGAGTTAATTTGTTTTTGATTTTTATCATTTAAGCATATATATTAATTGATAACAGGCGTATTTTACTGTGTTAAAATTAGTTTCTCAAGTTTTTGCGTCATGAGTAGTTCAAAAAGACGTTGTTTAAACAATCCAGATCATTTTTGCTACATATGCGGAGAATATGTGTTTAACAATTGTAAAAAAGTTATATCAGAGTTGGGGGGAAATATCTATTTTGAGTATTTTGGGATGCTCTTGGATAAAAATGAGAAGTCTTGGCCTCCCAATTGTGTTTGTAAATCGTGTGTGGAATATTTAAGATACGCAAAAGTGGTAAAAGAAGTGCCAGGAACACCGACTATTTGGCGAAAACCACGAAACCATCTCGAAGACTGTTGTTCCTATAGCGTAAACGTAAACGGTTTAAACACTAAAAATCGTGCTAAATGGCAGTACGCAAGTACTAGTTGTGTTCAACGTCCACTGCAGTGTTCACTTGACTCTTCAGAGGCTAAAAATATATCTGAACCATTAGAACAAGGCATTGAAGGACCAAGCTCATCACAAAAATGATGCTGATTTTGAAGGTATGTCAAATGAGTCAAAATGCTTTTCCCAAAATGAGTTAGATGATCTTGCAAGAGATTAGTCTTTCTAAAGAAGCTTCAGAATTGTTAGCATCAAGACTAAAAGAAAAAAATTGCTTTCTCAGTAACTAAAATTAGGTTTTATCGGAAATAAAAAATCTGAAAATTATATTGAACTTGTAGAAGACCTTCTGCTACAATTAAAAAATATGGGGTGCAATATGAGCATAAAAATCCACTTCCTCCATAGTCACCTGGACAGGTTTCCGGAAAAATAGGAGATATGAGCGAAGAGCGGGGAGATCGTATGCATCAGGACTTATGCATCATGGAAGAGCGCTATCAGAGTTTCTGGGATACGAATATGATGTCTGACTATTGTTGGTCTCTGATATGTCATTTTCCAAAGCCTACACATCAGAGAAGATCTTTAAAACAAAGTTTTTTAAAACTCAATGATTAATTCTTTTTTTTAGTAAGGTTTTTTTTTGGTAAATACGTGTTTTTTCTTTTTAATACCTACATAGCTGAAACTCATAAACTACAGCTGATTGAAATATTCTAATTATATTTTTGAAAATAGTATATCATATGTAGTCAGCAACAGCTAAAATTTTTTCGGCAACAGATGTACTGTAAACTAGTGTAATTATTGTGGTTTATAGGGATGAGATTTCCGCTTTTTTGGACACCAGTAAAATCTTTGAGAAAATGTTGTTATTTTAAATCACAAAAATGTTCCGATTTAAAAATATAGCATTTTCTCTAAGATTTTACTGGTGTGCAAAAAAGCGGAAATCTCATCCCTGGGTTTAAATAAAATAAATTTAACGCAATAACAATCGATATGAAAAGCATATGAAATAAAGCACTAAAAGTAACATAAACAAGACGAGAAAACTCTTTAACCCCTTGCGGCGCAGTGGTTTCATAGATATACCACTTAATTTTAATTCCCAAACGCCACAATGGCACCGGAATTTAGTTTTAAAAAATTACTGTTTATTAAATGCGTGAAATATAGTGTTTTCTTATTTGCAGATAAAGTTATTTTCAAATTCCGGTGTCAGTCATTATTTTCATCAGTTAAGCAATGAATTTGCCCTGCGCCGCAAAGGGTTAACGGAGAGGGAAGGTTCCCGACAGGGTTATTAAGGCTGTATGAAGAAATCAACGCCACACAATCGCCAAGGGAAAAGTAAGACAGGCATCGGACATGCGCCTTAAATGCTCAGATTGAGAGCCTACCCTCCCGATAGTTTATACTGACGTTTCTTCGTTTATAAATTTTTAATGGAATCTCATTGCGGATTCCATTTGTTTTAACCCTTTAACGATCATAGCATTTTCATTGCTAAGATGTCGAAATAAATGAATGACACCGGAAATTAAGAAGAAATATATTTCTAAATAAGAAAACGTGATTTTTCACATACATAATAAAAGGGATATTTTTAGATAAAAATACCGGTGTCAGTGTTGCGTATCGGAATTAAAATTTTGTGGTTTCGTGGCGAAACCAATGAACGTTAAAGGGTTAAGCAACATGACTAGAGTGGAAATCAATTCAACTAACAACCGATTTTTAATTCACCATTTTGATTATTAAAATTTTCTGGTAGGAAATATTTTTCTAATTTTTTTTTAAAATTACAAATCAAGTAATGAAAAAAGTATTCTTTAAGAGTAAATTTTAATAAAAAGATTACTGAATATAACATATAATAAAGATATGTATTATATATTTCATGATATTTAGTTAGACAAGATATTCATTACCAATATTTAATAACTATAACATTTAATTATTTTTTTAATGTGCCAGTGTAAAATATAAATCTTATTTTCATTCAGATCAATGGTATTAGGTGCATGGTCAGTTAACGTGGAACTCCAATGGAAAGTTCCCTGGCAATTTATCTATTAAGTACTGATACTATTCTGTAAATTTTTTAGGGAATCTGGAAAAAAACATATAAAAACAAATCTACTTCAAAAAACCAAGAAAAAAAAATCGATTATAAGCAACTGATTCAAATAGCTGTTTTCCAATACCAATCAGCGGAAGCCCTGAAAAATAGAAGTCAGCTAAATGTTGGGCGGCCTGAAAAAGCAGTGCGACATTGTTATCGTAATTTGCTGCGTATAATCCTTGGATCAAACAATTCTTTTTCGACCCAGAAATTTTATTTTGTAATTGAAGGCAAATATTTACGGCTATCTAAAAAGTTACATCTTATTTAATAAAATTTCTGGGTCGATAAATGATTGTTTGGTCCGCGGATTACACGCAGGAAATTACAGTGGTTCCATATAATTGTTGGTTTTATTTTCTTCCGTGGTATACGAGTGTATTTTTTTTATTCTTAGAGACAATTTTTTGGACAATAACTTATACTCTCCATGGTTATTTTATGGGTTTTTCTCCAGTTTCTCTTTACTTTTCTCTTTCTCTCTCATTTGTTGCTTTATTTTCCTTTGTATATGCAGAAAGGAGTTAAATTATTTTATATGGTAAACAGTCTTCTTCCTATTAAATTCCCTTTTTTAAATTTAAATATTCAACAGGGAGCAATCAGAGGTAGTCATACTGTTTTTCAAATAACTCATGTATTGGTTTTCAAATAACTAATCGATGTATAAGCATAGAACTAGAAGAGTGTAAAATAAGTGTTGTTTAAATTTAAAACATCGTAATTTCCCGCGCATGCGCTGCGACGTATTTAATTTTACTCTTGATTGTGACTTATTTACTTTACTTTATTCCATACAGGTTATTTTATATAAAAATCTAGCAGGCTACGCCCGTTCCATTTTTCAAAACTTACCTTGAACTAAACGAAATCAATGAATATCACGTATTCTAAAGAAGTGTGGATTCCTACCTGCAATATATTTCCCGATTTCAAAAACTGATGTAAATGCTAATGCGATATTATATTTTCTAATGTTTTGTCTAAAATTTGAGTTATATTAATTAATCTACCAGATTCGTCCGGCATAGCTCAGTTGGAGGAACATTGGCAGCTTCAGTCAAGAGGTCCCTGGTTCGATTTCTGGCCCTGAATTTTCTCGCCCACTTGGGAAATTACTACTCATGTGAATTATTCAGCCGATTAAATAATCGCGTCAAAATTAATCTACTGTAAAATTTGTATTATTATGCACCAACTATTTTAGTTAATTCACTGTAGTAAGAAATAATACGAAAATGTAGCCGTTATGACAACAGGAATCCAAATATCAATTTGTCACTACACTACTGAAATTTGGTGGATTACAATGATTGCAGAGATTGTACCTAGCATCGAAATAACATTCAAGCGATTCATTCTCATTTGTTAATTTTTCAATTCTTGGCTTCTCAGCTTTGCACCATATGTGTTTCTGGTAGTTTAAATATCATATTACTCTATATTCTGCCATATTTCATAAAACGCAAGTCTGCCACATTTTTTCCTGTTTCGATTCCTGCAGAAAAAATGCATTGAAAACTTAATAGCAATAAATAACACTGTAGCTTCTATCATCAGTTAAAATACAGCACTCTCTTGTAATACGTCCCGAAAAACTCTCTTACAAAGAAAATACCTTATTTTAATAAATGAAAGTCTTAAAAAAATTAACAGCAGCTCCAATAATATTGATGAAAACTTAAATTAAAGGATTCTTAATTTTAAAAAAAAGTCGTTTTTGAATTCCAGTGACAGTCGATAATTTCTTATTTTACTAACAGAATTTGCCCGTCCCGGAAAGAGTTAATAATCGGATTCAAAGAATTTTGATATCTCCGTGTAGCTCTATGACTAAATAACGTATAAACATGTTTTATGCACCTCTATAAAAATGGAATTTTTATCAAAATTCTATACATCTTCTGATTGAAATGCAAGTTTGCGCTTTATGAATGTAGAAGATGATGATATGATTTTCTGTAAGGAATTCATCATGAAGGTTTCGTTTAAAAAAAGATGCTTTTAATTGTAGTTAATAAGTTAATTGGAAAAAAGTTCATTTATGGAAGATTTAGCTGAAATTCTCTGAACAACTAACTAATGAAAACAGAAGATTTCGCTGTTATCTGAGAACAAATAAATAATACATACTAATAAACAGATGATGTAACTTCATTTCAGTACGCATTTTTTTTTTTTTTTTTTTGCGATATTTAGGTTTTTCGTTTTGTCATATTTGAGAATGAATTGCATCGGATTACAGAAAAATCTGACCAATGGTAATTGTAAATACACAAATTTAGATAAACAATGTCGAAATTGAAGTGAACAACTGCTATTATGTTTAATTATTTTGCATTATATCAAGTGAAACATTATCTTTAAAAAATTAAAATATCTAATCACTAAGACGGTGAGTAGATATCTACTAATCATTTTTCGCAATAAATCACTGATTGCTAATTTTGCTACGCCTGAAAGCACATTTAACCACTTAATGGTCACATTAAATTACGGTTTAAAAATTCAAATTCACTATTCCTATTGCTTTTTTGAAAAAAAAAATATTCATCTTTTTTAATGGACAAGCAAATTGATATCAGAATAAAACCAATCACACTTCTTTATAAAACTGGTTGAAATCAAACAATTCCGAATAAAAGTCGTGAAGCTTCCAACCCGTGAATGTCTTGGGCGCGACGTCTTCTTGAATCGGAACGATTAGGAAAGGCTATTATTACTGTAAAAATTGAATGATGTGCAGCGTGCCACAGTTGGCCACCCCTGCATTAAATACACCCATATTTATGTAGTTAATCTCAGTAATTTGTAAAATCACAATTATTCGATAGATAGGAGAAGAAAATAATTTCTCTAGCACGAATATTTGGAAAACAACAACATACTTTTATATGGTTTGACGCCGCTTCAAATGCAGTCAAAAACTAAACAAAAAGGTAAGAATAGACATCTGATGCGCACAAAACATATAAACAAAAGTTTTCACAATCTTTACTGTCAGTGTTCTCTGAAATAGCCATTAAAAAATCTTTTTCTCACAACTAACTCTAGATTTTTCGTTTATATACATATAACAGCTTTTTGTTTTAAGGTTAGCTTAAAAATAGAATTACAAAATGTTTCAGATTCTTTGCAAATAGTATACCGACACACAAACAATAAATAGAATAAACCCAAATGTAATGAGAAGTTATCCAAAGCTGGGAATCAAACTTGTTATCACAGCATTCCAGGTTGCTGTTCTATCCATTAATCTATTCCGGCCTATGTCTGAGTCTGCAATTTCTCATTACCATAATTTCCTGCGTATAATCCGCGGATCAAACAATCATTTTTCGACCCAGAAATTTTATTAAATTAAATATAACTTTTCAGATCGCCGTACATATTTGCCTTCATTTACGAAATAAAATTTCTGGGTCGAAAAAGAATTGTTTGATCCGCGGATTATAGGCAGGAAATTAGGGTAATAAAGCAAGTTCGGAAATAAACCAAGTTGATAGTTTCAGATAATATTTTATTGTTTTCATTTTCGTCAAACTGATTGATAGACGATCGATGACACGAACAGAATGCATTTTCAACGAGATTGTCCAGATTTCAGAGTGGAAACTTTGATCTAGGGTTAAATCTGGTAGCAATATTCTATTTTTGTATGATTTTTTTTAATTTTCAACAAATATTTATAAGAAACTATTCTCCTTATTCAATCAAATCAAATACTAAAAATTCACTGTTATATTTAATCAAAGATTTTTTTTTTCGTAAAAAATGATAGCAAATGTAATAATGGAACACGCATAAAATATGTTACTGTTACATGAACCAACGCTTTTTCCAACCGAATTATCTCCGATAACTCCGGTCAACACAAATTATTCAAACAATATTTTAGTCAAGAACTCAAAGAGACGAGAAATCAGGGAAACACACAATAAAAAAAAGGGAATTGCCAGTATGTCACAGAAACACTTGTAATAATATAAAGAGGAATTTCCCTTTAACAAAATATTGGTATTTAACGCTTTTTATGACTGTGTTTTTCCCTGATCACTCGCTACACTGATAACTGTTCCGTTACTCAAACAGAAGAATCGTAGAAATTTTGAGATCAGAAAAATCTGAGTCAAAGTAATAGATCTGTTCTTAAAATTTATTTTAGAAAAAAAAACATACATACCGCAAAAATATAAGAGCAAATCATAACTATAATAATCTGACCATTTAAAAGCATACTTCTGGTTCTTACTCTAACACTTAATCATGCAACTAAGCTGTTTCGTTTGGACGCTTAGATAAATACATAAAGCACAGTTTTACCGGACAGCCGGACATGATCGCTGTACTTACCCAACTCATGTTTGACACTTGTGCTTCGTAGTATATTTTTGATATAAAATTTTGAATTTTCTGGAAAACATTGTAAACATGATCGCTATCTCATAAGAATATGGAATTATAACTTTATCAGTTCCAGGATTTTGTGACCTATTGAGAGTACACCAGGGATGAGATTTCCGCTTTTTTGGACACCAGGAAAATTTTAGAGAAAATGTTGTTATTTTAAAACGCAAAGATGTTTCGATTTAGTGATATAGCATTTTCTCTAAGATTTTACTGGTGTGCAAAAAAAAAACGGAAATCTCATCCCTAGGTACACGTCTTTTCTTTGAGAATTATTTTACCTTAACAATTAACTTCGTATAGTAATGATACTATTCTAATCCTAATAATATTATGAATGTGAAAGTTCGGAACATTTTGATCATTTACAGCAGCAAAACGGTTGATTATTTTTATATTAAGACATTCATAACAAAACGCAATTCAATTAACAAAATTTTATTTTTTAATACATAAAATACAAAGAAAACTAAAAGAAAGCCTATTTTCAAGAAAACTATTTTCATCCTATTTCAACCAATATATTCTCTTCATATTCATAACAAAACGCAATTCAATTAACAAAAGTTTATTTTTTAATACATAAAATACAAAGAAAACTAAAAGAAAGCCTATTTTCAAGTAAACCTATTTTCATCCTATTTCAATCTTATATTTCCTATTTCAACCTATTTTCAATAAAATTTAACAATGCAATATTCAGTTGCGTATGTAATACTGTGGAGTTTGTAAATAAAAAATAATAAATTGATTTGACATTTGAATAATAATGTTAGCAGTAATGATAACCGAAATCTCAAATCAATTTTGTTTTTTTCCTTCGAAATGCTATGTTGTTAGAAACACAATAAAATATTTCAATGTTACTTTTGAGTAAATTAGGCTTCTTTTTATAACTTTTATGCTGAATAAAATATATATATATATTATCAAATTCAATGGAAATTTTGCACAGCGCAAATATATATATATGTCTATATTTGAAAAAAGATTATGAGACATTTTATAATTTGTTTTGACAGTGACTTCAACCAAACAATATCACACTTTTACAATTATTAAATTATTAGCAAAACCTGGTGTAAAAAAACATACGACGATCATGTCCGGCAGGGGGGTACCATTCGAGCGATGCGTCGACTGTAAGGATTTCCTAGCTGCTCTCGCACTACGTTACGGGGATGACAAATTCGCCTCTCCTCGCTCATTTCAATAGTATGTTGTTTCGCTTAATTTTTTTATTTTTTTTTTTTTTTTTTTTTTTTTTTCGGATTGATTTTATATATGATATTTCTTTAACAGACTTTTCGAAAAAAAAAAAGCTATTGAATGCGCTACATCAATTTCTAATAACTCCTGGGAAATCGTTTTAAAAGAGGAAAAAAAACCCTAGTGAATACGCTGTATTATTGTGTTCCATTTACTCCCGGAAAATCGCAACGACGAACACTAAAGTAACAGAGCAGAAAATTTACTAAGTTAGGCTGCAATTTTAAAACCAAATTCCTTTTACGAATGTGAAAGATACAAAATGAAGATGAATATGATACATAATGAAAGATACAAAAATCTCTGCACGAGCTCCGAATAAATCATTGTTTAATCCAGAAGGTGGCCGGGGTGTTGAGATTTTGAATTTTCAATGGTAAAAAATGCAATCCTCAGCGCCCCCCCCGCGGAGACACAGAAATCCTCCCACAGGAAAGTATCTGAATTCAGCACTGGAATAAACTTTAGTAAAAAAAAAAAAAAAAAAGTCGAGATCTCACCATTTAAAATAATAAAAAAAATAATGGTAAGAAATCGATTTACTATATTGGGCTGAAAAAAAGCCTGGACTCCTGATTTTAGTGTTTTAGCTAGTTTTATTTATTAGAATTTATTGAATGATTTTACAGTATATTTTATTAGAAATACACATTAGCAACATTAATGATTATTTAGATTCTCAGGCTTTCAACATTCAAATATGGATTCATTTAAAAATTATAAGGTTTAGAATAAAAGAAAAAAAAGAAAATTAAAAACATCGTAACTTTTGAAGTCGTATAATAAAAATAGATTTATGTAAATATGTCTATATTATTTTATCAAAGATTCCGTCATTCTCAAATCCAAAATAGCTACTTTATGATGCATTTCTGAATTCATTTTTTTTTCGGAAACGCATAATATTAGCTGGTGTTTTTATTCAGAAACTATGTAATCGAATGGCATTATCCATTTTTTTTTTTTTTTTTTATACAAGCAATTTAAGAAAATGCTGTCAAAATTAGTGTTCCGGAAGCGACAGCATGGAAAAGAAGAAAAATCTACAACCATTTGACAAGAATCTCTTATATATCAACAGGGCTATATAAGTATGTTATTTACCAAAAATGAAAAACGCTATTCGATTCCCAATCTTTTAAGCAATCAGGCTCGTCAATTTTATACTTTTACAGTTGAAAATTAATCAGAAAATGTGTCAAAGTTTTGCATTGTTGAGATATGAATTTAAGATCCACCAAGAAGTATATATCCAAAGATTATATTAACGCAAGTTCTTTATAACAGAGTAATTTATTCCATTTTTCAATATTGGGTGAAAAAAGTCCGGGCCAGGATTCGAATAAATTACTCTGTTATAATTAATTTACCGATTGAATAATCGTGTTTAAAAAAATTAATCTAACATAAGTTCTTTATCTTTATATTTAATTCTAAAAATCATGTTGTCTGCCCTACACATCTTGAGAATAATTAAATCTAGTTCCAGCACGGCCCGAGCACGTGCTGACCTCTAATGTCTATAGATATTAATATTACATATTTTTATTTTTGAGTAAGTCACAAATACTTTTAAATTTGCAAATAATGTAATGAAATATGAATGTACACGCATGTGTCTGTGAATTGAACTTTTATATCGTACAGTTGTCCCCGTTTAAACGAATATTAATGGTTCCAAAAATAATATTCGATTAAGCGGAGTATTTGATAAAAAGGGAAAACACAGAAATGTAATATTTAATGCGTAATAAAAAAGTAAAGCAACCATCTACAGCATGATTAATTAGCAGCATAATAAAATCATTAATATAATAAGTAAATTAGTAAAATAAATACAAATACTAATATAAAATAAGTACACAATAATTTAATTTTAGTACATACAGCTATTGTTTTGCATTACACTTCATGTAGCTCATTGGAATTTGGTTAAAACTTTGCTATTTGTAATTCGCGTTATTTACACAGGTTTAAAAAGATCTTTTAAGGGGGCTCAGGGGTTGAAAACTTTTCAAAAAATCGATTTTTTTATGATTTAGTTTGATTCAGAATATTAATTCTTAATGCAAAAAACCGCATAAAAATATTTGCATTTTTAACGGAGTTATAAGCATTTATGTGTCAACACTTTCATAGCCGCACCCATATAATTTCAATTTTAAGTCGCGATTTCTCAAAACTTGATTTTTGACGACTAACACATAGATTAAAAAAAACCTATTTGATGGAATGGCTTAATTTTTTTTTTCTGCATGCATATAACACCATTATCCATAGAATGAATTAATATATTTTAGATAGTTTAATATTTTGAGTATTTTTAATGAAAAAAAAGTTGTATTTTTTAGGAAGTTTTTAAATTTTCAAATTTGAGAGATTTTTTAATAATTTTTTTTAAAAGTGATAGTTATATCCTTAATTTATTCTACAGATAATGATGTAATATGCAGGGGTGCAAAAATCTAGGCGCCAGAGGGTAGTCTCTCACCACTAAAATTTTAAAGTTTTTTTCGCTCAAAATTTAATAGCATTCTAGCAGGAATTTTACACGAAATATTAGACGAAGAAAAACTAAATAAATTTTGTGATGAGAAACTGCCTGCTGGCGCCTAGATTTTTGCACCCCTGGCAATATGCATGCAAAAAAACAAAAACAAAAAAAAAAACAAAAAAAAAAAAAAAAAAAAAAAAAGCCATTCCACTATATAATTTTTTTAAAATCTTGGTGTTAGTCGTCAAAAATCAAGTTTTGAGAAAACGCGACTTAAAGTTGAAATTATATGGGTGCGGCTACGAAAGTGTTGATACATAAATACTTATAACTCCGTTAAAAATGCAAATATTTTTATGCGGCTTTTTGCATTGAGTTAAGAATTAATTGAATAATCAAACTAGATCATGAAAAAATCGATTTTTTTTTAAAGTTTTCAACCCCTGAGCCCCCCTTAAAGAACTGCCGAAAGCGCTACGAAAAATATTAAGTTGCAATTATACACAGAAAAATTTAAAAAATATATTTTAATAGCAGAAAACTATGTCAAAATTTTAAAAACGATATTGCTCGTGTAATTATTCGTGCGCTATTTTGCTTTAATATTTTCAACATTAGATTGAAAATATTTTAAAAATTCTGTAAAAAGAACTAATTTCTACTTTAACCCTTTAACGTTCATTGGTTTCGCCACGAAACCACAAAATTTTAATTCCGATATGCAACACTGACACCGGTATTTTTATCTAAAAATATAACTTTTATTATGTATGTGAAAAATCACGGTTTCTTATTTAGAAATATATTTGTTCTTAATTACCGGTGTCATTCATTTATTTCGACATCTTAGCAATGAAAATGCTTTGATCGTTAAAGGGTTAAACTATCACTGCAAGAAGAAAGCATTAGATTCATGAAGACTTTCGAATTCCGATTTTCGACGGTATTACACGTTTTAGTGACCAGAACTTCTGAAAAAAATTACAAAGTGTCTTTTTTAAGTCGATAAGTCTCTTTGTATGTGATATAAATTTTGTGGGCATTCAGTCTTTAGAACTAATTCACGTAATTTAATAAAAATTTATATTCAGGTAGTCCGTGATAAAAATTGATAATGATTAGTTTTTGGCGTAAATCATTCAATAGGTGGTGCTGCTATACTGCATTTTTTACGATTTACTCACCAGTTGTATCTCAACAATGCACTCAAAAATGCACGGGTTTTAATGAAATTTATATTTCATAATTTCTTATATTAATTGATGCTGATTATTTTTAGGTGCATATCACTGAACCGGTGACGATGTCATGTTGCATTTTTTTACGATTTACGCAACATCTGTATCTCAAGAACTAATCCACGTGTTATGTTAAAAATTATGTTCATGTAATCCCTGGTATTAAGTTATGCTTATAAATTTTTAAAGTAAATCATTTAATAGGTGGCATTGCTATGCAGAATTTTGTACTATTTACGCAATATCTGTATCTAAAAAAACTAATGCATGGTCTGGACCTAAGTTGATAACAAACCGGTAACAAATTTGCAATTGCTCCATTGAAGAAACATATTGACCTCATCCCCCCCTCCCCTAGTGGGGCGGCACTGATCTAGAGAATGTTGCGTCAATACTCTGTCGTAATTAGTCATTATAGAGTGACAATATCGACAAATCTAAATTTTTCGCAAAAAGATTGAGTGAGTGGTATATTTCTCAACGAAGTTACTTCTCTAAAATCGTGTAGTTCAAGTGGCATTCGGGTGATAATTCCATGGCTGCCAACTACTACGCCTAATTAAAGACGAATAAATATATCAGAAACATAAATTTTAGCAGATAATCAACAATATGGGGCGTAATACATACCATTGAATGTATTTGTCATACATTTTACTGAAACTTTTTTGTGGTTCCAAACATGTTTATGTGATTTAAATAGGCGTAGAAGTTGGCAGCTGTGTAATTCTGTTTTTTATGACAGACTGAAATTTATTTTTATGATTTTACATACTGAGAGAGTAACGAAGCTTTCTTTATTTGGTTTATTTTAAAAAAGTCTATACCATAAAAATTAAGCTGTAAAATATATTTATTAAAAACTAAATTACAATAGTACCTGTATCACTCAAATGTTTATGAATCCGTCACGTAACTAAGCGTTTCAATTCGGTTGGTTGGTTGGTTGTATGGGTTTTAATGGCGCAAGGTCCCTTTGGGGACATGCTGCGCCAAGAACAAGGTAATGAATAAATTATAAGACAAAGTAAAAAATGTATTAAATAATTATAATAAGAATGATAATATGAGTAATGTGATGAATTATGTGATTAAAATGCAATTCCTAAAAAATGCAGTGAAATTAAAATAGAGAGGTTAAAAACTAGTTAAAACTTACAAACAGTAAGTTAATAAGAATAGAACTACAAAAGCCAAATATCATATAAAATCAAATCTAAGTGTCAATTAAAACTGTAAAAGTTGAAAATAAAAGTTAAAATACAAACAGTGTAAATGTGACATAAAATACTAAATAAAAACAGAGTTAAAAATCAAGGATGTAATGCAATGATACATGTAAGAAATATAATTGTTTAAGATCGGAGCAATCAATAAAGAAATAAAAACATGAAAGCAAATAGAATGTAATAATATTTTAAATACAGAGTAAAAAGTGAAAGTTACACTAAAAAAAATAATTTAACTAGGCACATACTCCTCAAACATTGTGTTTTCCTCGGAATCCGAGCCACTACCGTAAGTCTCGGATTCCATAGCTTCTTGGACATAGTGCTGCAGGTGCCTGGGATCTTTAAAATTTCTTTTGCATGGGCTGAGCGATGAATTTTGTAATCTTTTAACGACAGTCTTCCGCCGTGGGGTTGCTGGAGTTGGGGTTTTTATGGTTTCTGTACGTTTTTTTTCTGGGATTTCTGTAATGTTTTTGAACTAGTAACAGTTTGGGTCCCAGTCTTGGTCCCTTCTTTCTGACCACCAGTTTTCACTATTTGACTAGAGTTGGGTTTTTTAGAGTTTAATGCAGATGAGTTCGGGTCATTTTTTGGTGAGGTAACGGCCTTAGTCTCATTTAGAAGTTTGGATAATCCCTTAGATTGAGCTTGAGATTTCTGACTCAATTTTTCAAGATAAGTTATTTTTACAGGTTCTGTGGAAGGTAGCCAGCGTTCTAATGGCGGATTTACAATACATTTAGTAGGGAGACAGATATCCCGGCTTTCTTTAATTGGTGTGCTAGTTGATTGGGTTTTAGTAGATTTATTACGTGGATATGTGGCGTCAGTTTGGGTACTTATGTGTCTTACGGTTGTTGATTGCTGCTTGAGTAAACTGGAGTAGGAAATTCCAACGGATGGTGTTCTGGATTCAACAAGTTTCCGGGCATCATGGTAAGACATATTTTGAGTAATTTTAACAGTCAGAATTTCTTTTTCTCTGTTCCAATTCGGACAAGTGCGTGAATAGGCAGTATGATCACCTTTACGATTTGCACAGCGTTCGGATTTATCACATAACTTATTGTCGTGGCCGACTTCTGCACAACGTGCGCAGGTAAGAGAACCACGACAATTTGTTTTATTATGGCCGTAACGCTGGCATTTAAAACAACGGAGAGGATTTGGTATGTATGGTCGGACTGGACAATTTAGGTAGCCAGCTTTAATTTTAGTTGGTAAAGTAGGACTATTGAATGTTACAATTATATGTTTTGTAGGTAGTACTTGTTCATTACGACGGATAGTAATGCGACGTACATCTATGACATTTTGGTCTTTTAAATTTTCTAATAGTTCAGCTTTAGTAGAGAATAACAGATCAGGTTCAGATATTACACCACGACTTGTATTTAGAGTTTTATGTATTTGTACGGAAACTGAAAGGTACCTATTGTAGAGCAATTAGAGAGGAATTGTGACTGTTTAGCTGTAGAAACCTCAACTAGTAAATCCCCAGAATGTAGTGTTTTGAGAGAATGACCATCCCCCAATACCGACTGGAAAGTTTTTGGAAGGAGAAAAGGTGAAGTCCTTTTAAAAGAACTATCAGAGAGACTGTCGGTACGCTTAATGATAAAGAATCGAGTGAGTGAGATAGTCGGAACAATTTGTTGCTCTCCATTAGGGAGAGAAGTGGAAGGAAGTGAAAGTTTTCCATCCATATTTTAAAAAATATAATTCAGACCCCGGCCGCACCACCCACTACCGAGCCCAACAAGGGGATACACAATCGTGCACCAGTGCTAACCAGGGCCCATACGGTCACAAGACAAACCTATGTCAGTCTCCACCCTTAACGAGATGACTAGTATTTGCTCGATCACTTGATCCCTAAAGCCAGTGACAAAGTCAGCTGACCAGCCGATTGATGCATACGGGACCAATGTGCACCTCCCGTCTACCTGAAGCAGAGGCCAAAGCAGTGTGTTGGTTTCCCTCAACTGCCAGGATCCCCCTTTCCAGGGACACGGGTCGCCACGCACGGCCAACACGTGGGTGGTTTACAATTCTCCATGAGTCGATAAACAGGATGTATCGGCCCATGCAGAATTGCCCTCACCTCAGAAAGAGGAAACCACAATGAGAGTGAAACAAAGAGGAAAGGAAGACCAGAGGAGTAAGAAGAAAACGAAAGGAGAAAGATCACTCAGGTGCCCGGGGTTGTGAAGCCCATGAATACCTAAAGAAGGTATCCCCCTGGGGGGTAAAAAAATATAAGGAGTGTGCGAACCCTGAATTCCTGCCATTTGTAAAATGTTTATTCTCCAACTTTTTGTATCAATGATGGTATCTTTTCAGCATTTTTCGAATAGAAGTAGCCACTGAAAGGGCTTCTTCTATATTTTCCCTTTGGGGCAAGCAGTGAAGTTTCTGAAATGCTCAATTCCGCCTCAAATTTTGAAGCATTTTGTTCGAAAATAAAAGTAACAAAAATTTTACTACTTTTTGCCACCAAAGTTAGATAAGTAAAATTTCATAAAATATTTCTGATGCTAACATTCATAGATTGTAAGTGAAACATTGCACATCCCACCATGCCTCAAGAGGACTAAATAAACTTTATTTTGGTATCTGCCACACTGTTATTAGAAACAGCATGATACGTGATCAATGCATGTATTGCGAATGCTTCTGAACATTTGCAGGAAATATTTAATATATTTTATATTTATATTATATATTTTCCGGTATAAGTTATAATTAATTTTATTATTTATTTTAGTAACATACAATTGATTTATCAGGGTTCGCACACTACTTATATTTTGGGAGGACTCTGGCACCACTATTAATGATAAGAAAATCTATATTTAATTTTTAAGATGCAGAATTCGCAACCACCTCCTCGATTCGCAATTTTCGCAATATTTTTCTGCGGTGAAATACATTGAAAATACTGTAAAAATTTAGTGGTAGAATTGTGCGAACCCTGTTTATATGGAAATTAATTTTATTTTTTATTTTTAGTGACATACAATTGATTTGTGTGGAAATTTTAATAACGTATAAGGCCAGCATCAACAGTTTATAAATTAACGATATTTCCGTTTTCTTTTTGTATTCTCTTCTGTCTTTCTCGATATTATGTAATTATGTAAGAACCACGGACTTTTTTCATTGACTTGTCTTTATTATGAAACGTGATATCGGACATCTTATTGCAACTAAATTAGCTGTTATCTGAAATGCCATCCAAGTAGCCTTAAAGAAAAAAAAAAGATAATTGCAGTACTTAAGCAAAGCAGCTCACTAACGATAATTTAAAATATATATTCTTTATCACATTGTTGGGAAATTTTGTGCCAGATAATATAAACAATCGTGTAAATAAAACAGTCCTACTCGGTTATCCCGTCGACCAATTTTGCCGAATTATACAAATCGCCAATCTAATAGCCAAATAACACATTAAGACATAACTAAAAAAAACGAAAAACAAATAATTCGTCGAATAATTAATAAAAATACAAATAAAAAATAAAAATAAAAATCACTTAATGACGTTTTAAATACGTCTATCATATTTAATTGAGTGCGGCATTCACGATCATCCATTATTGGCAATTAATCTTATAGTATGGTGGTATTTTTTTGGTCGACGAGAAACTAAGTAGAACCAATAAAACTGCAACCAATGGGAAATAGGAGGAAAATTAAGATCTGAAATTTGACGAATCCCCCTTCGTAAATTGAAAAACAATGCTGGGAATTTTTTGCCACAAAACTGCATTTTAGGTATATTCAGGGATGGGATTTCCGCTTTTTTGCACACCAGTAAAATCTTAGAGAAAATGCTTTATTTTTAAAGCGGAACATTTTTGTGATTTAAAATGACAACATTTTCTCATCCCTATATATTTGTTGTGAATTTTGTATATGCATGTTTTACATTCTAAACTTCACAAAAATCTAATTTTTTTAAGTAATAACATATTTTTACTGTTGTTTAGCTAAAACAAATGTGGGATTAAAATCTCGTTGACAATTTTGCTGTTTACAAACATCTGTAACATACGTCGAGCTGCTAATCCTTACTTTAAAATTGCGGCTGGAATTTTTTTTCCTATATAACCTCTGACAAAAAAGTTCGGCGAATAGTAATATTAACGATATGAAATAGTAATGAAAATTACTTTACTGTCCTTCAAAATAGTCATTTCCCATAAATATGCACAGTTTAGATCTTCTACAGATGTCCTGGAAACTTTTCAAGAAGTCTTTTTTTGGGATGGAGTTTAAAAGCTCCAACATCTTTCGTTGGATGTCAGGAATATTGCTAAATTTCTTTCCATTCAAAGTGAGTTCGAGTCGTAAGAATGGGAAGAAATCTGGAAAACTCAGATCTGGTGAGTATGGTGAATGTTCAATTTGCACCCACCTCCTTTTTTTGGCAGGAACTATTTGACTATATTTGTTTTTTGATGGCGAGCATTGTAATGAGCAAAAGCCACGAACCTTCTTGTACGTACTGATGGCCTATCCTGCGTAGACGTTTCATGAAACGGCTCAAAATTTCAATGTATTTTGCTGCATCCATCGTAGGCATCATTTTGCACCATTCCTCTGGTAGAAAATTCTTGTGAATAATTCCGTGACTATCAAAAAACATGATGATCATCGTTTTGATACTCGTTTCTTTTCTTCTGACTTTTTCCAGATGAGGTGATCAGGAGAACACCATTCCATGATTTGCCGTTTCGTTTCAGGGTTATTTATACTTGAGACACCAGGAGTCATCCTCTATGACAATACAGTTGAAAAAAATTGATTTCATATTTGCCGTTTCGACAAAATCCTCTGAAGCTTCTATACAAGGCCTGCTTCTGATCATCAGTCAAGTGATGTGGCAGAGGACGACAACACGTTTTTCTTTCCCTAAACTCTGGGTAACGATTTGTCACACGGGTTCACGGTCAATGTGCAATTCATTAGATATCATGTATACAGTTAATCGACAATCTTTCGTGAGTAAGTTAGTTAGTTTCTCAATGTTTTCGTTACTCGCCGGTCTTCAGTTATGGGGGTTGTCAGAAACACTTTCCCGGCTTGTCGAAAACGGGCGAACCACTCGTATACGCACTTCATGGACTGTACTTGATCTTCATAAACACGTACCAACATCGCATGAGTTACTATCGGTGTCTTGCCAAGCTTAAAAAACCTTTTAATTTATCTTTTGTTCGTTCATTTTCCTGTTCACACTTAAGAACCAACACGCTAAACAAAGCACTTTGTAAAACAAGTCTTACACGAAACACAAACGACGCTTAACTGAACGAAGGTGGGGGGCAGATGGTCTACACCCTCTACAGCCCTTACAGCCTCTTCTCAGGTGCAGCATTTTGTTTTGCCAGTGTTGCCAGATCGACCGTTCTGAATTCATTCACCAAACGTTTTTGTCACAGGTTGTATATTTTTAGCAAATATTTCGCAAAAGTTTTTCCTTTTAGAGCGTCATGTAATAAAATTCTTTCGAGTACCCCTCTAAATAATCTGTATATGCTACACACTTCATTTTCAAAAATGAATTTTATTTTTCACAAATCGATGAAAAATTGAAAATTGTATCGTCTGCCAATTTAAATTGAAGCAGGTGTGTTTGCAACATACAACAAGGATTGCATCAAACTGAGCATCGTTCTGGCTACTTTCAGATTTCCAGGGAAAACTAGTTCGATGTGCAAATGCCAAAACTTTCTTCTATATCATACGTACATTTCAATACTTAAAAAAAATAACTCATCTTAAAGCTTTAATAATTTTAATTCAATATCATACCAACTTTGATTTTCATCTTAAATTTCTGCTTCAGTCACTTAATCGGAGTAAAAACGAATTTCCGTCTCTGCACGAGCCGATGGACATTAGAATGATAGGCAGATTTTTTTTTCAAATTCAGGGAGGACCTCCTTGCCTTACACAAAAAATAATTATATGTAAAAAAATTAGTTCAGTTCTAAAACTAACTTCATACACTTTTAGGTCGTGCAATATTGAAAATGGCATAAAATTTGCTATTGCAGCGCCCCCTTCCGGCGGATTTTTTTCAAATTCAGAGAAGACCTACTAGCCTTAAACAAAAATTTGGTTAAATTCGATGCATAACTTCATGCACTTTTTGATGGTAGAATGGCGACATACGGAAACACACACAAACACAAAGATACACAGACACGCGACAGATAGACATTTTGTAAAAACATGTTTTTGGAAATCTCTGAATCTAAAACGTGTAAATCCGTCGAAAACCGGAAGACGAAAACAATTTCGATTACAATACTTTCACTATTGAATATAGAAAAAAGTAAAAAGGTGTGCATAATCGATGTGTTTATAGATATGTCGACTAATTATCAGAAATTTAAAACTCTGAGCTTCACATATATGGTGTGAGGTCTTGGACTAACCTCACTCAAATTTCCTCTCTTATAAAAACGGTAAGTTTTGCTGCCTATCGCAGACATAGAAACCAAAAACAGAGTGAAAATTTATTTTATTAGTACAGATTTTTTCTTTCGGTAACATTCCATCGGATTTTGGAAATATCAGCTCTCGTTTTAACATTTGAACGACGGTGGGGTACATAATATTCTAAAATTGTCTCAAATTTATCTAAAATAATAATATAATAAAAATTGACACCACAAATAATCATTATAATTTCGAAGGTTATGGTGGGAATTCGACATTTTGGAAGCATAATTATTTGCCTTTGGAATGCATTATTATAGAAGAGGGATTGTGAAAAATTTACGTTTAAAACGGGAAGTCGTAGAGTTCTATAGGTTTGGTTTTAAAAGCGGACCGGCTCGTGCCTAGGTGTATGCTGCTGAAAGCAGTTTGCTAATCTTTTGCTTTTCTGAACCTTCCTACCCTGAATGGGTATAATCGACCCAGTCTAATCGATGCGTTTCATTCGAATAAAACCAGAAATTTTTTTCATAAAGTAAATTAAATAAATAACACAAAGATTTATGTTAATAAGTTTATTAAATGTATTTAAATAAAAATTCTGGTGTGAAATATTTTAATGAAGTTTGAGTAAAATTTCAACATGGTAGGAAGGTTAAAATAAAGTTTCGTTTTATAATACAGTAAAACCTCCATAACGGACACTCCCAAATAGCGGACACCTCTATTTAACGGACAGTTTTCCAATCCCCACTCCCAAAACCTAAATTTTTGTATGTTTAACCTCTGAATAACGGACATTCCGAATAGCGGACACTTTATTTGGCGATAAAGGATGAAAAAGTATGCTTTAAAGAGAAAAAAAATGAAAAAAAAAGCAAAAGGGCCTCTGAATTTAACAGGATAACGTATCACAAATTCTGTGATCACAGATAAAGGTATATAAAGAGCTGGAGAACGCCTCCCCCCCCCTCCACTTTCAGTGCTAAATTCAGGGTGTTGCCCGGGAGGAATATCTCCCAGAGCATTGAAATGTCATCCAAGAATATTTTGAGATTTTATGCTTTTAAAGGTAAAAAAGTGCAATCCTTCCCTTCCCGTCCGAAACTACAATGTCCAATAATGTCACCTAGAAAAACAAATTACATTTAATTGCAAGCAAAAGTAAACTTTTGTAACAGATTATTTCACGATAATATAATAAACAGTGGATAAATGTGTGCACAAATTTATTGAAGTTTTATTGCTTAAAAAATAATTTTAATTTCCGATTAATTACATAATAGAGGTTTTAGGACATATAAAAGTAAATTAATGAAACATTAAGCATTTTTTAGCGATTTTTGATTTTCTGAGGTTTTCCCAATAGCGGACACCTCCGAATAGCGGACAATTTCTGCGTTCCCGAGGTGTCCGTTATTTAGAGGTTTTACTGTATACGGTTCTTCCAAAAGTTTTCTATCTTTTTTACAAAAAATAAACCATTGAAATTTCGATAGTGACGATATTTTATTGAAGGACGATATTTTATTGAAGGTAAACATGTTGAAAAACAAACCTTCGTCTATCTTTCCGCTGTCTAATAATGCTTCCTTCCAAAAACATTTTTGATTTCATTGAAAAATACTTATGAAGGTGATTTTTTATGTCATTCAAAGAGTTAATCATTTTCATGAAGAGATGTTTGCGGGAAAGAAACAAATAGTAGTCGGAGGGAGACCAGGGAGGATAGTTCAGATTGTCGAATACAAGAAGTTTATTTCGGACAGTCAAAGTTATATGTGAAAAATAGTAATCATAAGGGATGGTAATACTTTGTTTCTTTGCTAATGCGGAGTGCTTCCAGGCAATTGTTGTCTTCAGTTTGTTCAGTTGGGAATAGTAATTTTCAGAGTTGATGGCGTGGTTTTATGGAAGTATCTTGTAGTAGATCAAGTTTCAATAAAGATCAAATCTTTTTTCTATAGGAACTCGGATTTTTTTTTTTAAAGAATGAGTTTTTTCCAGCTGAATCGATATTGTTTGCGCTCTTGGTTGTCATAAAGTTTCCACTTTATCCATGGGGGGGGGACAAATCTTTTTATAAAAGGAGCCTCTTAACTGTTGAAAATGCAGTCTATAATTTCACAACAGCCGCCATCAATTATTTTTATATTATTTTCGAACTAGTACTATTGTTACTAAATGATTTCTGTTTGCAGAAAGTTGAACGAGTTGCATTACAAAATAGTACATGAACTCCAAAAGGATCTTTTCCGATAGTTTTTAAATGGGAGAAACAAATTCTTTCCATTCGACTGAGCCATTATGATCTACCCACCCTACACTCCGGAGATTACTCCATCTGATTACTGTTTGCTTTTCTCTCACAAGAATTGTCTTCACCAAAAAATACTAACTTTCTGAAAAGCTTAAAAATTCCCATCGGTATGTATAATGGAGCCAAATAAAACACGTTTTGAAAAGCCCCCAATATGAGACTCCTGGAAAGATAGACTAAGTTTTATTGAAGAGAATAACGCATAAATTCTTCAATAAGATCTCCCTGTTTTATAATTTGCATGGGTATTTTTTTTTTGTCAAGAAACGAATAAAACTTTTGGAACAACCTAATGGTTTGCTACCATTGATAAATAAATAAACAAAAATTTATAGAAATACTTGTCAGCATAAAAATTGTTCAAATGTGACATTTTGGAAAATATCACATTTACTAGATACAGAGAAAAGAGAAAATGAAATACCGGAAAGGAGAATATATTTTCGTCAGGATTATCGCACTAAATCTAAGTACATTTGATTCGAATATTTTGTTCGATAACTATGATTAATGTATCACAAGAAGTCTGTTAATAGTTATAACCACAATATTTTCTTCGAAGAATGTGTTTTATAAGTTACATTTATTTATTGGCATGGATTAATTAATATTTCACACCACAAATATTTTAAAGAAAATTGCATCAGTTATCGATCAATTTTTTTTCAACCATTCCCATATTTTTACCCTTGCATTTCATGATATAACTGCATTTATCCAGCAGTTATGAAGTATTTAAACGTATCTCAATGAAAGCCAATGTTGCCAATTTCGGTGATTAATCCCGAGAAATTTGTTGGCGACTGTGAATATTTTTGAAGAAAAACTTGGGGAATTGTTTTCGCAATTTCAAATTTTACTTTGAGATTTGTCCATACTGGATCTGTCTTTAATTCGATTTTGATTGGTAAAATGAAAATAAAATATAGAACTAATACATATAAATCATTATTCTCTTGGTCGAACTCACTTGTTTGCATATTCTAATGATTCATCACTGTTTGCCTTGGACTACTCCCAACTTGAATTTTAATAAGTAAGTGTGGCAGAATTTACTAATCATCGCAGACAGACACTCATGCACGGAAATATATTTCATTTAATAGTATAGATTTATACAACAAAAATAAAGACAATTTCATAATTTTTTTGTTTCTGTTGTTTAACACTAGAACCGCCATTAGGGGGTCATTATGACCTCAGTCAAATTGAAAATAGCCGATTTGAACCAGAAATTTTTTCATAAGGTTAGTTAAGTATGTGCAGAATAAAAACAGGATAATTAATTAAGTTAAATAGTTTTAAATAGAAATTGTGGTTTCAAACACATTTTATAAAATTTGAATAAAATAGCCGGCGGTTCTAGTGTTAATGATGGTTAGTTTGTGTTTCATGGAATGCCTGAAGAAATATTTGCAAATGCAAGGCGTGCAACTGGCATACTTCAACCACATTGCTGAGTTTAGAAATGACAATTACTCAATGAATTCTGCAGTTTTCCTTTCTTTTAATAGGAAACTTGAATGTAAACTTTGCAGTCTTAACCGTTTGACGGCTATGCAGCGCTAACAATCCGTTTGACGGCTATGATGGCGCTAACCGTTTGACGGCTATGCAGCGATTTCAAATTTCAAGTCCAAACAAGCTAAGCATCGCTATCGCGCTGTCATTTCAGTACTGATCTATATCTCTGTGCGTGAGCAAATATTTTGCCTCTCTTGCTTTTTCGTAAGGAAACTGTGCCTTTTAAAGCATAAATAGCATTTTTAATTAGTTTTCATTCCAAAATCTGGAAACGGATAACGCTGCCGTCAAACGGTTAAACAACTTAAACCATTAAATTACTAAATCTTCAGGACATGTCCGAAATGTTCATTTGTTGTGTTTTTAAAAAGATTTAATTAACGATGTTAAAAAACGCTATATTTGTTTTATTATGGACAAAATCACAGTGATTGATACAGCATAGTTGCTTTTTGTTAGATATGTGCTTCAATAGGGGAGACAGAAATTGAAAATATCTCTTAAAACCTAAGTCAGATAGAAGCAGATAATGCCAACATCATCTCAAATTCATTAAAATCCCAGCCTATTAGATATGATCTAAACCTTGAAAAAGTTATTGGTATAAAAGTGTATATCGAACTAATGTAATCATAGGCCAACATCATCAACTGGCAACAATTTAAGTAACAAGTGTAAACGAGCTTGTTGCAAAATGTATCTCATTCTCGTCGGTTAGCTGTGAATACACATGCAAAATTTTGTTTGGTTTAAAGGTTTATTTTTTTTTTGTAAATGAGGAATTTTTTCAAAAAATTGCCTTATTTGGGGAAAAAAATTGAGTTTAAATTTTCAGTACTGATGAATTTTGAAAGATGAACTGAGAAAGATTTTTATAACGGAAAACTGAAATTTGAGAATTTGTTTTTTTGAATAGACATCGCGATGGGGACATTTTCTGAAAAAAGCTCTTATTTGGCGAAAATTACAGAAATTTTGGAGAAGTTGTCTTTTGACAATCTGACTCAGTGTTGGTATGAAAGATAGATAAAGGGAAATTTTTAACCTGCAATGTTTGAACATAATTATCATAAATCTCCAAGATAGCAAAACTGACGCTAAATTGAAATAATTATGACGGATGACATAAGGGGTGTTCATATATTAAAGTACATATCCTTTCAAAACAATATAAATTGTGTACCCACTTTATTTTGATAACTTATTTAAATGTGTCTTTTAATTTATTTTTTAGCTTATCAAAAAAATCTTTTTTTTAAGTTCTTTGCAAACCATGGAGTTTCAGCATGCAATAAAACTACCGAAAAAGTCTAAAGCTTACGGACAAACAGTTTCTGTATTTATAAGATCCACAACTTGTTGTTTTTGAATTTAAACAAACAAATAAACTCAAGACATATTCTCACCGAGGACATATAAAATGAAAGCAAAACACAAATAGTTTAAAAAATTGCAACTTAAATGTTGCCTACTTCAGGGTTATTTGGCATCAACTGATTCAGGGTATTTTCGTATTATAAATTTCGTAAAGTATTGATTGCTATAACTGAAGATAGATTTTATGTCACTAGATAAAGCAAATAACACTTTACTAGAATTTAGGTTAAAGATCTTTGGAAGTCCTTGATGCGCAAGAACTCTGTACTTAAGAGGGAAATTTTGTGATTTTGTAATTTTTTTAAGTTTTTAAGCTATTTCGAAGATGAAAAAATTAAATGGCAAGCTCCGTACCTGTGTCCAACAATGGGATTTTCATATGAAGAACAACATCAGGTATTAATTCCACAGATGTTTTGTTAAATATCTTTGGTTTAATAACATTTTTATTTATTTTTATTCAAAATTGATAAGAGTTCAGTTTTTGAAAATAATTTAAGATTAAATATGGTGTTACCAAATTGATGTTACTGAATAATTATATAGATAATTTTCTTGAGATTACATTATTTTTTAATTTATGTTAAATAGTTTTTAAGATACAATTCTTCAAATTAACAGCTTTAAATTATTACACACATGTCATTCTATGTCACAAGTTTTTTAACTACCCAGAACAGCAAAAGTATTTTATTTTCTTTTGTCAAGATATTTTGTATAGACATAGCTGCCAACTTCACTCAGTTTTCGTCTCATATTGTCTACGTCGCAATCTTATGATTAAACAAATGAAAAATCTCTGTGCAATTTTAACAGTAGCAAAAATGTGTAAAAGCTGGCAGCTATGGTATAGATCTATTTAAAATTGAATTCAATCTGTGTATAAAATTTTATTAAATGCGGTTAGTAGGTATTCACAACTTTTAAAAAATTTTGTTCATTTTATGTGAATAATCCTATACAAATTTAGATAACTATATTTCAAAATACATTTTTATTCATTTTTTTCAACTCACAAATGATAATTTCACTATTATTGCATGTTTTATTAGCCATTTTTTAAATTAGTTTTGTGGTAAGTTTAAGATATACGTGAGTTTCAAAACTCGGGTCATTTATTTAAACTTTCAAAAAATCCAATTATCTCCATTTTTAAAACTGCATCCAAAAAACACTACAATCTGAAACAAATAGCTATATCGTGTACTTCTGGTCTTGTAAAATCTTGATTTACAATGAAAAACAATAGACGCAGTCGGAGGTTTTTCGCGAATTTTCTAAAATTTGATTTTTTGCATAAGGCGAGGTTTGAAACTCACGTCCTCATATTGTAAAATGCAAAGTTGTATTTCAAAAGAATAAGAGTAGTTATAATTAAAAAGAAACATTTATAGTCGAAATCATTGTTAAATTTTCTTGTAGACAGACTTACACAAAACTAGACGTTTGTACAAGCTCCTATCGGCAAGGTAGGCCCCCTATGAGAGTTTGCTGCACATGCGTAGAAGACCATTTACGTTAATCTATTGGACAGTTTATCGCTTACTTGGCGAGTAAAAAAATATTAGTTATTTATTTATTTTCAGCGTTCGCTATTTCAAAATAACACTAGTTTACAAAATTAAACTTTTTGTCTGTTGCTGCGAATTCTGTGGTTGATAATGTTCACTTATGACTTGTTTTTGTCAAATGTAACAGGAAAATTTTTTGAGCAGCTCGAGTTAATTTGTTTTTGATTTTTATCATTTAAGCATATATATTAATTGATAACAGGCGTATTTTACTGTGTTAAAATTAGTTTCTCAAGTTTTTGCGTCATGAGTAGTTCAAAAAGACGTTGTTTAAACAATCCAGATCATTTTTGCTACATATGCGGAGAATATGTGTTTAACAATTGTAAAAAAGTTATATCAGAGTTGGGGGGAAATATCTATTTTGAGTATTTTGGGATGCTCTTGGATAAAAATGAGAAGTCTTGGCCTCCCAATTGTGTTTGTAAATCGTGTGTGGAATATTTAAGATACGCAAAAGTGGTAAAAGAAGTGCCAGGAACACCGACTATTTGGCGAAAACCACGAAACCATCTCGAAGACTGTTGTTCCTATAGCGTAAACGTAAACGGTTTAAACACTAAAAATCGTGCTAAATGGCAGTACGCAAGTACTAGTTGTGTTCAACGTCCACTGCAGTGTTCACTTGACTCTTCAGAGGCTAAAAATATATCTGAACCATTAGAACAAGGCATTGAAGGACCAAGCTCATCACAAAAATGATGCTGATTTTGAA
Source organism: Maratus speculifer (assembly GCA_964019185.1). Taxonomy (NCBI): domain Eukaryota; kingdom Metazoa; phylum Arthropoda; class Arachnida; order Araneae; family Salticidae; genus Maratus; species Maratus speculifer. The sequence continues at coordinate 407,259,757 of OZ025295.1, forward strand.
GGTATGTCAAATGAGTCAAAATGTTTTTCCCAAAATGAGTTAGATGATCTTGCAAGAGATTAGTCTTTCTAAAGAAGCTTCAGAATTGTTAGCATCAAGACTAAAAGAAAAAAATTGCTTTCTCAGTAACTAAAATTAGGTTTTATCGGAAATAAAAAATCTGAAAATTATATTGAACTTGTAGAAGACCTTCTGCTACAATTAAAAAATATGGGGTGCAATATGAGCATAAAAATCCACTTCCTCCATAGTCACCTGGACAGGTTTCCGGAAAAATAGGAGATATGAGCGAAGAGCGGGGAGATCGTATGCATCAGGACTTATGCATCATGGAAGAGCGCTATCAGAGTTTCTGGGATACGAATATGATGTCTGACTATTGTTGGTCTCTGATATGTCATTTTCCAAAGCCTACACATCAGAGAAGATCTTTAAAACAAAGTTTTTTAAAACTCAATGATTAATTCTTTTTTTTAGTAAGGTTTTTTTTGGTAAATACGTGTTTTTTCTTTTTAATACCTACATAGCTGAAACTCATAAACTACAGCTGATTGAAATATTCTAATTATATTTTTGAAAATAGTATATCATATGTAGTCAGCAACAGCTAAAATTTTTTCGGCAACAGATGTACTGTAAACTAGTGTAATTATTGTGGTTTATAGGGATGAGATTTCCGCTTTTTTGGACACCAGTAAAATCTTTGAGAAAATGTTGTTATTTTAAATCACAAAAATGTTCCGATTTAAAAATATAGCATTTTCTCTAAGATTTTACTGGTGTGCAAAAAAGCGGAAATCTCATCCCTGGGTTTAAATAAAATAAATTTAACGCAATAACAATCGATATGAAAAGCATATGAAATAAAGCACTAAAAGTAACATAAACAAGACGAGAAAACTCTTTAACCCCTTGCGGCGCAGTGGTTTCATAGATATACCACTTAATTTTAATTCCCAAACGCCACAATGGCACCGGAATTTAGTTTTAAAAAATTACTGTTTATTAAATGCGTGAAATATAGTGTTTTCTTATTTGCAGATAAAGTTATTTTCAAATTCCGGTGTCAGTCATTATTTTCATCAGTTAAGCAATGAATTTGCCCTGCGCCGCAAAGGGTTAACGGAGAGGGAAGGTTCCCGACAGGGTTATTAAGGCTGTATGAAGAAATCAACGCCACACAATCGCCAAGGGAAAAGTAAGACAGGCATCGGACATGCGCCTTAAATGCTCAGATTGAGAGCCTACCCTCCCGATAGTTTATACTGACGTTTCTTCGTTTATAAATTTTTAATGGAATCTCATTGCGGATTCCATTTGTTTTAACCCTTTAACGATCATAGCATTTTCATTGCTAAGATGTCGAAATAAATGAATGACACCGGAAATTAAGAAGAAATATATTTCTAAATAAGAAAACGTGATTTTTCACATACATAATAAAAGAGATATTTTTAGATAAAAATACCGGTGTCAGTGTTGCGTATCGGAATTAAAATTTTGTGGTTTCGTGGCGAAACCAATGAACGTTAAAGGTTTAAGCAACATGACTAGAGTGGAAATCAATTCAACTAACAACCGATTTTTAATTCACCATTTTGATTATTAAAATTTTCTGGTAGGAAATATTTTTCTAATTTTTTTTTAAAATTACAAATCAAGTAATGAAAAAAGTATTCTTTAAGAGTAAATTTTAATAAAAAGATTACTGAATATAACATATAATAAAGATATGTATTATATATTTCATGATATTTAGTTAGACAAGATATTCATTACCAATATTTAATAACTATAACATTTAATTATTTTTTTAATGTGCCAGTGTAAAATATAAATCTTATTTTCATTCAGATCAATGGTATTAGGTGCATGGTCAGTTAACGTGGAACTCCAATGGAAAGTTCCCTGGCAATTTATCTATTAAGTACTGATACTATTCTGTAAATTTTTTAGGGAATCTGGAAAAAAACATATAAAAACAAATCTACTTCAAAAAACCAAGAAAAAAAAATCGATTATAAGCAACTGATTCAAATAGCTGTTTTCCAATACCAATCAGCGGAAGCCCTGAAAAATAGAAGTCAGCTAAATGTTGGGCGGCCTGAAAAAGCAGTGCGACATTGTTATCGTAATTTGCTGCGTATAATCCTTGGATCAAACAATTCTTTTTCGACCCAGAAATTTTATTTTGTAATTGAAGGCAAATATTTACGGCTATCTAAAAAGTTACATCTTATTTAATAAAATTTCTGGGTCGATAAATGATTGTTTGGTCCGCGGATTACACGCAGGAAATTACAGTGGTTCCATATAATTGTTGGTTTTATTTGTCTTCCGTGGTATACGAGTGTATTTTTTTTATTCTTAGAGACAATTTTTTGGACAATAACTTATACTCTCCATGGTTATTTTATGGGTTTTTCTCCAGTTTCTCTTTACTTTTCTCTTTCTCTCTCATTTGTTGCTTTATTTTCCTTTGTATATGGAGAAAGGAGTTAAATTATTTTATATGGTAAACAGTCTTCTTCCTATTAAATTCCCTTTTTTAAATTTAAATATTCAACAGGGAGCAATCAGAGGTAGTCATACTGTTTTTCAAATAACTCATGTATTGGTTTTCAAATAACTAATCGATGTATAAGCATAGAACTAGAAGAGTGTAAAATAAGTGTTGTTTAAATTTAAAACATCGTAATTTCCCGCGCATGCGCTGCGACGTATTTAATTTTACTCTTGATTGTGACTTATTTACTTTACTTTATTCCATACAGGTTATTTTATATAAAAATCTAGCAGGCTACGCCCGTTCCATTTTTCAAAACTTACCTTGAACTAAACGAAATCAATGAATATCACGTATTCTAAAGAAGTGTGGATTCCTACCTGCAATATATTTCCCGATTTCAAAAACTGATGTAAATGCTAATGCGATATTATATTTTCTAATGTTTTGTCTAAAATTTGAGTTATATTAATTAATCTACCAGATTCGTCCGGCATAGCTCAGTTGGAGGAACATTGGCAGCTTCAGTCAAGAGGTCCCTGGTTCGATTTCTGGCCCTGAATTTTCTCGCCCACTTGGGAAATTACTACTCATGTGAATTATTCAGCCGATTAAATAATCGCGTCAAAATTAATCTACTGTAAAATTTGTATTATTATGCACCAACTATTTTAGTTAATTCACTGTAGTAAGAAATAATACGAAAATGTAGCCGTTATGACAACAGGAATCCAAATATCAATTTGTCACTACACTACTGAAATTTGGTGGATTACAATGATTGCAGAGATTGTACCTAGCATCGAAATAACATTCAAGCGATTCATTCTCATTTGTTAATTTTTCAATTCTTGGCTTCTCAGCTTTGCACCATATGTGTTTCTGGTAGTTTAAATATCATATTACTCTATATTCTGCCATATTTCATAAAACGCAAGTCTGCCACATTTTTTCCTGTTTCGATTCCTGCAGAAAAAATGCATTGAAAACTTAATAGCAATAAATAACACTGTAGCTTCTATCATCAGTTAAAATACAGCACTCTCTTGTAATACGTCCCGAAAAACTCTCTTACAAAGAAAATACCTTATTTTAATAAATGAAAGTCTTAAAAAAATTAACAGCAGCTCCAATAATATTGATGAAAACTTAAATTAAAGGATTCTTAATTTTAAAAAAAAGTCGTTTTTGAATTCCAGTGACAGTCGATAATTTCTTATTTTACTAACAGAATTTGCCCGTCCCGGAAAGAGTTAATAATCGGATTCAAAGAATTTTGATATCTCCGTGTAGCTCTATGACTAAATAACGTATAAACATGTTTTATGCACCTCTATAAAAATGGAATTTTTATCAAAATTCTATACATCTTCTGATTGAAATGCAAGTTTGCGCTTTATGAATGTAGAAGATGATGATATGATTTTCTGTAAGGAATTCATCATGAAGGTTTCGTTTAAAAAAAGATGCTTTTAATTGTAGTTAATAAGTTAATTGGAAAAAAGTTCATTTATGGAAGATTTAGCTGAAATTCTCTGAACAACTAACTAATGAAAACAGAAGATTTCGCTGTTATCTGAGAACAAATAAATAATACATACTAATAAACAGATGATGTAACTTCATTTCAGTACGCATTTTTTTTTTTTTTTTGCGATATTTAGGTTTTTCGTTTTGTCATATTTGAGAATGAATTGCATCGGATTACAGAAAAATCTGACCAATGGTAATTGTAAATACACAAATTTAGATAAACAATGTCGAAATTGAAGTGAACAACTGCTATTATGTTTAATTATTTTGCATTATATCAAGTGAAACATTATCTTTAAAAAATTAAAATATCTAATCACTAAGACGGTGAGTAGATATCTACTAATCATTTTTCGCAATAAATCACTGATTGCTAATTTTGCTACGCCTGAAAGCACATTTAACCACTTAATGGTCACATTAAATTACGGTTTAAAAATTCAAATTCACTATTCCTATTGCTTTTTTGAAAAAAAAATATTCATCTTTTTTAATGGACAAGCAAATTGATATCAGAATAAAACCAATCACACTTCTTTATAAAACTGGTTGAAATCAAACAATTCCGAATAAAAGTCGTGAAGCTTCCAACCCGTGAATGTCTTGGGCGCGACGTCTTCTTGAATCGGAACGATTAGGAAAGGCTATTATTACTGTAAAAATTGAATGATGTGCAGCGTGCCACAGTTGGCCACCCCTGCATTAAATACACCCATATTTATGTAGTTAATCTCAGTAATTTGTAAAATCACAATTATTCGATAGATAGGAGAAGAAAATAATTTCTCTAGCACGAATATTTGGAAAACAACAACATACTTTTATATGGTTTGACGCCGCTTCAAATGCAGTCAAAAACTAAACAAAAAGGTAAGAATAGACATCTGATGCGCACAAAACATATAAACAAAAGTTTTCACAATCTTTACTGTCAGTGTTCTCTGAAATAGCCATTAAAAAATCTTTTTCTCACAACTAACTCTAGATTTTTCGTTTATATACATATAACAGCTTTTTGTTTTAAGGTTAGCTTAAAAATAGAATTACAAAATGTTTCAGATTCTTTGCAAATAGTATACCGACACACAAACAATAAATAGAATAAACCCAAATGTAATGAGAAGTTATCCAAAGCTGGGAATCAAACTTGTTATCACAGCATTCCAGGTTGCTGTTCTATCCATTAATCTATTCCGGCCTATGTCTGAGTCTGCAATTTCTCATTACCATAATTTCCTGCGTATAATCCGCGGATCAAACAATCATTTTTCGACCCAGAAATTTTATTAAATTAAATATAACTTTTCAGATCGCCGTACATATTTGCCTTCATTTACGAAATAAAATTTCTGGGTCGAAAAAGAATTGTTTGATCCGCGGATTATAGGCAGGAAATTAGGGTAATAAAGCAAGTTCGGAAATAAACCAAGTTGATAGTTTCAGATAATATTTTATTGTTTTCATTTTCGTCAAACTGATTGATAGACGATCGATGACACGAACAGAATGCATTTTCAACGAGATTGTCCAGATTTCAGAGTGGAAACTTTGATCTAGGGTTAAATCTGGTAGCAATATTCTATTTTTGTATGATTTTTTTTAATTTTCAACAAATATTTATAAGAAACTATTCTCCTTATTCAATCAAATCAAATACTAAAAATTCACTGTTATATTTAATCAAAGATTTTTTTTTCGTAAAAAATGATAGCAAATGTAATAATGGAACACGCATAAAATATGTTACTGTTACATGAACCAACGCTTTTTCCAACCGAATTATCTCCGATAACTCCGGTCAACACAAATTATTCAAACAATATTTTAGTCAAGAACTCAAAGAGACGAGAAATCAGGGAAACACACAATAAAAAAAAGGGAATTGCCAGTATGTCACAGAAACACTTGTAATAATATAAAGAGGAATTTCCCTTTAACAAAATATTGGTATTTAACGCTTTTTATGACTGTGTTTTTCCCTGATCACTCGCTACACTGATAACTGTTCCGTTACTCAAACAGAAGAATCGTAGAAATTTTGAGATCAGAAAAATCTGAGTCAAAGTAATAGATCTGTTCTTAAAATTTATTTTAGAAAAAAAAACATACATACCGCAAAAATATAAGAGCAAATCATAACTATAATAATCTGACCATTTAAAAGCATACTTCTGGTTCTTACTCTAACACTTAATCATGCAACTAAGCTGTTTCGTTTGGACGCTTAGATAAATACATAAAGCACAGTTTTACCGGACAGCCGGACATGATCGCTGTACTTACCCAACTCATGTTTGACACTTGTGCTTCGTAGTATATTTTTGATATAAAATTTTGAATTTTCTGGAAAACATTGTAAACATGATCGCTATCTCATAAGAATATGGAATTATAACTTTATCAGTTCCAGGATTTTGTGACCTATTAAGAGTACACCAGGGATGAGATTTCCGCTTTTTTGGACACCAGGAAAATTTTAGAGAAAATGTTGTTATTTTAAAACGCAAAGATGTTTCGATTTAGTGATATAGCATTTTCTCTAAGATTTTACTGGTGTGCAAAAAAAAAAACGGAAATCTCATCCCTAGGTACACGTCTTTTCTTTGAGAATTATTTTACCTTAACAATTAACTTCGTATAGTAATGATACTATTCTAATCCTAATAATATTATGAATGTGAAAGTTCGAAACATTTTGAACATTTACAGCAGCAAAACGGTTGATAATTTTTATATTAAGACATTCATAACAAAACGCAATTCAATTAATAAAATTTTATTTTTTAATACATAAAACACAAAGAAAACTAAAAGAAAGCCTATTTTCAAGTAAACCTATTTTCATCCTATTTCAACCTATATATTTCTCTTCATATTCATAACAAAACGCAATTCAATTAACAAAATTTTATTTTTTAATACATAAAATACAAAGAAAACTAAAAGAAAGCCTATTTTCAAGAAAACCTATTTTCATCCTATTTCAACCTATATATTTCTCTTCATATTCATAACAAAACGCAATTCAATTAACAAAATTTTATTTTTTAATACATAAAACACAAAGAAAACTAAAAGAAAGCCTATTTTCAAGAAAACCTATTTTCATCCTATTTCAACCTATATATTTCTCTTCATATTCATAACAAAACGCAATTCAATTAACAAAATTTTATTTTTTAATACATAATATACAAAGAAAACTAAAAGAAAGCCTATTTTCAAGTAAACCTATTTTCATCCTATTTCAACCTATATATTCTCTTCATATTCATAACAAAACGCAATTCAATTAAAAAAATTTTATTTTTTAATACATAAAATACAAAGAAAACTAAAAGAAAGCGTATTTTCAAGTAAACCTATTTTCATCCTATTTCAACCTATTTTTAATAAACTTTAACAATGCAATACTCAGTTGCGTTTCTAATACTGTGGAATTTGAAAAGAAAAAAAATAAATTGATTTGACATTTGAATAATAATGTTAGCAGTAATGATAACCGAAATCTCAAATCAATTTTGTTTTTTTTTTCCTTCAAAATGCTATATTGTTAGAAACACAATAAAATATTTCAATGTTACTTTTGAGTAAATAATTCTTATTTTTATAACTTTTATGCTGAATAAAATATATATTTTTTATCAAATTCAATGAAAATTTTGCACAGCGCAAATATATATATATATGTCTATATTTGAAAAAAATATATATGAGACATCTTATTATCCGTTTTGACAGTAACTTCAACCAAACAATTTCACAATTTTACAAGTATTAAATTATTAGCAAAACCTGGTGTAAAAAAATCATACGGCGATCACGGCGATCATGTCCGGCAGGGGGGTACCATTCGAGCGATGCGTCGACTGTAAGGATTTCCTAGCTGATCTCGCATTACGTTACGGGGATGACAAATTCGCCTCTGCTCGCTCATTTCAATAGTGTTTTGTATGCTGTTTTGCGTAGGATTTATTTATTTATTTATTTTTTTTTTTGCGACCGATTTTATATATGATATTTCTTTAACAGACTTTTCGAAAAAAAAAAAAAAAAAAAAAGCTAGTGAATGCGCTACATCAATTTCTAATAACTCCTGGGAAATCGTCTTAACCCTTTAACGTTCATTGGTTTCGCCACGAAACCACAAAATTTTACTTTCGATATGCAACACTGACACCGGTATTTTTATCTAAAAATGTCCCTTTTATTATGTTTGTGAAAAATCACGTTTTCTTATTTAGAAATATATCTGTTCTTAATTACCGGTGTCATTCATTTATTTCGACATCTTAGCAATGAAAATGCTATGATCGTTAAAGGGTTTTAAAAGAGGGAAAAAACCCTAGTGAATACGCTGCATTATTGTGTTCCATTCATCGAAAAAAAAAAAAAAATCCGGAAAATCGCAACGACAAACACTAAAATAATAGAGCAGAAAATTTACTAAGTTAGGCTGCAATTTTAAAACCAAATTCCTTTCACGAATGTGAAACATACAAAATGAAGATGAATATGATGCATAATGAAAGATACAAAAATCTCTGCACGAGCTCCGAATAAACCATTGTTTAGTCCAGAAGGTGACCGGGGTGTTGAGATTTTGAATTTTCAATGGTAAAAAAATGCAATCCTCAGCCCCCCCCCCCCCCGGAGGCACAGAAATCCTCCCACAGGAAAGTGTCTGAATTCTACACTGGAATAAACTTTAGTAAAAAAGAAAAATGTCGAGATCTCATCATTTAAAATAATAAAAAAATTAAACGTAAGAAATCGATTTACTATATTGGGCTAAAAAAAGCCTGGACTCCTGATTTTAGTGTTTTAGCTAGTTTCATTTATTAGAATTTATTAACCCTTTCATTCCCATGGTAAAATACGTTTAAGAAATTCCATAATTCAGATAATCTGAATTTGCACCAGAAAACTTCACTGATAAATTTCACTTTTTTTAAATATGGAATGTATGTTATTAAATAAAATAAGTATTTCTATTTTAATTTTCTGGTATGAATTTGGAATATCAGAATTAAATATAGAAAAAAAATAAGAAATGTTATGATGCCAATTGGACTCACTGGGAATGAAAGGGTTAAATGATTTTACAGTATATTTTATTAGAAATACACATTAGTAACATTAATGATTATTTAGATTCTCAGGCTTTCAACATTCAAATATGGATTCATTTAAAAATTAATAAGGTTTAGAATTAAAAAAAAAGAAAATTAAAAACATCGTAACTTTTGAAGTTGTATAATAAAAATAGATTTATGTAAATATGTCTATATTATTTTATCAAAGATTCCAAATATAAATTCATTCTCAAATTCAAAAGAGCTACTTTATGATGCATTTCTGAATTCATTTTTTTAGGAAATGCATAATATTAGCTGGTGTTTTTATTCAGAAACTGTGTAATCGAATGGCATTATCCATTTTTTTTATCCAAGCAATTTAAGAAAATACTGTCAAAATTAGTGTTTTGAAAAGAGTTTCCGGAAGCGACAGCATGGAAAGGAAGAAAAATCTACAACCATTTGACAAGAATCTCTTATATATCAACAAGGCTATACAAGTATGTTATTTACCAAAAATGAAAAACGCTATTCGATTCCCAATCTTTTAAGCAATCAGGCTCGTCAATTTTATACTTTTACAGTTGAAAATTAATCAGAAAATGTGTCAAAGTTTTGCATTGTTGAGAAATGAATTTAAGAACCACCAAGAAGTATATATCCAAAGATTATGTTAACGCAAGCTCTTTATAACAGAGTAATTCATACCATTTTTCAAAATTGGGTGAAAAAAGTCCGGGCCAGGATTCGAATAAATTACTCTGTTATAATTAATTTACCGATTGAATAATCGTGTTTAAAAAAATTAATCTAACATAAGTCCTTTATCTTTATATTTAATACTAAAAATCATGTTGTCAGCCCTACACATCTTGAGAATAATTATGTCTAGTTCCAGCACGGCCCGAGCACGTGCTGACCTCTAATGTCTATAGATATTAATATTACATATTTTTATTTTTGAGTAAGACACAAATATTTTTAAATTTGCAAATAATGTAATGAAATATGAATGTATACGCATGTGTCTGTGAATTGTTGAATACATAGGGTGTCCCTGGGGAGGGCATCCCCCCGGAATTTTATTCGTATTTTATTTAAACACGAAAGAATTTTTTCCTAATTTGCACACGTGAAATATATAAGATGCCAAGCAAAAGATGCGATTACAAAATGTTATTATAAAAATTATCACAAAATCCCGAATATTAAGTCACTATGTATTATGGCTCTTTTCTTTTAAATAAATAATATAATAATAATAATAATAAAACAGATTTCTTTTCCAATTTGTTTCTTAAATATGTTTTATTGTATTTAAATAAAAATTGCTTGCGTATTTTCTTTGCTCCATGTGCTCAAATTCTGGAATGTAACAAAAATATTCACACAGTGAAAAATGACGTACATCAAATATCTGAGACTTATGCAAAAATTTCGTACTCTTTTATCAGTTTTTTTAATATATATTTTTTAACTATTTGGAACAAATTTTTGTGAATAGGTGCATTCAATAGGTTACCCTTATAAGTACCTTCTGCTCAAACTGGTAGACGGTAGGTGCTGGGTTCGAACCCAATCGCGACCGTCGGCCTAACCGTTCGGAGTTTTCCGTGGTTTTCTTCGAACCTTGCGTAAATACGGGTTAGGTTCCCTCGAGGACCCCCACGGAGGGCACCCCACCCCTTAGGGCCTATATCCCACAGCGCAGATAATTGGCCGACATACAAACAAACAAACAAACAAATAAGTGCCTTCTGGTACAATGAAAATCAAAATCCGTCATGTATTTTTTCAGATTTGCTTGCCGAAAGAATTATGCTTAACTTTTAATATCACTAGCATACCCAGCCCGCTTCGCCGGGCTTAATTTGAAGGTTTATTTAATAATTTATGTGTATGGTACGCTTCTCTCTCAGCTCGCGACGGATCCCCCGGTGACTCTCCCCGGACCATCGGCACTCCACGTGCGTCGGGTGAGCGTCAGAACAAACTTTCAGCATATACATATGGGTGGTTGTACTTGAATGCACAGACCTGCGCGTTTTTTTCTATCTTGCTTTTATACCTCTGGACCGAGTTGGCGCATTGCCAAGATTTGCTTCCTCTGGACCGAGTTGGCGCATTGCCAAGATTTGCTTTCGCCTGTGCCTCAATTATCCTCAGAATTCCTTTTATATATATAGATTACGTACTATGTGTATTAAAGTGCTATTACACGTGCGCTGCTGCAGGCGTCAAATTCCAGGCGTCTCCATGTTATCCTATGGGACCAGGGGAGTCGCTTGGTAGTGCGCGATTCTCTTTTATCGGAGCGTCTTTGACGCCTGGAACGAAGCGAGTCGCCAGTAAGAGCCAATCAAATGCTTGGAAATCCAAATGATGGTAAAGCCTCTTCTCGAACAGCCAATGAAATGCTTAGAAAACGAAAAAACGCAGGCGATTTTTGTCGCTTTCTATTTTTACGTGTAATAGCACTTTAAAAATTGCAAGCGACAAAAATCGCCTGCGTTTTTTCGTTTTCTAAGCATTTCATTGGCTGTTCGAGAAGAGGCTTTACCATCATTTGGATTTCCAAGCATTTGATTGGCTCTTACTGGCGACTCGCTTCGTTCCAGGCGTCAAAGACGCTCCCACACAAGAGAGTCGCGCGCTAACCAAGCGACTCTCCTGGTCCCATAGGATAACATGGAGACGCCTGCAATTTGACGCCTGCAGCACGACACGTGTAATAGCACTTTTAGCCTTCGCTTCGCTCAAACAATTATACTACTTACTCCATACACCCTGATTCGGTTCTCTACAAAAATATCCGGCCGGTGAAAAATGACGCACACGAAATTTCTGTGACGTATGCAAATAAATTGTGCTTTTTATCAGTTTTTTTACAATAACTTTTAAACTATTTGGAACTAATTTTTCGTAGGTGGTGCATTCACCAGATTACCTTCATAGGTACCTATTGGCACAAACAGAATCAAAATCCGACAAGTACTTTTTGAGATTTGCTTGACAAAATAATTTTTTTGACTTTTAATATCGTTCGTACTCTGAGTATAAGACTTCGCTTCGCTCAGACAATTATATAAGGTTCCTACTTTGGTCTGCTTTTTGAACTCCACTTTAGTTTAACCCTTTAACTTTCATTGATTTCTGTACGAAACCACAATATTTTAATTGCGATATGCAACAACGACACGGGAATTTTAATTTAAAAAAATCCATTTTATTATGTATGTGAAAAATCACTCTTTCTTATTTAAAAATATATTCGTTCGCAATTACCGGTATCAATCTTTTATTTCAACATCATAGCAATGAAAATGCTTTGTCCGTTAACCCTTTAACGTTCATTGGTTTCGCCACGAAACCACAAAATTTTAATTCCGATTCGCAACACTGACACCGGTATTTTTATCTAAAAATATCCCTTTTATTTTGCATGTGAAAAATCACGTTTTCTTATTTAGAAATATATTTGTTCTTAATTACCGGTGTCATTCATTTATTTCGACATTTTAGCAATGAAAAAGCTATGATCGTTAAAGGGTTAAAGAATTTATATATATATATATATTAAAATTTCGTACAAGCATACCAGGATGAGTATTTTTCTGGTCGTTATTGCAGAAACCTACCAAGAATTTCTTTCAAAAAAAAAAAAAAAAAAAAAAAAAATTACTGGTTTTCAAAAATTGGACGGACGAGTAAGAGCCCTAAATTCATTTTCCAACACCCTAATAATTTCAAAGCATTTTTTTATGTTGAGGTTTAACGTAAATTTTGATTTTTAGTTTATTTTTTCCTGAAATATCATGTTTATACTTAGAACATATATTTATTATACTTTTATTCATATATATTTTTATTGTTATTTGATAATAAAAAAAATTAAAGTAGTAAATCTAAGCAAAAGGAATATTTGACAGGCAAAATAAATACCAAATGCTCATATATATTTTATTTTTTATTTTTCATCAATCCCCCGCCCCCTCTCAACCCAAAAAATTATAATTTAAATCATCGCTTTGTAAATAAGTAAGTAAATCTATGTATCTGGAAAAACAGATGTATTTGTATTTAAGGTCTTCTTTTTAATCTAAGTTTTGATCTCTCTTTAATAAATACTATCATGGGAAATCTTATTTATGTTTAAGTGAAAGAATAAGCATGAAATATTTCACGTGTTGGGAATAACTGAAGATTTTTCTTTGAAATTTTAAATAAACAAACAGAATTAATTCGAACAAAAGAAGAGCTTAAAGGAATATAACACTTGCATACCAAAACTTAAAATAGAGGGAAATCCCTTAAGACTTAAAAACGCAGCACGAATAATAAATATTTTCATTAATTTGACGTGGGTTATCAATATACTGATTTAAAATTTCCAAAAATGAAATCTGAATTCAAAAGAAAGTTCTCTGTGTTCAAATGGTATAAGGAGATTTTCAAAATCATAAAAGTACGATAAACCTTCTTGCGTTACTTAATACTTCATTTAACCCGTTAACGCCCCACTTTTTTTTTTTTTTTTTTTTTTTTTTTTTGACACCGATTTTTTACGTATAGTGATTTGAATTATTAAATCGCTCAAACTTTGGGATTAGATCAAGAGAAAAATTCCGTACATAAATGCTGATATTGAAATTTAAAAGTTTTTTTCGGTTAATCTTTAAGTAGATTACTAGACGGTAACGGATTACGAGGAATTGAAAAAAAAATCCAATTTAATAAAAAGTATATAATTATTTAAGTTTTTTTTTTTAAACTGAAATATAGATCTTTTTCTACATTCAAATTAAGCAGTACTTTTTAAATTTTAACTAGATTATGTATACCCTTTAAAGTAACGTGATATCGGCAGTAACTTTGGCAGTGCGTAGACTTTAGTAATAATTGTACCGTAATTTCCTGCGTATAATCCGCGGATCGACCCGAATTTGTTTAAATAGAACTGTAACTTTTTAGATCACCGTAAATATCTGTTTTCAATCACTAAATAAATTTTCTGGGTCCAAAAAGAGTTATTATCCGCAATTTATACGCATTAAATTACGGTACATACAAGCAAAACCCCATCACAGTTAGTCTAGAATTAAATAAAAAATTAGAAAATAATTTCAAATTTATCTTAAAATAACACATATAAGAGAAATATTTCCACATCCATTGAAATTTTTAAAGTTGGGATTAGGTCTAAGGTCTAGGTTACACTAGTACGTTCAGATTCATATTATTCAATAATAACATATTTTTTTCTATAACAAACATTTCTAAATTACTACAGTGGTACTAACAGTACATTATTGCAAAACATTTAATAAATTTCACAGAGATACATTTTATGCCCTAAATAAAATTAATTACACACTGCGTCTGCAAATGTAAACGATATTCTTTAATCACGAATGCATATACCACTAGTAAGAATGTAACTTTCATATACATTCATTAATAACAATTTTTAAAAAATACACTTTTTATCGTCGTTTTTTTTTTCATTTGTCTATAGAGTTCTCGATCGTCCAACTATTCTTTTTGAAACATTAACTTTCTGTAAAATAAAATATGTTTCCAATTTTTTCCGTGTTAAATTAAGTCATTTTCAATGAATGGGTCTCGAAAAACTTTATCTTCACACACCACGTATATTGCTTTAAAAGTTATCAAATGAATGCACGTGTACGAAGCATGAATACATATAAACGGGATTGATTTACTAATAAGATATATACATAAACCGGAAATGAAATGTTCGAATGTTTCCGAATTTAATTCAAAAGTATCATTGTAAAAGATTCCATTTTCTGAAATTCTGTGAAATTCTGCTTTGAAAATTAACAAAAAATAGTTGTGAATATAATTTTAAAACGGAATAATGATAGGTAATTGCATTTAAAAATTTAGGTCAAACTTCTTCAAAAATGTTTACCTCTAACGAAAAGCATTTTGTTCAGTGACCTTATACAAGATAGTCTGAAGGAATCTTTCCCTTTTATGTGAGGATATTTCCATCCATTTCCACATGAATATTCGTTACTATTTCGATTAAACATTTTCAAAGACGACACAAATATCACTAAACATTCTCTACTCGTTTTAGTTCATCTCGTTTTAGTTCATGAGAAAACGCATCTCGGCTTCGAAATGTACATTCGAATGATATCATTCTATCAAGAATTTCTTCAAAAGTATTCAAGAGTTCAAATAGAAGCTAAAGTTGTGTTGAAATACGGAAGTACTTATCACCAAAGATTTACAAGTGTAAAACTGTTGCGAATTTATAGAGTTGAGTTAAATTAGGTTGCTGATAGAAATCATGCACAAAATTTATTGCTTTTAGAATGGAAAACTTTAACAAGCATTCTGAAATGTTAAACAGACTAGTGTGGACCGATAAGGGCAAAAAGCCAATATTACTAACATAAATAACGTAGTCAGGGCTATTACGGGCGACTATGTTTATTTTCAGTTTGAAGCAGAATTTTTTATTACAAATTTTAAAGTATAATTTTTTTTCAAAACGTTCCAAAGTGTCTGTTAAGAATTTCTGTTTTCAAAAAGTGATCACAGTTAGAATTAAAAAATAGTCGTGTGTGGCAACCCAACATTATAAGAAGAGAAAATATCCTTCCGAAAGGATTGCTTTTCTTCTTCCGGCCTGTTACCACTGTTAACCCTTTCGCGACGGGAGTTTTTTACTTATATCCAAAGACATTATGCAAACAAAAGCAAAAAGGTTTTTAAGTACTTAGAAGGTTACGTAGAAATAAAGTATTTTAAAATAATTAAACAAAAAAAAGAAAAATTTGAAAAGAATAGAATTGACATTAGCTTATAAGTTTTACCATGTGATTAGCGTAGGCTTTTTAAGCTTTTCTAATAACTTTAATTTAAAAAATTAATTTATGTACATTTAGGTAGATAATTTTTTTAGTACATCACAGTACATAATTTTTAGTACATTTGAGTATTAGTGAGTTCACTATAATTTAAACATCTGTTGCAGCACATTAACCATTTAACTAATTCTTTTTTTAAGCAAAGTAAATTAAAAATATCATATAAACATTTTAAGCGAAAATATTAATTATATTTAGTCTAAACACCTTTGACATTTAATGGTATAAAACTATATTTCAAAAATTTAGTGGTATCAAAAAGCTTTAATTGATAGATCAAGCCAAATCTTCTTCTCGTGCGACGTACGGGCAAATCAGTAAAGTGGTTAATAATATGATATAGAGCATGGCTTCTGAAATATACACTTTTGTAAAATCAAATAAACATATATTTACCCGAATTTTATTATTATTGTTATTTAAAGATGTGATATTTATGCATTCATGCATGTGCCAGAAATGGCTGATTAGTGATAACTAAATTTAATAGTATATCTTGACTTATTCAATAACAGAATTTCTGAGATTTCTTAAGGCAAAGAGTACTATTAAAATTTAATGATGAAAATCATCTCTATGTGGCGCAGCGCATCCTTGCATGCATGATACATAAACTTAAAATAAGTTGATTAATTACAACCGTTTGCGGCAGGGTATAATTTTTAATGTTTTCGAAAATATTAAAATATAAATTATTACTCTATTTATAATAAAATTTATGTATAATAATCTATGACTAGCATGATTTTACAGATATGCTGTATTTTTATCTTAACATCTCAATGTGCACAATTAGAGAAACGAATTGAAATAGATGCTGTATTTTGAAACTGTCCCTCAACCTAGAAGAAAAAAAACCCACGGACATTTATTCCAAGTATTTTATGAGTTTTATTGAAATATTTGTGTCTTATTGAATTTTTCTTTAAATTGGAAACAGGTGGTTATGGTCATCTTCGTATATATCACACCCGACCATTCGGATAGCCCCGATTTGAGTGCCCTTGTTAATCATGAAATACAAAATAGAGTAAACCGAATTTATTTCAGCACATTTCAATCTTCTACGGGATTAAATATTTGAATTTTAATTAACCCCTTAACACGCAGTGTTGCCGGGTCGGCAACACCTAAAGTTCCCCTTGTTTAGAGACACAAAAACTTCGTGAATATTTCAAAAACTATTCTAATGGCTACTTTAAATCTTTCTTATGAGTTCTAGATAGCAACACCACAGAGATCAAACTCTACTGTTTTTAAATAATAGGTAAAATGTTTTACTGTAATACACGCTTCACAGCAATGCTCTTCTCACTGTGCATATCAATGCTTTACTTATGGGAGGTTACCACTTCGGCAACAGCTATATAATTAAAATGGTTAGTGCAATCTTTACAAAACAATACCTCCTCTAGGCCTAAATAAATTGCCTATTTTTTTTCTTTAAATTCCAACTTTAAAGCGTAGTGCGCCGGAAAGGGTTAACATATTATTCATTCGTTTACGAATGACGTCGTAAAAAC
Organism: Maratus speculifer; assembly: GCA_964019185.1. Lineage (NCBI taxonomy): Eukaryota > Metazoa > Arthropoda > Arachnida > Araneae > Salticidae > Maratus > Maratus speculifer. The sequence continues at coordinate 407,277,302 of OZ025295.1, forward strand.
ATTCTTGTAGAATTCTACACGAGGGACCAATATATTTCTTCATTTTAATTTTAATTTTGAAAATATTTTCCGCATAGAAGAATTTAATCAAAAAAGAAATCAATTAAAGAATTTAATAAAAATCTTTTTAAACGGCATATTTTTCCATTTCTAAATGCATTTTTTTAATCTTTTCGAATGCAAATCGATGTTTACAGTTTTTGTAATTTGAAAAGTTAAAAAAAAAAAGTGAGAAGAAGAAGTTTAACAAAGAACAGAGAATATAAATTGTTACAACTTATTTTGAAATTTCGGCCACAACATAGTATTGAGAGTAATTGTTATAATTTGCCATGAAGTCCACATTTTAATCTGAAAGCCATGTTACTAGTAAAAAATACTCCCTCTATCCCAAATTCGTTGCGACATTTGAGTATTTTTGTACAGATTATTGATATTTATAGCTTTATGAATTTCATTGAATATTTTTCAAACACCTATATTATCTATGAACAACATTTACTTACCTAACATTCAATTCGTCATTTCATAAATTAGTATTAAATTATTAAAATTAAATCTTGGTTCGCACGTTTTTAAGCCACGCCCCATTTTGTAAAGATTTTTTAAACAGTAATCACAAAACTATCTTCAAGATAATTAATCGTAAATTCATTTCCGGAAATTTCATTAAAAGATATCTGAAAGGTATCTTTTAGCTTGAACATACTGCAAACAAAATCGAATTCTGTACAGCTTATTTTTTTTTTCTATTAAACTTGGTTTAATGAGGGATGAAATACGCTGCAACATTTTATCAGCCTTGAGAATCCTGTATTACGAATTATAACAGCATACGATAATCTTTGTGGTGATTGTATTACGTGGAACGTCTTTAATTTTGCTCAGTGGCTGAGAAAAGTTTTTTTTCGTCCGCATTTAGAATTTTTTTAATGTAAATTTACATCGTAAATTTCCTCATATTTTATTTTTGACATTTTTGCCTCCTTCTGCAAACGGGATATGACGAGGAATATTAAATTGAATAGCTACAGCATTGTGGTTTAATTTATAATTTTTAAAACATCGCTGCAAACATTCCAGTACAGCATTTCACTCTATATGATCCATTCCCTTTTTCTAAATTATTATTTCTTATTTCTATTACTTCACATACAAGTTAACATTGCTTCTTTCACCTAGTATACATGGTTATATTCATTCTAATATAATTTTACTTGTGTCGATCTACTAAACTGCATCAGAAGTTATTTATGACTCCACCTACTTGAAATGTTACAAACAGTTTGGGCAACATTTTCTTCTCAAATGAAGCAGCTAATTTAGGACAGAGGTAATATGAATTTTTAACATTCTTCATGCTGCCGGAAAAGGCAACTAAATTTAATGAGTTCGAAGACAGTGAGCTGCAATACGCAGGTGTTCCGAAAATATTTAATATTTAAATTATTTGCAGTATACATTTTCCGGTATAAATTATCGAAAAAATATCTCTAAAATTTTCTTTAAAGATACCAAACAAATTTTCTCTGAAATCGCAATAATTTAGCGTGTATTATTTATAGCGGGTAAATCGCAAAATTACTCCAAGGTTCGTACAGGTTCTGGAATTCCATGACCAGAAAATTATGTGGTAACAGTATTTTCTTATAGAAAATCCCTGATTAAATAAGACGAAATTTTTCTAGTTTGGAATTTCTTTATTTTTTATAAAGAAATGCCGGTATTTCACTTTGAAAATAACGGTACCTGTACGAAACTGAATATATTTCAGGTATCGCAGGTTTTGACAAAAATTTTTGCTTTTTCTTTGCCATATTTAACTTTTAAAAAATGTAGGAAATTCGGTTATTAAAAAGGCGATTACAAAATCTGTGTCCAAACTCATTGGGAAGAAGTCTACCAACATAAATATAGAGAGAGCGTTCTCTTGGGACCTCACTAACGTACCCACTTAATTTCAAGTCAATCTTTTTTTTTTTTTTTTTTTTTTTTTTTTTTTTTTTTTTGCGGCAGCTATCACGGAACAGACCAACAATTGGACAGACTAACAGACATAAAACAATTTTTTTTTCTCCAGAGTAAGCCTTCACTGACGTTTTGGCAACAAGTGAAATAATTTATCATGATTAAAATACGAGGAAAGTTTCAACATATAGTATTATGCAACGGAAATCTTTTGTGTAGACCTGTAAATGAATAATAAACCATTTTTGAACTGGGTATTGTAACAGAGTGTATATTTTAGTACACTTCAGCAAATGCATATGAATTTCATTTTGTTCGAAATGATGTAACACCATTAAAATGCACTTAAACGTTTTTTTCCCATTGGCCCTAATGTAATGGAAAACTTTTGACCATCCCTGTAATTAATATATGCATTCGATTTTCATAAAATTTGAAATGACTCGCCAAATTTTTGTTATATATTTAAAATTTAATGCATTCGGCTGGGTAGTTTTTGCTCTTTTATATGAGAACGGACAGACGAACTGAACCCACAGCTACAGGGATTGCGTATTAGTATTAATACGAACACACCTAAAACCACCATTTTTCTCTATTTGACTTGCTGTCACTGAAAACAGCAAGATTTCGCGATCCAAAAACCTCAATCATCCACTTCCATATTATTGAAGCAAACATTTATTCTATTCCACATTTATATTATACTTTTTCCGGTGACATATAAAATGAAGATTTTTTTTTTATAATTTTGGTACACAAAACTTATTTGTGTGGAAATCGTACATAATATAGGCTAACCAGCATTAATATTAGATCAATTAGCAACTTAACTCATCAATATTTTTGAAAAGAACTTAGAAATAATGCCTACTTTTTATATCTTTAAGGAATTTTTAATATTTTATCAATGGTAATTTTTGTCTAATTGAATTTTTAAAAAATGCTCGGATTAAGCAATGAAAACTTCCGTAATTCAGTTAATTTATATAAGAATATTTCAATAATAAATTCCGCTTTATTTAATACTAGCTGTCCTGCCCGGCGTTGAACGGGTTCGTCAAAAAACAGCAAGAAAATCAAACTTTAAAAATCATAATAAAAACTTCGAAAAATTAAAAGAAATGCTGCACGAATTTCGTCTGAACTTCGGTGAAAAGAGATGGGCTAGAAAATTGAAACAGTATTATTTTTACTAATGTGTAAAAATCTTACAAAATCACAAAAAACATCCAAAATCACATAAAAATAACAAAATAAAATTCAAAAATTGTTTTTCAAAATTCGAATAAACTTTGAAGAAAAGAGGTCAGAATTTAATACATTCGGCCAAAAATTGAACGTCAAAAAAATCAAAGCGGGTCGCAAAGAAACGTAAACATCGCTTTAAAAATGGCAAAATTTTCAAAAATCCCGGAACTCAAAATTTACTCTACTTGGATAAATGTTATGAATCTAATTAATTTGATAATATAAAAAGCACTGAAATTTGAAAAAAAAAACCCGCTAAAAAATCGCAAAAAAAACCTGTAATCGCACAGGAGAAAATTTATCATATTAGCAAAGAAATTTAAAACCGAATTCCTTTTCCGTATCTAAAAAATCGCCATGAACTAAGAAAAAAAAAGCGTACTGCATTAAAAATTGTTTTAGATCAAAATAGGAGAGCAAAACAATTACCGTAAAGGATAATAATTTGAAACCAAACTCTTATTAGTCTAGAAGTATAAAATCGAATTCCTTTGAAAAATGTGGAAAAAAAATGACTGAGAAAGCCCAAAAATTGCATTGAAAATAGGAATGCAAGTCGTAAAACATGAAAAAATCCCTAAGGTAAATATTCACTGTTATAATATAAAATATTGTAATCAAGAAATTAACCATATTCAGGAAAAAGTTTGAAATCGAAATCGATTTCCGGGTTTAAAAAAATCGCCACGGAACTTGAAGAATGGCTAAACATCACATAGAACGTGGAATTAAAAAATAGCTAAATATTTGGAAGTCAATGCTTAAAAAGTTAATATTAAGGCTGGGCCGGGGGGTTATGATCGGAAATCATTCATAAATAACAAAATCGACAAAATTAAAAAAGGTAAATGGTGAAATTTACTATATTAGGCTAAAAGTTTGAAACCAAAATAACTTTTTGATTGTTAAATCACCACTACTGTGGGGGGTCGAAAAAAATGGTACTAAATCACATTAAAAACTTCATTAAAAAAAGCATTGAAAAGTGCACTAAATATCGCTAGCTATTTTTAAAATCGCAGTAATCAGAATTTCACCAAACGGATAAAACATTCTAATGGAAAATCTGTAATATTTGATTACCTGATTGACCAAGAAACCATCTGAGTCAAACCATAAGATTAAATGACAATAATGACAGATCGTACATCGCATATTCACTTGACATTAAACATGTTACATATGTTTGTTACGTCATCAAGTGGTTTCTACTTATTTTTATAAGTATTTTTATTAATGTTTTTCTAAATTATCTCTCCTTTCATTATTTAACATAAAAATTACATCAATTTGCATAATTTGGCTTTTTTCATGATTCATATAATTTGGCGAAATTGGTCGACAGGATAATCAAGTAGTAAATGGAAATCCTTTATAGATAATAAAAAATCGACACGGAACTTCAAAAATCGCGTTAAAAATCTCTAAAATTATATTAGATTAAAACTTTGAAAACAATTTTTTTTCCGAATATCAAAAAATCACCATAAAACTCGAAAAATTTCAAAAAATTGTATTGAAAAATGTATTAAAAATCACTAATATTAAAAAAATCACAGGGGTCAAATTTTACTCTAATAGGGTAAAACGTTGTAATTGGAAATATCACATAAATGACAAAAATTCGACATCAAACGCAAAAAAATCTCGAAAAATCGCATTAAAAATCGCTGAAATTCATAAATCTCAGCAGCTAAAATTTAAAACATTAGCCTGAAAGTTTTCAGCAAAATTCCTTTTACCAATGTCGAATAATAGCGGCAAAATTCGAAAAAAAACAAATTAAAATTACATTAAATAAATCACTAAAAATCCAAACATCGTTGCGCAAAATCCAAATAGATTATATTGAAAAGAGAACAAAATTCACTAAATTAGGTCAAAAGAATGAAACCGCTTTCTTTTTCGCTAATGTGGAAAAATCTCCTCGAAATCAACTAAAAATCAAATTTGAATTAAATTTAAAAAACTGAAAATCGGCCTTCAAGGTGTAAAACTTCAAACATAACTTCGTGCAGCGGTCTCTCCAGAGCGTCGTCAGTATTTTAAAAATTTACTACTACTTTTTACTAAAATAAACTACCTTAAAGTGTAAAACAGATCATGTTATTACATTGTATTTACATGTTGTTACATTTCCAAATTTTGTTTGCGCTCCTCCTCTCACGCAACCTGAAATGTGTCACACCATTCTTTTTTTTAATTTTTTATTATGTATTATAAACCATTTTAAATTTTAAAACAAATCACATTGTTATATTTCCAAATTTTAAAAAATTCGCGTTATGTTAGTTCCATTTTACACCACCAGGTAGCACTCTATTCTTCAAAAACTTTATCAAAACGATACTCTGTTCAACAACCTATCAGGTGATATATTACTCGAGGGGGTAGCGGCCTTAAGCAAGAATTTAAGATATTTTATGAAATTGCTATTCGAAAATAGTGGTATCTAAATTTTTGACATTTTTAGGTAGATTTCGCAAAAAAATACTACTTATTGCATTCACAACAGGTGAAGTTTTTGATAGAACAACTATGAAATAAATAGATGCTAAACGCAAAAAATCTTGAAAAAGCGTTAAAAATAGCATTAAAAATCGCACTAAAAATCGTTAAAATCTAAAATTCGTAACAAACACAAAATTTAGGGTAATAGGCTAAAAGTTTGAAACGATTTTCTTTTTATCAATCTCAAAAAATAGCCGTAAAATGAGAAAAAACACTAAAAATCGCATTAAAATATTCGTTAAAAATTCAAAAATCGCTGTACAAATTCCGAATAAACTTTGTTGAAAACAGAAAAGAATACTCTATATAGGTTAAAAGAATGAAACCGTATTCCTTTCAATAATGGGATAAAACCACAAAAAGAACGCTAAAAATTGCCTAAAAATTTATTTAAAAAAATCTAATCAAAAAATCGAAAATCGGGCTTTGAGGTGCAAAACTACATATATAAAAGTAAGTTCCCTCGACGTTTTGTAACTCTACGTACAGCAGACTCTTCAGAACAGCGCTGGCACACACACAAACTTGTCTCTTTATTATTATAAGATTTAACAAAATCGCATTCTGTTAGTTCCATTTTCCACCATCATGTAGCGCGAACTCTATTCTTCAAAAATTTTATCAAAACGATACTCTGTTAAACAACCTATCAGGTGATATATTACCCGAGGAGGTAGTGGTCTTAAACAAGAATTTAAGATATTTGATGAAATTGCTATTCGAAAATAGTGGTACCTAAATTTTTGACAATTTAGGTAGATTTTGCAAAAAAATACTACTTATTGCATTCTCAACAGCTCAATTTTTTGATAGAACAACTATGTAAAAATAGATGCTAAACACAAAAAATCTTGAAAAATCTTTAAAAATCGCATTGAAAATCGCATTAAAAATCGTTAGAAATCTAAAAATCGTAAGAAACACAAAATTTAGGGCATTAGGCTAAAAGTTTGAAACGATTTTCTTTTTATCAATCTCAAAAAATAGCCGAAAAAGTGAAAAAAACACTAAAAATCGCATTAAAAAAAATCGTTAAAAGTTCAAAAATCGCTGTACAAATTCCGAATAAACTTTATTGAAAAGAGAACAAAAATTGCTATTTTGGGTTAAAAGAATGAAGTCGTATTCCTTTCACTAATGTTATAAAACCGCAAAAAGAACGCTAAAAATCGCCTAAAATTTTTTAAAAAAAAATCTAATCAAAAAATCGAAAATCGGGCTTCGAGGTGCAAAACTACATGTATAAAAGTACCTTTCATCCAAATTTTGTAACTCTAAGTGCTGCAGTCTCTTCAGAACAACGCTGATATACAAACATACTTGTCTCTTTATTATTACAGATTTACTAAATAAACAAATACATATTTCGAAGCATATTTACTACCATCGATATTAGAAAATGAAAAGCGAAATACAGGGATAGCAAATGGTTTATGCATAATGCCAACAATAACGAACAAAATCTTTTGTAAAGACACACCGCTGCTGTGCTTAGAACAATCCACGAGAGAAAGAAATTCTAAAAAATAATGAATTAATGCATGCATTTTTTTCAATATTATCCTTTTTTAACACTTTCCAACAAAGTTGTAAAGTGTTTATGCTTTAGGTTTGTCTGTCCGTCTGTCCGTCTGTCCGTCTGTCCGCACTCTAACTCTCGAAAATATATGTTTTGGTATAAATACGAACCCTATTGAAAATGAAGTTCCTACCATCTTTTTTATTTACAAGGATAGACAAAAGTTTTCCGTTACATCACTGCCTACGGGCAAACATCGTTTCTAAGAAATTTTAAAGGTGTTACACCCTGTCGAAGTTATTCAAATTTATCTGTATTTTGCGAAATGCACTAAAATATTCAATGAAAATAATAGTTATTATTCAATGACAGGGTCACACAAAAGAATTACATTATAGATTAATAAAGGGAGGCGGGATTGTTTGCGACACATTTCAATTATGTTAAAAGATTTCATGTGTAATAAAATTGTTATACGCCGCTGAGGCTTAATATTTCACGCAAAATTTGAAGTGCATAACATTTACAGGGATACAAAAGATTTCAAATAGTATATTCTAGCTGAAGTACTATATATTATCAATGTATATAAATGCAATAGTTGATGTACTGGTTTACATAAATGAGATTGTAAAGATTACTGAATGTGAGCGTAATTTACTTAGTCTATTCGTGACGCGAGTCTTTTACGAAATGTTTAATGTTTTGTAACCGGTTTTTAAAAACAGAAAGTGCATAATTTGTCTAGTTTAATCAGACCATTTTCTCGATTTAATAGGGCAAAAATTTCAGTTTTTAAAATCCATTGACAAAACATTAAAAATTTCGTAAAAGGCTCCCGTCGCGAAGGGAAATAATCGCGCAATATCAAGCTTTCTCCAATTTTTAAAATCTTAAATCTCCCCGATCCCATTGTTTTAATAACAAAAAACAACAGCGTACAGTTTATAGACATTATCGCAGCATGACTGTTCTTACCGCATTTGCAGTGTTTATCATGCAGGCATCTAATATATGAGGACCCCAGAAGCCAAGGGGTACAAGTGACAAAATTTCGATTTGGAGTAAATTGACTTTAAAGATAATTGATGTTAAATTGGAACATCAATAACAATTGAGTGGATTGAAATAGGAAATTTCTGCTTGTTGCATTCTGGTCTTTAAACTCTTATTTCAATAACTGTTAAAAAAATAAAGTACAATTTTCTTTAAACGTATAATTAATCAATATTGTTTGTTTTTCGAAAAAAGTGGTTTGCCTCTATAACTCAGCAAATAATAAGACAATCACTTATATTTCTTTACCTGAAATGAAAAAAGCATATTTTTAGGTCGTCTGTGTATTTAGTTTATTTTTTTCAATTTTGTCACTTATACCCCTTGGCTTCTGGGGTCTTCATGTATCATCTTCACTCGGTGAATCAGCTCACCAGATAATAATTACTGAAGTAGCATGATTAATAACTCTCTCCATTTTCTATTTATCTCCTCGATGAACTCGTTTCAATAAAGAAGAGCATCGGCACCTTTAATTGTGCATTTAATTTTGAATTATATGACATTCAAGTTTGAGTGGAGGTTTACGAAATTCTATATACAAGTATCTGACAAATTTTTTTATACTTCTTGGTGTTTCGGTAGTTTTGTTAAGGACGGTACACTATCCATGTTACAGATCGACTGATCCATGTTTATCTAAAGGAAACTGATTTAATTTGCAGGTTAGCAAATAAGATGTTTCAACTAAGCTGTAAACGATTTTATCAGAACTTCCATGTCTCCGGCTTTTTTTCACACCATTATTGTCTTCGGGAAAATGTTGTTATTTTAAAATGATCAATTAAATCCAATGTTCTAATTAAATAAAAGAACATTATTGGTATTAAGGTACTGGTATCCAAAAAAGCCGAAGATATGTTAACTCCTTTGCGGCGGGAGCCTTTTACGAAATTTATCAAGAAAATATTAAACGCTGTAGCGATTTCTCTAGTAGTAAAAATACTTAAAATTTGTAACATGTAAATAGTATAAATATAAGTAAAAAGAGAAAATTAAAACCGAGGAGGGACTCGATCCCACAACCTTTCGATTTGCATCCCCGCACGCTGGCACTGAGCCACATTCGGCGTTTGTACAAATAAGTATTTGAAATATGCACTCAACTTTAACCCCCAATTTCTCAAAAACCAAGGCCCATTTGAAGAAACCCTTTCACCAGAATAATTAGTGGTATGACCCCTACAACATACTTTGAAATTATCAAAATCTGTGAGCACCATGTTTGGTGGTGCCCTTGTTAGCTTTACCTTTAAAATATCTGCAGAATTTTTTAAGATATTCTTAAAAATACCTGCATAATGGGCCAAATATCTTCGGATTTCACACAGATTTTGGGCCAAAAAGCTATAGATTTTCTTCATATTTTTTTTAGTGGGGTATATACACAATTAGGGTTTTTAAATATTGTATTGCTATATTTCACAATTAAATGGGCCAATAAAAGTAAATTTGGCCTTAACATCTTCGTGAAGGGAGCCTTTTACGAAATTTTTAATGTTTTCTCACCGGCTTTTAAAAACAGATATTTGTGTCTTATTAAATGAGGAAAATGCTGTGATTAAATAGGGCAAAATTTACAGTATTTTTTTACTGGTTGGGATAAACAAGGATCCTTGAACCTTTTTGCGGCACGTATACATGTCGCCCGTCTTCAAGGAAACCTCTGATTTTATTAACATACTGAATGTCTTCGAAATTGTGAATAATTTGAAGATCTTATTTGACGAATACGTGAACACCACAAAAGTATTTCTTAGTGCAAAGGAAACCGAATTGGAGTATTTTAAATCCTTTACCAAATTCGCGTCTGTTAACCCTTTCCGGCGCAGACAAATCCTAATCGTAAAATGAAAAATTTTTGACTGACACCGGAATTTACAAAAGACTTTTTTAGAAATTAAGAAGTCCGAGATTTAAGCTGTCACTGTAAAAGTAAAATTTTACTAAAATATTATTGGTGCCGCTTGTAAGTTTGGAATTAAAATTAGGTGTTGCCGAAGTGGTAACACTGCGCCAGAAAGGGTTAAGCATATAACTAATTGGTAAATGACAGGATTTAAAGTTAAAGAAAATGCGTGAAAATAAATAATGCGATTCAATATAAAAAAATACGGATATTATCTCTTAGACTGCCAATGGTAGATATGTCGAATTATAAAAAACGCGTACAAATCAAGCAATGCTTTTAAATATGACACTTGTTTTACATAATTCGTTAATGATAGAAAAAAAGAAAAATAATTTGTAAGGTAATTGAATTTATCTTCTATTTATCTATTCATTTTAAAAGCAATAACTCAGTTTCTTATTTTATTTTAATATTAATTACTAAAAAAAGTAATAAAAAAAGTTAAAACTAATTAAGTTTTCACTAATATTCAAAAGATATGTATAAAAATAGGAGTTCATAAAGAATATTAATGCAATGTTAGATTTTAATTAGTGAATTTGCTCATTTTTAGGGTAATTGTAGCGTTTAGTTTTCTATTGGTAATGTTTTTGTGAATGTTATGGAGTGTTAATCTATATATTATAAAAAATAAACGTGTCCGTGAAAAACGCTGATGTCATTTTGATTTCGCAATTAAATGTAACGATCAACATTTAATTATTAATATTTAGCTATCGAATCTAGTATTAATGATTAAATCTCACTTTTATTGCAATTTTATAAATTTTAAACTTTGCTCATTTTCAATTTTTAGTTCATCAATTAGGGAAAAAAGAGATTCTCTTTAAAATGTACACTGTCTTTAAAATGTACACAAAATCTATGAGAACTAAATGGCATCTATATAGACAGTGAGAATGTGTTATTTTTGGCCGAATATATAATTAAATTTTTTTTATATGAAAATTCATTTTTCTTTTGACATGGGTTCGAGATTGCGGTAAGGAACAACAAACAATTCTAAAGCTACTGTTATAGTGGCGAATTTCGATCATGTCAAACGACAACAATTTTTTTCATCGAAAATTGGATCTCTGCAATTAAAAAAAATAATTTTAGTAGTTGAAATGGCGACATAAATAAACATAAAGTAGAAACAGTGAGAAGAATATTTGTGCCCATACAGAAGACAAAAAATAAATAAATAAATAAATAAATAAATAACAAAAAAATTGAAACTTTACAATTTATAAATCTTTAAATTAATTTTAAAATTTTAAAGTTCGCAGACAATGATGGATCTCAGTTGGAAGATTATGGACAGCAATAAATTACGACGAGAAGAATCTGCAGAATATCGCGATTGATGTCGCTTTTGATCTCAGCTCCACTTAGCGGATGCATAAGCATAAAATTTGAAATACAACTAGAGACAATATTAGATTAAAATGTTTTCATGTTTCCCTGATGGACACAAAAATGTGAAATAGTGGTTGATAAAGATGTAACCTTGCAACGCAAATATCTTCACAGTCATAGCTATTTCTTTAATCCCGGAAAAATCTGAATTTCATAAAACGTAATAACGTAAAAGATTTGACGTTAGAGTTAATAACGTAAGTTTTGGTCTTACAAGATTTTTTTTTTCAGTTTCACTTGTCAGCGTATTAAGCAAAAACATAGGACGCAGGTTTCATATAAAAACTTAATTTCGTATTTAAGTTCTTAATAGTGAATAACAATTTAAAGGAGAAAATTTAAAAATTCTTTTGTGATTAAAATAATTGTAAGTCATTTTAAAAATTAATTTAAAATCATTATTTTTAAATAAATAAATATAGGTTATTTTTGACATATCTTCTGTTTATCACTGTCAGAATTTTTAATGAAATACATGAAATGTACATTTCTTATTAAAACTCAAACTCGAATAAAATTGAGAAAATGAAAAAAAATCCGGTTAAGACTAAATATTTTGATTTCGGACCGATGTTGGCAAATCTGATCGGTTCACTATCAGAATTCAGATATCGGTTCTGCGTCACTTGCCGATATATAACCAAATGTGGACCGATTACTGTAACCGGCTGTCAAAATAGTAGATTCTTAACCTGTTTGCGACGGCGTGCACATTTCGAAGCGCGCAGCTGAGGACGGAGCGGGGAAATTCGATTTCATCTTTAGGGCCGAAGGATTTTGCGCAGTTAAGCCTAACTCGTGTAATGTGTTCTTTCAAAAATTGTAAAAAGTTCATTTTTCCATGTAACCTTTTGAAATTTACATGCATGGAGTAGGTTGTTACTATGTATATTCACACAAAAAATGAGTTATTTTCAACGATATTTTTATATAAAAATGACTTTTTAAATATACGTAATACACATTTTAACAAATTATTTAGCCCTCAAAATAGTACAGTATGATCGCAGATCACTTATGTAAGTTTAATACAGCAACAAACGAAATGTTTTCCTAATTTAAAAAATATTTTTGTTAAAACAGCAATAGTTTTGCTTCTAAATAATTTTTAAGACATTTCTTAAAGAAAATAAGCGTTTTAATGAAGCTGTTTTATTAACAAATAAGACTAATTAAATAAAACGTGTGAAAACTTCTGCATGCTAGTGTTTATTGCTTATTATAGAAACATACATAAAAAAAAAACAAATTTAAAATGTTTCTTTAAAAGCAGTTCTGAAAATTCAAAAATTATATATAAAAATATAATAAATCATAAAATATTTATCAAATAAAAAGTATTGCATAGTAATAAATGAAAAGTTAATAAAACTATACTTTAAAATAAAATATGCATTTCGCTGAATTTGTTCATTATAGCTAGATATAGATATATATAGTAATATATTATAAAATGAAATATTAAATAAAATTATGTATAATATGAATCATCACTTTAAAATATCAAATTACTTATGTTATGCTACAAGTGATATATTAAACAAAAGTTGTTTTTAGCCATTTTATTTTAATATATCACTTATAGCATCACATAAGTAATTTGATAGATAAGGATTGTTTAATAATAATGAGTTAACTTGAATAATAAATTAAAATACATTCATCAAAGAATTTATTGATGTTAAAATAGCTTTAGTTATATCTTATGTATTAAATATTTAAAACTATAAATAAAGTTATGAAATTAAAAGTAATTAATAGTGAATGAAATTAAATAGTAATTTTAAATATACCGATAAAAATGCCATTAATGTTGAAAGTATTTTTGAAATTGAAAAAATATATATAACGGAACATCAAATAATGTATGGAATATATTCAATTATAACAGCTAAAACGGATTTTTGATTCAAAATATTTATGCTAATGTATGCGCATAGTCTTTAAAATAGTCAGAATTTAATAAAAGATATCGAGTAAATATTTATTATTAATTTAAAACGAATTAGTTTAAACAAGCGTGAAAAGTAAAATCAAAAGAGGTAGCAGAAAAATATTCTTAATTTAGTGGCGCTGAGAATATATTATCAGCGTATCAGCTTCACAATCAGTGTGTAACACTTTTCTTTCTTTCTTCTTATTATTTTTTTTAACTGCGAAACACTTCTGAAATAAAATAAAAAGATAAAAAAAAAGATAAATCTTTCCATCTAAAAGAAAGAAAGAAAAAAATGTTGATAACGTCGATTTTTGCAACTAAATAGTATTTCTGATCGAGATAAAAGCGCGAAAAATAAAGCCATGAATCAGATGTTCATGTTGTCATTCGTAAACGTGCATATGCTTACTTACGTATCGTATTCTTTAACCGCAAAATTTTCCCTCTCAAGTTCAGTAGAATTTTTTCTAATAAAGAAAAATAAAGTTTTACGTAAAAAGATTTATGAAACACAAAGACGTGATGATAAAATAATCTTTTTCCCCTTGTAGTATTTCCATAAAAAATTAAATTCGCGTAGATTAAAAAAAAAATGTTTTCATTAGCTTTCCTAGTTTGAAGGAGAAGTCTCCTTCCTTAATATACATTCAAATAGAATTAGGATAAAATTTTTATATGCTAAACTGTGAAAAACAAAACGGTCCGTTTGATCGGCATGAATGGTAGTCTCGCGGGATGTGAGTACAAACAGCACCGGCATGAATGGTAGTATCGCGGGATCTGAGTACAATCGGTGCCGGCATCTATAGTGGTCGCTCGTCCCCAAGGGGTTAAGTTTCAGTTGCCAGCCTGCTACCGACACTTAACCGACATAGACGACTCCGGTCCGATCGTATGCCGAAGGTAGGTACAAAAAAAAAAAAAAAAAAAATTGTAATTGTCTCCCGTCGAGAACGGGATAACTTTTGATGGTACTGGCATAGTACTGGCTTGAAAGAGTCCACTGTAAGATCATGCAAAATGTATGCAAAAAAAATCACTATATAATTTTAAAATAATAACTTTTTTTTGATTACCGGAAATTATAGGAAGAAATATAAGATAAATAAAATACTGCATATATTGTCGCAAATGGAAAAGTTTTACTCATTAAAAAATTCATGTTACAAAACTATCAAGAAGGATAGCTTGAATATCTATTAAAAGAAATAATACGGTTCGAAGAAATGTCCTTTCAAAGTGTTTAACTGTCAAAAAATCCTCCTTGGTAGCCCGATTAATTGTAATTAAACTCAATTGAACGAAGTATAGATACTTCTTATTCGTCCCTTTTTCCTTATCTTTTTTCCTTATCTCTATCTTAACACTTTCCTGCACATAGCACTACCATTGCGAAAATGTTAAAATGACTGAGTTTACGTGCAAACGTATTTGAAAAGAAGAAAAATCTATCTGTCCCATATATTATAAAAGGTAAATACTTATACGGAAATTCTGGTGTCATTGTGGCATTTGGGAATCAAGTTGGGTGTTCCATATAATGGAACACTGAAACACCATGAATTAAAGAAAAAAGAGCAAAAATTTTTGTATTTCCTAAATAAATTCACTGGCTCGCGTTTTCTACCAAGCATAAAGTATGGAGTGTATTCTCCAAAACTGGGTTTAGTGTCTATGATAAACTAACGAATTGTAACATTTTTTTTTTTCGAAAAATCGTCACATGAGGTGTCATTCTCCATGATAAAGATTGAATGCTAAATAAAACAGTGTATATAAATAATAATAATTTATACAGATAACATAGTGTATTCTGTTTAGATACTTATTTTGTTTTTAAACTTAAAACTACACTATGTGTAAATTACTTAAAGATGGCAAAAACAATATTTTAAAGGTGTCAAATTAAATTTAATCCTTAGTACTTTCAATTGTAAACGCAGCCATCGACTGAGAATATAAAATAAAAATAATAACACCTGAATTTTCAAATGTCCCGTAATTGGAGTGAAAGTGAATTTTTTGATCCGTAAAATAAATTTTAGATATTGAAGAACGTAGAATATTACTTGTATTATGTTCCTTTTAGAAAACTGATCCAAATTCTCTGTAGGTCGTAGGACAAAACGACGTTACAAACAATAGTTTTTTTAGAATAATCTATCTAAATATATGCCATTGGTCGTTAATCCTTTCCGGCGCAATGTCATTATACTCATCATACATATAATTTTAATTTGCCTGACCCAAGAATATATAATTAAAATTTTCGTTTTATAACGTACTTGTTAATAAGCAAGTGCCTACTTTCAAGTGAATTTGTTTATTAACCATTTTTTTTTTTGTTTGCACAATAACTCTTTCTTATTATACTATAAAAATTATTTGGAAATTTAATAACTAATAAGTCATTTCCTCATGAACTTTGAACTATGTGCCATCAAGTTTATGGGAGATCAATTTCGTTAAAGCAAGATGACTTTAAGAAACATAGTAAAGTTTTTGGAATTATTCGTGTATACGAAAAAGATTCTTTGTCTTTCAAACATCAAAAAACTAATATTAATTACTTCCCTGATTAACTACTTCCTTGATTGTACGTTGCCCGTACGTCTTGCGGGCAACCTCTTTTTGCCAATCATGATTTGTTCGTACCACATATGGGAATCCATATTCCAATCATAATTTATTATTCTCACCAGAAAATTTCCCTTGTAAATTTTGAATCTGTTAATCCCAGAAATTTCCTGATTCAATTCGGTAAAAATTACTGTTTTGAAAAAAAACTGACAAAAAAGAATAAAAATGCTGTAAAGACATGAAAAAAATATCGGCATTCTTTATTTTTTTTAAATATTGATCAGTTAAGGCTAATTCCGTGAAAACTTATATCTGTCACATAGAACGAATTTTGACTACCAGTATTTTAGAACTGGAAAATGTGACTTATTTTACCGGAGAAATCTCATCAGTTGAATAGGGCGAAGAAAACTTTTCGGGGAAAAAAAAAAAAAGGTGGCGAACAAGCATGGCGATTTTTAGCTGTGTGATAGACATGACAAGTTTTCATGGAATTAATCTTAAACCCTCGGGGACGAGCGACACGTGTACATGCCGCAAAAAGGCTTAAGCTTCCATGTTTTTCCCCACAAGTAAAAATTTACAGTAAAATTTACCTTTTTTAATCAGAGCATTTTTCCGGTTTAAGAAAGTACAAATTTCTGTTCATAAAAATCGGTGACAAAACATTAAAATTTTCGTAAAAGGCTCCTGTCCCGAATAGAATAAGTTTTTAACACTAGAACTACCGTAAGCCGTCATTTTGATGGCTACCATATGAATATGTTTCCGTTCAAACCAGAAATTTGATTATGAAATAAGTTTGAAAGATGCAAAGACGAAAAACATTAAATAATGAAGATAAACTGTTTTAAATCGAAATTCTGGTGAGAATTATTTTTATAAAATTTTACTCGAATTTCGAATAGTTCTATTACTGGTACTAGTGTTACATGATTAAGTAAATTATAAATTATATAGACTTATATTTATTACATGATACATTTAATTTATAAATTTACCGGTTCATAGTATGTTTTTCCTGAAAAAACGGAGGTTGGCATGTGTATATGATATTTTTATGTTTAAATGTAATTATTTTAATGAGAAATACTATATTTAAACTACATGAAAAGCGGCTATGAAAACACAACATTGTCTAAAATAACATAGTCTAAAATTTGTCAACTCAAATCACTGGAGAGGTATGTTGCTAGTTGACCGGGTAGTTTTTGTTAGATTGCTGTCCTCTTTTTTAATAATAGTTATTTCATTAGAAAAGGGTTGCTAGTTTGTTCTTAATTTTTATTGAGAAATTCCGAGTTCACACAAATAAGAAATAGTCTTTTATGCTTTATTTAATGGCAGACATTTAGTTAGGATGAGCGAAGCGAATCCTCTACTAGGCCACTCAAGTTACATTTTGTCGTACACTTTATAAAAAATCTATTCAGTATTTTGACTTAAAATTAAACATAAGAATAAATTATGATATGTAGATTTCCAGAATGTTATTTTTTTTTTACAGAATAACCTTTAAAAAATATTATTTTAATAATTAATTTATTCTACATGTTTTTCTATTATGGACGCATTTTTCCAAATAAAAAGTTGAACGCGTATCTTTTTATTTTCAGAAGGAAAATAAACCATGGGGTTAGTAATTATAGATAGAATCATGATTAATTAATTAAATAAAATTTATTTTCATTATTCTGCCAAAATCGTTTGCAAAAAAATAGTCGTTGGAGGCCACCGTAATACTTACCCATCATTTATATGCATATGAAAATAAAATATGTGAAAACTATTTATACAATGTATTTCAATTCTAATACTAAATTTAAATGTTGTTAATACACATAGTAATACTCTATTAATGAATTGCTGATGCACCAATTTCAACAAATTATATAAAACGCCAAACTACTCAAGAAGTACCAAACTACGTAAAAGAAACATCCTTATAACTCCAAAAATAATAATCTTATTAACTAACAGTTTGCTGCGTCGGATTAAGCGTCTCATTTTCAGTTAAAATATACCTCTGAATTGAAATTTGAATGAAATACAGGATCATGAAAAATCGAAGAATCGAAGAATGTGGAAAACTCGATTACAAATATCTCGACAATTAATAATCCGATCTACTTCGTTCTTTATGCAAAATTTGTGTTTTTTTATTGCCTTTTGCATGCATTCCTTAAAATAAAAAAATTCGAAAATTTTTATATACCTTTCATCAGAACGAATTATTCGAGAATCCGGAAAAAATAGTTCCGGATAATCGAGGTTGCTGATATTCAATAGGATTCGTCCCATTCTTACATACTAAGTACTTACAAAATTTCAAGTCTCTATCTCAATTTGTTCGTGAGATAGAGCGTTTACAGACAGGCAGACGGACGGCAAATTTTTTTTCTAAAAATATGTTTTTCGATAGCTCCAGTGTCTAAAACGTGTAAATCCGTCAAAAAAAAATTTTCGATTTTCAAAACGATTGCAAGACTTACCCTATACTACGTATGATGGGTAAGTAAAAATTCAACCCGTATCTTTTCACGGAGTAAGAAGCAGGAGGGGAAAATAGTGTTAAAATTTTGCCATGGGGATTTTTGACGATAGGGGGCGACACCTCTGCATCAGGGCTGTCGATCGATGCTTCTGTAATGCTTTTCAATGGCAAAAATGGTCATTTTTAAAAAAAAAATTACGAAAAATCTGAATTTTTAGAAAGTTGCAAAAATGGAAATCTGGTTAATTGAAGTTTTCTTCACAACATACATATTTTTTAAAGGTATTCGGCGCTTCATTTTCTTTTTTAAGCCATTTAAAATACGAGATCATTCTAACAAAAACCAAACGGCAGACCATTTAAAAACATTGAATATCGCAGATTAAAATGACTATTGTAAGTTGAATATCGCAATGAAATAGACTTATGATTCCTAGAAATTAAGTATTAATCAAATATTTTGGAGTAAATTTTAATTCGCGTATAGTTTTTATAACCTTTGAACAATTTAATAATTCATAACTTTGAATATTTATGCAATTAGTACATGTAGAATTAAAGCAAATTTTTATTTTAATTATTTGGAGGGGAAAAATGTGTAAATTATAGGATCTCCAGATTACACATTTAAAATAATTTAAACATAGTTTTTTTTCTTTTTTTTACTTTGTTTCTATCTTTTATTTGTGACTGAGCAGTAAAAATAAATCTATTAATCAAAATTATTCTTAGCTGATTTAGGAAATTTTGCTTTTAAATCCTTATCTTCTCCATCCGGACAATTCAGGCCCGTGTGAAATGGGGGGGGGGGGTCGCCCCGTCCGAGGAGATTGAGGGAGCACCAAATTCATTCTATCAACACCAATTTCTTTTTTTATTTCCTGCTATCCTTACAATCCTTACAAGAAGAAAGTATTGGATTTTTATAAATTTTCGAATTCCGATTTTCGACAGATTTTACACGTTTTAGGGGTCAGAGATTCCAAAAAAACATGTTCTTATAAAATATCTGCCTGTGAAATATATTTTGTGTGTGCTCCATCTCAAGAAAAAATACACGGAATTTAATAAAATTTGATATTTAGGTAGCCCCTGATATAAATTGTTGCTGATTAGTTTTTGGCGTAAATCGCTCAACAGGTGGCGTTGCTATGCTGCAGTTTTTACGATTTACGCAACAGCTATATCATAAGAACTAATGCACGGATTGTAATAAAAATGTAAATAGTATAGTCTCATAGGTAGTACCTGATATAAACTGATGCTGATCATTTTTTGGTGTAAATAGCTCAACAGGTGGCGCTGCTCATTTTTTACGATTTACGCAACAGCTATATTTTAAGAACTAATGCACGGATTGTAATAAAAATGTATATAGTATAGTCTAATAGGCAGTCCCTGATATAAACGTATGCTGATCAGTTTTGGTGTAAATCGCTCAACAGGTGTCGCTGCTATGCTTCATTTTTTACGATTTACGCAACAGCTGTATCTCAAGCGCACGGATTCTAATAAAAGTTTAGATTTAGGTAGCCCCTGATATAAATTGATGCTGATCAGTTTTTGGTGTAAATCGCTCAACAGATGGAGCTGTTATGCTGCATTTTTTTATGGTTTATGCAACACCCGTATCTCAAGAGATACGTAAGGATTTGAGATTTTAATAAAAATTTATATTTAGGTAGTCCCTTATTTAAACTGACGCTGATGAGTTTTTGGTGTAAATCGCTCAACAAGTGGTACTGTTATGCTGCATTTTTTTACAGTTTACGCAACATCTGTATCTCAAGATATGAATTAAAGCTTGTGTAAAATTTCTAAAAAAAGGAATCGGAAACTTCAGTTGTTGAGATGAAATTGAAACAGTTTTGTATTTTATGCAGTGTTAAATTAAGGGAGTGGCCCAGGGGGATATTCCCCGCCCCCCGGAAAATTTGAAATTTTGTGTTTTCAATGGTCCAAAAGTACAATTCCCCCCGGAACTCTATAATGTCCCCCCCCGGTGCCACTGATGTCCCTCCCGGAGAAAAGTGTCTGAATTCAACACTGATTTTATGGACCAATAAATTTGTATAATCATATGTATTATAAAGCAGAAGTTCTGAAACTTCCAAACGAGTGTTTTCAAAAACTGCCCGATGGATTTTTTTGCCGATTCTATCATTCAATAGGAAATATTTTTCCTAAAGTTTATGATTCAAATTTACAGGGATAACTCTGATTTTTCGTTGTAAATTTCGTATTTTTCGGTTACTTTTGACAAAAGGGTTGCCAGTAGCTGTTTCTGGCGAAAATTATAATTGCTAAAAGAATTAGAATGGCTATATCTATTACAAATATTACAAATATCTTGCAAATAATAGCAGAAAATAACTACAGATAATATTAATAATAATAAAGAAAGACCGCTTAAATGAGGCGCAATATTATAAAAATATATTTATCTTGAAAATGAAAAAAATATTTGTAATGCTTAAAAAATAATTTAACGCGAAATATAACAATTGGTTCAACTTTTGGCGACTTATCCTTGGTGTTAGAATAAAAACACGAATTTCAGAAATTGATTAAATGAATTTTAAATGATAGTTATTTCCATTTTTATTATTTTCTTTCTCTTTTTTATCGAATTTCCGTATAATATAACTTACAGCAGAAAAAACCACATCTAATTGTAAAAACACTGTAAGTTGTGAGTTACTATTCGTTTCTATGCCATTTTCATCTTGCTTTTGTCGCCAAAGAATGTATTTTTAAGCCTAAAATGCACTACTGACTTAATGCCTGACTTACGTTCTTAATGGTCGCAATAATGTTGTTTTTTTCAAGTGAAGATAATTTTTAGATTATATTTTAATATTAAATCGTAAATTATATAGATATGAGTATAACTCTTTTATTTCTTTTTGCAAATGTTTTCAATGTTAATTTAATTTTTCTTGCGCCATTTCGTCAATTTCACTTACAGGAAAAATTTCAGTTTTAAAATTTAAAAACTGAAGAAAGAAAGATTACCCCATCGATTAAAAATCTACCCCCAAATTCCAAGATTAAATGTCAATAATGGATGATCGTAAATGTCACATTCACTTGGCATTAAGCATAATATAAATACTAACTATGTCATCAAGTGATTTTTAATTCGACATTTTATTTCTACTTTTATATATGTCCTGCTAATTTGTTTTTCGTTATTTAAATGAAAATTTATGCTAATCTATATAATCTGGCTAATAGTTTGGCGATTTGTATAATTTAGAGAAATTGGTCGACGGTATAACCAAGAAGTACTGAAGGAAAAATTTTGCAATTCAAAGTAAATTTATGCAATTATGCGTTATTACTAAAGATAAATTCAACATTTTGAAATGAAAAATTCCCGCTGAATAAAATTTACAAGTCCTTTTTAATTGACCATTTCCACTTCAATATTTCTTCAATCAAACTTTCGCTATTCCCTTTCGCGCAGGCTAACAGAAATGTATTTTAAACAATTTATTAGATAAAACGTAAATAACATTCTTCTATTTAAAAAAAAAAAAAAAATATTTTTAAAATCTAATTGTACCATTATGTGTCTTACAGGACAAAATAGCAGAATTACTTTTAAAAATGGTTTTATCTGTTAATAGTATGTTATTTGTTTATTTGGGTGTTTGAATTTACTTTTGTCATCAAAAAATGCGATTTTATACCAAGAAGGCATAAGCTGGAGCAATGTTCACAATTACTAAAATCTCTCACTCTCTTTTAAATGTGTGAGAGCATTTTTAGGACATTTTTTTATGTTTAATTGTAAATATATAAATAGCAGTTATAGTAAAAAAAAATGCGTATAATGTTTAAATTTTAGTATAAATGTCTTCCTCATCCAAACTATAAAATAATTTAATTGCAACTTTTTAAAATTTTGGCGCAGATGTCATATACGCACCACATTCGCACGACTGCAACAAAATGGCGGTTTTAAGCCACACATGGTAAACCGACAATGGTTGTTTTTTTATTAATAAACTATTTATTAACTTTTATTTTGTTTTTTAAAATAATATAAACCATTTTGTTCTATAGCTATTAGTTAAACTTTTTTATTTATTATTTTTTTCAAATAATACAAAATAATTAAAAAATATTTATGAAATTAGTAATTAAAAACCAAGTTCTCCAAATTTGGGCCAGAAAAAAATTGCGCCAATGTGGTGCATACATGACATCTGTGTCAACGTTTTTTCTTATACATAAGTAGGGAAAATGCAGTATAAATACCGATTAAAGTTTTTTTCAAATGATAATTTTGTCACGTATTTGGTCATATACTCATCGAGGTATCTCACTGGCGCCAAAATGGCATTATTTGCCTCATATGGTGACCCAGCTATAGTTGTTTATCAGATGATAAGTTGTTTATTTACTTTCCTTTTTTTTTCTTTTTTGAAATGATATTTGTTGTTTTGTTCTACAGGTACTTTTTATTTATTCTTAATTGCTGTTTAAAATGATAGAAAATAATAAAATATACATAAATTTATTTGGTATTCTAAAACGAGGATTTTGCCACATTGTAGTTGCAAGATAATCGTGCTAAACCTATTGCGATTGCGTATATGATGTCTGTGTAGGAATCTTTTGTGAAATATGAAAAGTGTAAATTGGCTACTACTTGATTATCACGTCAACCAATTTCGCCAAATCGTTCGCCAAATTATACAAATTTACATAGTTTTATTTTAAATAACTAAAGAGAAAATGCTTAAATACGAAAGAGCAAATAATTTTGTTTTCATTTTTCAGGAGGAAATTTTGCAATAATAAACTAGTTGTTGTAGTAAGAATTTTAATGTGTATTTTGTTTTTATCGTTGGCAACTTGCTGTAACGAAAAATTTTTATTTTTTTTCCTGCTATTGTTTTGTAAGAGTTGGTTTTGTGAAAGCCATGTTAAGATGGTATTCAAATTTTTGAACCCTTCCCAATTACCACCCCCTTGGGCCGATTTTGCTCATTTGCAATTCCCACTGAGATATTAACCATCTCAATGTACTTGACGAGCTTGAAGATGACTATTGCATTATTGTGCCTTTTATCGCGTGGACAAAATTTAATATATATACGTATATAAACTTTTTAGGTGGGAGTTAGCTTTGGGTTCCTGGCTTCACATAATGAAAAGTTGTGAAGAAATTTTTCAGAAGTTGTACCATGGTAACGACTGTAATAATTAATATTTCTTCAGATAAGGGAAAATTTTAAATCATGTTGCCATAATGGTCTCATTTCGCTTCCAAATGTGCACTGTTAGCAATAAACTAAAATAGTTACTTCTAAATAGCTGGTTTTTGCGCAACGTTTAAGATGATTTAATATCACAATGGTGTCTAAATCGTTTTCAGCTATAAGTAAGGTGCTGCTGGAGCTGCAGATTATTTAAAATACAAATTTAAATTCACCAGTTCATTTCATCCACGGTTGATTTTGAAATATTGACCAGCGCAGCGGGCAGAGCCTGCTAGTATTAATTAATCCATAGACAGTGGATAAAGAAGTAATAAATACTGCTTACAAATGCTACAAAAATCTTTGGCTCATTAATCTTTTGTAAAATGTACACGTCTTTTTTCAAATTAAATAAGTTTGTATTTAGACACAAAACAAAGTCTGTGCTTTATTATTCCACATAACATTTAGAAAATATATAAATAAGATCTATACGCAATAAAAATTTTTCAATTTAAATATAATTACAAGTAAATAGCTTTATATTAAAGCCTAAAAACATCACTCACTTGTGGAGCACGGAACAAACTTAACTTTTTTTCCTTCGTCTTTTTTTACTATCATAGCCTGTTTTACATCCAGGAACACAGCATTTATATCCCATCTTAATTTATTTTATTCAATATCAATATGAGACATAAACGAATAAAATAAAATGTCTTTTAATTCGAACATATGCATCTTAAGCATACAATCATATTGAACGTCTACTAAAAAACCAGCCTACATCCTATCGCAGCTCCCTCATTATTTACCAAAATTTCACTTTGTATTTTCGAAGAGTTATGCGCATTAAGTTTCCCCTCCTGTTTCTTACTCTGTGTTTTTATTTTAAGAAGGAAAATAAACCATGGGGTTACTAATTATAGATAGAATCATGATTAATATATCAAATAAAATATATTTTCATTATTCTGCCAAAATTATTTACGCAGTTTATACTTACGGATTTTAAAAGAATTAAATTATGATTTATTTATTTAGGTATTTACTTTGGTAAAGTGGCAACAAAAGAATCGTACACAAGTAAAATTAATTCTTATACAGTGAAACCTCCAAATAAGAGACACCCCGAATAAGGGACACCCCTATTTAAGGGACAAAACTTCCGGTCCCAGTCCCTTGATATAGGACGTGTAATGTATTTACCTCTGAATAAGGGACACTCTATTTAAGGGACACTTGAACATGAGATTAAAGGGGCTGGTTTTTGCATTTCATATAATTAAGTTGTCTGTGATGAAAATGAAAAGACAGATTTTTGTGAACTTATCAAAAACACAGACAGTCATGTTGATACAGAGGCATGCATTCAATTGACGAGCATTTATTTACCCATAATTCTGATTCGACTTTAGTGTGTTTATCTCAATTGAAAGTAATGCTGAAAATTGTGAGAATGATTCTGAAAACAGAGAATTAAAAAAAATTGTGAAATAAAGAACTTCACAGATGCTTTAAGGTTGTTCTCAAATCCAAAAAAGCAACTTTTATGACACAAGTTTTTTTTTTTTTTTTCAGAAATGCCTGAAATTAGCCGGCGTTGTTGTCAGAAACTATGTAATTAAACTATTTCTCTGGGTTTTTTTTCACGCAATAGATTTTATAGAAAATATTATCAATATGGGCGTTTTGAACCGAATTTCTATGCTAAAAAAGAATAACTACTCAAGAAAGGATGGAAAACATCTTTGTAACGTCATCAAAACGCTTATAATTCAATAGGTAATTTATTCAAAACTTGAAAACACAGTTCGATTTCAAATGGCTTCCATAGTCAGATGTTTCAATTTTATACCCTTCCGTTAAAAAAAATAATTTGTAAATGCTTCAATGTTTTCTGCTTATTGAACAGAGCAGTTGAGAGTTGTTGCCTTAAAATACCCAAAGCAATTGGAATTGAATACTTTTTTTTAAATACTGCTGATAATGAAGAACTAAAATGTTTAAGTGGGTAATTCCATGAGCACATGTCGTGTAAGTCACATACTACGAGTTTGGATACCAGTATTTTAGAACGGAAAAATGTGACTTATCTTATCAGAGATATGAATAAGGCCATGCAAACCTTTCAAAAATAACGGTGGTCAACAATTTAGCAGTTACTAGAAATGTGACTTACACGACAAATGCTCATGGAAATACCCAAGTATGATAAATGAACATTTGAAAAGTTTATAGTGAAAAAAATGACGTTTGCAAAACAATCACTTTTGATTGATTATTTCAAGTAAAATTGAAATGTTTTTATACTTTTTACATGCACACAGTTTGTATAAAATATACAAATCAATAATTTTACAAAACATTTAATGATTTAGTAATTGAAATTTATAATTAATTTTCTATTCTTTTTGTGCCTCATTAACGTTGTTTATACAATTCAAACACATTTAAACTTCATCTTTAATGTTTTGTTATTTTAATATCTTTCTGGGTGATTAATTAAAAATAATAATAAAAACTCCGAATAAGAGACACCTCTTTTAAGGGACAAAAGTTCCCGTCCCAAAGGTGTCCCTTATTTGGAGGTTTCACTGTATTTGGAATAATTTTTTTAATTTGTAAGTTTCATAAGTTTGGTATTCGAAATGAAAGATTAAAGAGTAATTTAAGAATACTTTAATTGATTGAAGATTAATTTAATTCGACCAAATTAAATATATTAACTACCGTTATAAATAATTTCTGGAATGTATTAGTAATTTAAAAATGTCGAGAAAAAGAACACTTACTGGCCAGAACGAACGCCATTACTGGCCATTTGAAAATGTAAAAACATCTTTAAAATATTTAGTTAAAAATTAAAAAAATATTTTGTAAAATTCTGCTCCGAAAATATTTTTATTTATACTAGCCTTATATCATAAATAAAAAATTCCGAGGAAATTCTTAGTTATTTGGCTTGAATTTACATTCCTAAAATTTAAATGCGCCAAAACATGAGATAACGTTTTTGCTTAATAAAGATGCAAAATTAATATAAAAAAATAATATTACTTTCAAATATTTATGTTATGAAATAATGCTTCGCGAATCCAAACAAAGCACGGCTTTTGCTAGTAACTATATAAGGTGAAAACTTTTCCTTAAAAATTTATAGCATGAATTTGAAGTTTCGGATTGTTGTTTGGAGGACGAATTGATAACCCTGCTTTAGACTAATATTACAATTTCTAACTAGGAAAGTGCACGAAGTGTGAGTCATCGATTTTGACAAAAGTGGTATCGTTGGAAAGATCTCATCGAGAGCAGCAAAAAACTCAATGAAACTACCCGTCGCAAATGAGTCGATATCGAGATATCCGACAATATATGTGACGTAACTAGCGCATTACTTAATGGGGCACCGTAAAAAATTTTAGTCTCGATTTTAACTAAAGTGGTATCGTTGAAAAGATATCATCGTGAGGATTAAAAAACTCAATAGAATCACCCGTCGGAAATGAATTGTTTTCGAGATATCCGACAATTTGTGTCACATTTTTAATACACACTTCTAGCAAACTGCATTAAGTGACAGAAATTGTCGGATATCACGAAAATCGCTCATTTCAGATGGTTTGTTCCTTTGAGTTTTTTACTTCTCAGAATGATATCTTTGCAAAGACACCATTTTCATTATAATCGAGAAAGCATTTTTTTGCGGTCCCCCATTAAGTGTACACTAGTTAAGTGACATAAATTGACGGATATCTCGATAACGGCCTTATTTGCGACGTGTAGTTCCATTGAGTTTTTTACTGCTCTCGATGAGATCTTTCCAACGATATTACTTTTGTCAAAATTGGTGACTTATACTTTTTGCTCTTCCCTAGTTAATGCAGTTTCCTAGAAGTGTGTATTAAAAATGTGACACATATTGTCGGATATCTCGAAAACAATTCATTTCCGACGGGTGATTCCATTGAGTTTTTTAATCCTCACGATGATATCTTTTCAACGATACCACTTTAGTTAAAATCGAGACTAAAATTTTTTACGGTGCCCCATTAAGTATGCTCTAGTTGCGTCACATATATTGTCGGATATCTAGATAACGACTCATTTGCGACGGGTAGTTCCATTGAGTTTTTTGCTGCTCTCGATGAGATTTTTCCAACGATACCACTTTTGTCAAAATCGGTGACTCACACTTCGTGCACTTCCCTAGTAAGGAGTAGAAGTTCACAAGGAGTCAGAAAGAATTATTAAATCCACCCAATTGAAAATACTGCCGAGTAATAAGTTGTTACGCATCACAATTACATCAGTATTTGAATTCTGACTTTTTATATCATCTGTTTCCCATTTGCGGAACAGAGCAATGTCATTGTTTAACCCCTTCGTGACGGGAACCTTTTACGAAATTTTTAATGTTTCTCCACCGGTTTTAAAAACCAGAAATTTGTTCGTTATTTAATCCAGAAAATGCTCCGATTCATTAAGCCATATTTCACAGTATAATTTTACTGGTGGGGATAAACAATGATTCTTAAGCATTTTTGTGGCACATACGTGTCGCTCGTACCCAAAGGGTTAAGTGTTGAAAATAATGAATGAAACCGGAATTTGAGAACAACTTTTTTTTGTTTTCACGCATCTAACAAACCGAAGATTTTTTAAAACCATAATTTTGATGCCAATGTGGCCTTTTGGAATTACAATTAAGCGGTTTCATAGGCACATCATCGCCCCTCAAGGAGTTAAAGAATTATTTTTTTAAGAATGAACAAAAACTTATAGCATGCTTTCAGTCAATCATCGCAAAGGTAAGGATGCTCAGGATACACCATCAACGTTCATAAGAAACATTTATCAATAAAAAGGCTCTTTTCGGTTATGCACCACTGAGGTACCCACTGCCACGGGGTTCAAATTTTAAAAACCAAGATCTTGCTCTTATTTGACTTGCTGTCACCGAAAACAGCAAGATTTCATGATTTCAAAGAAGAGAGGATTCGCAGTCTATGGCTAATGGAAAACACTTATTATCATTCAAATTTATGCCATACTTTTTCCGGTGTAAATTTAAATAACGAATTTTTTTATTTTTAGTACACAAAATTGATTTGTGTTGAAATAGTTCATAATGTAAGCTAACAAGCATTAACAGTGACCAAATGAAGTTTTTGTTTCTGTTGACCTCTCGGCTGTCTCGTTGAAAACTATGTAAAAACCAATGATTTTCTTAATTTGCTTACCCCATATTTTAATATGTTATAATGAGAATCTAATAATTTTAACCTTTTGAGGGGAAAGTAATTTGCGTTCACTAATAAGGATGTCATTCCAGAAATTTTGAAAATATTTGTTTTATATTCGTTAAAGTTGTTCTTATCATTTGTCGTATTTATTTAATTAATAAAAAATAGTTGGTCATAAATCAAGTGGCAACAGCATTCCTTACTAAATTATAACATGTAATTTAATTCTTTTTAGGAATTAAAAAAAAACATCCTACCAAATACAACTATAAGACAATTGAATATGTATTGAAAAGGATTATAAAGCTAGTAAATCTGCAGATCAGGAGCCTCAAAGTCAGCTTTGCACATCAATTATTATTAAACACACTTTGGGCAAAATTCAACTGGAAACTGTAATTTAAAATTTTCAAATTACGTAATTATTTATAAGAATAAAATAAGAATAAGACGTTTTCAGCCATCAAATCCGTTAAATTAAAATTTTAGTTATGTTAGGAAATTCTGAAATTTTCATGATCTATTATTTTTGTTTTTTTTATTATAAAATAGTTGATCTCTTCAGAGGGGCTCCGCCCCCTGAACCCTCCGTAGTCTCCTTAATTTTAAAATTTCAACTTTCTATTAATTCTGCTATTGGTTATCGTATATCTTGCGTTTCTTTATACATTTTGATTTATAAGGATAAGTAACAGTTTTGCCAAGCATTTTTCATTAACCTCATGCTTCTACATGCCTGCCAACCACAAACACCTAAATCTGATGTATAAGAAACTTTTTAAAGTGTAAAATTAGTAATCTAGAGTTTTACATATTTTTTTCCGAAAACAAAAGTTTGATAGCATTTTTCAGCAGTTATCGCGTAACAGACAGACAGAAGAACAGACTGACAGACGGAATAAACAATAAATTTCGAACAATTTCATAACCAATAAATTTCGAGTCACCAAAGTAAGCCTTCACTGAAGTTTCGTCAATGACGTCATTATTCATGAGTTATGGATATCCATGTTTCTTGTATTTTTAACAACTACTATAAAATTAATATTTAACCAAAAGTACTATATCTATTTTTATTTTAATTCTTACATCATATTTATTTATTTTTTCTTAGTTTAATTTCTCGAATGGAAATTGCTCAATTGAAACTTATTGCCGTTGAAAAATAATTATTCCATATTTTAATTTTTTTGGCAACGATAAAGGAAATTGGTTAAATTGTATCTAAAAAGTCTCTATTGATTGTGTATGAAAAAAATGAAATTTTGAATTATTAAGGAAAATATTTGAATAAAATTAATAAAACATAACCTATGTCCTTTTCTGGGCTATGTTATATTTGTACGCAAAGATACAAAGACATTAATTAATTCATCAATTTTGTTGTTGATTGCATTTAAATTTTCGTACACACTTTCAAATTATGGATAAGAATTAGGATGAATGGTTGCCTAGCAACCAATATTGGAAAATAAAGAAAATGATATAAATACATTTGAAATAAGTAAATCTCTAAGACAAATTAGTCTATATTATTGGAACACATTTATAAAAAAATTTCCAAAATTTACAGTAATAATTTAAAAAATCTGACAAATGCGTACACAAAATTTCAAAACAATACGAATAAATTAACCGGTAAATTTCAGTATCTATTTATCATTGAATTCCATTAATCAAATGCGTCATTTTCTCTCAAGAAAAAAAAAAAAAATTGAAAATCATTGGATTTGCCGTAGAAAATCATTATTGCGGAAAATAAAATATTCTATATTTTCCGAACGAATGAATCAAATCTAACAAAAAACTATACAGCTTAATCCCAGTGCCTCAATAACAACCCACTTAAGTCAATCGAATGCTTTTTACGTCAGTTATCGCGGAACAGACAGAATGACAGACAGACAGAAACAAAAAAAAATTTCGTGTCTCCAAAGTAAGCCTTCACTGACGTTTCGGCAATTGCTAATATTTAATAAAAAGAAAATTAAACTGTAATAAAGTATGAAAAACATGACACGAAGTACATCCATAATCATCCTTTTAAACTTATACAAAACTTTGATTCCATTTATTTATTTATTTTTTAATTACAAAATTGAAATTTTCATCTTGGTTGAAATAAAGCTATCCATTTTAGAAGATTAAAATGAAATCCCTGATTTATTTTTCCGAGTTAAAATTTCTTTGAAATGCGAATTTTAATCTGAAATTAATTTTCTTTTACATCTCTTTTATTTTCATTTATTTATGCCCATCTGAATTACTTGAACTTCAAAGGAATACAATATGCCTCGAATATGTTTCCATAACTAGCATAAAATATTACAAATTGTTTATTTTCACCTGAAGTTTCTTTTTTTTCAGGAAATTTTAATTCGATGCGTGAAAGAAATAAAACTAACCTAATTAATATAAAATGACATTTTTTTGTAAAAGAGAAAAAAAAAGATTATTGATTAATTTTGCCTGTTAAGTTTTTTTTCTTTTTACATTAGCTTTTACGTAGCTAAATTTTAATTATAGGACCGATGGTTAAATTATTCTGAAATTATTGTTTAACACTAGAACCGCGGAGACGGGTCATTTTGACCCGTATCATGCGCAGAAATGTCAATTCGAACCAGAAAACACTTTATAAAATAAGCTAAATATAAACTGAAGGAAAATAATATCTATAAATTACTTAAACAGTTTTAAATGAAAATTACGGTGGGATATATTTTTAAAAAACTTGAATGAATTTTCCCGCGGTTCTAGTGTTAGACTTTACTATACTTGCAAGCAGTTTTACTTAAAATTTATATGTAATATAATAAAAAATAAGTAATAGTAAGAAGTAAGTAATAAAAAATAAGTATAATTCTCAAAAATGGTTTTATTCACATTAAAGGTTTGACAAAACAAAAATGTTTGAAATTTGTCTGCGTCTAAACACTTTTCTTTGCATCCTCTCATGCATCAATTATTTTTCACTATTCAAAAAAGATCTTTTTATTTTGATCGATGCGAAATTATTTTAAAATATTTTTATTACTGTGCTGCATGCTAGCAATTATCTGTTAACAAATCAGATTCCCATAAATGAATGCTGAAATTTTGGCTTTAAATGTCAACACTTATCTTTCCTCATATGAGACCCGTATGCATGAGATTGTTCATTTCATTTCTGTTTTCTTTATTAACCGCTTTCCTGGTTTGCCTGTGCGTCATAGGAGCAACATGTTTTTTTTTTCTTTTCTTTCTTTCTTTCTTTCTTTCTTTTTTTTTTTTTTTTGCCAATTGTGATTTGCCCAAATCACGTACTTGCATCACAATTACAATCTCGTTTTATTATTCTCACCAGTAAACTTTTATTTTTAATTTCGCTTTCATTTTGACGGTTTTCAAATTTCATGCCTAAAAATTGGATATAATTTCTGTATTGATCTAGAATTTTATGACGCGACTTTTAATGAAAGAAAAGAATATTTAAATATTAAGTTTCAATTTCTGCTCACCCACTTTAACTTCCATAATCAGTATAACCTATACCTATTTATACCAAGACCCGTCAAAATGTCGGTTTTGGCAATTAACAAATTCATCCCTAAATGGGACGGACCTCCCTATTTTCGACACGGACTAGCACTTTTTCGCTCATGCGCAGTTCGCTCCAGGTTTCTGTTAAATGTGGTACAACTGTAATTGGTAAATCTAATTAGGACGTAATCATTATCAGTTGTACTTCTAACGTAATACAGTTCTTGGTGAAAGTGTAATCTGTCAAAAATCTAATCTCGATAAATAGTATGAACATATTTTGATAACAAAGTAAAATTTGTTTATTTTAAGTTCCGATCAACAATAAAAAGATTTCCAGAGAAAAATATTCGAAGAATTCAAACTAATTCACTAGTATATTTTCGTATACTAATTCAAGTAATAATTTGAATATATTTCGCATGGAAAATAAAACTAGTTTTTTAAACTCTGAAGGAGCTGAAGATGAAATTGAAGTACAAGATATTGAAGAAAGTGAAAAAGGTTAAAATGAAAGTGAAGATTCAGGGAGTGAAGATGAAATTCCCCAAAAGAGCCACAAACACAGAAAGAGATTGCGAATAGGTTCATATACTGGATCAAATAGTCAAACAGAAATCGAAAAAAAGCAGAAGAAAGAATGTTTTTCTCCACGGTACTGAAAACGAAAAGTTAGGGAATAATTGTGTTGGTACTTACGCTTGGTAATGTTTGCAGTGCATTTAGACTCATTATTGATAATCCAATGATGAATCACATAAAAACTTCCAATGAGTTTGAGAACAGAAATGTTTTACAGAAGGATGATTGGAAAACTACTAGTGAATAATTATATGCGTTTGTAGCAATTATATATGCTCGAGGAGCCTACAAAGCGAGAAATTTGAAATTATAATATTTGTGGTGAAAAAAATTGGGACTTTCTTTCTTTAACGAAACTATGAGTAGAAAGAAATATTCATGAATTATGAAATAAATTCTTTTCGACAAAAATAAAAAAAGGTGAGAGGAATGTCTTGCTTTCGAAATGACAACTTTGAATTAGCTTCTGAAATTCGGAAGTCCTCTATGGAAAACAGCCAAGCTTGTTACGAACAAGATGAGAA
The DNA here is from genome assembly GCA_964019185.1 of Maratus speculifer. Lineage (NCBI taxonomy): Eukaryota > Metazoa > Arthropoda > Arachnida > Araneae > Salticidae > Maratus > Maratus speculifer. Next base: position 407,311,020 of record OZ025295.1, read on the forward strand.
TATAAGCGTAGATGAACAACTGTTTCACAGAAAGTCAGGATGTAGATTTATACAATATATGGCCAATAAACTGGTCAAATTGAGAATTAAGTGTTGGTTAGCTGTAAACGTTCGATTCAAATATTTTATAAATGGCTTTCCCTATTTACCCAAAGTTGAACTTAGACCATCAAGAGTACCATTGAATGAATTACTAGTTTTTAATCTTGGAAAAAAATATGTAAATTGTGGGATAAATATAATAAAGGATATATTTTTTAAAAGTATACAACTCGCAAAGAAACTGCTGGCCAAAAGAAAAAACTTGTTAGAAGTGTGCGAGCAAATAAAAAGAATTGCCAAAAATAGCTAAAGTTAGAAAAATTACATGAATCGTTTCTCCACTAAACTTAACAAATCTAATAGTATTGTTCTAACAATTTTCAAAATTCAGCCTTGTAAAAGAGTACTACTCATTAACTCAAACCAAATATCCATAAAAATTGCTTCGTATCGAAAACGAATTTCTGCGACTGATTCATTTTACTATGACACTAAGTTTGGAGTAGATGTAGTTGGCCATATGGCCCGAAAATATGTCATAAAAGCAAGGTCACCTAGATAGCATGTAGATGGTATTTTATAGTATTTAGATTTCTCAGCAATCAATGCGTAGATTTTATATAAATTGACCTGAAAGAATATAACGCCGTCCTTTGGGCGACGCGATACAATATCAAGTCGTTTGTATGAACACCACTTTCTAGATGTTTTACCTCCCTTTGACCAAAAAAGATAAACCTTACGTAAAGTTTGTTCATCCAATGTGAATGAAAATGGAAGAAACCAGGTATTATTGTAAAGACTGTAATGTAGGACTGTGCATATCATGTTTCAAAGTTTTCCATACATTGAAAAATTCTTAAATTTTGAAGAATATATTGAATGTCGATTCTGAAATTAAATTTGAAAAGAAAATTTCGTCTTTGTAGTAATATAGCAAATAAGTAGTATATTAGTAGTAATACTTTGCAGTAATTCCTTTGTAGTAATATAGCGTTTTATGTGATTCATCATTGGATCAATTTCATCATTCAGGGAGTGAAGATGAAATTCCCCAAAAAAGCCACAAGCACAGAAAGAGATTGCGAATAGGTTCATATACTAGACAAAAAAGATATATAAGGTAAGTTAAATTGTGATTTTTAAAAATATTACCTGTCCTTTGCGCTTTAAGGAGCGAAATTCATTCAGGAACAATATCAGGAGCCATTTCTAAATTGTTGAAATAAATGATTGTCACTGGAATGTACGAAGAAATTTATTTCTGAATAGAAAAAAGCTAAATTTCGCATGCACAATAAAAGAAAATTTTTGTACCAAATTTCTGGTGCCACAAGAATTTTAGGTATTAAATTAAGCGGTTTCATAAGCCTTTCATCACCCCTAAAATGGTTAAATATGAAAAAATACACTATTTCTATTACAAATGAACTCGTATTTTTATGAATAAAAAAATTGGACAATAAAATAAATGACGATTTCTCCAAAATCACGCTACGGTTAAGTGGTTAACATTTATCTCTCTCTCTTTATGCACTAAAGTTAGTAATACAGTGTCTGCCAATCAATCAGATGGAGAAGCACTCCAACTAAGAAAATGAAACTCGATTCTGAAGAGTCATCAGTAATTTCTAAAAGAGGCATTCCTTGATAAAAATACTATTTTCATGCATGCGCATTGAGGGACAACACATTGAGACAGCAGTTAAATTGTTAAAACAGACATTTTCTATTTATTTCACTTGCTGCCATTGGAAACAGCAAGATATCAAGATTAGACTATTTTCAAGTCACGCATGCATTAGCCCGGCATAAATATCTAATATCTTTCTCATTTATATCGTACGTTTTCCGGTGTGCGTTATATTATTATTTTTCATTTTATTTACTTCACAAAACATTGTTGAGGGAATAGTAAACAATATAGTAGGACATCTCCATAAATAGTTGATCAATTAACGATATTTTTGTCTCATTGTCCGCTTTTTTTGCTGAAAATTATGTAATAACCTAGCACTTTGTTTTTTTTCTATGTTTATCTTGTGAAACCTGATATAAGGAACCTCGATTCAACATATTTTAAATGGTACAAGAAAGCGGTAGTTTCATATTCATTGGCGAATAATGCAAACATTAATGAATACAATTCTTAGTAAAAAAAATAATAAACTTTTTAATCAATGGTGTGATTAAACCATTCTATGTACGGAACAATTGAAAAAAAATAAAGAACTTATACATCATTTCCGTAAAACTGTACCGATATCAACTGCACTAAATAAGCACATTTTGAACTTGAAAAATTATCTATTAAAATGAGTTTTTGTTTTTCTTTCTTTCTTTAATCATTACTTATCATGGAATATCGTTGAATTAACTGCGTATGATAGGTTTTAATAAAATGAAGACCTTTTTTATGTTTGGATTCTATTTTTATAAAATTTCAAAAGACCCGACAAAATTTTGCAATTATTCTGTACAATAGAATACAAATGAAATTTAAAACCATTCGGGTGGGTAATTCTTACCTTATTATATAAAGATAGACGAAGAGACAGATAGAAAGGCCAGACGACAACTATAAAAGTTATGTAATTACGAACACATCTAAAAAGATATACACATACTTCTACTCTGTTGCCACAGTCAGTTTTTATCGTAAACACAAACATTTATGCAACATTCAGAATTCATCCGATTCTTCTAAACATCTACAGAATGTGTTCTTGTCCATGAATATTGTTTTAATAGAAACTAAAATAAAATTTCTCATACCATGTGGAATGTCGTTTCATTAAAATCCGAGAAATTAGTATTTTTGTTGCGAACCAGTATCAGTTAACTAAGAAATACGTTAAGAAATTTTTAGCTGGGACTTCCATCTTTTCATATATTTATAATTAAAAATATTACATTGCTAACTTTTATCTTAAAAACTGTTTTAATGTATTCAAACAAGCATTTGAATTTTTAGATATGTTAATAATTCTAGCAATTTAAAAGATTTCCACTCACCTCACGTAATAAGAAATTTCGATGCTTAATTTATAAATGGTGAAATGAAAGCAATTATTACAGAACACTTTATAAAACTACATGAACTTTTTATAAAACTAGTTTGATTTAAATAAACAAAAATTGGTCAGTCGATTATTGCAAAAACAAAAAATGATGGCTTTCGAAATGGCACACATACTGTAATTTCAATCAAATGCTATTTATATCATTAATGAAAAAGAAAAATCGACTGTAAAGTTGAAGATATTTACCGGTTTGTCGCGGATAATTTTTCTGCGGTACTTTTCTAGCATACGGCCCTCAGAGGAAGAGGAAAAATGGGCTTGGCGAGACAAGAAATGTTTCTATATGAATATTTTTTGGCAACCTTTTCTCTGTTTCATACAGACAACTAATTCTTTCAATATTTACATAATTTATTGAATACTGCTTGACTCGCCCAGTCACCCGTCATAATAAGCTGAAACAAAACTCAAGTTTGTATGATTTCATATCTTTGGAAAATCTTTTATATTAACGCAGTTTCGTGGTTACCCACTGCCTTCAGCAGAGTCTAGTGTGTTCCGAACAATCTTCTGATCTGGATTCCCGCTACATACGGAGATTGTACCGGAAGCATGAAATCAAGTTGAATCTGCTAAGTCTAGTTGTAATCTGAACCATAGAACTAGAGAAAAGATAATGTCTGAAAATGTTACCGTCCGTCTGAAAAGATAATGTCCGTTAATGTCTGAAAATGCTGGTAAGTGAAATCTATAATAATAAACTTTCATAATACAGAAAATAGCGGAGTCTTAATCTAAGTTCAATGAACTATATCCTGTTGAAATCGCATCCATAGGACCCGAGAGAAAAATGCATCTGATATGGTAGAAGGTAAGACGAAGTAAAATTCATTGATTTTGTGAAAAGTAGAGCACATTACCCTTGAACAGATCGCAGCTTGTCTGAAGATTTATTTGTCTACAAAGCGGATGTAGATTTTATAATATATTTGCTAGTCGATGCTTTACCAAGGATTATTAGTGAAGAAGATCTTTGTGTATTAAGAAATCAGTCTAGTAATGATGTTCAAATTCAGAAAGCAATCTCATCCTAGGATGTGGATAGATATGCAATGAATGATAATACGGACGTGAAACTGGATATTTCAAACAGACTTAGAGGAAATTTTTCAGGGATAAATCAAAAGTGTTAATAAGAATGTTGGTCAAATGGAAATGCGGCTGGGTCAGCATAATTCTGAAAAAAGAATTAAAAAAATCATTTTTTGATAATTTTGAAACAGAAGGCTTTGAAAAAAAAAAAAAAAAAAAAAAAAAAACAAGAAAGATTTTTTTTTATTTCCCATGACGAAACCTCGAAAAACATTCAAAAAGCTCGGTGCTCTAATAAACTTTGAAAAACAGGCTCAAAAAAAGTTATTGGGCTTGCCAAATCCGACTTATTAGAAGAAGATATAGGTGAGACTGATACTCGAAACGTTTTAACTATTATAACTTCTGGGAAAAATCAAAACTTACATAAATTTAGTACAAAAGATTCCGTTTTAATTAAACTTTATACGAAGAAGCTTTAATTCTCATTGTGAAAAGTTCCAGTGAATAAGAAATCTAACAGAATGTATTCATATGAACTCCAGGCTAGGTGGGCAAGGCTTTTAATGTTACAATTGTAAAAAATTAATTGAGTTATTTAAGTTTGGAACAACTCATAGTGCTCCAAATGTGAAACAATTAAAACCTTTTGATATTCAATTGCTAGACCCCCCCCCTTCAAAAAATAATTTGTTAAAAATGTAATCAAAAATCAAAAACACGTTCTAATTTCAAATGTTATAAAGCAATATCCCTTCCTGTTTTTTAGAAATATAATAATATTGTATTTTTAATGTAATTTATTTGCAATTTGTCGTTTGTTGTAAAAATAATAATATTGTAATAATAATATTGTATGTTGAACCCTCAGTCCATCTGTCATATTGACAAGATGTATTTTCCTCGACTCCTCGATGGCATTCTAATTTGACACTTCTAGGCGGGTGAAAGGTTTATAACCTATACTTTTATAAAAAAGAAATTACTTTAGTATAAGAATTGTCTCATTCCGAGAGCAACTTATTTAATATATTTGAGTTTTATTAACAGAACACATTTTTTTAATTTAGTGTTCTTTTCTTTTAATTATTATTTTAATTATTAGCTTCATAAAGTTTCGGTAGTAGATATTTCTGTAAAGGATATATTCTTTGCTATGCTCATAATATCATCAATAAATAATAAATCATATTATCATCAACTTAGTTTTTAATTATCAATAATAATCGGTAAATATAATTAATATCCAATATTTTTCAAATTTACCACAATACGCGGTTATTGTTAATAACAATTGAATTTATCAAATTTTCTGTAACATATATATATATATACCTTTCTAGTGAGCAAAGAAGTAAAGAATAAATTAGTAATTAACTGCGCATTCCTTTACCAATCAGTAAACAAAATGTTTATCAAAGTGTTAATTTATTAGTTAAAAAATGTGTTAAGTAAATAAAATATGTTTGCTAAATAAATGTTGCTTGAAAAATTTCACGCATTTTCCCTTGTTTCTTTTCAACGCAAAGGAAAAAAAAAAGAATTTCGAATCATCATCATCAAACTTCTGCAGAAAATTTGTATATTCTTGATTCCAATCTCAAAAAATCAGGTCTTTTATTAAAATACATTTCGAAAAATAACTCCAGCCAATCACCAAGAAAAATTTATAAAAATCCGTTCACTAGTTCTGAAGATTGAGCTACTGCGGAAATCATAAAAAGTGCAGCATAGCAGCGTCATCTCTTGAGCGATTTGCAGTAAAATATAAAAATATATATATTCATGTAAAGGACCAACAGAATCCGAAATTTGATGAATATTCGTGATTAGTTCTTGAGATAAAGCTATTGCGGAAATCGTGAAAAATGCTGCATAGCAATGCCACCTATTTATTGATTGACACCAAAAACTAATCACCATGAATTTCTATCAGTGAATAACTGAATATAAATTTGTATTAAATTCCACGTATTTGTTTTTGAGATACAGCTATTGCGAAATCATGAAAAATGCTGCATAGTATCACCAACATTTGGTCAATTCATGCTAAAAAATAACCAGCACCAATTTATATCCAGGAATAACTAAATATAAATTTTTATTACATTATGCTCATTAGTTCTTGAGATAGAGCGTCCGAAAGATTTGTGTCACATGCAGACAGATAATTTGTAAAAATATGTATGTTGGTTTCAGTGACACCTGAAACGTGTAAATTTGTCGAAAACCGGAAATCGAAAATTTTTACGAAGCCAATACTTTCTTCTTTAAACCCCTTAACCCTTTAACGATCAAAGCATTTTCATTGCTAAGATGTCGAAATAAATGAATGACACCGGTAATTAAGAACAAATATATTTGTAAATAAGAAAACGTGATTTTTCACATTTAAAATAAAAGGGATATTTTTAGATAAAAATATCGGTGTCAGTGTTGCGTATCGGAATTAAAATTTTGTGGTTTCGTGGCGAAACCAATAAACGTTAAAGGGTTAACACATAGATTCCCAACGGGGGCGCTACCGCCCCCCAGTTGGCGCTGGAGCTTTCCAGGGGGGGGGGGTTAGCTAGTCTAGTGAAAAATGGGGGCGTTAGGACCGCCGAGGGACGCGGTCATGGCATATCTACTTATTTAGGAACTAGTATAATGAAAATAATTGATCTCCTTCACATTGCGCAGTCCGTGACAAAAACCTTAACTTCACCTTTAAATGGAAATCTATACAGACGAAACTTAAATCTGAAAAGGGGGGGGGGGTAAATTTATTTTACTAATGTCAAAAAATAGCTGTGGAACTCGAAAAAGGGCTATGACTCGACTTAAAAATCATTATGAATTAAAAAACTGTGGAGTAAAAAATATTGGAAAGCTAAAAGTTTTAAACATAATTATTTTTTTATTAACCTGTATTTTGAAAAATTCTGAAGTATGACGGCATACGCCTGAAAAAATATTCTTAAACGAACCCGTGAATTGAATCAGTACAAGGAGTTTGTTTAACCTTACTGAAAGCGATAAAAATCGTTATATCTATAAATTTGTTCAAAAGTAAATTTATTTAAACTTTCATAGGAAAAAATTTTATATTTCAAAATATCTTAATCGAAGAAGAAATGCCAGCAGTACAGTATTGAGTATTTGAAATATGGATCTAGGCGCTCTCCTTCAAATCAGTCGTTAGCTATGTGCTTAATTTGCCAATATTTTTTTTTTCAGATGAAGCCATGAAGCCTTCTGGCTACAAGAGCATTTTATGTCATTTTTTAAACTCTGTCAACAACTAATGCACGGAATTTATAAAAAAAAATCTATATTCTGGTATTCTCTGTTATAAATTAATGCTGATTAGTTTTTGGTGTAAATCACACAACAGGTGGCGCTGCTATGCTGCTTTTTTCACGTTTTACGCAACGCTTTATCTCAAGAACTACTACATAGATTTTCATCAAAGTTCTGATTAGATTATTCGTTGACATGAATAGATGCTACTTAATTCGGTTAAAAAACCTCTCAACAGTTGATGTGGTTATGGTGTATTTTTCTCCGATTTCTGCAACAGCTGTATCTCTAGAATTAATGAACGGATTTTCATCAATCTTCAGATTCAGTTTTACCTTGATAAATATTATTGCTGATTATGTTTTGGTGAAAATCGCATAACAGGTGGCGCTTTTATTGTGCATTTTTCTCAATAGTCGCAGTAGTCCTATTTCAAGAACTAATGCACAAAATTTCATGCCATTAGAATCCTCACGAAACACATAGATTGACATTTAATTTTCATACTGTGATAGTGATTTTTGAAGTATTAACATGTATGAGATAGAAGAAAGTTTTGAGATTGCCACATCTGACCAGTTCAAAGGTTGGAAAAGAAAAATTTAAAACAGTCAAAAATATCAAACCTTTTTATGTTATATTCTAAACAAGAAGATGGCGCACTACAAGCCACATGTATCATTGTAATTTTAATAACAAAAATATTAAAATTGCACACAGTCGGTGAGAAATTAATCTTGCTTGTTGTTAGAGTAATAATAAAAACTGCTCTTCATAATAAGAAAACGTCTGACACTAGCAGAAAAAATCCTGAGTAATAATTCGGTACAAGGAGAAATCGATGTCTAAAAGCATTGAAATATCATTATGTTGTTACTTAAAGACTTGCAAATTTTTCATTCAACTCCATGGATCAGCATTACCAAATAACAAAAACTTTTGAGAGAAAAAAAAAATTCAAGAGTTATTATTTGCAAAAAATTTGGAAACTGTTACAAAGAGAGAATCGAAATTTAATAGAACGAAGTTAATCCAAGAGAAATAAATTTTTTATCATAATATTTTGTCACTTGCTACTGATGTTGCTCGAACAACGACGGTAGATCAGGAGGGTTTCATTAACACATTTTAAACAAGCAGCACTAAATGTACTCTCTGTACATTCCGTTACACATCTTCAGCAATTGGTTTCGAAAAATTGGAATGAACGCCTGTAGACGTCGCTTCATAACACTATCAGAGTAGTCATTAAGAATAGTAACAATTCATTGAATGACAGAATATTTTGACAACTTTACATTGAAAACCATTTCACAGCAAAGTGAAAATTTTTTTTACTTTGTAGTGAGGTTTTCACTATCACTTTGCATCAGACTTGCAAATGAACTCAATCGGTTGCTGCTGCATACGAAAGTTCGTTATCTCTGAGAAGGTATTTGTCTGAATCGTTTTTCTATATATTTGATTTAGTATTACACTTAACTAAAAACAGAGGTATAAAAATACGCTAAAACCTGATTGTATTGAAAAATGATATCGTTTATGTGACAGACCTGTTTAGAATCTTTAAATAAATAAATTTAAATATATTAAAAATTTATAATAAGGCATAAGATGATTTTAAAATGATGAGTTGAATTTAATTAAAACAAGAAACCTCATAGGTGCTTCTGTAGGTAAACTTCTTTTGCTCAAAGGAAATCTAAGTAGAAGAGAATACAGTCAAATTGCCACATTATTCGCAGTCTGTGAAAACAAGAATATATACTTACTTAATGTCAACACTTCGACGTTCTTCATGAAGGTTTCTCAGAGCGATTTCAAGATATTTATAAATGATTATACCGAGTTGGTTTTTAGATTCTTTCGCAAATGCAACTACAGCAGTATCATCATATTTGGAGGAGGAAATCGTGGTACTCACAGCAAACGAGAACTATAAGTAAAATACAGAAATGGACAAAAATAATTTAACTTTAAAAACCTACAGATCTCTAATCTGGAATGTGACGGAGAGTACATACAACTTTAATTGCTTTCTTTCATTAGATTTGGCTGAAAGTGGGTTCAGTGCAATAGCTAATTTACTGTCTAAGGAAAGAAACATGCATCTTTGAAACTGACAATTTGTTACTGATGTTGAAGAAATTGGAATCTGACATGAAAAAATTGTTAAAGCTCCAATAGTTTTAACTATTTCGTTATTTTTTTCTATTAAAAAATCCTTATTGGTTTTGTGTTTATTTTTAAATTTTTATTAAACAATTGTTTACTACATTTTATGGTTGATTAAATTAACTTCTACTTTGATTAATAGATTGACAGACAGATAAAATATAGATAATATGCAATAATATTTAAACTTTTTGTATAATTAACTATTATGAAAGAGGGGGCGTTGGTATTTTTTTCTCTTGTAAAGGGGGCGGTGGACCAGAAAAGGTTGGGAACCTATGATCTAAACTCTTCGCACGCGAATATTTGTTACACATTTAAGTACGCAGTGAACATGCGTCATCCATTTACAATACACCGCTTTTGCACTATTTAACCCTTTAACGTTCATTGGTGTCGCCACGAAACCACAGAATTTTAATTCCGATACGCAACACTGACACCGGTATTTTTATCTAAAAATATCCCTTTTATTTTGTATGTGAAAAATCACGTTTTCTTATTTAGAAATATATTTGTTTTTAATTACCGGTGTCATTCATTTATTTCGACATTTTAGCAATGAAAATGCTATGATCGTTAAAGGGTTAAGCGCCTTCCTGTTTTTCCCGTACGTAGTACGAGCAATGTGTTTTTACCAATCGTGATTTGCCCGTAGCACATACCGGCATCCGTACTCCAATCATGATATATTATTCACACCGGTAAATATTTTTTGTAAATTTTGCATTATTTAATCCGAGCATTTTCCTGATTGATTTAAGCAAAAAATCTGTTTTGAAAAACCGGTGATAAAATATTAAAAATTTTGCAAAACACGTGAAATTAATAGGCTTTATTTGAAAGTTTTTTCAAATATATTGATTACTTAAGTGGTTAAAACAAGAACTAATACAGCAATTTTCAAAAACAACAAAATACATATTCGAAATATTTATATTTAAAAGTTATAACTGTTTACGAACAACACAGCACAATTATGAATAACAGGAAAGGAATCCGACAAGGGAAACTTTTTACGATTCCGACAAAGAATCCGACAAAGGACTTTCGTAATAAATTTAAAACTTTTTACGAGCAATACAGCACAGTTACAAAGAACATAAAAAAATCCGACAAAGGAAATGAAAAATACAAATTTTTCAAATGACATGGGTGACATATGTCAACCACGTGCCTAACGTAGAGAATTAAGAGTATGATCCCCGTGGCAATGGGTCCCTTAATGCGAATGCGGATACATGAAAATAGTCTTCTTATAAGTGAATGTTTCTTTTATACAATTCTAGTGTGTCTTTCATAATCAGCTTTCACTTTCCTAGTTGGAGTTGCTCTCATGTCTGCGGCGCTTGATACGAACAGTATTACTATTTTTTTTTTTTTTTTTTTACATTTTTGACACTAGAACATCCGGAAGGATTCGATCAATCTCTGACGGTGTGATTAAATTTCTATTCGAGCCAGAAAATTTTTCTACTAATAAATTAAATTTTAAACACATTGATTTATGTTACATAAATCAATTTAAATTAAAAAATTTCGTGGAAAATATTATTATTAAACTCGAATAAAATTTCCGGGCGTTCTAATGTTAAAAGTAATTCTTGAACATGTGATTTGAAAAAAAAAATAACCTGAGCCAACTGACAACATTGCTCCTCGGCTATTTGAATTGACACACATTAATTTAACCAATGTTATGTTTTCATTTGCCGTATTTGGCTGTTTATCATGTAGTTTAATTATTATTACCGAAACGTCAGTGAAGGCTTACTTTGGAGACACGAAATTTTTTTGTTTCTGCCTGTCTGTCAGTCTGTCTGTTCCGCGATAACTGAAGTAAAAAGCATTCGATTGACTTGAAATTAAGTGGGTATGTTAGTGAGGCACTGGGATTAAGCTGTATAGTTTTTGTTAGATTTGATACATTCGTTCGGAAAATATAGAATATTTTATTTTCCGCAATAATGCTTTTCTATGGCAAATCCAATGATTTTCAATTTTTTTTTCGTGAGAGAAAATGAAGCCTTTGATTAATGGAATTCAATGATAAATAGATACTGAAATTTACCGGTTAATTTATTCGTATTGTTTTGAAATTTTGTGTACGCATTTGTCAGATTTTTTAAATTATTACTGTAAATTTTGGAGATTTTATATAAATGTGTTCCAATAATATAGACTAATTTGTCTTAGAGATTTACTTATTTCAAATGTATTTCTTTCATTTTCTTTATTTTCCAATATTGGTTGCTAAGCAACCATTCATCATAATTCTTATCCATAATTTGAAAGCGTGTACGAAAATTTAAATGAAGTCAACATCAAAACTGATGAATTAATTAATGTCTTTGTATCTTTGCGTATAAATATAACATAGCCCAGAAAAGAACATAGGTCATGATTATTAATTTTATTCAAATATTTTCATTAATAATTCAAAATTTCATTCTTTTTCATACACAATCAATAGAGACTTTTTAGATACAATTTAACTAATTTCCTTTATCGTTGCCAAAAAAATTAAAATATGGAATAATTATTTTTCAACGGCAATAACTTTCAATTGAGCAATTTCCGTTCGAGAAATTAAACTGAGAAAAAATAAATAAATATGACGTCAAAATTAAAATAAAAATAGATATAGTACTTCATGTTAAATATTAAACACGGATATTTGTTTCGTTAATAAGAATTTTTCTGGCATAAAAGGAGACATAATTAGAAGTAAAAGAAATAAAAAAGAATTATATTTTTAACAAACAATTCACTTGGTAAAATATGGCGTCATAATTGAAATAAAACAGGTGTTTTATGGTAGTTGTTAAAAATACAAGAAACATGGATATCAATAACTCAATGACGTCATTGCCGAAACTTCAGTGAAGGCTTACTTAGATGACTCGAAATTTATTGAATGCCTAAGAGGGACTGCTCAGACAAGAAAGCCTTGTCTGTAGAGCATAGTATCCCTCCCGGTCGCCTTTATTAAGGTCTAAAAAAAAAGTTACATTATTTTTTAGTTAAAATAAAATACAGATATAATTTACATGGTAAAACTCATCCGCTGGAGCACAGACTGCCACCTCGCGACAGAGAGCGGCGGAGAAAAAGATGAAATTATGGTGCACTATCCGCTGGGGCCCGTGTCCCTTCTTGACAAAAAACTGTGAGGTGGGATGGAGAACTCTCGATCTGCTGCTATACTACAGAAAGACAGACCGCTATGTGGTTAGAGTGGAAATGAACATTAAGTAGTTATAAATGTTTCTTAATTTGGCAAGCAACGCTGGCCGAGATAAATAGCCAGGATTAGCCCCTTGTAGCCAGGATTTAGGGGAGAAGGGTGATATCTGAGATGCCAAGCTTTAGTCAGAGTACAGTGATAGTAGGTATGATCTGGGGATCCCACTTCGCCACATTCACAGAGTTGTGAAGAGGCGCAGTGGAATTTCTTTAAATATTGTTTAAAGGGTCCATGATCAGTGAGGAAGGCTGTGGTGGGTGGAGAAAGGAAATAAAGCTCTCTAGATAGTTTTGGGATGAGGTTGTAGGTATGGCGTCCCTTGTCTGACTCGTGCCATCTAGTCTGCCAGGCGGGTCCTTCTTCCTTTTAGGACTCGTTTGACATGGGAGAAAGGCACTGAGAGTTCAATTTCTATTGTTGGATTTTCTGTCGCTGCCGTTCATGAAATTGTTCGAAATTTATTGTTTATTCCGTCTGTCAGTCTGTTCTTCTGTCTGTCTGTCTGTTCCGCGATAACTGCCGCAAAATGCAATCGAACTTTTGTTTTCGGAAAAAAAAATTGTAAAACTCTAGATTACTAATTTTACACTTTAAAAAGTTCCTCATACATCAGATTTAGGTGTTTGTGGTTGGCAGGCATGTAGAAGTATGAGGTTAATGAAAAATGCTTGTCCAAACTGTTACTTATCCTTATAAATCAAAATGTATAAAGAAACGCAAGATATACGATAACCATTAGCACAATTAATAGAAAGTTGAAAATTTAAATTTAAGGAGACTACGGGGGGTTCAGGGGGGCGGAGCCCCCCTAAAGAGATCTACTATGTTATAATAAAAAAACAAAAATAATAGATCATGAAAATTTCAGAATTTCCTAACATAACTGAAATTTTAATTTAACGGATTTGATGGCTGAAAACTTCTTATTCTTATTTTATTCTTATAAATAATTACGTAATTTAAAAATTTTAAATTACAGTTTCCAGAAAGTTGAATTTTGCTCAAAGTGTGTTTAAAAAAAAATGATGTGTAAAGCTGACGTTAAGGCTCCTGATCTGCAGATTTACTAGTATTTCTCATTAAGCATTAAAATATCATATGATTATTACATAATAGAAGCCCCACCCCAGACTTGGCCCGCATAATAGTTAAAATATGCAAATTTGTATTTGTTTTTTAATCTTTCCTATAAGAAATTGTACTTTTAGGAATAATTCTAAAATTACCATTTAAGCTTCAGTTTGACTAAACTGGTTTTTTTGCCAACAAATTTGTCAACTCTTTATTAACCGAAGTAGACTGGAAGACGCAAGAAAAGATATTTTTTGAAACATTCTCTTAGTCAATGACTGTTATTCAGAAATCGTAGAAACCCTAGTAAACTACCAAACTAATAAAGTTGCCTTTTATGATTTCCATTCAGAAAATCATCTGATACCGCAAAAATTAAGTAGAGAAATACAAGCACAAAAACTGACATGATATGTTGTCTTGGTTTAATCAATGATTAAAGTTCAAGAAGTTAAGCGAATCCGCGAAGATACTTAGGTAAATGACGAAATAATGTTTTATTCCAATGCCAGCAAACGCCTCGGCATTTTTTCACGCAGTTGTTATCACATGCCGACTGATATTTGTGCATCTAACTGCCCTGCCCAGATGTGGCCTCTATTTCATTTCTGATATTTTACATCCACGACTGGAATTTTGCATAGTATTTTTTTTAATGATAGCCGTTGCGTTATAACCTAAAGGAAAAAAAAATTATTTCAGAATTTCTGATGCCAATTCCAAGGGTTTAAATTGACAGTAGAGGCTAAATTGGCAACCCAGGACGTCAAATTTTTATAGGGAAAAAATATACATCTCGGGAATGATTAAATAATTACTATTTAAGCCACAGTTTGAATAAACTTCATTATTACGCCGAATTAGGATGAAATGAGACTGAAATTAATAAGAAGAACTGAAACTAATTCTTCCTAAATGATAATTTTTAAAAAAAAGTTGAAATTTTTATGCTTAATTCATATGCTCATTTCAGTGTTCATTTAAACTGAACTCTGAAAGAACTTCAGAATAGTAACCATCATCTCATATTCCAAGCTTATTGTCTAATAGTGTACCTTCTCTCAAGTGACAGTGGAAGCGAAATAAAATGTCTATGTTGATATGGGACTCTCACCATTAAGTTGCGAACATTAATTTGGAAAATCGGTTTGGTATTTTTTAATATTCCATGCAAGCGTAATTTTCCAACCCTTTGAGGGGCAAGCAATTGCGTTTGTATGACTCTGAACTCTCATAGGAAATTTGAAAAAAAAATATTTCAAAGTAAGAAAAAGAAATTTTACGACTTTTTTTTTCTCAACAAAGTTAGAAAAATGAAATGTAATTTTTTTTTTTTTTCAAATTTTCATTAACCACAGGTGGAATATAATACCCACCGCCCTAAAAGGGATGAAGATTTTCTTAGAACGTTCCTTGTTCCTGCCGAACCCAAGTACTAGGAATCGCGCCGGCATTAAATATAGGCTCTGTGGGATCAGGGACAATGTCACCAATCATTTTCAATCATTACATTTTTATAATCGTTTTATCATTTTAACAGATTGAAGTGAAATTCCAATTGTCAGTTTTTGAATGTTTTTTACTCTTTCCCGTTGGGAATTTTAAAATTCGAATTTACTTTCGACAGTTCTTAACCCTTTCTGGTACACTGTTCCCATTCTGGGATACCTAATTTTAATTCCAAACTTGCAATCGGCACCAATAGAATTTTAGTGACATTTTGCTTTTAGAATAAAAGTTTAATTAAGGAATTCAAAATATCTAAAAAAATCGTTTGTGAATTTCGGTGTCAGTCGTTAATTTATCAATTTACTAATAGATTTTGCCCGTACCGGTAAGGCATAGCTGCCAACTCTTAGGCCTTTCTCCTAACACAAAAATTTTATAGTAAATATGGTCTTATTTAATCGTCGAAAGCTGATGATTAAATAAACGGAAAATCTCTGTACAATTTTAGCGATAGAAAAAATGCGTAAAAGTTGGCAGCTATGGTTAAAGGATTTTTATATTTAACGTGGTAATTAACATGTCATATTTAAAGTATCTAGCCTGTGTAGCATCACATAAATCGCAATTTAAAATGTTTGTTGCTCCTACAACCTTGTTTTGGTAGTGCATTAACATAAAATATAGCTTATGTTTGAGCAGATTCTCTCACCACAAATTTGTAGCTATTATTTTTAAAAACAGCTTGGTATTTGAAAAAATTGCATAAAAATCTTAACTTAGAACATTTTAGAACGCTTTTATCTCATTTCATCCTTTTATGTTTGGATTTTTTTCGACAATTCTTAGGAAGCATTTCCTCCTTTGATGTATTTATCATGCAAAATTTCAAAATGGTATACTCCTCAGTTGTACAAGAAACGCAGTTTAGTTACCCCCTGCGTCTCGGTGATATATCTATGAACCAATTAATTTTATTATCCAAATGCCACATTGGCATCAGAGATTCGGTAAAGAAATACAGTTTGTTGAATGTGTGAAATATAGCTTTTTTCTTACTTACAGAAAAAGTTGTTTTCAAATTCCGGCGTCAGTCTTTACTTTCAACACTTAAGCAATAAATTTTCCCTGCGCCGTAAAGGATTAAAACATCAATTTAATAACCATTGAACTAAATTAACGCACTAGAAAAATTTAATAGCTTTAAACGCGTAAATAATCTACAAATTAATAGAAAAAAGGCAATAAAAATTTTTAAAGTTAAATATTTATGAAAATTCATTACTTTCTTAGTCACAGAATCCTTTGGAAATTTTTGGCGTTTTGGAAACTCATATGAAAATCGCATTCATTTAATGCAGAATTCAGCTTAGATGCCGGCATTTAATCGTTTGCTTTTAATGCATAAAACATTCAGCTATTAAAAATTGATGAAAATATCTAAAAAGAAATCAGACATTTTAGTTTTTATAAGTAAAAAAAAAAACGAAATCCCCGAATGAAGATCCAGAGACCGAAGAAGATTAACCCTTTCTGGTACACTGTGCCCGGTCTGGGATACGAAATTTTAATTTTTAACTTTCAGATTGCACCAATAATATTTTAGCAAAACTTTGCTTTTATGATAAAAGCTTAAATTAGGGGTTTCAAAATATTTAAAAAATTCGTTTGTGAATTCCGGTGCTAGTCGATAATTTCTAATTTTACTAGAAATTTTGCCTGTGCCGGAAAGGGTTAAAGTCGTGTGTATGCCATGGCTGTTACAAATAAAGAGATTTCTTTAAAGACAAATTTAATTGCTAAATGGTGATTATTTCCACCAGTACTTCCACAAACATTTTTCCATTATTCAATCGCAGACAATTATTACAAATTCTCCGATATATTAACCCCTTAACCCTTTCCGTCATGGGCAATATCTGTAATAAAATGAGAGATTATCGACTGACACCGGAATTTACGAGCGGATTTTTTAGATACTTTGAAGTCCTTTATTTAAGCTTTTATTATACAAGCAAATTTTGAGTAAAATATTACTGGTGCCGTTTGTAAGTTTGGAATTAAAATTAGGTATCCGAGACGGGCACAGAGTGCCGGAAAGGGTTAACTGGTTCTTTCTTTTCAGTTCAATAAATTGAAAATAACGGATTCACACCACAATTAAAAAAAAAAAATATTCGTAAAATTTAGTCTAAACATTACCGCCTTTAAGTAGTATGAAATTATTTTTTAAAAATAGTGGTGTCAAAAAGCTTTAAATGATGAACTAAGCAAATTCGTCTTGCTCGAACGGCGTACGGGCAAATCAGTTAAGGGGTTAAATCAAGGATTACGTTTGTAAAATTGGAGTGACAAATATAAGATCGGAAGGCGCACAACATATGTCGCTGGCCATATGCCAACACTTTACCAATTGGACTAGACGGAAAAACATAAGAAAAGATATGTTTTTGAAACAATCTTTCAGTCAATAACTGTTTTTCAAGAATCGTAGAAAACCTGACAGACAACCAAAAATGAAATTGTCTTTTATGAGTCTATTTCAGAAAATCAATTAATACCGCAAAAATTAAGTAGAGAAACACACTCACAAAAACCAGGTAAGGTTGAGAGTTATCATTATCTTGATAAGCATTAAATGTTCAAATAACTAAGCTAGTCCGCTTGGATGCTTAGGTAAACGCGTAAAAAATGTTGTTTAAGAGCAGACACCAAGACTTTTCTCGAGTAGTAGTTGACACATGCCGATTGATATTTGTGCGTCTAACTTGGTTACCAGATCTGGCCTCTATTTAGATTCTGAAATTCTATATTTAAGCCTGGAATTTTGGAGAGTGTTTTTTTCCTTATCAAATAATAGTCGTTGTGTGATGTTGTAAAGGCAAAACATTTATTTCAGGAATCTGATTACAATTCCAAAGTTTTGAATTAAAAGTAGAGGACGGCAGACGTCTAATATTTATGGGAAGAAATTATACTTTTGAGAATAATTCAAAAATTACTGTTTAAGCCGCAGTTTGAAGAATCGTGATTATTACACTGCATTAACCCCTTGGGGACAAGCGACACGTATACGTAGGCTTAAGAATCCGTGATTAACCCCACCAGTAAAATTTTACTGTAAAGTTTACCTTATTTAATCGGAGCATTTTCTTGATTGAATAATCCACAAATACCTGTTTTTAAAAACCGGTGACAAAACCTTAAAAAATTTCTAAAAGGCTTCCGTCGCGAAGGTTTTAAGATGAAATGAAACTTAAATTAATGACAAGAACTGGAATTAATTCTACATAAATTTAATTTAGAAAATATTTTGAAACTTTTATACCCAGTTCATACGCTTATTTCAGTGTTTTGAATAAGTGTTTTAAAATTTTGAATCTTTTATGTACCATATTCTTAGTATGCATTTAAATCTTAAAATTAACCATAATCTCATATCCCAAGCTTATTGTCTAACACTCTCTAATGACAGTAAAAGGAAAATAAAATGTCTATGTTGAAAAGGCACTATCACCATTAATTTATCAACGTTTAGTTCGAAATTGATTTGGCTTTTCCAAATATTCCATAAAAAGGTAATTCATTAATTTTTTAAGGTTTTTTTTTTAGAATGTTTAATGGAACCGGCATAAAATATAGCCTCTGTCACCATTGATTTGTAATCGTTATTTCGATAATCTTTTTGTCATTTCAAGAGATCGCATGGAATCATGCATTTCATGGATCGCATAATTGACTTTTTTCGATGTCGACATGCCTAATTTGAAATACATTGGTCAGAGAGTATTCAATGACAACGCTTTAAAAGTTAGAACCTTTGAATAACGGCAACCTCCGAAGTACGGTCAATTTATAATTATCACAGTGGGGTCACGATTCAGAGTTTTTACTGTATTTAATTACTTACGTAATCTATAATAGACACATTGTAAATCTTTTCGTACGTAATACATGGTTTTGAAGTTTATTATAACGGACCTCAGTAATGTCGTATTGCCAGGATGCGCGGATTATTAAGATGATTTTTTCAGGTATTTACTGAAGTATCCCAATAGAATAGTGTACCTACTTGAACATTCTACCTTTATATGTGAAGCCAGAACACAATTCAAATAAGTCGATTTTTTATTACCATAATTTTCTATTTGATTTTTTCGATATTAAATTCTTTTCTGGAAGATATTTTTGAAATACAGCTTCGTTAGTTTAGTTGAATTCCATGGTTTCTGCGATCAGAGATGACATGACTTGGATACTGCGATTTTATTACAGAAAATGTTGTTTCATTTTTTTTGGAACATGGTGCATATTTAAAAGAACAATATTTTTCTTAGTTAATACTGGTGTACAAAAAGCCTGAGTCTAAGCATATTTCCTACGATCCATATTTTTGAACAACATTTATTGACTAAAATGGAGTTGCCAAAACTCCAGTTTTTTAACACCATTATTATCTTAGAGAAAATCTTGTTTAATATATACATATATACAGACATATATATATATATATATATATATATATATATATCGTTCGAATGTTCCAATTACATAAAAGAATTTTTTCTGTAATAAAATACTGGTTTTTAAAAATCAAAATCAAAGTATATCAAAGTATAAATAAAGTATATCCAAGTCATAAACTCTTTTGTCGATACTTAATAAACCATATCGTATTCGAAAACTTTTTATCAATACTTACATACACTGCAACCAAAATAAACTTCATCATGTTAAAAAATATACCTTTACACGCCAATGTTCCATTTTTGGAACATGCAAATTTCTTATCTAAAAGAAACAATATAAATCAATCTTTTTTTAATAACTTGTGTTCTACGACTAAAATGACTATTTTTACTTGATTTCACTTAGTTAAAAAATATTTGTTGAATTTTGAATTTTATATGAATTTGTGAATTTTGCCAACGGAAAGTCTAAAAAAGCCTAAATTACGAATTTTTCCTAAGAAATAATTTATTTTGTCAATGTAATAGTGACACCAACAAGTTAATCGATAGATTAATCAAAATATGATTTTCACATACAGTAATTCCTTAATAATCTCGAGTATTGGTTATTTGAATGCAGAACATTTTAACATTCGTAATACTTTTTAAAGAGAAAAATCATTTATATACGTGTTGACAACACTTGCAAGAAAAGCATAATTACAAAACGTATTTTTTTTTAACACCTTCGCTGCCGCTTACGTGAAGATGTGATTATAGTTAATGCACCGCGCTGTAGAAGTGGTTTTTCCCAGAAGCCGATTTACTTTTTATAACAAAGAATCAGATTCTAAGATTTTCCCGCGCCAGCGCGTGACTGGCTATTGGACATCATCCCACACCACGCACTGGCACGTGATCGGCAGCGAATATGTTAAGCAATGCTGCGAACAGAATGTAAAAATAGCAGTTTTGCAGTCGCGATTTTGACATTTGCGGTAACCTAGACCTTCCGAATTGGATTACTACATAATAGAGGGACTCATCACCACAGAGAACAGTTTTACAAGTCGAAGTTCTTTTCTATATTTTACTTGCTGATAAACAGCAAGATATCGTGAATACAGGATTTATGCATTACTGATGAGTAATTTACGAACCAAATACTTAATATATATTACATTTACATCTCACTTTTTCCGGTGTGTGTTAAAATATAAATTTTATTACATAAAATCGACTAACGTGGAAATCGTAAATATAATAGGATATGCTTCACTAATAACTGATCAAATAAAGACATTTCAGTTTTCTAAATGATTTCCTGTCTCCCTTTGTCGATGAAAATTATGTAAAAAAAAACAATGGTTTTGTTCATTTTATTGCTTTGTAAAACACGGCACATATTTTAAGAGGTAAATCGGTTAAGCCTTTGGATTTTAAGTGTTGCATGTCATGGAACTCCCAAATTAGTTTATTAATTAAGAATAAGTTAATCTTGATTCCGAAATGCAAAAATACACCAGAATTCTGATCTAAATATTTCCCGCTTATTACTTATAAGAAAAATGTTTGTTTTCCCTAATTTTCAATTAACTTTGTACGTAAATTACAGTGTCCACAACATTTTCGCTATGGATTTGCCCTGTGCCGGAGAGGGTTAAAAATGTAGATGAAAGTCCTCCCACTTCCTATGTGTCAAAATACAGATAATCCGCTTCGTGTAAAAAACGGAATGATCATCGCATCCTATGGGACAAGGGCCATGTATTCATTTTTTATGTACTATTATATTTTGTTAACCCCTTGAGGACGAGCGACACGTATACGTGCCGCTAAAAGGGCTTAAAATTCTTTGTTTATCCTCACCAGTAAAATTTTACTGTAAAATTTACCTTTTTCAATTGGAGCATTTTCTCGATTTGGTAAGTCACAAATTTCTGTTTTTAAAAACCGGTAGCAAAGCAGTAAAAATTTCGTAAATGTCTTCCATCGCGAAGGGGTTAATGATTTTCACCTTTCACAATCGCAAGAATTCTTTAACCCTTTAACGTTCATTGGTTTCGCCACGAAACCACAAAATTTTAATTCCGATACGCAACACTGACACCGGTATTTTTATCTAAAAATATCCCTTTTATTTTGTATGTGAAAAATCACGTCTTCTTATTTAGAAATATATTTGTTCTTAATTACCGGTGTCATTCATTTATTTCAACATCTTAGCAATGAAAATGCTTTGATCGTTAAAGGGTTAATGAGCCGATTCCTCCAATTCTTCATTGCCATAAAGTCACACACTATAAATAATACGTAACTCACTCCATAAATTTGGTAGCATTAGTTTTATTGAGTAATTTAAACGATATAACCGGTTTACTCTAGATCAACTAAATAGTACAGCACACTGATATGTAATTCACTAATGTGCAATAAGATGTGACTGGTGTAAATCAGTTCCATCTAATTAAAATGCATTATGAAAGTTAAATTACACCATAAAATTGGAGGCAGCATGTTGCCACCAATTTTATGGAGTAACATTAAATAATTTTTTAAAAATGCATGAAGTTATCACTTATATAGACACACATACACACATAAATAACGACTGCATTCAACTATTAAATATATACTATCAGGTATTACTTGTGTGTGTGTACATGTGTTTTAATGTAGAATGGTGGCCAAAAGTTTGGACATTTTTTTAAAGTTTCATGTTTTTCAACTTTGTGTGCTAGTACAACATATTAATTTTCAGTTACATACAAACGTTTATATATCATATTAAAGGCAATTTAATGTGGAATTTAATAATAAAAACAGCATTACAATATATGTATTACAATAAAAGTTATGCTCATTTTAGTAGAACAAACTTAAATCGTTTTGAATATGGACATGTTTTGTAATAAAAGCGTACTAGCCTATCACAAACACTGTTCTGAGGACCAATCAAATGTCTGCAACTATAGTTTAGGTTATTTGGATGGTAAAAGAGTTAATGATGTGGAAATATTTTGCGTGTTTTAATGTATATTGCAGATCAATGGAAGAAATAAATCATTCTTACCCCGTCATCCAAGGCTGTATAATTGATGGGTGGATATTTTCCTTAACTTGGTTCATTAGTGAAAAATTACAGACACAGATCTCAGCCGAAGTCGCATACTAATAGAGGAACGAACTAGTACGCTGTGGTCCCGGACTCGATTCCTGTGATAACTCAAAAATAAAGCAATGTATTAACAGTTTGTAAATGCCTATTAACTCCTTGAGAGGCGGCGGTATATATTATATACCACCTACGATTGATGAAGACTTACACCAGAAAAATAGAATTAAATTTCACTTTTCTAACTTTGGTGGTAAACAGGCGTGAAATTGCTTATCCTGTTTTTGATATAACTTTATTACAAATTTCCGGTGGGAGTTCAGAATTACACGAACGCAACTGCTTGCCCCTCAAAGGGTTAAACAGAATAATTTTCTCTAGGATTTACAGTATACACATTATAATCACCGCACCATCTCAGATGACATGGCAGGTAAAGTATAAATGTAATGGAAAATTCGCAAAATTTGTGTCAAGTTTGTCATTTTTACCAGTGTAAATATAAAACAATTTAATATATTTTCCTGAATGTAGTCTATTCCATCAATAGATATTTGTAAAGGATATAGAGAAAATTTCAAGGAATTTCGTGCATATTTTTTTAGGATATCTTGCTATATCCATTTTAACCATTCGCTTACATTTCATGGTAATGGACTTGACATTTCGAATAAAACTATTAGAAATGAATTAGATCTACAAATTCTAATTTAGATAATAATTTACATAATTTCTAAAACTATTTAGTAAACTTACTTAGCAGCTTACATTTCATCGCTTACAAATATGGTAACAGACTTGACAAGTAACGGACTTGACGTTTCAAATAAAACTATTAGAAAAAACTAGCTTGTATAATTTCTAATTGAGATAATAATTCACATACCTTCTAAAAAATATTTTGTAAACAATATTTAATTACAAAAGTGCAAAAATCATTATTTTAATATTAAAATTTAAGGTAACAGACTTGACAGTGAAAAAAAATACCAACCTTGATAAAAGCTGATTCTTGCCACTATTATATTGCTTCATATTTGAAAAGGAAAAAAAAGGCAAGTAGTAGTTGTGTAAATAGTTTAACTATATCGCCGAATATTTGCTGCTAACTTTAGGCAGAATTAGAAACCTATTTTGACTAAATTAGTCACAAGGTAACGGACTTGACGCAAACTGAGGGACAAAATATTTCTGTTAATTTCTTAAAGAAAATATCTCTTGTAAACAAATGTTTTCATTTTTATAGAACACAAACAGTTCATATTTAAAATAATTAAACCTTTTTAATTTGAAAAAACTAGATCAAATTTTTTAAAAAACACAGTTAAAACATAAAACTTGGAATGGGACAGGCATTTTTGGTTAAAATCAAAATTTTAAAGCTTTATATCTCAAAAATTTTTATTATTTTTTTTTAATTTTTTATGTTAGAAATGTTCAATATAATCTTTATTAGCTAATGCGTAGCTCAAATCAAACTTTAAACATTAAATTACGTTTGATTTTTCTTCTTTTTACTCTGGGACAGCATATGTAAGAGCAATTTCAAAATGGCCCATATTCTTTATTATTATACCAAAATAATTTTATTTCACTATTTGCTGCGTAATTC
Organism: Maratus speculifer; assembly: GCA_964019185.1. NCBI lineage: Eukaryota > Metazoa > Arthropoda > Arachnida > Araneae > Salticidae > Maratus > Maratus speculifer. Next base: position 407,335,576 of record OZ025295.1, read on the forward strand.
TACTGGCGCCAATACATTTGGCCTTACAACTTCGAAGCTATTTGACTGACTCACTTAAAATTTTAATATCTTTTTAAGTATTTTTCTATTCTCATAATTAAATCTTTAAGTCAAAATTTTAATAAGTTCTTTTAATTTAATTAAGGATGTTCTTAATTTAAAAAGGGCAACTTTATAACGTAAGTTTCAATTTATTTTTTCTGTACGGACATGCATGAAATTATTAGGTGTTGTTGTTCAAAAACTATCTGATCACACTTATTTTTCTGTTTTTTTTTTTTTAACACAATAGTTATTTTAGAACAAGCCGTCAAATTTGTTCGTTTGAACCGCATATCCCGACGAAAACAGAAAAAAAAATCTGACAGAGGGAAAAAACGTATATTAAACATGTGTTCGATGTCGTTTATATTACGATAGGTAATTTAATTATAGCAAAATGGAAAAGAAATATCGATTCAAAATTGCTACCATAGTCTGATCTTTCAATATATATATATTATTAAAAAATGAATTTGTAATTGTGTCAAAATGTTTTGCGCTTGTTGAGCAGAGCAATTGGGAAAAACCTTAAATTACTGAAAAACATTAAAATAAAGACAAGAAAATTCTTACTAGAAAATTTACAAGTGAAAAGTGGTGAAATTTTGTATAATGTACAGAACAAATATTATTCTTTAAATTTTATATTTTGGTAATACTTGCAAAATCACCTTTCTTGTTATTCGGAAATTTTAATTGAAACATCTGAATTTTATTTACTTGGAAATACTGGCACCACACGGCTGAAGTTTATGTCTGACAGTGTTCTTTAGGCTCATGCTCAGTTATGCTCAAATATTTTCAGTCAAAAGTCGTAATTACAAGCCAAATTATTAAGTAATTTCTATCTTGTTACTCCTTTCCTTCTCTCTCTGTTTTTTGTCATTAAACTGAATGTTAATTAAATTAATCCAAATAATATCCATTTATTTGGAAACACTTGTCATGTCAATAACAAATCATGTTATTTTATATGTAGAATTGATCGGGATTTAATTTGACAGTAAATTTATGCACTTTTATAGATATTTCCATACTTAAATATTTAAATATACCAGAAACTTTCATAAACGTCTCTCTGGGTATATAGTATTATTATGTTGTTTTCTTCATTTAAAGCAAACCCAAACAATTTATCGTTGTTTTTTAATCTTCAACTTTTGATTTTGATATCTTAATAAAAATTATTTTAAGGCAGATGTGCTACTAATGGACCTCCTCACAGTTTTTGGCTTATAAATAGTAATAATTATGCGTAGCTGCCAACTTTTACGCATTTTTCTACCACAAATATTTTATAGTAATTATTGTGTTATTTAATCGTCGAAATCTTATGATTAAACAAATGGAAAATCTCTCTACAATTATAGTGGTTGCAAAAATGCGTAAAAGTTGGCAGCTATGTTTAAGCTATAGTAATGTTTTTTTACTTTTCTCTTAACTTGCCTTTGCATATATTTAACCCTTTCATTCCCATGATATAATACGTTCTGGAAATTCAGTAAGTCTGAGAATTTGAATTTACACCAGAAAATCTCTGATAAATTTCGCTTTACTTAAATATGAAATGTCTGTTATTAAATAAAACAGGTATTACTATTTTTATTTTCTGGTGTGAATTGAAAATTTCCGAATTAAATATCGAGAAATAAATAAGAATTGTCATGATGCCATTTGGACTCATTGGGAATGAAAGGGTTAACTAATCCTTTATAATCTGGATTAATTTTTTTCTGCGCTTTTCGACAAAGCAATTAGAAAATAGAAAATAAAATCCCACAGTTTCACTGTTTTCATTGAAAATCTTAATGAACATGCTAAAAGCTGTCTTTACTTAATTAATTTATATCTTCTTTATTTTCATGTAAATTGTATTAAAAATTTTTATTATGGTAGTAATTTCTTATACCACTGGTCATTTACGAAATTTTACATAAGATTTTAGTAGGGGTATCCATTACTAGAACTAAAGTGTCTATTACTGGGCTTTTGGGTGTCTTGATATATTTCGATTATTTGAAATACAATTTTTATTTCTAGTGAGAAAAAATAAATTTTTAAATGTGGGTTTTGATTGGAACTCTTATTGGTATTTACTTATTTTTAAAAATAAGTAAATACCAATAAGAGTTCCAATCAAAACCCACATTTAAAAAAATATTTTTTCTCAATAAATAATAAAAGCAAATAATTTAAATTTATGGGTCTAAAGTACAAATTTATGTAATAGATATTAATGTCTTGATTTTGAATGTAGCGAAAATATTGTTTCTAAATTTCCAAAATCGAATATATAATAAAAACATTTCACTAAACTATATTTTATCACTTCGATTGTATTTGTTTATCTAACTAACACACCTTCTTTCATGTAATTTCAATTCTGTTGCATGTTTTCATTGACGCAGTGGTAATATTGCATATATGTAGTTTTGGCATTAATTCTATTATTGCTGTTGCGAGTGATCAAAATTGAATGAAAAGTATTTAGCGTCTTTGAATTATAGGTATATAATTTTCATATATGTTGTGTTAATAAGATGGAATGTGATGTAAAAAACGGGTGTTTAAATTAGCGCCCGTGTTCCCTGCAGTTGGAATAAGCCCCGCATTTTGACGTCACGAAACCTAGCGTTTTTCTTGCAGACTCGAGGCGGCTTTGCCCAGATACGGTTGACAAGGCGGGAAAAGAGTTAAAAGGCACTTATTTTCTTTATTTAACTTACTGTCATCGAAAACAGCAAGATTTCATGATTGGTACCAAGAAATTGAATTAGCGTAATAACCTAGTAAAAGCTTAATATTTTTCATAATTACACCATACTTTTTCTGGTGTGCATTAAAATATCGATATTTGTATATTTGTATTATAAGTCTACATTTTTTAGTACAAAAAATTGATTTTAGTAGAAATCATAAATAATAGAGTCATCCCTTGACTGATTTACACGTACGCCATTCGGTCAAGACGAATTTACTTAATTCATTATTAAAAACTTTTTGACACCATATTTTTTTTTTTTTTTTTTTTTTTTTTTTTTTTGATTTCATACCATTAAAAGGTTTCCACCTTTTAATGGTATGAAATCAAAAAAAAAAAAAAAAATATGGTGTCAAAAAGTTTTTAATAATGAATTAAGTAAATTCGTCTTGACCGAATGGCGTACGTGTAAATCAGTCAAGGGATGACTCTATTATTTATGATTTCTACTAAAATCAATTTTTTGTACTAAAAAATGTAGACTTATAATACAAATATACAAATATCGATATTTTAATGACTAAATGTGTTGAGACTAATGTTGAGACTAAATTTTACAAATATTTTATTTCAAAAATTGTGGTGAGAATCCGTTAATTTCAATTTAATGAGCGGCAAAGAAAGTGTCAGTTAAGGGGTTAATAGTAGATCAAATGAAGATTTTTTTTTTCCAGATGTCCTCTCGGCTGTCTTTCTCGCTAAGCATTGTGTAATAACCCATGGTTTTCTTCATTTGTCTTCACCTATCTTGTGAAACATGATATAGAGAATCTCATTACAACATACTTTAACCCTTTCGTTCATACAGTCTTCAAATGAGGACTGATAAGAACTGGCTTATAAAGCAAGTAGTATTTTTTCTATATTTTTTAATGAAGATCTGACTTGTGGACAAATAATAGTTAGCATGCAGCACAATAGTAAAATTATTTTATAAAAGTTTTTATTTATCACAAAAAGGTAATGAAAAATAATGAATAACAATTGAAAATAATTTATGCATGAAAGGAATAAACGATAAATCGGTTAACTCTCTAAATCCTATGATAAAAACGTTCTAGAAATTTCGTAATTCAGAGAATATTAATTCATAGCAAAATTTTTCAATAAAAAATTTCGCTTTATATATAGAGTTTTACATTCACTTTATTAAAATACACAGCACTGTCATTAGAACAATCCACGTGTAAGATACATGGAAAATTTTAATGAATGGATATATAATTTTTTTTTCATTTTTGTCACATTTCATATGATATTTTTATGATTAAATTTAACTATTTAATTGAAAAGTATAACATTTAAACTACGTCTAAGTCAGCCGAGTATGACAATAAACATTGTCTAAATTAATGTTTGTCAACTCAAATCGCTAAGTAGTAATGCTACCAAGTAGCCGGGTCTTTTTTAGATGCAATTGTTGCCACATCATTTTTTTTAAAATATTCACTTTATAAGACTAATATTACAAAAGTAGAAACTGTCAAAAAATCTCAAAAATATAATAAAATCCACCATTCCGCTGTGCATAAAGAAGTTACGTGTCAAAATAACATAAATACTTCAAGGTAAATTTTATGTCGTTGTTCAAGAATTAGTTAATCTTTAAACTGTAGAAAATGTTTGTAATACGGTTTCTGTCAATCATCGCAGATGTAATGGAGTTCCAACAACGAAAGTCTAACCTAATTATGGAAGACATACAGAGTATCCAGCAAATAAGACCCTGATTTCAAAATTAAATTTCTCAAGAACAACGTAAGTCCACGTAAACGAAATGATTTACTTAAAAAAAAGGAGAGAAGCCTACAACAAAACGAACTTATATTTGAGATTTGTTCAAGGTGGCTTTTAGGAGCAGGCCTCTATTGTACATTTTTATTTTAAAGACTTTTTTTTGTACTTGCATTATGGGTATTTTATTTTAATTTTATTCAAGTTTTTTCTCTTTCTAAGTATTTGACTCATAATATTCCCTTCACTAAGTTCCAGTTTTCACTGCAATATAAGTAATATTTAATATAATATACAGTAGAACCCCGCTAATTCGGACCCCGTTAGCGGGTCGATCGGTCGGTCGATAGCGGGTATCGATTTGGTCATTTTTTTCCCAACTTGACAAGCAATTGGCTAATTTTCATAACAGTAATTTGTTTCATCGTCGTATTCTAAATTAAAAAAAAAAAAATTGAATTTTTTTCGGAAGAATTAAACATAATAAACGTTTTTACTGACTGTAAATATTCAATATGTGTAATATGAATGTGATTTTCTGCAAGTATGTTTTCTTTTATTTAATTTTTTTTCTAATTCTCCGGATAATCCGGATTTTCGATAATCCGGATCGGGTATGGTCCCAATTAATCCGAATTATAGGGGTTTTACTGTAATTCTATAGATTTAATGTTGAAAGAATCATACTTTCTTAGTATTTAAAATAAAATGCAGAATAAACAATATTGCAACTTTCCACTTTTGCAAGACGCTCAGAGGGTTGGAGAATAAAAAACATGATTTGATGCCATTTTTCGTTTAATTCTTATTTCTACACTTTTTTTCCAACGTTCATTCTGTAATCCGGAAAATTTATTAATCCAGATGCTTCAAATCTGGAACGTGCCGGATTAGAACAGATGTACTGACTTTTAACTCTTTACGGCGCAGAGCACTTTCATTGCTCTTCAAGTGTTGAAATCAATTAGTGTCACCAGAATTTGAATACAACTTTATTTGTAAAAAAAAAAAAAAAAAAAAAAATCTATATTTCACGCATCTAATTAACCAAAAAATTCTTTACCAAAATTCTGGTGCCAGTGCGGTTTTTGGGAATTAAAATTAAGTGGCTTCATAGGCATATCACTGCCCCTCAATGGGTTAAATGCAGCAGGCTATTTACAAGCGAACTTGTTTGTCTGTTACGTACTGAGAGTTTTGGCTACCAGTATTTAATATCGGAAAAATGTGACTTATTTTGTCGAAGATATCTCATCAATTGAATATAACGCAGCAAACTTTTCAAAAGTACCGGTGACCAACAAGCATAGCAATTTACAGCTGTGTAACAGACAAACAAATTCGCATGGAAATGGTAAGCATTGAGATATGAGATAAACAACAAGCTAGAATAAAAAAGAGCTAGAATGAGATACAAATACATTTTTTTAATGTGTTGCATAGCATTCTTAAACCGCGAAGACTCACACCGCGCCTGATAAGTCCAGAGTGGGATATAGTTTTTTACAATTGTCACCAAAATTACTTTTAACCCCTTGGGAACGAGCGACACGTATACGTGCCACAAAAAGGCTTAAGAATCCTCGTTTATTCCCACCGGTAAAATTTTAGTGTGAAATTTGCCTTATTCAATCGGAGCATTTTCTCGATTTAAGAAGAAACAAATTTCTGTTTTTTAAGACTGGTGACAAAACATTAAAAATTTCGTAAAAAGCTCCCGTCGCGAAGGGGTTAAAGCAGTCTCCCGCCTATTTTATCGCAGAATTTGTAACATTTGATACGACTAAATAAAGAGATGATTAGTATTTCTTTTTATTGACGATAAAGAATAAACCATTCATATCTCGGGTATGTGCGCATTCTCCTGGGTTAACCCTTTCCGGCGCAGACAAATTCTGTTCGTAAAATGAGAAATTGTCGTCTGACACCGGAATTTACAAAAGACTTTTTTAGAAATTAAGAATTCCCTGATTTAAGCTGTCATTTTAAAAGTAAAATTTTACTAAAATATTATTGGTGCCGTTTGTAAGTTTGGAATTAAAATTAGGTGTTGCCGGAGTGGTAACACTGCGCCGGAAAGGGTTAACTCTAGTACCGCTATTAGGAGTCAAATTGGCCCCTGCCAGATTGATAATAGTCGATTCGAACCAGAATTTTCTTCATAAGATATGTTAAATGTATACAGCACATAAATAGATTTATTAAATAAGATAAGTAGTTTAAAACCAAAATTCTGGTGAGAAAACACTTTTTGTAAAACTTGAGTAAAATACTCGGCTGTTAAATAATAAAAATATATACATAAGGAAAAAATAAAGAATTTGTATATGATTTTTATTTTAGCGAAATTTGATTATTAGTATGAATAAAAGTTTTCCTAACCCTAAAATTGTAAAAACCATCACCTATCAAGCCTGAAGTTTGTATTTTAAAATTAAGTAGCTAGCGCTATAACTGCCACAGTTACTGATTTTTTTGTACCCAGGAGATCTGTCCTCTATTAGGCACTTATGCCCAAATAACAACATTGCCAAATTGTTTTAATTTAAAAAATGTATTTACACGAGGCATTCATTTCATATTTTTAAATGATCTTTTAAACTATTGTTGCCAGTTCTAAGGCAGCGCGAATAAAAATATATTTCTTTTCTAGCTACAAAAGTATTTTCATACGAACATTAAAAATAGACGAAATACGTTAATAACTTTTTTGTCAGATTTAAAACGATTCATGTAAAAGTGTTATTTAAAACAACTTTCTTATAGCGTTGTTAAAAAATACAGGACACAAGTTTACTTAATTTATTTTACTTTCATTAATTCAATTTTTTTTATTTTTTTATTACCTACTAATTCAATTTTTTAAATTGAGTTCTTTTATTTTATTAACGAAATGCTTATAAATGTGTAAAGCAAAAGCAACTGCTAGACATTTTCAGAAAAAGGACCAATTTGGTTCGTAAACTGCTGAAATGATTGTTTCACACCGCTAACAAACGAATTTCTAAATTTCTTACTAAATAAATGCTTTTTCCCCCTCACGTTTAATATAAAAGCAAAAATTTATTCAATCATTCTAGGTACCGTTGGGCAGTTTCGATTTAAAATTAAGTGATCACCACTCTTAACCCTTTCCGGCGCAGAGCAAATTCATTGCTTAAGTGTTGAAATTAATGACTGACACCGGAATTTGAAAACAACATTATTTATAAATAAGAAACAGATACATTTCACGCATTCAATAAACCAAAAATTTTTTTAATTAAAATTTAGGTGCCAATGTGACGTTTGGGAATTAGAATTGAGTGGTTTCATAGATATAAGACAGCGAATGAAAATTCTGAATAAAAAGTTTAGCAAGTCAGTTTTAGCAAGTCTGATTAAAATTTGACATTGTCCGGTATTTCACAAAATAGGTTTTTTTTCCAAAATAGATTGGTTTGAATCTGCTATCGTAAAACTGTACATTTTTATTGAAGCTTTATCTCACATAATCTATGTAGTGGGTAAGTCTGTAATTTAATTTAAATGTCCATGGTAACGTTGTTAGTTTATTTTTTTACTTCGGATTTATATATGTTTTGAGCGGAAAGAGAAAATAATAAATTAGAGCTTTATCATGGAATGTAAAGAAAAATACTTTGATAGATTCATAAATTCAAAAGGTATAATATCTATTTCAAATTTAAGTTTTCATTTTAACTTTCAATATATTTTGAATAGAAACAGCTAAAGTTACAGTTACTTATAAAGTCCCTTAAGTATGAATTTAAATCACAAGGTTTGGCCAAAATTAAAGGCATAATGTAAGCAATGTTATACAGATAATGCGTACAGTCATCGTTTATTATCTTTTTAATTAATTTATTCGTTAAAAGATTCTAATCCAAGGATATTTAGTTTCAAAAGCGACTTTTTCGAAAGACACGATGCTAATCCTACCATGAAATATTCCAATGCACCTTATATAACGTTATCGTAAATAACTTTCATGACTGTTATTCTGTTGTTAGTTGAAAACTTTACACCTTTTATCTTCTGTCGCTGACATTACTTAATCCTAAATTTGAGCATTAAATAGCTTATTATTAATATATATATAGTTATAGGTATTATAATGTTGTATCAATAATATTAAAATGAACGTATCACGAATACTGGACAATAATATTCGTATTACTATCTGAAAAATGTATATTATATTGGTTTATAAAATTCTTTTAACCCTTTCCGGCACACTGTGCCCGGTCGGGGATACCTAATTTTAATTCCAAACTTTCAAACGGCACCAGTAATATTTTACTGAAATTTTGCTTTTACAATAAAAGCCTTATTTAAGGAATTCAAAATATTTAAAAAATTCGTTTGTGAATTCCGGTGTCAATCGATAATTTCTCATTTTAGCACAAATTTTGCCCGTGCCGGAAAGGGTTAACGGTTTTACGATTAGTACCAAAGCATTTAATTTTATTTTTTAGCTTTATTATTATTTTTTTAATACAGAAAAGTCCAATATCTATACAATTTTTTTCAAGTGAAAGAAAAAGAAAACATTTTAAAATGTAATATAAAAATAGTTGGCAATGGTAATCCTATAACAAATTTACTAATTTGGCAATTTTTTTTATTTTAAAATGTTTGCATTAATACAAGAAATTTAAAAATAAGAATGTTTTCTTCCGGCAATTTTGCGTAATCTGTCATTAACCCTTTCCGGCAAACTGTGCCCTGTCTGGGATACCTAATTTTAATTCCAAACTTGCAAACGGCACTATTTTACTAAAATTTTGCTTTTACAATAAAATGTGGTGTATAGTCCGCGGGCTATACACCATTTATGAACGTATATTTCGATCAGGGTTCGAAGTTAGGAGCCATTAAAGTATATACGCGAGTACAAGTCTAGAAATTTTAGACAAACAAAGAATTTCAAATTGGAGTGGGGTCGACTTATACGCGAGACCTTAAAAAAAATCTATGAATAAAATATCGGAAAATAGTTTGCTAGCGAATCGGTGCTGCAGCACCCCTTTGTGCTTGTAGCGTACAAAATCCAAAATCTGGAACCTTTCCTACTTTGACAATTTTTAGTTTAAGATCAGTTTTAATTTATTAAAAAAAAATAATCTACCCTGCCCTGTTGCAAAGAAAACAAATATGTAATTTACGTCATTTTGGAAAGATTCAGAGGAGTCGTTCTTTTTCAGAACGATTCCGTGAAATCCTTCCTTTTCAGAGTCGTTTCATTACGGAACGAGTCATAGGAATTGCTCCTTTTCGGAGCAAATCCGAGGAATCTAATCTTTTCGGAGTTGTTTAATTTCGGAACGAGTCCGAGGATTTTGCCCTTTTCGGAGTTTCAGACCGATTCCGTGATTTCATTTCTTTTTTGAATCGTTTGTTTAGTTCCACTGCCGGAATCGCTCCTATTGAATCGTTCCTCAACAAATGACACATCTCTACTAAAAAACTGATTTCAGTTAATGTTAAAACGACTTATTCAGTAAAAAGTAAGTTTAAAATAAGTAACAAGTTATGCTATTGTTTTTACCCTCTCAAATCAAGAGCAAACTGCGTTCGAGCGTCATTATTTCTCGCTGCCGGTTAGTACAATATTGGCGATAGTTGCGACAGTTCTTCCAAACCCAGAAATAACTGTATTTAAATAATAATAATAATAATAATAATAATAATAATAATAATAAAAGCTTTTACAAACATGAGCGAACTCTCTGTATTTCGCGGCATAGCGAAAAAAAATTACAAATTTCGATATTTTTTTCCAATTTTTTGAGGTTAAAAAATTGTAGAAAAAATATCACGATTTCCAATTTTTTTTTAAATTTTTGTTTAACCCACACCGTGTATAAGCCACAGCGGCTTTTTCGAAGGGTTTTTTCTTGTATAAGCCGCGGACTATACACCCGAAAATACGGTACATTTTTTTTAAATTTCTTTCATTTTAATGATTAAAAAAATTCAAAACATAAACATATTATTATATCCCTTTTTTTTGAAAAAAATAATTAAAAATTTAACACCTTCCATTTTTAATTTTGTATATTTTGCAGAAATAAAACAAAATCTTATAGGCTATTTCCATGAGTACTTGCAGTGTAAGTCACAGGCTACGATTTTTGGCTACCAGTATTTAAGTACGAAAAAATGTGATTTATTTTATCGGCACATTCTCATTAATTGAATAAGGCCAAGCAGACTTTTCGAAAATAACGGTGGCAAACAAGCATAGCAATTATAAGATAATGTGACTTACACTACAAAACCCATGGAACTAGCCTATGCAAAACCAACCACGTAAAAAATTCGGAAATGAATAAGTTTTGAAAAAATATCCTCCAAGCAATATTTCCCTGAAAATATCAAAAAAAAAAAAAAAAAAAAAAAAATTCTCAAGTTACTCGCATAGCAGTGAAAAAAATGCAAAACATTTAATCTACACTTTTTGTTGTTACATTCTTCGTAAATTATTCTGATTGCTTTGGTGACGGCAGAGATGTGTCTAAATTAAAACTTTGGCTTTTATAGTTGACATTATACAACTGTAGAAAAGATACTATCGGTCTGCTGATCTGTTTTCTCGGTTTTAAAATAGGATTTAAAGTAGGTTTGAATGAAGTTCCGCATGTCACGTTTATCAATATAGACATATAAATGAAAAAAAAATCGTTGGTTTTCACACAGATTTTCAGTGAGTAATACCGACTAGAATACATCTAAAAACTAAAAATGTCTTTGTTTGATCTAGTGTTAATGCACGTACTATACGCTGGTGTCCAAAAGTTAAGCATAATTGGTAATTAAGTAAGTAATGAAAGAAATATAAATCGAAATGTGGTGAAACTCCAGGTGTGTAAACAAAATAGTACGCGTCATATATTTTCGCGAAGAGTTTTCTCCGAAATCGAACAGGGGATCGTCAACAAATTGATAAAGAACGAAGATCCTTTGGATAACCCTGTTAAAACTAATGTAGCAAAAGCGTTCAAACTGCACATTATGATTAAGTGGCTTATTGTAATGTACTGTGTTTATTTTTACAAGGATAGCATGTATACTTGTAGAGAAATTAAGGTTTTTATAAAAACAGTCCTAAATTTTTCCAAGTTTTTTGCTTATAATTTGCAGAGTTCTTAATATAAAATGATGTTCTTTTCTGACAATATGGCAAACATCATTGTACACAATACCCTGTCATCAGAATTTAAAAATAATAAAAATTGCATGAAAAATGAGTTGGTTTAGTAAATAATTTTTCATTTCGCATGCGTCAACGATATCAAAACTTCATTTGCATATTGTGTTAGCTAAATGTATAGAGCAACTTCTGTAAAAGTTTCAAAAACTTAGCTTGAAAATTCTGAAAATGATCGTCTATAGAAACAACTCAAAATCCGTTATTCCTAAAAGGACCCTTAATTTAAGCTTTCATTGTAAAAGCAAGATTTTATTAAAATATTATTGGTGCCAATTGCACGTTTGGAATTAAAATTTGGGGTGTCCAGAGAGGACACACTGCGCCGGGAACGGTTAACCCTTTCCTCCGATTTGTTTTCCTGTTTGAAATAATTGATTTTCGCGGAATTTTTAATCGAATTTCTTTCGAAGTACGAACGTGCTAATTTTCTAGTACGTTTTAACTTTTTGCAGGGCAGTGATGCTGCTGCGGCATTTCATAATTTTAATCCCTAATTGCCACATGATCACCAGAATTTTTCAATGAATGTTTCCCTTCTATTAAATAACGAAAATACACATTGCTGGTTTACAAATCCATGTTCTTATAAGTACTGATGCAGGTCAATTATTTCAACATTTTACGAATGCAAATACCTTTCTCTTGAAAGGAATAAGGGGAAAAATTTAACTACATTTTCTGGGTTCCAGTGCAATAAAAAATTAGACATATGTTTTTTAAGGACACCGCAATCAATGAATTTTAACATTTTCTGGGCCGTGGTATTTTAACTTTTTCTGGAGCGTTCCATTCGTAAAATTCTGAAATAAGTGATTGACACCAGAAATTTAAAACAAATTTATTTCAAACTTAGCAAAAAGCTTTTGTGCACGTATTTAACGCAAGGAAAAATTTACTTCCAATATACTAATATATAGTACCAATGTAGCGTTTAGAAATTAAAATTAGGTAGTTCAAAAATAAACACCGTCCTAAAAAGAGTTAAAGCATAGTATTTGAATGAATAAACTTGATAAAGCTAACTGGGAAACAAATTTCCGAAAGACATTTAGAAGAAGGTGCATCTAATACTTAAAACTTTCCAAAGCGCTGTTTGAATAGCGTGCATATTTTAATTTCAAACGGCAGCCAGGATTTTTAAATAAAATTTTGCTTTCATAATTTCCCAAAGAAATGATTTTACAAATTTTTAATCAAATGTGTTCATAAATTCTGGCATTTTTAAACCATTTCAACATTTTCGCAGCAGACATACTTTCCCATGAAACGGTTATAAAAAGCTCTAAAAAAATGTAAAAATCGCACAGGACTAAATTTACTATCTTCCCTGTAGATATATAATCCTAATGAAATGAATGTATAAAACGCCTGATTATGTTTCACAAATATTTCTCAGTATAGAATATTTAACAGTGAAATGCCAAAAATTTTTAATGCCAAAAATCCTTCCTGCAGCGTTCAGATGCCACTATTAACACGTTCGCTGCCGCTTACGTGACGATGTGATGATGGTTAATCCCGCAATGTAGAAGTGGATTTTTCCCAGAAGCCGATTTACTTTTTATAACAAAGAATCAGTGAAAGATTTTCCCACGCAAGCGCGTGCCTGGCTATTGAGACATCACCACACATCACGAGCTGACGCGTGAGTGGCCGCTTAACGTAGGCGCCATATCTCTCGCTGGCGCGTGATCGGCAACGAATGTGTTAACTATTGCGAAGCCGGCGGACGGTCAAAGCGGAGTCTCTTGCGAGCGTCCGGGGAGTATTGAAGTGGAAACCTCAATCGGTGGCTATGTTTGGAATACTGTGGAGGCTCAAACCGGTAGTACCGTATGATTGCCAGTAATGACAGTAAACATGTAACAATAGTTTTTTTTTTTTTTTTTTTTTTACATTGAAATAATAAGGGTGAAAAGGAATTTATTCGTTTTTCCGGGAAAATTTACAGTTTACGGTATGGTATTTCAGTAAAAAAACAGAAATTCACCATAAAGCTACCCGTATGTATAAATATTTTTTTTTATCCGGATACTGAAATTTATGTACATACAGCGCAATGCAGAATTTATAGCAGGAGACCATACCGGTACAAATACTGCTGTTGTACATTAGGGGAAATTAGGAAAGAATGGGACACCTGCAATAATTCTTAATCTAAGTTTTATTTTTAATTTGTGACTCTTCCACCAGATAGAATGATCATTGCAATATACCTGTTGCTCCACATCTTTTAAGCTGGAAGCAACTATGAGTTTTTGACTGAAAAAAGGTATTTTACAATATCGAAAATATGTAACTAATCAAATTTTTAATGTAAATTCTTTATCTCGTTTTTTGTCGCTAACATAATTGTTTTAAATATTTTATAAATACAGTAACATGTCTTTTATAAGTGAACATTTAAGCTAAATCTAAAAGCCCTATGCTTGTTGTAAAAACCTTTTTATTTCTAATGTTGCTCAAAAGAAGGGATGGAACACTACGACTCAGTGAGGGATGGGACATGTCCATATTTCCCAAATGATATCTTTGTCCAAATAATTATGTTTAATCACATACAATTTTTGTTATTTTATATTTATAAGACTAACTTGTTTTTGAATTGATTATTGTAACAAATAAAACCCAATATTTTCAATACATAATGTGAACTTAAAACGTTCAGTTTCACTTTAAAGGCAATTCAAATAATCGAACAGAGATGTTAATAGTTAATTTTATTTTAAAATTTCTTAGTATTTTCAAGCCTTAATCAGGTTCTTCATCAAAAAAATTTTTTATAACTCAGTTTCACTTTTAAGTACCTTTTAAGGTGATTAAAATAATCAAAGAGATGTAAATAGTTGATTTTATTTAAAACATCTTAGTACTTTCAAGCCTTAATCAGACTCTTCATAATCTTCTTTTTCTCCAAATTTTTTCTTTTTCTCTTAAGTAAAACTGAACGTATTAAAGTTCATATTACATATTTTATGTCTAAAACAAAATGAAAAATGCGTTACGTCATTTGTTTTTATTTAATAGTTGCAAGTTAAAAAACAGAAAAATTTAAATGCTGCAAATTTTTCATTTATTATTCATGCATTATTTATCCACATCAACCATTAGTATTAAATGTTTTATGTTTATTTCTGTAGTATAAATTGCTTTCGATTTTTAAAATAAAATATTACCGTTTTGAAATGATTATTGAATTTAAACTTCAAACTTTTGTTTTTAAATGACAGTGCACTGCAATGGCAAAAAGAATTTCATCTCCGTACATGAAACTGACGGACCATAATTGATGAAGAAGACATAAATGCAAAGCTATATCCACCAAAATTAATTTGAGGCAAAGTATACTGTAACATAAATGAAATATCGTAGTTTTCAGTAAATAATACGGTCATAAATGTCGCGACATGATTTTGCTATTTCTGTCACCACATTTTTGAAATTTAAATATGAATTTTCATTTTAACACCTTCGAGGCGGGAGTTTTTTAAGAAATTTTTAATGTCCTGTCACCGGCTTTTAAAAGCAAAAATTTGTGGCTTATAAAATAGGGAAAAAAAATGTTCTGATTAAATAAGTCAAATTGTACAATATAATTTTACTGGTGAGGATAAACAAGGATGCTTAAGCCTTTTTACGGCATGTATACGTGTCGCTCGTCCCCAAGGGGTTAATAACATATCCTATTCTTTTCTCATATGATGCAGAGGATGAAGCATTTTTCTTGTTAAATAAATTGGTTTAATGGTCTAAAATTTTAATTAATATAATCAAATTTATAATTTTTAGACATGTTAATATGTTTCAATATGTTATTTTGAAATTTTCCATTGTGTATACTATCGAAACATAATATGTGAAAAACATTTTTGTAAAAGTTGTCACATCCCTTCCCATTTTACCCTAATAACCACAATTAATACGTATTTTGAAACAATGCTCCTGATTAACATATCGAATGTTTTAGAAATTTAGGTCACAGAACTTATCTATATTGATGATTTATTCCTGTAATTATTATTAATATGTGATACTAAAACAATTGGAATCCCTAATGCAGCTTTTGTTACTAACACAACAAAAGATTTGTAAAAAAATAAAATAATTTTTGTTGCGCGCGTAAAAAAATTACTTTATTTGATAAAATTATTATTCCTGATTTCAATCAATGCAGCATTTCGCTATTCACCATATTTCAGTTTACAGAATTTCAACAGCATATACAATAGCATATTCAGTAACAATAACTTAATTATCTCTGAATGAACCATGAGAAAAGACCTACACAATCAATTTTAAGATGTATTTAAATTACATTTAACTAAAGGGTTAAAAGAAAGCTTCAATAAGCTATCATTAAACTAAAACCATTAAAATTAAATACCAATAAAAAGAATTTTTTCTAAAATAAATAAATTAATTTTCTAACAATAATAATAAACAAAGACAAAGGACTCTTTGAAGTGTTGTGTTATAATTCTCAGGTGACATACAGGATTCTATATATGCTGCAATATTCAGAAAACTGGGATACGTACTTACAAATAAATACAAGAAAGCAAAAACATATGTCAAGCATACATTATGAAACACTTTTCAACACATTCAGAGTTTTTGAATAAAATGCCACAAGTAAAAGGTCACATGTCCATAAGGTGAAAGAAAATGTCTAAATAAAGAAGTTCAACTGGAAGTCTTCAAAGTTT
Organism: Maratus speculifer; assembly: GCA_964019185.1. Classification (NCBI taxonomy): domain Eukaryota; kingdom Metazoa; phylum Arthropoda; class Arachnida; order Araneae; family Salticidae; genus Maratus; species Maratus speculifer. The sequence goes on from OZ025295.1 coordinate 407,352,035, forward strand.
TGGACAAGGACTAAATATGTGCTAGTTCCAACCTTATATAACTAAACTTTGCAAAATGCTCAAGACATTCGAAAACACCATTTCATCAATTTCTATTAATTGTCGGGAAAATATCTGAACTCTTTTATGATGCCCTGTAAACGATCTACAGATTTATGATACACTGTATAGTATGCTGAAATAAATTTGACAATTTAAAGCACGTTTGTAAAAACCCCTTCAACAATTTCCCTTCAATAAACGGAAATGTACTTCAGTTGTTTTGTGCAGTCCAATATATGATGTATAGAATTTATAGTATCAAGTAAATTATAAGTTGTATATTAAGTTTATATAATATACTATATTAAGTATACTATACTGTAATACTGCATTTGTACTGTATTAATTATGTAAATTTTAAATAAACATAATAAGTACCAAGTAAAATGTAAAAAGATCATTAATTATAATCATTAAAATATACGTCTAACGATTTCTCCTTGTAGATCACTATGTAACGGCATTACATTGTGTTTCCTTGTAAAAAAAACTATAAATATTACACACATAATCATCAATAGACAGCAACCATAATGGAAATTCATAATATATAAAAACTTTAATATGTTTGAAAGTATGTAACATCATAAAAAAATCTCATGTGAATTAATTTCACAGATCATAATTTTACGAAATTTTTTTCAATTCCCCTGTAAAGAATGAATGAAATATTCACACTTCATTGGAAAACTGTTCATGGCATAGAAAATCTAAATGATATATCGGTTTATCCAAAAGTCACTTTAAAAATGAATAATTCAAGATAAAAAGATGCAGTTTGCATCAAACGGATGCGAAAGAAACCGGGTTTTGTGTGGCAACGAAAAAAATAATTCAGTTGGCGTCCAACAGATGGCTCTATAATTTTTTTTTGCGTCAAAAGATGATTTACAAATGAAAAAGTTTTGATACCCTAATTTCCTGCCTATAATCCGCGGATCAAACAATTCTTTTTCGACCCAGAAATTTTATTTCGTAAATGAAGGCAAATATTTACGGCGATCTGAAAAGTTATATTTTATTTAATAAAATTTCTAGGTCGAAAAATGATTGTTTGATCCGCGGATTATACGCAGGAAATTAGGGTAATTGACATGTCAGCTTAGCTACAGATAATTACTACTGCAATAAATGTTCAATGTGATGTCCATCAATCAGATGTACAGCTGTGAGACGAGGCATCATACCGTTTACAGCATTTACTAGATTTTATTGCATTATGGCAGAGAAATTTTGGAAGATGGCATCATTCAGTGTTTTTGGTGATGCCGGTTGCTTGCGGTACATTTTTTACTTCTACAATCTTCACAACCGAAAGTCACAGAGTGTGAAACCTGTTTGTGTGACTTCTTCGAAAAAATGGACCTATTATGAAATCAACAGCGAAGCCATGTCATTCAACAAATTCTAACATAACTTTTTTTTCGTTACCACACAAAACCCGGTTTCTTTTCCATCCGTTTAGTGCAAACCATATCTTCGTATCTTGATTCGTTGTCCAATTATTCATTTTAAAGTTCGCCCTGACTTTTGGATCACTCGGTACTTTATGACACATTTATGACACACACCAGCCGGTGTGTTTTACAATTCTTGCAAATTTGATTATTGAGTATAATAAAAGGAATATTGATATTCCTTTACCTATTTAGCGATGCATCGCGAGCAAATGTTTAATAGAAAATGAGAAATTTATGTTTAATTGTGTTTCAAAGTTACCCCATCAATTGGGGGTTACTTTGTGACAGTAGTGTATCTGCCAAGAAACGAAAGAGAAAAAAAATATGTGAATGATTTCTATTGCGAAAGTTATGCTGAAAAGAAGCAAGAATACAAAAACGATAATGATATGTCATCAATTTTTCTCATTTTCCCACCTTTTTTTGCAGTAAAGAATCAAATGGCGTTTTGCAGTTTCTTTTTAATGTACCACACTTTTAGTTTTTGGTATTTTCATAATAATTCATAGATGCATTCTTCTATGTAAATTTAAGAATTCCTATTTTAATTTAGTATACTAAAGTTCAATAATTAAAAGTAACATTTTGGAATTTTTTTAAAGTAATACAAAAAATTGTACCGCCAAATATAATGACATGCTGCCAACTACTACGCCTAATAAAAGACGAATAAATATATCAGAAACAGAAATTTTAGCAGATAATCAACAATATGGAGTGTGATAAATACCATTGAATATATTTGGCATTACATTTTACTGAAACTTTTTTGTAGTTCCAAACATGTTTATGTGATTTAAATAGGCGTAGAAGTTGGCAGCTCTGTAATGACCATTTACTGATAAAAAAATAACAATTACAAAGCAAATCAGGCAATTGTATAAAATGAGGAAACATTCAACAATAAATACAATTCTGTTTTACGGTTTAGTAAACAGCGTCGTACAAAATGTACGAACTGAAGTGAAAATGTAGAATAATTGCCGTTGTTTTTTTATGTGTTTCGTGGACATAAAAAGAAATAAAGCTAAAAAATCGGTTTTTAAAAACTTCCTAATCCCCTATCATTTATTGATTTTTCAAACCCCCTTGCTCCTCCGCAGACAAAATATGCTCCTGTATAATCTCTTCCTCTGTAAGCCTTTCCGGCAGAGTGTGCCTGATCCAGGATACCTAATTTTAATTGCAAACTTCCAAATGGCACCAATAATATTTTATCAAAATTTTGCTTTTAACTCTTTAAGCTCTGAGGGTAGAATTTTCTACCACATAATTTTAATTCCGAAATGTCACAATGGCACCAGAAAATTCGACCAAATTTATTTGAAAAAACTTGTAATACATTTTTCGTGTTTATTGTTAACCAGTTTTTTTCTTTGCAAAATACTGGTGCCAATGTGATATTTGGAATTTTGAAGAAATTTACACTCCAGAGGTCAAAGGGTAAAATGAAAGCTTAAATAAGGAAGGCTGAATTTCTAAAAAATTCGTTTGTAAATTTCGTTGTCAGCCCATATGTTCTCATTTTACTAACATAATTTACCCGTGCCGGAAAAGGTTAAAAGATAGGAAATGTTTCTGAGAATGCAAGGTTACAGTCGTATGATGCTCTTAAATGTATTCTTAACTTTTCCTGGTGAAAAAAAAAAGCGACAATGAGATAAGGCTTTGAAATCTTTCTAAATATTTTGTCTGCCTGTTTGTCCTTTGGATTCTTTTTGTTTTCTAAGTATCGTAGCCCCATTATTTATTCTTCCTTTTTGGACAACAGAAGCACAACACTTCTGTGAAGCAGGAAAATCAACTTTTCATGCATCTTTGGGGCCTGTATTCTTGTTATGTTTTCCTACTTCTAATTTAACTCTTCTACGGCGATTTCGACCCAGTCATATTTCCCTGAAATTTCTTCGAGATCTGTTTTTTTTTTTTTTTTTTTTTTTTTTGGAAGCCGTTCAGAGATTTTGTTTCTGTTTATTGGGTAGATACAAATTGCCTGAAATCTAGACTTCCATTTATTTTTGGCATCCAATTGTTGAGCAGTCATGAGTTATTTAAGATTATATGAAAATTCTTCCTTTTGTGCATTTGTCCATCTGCTGCCAGAGATGTTTTTTTTTTCAACTTGATGACATTTGTCTCCAGTGCGATTTTATAATTGAGTCCCAACATGCGACTGAAGGTGTTGAAGATTATTTGGAGAGAGTACGATAGACCTAAAGTTTTTCACGTCGACGTTGTGCATCTAATCCAATATAAGAGTTTATATTCATAATCTAGCTTAGTTTAAAGCTTTCACGCCTACCATGACCTGGAAAATGCAAAATATATGTTTAATCTTGAAATAAAAACCTTGTGCTTAGTTTTCGATAATGTCTTGTCACAAATTAACCCCGTCAAGTATCGATATGTTATGAATGCCTCCTTGGTTTGTGAACCAATTTTTGTTACTTGGTTGCTGTTGGCAACCGTGTGGAACCTTTTTCGTTTTTATTTGACTGACGATTATTTATTCTTCTCTAGTAGAATGTTTTGAACCGAGTTGTTCGGTAAAAATTTAACTCTCAATGAGAGTAATAATTAATATTCCCTTTTGTAATTAAATGTAAATATCCTTTTTTAATCTGAAGTTTATTTAATTCATTTGAGTAAGATTTACTGTATTATTAAAATTTAATCTTTGAACTGACATTTCAATACAAACTTTATTCGACAATTTGAATATTATTCGAACAATGATAACCTGCAATCTTCGATGTTGCGAAGTTGATATGCTTCACGATATTTTAATTATGTTGTTGTAGTTCAAAAAGATATATCATTTTATAACGATTATATTACTACACAGTATAACTCACTCAATGACAATAAAGGATATTTACCGGTGTCGAATAGTTGCCATACGCTTTCGACTTTAGCATACAAACAGGGTGCGTAGTCATCTAGAAGTTTAGAGGACTTTAATTCTTTTAGTATCAGAAATTCTTTAAAGTACTGATTGTTACATCTGGAAAAGGATTTCTTTTTCGTTAAATAAAACAAATATTACATTATAAAAATTCTGGTAAAAGGTCCTTACAAGGTGCTTACAGACTACGCACCCTGTACAAAGTATGGCACATTCGAAAGATGAAAACTAAACTTTGTGTCACATAGTAACCCCTACTGTCACAAAGTAACGGCATTGTACAGAAGGGGTGCACAACCTGTGGCCCGTGGGCCAAACTGATACCAGTAAATTTATGCAGAATAATTTTCCTTATAATAATGACAGAAACTTTGCTATGAAAGAAAACAAACGTCACTCTTGAAATATTCTGGTGTAAACGATTTTCTGGCAAAAAGGTTGTGCATCGCTATTGTACAGTATTTATATCGTCGTATCGGAAAAGAAATCTGCTTTCAAATGCGATTTGATTGGAAACTGTCTCTCATTTAAGTCACTTCAAGCAACTTTATAAAATCCAATTTTTTTTTAATCTCAATCGCGTATCTCCATTAAGAAATAATAAAATCAATTTGCCCATATTTTTATCCATATTGTTCTGGATAATTTTCATGATGAAATTAAAGGTGCTGTTACTATGCATATCTGTTGGAACGAAAAGTATGTAAATTAAAGAATGATATTTAAAAAACACAAATTTAGCATGTAATCAAACAATAAAAATTTTTATGTTCTCAAAATGAAAAAAAAAATACTTCGAAATGTAATTTCTTTAAAAACTGTAACTAAGTATAATGATTCGCTGTGGTTAAACAATGTGTTTTAACCCTTTGCGGCGCAGGGCAAACTCATTGCTAAAGTGTTGAAATTAATGGCTGACATCGGAATTTGAAAACAACTTCATTTTTAAATAAGAAAACGCAATATTTCACGCATTCAGCAAACCTTAATTTTCTTAAACAAAATTCCGGTCCCAATGGGACTTTTGGGAATTAAAATTAAGTGGTATATCTATGAAACTACCGCGCCGCAAGGGGTTAAGTGTAAATTATTTTTAAATTTATTTATATCTCAAGATCTAGATTATGAAAGATTAAACCATTTGATTTTCAAACAATGTAAAATGTTCAGAATTTAATACACCATAGCAAAATTAAAACTTCCTCTTTTAAAATAATGTTTTAGCACCATTTCTTAACATTATCGCAGAACATTATCACATTATTCATAGGTTCACATAAGGTACATCATTTTAGGCTTGAAGCAAAACACGTCTCATCAATAAAATACAAGCAATTATACTAAAACTTGTATGTAAAAATATGAGCACTAGAGGGAAGTAAGTTTTATTCATTATTTTTCATCAAACATTTTGTTTTATAATAGGTCCGATTTTTTAATTTTAAGAAAAAACACTGATAAAATATAGTGGTGACTGACTACCCGTTTGTGCATAGATTTTTTCATTCCGGTGCAAAACTTTGTCTTAAAAAATTGTTCTCCAAATTCTTACTTATCTTGTAATTTATAGGCTAGCAAACTTAACCCTTTGAGCTCTGGGGTGTAAATTTCTTCCAAATTCCTAATGTCACATTGGCACCAGTATTTTCCAAGGGAAAAAACGGTTAACGATAAACACGAAAAAATGCATTAAACCTTTTTCAAATAAATTTGGTCGAATTTTCTGGCGTCATTGTGACATTTCGGAATTAAAATTATGTTGTAGAAAATTCTACCATCAGAGCTCAATGGGTTAAAGGACTTTTAACCTTTTGATTACGGCTAGGTCTGGAGACAATTATTATATTTACTCGCACCGCAATTTACAAAATAATTCCGTTCAGTTATATTATTCTTGAAATTATACTGGTGTTATTGTATGACAGAGAATTGTTTTCAAAAACTGGTGGGAATTAAATAAAGTAATAGTCTCTGGGACGACATATGTCCCAACCCCGTAATCAAAAGGTTAAGCACTTTTTACCAGAAATTATGTAAAGTTACATTTGCTTTTAAAATTTCTTGAACTAATAATAATTCTCACGTATAATGCATGTAAAACTGCTTTAAAAAACCTCAAATTGCATTGTTCATTCTAACGATTTACATTTTTAAATTTACAGTACGGGAAATTTAATAGCCACGAGATATAAATGCCAACTATTTCATATTGATATTATAATTATGAATGATTGACTTTTCAAACTGTGTTCATTTTTAGCCATCCAGTATCATATATTGCTTGACCGTACACCTTGCAATCGAACTTACCTGAAAAACTCCAGCAAACAAAATTTAGTCAATTTTTTTAGGCTAAGAGAGTACTCATAAATGAGTATCGTACAAATCGTGAGAGACTGCCCCCTTGGGGGACGAACGACCGGTATACATACCATGGAAGGTACTCAAAATTCTTCATTATTCTCCCCAATGAAATTTTATTGTGAGGTTAACCTTATTTAATCAGCACATTTTCGCGATTCAATTACAGAAAACTTTTTGTTTACTAAAACCGGTGGTGTAAAAAGTAAAAATTACGCAAAACGCTTTCATCGCAAAAAGGATTAATAATAAAGAATACTGCCCAGTTAAACTGATGGTATTGAGCTCACAGGCTACAAATACTAATTGTACATTAAAGCCTTATATTTTCAAGGGTTAATTCCGTTCGGAAAAAAATTAAGAAGGGGAAACAGCTCTCCCCTTTCCTCTTTTTTTATACTTAATCATTGAACCTCCTATATTATCAAAGACATGCTTTATCATATAAAAAATCTATATCCAAAATTCAAAGCAAATGAGATAATTCTTAATAAAAACCCATTTAGCATTTATATAATTTAAAAGGAGTTATCCCCCTCTTTTATACTTAACTATTAAACTTCCAAAACTATTCAGAGATTTGAACGAAATCTGAAAATTCTGCTTGAAAAACCCATTTATATAAATTAAGGGGGGGGGGCATTAAAATCCCTGTTCCCCCAATTTATACTTATTCAATGAACACCTAATAACAGTCACGGAATCGCCTCATCAGAATGATCCTAATCTAAATTTTGAACGAAAACTTAATTCTGCATGAAAATCCCATTTATATCAATTAAGGGGAGGGGCGTGAGCCCCCCGTTCCCCCTCTTATACATATCGAATGAACTCCAAAAACTAATCAGGGAAGCGCCTTGTCAGGATATACCTGCATACAAAATTTCAAGTGGATCGGATATTTTTATCACGAGTTATCGCGTTACGCACGAACGAACATACAGAACGGACGGGCACATAAGCTCTCAGGCTATGATAGCCTGTGAGCTAAAAATTACTTTTATAAACTTATTTTTAAAAAATAAGTTACTACCGTAAAAATTAAGCAATAAATTATATTTAATAACACTGAACTGCTTAAAGGGCATTCTTTTCGATTTTTCCAAGGTAAATTCTTGTAATTAAGCAATCCAACTTGGAGGCTTAGATAAATATATTAGTCTAAGAGCTAGCAACGTTTTCGTCACCTGATTTTATCAAGGCTCATTTTTTAATATGTTTTTCCCTTTTATGGTAGAATACGTTTGTTAGCAGTCTGGCAGTCAGGAGACGTTGCATTTACCGGTGGCAGAAGGGGTTATGCAGGTCAAAAAACTTCAAAATCACGTCATTTTATCAAGGCTCATTTTTTAATATGTTTTTCCCTTTTATGGTAGAATACGTTTTTAAGCAGTCTGGCAGTCGGGAGACGTTGCGTTTACCTGTGGCAGAAGGGGTTGTGTACGTCAAAAAGCTTCAAAATCACGTCATTTTATCAAGGTCCATTTTTTAATATGTTTTTCCCTTTTATGGTAGAATACGTTTGCAAGCAGTCTGGCAGTCGGGTGACATTGCGTTTACCTGCGGCAGAAAGGGTTATGCAGGTCAAAAAACTTCAAAAATCCGCCATTTTATAAAGGCTCATTTTCTTATATGTTTTTTGTCAAACTTAAAAATAACAAGATATTACTCTTTGGACAGCACACAACCTATAATTAATTTGCCAGACACAAATTCGGTTGCAAAGTTAATGCCAGACGGCTTTAAATATGACAACGAAAGTGCCTGTTCCTGGAGTAGTTTATAATCTAAAAATTATAAGACCTCTTTCCGTCATTTTATCAAGCTTAAAAATTACAAGATATTACTCTTTGGTGAAAAGACTACCTATAAATAATTTGCCAGACGCAAATTCGGTTGCAAAGTTAATGCCAGACGGCTTTAAATATGGCAACGAAAGTGCCTGTTCCAAGAGTGGTTTATAATTTAAAAATTATAAGACCTCTTTACGTCATTTTATCAAGCTTAAAAATACAAGATATTACTCTTTGGATAGCAGACAACCTATAATTAATTTGCCAGACACAAATTCGGTTGCATTCGGCAAATTCGGCAATTTTTTTTCAATATAAAGTTTACTTGTAAACAGCTCTTGTTTATCAAAGTATAAGTTCCTTTTATTAAATATTAGGGTGGATGCCCCGGTTTTGGCCACACTGGAATTTATTTGTTTAATATTCAAGCTGTGAGTTGATGTTAACAAATTATATGAATTCTTAACCTTAACCTTTCTCCGGGTGCACAAATTTTCATCACATGCAAAGGCTTGTCGGTAAGACTTAAAAAATGCAACTTTCGTCAATCAAGCACAAAGTATCACAAATTTACTCAATCAGGCTCTGAAAAAGTGTCGTGCAAAAAATCTGGTGCAGAAAAATAGTGAATCTAATCAATAAGACTCGGAAAAATCCGGGGTTGCAAATTCGGTACAATGACGTAAAGAGGTGTTATAATATGTTGAATTATATACCGCGCTTGGAACAGGCACTTTTATTGCCATATTTAAAGCCGTCTAGCATTAACTTTGCAACCGAGTTTGTGTCTGGCAAATTAATTATAGGTTGTCTTCTATCCAAAGAGTAATATCTTGTAATTTTTAAGCTTGATAAAATATGTAAAGAGGTCTTATAAAATTTAAATTATAAACCACTCGTGGAACAGGAACATTCGTTGCCGTATTTAAAGCCGTCTGCCATTAACTTTGCAACCGGATTTGTCTCTAGCAAATTAATTATAGGTTGTATGCCATCCAAAGAGTAATATCTTGCAATTTTTAAGCTTGATAAAGTGACGTAAATAGGTCTTATAATTTTTTGAAATACAAACAACTCTTGGAACAGGCACTTTCGTTGCCATATTTAAAGCCGCCTGGCATTAACTTTGCAACCGAATATATGTCTGGCAAATTAATTATAGGTGGCCTGCTATCCAAAGAGTAATATCTTGTAATTTTTAAGTTTGATAAAATGACGTAAAGATATCTTATAAAATTGAAATTATAAACCACTCTTGGAACAGGCACTTTCGTTGCCATATTTAAAGCCGCCTGGCATTAACTTTGCAACCGAATTTGTGTCTGGCAAATTAATTATAGGTTGTCTGTTATCCAAAGAGTAATATCTTGTGATTTTTAAGCTTGATAAAATGACGTAAAGAGGTCTTATAAAATTTAAATTATAAACCATTCTTGGAACAAGCATTTTCGTTGCCACATTTAAAGCCGTCTGGCATTAACTTTGCATCCGAATTTGTGTCTGGCAAATTAATTATAGGTTGTCTGCTATCCAAAGAGTAATATCTTGTAATATTTAAGCTTGATAAAAATATATAAAGAGGTTTTATAATTTTTAAATTATAAACCGCTCTTGGAACAGGCATTTTCGTTGCCATAGTTAAAGCCGTCTGGCATTAACTTTGCAACCGAATTTGTGTCTGGCAAATTAATTATAGGTTGTCTGTTATCCAAAGAGTAATATCTTGTAATTTTTAAGCTTGATAAAAATATTTAAAGAGGTCTTATAATTTTTAAATTATAAACCGCTCTTGGAACAGGCATTTTCTTTGCCACATTTAAAGCCTTCTGGCATTAACTTTGCAACCGTATTTGTGACTGGCAAATTAATTATAGGTTGTCTCTTATCTAAAGAGTAATATCTTGTAATTTTTAAGCTTGATAAAATGACGGAAAGAGGTCTTATAATTTTTAGATTATAAACTACTCCAGGAACAGGCACTTTCGTTGTCATATTTAAAGCCGTCTGGCATTAATTTTTCAACCGAATTTGTGTCTGGCAAATTAATTATAGGTTGTATTCTATCCAAAGAGTAATATCTTGTAGTTTTTAAGCTTGATAAAATGACGTAAAGAGGTCTTATAAAATTTAAATTATAAACCATTCTTTGAACAGGCATTTTCATTGCCACATTTAAAGCCGTCTGGCATTAACTTTGCATCCGAATTTGTGTTTGCAAATTAATTATAGATTGTCTGTTATCCAAAGAGTAATATCTTGTGATTTTTAAGCTTGATAAAATGAAGTAAAGAGGTCTTATAAAATTTAAATTATAAACCATTCTTGGAACAGGCATTTTCGTTGCCACATTTAAAGCCGTCTGGCATTAACTTTGCAACCGAATTTGTGTCTGGCAAATTAATTATAGGTTGTCTGTTATCCAAAGAGTAATATCTTGCAATTTTTAAGCTTGATAAAAATATTTAAAGAGGTCTTATAATTTTTAAATTATAAACCGCTCTTGGAACAGGCATTTTCTTTGCCACATTTAAAGCCTTCTGGCATTAACTTTGCAGCCGTATTTGTGACTGGCAAATTAATTATAGGTTGTCACTTATCTAAAGTGTAATATCTTGTAATTTTTAAGCTTGATAAAATGACGGAAAGAGGTCTTATAATTTTTAGATTATAAACTACTACAGGAACAGGCACTTTCGTTGTCATATTTAAAGCCGTCTGGCATTAATTTTTCAACCGAATTTGTGTCTGGCAAATTAATTATAGGTTGTATTCTATCCAAAGAGTAATATCTTTGGGTATCTTGTAGTTTTAAGCTTGATAAAATGACGTAAAGAGGTCTTATAAAATTTAAATTATAAACCACTCTTGGAACAGACACTTTCGTTGCCATATTTAAAGCCGTCTGGCATTAACTTTGCAACCGAATTTGTGTCTGGAAAATTAATTATAGGTTGTCTGCTGTCCAAAGAGTAATATCTTGTAATATTTAAGCTTGATAAAAATATATAAGAAAATGAGCCTTTATAAAATGGCAGATTATTGAAGTTTTTTGACCTGCATAACCCCTTCTGCCACAGGTAAACGCAACGTCTACCGACTGCCAGAACGCTTGCAAACGTATTCTATTTTGAAAGGGTAAAACATATTTAAAAATGGGCCTTGATAAAATGACGTGATTTTGAAGCTTTTTGACCTGCACAACCCCTTCTGCCACATGTAAACGCAACGTCTCCTGACTGCCAGACCGCTTGCAAACGTATTCTACCATAAAAGGGAAAAACATATTAAAAAATTAGCCTTGATAAAATGACGTGATTTTGAAGCTTTTTGACCTGCACAACCCCTTCTGCCACATGTAAACGCAACTTCTCCTGACTGCCAGACCGCTTGCAAACGTATTCTACCATAAAAGGGAAAAACATATTAAAAAATTAGCCTTGATAAAATGACGTGATTTTGAAGCTTTTTGACCTGCATAACCCCTTCTGCCACAAGTAAACGCAACGTCTCCCGACTGCCAGACCGCTTGCAAACGTATTCTATCATAAAAGGGAAAAACATATAAAAAAATGAGCCTTGATAAAATGACGTGATTTTTGACGTTGCTAGCTCTTAGACTATATATAAAAAGGTTTTATTCATCCACTGTCAACGGTGGCCAAAGGCTATTTCATAAACCGTTAGTCATAGAGCTATAATTCCAGTTACAAATAAGTTTCAAATGAGATAAACAAATATTTTAAAAGCGTATGGGTCAATGAAAACATTTCTTGAAAAATCACGAAATCTAAACTTTTATACGGTCCTTCAGACCGATAAATTATTAGTAGTAAAATTTTCCTCTTACACAGAAAATAAGACATAGATTGTCCCGTCCATATCACATTAAAACTTTGGTGTTTTTCACCAAAATATAACTTGGCAGACCGATTGCGCATAGCTGCCAACTCTTCTGATTTTTTGACCCGGAAAAATTTAACAGAAATATTTGCCTTATTTAATCAGCGCATTCCGGCGATTTGAGAAAGTAAAATTTGCTGCAAAATTTTTCCGGGCCGAAAAAGCGGAAGATGTTGGCAGCTATGCGATTGCGTTTTAATATGCGAATCGAGTTTAAAACAAGTCTGAAATGTCAGCCGTGAACACGATGAGGTGATTGCCTGCGCTGCCGCCTACCGGTCTATAATATTTACATCAAAATTTATCTACAAAAAAAAAGTGGTAGAACATTGTTGATCACAATACCTGAATATGAAAATTTGTGAGTGGCTTTCGGGAAGTTTTTTAATGCAACAATGGCAGCGTTGTTATTGTTAAGACTTCACACTTGTGACAATTTTCATTTGAATGATACAAATGCAATACAGAATTTTTCAAAATTAACACAAATTTGAGATATGGTAAGTAAAAAAATTTCCATATTTAAATGCTACTTTTATAAAATAGGTTATCACTTTTCAATTTAAATATATATTTATCAGAATTAAAATTAGTTTTATTTCATCCATAACTATCAGAATAATATATTACGTTGCATTGATATAATGAAATCATATCAATATAACATCACTTATTAGAAATATGTTATATATTTTTCCTCTAATTTCAATTTTTATATTTTTGTTTTACACAAACATAGAATTAGAAAAAAATAAAAAAGTCATTTCATTTTTATATTTTTTTCCCTTTATGAGCCAGGTTTTGTACCGTTCCTGGAATTTCCAAATCAGGAAATTGTTTAGTACCAGTATATTTTTAAACAGAAAATCTCTTCCTAACTAAATTTGTTTTTGTAAAAAAAATAATAATAAACATTTTTTTCCTTTTTTACGAAAAGAAAATACTACTGGTGTAAAAGATACTGATATTTCATCTGGAAAATAATGGTTTATCCGTACGAATCCTGTACACGGCAAGTTTTTCGTATGATTATTAGCACTGTAGCCTAATGATTTAAATTTTATTCAATGCTATATATTTTTTTGCAACGAATACATTTCTGAATTATGTGCAGAGGTCTTTTAACATTGCATTAATTCGTTCTAAAATTATTTGTATGTGCATTAAATTCAGTTTGAACTCATTCCGCTGTAACATGTATAACGCCTTCAGGGCAATTGACACCAATAATTTTTGCACAATTCCGATCTTGTAATATACTTGATTAATGCTTTTGATTTTTTTCAAATAAATCTCTTCGTAAATTACGGTGTGAATTAATTATTGTAACCTTTTTAGAGAACAAAAGCATTTCCTCTGAAAGGGTTAAAGCAAAAATTTTTGCTTAATTGTCAAGCAATATATAAAGATTTTTTTTAAACTACTACCGGAAAAGATATTTCGCAATATTAATAAATTAAAATATTGTTTCAACGCACGTAATTGGTAATTGTGTCAATCTGTAATATTCTTGTCACGGCATTATTCATGCGGTTTATTGTAGCTGCTTAAGTAATAATAAAGAGAATATCTGATATGAGTATGCAATTAGATACAAAGTAATTGGTCGGGGGTGTTATTACGGGAGTCATATTTATCATCATCTACCAGAGTGCATTTTAAATGCTTAAGCATAAGAATCATTTGAACTAAAAATACTCAATTAATTGCAATGTTTTTTATATAAGTTGGTAATTATAGTTACAGCATCATATCCACATACGACTAATTTTATACTTTGTTACCACCACTAATTTTAAAAATATATAATATCTGGTATTTCCTTTTCTAATTACAATCAAGGCATATGTAAAAAAGAAAAAAAAATCTTTTTGAAACATGGAGCGAAACAGAATTAAAAAATAGTCGCTTGTGGCAGGCCTGTATGCATTAACCCTAGCCCAGCGTCCCTTTTTAGGGACACTTCAAAAGATGCATGTAGCACTGTTTTTGACAATGATAAAAAAGAACAGCAATCTTTATTTTATTTAATTGAAACATTTTCGTAATTAATGAACTAAACTTAATTCTTTTAAAAATAGTGGTGCAAATCGCATAAAATTTGCGCAAAAGGTGGTGGGCACGAATGGTTTAAAATGTTATTTTAAGATTAGCTAAGTTGCTAACGTAGGACAAATGTCACTAAAATTAGAAAAAAAAAATAATATCTCGAAAACCAATTAAAATTTTAAAATTCTAACATTACTTTTGAAATCTGCACATAAATTCGGAATTTTGCTATTAATGTCACTGCTAAATCTTATATACTTTAGGAGAAATAGCCTGTGAAATACAATCAGTCGTTTCATAAAATCAATTTAAAAAAATCGTTTCGTTAGGATTTTTATGTATACAGGGTAGAAATATTTAATAAATTTAAAACAGAAATACAATTTGTAGTGTGAATTCTTTACTGATATTGCTATACTACAGGAAGTCATTATCTATCCTTTTAAAAATAGATCAAATTCTTTCCAATTGGTTTCTTCTTTTGGTAATATAATTTGAAAAGCAGAAAAGAAAAGAGAACAAGGAAGTCAAGTAATTGGATTTTGCTGACGTTTTCCAGGAAGTGATTTAAATGTTCGATTCAGGAAGAAAATCCCGGACAGAGATGAAAAAAATAAAAATAGTTAATAAAATAGTTATGTAAATTCTGATGTTTTTGTGATTAAAAAGAAAACAATCGCTTTTATTCCATAAAATTATTTTTTTTTTTACAAAAAAGTAAAACATGGAAATTTTGATAAAGGTGATATTTAGTAATAAAATGTTTTGTGCTAATTTGCTGGACAAACCATCTTCTATTATTCTGACGATAAAATAATACATTTTTCAAAAACTTTTTTGTTTAAAACCCTTTCAGAGGCAGAAGAATTCCGTTCGTGAAATGATAAAATAAATGACTGACACCAAAATTTTAAAACGATTTTTTTAGAAAATAAAAGTCCGCTACAGTAAAACCTCTATAACGGACACTCCCGAATAGCGGACACCTCTATTTAACGGACAGTTTTCAAATCCCCTCTCACAAAAGTTAAATTTTTGTATGTTTAACCTCTGAATAACGGACATTCCGAATAGCGGACAGAAATTTTGGCAAAAAAGAATGAAAAATTATTTTTTAACGAGGAAAAAAAATAAAAATCCTCTAAATTTATCAGGGCAATGTGTCACAAATTTTGTGATCACAGATAAATGTGGGGAAGAGCTGGAGAAAATCCCCTCTCCCCCTACATCTATCTGTGATTACAACCCTTCCCCCTCCCTCGGATGAATATAAATTGCATGCTTTTAAAAAGCAGAAAAATACAATAAAAAGTTATACTTTTTTTAAAGAAAAAGATTATTAAAATGATTAAAACTACTGACAAAGTTAAAACTTCCCATTGAAAAACAAATTACATGTAATCGCAAGCAAAAGCAAACTTTTGTAAAAAAAAATTTTTGTAAGAATGTAACAAGCAAAGATAAAGGTATGCACAACTTTATTTCAGGTTTATTGCTTTAAAAATTATTTTCATTTCTAGTTAATCATATAATAGAGGTTTTAGCACATTTTAATATAGACTAATGAAACATTAAGCATTCATTAGCAATTTTTCTACCTCTGATGTTTTCCCAATAGCGGACGATTTCTGCGCTCCCAAGGTGTCCGTTATTTAGAGGTTTTACTGTATTTTGTTCTTTGATTATTTTTAAAGTATTTTTGGTGCTATTTGTCTGTTTTAGAATTAAAATCAGATGGCTAGACTCTTTAGCCACCAACCTTGGAAGCGTTATCGGTAAAATACTTACCGAGGTGATTTTTTATGTCAGTCAAAGAGTTATTTTTTTTTTCGTGAAAGAAATTTTGAGCAAAAGAAACAAATACAGTAAAACCTCCATAATGGACACTCCCGAAAAGCGGACACCTCTATTTAATGGACAGTTTTTAAATCCCCATTCCCAAAACTTAAATTTTCGTATGTTTAACCTCCGAATAACGGGCATTCCGAATAGCGGACAGTAGTTTTGGCTAAAAAGAATGTAAAATTATTTTTTAACGAGGAAAAAGAAATAAAATAAAAAGAATGCTGCCCAGTTAAACAGATGTAATAATTGTAGTAATTATCATACTAATTGTACATTACAGCCTTATATTTTCAAGGGTTAATTCCGTTCGAAGAAAAATTAAGAAGGGAAAACAGCTCTCCCCTTTCCTTTTTTCATACTTAATCATTGAACAGGGCTCCCAAATGGTCCGCCAACTGAACATCAAAATTTTTTTAGAAAGATTTTCGTTTTATATTTTTCTATCAAATTGTGCAGAAGTCGCCTTCGGAGGTTAGTTTTAGAGCGAAAGATGTAGAAACCTACTATGAAATTTTCTGTTAGAAAATATTGGAGTTCAGTTCGCGGACCATTTGGGAGCCCTGATTGAACCTAAAAAACTATCAAGGACATGCTTTATCATATAAAAAATCTATATCCAAAATTCAGAGCAAATCGGATAATTCTTAATAAAAACCCATTTAGCATTTGTATAATTTAAGAGGAGTTATCCCCCTCTTTTATATTTAACCATTAAACTTCCAAAACTATTCAGAGATTTGAACGAAATCTGGCAAATCTGCTTGAAAAACCCATTTATATAAATTAAGGGGAGGGGCATTAGAACCCCCGTTCCCCCTGTTAATACTTATTCAATAAACACCTAATAACAGTCACGGAATCGCCTCATCAGAATGATCCTATATATAAATTTTGAACGAAAACTTAATTCTGCATGAAAACCCACTTATTTCTATTAAGGGGAGGGGCATGAGCCCCCCCGTTACCCCTCTTATACATATCGAATAAGCTCCAAAAACTAATCAGGGAAGCGCCTTGTCAGGATATACTTATATACAAAATTTCAAGTGGATCGGATATATTTATCATGAGTTATCGCGTTACGTACGAACGTACATATAGAACGGGCGGGCACATAAGCTCTCAGGCTATGATAGCCTGTGAGCTAAAAACGTCTAAATTTATCAGGACAATGTCTCACAAATTTTGTGATTACAGATAAATGTGGGGATGAGCTGGGTAAAATCCCCTCTCCCCCTATATTTATCTGTGACCATAACCCTCCCCCCTTTCTCTGGGATGATTTGAGATTGTAAACTTTTAAGAAGCAGAACAATACAGTAAACACTTAAAAAATATTTTTTAAAGATGATTCAAAAGGTTTAAAACAACTGACAGAGTTAAAATTTCACGCTGAGAAACAAATTAAATGTAATCGCAAGTACAGGCAAATTTTTGTAACAAATTTTTTTGTAAGAATGTAATAAACAGTGGATAAAGGTATGCCCAGTTTTACTTCAGTTTTATTGCTTTAAAAATTATTTTAATTTTTGGTTAATCATATAACAGAAGTTTTAGGACATATAAAAATTAATTAGTGAAACATTAAGCATTCATTAGCAATTTTTCTGTTTCTGAGGTTTTCTCAATAGCGGACACCTCCGAATAGCGGACAATTTCCGCTCTCCCAAGGTGTCCTTTATTTAGAGGTTTTACTGTAGTAGTTGGACTAAGTAATGTCCAAAGAAAGAATATGTCGGAATGTCTCAATCGAATGCAAGGAATTTGTTTTTGACAGTCAAACATACATGTGGAATAGAGTTGTCATAATAAAAGATAAAATCTTGTGTTTTTTTTTTCTTGATAATTTGGTTTGGTTTGGTTTGGTTTGGTTTATTTTTGTCGTCTGATTATCTACACTAGGGATATAGGACCAGGGGGGAGTGCCCTTCGCGGGGGTCTAAGGGAACCTAACCCGTATTTACTCAAGGTTCGAAGAAAACCACGAAAAACTCCGAACGGTTAGGCCGACAGCCGCGATTGGGTTCAAACCCAGCACCTGCCGTCTACCAGTTGAGAGGTCAGAACCTCTCGGTCACTGGTGGGGCTCTTGATAATTTGGAGTGTTTTTCGCAGTTCGTAGCTGGTTTGGTAAAAAATGGCTCATAGCAGATCCAGTTTCACCAAACAGATACCCAAAACTCTGTTCCGTAGGAATCTGGCTTTAGCGATAGGAATGGGACCTTTATCTTGGCTGGATCAAGATTTTTTGCGTTCCTGGTTGTTATGAAGTATCTAACTTTTTTTCACGGGGACTAATCTTTTCAAAAAAGAATCTTTTAATATTGTAAATGTAGTCTACAAAGTTGCATGCCTACAGGCCATGGTCAGGTAAACCTCTAAGACTACTTTTATTTTCTACCCGCACCAATATATTTTTTAAAAAAACACGTTTTATAGTGGTGTTTTTCTTTTGAAAATGTGAACAAAGTGTAAGTACCGTAATTTCCTGTAGATAACCTGCAGCTCAAATAATTCTGTTTCGACCTAGAAATTTCTGAAAATAAAATTTAACCGTTAGTTTAGCGGTAAAAGTTTCTTATTTGCAGAAAGTGGCACCAGTTGAATTTAAAAAATAGCACATGAATTGCAAAAGTAGCTTTTGGGATTGCGTTCGATTGAGACGTTCTGTCCCATCCCCCGTCCCATTGCTATTTGCTTTTTCCTCTCGAAATTTTTCTTTTCACATAAATACACACAGACACACACACACATGGACAGAGATACATTTTGTAAAAACACGTATTTTGGAATATCCGCCCCGTTAAACGTGTAATTCCGTTGAAAACCGGAAGTCGAAAGAAAAAGAGTTAGAATACTTTCTTTTATTTGACCCCTTGCGGCGCGGTGGTATAGCTATGAAACCATTTTAATTTAATTCCCAAACATCACATTGGCACCGGAATTTTGGTTAAAAAAAATTACGGTTTATTGAGTGCATGGAATATACCTTTTTCTTCTCTACAGATAAAGTGGTTTTCAAATTCCAGTGTCAGTCATTAATTTCAACACTTAAGCAGTGAATTTGCCCTGCGTCGCAAAGGGATAACATAGAAGAAAGTAAAAAAGGGGGAGGGCAAAATACTGATACATATAAAGAAGCGTAAGTGTTTCAATCACAAAATAGTTAAAAATAAAATATAACAGTATATTTGGCGAAATGATATTTTTGCTTGGTGTATAATTTCTGCCTATTTCGCTTTTTTCACCTATTGAGAGGCAATACTTTCCTTTCATGTAGATTCTTTTATGTACAAAACTAAAATTAACAGTTAAACTTATTGCATTGAGCTCACAGGCTACTCACACTAATTGCATATTATATTCTCAGTGAAAAAAAATCACGTCTATTCTAAAAGTAAATTAAGGGGGATTAGGACCCACTCGTTTTTCTCTTTTATAATTCAAAATGAACCCTTCCAATCTAATAAGGGTAGCGTTTTATCAGAATAAGCCTATAGACCGAATTTGAAGCAAATCAGATAATTCTGCATGAAAAACGGTTTCGCAAAATTAAGGGAGGCTACAAGCTCTCCAATTTCCCCCTTTATACTTAACCAAAGAGTCTCCAAATCTAATCTTTGAACCTCATTATCAGAATGAAACTAGGGAAAAAGATGAAACATGTTGGATATTTCTGTTTGAAAATCAATTTATCCAAATTAAGGAGAGGGGGTTTGTGCCTCCTTTCCCCATTTTTACTTAACCAAGGAATCTCCACATTAAATGAATGACGCCTTATTGAAAAAAAACACTATATCAAATTCCAAACAAATCGAATAATTCTGCATGAAAAACCCATCTATCTAAATTAACGCGGGGGGGAAGATTAGCTCCATTCCCCCTTTTGTATATAACGAATGACCTCCAAATTAATCCAAAGAGGTCTTTAACAGAATAAACCGGTATACCAAAATTAAAACAAATCGAATAGTTCTGCTTGAAAACCCATACATCCAAATTAACCAGAAAAGGATTTCATCCCCTTCTCCTCCCCATTATAAAGAAGTATAGATGCCAAATCTTAAACTTTTTGTACCACAAAATTTTTTTAGTAACTTTTATTTTTTAAATCACCGTAATCGGCCAATTAAATAAGACATTTTTTTTGTGGTAGAAAAAAGCGGAATAGTTAGCAGTTGTGCTTAACCAATGAACCGTAACATTTAATCAAGGATGCCTTATTAAATAAACCGGTACATCAAATTGAAAGCAAATCGAATAATTCTGCATTTAAAAACTGTTAAGGGCATGATTACACAAATTACGAGAATTTCTTTCAAAAAATGTTTAACTATTATTACTAGTATTGCGTTAATTTCTCTTAGAAACACATTAGAAATGCTGCGATACAATATGACAATTGCTAAGACTATTTTTAAAATAACAGCTAAAATTTATTAAATTTAAATAGCGATGGCATACTTCACCAGGGTTCGCACTGCTTCCTTTTGAACACTAGCATTTCTATAAAGGAATTTTGCATTTTATCGAATATTATATATTTGTAACACGCGCTTTCCAAAGGAATAAAAGAAAAAAAAATAGACTCACGCGTCACGTGACCTGAGTTTTGCTAAATTAAAAAAATGTAGTTGTAATATTTTTTCCTTTTAAAAAGAAATCTGGCAACACTAGTTCTATTAAAAAATGTTTTTTTTTCTTAGTGATATTCGAATGTTGGTTGTGAAGGGTGGTTCATATCATGTGATGATAGCGTGCGCCAGAATTATCTAAAAAGTTTTATTTTGATGTTATTTGTGTTAGTCTACTATATGTGAGTGACGTCTTTTCAAGTAATAAAAAGTTTATAAAGAATAATGCAAGCCCCGAGATATTTATTAAGATAAGTTATCACTTCTTTCTTTCTTCTCTTCTACATTTGTAAGGCGAATTCTTACAAAATGGCGCCCAACGTGGGGCTACGAATCAATTCCAAAGTATTCAGCAATCTTAGTTCCAGAAAAGTTCTTTGATAATGAAATATGATTAAAAAGAATGGAAAAAAAAATGGCTCGAGCGGTCGTGCTCGTCTGTTTGTGAAGTATATTTTAAATGATTAACATAGCAAGTTTGTTTCGTTGATGTGAAATCATTCGATTGTGAAATACGCACGAAATAAAAATGCATGCACGTTTAATGCAAGAAAATGGCTCGAGCAGTCGTTGCTCGTTTGTTTGTGAAATGTGTTCTTCAATGCTGTGAAAAAAATTTCCACGGAATGATCATATGCCAAGCACCATTTTTATTTGTTTGCGATATATGTTCTCGAATTTAATCTTGCTTCGATAACGCCAATTATATTTGTTTGTGAATTCTACGTTTTCTATGCTTTAAAAAAAACAACTTTCAGTTCTTGTGCCTGCAGGTGTAACTCAACAAATATTTATTTAATCTTCAAGTTACTTTCTTAAAATGGATCCATATTTTTATCAAAAGAATGCATTCTTTCCACAAGTGTCTATATTTTGTTTTCTATTTGTAAAATTTTTCATATTTTTAGTTTTAATTTATTGATTTATTTTACAGCTCATTTATATATTGTGTAATTCCCCTACCCTCCCCATGCTTATATTTTTTATTCTTTTGTTTATTTTCATTCTCTGCATGCATGTTTAATTTTTATCTTGATAAACTAACAAATTTTCTTACTTCGAATTAAAAAAAAAAAAAAAAAAAAAAAAAAGGTTGAGAAATAATGAAATAAGTAATTATTTGTGTTGATATTATTTTTCTTTTTTTTACAAATAGGGAAATAAATTGAGTGAAAAAAGGGAAAAATATATTAAAAGGTATTTATACTTTGTATTTCAAGTGTCATATGGTATGTGTTTATTATTTTTTGTTTGTTTTGTTGTTGGTTTCGCAAGATAACAGAATTTAATTAGAAAATCTATTTGAGTGTTCTGTTGTTAGTTATTTTTAAGCATTTAATTTAGAGTTCCTGATATATTGTGAAATAGCATTGAATGCGATTTTTAAAACAGATTGAGTAAGTTTTTGCATTTATTTATTTATTTATTTTTATGAAATAAGACTTTCTTTTCTTTTAAAGTTATATTGAAAAAAAAACTATATTACGTAGTCTTGTCATGATAATATGATAATAATATTGATTGACATTTTAATTATTCAGATATGTTTTGACTTATTTAGAACATTGTTTATGAATGTTGCCAACAATTCAGTACTAGTTTTATATCAGTTAAAATAATGTTTTGATTAAATGACACGTAATTTAAAGTATATTTTCTTAAAAAAAAAAATTATAAAGTTTAAATTTTAAAGATACTTTTATGAAGTTTTATGAAGTTTAATTATTTTAAAAGTATATTTTGCTAACGTTAAAGTTCACTGTTTTGTTTTATTAATGTCTTGTTTATATGAGTTGTAAAGCAAAGCTCACGTCCGGGGAACAATTTATTTAAATCGAATTTTTAGCATTAGTGGGTATATATCTTGTTGTTTGCTAAATTTATAAATGTCCGACCTCAACAAAGCACGAAAGGAAGACCTATTTCAGGTCGCTTTAGAAATGAATTTAGATGTACAACCCTCTATGACTGTTGTCACATTGCGTGATAAGATTAAATCCTCTCCCTCGTATGAAGTTGATTTCGTAAATTCGTTAGTCAGAAACCAAATTGCGACTCGCGAGGAAGAACAGCGTAAACGAGACTTAGAGGAAAAGCAAAAAGCAGCTGAATTAGAACAGCGTAAATTAGAAGTAGAAGAAAAACGTCGTTCGGAAGAACTGGAATTAAAAAAGTTTGAGATGAATTTTGAGCTTGAGAAGCTTAAGTTACAGGCTCAGAGCCAAAGTGTTTCCAGTGGAGCGGTAGGTGGTAATGCGGCAGGGATAATGTCTCATCCAGAGAGTAAAATAGATATCCAGAAGCTGTTGCCTACATTTAAGCCAGAGACAGATGATGTAACATTGTTTCTGGTGCTCCTGGAACGACAGTTAAAGCTTTCGAAGGTACCAGAACACCTCTGGGTTTCTTATTTACTAAGTGTTGTACCCTCTTCTATATCTACGCTTATTGCTCGTGAAAAAGAAGAAAACGCTTCAGATTTTTCACATGTTAAAGGTCTACTTCTAAAAAGATTTAAAATTAGCGCTGAAAGGTTTAGGCAGCTGTTTTTCACGCATTGCAAAGATAAAGAAATTACTTGGAGAGATTATTACTTCGAGTTACGTGCTTACTTTGAAAACTGGCTTAAAGAGTTAAATGTAACGTCTTTTGAAGCTCTTCAGGATCTGATCATAGCGGATCAGATGAAAAGGCGCGTGCCTGTTGAATGCAAACAACATATGTTAGATGATTGGGAACATTTAAATTCACCAGTCGACCTTGCCGGAAAATTAGATGCGTATGATACTATCAGGTCTACGTTTTCTAAAAAAGATTCGGTTGTACCACAGGAGAAAAAAGCGTATTTTCGCCGAGAAAATACATGGAAGCAGAGTAAGCCTCCAAAAGAAGACAGATCTTCTCCTAAGGTTGCTAATAAACGTTTAGAATCCGATATATTTTGCTATGGTTGTGGCAAAGTGGGATTTATAAAGAAGAAATGCCCAAATTGTTCCCCTATGGTTAAAAAACAAACAGTGCAAGCTCATCGTCTACAGCTATATAGTTTAAATACATCAGCAGTTTCAGCTCCAAATGTGCCTATTACGATCTGCAATAAGAAGGTGTTAGTCTGTGCAGATACAGGAGCCAATCGTTCTATTGCAGGAGAACGAATGTATAAATTATTTATGAAAACTGGTGTTGCATTGAATCCCCATACTCATGATGTAACCCTGGCTGACGGAATTACGATGGCTAGAGAAACTTTGTCTGCCACTGTGCCCGTAGAAATTGAAGGCCGAGTTTTCAAAACGGAGTTTATTGTTTTACCAAATGCCAAAGGTAATAGAACCCTTTTAGGAATGGATTTCCTTCACAATGCTAACATGGTGCTTGATACCGCTAAAAAGACATGGCATTTTAGTGATAAACCTCATAAAGAGTTTGATTTTGTGGATGAGTACGAAGAAGAAAATAGTACGTCTGCTGGTGCTGTCGAAGTTAGCCCATATGCTTTACGTGAAGACGAAGGCAAAAATTTAAGTCCTGATGAAAGGGAAAGACTTAATGATCTCCTGAAAAAGTATGAAAAGTGTTTTCAACCAGGGGGAGAGACAACCCCATTTGTTGAGCATCGTATCAATACAGGTGATAGTGCTCCTGTTGCTGTACCACCTTATCGAATGACTCCTGCTAGAAAAGAAATTCTTAAGAAGGAATTAGATAATCTTCTAGCTCAAGGAATCATAGAAGAATGTGAATCACCTTATGCTTCGCCTGTGGTCCTCGTACCAAAACCCGATGACAGTGTAAGATTATGCATAGATTATAGAAAATTAAATGAAAACACAGTAGCAGATAAATATCCATTACCTCGAATGGACGACCTTTTACATGAAGCCAAGCATACTCCTTACATGTCAACTATAGATCTTCGTTCTGGGTATCACCAAGTCCAAGTCTACCCACCAGATCAAGATAAAACTGCATTTGTCTGTCCTTATGGAACTTATCGTTTCTTAAAAATGCCTTTTGGACTAAGAAATGCTCCTGCCACGTTTCAAAGATTGATAGATCAATTTAGAAATGGTCTTAAGGATGTATTTGCTTTATCGTACCTAGACGACATCATCGTTTTGTCAGAAACATTTGAGAAACATCTCTTAGATCTTACAGCTGTGTTCGAGAGACTCCTTGAATTTAAGTTAGATGCCAAACGCGAAAAATGCCATTTTTCTTGTGAGAAAGTTAAGTATCTAGGACACTGGATAACTCCAAATGGTTTAGAAGTAGATCCAGGCAAAGTATCCGCGATTAAAGCGATACCTCCACCAAAAAATGTTAAAGAAATTCAGTCCTTCTTACAAACCTGTTCTTGGTACAGAAGATTTATATCAAATTTTGCTGATATCTCAAGACCTCTTAGCAATCTTACGAAAAAGAAAGCCACTTGGAAATGGGGAAAAGAAGAACAAACAGCCTTTGAAACTCTAAAACATTGTCTCATGACATCTCCAGTACTGAAGCAAGCTGATGGAACCAAACCATTCATTCTACGTACTGATGCTAGCAACTATGCTCTTGGTGCTGTACTTTTACAGGGTACCGACAAGACCTCTGAACACCCCATAGAATATGCTAGCCGTCTTCTTACAAGTGCAGAAAGAAATTACTCCACTACTGAACGCGAGGCTTTGGCTGTAGTCTGGGCCTTAGAAAAATTTCGTGGTTATGTGGAAGGCCAAGAAGTGATTGTAGCTACTGATCACCAACCTTTAAAATGGCTTCTCAGTCTTAAGTCACCATCGGGAAGATTAGCCCGTTGGGCACTACAATTGCAATCGTTTTTATTGAAAATAGAATATGAACCTGGAAAATCTAATGTTGTGGCTGACATGCTGTCACGTCCTGTGTGTAATCATCAATCTGCTTTCTGCGAGACATGCAATTTTGTTAGCATAGATATGCCAACAAGAGGCTCAAAAGATATGAGGGAAGCGCAGTTACAAGATGAAAATCTTAAAAAAATTATAGATTGCTTTGAAGATGAACAGAAAAGTGAAGATTTTGCCAATTGGACTGTTAGAGGATTC
Organism: Maratus speculifer; assembly: GCA_964019185.1. Classification (NCBI taxonomy): domain Eukaryota; kingdom Metazoa; phylum Arthropoda; class Arachnida; order Araneae; family Salticidae; genus Maratus; species Maratus speculifer. The sequence goes on from OZ025295.1 coordinate 407,378,099, forward strand.
CTGATGAATCAAGGTGTACTTTATCGTTATGCTCCTGAATCTGATGCCGAGGAAGCGCAACTGGTCATTCCAGTTCAAGAAAGAGAAAATATTTTGAAACTTCATCATGACGACCCCTCAGCTGGACATTATGGTGAAGCAGGAACCTATCAAAGAATTGCTAAGAGATATTATTGGACAGGCATGCGAGCCTTTATTTCTGAATATGTAAAGAAATGTCCAGAGTGTGCTCGCTATAAAGCAACAAATCAGAAACCTGCTGGTTTATTGCGAACACCTGCTTATGCTCAGCGGTTTGAAACCCTCAGTATTGATCTTTTTGGACCACTGCCACCCAGTAAAGATGGACACCGATGGATTTTTATAGTGGAAGATTGTGCCACTAAATGGGTAGAACTATTTGCCTTAACAACTGCAACTGCACAAGAATGTGCGACTACTTTGATAGAAGAGATCTTCCTTCGGTATGGTATTCCAAGAAGACTGATAAGTGATAATGGTCCTCAGTTTGTGAGCGCTGTTCTACAACAAGTTTGTTATATTCTTGGAATAGACCAATCATTGACACCTTTATACCATCCTCAGGCCAATCCGGTCGAACGCAAAAATCGAGACTTGAAACCTCGAATAGCAATCCTTGTCGGGGATGAACACCGTTCCTGGATAGATAAGCTTCCTTTCATTAGATTTGCCATGAACTCTGCCAAATCTGATACAACAGGCCAAACTGCTGCCTATCTACAATTTGGTCGAGAACTAAGAACAATCGATGATGTGGTAAACGATTTCAAAGCTGTTGTCGAAAATGACAATTTCGTTCCGGAAATAACCCCATATCTTAAACGACTTGCAAATATTTCGAAAGGTGTGAAAGAACGTGTTGAAATGAAACAAGATCAGCGAAAGAAATATTATGATAAAAATCGTAGACAAGTATATTTCAAGCCTGGTGAAAAAGTATGGGTTAACCTACACCCAGTGAGCAAGGCAAGTAAAAATAAAACAGCAAAATTTATGCCTAAGAGAGATGGGCCATACATAATTTTGACTCAAAAGTCACTAGTGACATATGACATTGCTAGTCTAGAAAATCCTACTGAACGAATTGGATCTTACCACGTTTCTGCCTTGTTGCCTTTCCAAGAATCTGAAACTATTCCAGTTGCACCCTTGAGAAAAAGAGGAAGACCAAAAAAGCATCCTGTTTCCTCACCGAGACGTAGATCGGAAACAGAGGGGGAGGATGTAACACGCGCTTTCCAAAGGAATAAAAGAAAAAAAAATAGACTCACGCGTCACGTGACCTGAGTTTTGCTAAATTAAAAAAATGTAGTTGTAATATTTTTTCCTTTTAAAAAGAAATCTGGCAACACTAGTTCTATTAAAAAATGTTTTTTTTTCTTAGTGATATTCGAATGTTGGTTGTGAAGGGTGGTTCATATCATGTGATGATAGCGTGCGCCAGAATTATCTAAAAAGTTTTATTTTTATGTTATTTGTGTTAGTCTACTATATGTGAGTGACGTCTTTTCAAGTAATAAAAAGTTTATAAAGAATAATGCAAGCCCCGAGATATTTATTAAGATAAGTTATCACTTCTTTCTTTCTTCTCTTCTACATTTGTAAGGCGAATTCTTACATATTGCAAAATTTCCTTATAGAAATAGTGGTATTCAAAAGGGAAAATGCATGTACCTGTATGAACCGCGTTCTTGGAAATTTGTAAGGAGTGTGCCTATAAACTTTTTGAATACTCTGCATGCTGATTGATTGATTAGATAATTATCTTATAAATGAAATTCTTGCTTAACGAATTCATTCAATATCAAAATCCAACTGCAACAAAAAACTTTAAAGAAAATTTTACAATTTTTTTTAAATTTTAATTATGATTTTCAAGGAAGAATTCCGTCATATATAATAATTTTCTTAAACTGGTATAATGAACCGTTTAACCATCATCAAGTCCTTTCAGAAAATATTTTTTACATAAGATAGAAGAACACGTGTTTCATTATCACAATGTAATTCATTAATACGGAGTAAACATAATAAACTGTCATTGATTTCATCTTAATAATTCGTTTGGTTTCTTTTGTTTTTTAAATCGATACAATATTTTCTTATGCTAAAGCAGACTGCGTAGAGGCAATTAATGTTTTGTTATCATTATTTCTAAATATTCACCTAATTTAATCTAACAATTCTTAAATTAAGTAAGATAAATAATAGTATTCATTTGAAATTCGACAGCTTAAATCTACTTCTCTCTTTTGTTACCACTATTTCAATGCAGGAATCGTCCATTTAATAATTCGCAGAAATCTACTTCTCTGGTCAATTCCACGAAAACGTGGCATGTCTGTCACACAGCTAAAAATCACTATGCTTCTTGGCCACAGTTCGTTTGCTTCGCTCTATTCAATTGACTGTCACATTTTTCTGTTCTAAAATACTGGTAGCCAAAATTTGGTGTATGTGACACACATGGCATATTTTCATGGAATTAGTCCTCTACAAATTCTATAAACTGCTATACGCACTGTATTAAAAATATCTGCAAATTTTTATGCATTCCATGAAATTCCATGCATTCTATGCATTACATGCGTGCCATGCATTGAAAGCATTGACACATTTGCAGCATTCACACTTAAGCAGACGTCATTAGGAAAAAATATTCTAGTCATTTTTATTGATTTGTGTTCTATTTGGGGTAATTCAATGAAAAATCTATCTATCACTGAGAGCAAAATTTAAACTACTGAGACGCGCAATCCTAAAACTTTCTTCTCTCTTATGCTGTTCATTAAAAAAACTCTGAAAAATGCAGCATAGCTGCGCCACCGTTTATGTTGTTTAAACTAAAATTTAGCCAGCAACAACTTATGCCAACTTGTAACTGCTTCTGAAGTTTAATGAAAATCAGTGCATTAGTTTTTGTGATAGAGCTAATGCAAAATAATTTTTAAAAACTTGCACAACACTGGGTGATGTACACCAAAAACTAATCAGGATTATTTTTTATCACGTACTAACTGAATCTGAAGTTTTATAAAAATCCATGCGTTACTTCTTGAGATACATTTATTGCGAATCCGTAAAAATTGCAGCATAGAAGCGCCATCTATTAAATGATTCACAATAAAAACTAAACATTAGTAATCTATATTGGGGACGAACTGAATCTGAAGTTTTAGAAAATTTTGTGCTCTAGTTCTATAGATAGGGCTGTTGCAATAATCGCGAATGGCAGCTCTACCATGGCAGCTCTACATGTAGAGCGATTTGCATTAAAACGTAATTATCTTCATGTTATATCAAGTACTAACTAAATATTAAATTTTATAAAAGTCCATGCACTTGTTCTTGAGACATGGCTATTGTGGTAATTGCAAATAATGCAGCATATAGCGCCACCTGTTGAGTGATATACACCAAAAACTAACCAAATTTAGTTTATACCAAAGTTTCACAGGATCTAAAGCTTTATTAAATTCCGCGAATTAGTTCTTCAGATAGAGCAGTAGCGACTGGTCAGGGGGTGCTGCATCAATTTATTCACACCACTAAAATTATAAGGTTATTTCAGTTTTAGTTAATCAACAAAATTTGCCGAATAAATAATATGAAATATTCTGTTTAATTTTAGTGGTGTGAAAACTGACGAGCCGCTACTGAGATAGAGCTATTGCAATAATCAGGAATAATGCAGAGTGGCAGCGCCACCAGTTGAGCAATTTGCACCAAAAAAGTAATCAGGTGTAGTTTATATCCAGGTGTAACAGAAACTGAAGTTTTGTGAAATTCCATGCATTAGTCCTTGAGATTAGTTCACAAAATCTTTTATCAGATACAGGCAGACAGACTCACAGACAGACATTTTGTAAAAACATGTTTTTCGGATTTTCTAACTTCTAAAATGTGTAAATTCGTTCAAAAATCAATTTTGGAAAATTATTACGAATCCGATACTTTTTTCTTGTAAAGATAGAAGAAAGTAAGAATATTAAGTCCGCACCGGAAAAATATTAAAATTATTTTGGTGTTTAATAATATTAGACCGAATTTCAGGTTTGCGGATTAATTATATGACGGCTCACCCAATCGTGCTGCCATCGTCGGCGGCATGAAAGAATATTTTGAGAAATATAATGTATTTTAGTGTGTATTAACAACTTAGCTGCCAACATCTTCCGCTTTTTTCGACCGGAAAATTTTATAAAAAATTTTACCATTTTAAAACGCTGTAATCTGCGATTAAGCAAGTCAAAAATTTCTGTTAATTTTTTCCGGGCCAAAAAATCAGAAGAATTGGCAGCTATGATTAACTATTCATTTACCACGCCAGATATTTTGTTCGATATAAAACAGTCGAAGCGAAGGAAAATATGAATCGTTGATGATGCAAAATTATGCATAAAAAATGTATAGTATTAAAATTACTGAATTCCACAAATGATTTAATGTATCTGTACAACTATAAGCTTAAAATAAAGGAACTTATAAATAAATATCACATAATAAAATAAATCCGAATTTAGATTCCAAACATGGAAATTGTAACGTCTCATTGCTGTAAACATTTCATTTTTATTAGCACTTTCCAACAAAGTTGAAAAGTGATTATGCATTCGGTTTGTCTGGCCGTCTGTCCAAGCTGTAACTCTCGTAAATATACTCGGATTGTCTTGAAATTGTTAGTCGTTTATGACATTTACCCTAGCACGAACCCTATTAAAAATGAAGTTTCTGCCATGATGATTTTTTTTTTTTTTTTTTTTTTTTTACAGGGACAGTCAAAAATTTTCCATTACATTACGGCCTATGGACAAAAATTGTTTTCAATGAATTCTAAAGGTGTTACACTCTGTCAAACATCGTCAAAATTATATGCATCTCCGAAGCGTACTAAAATATGTATTTTCTAAAGTATGCAGCGAAAAGAATAGTGATTATTCATTTACAGGGCCACACAAAAGAATTTCAATACATAATAATAAAGGGGAAATTGTTTGCGACATATTTTATTTATCGTAAACGATTTCATATATAATCAAATTGATGCAAGTTGCTGAGGAATAATATGAGTTATTTCATGCATCATTCGTAGTGTATAGGATTTACAGGGACACAAAAGATTTCAAATATTATGTTCTATCCGAATTCCTGCATATTATGGAAGATGGCTGTTAGATGGATGAAATGCATTTTTTTTAATTATGATATACGCTTTTAACTTTCACTAGATGAATGCACGTTTTATGATTTATATAAATGCTAATTGTTACACAATTTATATACAGGGTTACACAAAAGATGCGGGAAGGGTTACTGAATATGAGCGTAATTTATTTAAAGTTGGTTTTTAAATATTTTATGCTTTTTTACGTTGAACTGCTTTTAGCTTACTAAGAAATGTTTGTAGAATATAGATAAAATGATATATACAGGATCACACAAAGAACTGGATTTGGATACATAGTCCGTAGGGCAAGCGAGCATATCGTTCAGTTTCGTTTACCATGTCACGCAACTAAGTGATTTTTTGAAAATGAGTCAATCTTGATGTATATTTTTAAAATTTACAATGTTCTCCAACCAAAACTTGCACATTAATTTTGAATTCTTCTCAAAAAACATAAATTTCAGTCCATATTATAAGATAAGTTGTGTTAAATAAAACTGCCAAGAGATGGCGCTGCAAAAACATTTTATTGTTTCAATATAAAAAATTCAGGATTATTTATGATGTTAAATAAATTTTTATTTTTTTTAATTTTATTTAATTTTAATTTTAATTTTTTTTTTTTTTTTGCTCCAAGTAAAAATAGTTCTTAAAAATAAGATAGTTAAAAGGGTTTCAAGACTGTTTTTTCTGTTTTTTTTTTTTTTTTTTTTTTTTTTTTTTTTTTTTTTTTAGTCGACCATTTGGTCTGTTTTGTAAACAAATAATGGCAATCTACACGACATGTTGCATAAATCCCGTTAAAAAGTTTTTCAGAATTAAGTTTGATAAAATTTTTCATCAGCGCTCTTTGGTTTCAATAATTTAGCTTAATATTGAAACTCCCATCCCGTTTGCAATAAAATTTATTCGAAATTTAAACAGAGATTTTTGAATTTTTCAAATTTATGCACTTTTTGGTGCTTTTTCGCGTTTCGCTGCAATACTTCGATATTTTTAAAATAAATTTGATTATAGTATTTTTTTTTTCTAATATAGTAAAATTTGTTCTCAGCCATTTTAGAATTTTTCAAGTGACTATTAACAATTTTTTCCACATTTTTTTTAAACATTTAGAAAAGTAATTATCAAATTTAAACAGGCATAAGATGTTTATGTATATAAAATAAATGAGGCATTTATAAAGCATACAGTTTTTATGCTACTTAAACATGTACACTTTTAAATTATTTTTGTTATTTAAAGCTAATGTGACAAGCAGGTTTGAAAAATGAAATATTTTAAAATATACTCCATATAACATTAATAAAATAATAATGTATGGTCAGAGCCTGATTACTAACGGGGCACTCTCTCACCAGAAAAAATTTATAGAAATTTTCGTCTCCTTTAAACGCCCTTTTCATACAAGATTACTATCATGAATAAGGAAAAATTCTTTATTTCTTTTTCCTGGTGGGAGAGTGCCCCGTTAGTAATCAGGCCCTGTGTATGGTATTCGAACACTGCTTAAATCATAATTAAATAATTATCGGATTACATTTTGATTTGAATTATTAGATAAATTTATCTGCTTGATACATTTTTAAAGAGGAAAAAAAACAGGAAACTGTAGACTAGAAAAATATATTGAATAAAATTTAAAATATGCTCCCACTTAAATGATTTCACATAAAAAATACTGCTTTATAAGAATAATCAGATTGCATCTAAATACTTTTTTTTTTTTTTTTTTTGCTTTGAATATAGCATATCTATTAATTCTCAAAGTATCATATCAATTCTTTATATTTTGCCGCGTATAGTACTTTCCCATGTATAATGTATAACCGACCCTTAAATCTTTTTATATTGATTTTTTTTTCATTATTATTGCTGTAAAATTTATTGATTTTTCTCATGCATGTTTATCTACCATTTAAAAATTAAGGTTGAATACAAAGTAAATATTTTAATACTAAAAACAAAAGCATTCAAATAGCTTTTAAGGAATGTTACAAACTTTTATTTATTTATTTTCTTTCTAAAAAAATTATGTCCAACTATTTTCGTTTCTCATCTATTTGAATCTACTATTTAAGAGTAAGAATAAATAATGGAAAATAATTAATTTAAAACTTATAGCTGTATTATTTTAATATTACTCAATATTGTGATAAACTTGTTTTTTCTTTTTGTTTGTAAAAAGATTACATGCAAATTCTCTACTGTATTTCTCTCATCAGTGCGTATTTTCTATTTAAAAAATATGATTAAATGAATACGAATATTTTAATATAAAAATTAAAAGCACTAAAGTACTCTTTTTCGAGTACGACAATAAATTCGCATTTAAAACTTATAACATACATTTAAAAATATTAAAATACAATGCATTTAAAAACGAATATGGCAATAAATTTACCGTTACATGTAAATATTTTAATATATAAATTAAAAACGTTAAAGTAACTTTTACCATAAATCTACTTTTTGATAATAAAAAAAGTATGTGGTACAATTTTTGTCAAAACAGCGTGCTTTTTGCGTATCTACTGTTTAAAAAGTAAGAGTAAATGAATACAAAAATTTTAATATAAAAATTAAAAGCCACATAAAATTTTCTTCGTATATTCCAATAATAAACCTGCATTTTATATATATATATATATATATATAAATATATGCAGAGATTTTGTAGTGTAATTTTTTCTCTTATCCATATATTCTATTTTAGAAATAAAATTAAATGAATGTGAAATCATTAAAGTACATTTTTTAGAATATTGCAATAATTTTTTTTTTTTTTTTTTTTTTTTTTTGCTTGAAAAAAATTATGTGCAACTGTATTTTAGGGAACATTGTATTTTTCTCATGTAGGCATATCTATTAATTAAAAAGGTCTGATTAAATGAGTACAAATATTTTATTATAAAAATAACGATTTTTTTTCAATAAATTTATGTTTTTGCTTGTAATAAAATTATGTGCAACTGTTTTGTGGGAACAATGCAGTTTTCTCATCTATCCATATATTCTATTTAAAAAGTAAGATTAAATGATTGTAAATATTTTAATATAAAAATTAAATCTTTAAAGCACATTTTTTAGAATGCTGCAATAAATTTACTTTTTTGCATGTAACCAAATTATGTGACACTAATTTTAAGAGAACATCGTTGTTTTCTCATGTATGCATATCTACTATTTAAAAAGTCAGGTTAAATAAATACAAATATTTTAATTTAAAAATTAAAGGCATTAAAATTATGTTTTTCAAATATAGCAATAAATCCAAGTTTTTTGCTTGTAAAAAAATTATGTGCAACTATTTTTGGTGGAACATTGCATTTTCCTTATCGCTGTCTTTTTCATATTTAACCTCCGTACATCATCATATGATTTGTTTTTCTTCAAAATAAATTAAATTCATTCATTCAGAAATTGGTAAGTTTCTGTGTCTTGCTGAACTAATCTTTTAGCTCAAAAATTTCAGCTATTTAACAATTTATCGTGTAGTATTGAGCATATTTGCATAAAAAACAGAGAAAAAATTAACGTTATATTCTAACACTTGAAAACCAGAGTCGTAGATTCTTAATGCAAATAATTTTAAAAGAGGTTAACAGTAGTCAACGATATCTGATTTAAAAAATAAATAAATAAATAAAAAACGGCGATGCTAAACAGAAATTTTTAAAAAGCACACTGTTGCCTTTTAATGTAATTTATTGATTTTTTTTTATCAAAAATTTCTTTTTAGTAAACAATAAATTTCCCTAAGTATCAAGCTATAAGTATTAAATTGCTGATTATACCCAAGAAACCTATTAGTATGTTTTGACATCTGTACTCCGGCCAAACTCCGCCCATCGTCATATGAAACGTATTTGTTCAAAATAAAAGCACAGTATAGAAAATCTAGCTACGTAAAATAGGCGGAGCATCGTCTTCGCGGTACGATTTGAAAATAGACGTAAATTGTATTAATAATTGTATTTCAGAAAAATATATAATTTTTGAATATTGAAAAAAGATCTTTAAAAAAAAATCATTGCACCGCATTACATGAATTAAAAATTCGTTTTAAGGATACCAAAGGATCTTTTTAAAGGGTTTTTGGGTGGGTGTTATAGGGATTTTCACACGGTGCATTTGAGAAATAGGTATGGAAAATTATTGCTTCGAGTATATTGCAGATTTTTTAGTTTATTCGATTGAATAATTGAGTTTTTATTTTAAGTAACTAGTTTTGCAAAACAATAACGCTATAATTATTTGCTACAATTAAAATTTTCAAAACTAAATTTTCATAAATATAGCAAAATCTTAAGATACTATTTTTTATTGATAATAAAATGGGAAAAAATGCAACTATTGTTCTGATTTTACTGCGGACGCCCAAAATTATCTCTCGGATCACAGATTCACGTTGAATGAGGGAAGTACAGAGTATTAATTCCCACCTTTTTGCACTGTTTTAGGAAAAGGGAATTGTTTTCAAAGATCTACTTTTAAATGAGGTGCATGTATCAGAAGCCCGTCTTTTTTTTCTATTTTTAGGACAGGGGATGTTGTCTCTGGCCTCAGTAGCGCAGAACTAAATACAGCGTCTAGTACTTAAACTTTTTTCAAGCATGTTTTTTTTTTTCATTTTGTTCAGAGAAAACCCATATATGAGTCTTTTTTTGGAAAATAGTCCTCTAAAAATAATGAAAACGTTTATTTTAATTTTTTGGACATAATATCAGTCCTGAGTTACATAACAAAATAGTAATTTATACATATATATATAATTTTAAGTAATATACATACTTTAAATTGTATACAATTCACAATGACACCTATTTCAATGACATAATGAAATTAATTACATTTTTAACAATTTGAAGAATTATTACAGATTTAAAAAAAAAAAAAACTGTCAAGTATAATTTAAAGCAGTACCAACAAAATATGTTTTAACTTCCCCGCAATAAATAAAAGATTCTGAGACCTTACATGCATGTTATCACACGTAACACATAATAAAAACAGAAAAGATCGATAATACCAAAAATCAAAGCGTCGTATTGCAAAAAAGGTATCATGTAACACCCTCCCTATTTACGCGATAATTTAAGAATTGAGATCCTTGAGGTGAAGGGAAGTGAGGCCAACAATTTCAAAGACAGTTAGATAGGACCAACATTGGGAAGTGGCAATAGTAGTATCGATTGAGATTTTTATCAGCCGCTCCTGGCGAAACAGCCGTGCAAGAATTAGTCTTTGTGTTTACATGAGAATGAAACAGTATTTTGACCTTTTATTACTTACACCATTTACGGTTTATATTTTATGGTGTGAGTGTTTAAAAATATTTTGTATTTTCATTTTTTCTTGATTATATTTAGCTATTAAATCTTGAAAAGCGTCATTTCCCTTTGACGTTCAACATTCTGTAAGATAAACAGAGAAAATAATTTTAAAAAGTACCCCTAAACGACAAACGTTCGATAAACACAATTTAATATTTTATTTTGTTTAATATTTTTGAATAATGTACAAATATAGTCTTATAATTTTAGCGAAATCATGGTATTTAATTTTGTGTTCTAGATATTATTTTGACAAATTTCATTTAAAGATCATATTAATATTAAGAATTAAAAACTTCAGAATTCTAATCTTAACGAATTTATATTTTTTGTAGTAGGATAAGACATGTTTAAAATGAAGTCGTTTTTCTGTTCTTTGAATTCGTTTATTCACAAATTGGAAAGTTTTTGTGCCATGCTAAACTAATCTTCCAGCATAAAAATATCAGCTAGTAAGCACTTTGTCGGGTAGTATTGAGCATACACACATAAATAAATAAAATAAAATAAACCTTATTTTCTACAATTTCAGAACCAAAGTCGATGACTAAAGGCGTGCCCTGAATTTTCAGTTCCGCTTAAATAATTTTATTGCATACGAGCTTTATTTACAAAATAATAATAATTTTTAAAAATGCATTGCTACCAAATGCTTTTAAATATTTATTTTGCAGAAGTTCAATATTTAGTGAACCTGTATTCCGTGTGTAATTTTTTTCTTTTATTAATAAATTTTCTTCACATGAGTGTTAATCATAGTATGTAATGATGCTGGGTTGGATTTCGAATGTTTTTTAGTATTCAAAAGTCTTCGTTCGAAATTTAAAAATAAAAATAAAAAATAAAAATAAAAGTAAAACATAACAAACCTTCGTTCAAGATAAAAGTTCTTAACAGTCTACCATTTAAAGAGAACATGTTTGAAATTTATTTTTAAGTGATTTCTTTGATTTGTTTACTCTTCCCTTATATACCCACTACATAATATGCCTCCGACCCATTAATCCAATGGACAATTTAAAAAATTTTAAATCTGAGGGAGTTTTTTCTGAAAAAAGACTATTTTTCATTCTGAAATTAAGTAATACTGACCGAGTTCTTGTTGTTTTTTCCAAAAGGAGCAAGTTTATTGAGTTAATTTATGCATGTTACTGTAAGAATATTTCTTGCCCACATTTATAAATAAAATTTTGGCAAAGAGTAAACGTAGAAAATTCGAAATTATTATGTTAAATATTTTGGACAAATTTAATCTATTTAAAATTTAAAAAAAAACTTTAAAAAATGCCATGTACTCTGTCCATTTAAAAATATCCGTTGTAATGTAATAAATCAATATATAAATATATTTTTGCCGAAACGTCAGTGAAGGTTTACTTTGGAGACACGAAATTTTTTGGATTCTGCCTCTCTGTCAGTCTGTCTGTCTGTTTCGCGATAACTGACGCAAAAAGCATTCGATTGGCTTGAAATTAGGTGGGTATGTTAGTAAGACACTGGGATTAAGCTGTATAGTTTTTTGTTAGATTTGATTCATTCGTTCGGAAAATATAGAATATTTTATTTTGCGCAATAATGCTTTTCTATGGCAAATCCAATGATTTTCAATTTTTTTCCCCTGAGAGAAAATGACACATTTGATTAATGGAATCCAATGATAAATGAATACTAAAATTTACCAGTTAAATTATTCGTATTGTTTTGAAATTTTGTCTACGCATTTGTCAGATTTTTAAAATTATTATTGTAAATTTTGGAGATTTTTTATAAATGTGTTCCAATAATATAAACTAATTTGTTTTAGAGATTTACTTATTTCAAATGTATTTATTTCATTTTCATTATTTTCTCTTAATGGTTGCTAAGCAGCCATTCATCTTAATCCTTATCCTTATAATGTTATAAATTTGAAAGCGTGTACGAAAATTTAAATGAAGTCAACATCAAAACTAATGAATTAATTAATGTCTTTGCATCTTTGCGTATAAATATAACATAGCCCAGAAAAAAACATAGGCTATGTTTTATTAATTTTATTCAAATATTTTCCTTAATAATTCAAAATTTTCTCCTTTTTCATACAGAATCAATAGGGATTTTTTAAATAAAATTCAACCAATTTCGTTGCCAAAAAAATCAAAATTTGGAATAATAATTTTTCAACAGCAATAAGTTTCAATTGAGCAATTTCTATTCGAAAAATTAAACTAAGAAAATAAAAATAAATATCACGTCAGAATTAAAATAAAAATAGATATACAGTAGACGCTCGTTTTTACGAACCTCTTTTTTGCGAACACTTGCGATTTTACGAACTAGAGCATGGTCCCGAATACATTCCCACAGACGCTATGTAAATTTTCGCTCCCATTTACGAACTACAAATTACGAAAATCTCTTTTTTGCGAACCGAACTTTTATAATTCTGCATTTTTTTTTATTTTATTTAAGTCCAGACACGGTTTGAGCTTCAGAAAATTGTGCGGTGAAAGTGGAACAGCAAATATGACTTTGGCAAATGAATGGAAAGAACGCGATTTAAAAGCATTGCTAACTGAATATGCTCCAGAGGATGTCTTTAACGCGGACAAAATAGGTCTTTTTTATAATATACTGCCGGAAAAAACACCTTCAAAGGTGAAAAATGTAGCGGAGGCAAAAAGGCTAAGCAAAGAATCTCAATCTTGCAGGCAGCCAACATGAATGGAACACAAAAACAGCGCTTGCTTTTCATTGGAAAAAATTCAAAGCCTAGATGCTTCACAAATGTTAACAAATTACTAGCTGCATACCATGCTAACAAAAATGCTTGGATGACTGGGCACATTATGAAAAATGGTTAAAAGACTTGGATCGTCAATTTGTTTTGGAAAAACGTAAAATTCTGCTAATTGTGGATAACTGTTCAGCTCACGTTGAAGTCTCAGACCTTAAATCTATTCGTGAGGAGTTTCTTCCAACGAATGTAACTTCAATTTTACAGCCGATGGATCAGGGTTTGACTAACAGTTTCAAGCGCATATATCGAAGAATGCTTTTGCAAAGAGTAGTTATGGGCTTGAAGCTGGATAAACCATATGAAAATTATGTTCTAGGTGCGATGCATTTGTCAATACGTGCTTGGAATGATGTTCAAGCGACTACAATGTCTAAAGCATTTCAACACGCAGGTTTTAGTACCGTAATTGAAGAAAACCAAGAAAATGTAGCCGACGATATCAATGGAGATGAGTTACTCATAAATGAACTACGCAAAAGAAATCCACTGTTGCCTGAAATTTCTTCCAGGACCTTTTGAATGTGGATTCAGATGTGTTTTGTACACTAGGAATATCACATGAACAAATTATTGCTGACACAATAAATGAAAATGAAGGACTTTCAGATTTTGAACAGGAAGAAAATGAAATAATTCAATGACCGATTGTCAAACAAGCAGCTCAGTGGCTGTCAGGGCTAAGACACCTTTTTAAAGAGACTGTAATTGTGAAATGATTTCAAGCATAGATAAAATGGAAACATGCATTTTCCAAAATGTGATTTTAAAACAAAAAAAAAAGATAAGTGATTATTTCCATTCCTAATTTTTTATGTATTTTATCCATTAGATACTAATACAGTCTATGTTTTCACATGTAATGTTTTCAAAGCTAAATAACATATGCATCTGAGTGCTGAAATTTATTTCTGTGCATAAATTTACATTTTGCCTTTTCTTATATATTTAAAAAATACATGTATAACTTTATTTCAGAATAAATAACCTTAAAATATTGCATCATTTATGAAGAGGGGGGAGATTTATAAAAATCGACATAAATAATGAACACATTCATGTCATTTTTGATGATTTTCTATTTTACGAACTTTCTATTTTACGAACCATTTGAGTGTTCCCTACGAGTTCGCAAAAACGAGAGTCGACTGTAGTACTTTTTGTTAAATATTAAACACGGATATTTGTTTCGTTAATAAGAATTTTTCTGACAAAAATGGGGACATAATTAGAAGTAAAAGAAATAAAAAAAAATTATATTTTTAATATATATTTCACTTAGTAAAATATGACGTCATAATTGAACAAAAACAGGTATTTTATAGTAGTTAAAAATACAAGAAACATGGATATCAATAACTCATGAATAATGACGTCATTGCCGAAACTTCAGTGAAGGCTTACTTTGGAGACACGAAATTTATTGTTTTTCATCTGTCAGTCTGTTCTTCTGTATGTCTGTCTGTCCCGCTATAACTGCCGCAAAATGCAATCAAATTTTTTTTTCGGAAACAAAATTGTAAAACTCTAGATTACTGAGTTTACACTTACAAAAGTTCCTGATACATCAGATTTAGATGTTTGTAGTTGGCAGATATGTAGAAATATGAGGATAATGAAAAATATTTGATCAAACTGTTACTTATCCTTAGAAATCAAAATGTATAAAGAAATGCAAGATATACAATAACCATTAGCACAATTATTAGAAAGTGACAAATTTAAATTAAGTGAGGCTACGGGGGGGGGGGCGGAGCCCCCCTGAAGAAATCTACTATGTTATAATAAAAAACAAAAATAATAGATCATGAAAGTTTCAGAATATCCTAACATAACTAAATTTTTAATTTGACGCTTTTTATGGCTGAAAACTTCTAATTCTTATTTTATTCTTATAAATAATTACGTAATTTGAAAATTTTAAATTAGTTTCCAGGAAGTTGAATATTACACAAAGTGTGTTTAAAAAAATATGTGCAAAGCTGACGTTGAGACGCCTGATCTGTAGATTTACTAGTTAAAATTTACGATTCTTTTCTTTTCTCCCGCCCCCCTTTTTTTTTGCCGAAACGTCAGTGAAGGCTTACTTTGGAGACACGAAATTTTTTGGATTTTGTCTGTGAGACTGTCTGTCTGTTCCGCGATAACTGACGCAAAAAGCACCCGATTAACTTGTGTAGGATTATAGGGCAACATGAGATTTCTCAGCAAATGCACAAACATTGTGAGTTTTCTTTGTGAGGTATGTGAAATATTGCACTGATCCATTTTCCTTCAGAGTCATCTCACTAGAGGGCAGCACTAGAGCTGTCCCATGCAACTGTTCATCCAACTATGATAGTGAACTTTAAGCAAGAGCAGTAAGTATGGAGACTAGCATCAGATGGCAGCACCAAACATTTAAAATCTCCATACATATGAATATAAATGCAAGCTCAGCTGATTGCCTTTGTTTCAAGAGGTTGAGAACTTTCAGATACTTTTGAAGGACCCTTAGTCTCGTTATAGGTCCTCAGAGGGAAAGACATGCCTTCCCCTTCTGTGATTTTCTTTAGTGTAACAAAGGAAAGCTAATGTAGCTTCCTAAGAATACACTGAGAGGACCTGTCTTAAAAATTCAATATAACTGTTCTTAACATTTATCTAACTACATTTTATTTTGTTTGTTTTAGTATAATAATCCAGAAATAAATTTTTAAGTGTGTTATATCCGTGTCAACTGGATTTTCTTGTTCCACCTTCTACACAAGTACAATGTGTCTTCCACTATTGCCTTCTGTTTACTATCTACTGTGATCAGGTAGGATCTAATCTAATTTTATATTTAGTGACATTGTGGAATAATACTGAGATAAACAATAATTTCTTCTATCACTGTTCCCACATTCAACAACTTGAAACTAAGTGGGTATGTTCTTGAGGTACTTGGATTTAGCTGTATAGATTTCTGCTACATTTGATTCATTTGTTCGGAAAATACAGGACATTTAATTTTGCACCATAATGCTTTTCTATGGCATTTTAGACGTTTTTAAAATTTTCATTTGTTGAAAGAAAATGGCCCACTTGATAAAAGGAATTAAATAACAAATGGATACTGAAATTTACGAATATGGGGTAGAAATTATTGGAATTATCTTGAAATTTTGTCTATGCATTTGTCAGATTTTTAAAATTATTACAGTAATTTTTCGATAATTTTTATAAATGTGTTCCAATAATATAAAACAATTTATTTTAGAGATTTACTTATTTCAAATGTATTTATCAGATTTTCTCTTTTACTTTTTATAGTTGCCTAGCACCCTTTATCCTCATAATATTAAAAGCGTGTATAATGCGTCAGTGTAATGTTTGAATTTTCATTTAAATAATGGAAAATTAAAAAAAAATAATAATTAAGAATTAAAAGAAAATTAATATAACTTCACATTGGAAAGAAAGAGAAATTTTCAAGTATCTTTTAACAATAAAAGATAAAGAAAGAACGAAAACAAGCGATTTTGACATCATATGCCGAAAATTAAACTAATACTAGTGCTTAAATGGTCTTGGATTATGATATTAATCCTTATTTATTTAAAAAATTTTATTATCAAAATTTTAAATTTTTCGTATGCGCGTTAAAATAAAAATTTATTTTTAATATTTAGAATAATAATAATAATAGTAATTATAATAAAAAAAAATAATAATAATAAACTTAAATATATATAGGACAGTTGCACCATAAAATTTAACTAATAATAACACATTGCTCAGTGGTGCACAGAACAGGAATTTTAATATACATTAGTACATATTAAAATAAAGTAAAACTTTCGACGTTTCGCGCCGTCTTCTGCGGGCGTCTTCAGGAAAATATGAAATGAAAGGACTACGTTTGCATCTTGTTCGAGAGATAATATTTCTACTAAATTAAAAACTAAATGAATTAAAATTTTAAAAATGTTGCCAATTACACGTGAGTAAAAATTACAATATTGCAAGAAAATAAAAATTTTAAGGTTTTATGATGTTATGCCATATTTTTGGTATATTGTAGGATAAATTATCATTACATGGTTTATTTTCACGTGCTATGATTTCGATGGTCTCTATTATTTTACCTTGAAATGGGTTATTGCATGGAACTATGATTTTGGCTTCCTCAAAATTAATATGGCAACCCTTGTTCGCCAAGAAGAAGCGAGCAAGGGCAGTATTTTGTTTATATTGTTCTTTATCTCTTCGATGTTCCTTGCAATATTGTAATTTTTACTCACGTGTAATTGGCAACATTTTTAAAATTTTAATTCATTTAGTTTTTAATTTAGTAGAAATATTATCTCTCGAACAAGATGCAAACGTAGTCCTTTCATTTCATATTTTCCTGAAGACGCCCGCAGAAGACGGCGCGAAACGTCGAAAGTTTTACTTTATTTTAATATGTACTAATGTATATTAAAATTCCTGTTCTGTGCACAACTGAGCAATGTGTTATTATTAGTTAATAATAAACTTGTTGTTAAGCAAGTGATTGGATAGTAAACGTCAATAATATCTATCAATTTGCATCGCATACATATCGATGTCAAAATGACGTCAAGATTAGCGGGATCAGTGAGAAACAAAAATTGTAAAAACATTAGAATTCTAAATCACGTAACTCCTTTACATAAATTTTTATATCTCCTTTTCTATAAATTACTTATGTATCAAATACAAGTTTTTGTAGTTAGTAAGGAAAAAAAACAACACTGTCGTACATTTAATACAAAATTACGAATGTAAATTTAACGAGTCAACGGGGATTCAGGGGGGCTCTGCCCCCCTGAAGAAATGTGCTTTATTGTCTAAAAAATTATTATATTATGCAGTTCATAAAATTTTAGAATATCGTTGCATAAAAACGGGATCGATTTAACGCATCAAATTTCTGAAACCTTCCATGTATTTTTAGGTGCGTACGTAACTATATAAATACGTAGTACTTATAGTCGTATCTGGTCTGTTCGTATGTCTGTCTATCCGCCTATCTCTCTTTTTCCACATAACTATGAAAAAAGTACCCAACCAAATGGTTTGATATTTAAAACAGATAATTGTTGCATAATTTTGTCGTGTAATTTTAAATTTTATGAGCATCGGATATATAGTTTAATTATAAGGACAGTCAAACATATTCCGTTACATAACGTCAATGGGAAGAATACCTTCAAATGCATTTTAAAGATGTTACACTTTTCGTACATTTTGAAATTGATATGCATCTATGAAGTACATAAAAATAAATATTCTGTACAAAAAGCGGTGCAAAGGCTATGCTTAAAATACACGACCACGCAAAAGTATTCCATTGCATAATGATATACGAGAAAACATTGTCTGAGGAGCTTTTTAATTATATTGGAATTATTTAACATTATTATAAAAATGCAATCTATAATATTTCTGACGCAATTTTTTTTCTTGTTAACTATTTTTACGCTTTTTCAAATTATTGATGCCCAAACATTGTACATTTTAATGTAGCGGTCCCAAATCTAGAGTACACGTACCCCCAAACTACCCGGTGAGCCTTCGGTAGGTACGTGAAAAAATTATCGGTAATGGCGGAAATCACAAAATTATTGAATAAAAAACAGGTAAACGAAATTCATAGCTTTAGATCACAAAGGCAGTGTATCATGTTACACTCAAATACGGGAAAAGACTCACATCACCTGATAATTCATTGAAAAGGCCGTCAGTAGCCCCGCCCACTGCAGAGCCTACTGCATCAGCGCTTTTCAGTCATAAAATTTAGTGCTGTGTACGATGTATGTAAAGCCGAAGAATGTTAGATGAAAAGACATCCGGTAAAAAAATTATATTCTATAGCTTTTAAGTATTAGTCATAACAACAGAGAGTAATTCTCTAAAATTATGCAAATTGATACTTTCCTTTTTTTTTCTTATCCGAGGATTCTTGTCGCAAATAATTTAAAACAAGTTGGAAATTGCACGTGAAGCGTAGCAAATGAGGCGCGTTCGTACTATAAGTTTTGAAATATTCAGATCTTGTTGATATAGTACAGTGTACTTTGGATACAGTATAGTGGTCGAAATCTTTGTGTTCCTGTAAATATGCAGGGAGTAATTTTTATTATACTTCATTAACGTATATCTTATTCATAAAATGTGAAGTAGGTTAATATAATTAAAACACGCCCCAAACAATGTTTCCCCGTATAACATTATTTAGTGGAATACTTTTGTGTGGCCCTGTAATTTAATAATAAATATTCTCTGCATCCCAGATTGTACAGAATGTAGATTTTAATACATACATCATAGATTCATGCCAATTCTATTATGTTCAAATGAGTGTAACACCATTAAAATGCATTTTAAACATTTTTTCCCATTGATCGTAATGTAACGGAATACTTTTGATTGTCCCTGTAATTGATCTATGCATCCGATTTTCATAACATTTGAAATGACTCGACAAAATTGTCTAATAATTAAACGTTTTAAATTTCAAACGATTGAAATGTATTTGAAACTTTTTTCCCTATTGACGTAATGTAACGGAATCCTTTTGATTGTCCTTGTAATTGATCTATCCATCCGATTTTCATAAAATTTGAAATGACTCGACAAAATTATGTGATAATTGCGTATTTTAAATTTCAAACGATTAAAATGCATTTGAAACTTTTTTTCCCATTGATTGTAATGTAACGGAATACTTTTGATTGTCCCTGTAATTGATCTATGCATCCGATTTTCATAACATTTGAAATGACTCGACAAAATTATGTAATAATTATATATTTTAAATTTCAAACGATTCGGTTGGATAGTTTTTGCGTTGTTATATGCGGACGGACAGACAGACAGACGGACAGACGGACGGACTGAACGACAACTATAGGTGCTACGTATTGACATAATTACGAACGCACCTAAAAAGATTTACAGCAGTCAAGGACCATCTGAGAAAAATAGAGGGCAATAACACATAAGAAATTTGTTAAAAACATATTCTCACCTTTTAATTTAATTTACTGATTTTGTCTTATCAAAAATCGCGCTTTAGTAAACTCTAAATTTCCCAGAGCACCAAGCTATCAGTATTAAATTGCGGATTATACGCCAGAAACCTATTAATATGTTTTTACCTCCGTCTCCGGTGTTTCTTCCATTTAAACTCCGCCCATCATCATACGATATGCATTTATACACAATAAAAGCACCCTACAGAAAATTTAGCGATATAAAGTAGGCGGAGCATCCTCTTCGCGGTACTATTTGAATACAGATGTACTAAATTGTATTAATATTATTTGAGAAAAATATCTAATTTTTGAAAATTGCAAAAAGCTATTTTCTTTAAAAAAAATCATTGCATTGCATTTCATGAATTAAAAATATGTTTTAAGGATACTAAAAGATTATTATTTGTGAGTTTTTTACAATTTATTCCAGTGAAAGATTGTGCAAAAAATTCTTAAAAAGTTAAAAACATTCCCATACATCTTTCTGTAAAAGCAATAGTGTTTTTTTTTTGGTCTCATAGGAAAACTGAATTTAAAAAAACCTCAGAATCGGCAATTTTATTTTATTTATTTATTTTTTGTATGTGCCGTGTGGAAACTGTGTCTTCTCAAGGTTCATTTGAGAAATAGGTATGCAAAATTATTGCTTCGAATATATTACAGATTTCTAAATTTAATCGGTTGGATAATTGCATTTTAATTGAAATATTCTTCCTTCTGCAAAGGAATAACAATAACACCATAATCGTCAATGTCTTCTACAATTAAAATTTTCAAAACTAAAATGTCTGAAATACAGCAGATTCTTAGGATATTATTTTTTATTAATAATAAAGTGGGAAAAATGCAAACATTGTTCTGATTTCACTGCGAGCTTCTAAAATGATCTCACGGACCACAGGTTCACGTTGAGTAAGGGAAGTAGAGAGTATTGTCCCCCCCCCCCTTCTCCCTTTTGCACTGTTTTAGGAAAAGCGAATTTTTTGACAAAGATCTACCTTTAGACGACGTGTTCTCCCCAGACGCTCGTTTTTGGAAGGACAAGGGATGCATTCGCTGGCCTCAATAGTGACTAACTAAATAAGACGTTTCCATACTTAAACCTTTTAATGCAAAATTTTTTACTATTTCCGAAAAAAATCATATTTGAGTCTGTTTTTGAAAACTATTTGCTAGAAAAATAGTGATAACGTTTATTTATGTTTCTATTGGACATAATTCCAACCCTGAGTTATATAACAAAAATTGCTGAAAAAAAATTATCATTTAATAATTTATAAAATGACTTTAAAATGTTTGCAATGTACAATGACAATTATTTCAATGACATAATGAATTTAATTATATTTTTAACAATTTGAAGAATTAATGACTGCCGTATAGAAAAAAAAAGTGAAATATATTCCAAAGCAGTATCAACAAAATATGTTTTAACTTCGCCGCAATCAATAAATAATTAAAAAATTCCGCGAGCTTGAATGCATGGTTTCACACGTAACACATAATAAAAACACTAAGATCGATTTCGCCAAAAATCAAAGCTCCGTATTGCAAAAAAATATAATTCAATAACTTCCTTATTTACACAATAATTTAAGAATGAAGATCTTTCACGTGAAGGGAAGTGAGGCTAACAGTTACGAGAAACGGAAAGAAAGCGGAATTATAGAAAATTTGCAAAAGCAACTAACTCTGTTTCAGATTTTTGTCATCCGCTTCTGACGAAACAGATGAGCACGAGTTTTTTAAAAATGTTAAAGAGAAATTTGCAATGAATTAATCGTCTTTTTTACTTTTACCTTTTACACTTTATCTTTTATGGTGTAAGTGTTTAAATAAATATTCTGCATTTTGATTTAATCCTTAATGCAGCAGTTCCCAAACTTTCTTGGTAAGCGACCCATCTTTCAGTGAAAAAAAATTTCGCGACCCACCTTTGAGTAAAAAAAAAAAAAAAATTCTCAACCCACCCAAGATAAAGTTGTATATCAGTATAGCAATTTTTGAACGATATCTATACGCTCAGCCATCCTAGCCTAAGAAAAACGAAAAATCAACAAAAACAAAAATCGGTAATCTTAATGTGTGTGAGTGAATAGTAATTATTAAAACAATGCACAAACTACAAGATAGTTAAAAATACATTAAATTATTATGAAAACATAACATTATAATCAATGCGATTTCTGGTACTGGTGTTTACCAATGTGGGAACATATATTAATAAGCAGTTTATCTCAGTACTTGTCTTTCAAAAACAGCAAAGTAGAAAAAACATGTTCTCATAAGCACAAAGTGTTGAATTTCATCAAGGACCTCAAAGCTGGTTTAACTACTTCTGGATCTTCTGTTCGTATATTAATTTAGAAGGAAATTAAGGATTTTCCCTCGAAATATTATTTCCTGTTGGAATTATAATACCTTTTTAAACAGATGAAATAAAAGAACAATAAAACAAACCTCGATTGTTCAGCGACCCATGAAAATAACTGACGTGGCCCACCAGTGAGTCGCGACCCATAGATTGGGAACCGCTGCCTTAATGTATTTAGCTATTAAATTTTGAAAGGCGTCATTTCCCTTTGATAATCCACATTCTCTAGAATAAACAGAGAAAATAATTAAAAAAATACTCCCAAACGGCAAAATTTCGATGTGAGCATAATTTAATGCTTTTATTTTGTTTATTATTTTTGCATAATGTAAATAAATAGTGTTATAATTTAACCGAAATCATATTATTTATTTATTTATTCTAGATTTTAATTTGACAAATCACATTAAAAAATCATATTAATATTAAGACTTAAAAATCTCGGAATTCTAACCTTAAGAGTGTATTTCGATTCAAACCAATTATTTTCCGATTTATTTTTGAATGCACTTTTGCTCTCAAACGCATCAAACTTGCAGACTCTCTTATTTAGAAAGTACACAAGGTGCCGTGATTGTCAATTCTTTGATAAATGTAAAAAATATTGTAAAAAAAGCGATCAAAAATATCATTTTGAAAAGATTTTCCCGAAGCGAGAGATCTGAGAACGAAAAAAAGGGGCATGCCGATAAGGTAAATGTTTATAACACAAATTCTAATGAATTGAACGTAAAAAAAGCATCACACGGTACCTTATACACCTCTTCAAGAATCCCCTCAGCAAATTTCATGTTTCTACTTTTGAAAATGTGTCTGAAATTGCATCGGAAAATTTCGAGCTATTGAAGGTAAAAAAGCCTTTTTTCGAATACACCCTTAAAGAATTTGAATTTTTCAAGTAGGATAAGACATGTCTAAAATGAAGTCGTTTTTTCATTTCTTTGAATTCGTTCAATCACAAATTATAAAGTTTTTGTGATGGACTAACTAATATTTTGGCTTAAAAATTTCATCTAGTCAACAATTTATCAAGTAGTATTGAGCACACATACATAAAGAAAAACTGATAAAATGAATATTAATTTTTAACATTTCACATCTAGCTTCGATGACTAGACCGTGACTAACGTTTTAATTAAAGGCGTGACTTGAATATTAAGTTCCGCCTCGATTCTTTTTATTGCACGCAAGCTTTATTTAAAAAAAAAAAAAAAAAAAAAAAAAAAAAAAAAAAAAAAACAATTTTTTAAAAATGCATTACTACTAAATGCTTTTAAATATTTATTTTATAGAAATTCAATATTTAGTAAACCTATATTCAATGTGTACAATTTTTCTTTTATTAATAAATTGTCTTCACATGAGTGTTAATAATACTACGAAATGATGCTGGGTTGGATTTCAAATATTTTATACTATCCAAAAATGTTCGTCCGAGATTTAAAATAACAATAATAATAATAAAAAGTAAAAAAGAAAAATCTTTGTTTAAGATAAAAATTCTTAACAGGCTACCATTTAAAGGCAATGGTTGAAATAACTTTTGAAATTTATTTTTAAGTGATTTCTTCTATTTGTTTGTCCATCCCTTATACACGCAGCATATAATATACCGCCCACATATTCATCTATTGGACAATTTTTAAATTTTTAAATTTGAAGTGTTTTGATTTTTCTGATAAAAGACAATTTTTTATTGTGAAATTAAATAATCCTGAAGGATTCTATGTTGTTTTATCCAAAAGGAGCAAATTTTTAGAGTTAATTTATGTATGTTATTGTAAAAATATTCCTTGCCTAAATTTATTAATAAAATTTTGTCAAACGGCAAATTTAAAAAATGAAGTGTTCGAAATGATTAAGTAAAATCTTTTGGTCAAATTTAATCTATTTAAAATAAAAAATAACTTTTAAAAATGCCAAGTACTCTGTGCGTTTAAAAATATGCAATGTAATGTAATAAATCAATATATAAATATATTTAAAATTTAGGTTTCTTTTCTTTCCTTTTTTTTTAAAAGTATATGTTAGTATTTTTCTTTTTCCGAAGGAAGTATCAGGTCTGTTACTGTCTTATCTGTTACCAATACAAATTTATGTTGAAATTACTCAGTACATTTCAATAAGCGCTTTCACCCCTTGCGGCGTGGTGGTATATCTGTGAAACCACTTAATTTTAATTTTTAAACGCATCATTGGAGTACGAGTTTCAATGTGTACTGTGAATATTGCGAGGAGAAGGGGGCGCTCAATATAAAAATAATAGAAATATAATAATAGTAATAAAAATAGTAGCAAAATAATAACAATAGATTTTTATCATGTTTAGAAAAAAAAAAAAAAAAACAGAAATTATCAAATCAAATACTTGAATTATAGACAGTTATAGCATAAGAAATTTAACAAAATAGTGTTTACGTAATATTAAGACGACAGGCAAGTTCGCCAATATAAGGCAAGGAACACATAAAGAAATAATTTTTTCAAAGCATTTTATTAAGATTATTTTTGGACGATTCTTAATCAATTAATAAACATAGAATTGCAACAGAATACATGTACATTGCAAATATTTTTTATTAATCTGGCCGTTATATGTTTTGATCTGAAATATTCAAGACTGTAGAAAATAATGGCATCTATGCTTTTAATCTAAAGCTACAAGTTTCCCTGTATATTGTAAATATTGCGAGGAGAACATAAGGTATTTACATCCGGTAAAGGCGCTCTCTCGCTTTTGACATTCACAAGCGTCTGGGGAGAGAACGGCTGCTAATAGGTTGGACTTAGAAAATTTCGGCTTCTGATTAAGTCGTTTCTGCGCGTGCGTCAGCAGAGGCGAAAAGGGAAAAAAAAGGTTGTAATTTCTTCCTTCCAGTATACCCTACTGAGAAATGGATTTTCCCTTTTCGTTGTGGATTTGTTTATGAAGTTTTTCAGAAATAACTAAATACATTTCTAAGCGTATAATGCGATTTAAAACTATTTAATTGAAACTTTTTTATTTATTCGAAATTATTTAAAGCAATGCAAAAAATTTCAAACGGTTTTAAAAGTTCATCTTTTATACAAATTACAAATAAAAACAATGCTAAACATAAACAAGATTAGAACACAAATAGTAAACAGTTATTTGTGTTCTTTTTTTATTTTCTTTATTTACATAGCTCGTGCGAATTATTATTAAATTCAAAATTTTCAGTGTTATAAATGACAGATTGTGTAAAAATGAATAAATAAATATGTGTGTTGAGCTATCTATAACTTATTTAGAGAATTTAAGTGTTTTAAAATGGAGATATTTTCCCATAAACATCAACTAAGGAATAAAACGTTATCATCAATCAGAAATTATATATATATATAGTTATTGCTCTTTTACACAGATGATAAATAAAAGCAATACTAAACATAAACAAGATTGGAAGACATATAGTAAACAGTTTTTTGTGTTTTTATATTTTTAACTTGTTTTATTCATGTAGCTGTTTTGAATTATTATTAAATTTACAATTTTCAGTGTTATAAATAATTAAATTTGTAAAAAAAAAAAAAAAAAAAAAAAAAAAAAAAAAAAAAAAAATTAAATGTGTGTGTTGAGCTATTGATAACTTATCTAGAGTTAAATCTTTTTAAAAAAGAGGTATTTTCCATTAACATCATTTAAGTAATAAAACGTTACCAGTAATCAGAAATAAGAGGGGTTCTGTGGTTAAAGCCTTTCTCAAAATTTCTAAAAACTGATTAAATTTATACAAAGTTCATTGTGATAAAATTAAAATATGATGTGCAAAAACAAGGGTGAAAAAAATCTTAGCAAATACCATTTATGCTTACCATTTTCATCTGTTGCAAGCAGGGCTCGAAAATCTACATGCCCGACATCAGTGTTGTTAGACGGCGACTTTTAAAAATTCAGATTGGCACCACTTCTTTGGATTGGTAAATTTACGTTTAGTTTAATGACATATTAATCAAGAGGAATTTTATCCTTTAATAAAAGTGGTGCCAATCAAATTTTTAAAAAGTCGCCGTCTAACAACACTGATGTCGGGCATGTAGATTTTTCGAGCCCTGGTTGCAAGTCCTCATAAGAATCTCTATTTCAACATAAAATTAAAGAAAAAATGAGAAGCAGTAATACCAAAATAATACCTTTTTATTACTAATACTGCTTCTTCTCAAGTTTTTTTTTTTTTTTTTTAAATTTTCAAGGGTTTTTATTATATGAACCTTTTAACACATAAATGTTTAATTTATAATTGTCGTATGTCCTTCTCATTTTTATTACGTTGGTCTTATATGTTGCGTATTTACTAAATGCTACTTTATGGGCATGTAATACTATAAAAATGTTGACTTATGAATAACAATCGCTAAAACTCCCAGGATGATATTCTGCGAATCTCTCCCGTAGAAATTTTAAGAAGGGCTTTGATCACAGAACCCCTTTTATTTCTGTTTGCTGGTAACGTTTTATTACTTAAGTGATGCTAATGGAAAATACCTCTTTTTTAAAAACATTTAACTCTAAATAAGTTATCAATAGCTCAAGGGATACATTTATTTATTATTTTATTTATTTTTTTTACAAATTCAGTCATTTATAACACTAAATTTGTAAATTTAATAATAATTTAAAAGAGCTACATAAATAAAGAGAGTTGAAAAAAAAAACTGTTTACTATTTGTTCTCCAATCTTGTTTATGTTTAGTATTGTTTTTATTTATCATTTGTGTAAAAGAGCAATAACTATATATATATATATATATATATATATGTATATATATATATATATATATATGTATATATATATATATATATATATATATATATATAACTTCTGATTGATGATAACGTTTTATTCCTTAATTGATGTTAATGGGAAAATATCTCCATTTTAAAACACTTAAATTCTCTAAATAAGTTATAAATAGCTCAACACACATATTTATTTTTACAGATTCGGTCATTTACAACACTGAAAATTTTGAATTTAATTATAATTCACACGAGATATTTAAATAAAGCAAATATAAAAAAGCACAAATAACTGTTTGCTATTTGTATTCTAATCTTGTTTATGTTTAGCATTGTTTTTATTTGTAATTTGTATAAAAGATGAACTTTTAAAACCGTTTCAAATTTTTTTGCATTGCTTTAAATAACTTCAAATAAATAAAAAAGTTTCAATTAAATAGTTTGATTATGAATTCATATCATATAACGCTTAAAGTTTAAATCGCATTATACGCTTAGAAATGTACTTGGTTCTTTCTGAAACACTTCATAAACAAATCCACAATGAAAAGAGAAAATCCATTTCTCAGTAGGGTAAACTGCAAGGAAGAAATTACAACCTTTTTCCCTTTTCGCCTTTCCTGACGCACGCGCAGAATCATTTATAATCAGAAGCCGAAATTTTCTAAGTCGTACCATTAGCAGCCGTTCTAACCCCAAACGCTTGTGGCAAAAGCGCCTCTCTGATTCCAAGAAGGGATTTCAACTTTTTGATAAATCCGTCTTTAGGGGATCGACTTTCATACATATGAAATTCAGGCATACTTAATTTAGTTATAAAAGGCAAAGATCTTAGAGAGGGAAAAAGATAGAAAGCTCTCATTGGCGCAATGTAAACGCAGGCTTCTTTCACCGCTACGTAACCTATGCTACTTTGAGCAGTGCTAGAAAACAAACTTTACAAGGATGAAGCACAGCGAGGAGCACGTGATGGGGGGAAAGAGGGGGGAGACCCGCGCATTTCAACCTTATAGTATATATTGAATTATTATTATTATTTAATGAGTGTCTATTATTTTTTGTTTCATTAAGGGGAAATGTATGTATAGATATGAAAAAACTGATGCTATTCTCTTAAAGGAAAGAAAAATATTTAACAATTGAAAAGTATTGTTTTCTTTTAAATTTTATTCGTGATAGTAATGAATTCTTTGCAATTAATCATTTTCACTCAAAGTATGAGGACGTTAATAATATATTATTTTTCACCCTCTTCATTTTAAAATGTAAGCGACAGATTTTTATGCATTTATATGTAATTTAAATATTAACACAAGTTTCCACTTTTATTAAAAAAACTGTGATAAAATCATTATTTTAATTTGTAATAAAAAAGAATATAATGATATTCTATACAATACTATTATACTGTATAATACTATACTATACTATATAATACTATTATAATAATTAAAGAATAATAATACTATTGCGTTGTTATATTATATTAAATTATTGCACATTATCAGCGATCTGTCACAAGATTAGAAAAATCAGAATAATAATAATAATGCTATTCTATACAATACTACTATACTATATAATACTATTATATTAATTAAAGAATAATAATACTATTGCGTTGTTATATTATATTAAATTATTGCACATTATCAGCGATCTGTTACAAGATCAGAAAAATCAGAATAATAATAATAATGCTATTCTATACAATACTACTATACTAAATAATACTATACTATATAATACTATTCTATATATTACTACTATAATAATTAAAGAATAATAATACTATTGCGTTGCACACTAATATAAATGCATACTAATATAAAAATACGTAATAATAATGTATTAATAATATATGACATAGATTACATTTTAACTACACAACAGTGCGATAATGATCTTTAAATTAAAATGGAAACTTATGGGAACATTTAAATAAATAACATATACATAAGCATCTGTCACTTACCCTGTTTTAAAAAGCTGTAAATGCTTAATAAAGTCACTGCTTTTACGAGCCGGCGAGTATCAGCATAAAGCAAGATGGCCGACCCACGCTACACAAGCAAGTGTTGTTCTTGACCGGGGAAAAAACGCGGCGTCTGCGCGCGCATATCAACAAAACTATCTTTCGTCCTTGGCGCGCGGCGGGCGCGCGCGCGCACTGCTTCATCCTGTAATGTTGCTTTCCTGCTATGCATGGTAGCGCAGGATTACAAAGGTACCAACAGATGGCGCTGTTACGTGTTTTCGAAGCTGTGGTTCTTGTACCAGTCTATTTCTTTGTAAAAGGTTAGTTCTTAACTTTTTCTTGACTAAAATCGAGCTCATTGTAGTCAAAGTATCCTAATGTTGAACTTATTACAAAAATATTTTGTGTTTTTAATATTCCGGTGTGAATTTAAATATTTTTAATAAGTAAAATTTTGGCATTGAATATGATTATGAATTAAGTATAGTTAAAAAACAACTTTTATCGATTATTATATTTATTATATTTTACAAAGAAACAATTTGAACTAAAGTTTCTAGATTTCACTTTTGACAAATGAAAGAACATCTTGATCGAATAAATTCTAAATTTAAAAAAAAAGAGGATACAAGACTGGGTACGGTCCTAAGTGAAACGTGATTGCTTTAATCCCCATTTCATTGGAAAATATTTGACCCCTCTATTAATTTCAGAACAATGGAAAATTTTCAGAATTTTTTCATTTTCGATACTTTTATTTCGAATTTTTGTTTCAAATTTTTGATATTTTTGAAATTATTTTATTGATTTTTTTTATTATTACTGATCATTGATTTTCTTATTTCAGATCAATGGAAAATTTTCGGAATTTTTTCATTTTTTATATTTTTGTAATCGATTTTTGATTTTTTTTTTAAATTTTTGATTATTGATGTTTTTATTTGAGATGAATGGAAAATTTTTGGATTTTTTTTTTCATTTTTGATACTTTTATTTCAGATTTGTAATATTTTGTGATATTTTTATTATCGATTTTTTTATATTTCTATTTATGACCTTTGATATTTTTATAATTGATATTTTTATATTTCTATTTCTGACCTTTGACATTTTTATTATTGTTTTTTGATATTTTCATTATTATTTTTCATATTTTTCTTTCAGAAAAATGGGAAATTTGAGATTTTTTTTTATATTTTTAATTCATATTTTTGATATTTTTTTGATATTTTTACTATTGATATTTTGATATTTTTTATTATTGTTTTTTGAAATTTTTATTTCAGAACAAGGAGAAATTTTAAGAATATTTTCATTTTTGAAATTTTTTTAACTAAATAGAATTATTTAATACAGTTTCTCACATATAATCTTATGTTTATACCTTTCTACCAAAACATTTTTTTTAACGAAATCGCTCACGTACTTTAGGAGTTAATAGGTTTTTAGTTGAAAAATACAGTAAAACCTCTAAATAACGGACACCTTGGGAACGCAGAAATTGTCTGCTATTCGGAGGTGTCCGCTATTGGGAAAACCACAGAGGCAGAAAAATTGCTAATGAATGCTTAATGTTTCATTAGTCGATTTTAAAATGTCCTAAAATCTCTATTATATGATTAACCAGAAATTAAAATTTTAAAGTAGTAACACTGAAATAAAATTGTGCATACTTTTATCCTTTGTTTATTACATTCTTATAAAAAAAAGTTTGTTACAAAAGTTTGCTTTTACTTGCGATTACATGTAATTTGTTTTTCAATGCGAAGTTTTAACTCTGTCAGTAATTTTAATCCTTTTAAATCATTTTTAGGTGCGTTCGTAATTATGTAAATACGTAGCACCTATTGTTGTCGCTCAGTCCGTCCGTCTGTCTGTTTGTCCGCATATAACAACGAAAAATTACCCAACCGAATCGTTTGAAATTTAAAATACAAAATTATTACATAATTTTGTCGACGGACGGACAGACAGACGGACAGACAGAGGACGGACTGAACGACAACAATAGGTGCTACGTATTTACATAATTACGAACGCACCGAAAAACATGCAATAAAAGCTTAAAGTATGGAGCAGTCTTGTTTAGTTTGGCAAAATTGTAATTTAACAAATTACAGCGACTTTTTAGAAAATGGTATTTTCAAAGACTAAAATTTTAAAGTCTTATAAATAAATTCTATATTTAAATTAATAATAATAATAAGCATCATTTTTATGATGCTTCATATTGTCATGATTGTCATGATGAGTCATATATTACGTATGCATTAAACATTAATATTCCTAAACCATTGATAAATAACAGTAGCTTATATATATACAACATCAACTCTTTAAAATGTGCATTTGTTTGATCACTTTCCATCATGTCCTAAAGCTGCGAGCGAACAGCACTAGTTTTTATTACACTAAAAGAGCAGTAAATCTATCTTTGTTTCCGTACGGAACAAAGGTAAAACCTCTTTCAATGATTTTTGAGGGACTGACCCTACTGAATCGACAAAGGAAAGGAAAGTTTATCCCCCACCATCTTCAGTCTTAAAGCTGTCAACTGATTTCGAGTTTGATTTCTCTCTTGAAGCTAAAAAAAAGTACACTGAAAAAGCAATTTATACATTAAAGCGCCGACACGAAAGATCAAAAATAGCGACGCCTGACCGCCAGAAGTTAGTGCTATGTGTCTGGTCCTTAAAGAAGTTTTACTGTACCGCGGTTCATGAAAAATGTTATTTCTCTTATTCATACTACGAATGCAGCAGATCTTTTAAACAATGAAATCATATGTTCGAGTAAAGTATATCTATTTATTATTTATAAGATACTATTTAAGTATTCTCTGGTGTAAGTTTTAATTTAAATGTACATTACTTTAGTAGTCAATTACACTTCATTTATAACACTGTTTTCTACAAGATATAGGAATTTTTCTCTGCGTTTTATACAGTGTATACATGCATGAATATAGATATAGCTTTCGAGATTTTATTAAAAATTATTTTACTCAAAATCACTTTAAGCACCGCACTAATCCTGCAACGTGTAATATTCTCGAATTATTATATAATCATAAAATGTGAGTCTATTTATAAAATATACAATCATTACCGAAAGGTTTTAAATATTTTTATCTAAATAAACCGTTATAAAATAGTTATAAAACATGACAGCGAGAATTCTATCAGTTTCATTTGATTGACTGGTCTTATTCATATCAGTAGTTGGGAACGCTGGGTAGCTCCGCCCCTGTTTCCAAAATAATATTTTCAGCGGCTTTCGGAAGGCGTTCCACAATTTCAAAATGAAGTGAAATAAAATTTTCATACAGAAATTATCAAATGCTTCCAAATTAATAAAAAAAGCTTCTAAAATAATAACGGAATAAAATCTTTATAATATTTTAGAACGCTTTTAATAAATTGGATAGAACTTTAATCAAAATTCCCTTCAGAAAAATCTTGGAACAGATGTAGTATTCACCAGGAGTCCTCCATCTTATTTCTTTGTTGGTTACTTTTGGCCACTTTTTTTTTTTAATTTTTAAACGATTCAGAAATTAAATATAAACAGCAACAAAATTTTAAGCAGAAAGTTATCACTCCAAACATTATTTGTAAAAAAGGAAAGAAAAATAGGTGTGTGTAGAGGAGGAATTCATAATTAGCAAACTGTAAATACAAAAATTTTAAAAAAGTTAAACAAAAGAAATATTAATATTAAAATATATACATTCCGAAATTACAGTCACGAAGCTTTCAGTTATTATACATTTAACCCTTTCCAGCACACTGTGCCCAGCACCGAGCACACCCAATTTTAATTCAAAATTTGGTAACGACGCCAATAATCTTTTTAATAAAATTTTGCTTTTAAAATGAAAGCTTAAATTAAGGAATTCTTAATTTTTTAAAATGTCGTTTGTAAATTCCTGTGTCAGTCGATAATTTCTAATTTTACTAACCGAATTTTCCCGTGGTAGAAAATGTTAAAAAAAAAAAAAAAAAAAAAAAAAAAAAAAACACTCTCTGTAATTGCATCGGTTTAGTGGTTTCATCATTAAAACCCCTTGAGGGACTACTATTAATAAAGATTCGCGCTAAAAAAATTTTTTTTCTTTATTTTTCTTTATTTATTTTTTTATTTATTTACCATTAAATTATGGTAGGGAAAAAAGTTGTAAAATTGTTTTTTTCTTATTTTGCAATAGTATAGTAATTTTTTGTAGATTTTGAACGCAATTACTTGCCTCTGAAAGGTTTAACCAAAGTCCACCAACTTAATGATAAATTTTATTTTGAAGGACGAGCAGGATTTGGGGATTGGGCATGCATTTGACTGAATATTCTATATGTGTTTCCATTTGACTGTTCGTGAAAGAAAGCCTTAAATTTTATAAGTATTTAGATGGTAAATCCACGAAGACTAAGCTTTATTAACATCGATACGCTTCAAAAATATCCTTTTTACAATGAGTAAAACCGAAATATTCCTTTAAATATCAAAAAGTTTTTGTTTGTGGAGAAAGAGAGTTCAGATATTGTTCTACTGTAAGTGGTATAGAATTTCCCAGACCTTCAGACCTTGTAAAGAAATAATTAGATATTTAACAGTAAACCGAAATATGCATTTATGATAAATTATTTTATCTTTTACACCAGAATAGTTTTTTAAGAAGTTTATTTATTACCTTTTATTGCGTTTCTTACTTAAAAGGGAGGTCTCCATTGGGGGCATACTCAGATTAAAAAAAAAAAAAAAAAAATACGAATTAACCTACTCAGGTAATAAAGGATCAGTTAAAGTTAGCGGCGGAATTACATTATTAGATATGTAAAAAAATAAAATAAATTGGA
This sequence comes from Maratus speculifer, assembly GCA_964019185.1. NCBI lineage: Eukaryota > Metazoa > Arthropoda > Arachnida > Araneae > Salticidae > Maratus > Maratus speculifer. The sequence goes on from OZ025295.1 coordinate 407,412,391, forward strand.
ATAATTGGCGTGAAAAGCTGAAAGCGACGCGGGATTTGACGAGCAGTGCATTTCCTCGCCAAAAGCAGACGATTTTAACGAATCTGAAAATTGATTTTAATTGACTTCACTGTTAAAAATCTGCAGCATTTACTGCAACGTCACTCCACTACTTTTATAGAATATCTCTCTTCTGACCAATGAGAATTCTCCATAGCACGATGAATTGACCGTATCTTACACTGTTAAAAATCTGCTGCATTTTGTTGCAACGCACTCCACCGCTTGTATATAATATCTCTATTCCAACAATGAATAAGCTCCATTTCACGGCCAAGTAACCGTTTTCTATACAAGCAAGGGAGTGCGTTGCAACAAAATGCAGCAGATTTTTAACAGTGTATTTTTCAATTTGGAACAATTTTAGTCAATTTAAATTGTGTTTTAAATGATAAAATATATTAATTTCATTTTGTTATAAGTACATATAAACGTATATGACAAAATTAAACTTAAAGTAAAGTAAAAATGCAAAACTAAAATTACTTAAACTAAACTTATTTAAATAAATTGAATATAGAAAGTTTTTTCTTTAAAAAGTTTTCGAAGCGTAAAAGCGTATTTTTCAAAATTTCGTTTTTTCGCCAACCGGAGATAAATCGCCAAATAAACGAAATTTTTATTATTTTTTTACGGACGTTATAAGGAGGTTCCGCCGAAATTTTTTTTATAAACATATATAACTATATGAGAAGAACATTCTGTAATTTTTTCAGATTTTTCTGAGTATGCCCGTGTGGAGACCTTCCTTGTTAGATCTTTTTATTTTAAAGTTTTCTATTACATAATCAAGAAGCAATTGTTTCTTGATTTATAATTATCGATGTAGTGTTAGGACAATAATCTAAACAGTGTAGTATACACTGTGAGGTGACATCATAGTACGTAAATTATCGTATATTTTTATTCCTTTCAGCCTTAATCATCGATATTATTTGGATTTAATTCCATATCTTTACGAGAGCGTTTTTCAAGGGTTTTTTCAATCCTCATTCCTTTAGATTTCCTCCGCTTTCGCAGACGATCTGCTCTCCTTCGCGACGGTATGTATTGTGATGACGTCACGGCGTCCGATCGTTTCTCCCTCGTATATTCCCTCCATCTCTGTGCATGCCGTAATCTTTACGAAGAGGCGAGAGAGGTCTTTTCTTTAAGCGCTTCGCTTAATCGTTCTAAGCACAAATTAGAAGTAATTATTTTAAATGTGCTTTTATGATTTGTTACATAAAATAGTGACGAAACTTTTAATTCTCTAATTAATTAAAACATTGCGTTTTTATTACCCATCGTACGTAGTACAGGATAAGTATTATAATCGTTTTGAAAATCGAAAAAACATATTTTTAAGGTATTTTACACGCTTTAGACATTGAACATTACGAAAAACATATTTTTAGAAATAAAAAATCCGTCTGTCTCTCTTTCACTCTATCTGTCTGTGTGTCTGTAAACGCTCTAGCTCCCAAAAAATTGAGATAGAGACTTGAAATTTGGTATCTACTTAATATCAATAACTTCGATTATACGTAACTATTTTTTTCGAACTCTCGATATATACTTTCAAATAAGAAGTGTATTTTTTTTTTTTTTTTTTTTTTTTTTTTTTTTTTTAAGAAATGGATGTAAAAGATAATTAAAAAAAGAAATATTTTGCATACTGAATAAAATCGATCGGATTATAAGTTGCTGAAATATTTGTTATCCTATTTTTCAAATTCTACGATTTTTCATGACCCTGTTTTTCATTTAAATTTCAATTCAAATGTATATTTTAATTGGAAACGAGATGATTAATTCAACGCAGTAAACTGTTAGTTGATATAATTATGATGTTTGAAATTATAAGGATGCTTCTTTTACTCCCGTATTACTTGATAATCCTGTCGACCAAAAATCTATCGTCAAATTGTAAGATTAAATGCCAATAATGGCTTATCGTAAATGTCACATTCGCTAACCATTAAACACGTTACACGTGTTTGTTACGTCATCAAATAATATTTAATTCAAAGTTTTATTTATATTATTAATAGTCTTTTACTAATTTATTTATTATATCATTATTTAAAATAAAAATTATGTCAAGTTCTATAATTTACTAAAAGTTTGTTAATTTATATTATAAGTCGAAATCAATTAAAACATGCAATTCCGCAAAAGAACAATACAATGCATTAAAAACGTTTAAATATACGTTTAAATTTGATTTTGGAATTACGATGTATTTAATAAATAGTTTTCGCACATTTTATTTTCATATTTTGTAGTATGCATATCCATGAAAAGTAGGTTTTACGGTGCCCCTCCCCCTCTCCAACGACTAGTTTCACTTTGTTCACCCCCGTAGTCTTCTTTTAAATACTAATCTGCGTTAATTTTAAAATTCAGAAATAAGTTTGATGCACTACTGAAGTGATGTGGATTTTAGAACTTTATCGAGTTTCGAACGGTTTTTGATGGTGCGTGCGTTTTTCATGGAGCCGGCATAAATGTGGATTACAAAATGTGTAGCTAAATCAAAAGTGTCACCAAAAGTGTAAGAAAGAGAATTTCTTTCACTTTTCAGAGATAAAGTTTCTGTTACTTTATCTCTGACTGTGCAAGCCTAGACTGGATGGCTTCTTTAGCCGTTGCGAGGGATTTTCTCGGCCCTCGAGGTTTCAGTTACGAGCACCTAGTCTCCAGCCCTATGTCCGGACGCAGCAGGTGCAACCTAAGGGTTGTTCGTAAGTCGTAACGTGCAGGGTCTGGGGGCGAGAAACCCTAGAGCGAGCTCACGTCTATGTGGGCAGGAGGGTCTTTCCCCGTCCTCCGAGGGTCTTGTTAGGGGCACCTACCATCCACGGCTAACCCACATAAATGTGTTCCCTGTTATAGTGGTTTCAACTTGTGGGGCCTACCTTACAGCAAATTTGCATCTGTCGTCCCATGGCAATGGGTCACTGGTTTCGGCTTCCTTGTGGGCGTCGTCATCCTGGGGCTCGTCATGGTTCAATGGGTGCAAATCCCAGGTGCCCGACTCGCCTCTGAGGTTCCTCAGTGGGCAGGGGAGGTGTCGTACTCGACCGCTTCATCAGACTTGGGAACGTGGCTGGCCTCCGGGCTGGCTGCTAGACCGTAGGCATCGGACTTTGAGAGTGGCGGATGGGGACCCGGAGTAGTAGCCGCCTAGCGGTTTGCGAATCCCGACCCCAGTCGAAGTTCCTCACTGGATGAGCCGCAAGGGCCTGACAGGGCCTAGAGACGGGATGATGCATCGTATCATTATCTCTGACTGTGCTCTTACGAACACGTGTTGGTTTAGCTGATGAAGAGCTGGTACTGTTGTAGTTCGAAACGCGTCCTACTTTATTTTTCATTTTATGGTGATTTTACTAAGTGATTTACTTTATTTATTAATTATTGTCAGTTTTTATGGTGTTTTTACACTATGTGCATTTTTGTTCCTAAGTCCGGCCATTCTGCCCCTGACATGGAGATATGTCATCGCTTTCGTTAATTTAAAATAATTGTCATGTGCTGTCTCTCCAATCAATGTAAATTACAGATTAAGGGATCTTGAAGGTATCTCAAATCTTTTCACATGAATTATGCTGACCCTTAACCCCTTGAAGGGTGGTAGGATAAAATATATCCCACTTAATTTTAATTACGAAATGACTCATTGGTATCAAAAATTTAGAATGAAAAATTTAATTATTATAAGTACTTTTACTTATTTTGAAGTAAATTTGTTTTTCAATTCTAGTAACAATCAATGATTCAGAAATTAAGTGCACCTGAAAGGGTTAAAAATGTTGACAAAAGTAATTCTTAGACAACTTTCCTGAATTAAGGAAGGTGAATAAAAGAAGTTGTTTTTCTCTACAAAATGTATCTTCAATGAATCCTTCAACATACCATAAGGTTTGCAAGTAACAATATTCCATTTATAAATTTGTTCTCATATTAACTCTTTTACCGTGCACACCACATAATATATATCGACACCATCACATACACGTTTCGAGGGAGAAGTGATGTGAATGACAGGAAATGAACGGGATCCGAATGTAATACAAAGATGTCCTTATACTGCGTAGAAATAAAAAAATATTTCTACAAAGAAAAAATAGCAAAGATTAATTAGATATTAATTAATTTAAAATTAATGTTAAAATAAGCTAAAAGTAGAACTTTAGGGAGTTTAAATAAACACGATTGTTAAAAAAAACGTTGCGCGTACGATTAATAATCAAAACAAGTAAGCGGTTAACCCTTTCCGGGACAGTGTGCCTTGTCTGGGATATCTAATTTCAATTTTAAACTTGCAAATAGCACTTATAAAATTTAATATTATTTTGCTTTTACAATAAAAGTTTAAATTAACACAAATTCTTAATTTCTATTAAGTCGTATGTAAATTCTGGTGTCAGTCGATATTTTTTTAATTTTACTAGCAGAATTTGTCCGTCCCGGAAAGGGGAAAAAATCGTTAAATTGCTTTCCATATTTTGCAATAAAATGTTTCTAAATTCCGGTTCGACATTACTGAAACATATTTCTGAAAGGGTTAACTAAACTCCATGATCTTGGTTATAAATATTATTTCAAAGACATCTCCATGATTAAGAGATTGGATATGCATTCAGTTGAAATTCTCTACTTTTTTGCATTTGACTGCTAATGAAAGAAGCATTAAATCTGATAAGTGTTTGGATGGTAGTACAACGAAATCTAAGCTTATCTTAATATCGATCCGTTTAAATAATATCTTTTTTACAATATGTAAAAACGAAATATTCGTTAAATATTGGAAAACTGTTTGCGTATGGAGAAAGAGAGTGGGGATATTGTTCTACTGTAAGTGGTATAAAATTTCACAGACCTACAAATACTCGTTGAAACAAACTGCGTCAGTACGCTGAAATATTCATTACTGATAAAATATTTTATCTTTCACACCAGAATAATTTTTAGAAAAAAGTATTTAGCTACAACTTTTTCTCAAGATTAAACTCAAATATGCAGTTTTTTACTATATATTTTGTTATTTTTAACACGAGCTCAAGAAGTAGTTTTTTTTTGTCAAACTATTTGTTAACTATTTTGTGCTGCTCGTTTGCCCGGAGTGAGAGTTCCCATCAGTGGTATTCTTACTATGTGTGGGGGATGTGGAGCCTAGGTCCCAGACTCCTCCAGAAAACGTTTCGAACTGCTGCTGCTACAACTTAACTTTTTTTAATTCCTTTCGCTTTCTTAAACCATAATCAAGAAGCAAACGTTTCTTGATTAATATTATGTTAGATGAGAACAGTGTAATTCGCACTGTATGAAGACATCACAGTGTGTAAATTGTCATATCTTTTTATACCTTTCACCCATAACCGTATACAGGCCAAGTTCTGATCCAAGCATATTTTATTTTATTTTATTTTATTTTTCACATTATGCCTTCTAATGCTTTAGTTAAGGGATATTAGTCATTAATATGGTGTAAAAAGTCTTTTATGTATAATTTTCTAAATGTTCCCAATTTGGAACATTGATCACTTCCGGAGGTCATTTTCCAGTGGTCATTGGTCATTTTTTATGATTTTCTGTACAATTCCCCATAAATGATGAAAATGTAACTTCTATTTCAAAAAATCTTGTTATTCTAATTCGAAGAATCTATTTTAAAAAAATCATTTTTATGACTGATCATTTTCTAGTGGTTATTGGTCATTTTTATGATTTTCTGTACATTTCCTGATTAATGATAGAAATGCAACTTCTATTTCAAAAAATCAAATCATCCTTTTACCATATCTGCTATTTTTTTCAAGTCGATTTTGATAAAATTAATTTTTTAAACAATTGGGAACATTGACCTGTAAAAGGTTCAGAAAGCTGTTTTTGGCTAGTGTTTTACCCTTATTTCCTTCGCGTATTCTCGTAGATTTCACTAGCCTTTATCCACTACCTCGTTCCATGCACCTGAGCGTTTTCACTATCGCATACATTGGGACCCTACACTACTGTTCAAGCAATCAGCATATACCATACAAAGCGTACATGCTTTCTATTTTTTCTTAGCTTATATCTTGATAAAAATAATAAGGTAGACACTTTTTTCAAACTAATAAGAGCACAAATAGATTTTTTTTGCCCAAACAGTGAATTTAAAGCTATAGTATATGTATCCGAACGATGTAGAATTATTAAAAAATATATGACAAAAAGTATTTTGCAGGCAGACAACTATTAACACAAATTTCTTTTAACAGTGTACTCCACTTACCATCATTTTTTTAGGTTTGCATTAATATTCTATATATATGTATATTGATGCTTCAAGTAAAAAAAATAGTTGCTGAATTATAACAAACATTTTAATTATATACGTATATTGATACTTCAGATAAAAAAAATAGTTGCTGACTTAACAAACATTATAATTATTATGTGTGCTCTTTTTATTGAAAATTCATTAGTACCACCCCCCTCCCAACACTCCCCCTCCCTCACCTTTCAAATCTCCACAGCCGAAAGGGCAGAAAAAAAACTTTATTATTATATTTTTTTAATTTTCTGTCTCTTATTTGTTATTTAGCCATTATATAAAAGAAAGTGTAGTTGACAAATGATAAACCATGTGATGTAATCCCCCCCCCATTACACAAACACACCATCACTAAGACCAATATATATATTTTTTTAATGCTGACACTCGATTAAAATTTCTTATTTGTGTAATAACATAAGATTTTTTTTCATTAGTTATTATTACCTTAGAAGAATTGAAAGTATTCATTGGTTTTGACAAAATGCATTAATTAAGGAAAAGAGTCAAATCAAAGTATACAGAGGTGGCACTTGTAATAAAATACACAGAAGAAAAAAAAAGTTTAATAATATTTTTAGAATAGAGTTTTAGATTTTTTTTTTTAAATTTTTAAATACAAAAAATCCTCAAAAAATAATGTAATCTTATTAAATGTAGTTAAAAAGTTTTAATAATTATTTACGCTACTAGGTTATCAATTAATTGTCTCAAAATCATTATGTAACCGATGTAATAGTTATTACAGGGTATATAAATGCAAATAAATATTTTTTAAATTTCAGTTACTATGTATAATGTATTAAAATGATACAGATTCTGTGAATAAATATGTCATTTGTTATTTATTTATTGGACAGTTTATAATACTTTTTCTTGCTCTTTAAATGTAGTTAATTAATAATATCATGCTCTTCCTGAATCGCTAGCTATGATTCTTCTTAAAAAAAAAAAAAAAAAAAAAAAAAATCAGAAGAATTACTATATTATTACTTATACTATTACTTATACTATTAATAACTTACTTACTACACTATACTAACTTACTAATAAACGTACTTACTATACTATTACTTATACTATTAATAATACTTTTTACGCATACGTACAATGTCTTTTCATTATTATTATTAAAGTTATTATTAGGCAATAATTAATTAGACCTCATGTTTTTGAATGATTTTTCTAATAAACTTATTTTTTGAAGGGGAATAGGACAAATTAAAAAAAATAATAAGTAAAATATTAATGGTTGAATAAATACTATTAATTAATTGTTAAAATAGTTAATAAATTTGGTGTGTAAATTAAATTAATATTTTCTTAAATTTTTTAACTTAACATTTTATTCATTTATTAAATTAATACTATAGTTATTAGGATGAGCGAAGCGAATCCTCTACTAGTCCACTCAAATGACACTTTGTCGTACACTTTACAAAAAAACTATACAGTATTTTCACTTGAAATTAAACACAAATATAAATTATGATCTGTAGATTTGCAGAATATTATTTTTTTTACAGACATACTTTTCAAAAAATTATTATTTTAATTAATTTATTTTACATGCATTTCCAATGCGGACGCATTTTAGCAAATAAATAAAAAATGAAACGCGTATATTTTCAGAAAAAAAATATAAATCATGGAGTAAATAATTATAGATAGAATCATGATTAATTTAATAAATGAAATATGTTTTCATCACTCCGCAAAATCGTTTGCACAGATGACACTTAAACATTTTAAAAGAATTGTATTATGGATTTTTTTTTTTTTTTTTTTTTTTTTTTTTTTTTTTTTTAGTAAAGTGGCAACAAAAGAATTGCAAGCAAATAAAATTAATTTTTAAATTTGCCATATAAATGAAAAATTAAAAGAACTGCTTAAAGTTGTTGCCTCGATTCAAGCTCTTTATAAATGTACTAAAGCAAAGTTGGCCGATTCAGAAACTATAAATGGACTTTAATCATTTCTTACTTTATCATTTGGATTTAAAGTAATGTTACGTTCTTATTTGTGGACCGAAAAAGGTTTAGTGAACGGTATTTTGACTTTGTTGCGCGTATTAAAGAAAATCACAAGCCATCAGACCAGATACCGCGAATAATCATGGATAAATTTGAATACTGCAGTAATTTAACTTATAAGAATTGGTGCGTACCAATTCCCCCTATAATTAAATTCTGGAAAAATGGAAGCATAAATTGCTCAAGAAAACAATTTCCTTTGCAATCAGTTTTTGCAGTTATAATTCATAAATCTCAAGGTTTGACATCAGATAAAGCAGTAGTAGATATTGGGGATAAAGAGACACCAGTTTGCTTAACGCACGTAGCGTTGTCGAGAGTGAAACTCCTTCAAGGTTTATCATTTAATAGAAAATTTCCTTACGAGAGATTCTACAATATAAAAAATTTCCATATGCTGGTATGCAGAAAAAAAGAAGAAATTAGAATAAAAAAAATTGAATTTAATAGTTCATAGTATCAACGAGAGTAGATATTAATGTTTTTCCAAATATTTTGTTTGAATGTATTATTCTAAGATTGCTATCAAAGATTATTTGATGTGAATTACAAAGATTGAAAACATACCTATTTCAAATCATTTCAGATAACTCCAGAGGCTATTGGAAAATGTAAAACCATCTTTAAAACTTTTGATTAAAAATTAAAAAAAATATTTTGTAAATATTTGCTTCGAAAATATTTTTATTTATACCAGTCTTATATCACAGATAAAAAATTCCGAGGAAATTCTTAATTATTTGGCTGAATTTACATTTCTAAAATTTAAATACGCCAAAACATAAGATAAAGTTTTTGCTTCATAAAGATGCAAAAATAATATAAAATAATAATGTTATTTTCAAATATTTATCTTATGAAATAATGCTTCGTGAATCCAAACAAAGCACGGCTTTTGCTAGTATTAGAGTATAGGGAGAAACATTGTTTGGGCGCGTTTTAATAATATAAAACTGTTTCACATTTTATCAAATTGATATACGTTGCTGAAAATTACTACAAAGTACTTTCTGTGTAATACAAAGCACATAGTATTTACAGGGACACACAAAATACTTCAGATACTCTAAACTGAATTGTATCAAGAAAATTATGAAAAATATATCTTTTAAGGTACACCAGAAAAAGTATGTCATAAATATAAATGATAATAAACATTTGTTTTGCATCTCTATTCTGCAGTTGTTCAAGGTACCTTGCTCTCATCTGTAAGAGCAAGATGAATAACACCAATTAGAATCCTTAACCCCTTGAGGGGAAGTACGATAAGGTGCACCCGCAGAGTTTTAACTGCGAAATGCCACATTGAAACCAGAATTTTGAAATGAAAATTTTACTCTTATCAAATACGTGCGGAAAACCTTTTTATCTATTTTGAAATAAATTTTAATTTTAAATTCTGGTACCATTCAATCAGTTAGGCATTTTAAGAATTGAATTGCTTTTCCCTCGAAGGGTTAACCCACTCCTTCGAGGAGTAGATCTGTTTAACACTAGAACGCTGGTAATTTTTACGCAAGTTTTATAAAATTTATTTAAAACCAGAAAATTAATTTGAAAGAATTTAGTTTTTTTGTTTAGCTCATTTTACTGCAACTAACATATAACTTATTTTTTTAAGATCTTTCTGGTTCGAATCAACAATTAGTCCATAAATTGGTGTCCAATTGACACCTTCCCGGCATTCTAGTGTTAAAATAATTGACTTCCACTAGAATTTATAAATGAATTTACTGAAAATACAAACGTGCGTATATTTTGTGCCTTTCAACATTTTGAAGGGCAGTGATGGTGCTGAGGCGTCTCATAATTTAGCCACTTTCTCACCAGAATTTTTCTATGAAAATTTCCCATACTTTAGATAAGCGAAACTACACGTTTATTAGTTTATAAATTAATTTTCGTATAAGAACTTCCGCCAATAATTTATTTAAACGTTTTACGAATACAAATACCTTGCCCCTGAAAATAATAACAGGAAAATTTTAATTAAATTTCCTGGTTGCCAGTAAAATAAAAACTAGATGTCCATTTTTAAGGACACCGATCTGTATCCATGTCAATGAATAATCGAAATGAAGTTACAAGGAAATCCGTGCATTTGTTCTTGAGGTAGAACTGTTACAGAAATCTTAATAAATGCGGCATGAAAGAGCCACCTGTTGTGCGATGAACACCTAAACGTAAAAAAAATCAATTTATGTCAAGGAGTCTGCAAAGTCTACTGAAGTCTACAAAATTTCCGCGCATTCATTCTGAAGATAGACTTATTGTGAAAATTGCAGAAAATGTAGCAGAGCAACGCCACGTGTTGAGCGATTTACGCCAAAACAAACAAAACAACATCTCATGTCAAGGAATAACCGAATATGAAGTTTCATAAATATTTCTGCATAAGTTCTGGGTAATGACCGATTGCGAAAATATCAAACAATGCTACATAGCAGTGCCACCTATTGAGCGATTTACACAGAAACGTAGAGAAACATCAATTTATGTCAAGGAATTACTTAATCTAAAGGTGAAATCCATGTTAATTCTGAGGATAAAGCTATTGCGGAAATCGAACAAAAAGCTGCATAACAGTGCCACCCATTAGCGATTTATGCTTAAAAATAATCAGCACAAATTTAAATCAGGAAAATCTTAATATAAATTTTTATTAGCATTAACTCTTGAGATAGAGTGCCCACAAAATTTATGTTACATACAAACAGACATATGGGCAATTTTGTAAAAACTTGTTTTGGGGGTACTCTGAACCTTAGAATGTGTAAATCCGTCGAAAACTGTATTAGAAAGTTTTTCACGAATCCAATACTTTCTTGTTGTAAAGATAGAGAAAATTAAATATAGTAATTGTCTGAGCGAAGCAAAGCCGCACTTTCTGGACATACACAGCTACGAAACGATATTAAAAATCAAACAAAATTCTTTCTTCAAGCAAATCTCAAAAATACTTGTCGGATTTCGATGCTGCTTGTACCGGAGGGTAAGGTACTGAGGGACGTGAAGGTAATCTACTGAATGCACCTACTACGAAAAATTAGTTTCCAATAGTTTAAAAATTGTATTTAAAAAACTAATGGAAAAGCACAATTTATTTGCGTACGTCACAGAAATTTGGTATGCGTCAATTTCATCGGTTGGATGTTTTCGTATTAGAGTACATGTAGTAAATAGCCAAAAAATACGCACGCAGTAATATTGAAATCCAATAATACGTTTTAAAATTTAATCAATCAGAAAAAAATCTGTTTTTTTTCTATTTATAGAAAAAAGTTACGAAAACTCTTATTTTGCGATAATCTCTCAATAGCGAAATTTAAAACAAATCAAACTAGTCGTTGGGGGCCACCGTAATACTTACCCATCATGGATATGTATATGAAAATAAAACATGTGAAAACTATTAATAAAATGCATTGCAATTCCAAAACAAAATTTAAATATTGCTAATATACATAGTAATGCTATTTTAAAGAACTGTTGATGTACCAATTTCGACAAATTATATAAAACACCAAACTACTCAAGTAGTACCGAACTTCGTAAAAGAAACATCCTTATAACTCCAAAAATAATAATCATATTAACTGACAATTAACTGCGTCGTATTAAGCGTCTCATTTCCAATTAAAATATACCCCTGAATTGAAATTTGAATGAAATACAGGGTCATGAAAAATCGAAGAATGTGGAAAACAAGATTACAAATATCTCGGCAACTAATAATCCGATCGACTTCGTTCTGTATGCAAAATGTGTGTTATTTTATTGCCTTTTACGTCCATTCCTTAGAACAAAAAAATCCGAAAATTTTTATGTAATTTTCATCAGAACGAATTTTTTGAGAGTCCGAAAAAAATAGTTCCGGATAATCGAGGTTGCTGATATTAAATAGGGTTCGTCCCATTCTTACATACTAACTACATACAAAATTTCAAGTCTCTATCTCAATTTGTTCGGGAGATAGAGCGTTTACAGACAGACAGACTGACAGACAGACAGACAGACAGACAGACAGACAGACAGACAGACAGACGGACGGCAAAAAAATTTTTCTAGAAATATGTTTTTCGGAATCTCCACTATCTAAAACGTGTAAATACGTCAAAAAAAATTTTTCGATTTTCAAAACGATTGCAAGACTTACCCTATACTACGTATGATGGGTAAGTAAAATGGCTGATTTTTGTCTCTTTTTTGCAGTTATTTGGATGAGTCCAATCCTATAATGGACCAACAGTAATCCCTTAACATGTTTTCATCCCAAAATCCTTCATGTCGTTCTTCAAAATCCTTTAAATCTTGGTGAAAACTTCCCCTTGTTTGTCACTTATACTTCCTAAGTTTTCAGGGAAAAAACTCTGATGGAATGCAGTAAATGAATCTTTTATGACATGTTTACTCCCATTTGTTGAAAATTTTCTATAAATCGGCAACAATTTCTTTGTAATTTTCACTTTTTTTATTTCCCAAAAATTCTTCCACAGCCATTTTGAATGACTTCTAAGAAGATTTTTCATTAACAGATAAAAGGCTTTCAAACTGAGAATCTTTCATAATTTTACGGATCTGTGGGCCAACAAATATCTCTTTTTTCAGTTTTGTCTCGGTAATGCTTTGAAACGAACCGAAATAACCGGAAAGCATCACTGTTTTTGTCAAGCGCCTTCACAAAGTTTTTCATGAGTCTCAATTTGATGTGTCAGAGTAATGTTATTTGGATCTACCAATCGCTCGTGCTTGATGTTCATTTTTCCCGGAATATACTCTTTCCGAATTGGCCATTCTTTTCTTACATAATGATGTTGTTTTGCTTGGCTGTCCCTCAAACGAAAGAAAAAAAGAGTATTTTGAGTAATCACCCTGCAATTCCAATAACAAACCGATGACTTTGAGATCACCGCACACTTTCCATTGGTGTTGTTTATACTTTATTAAATTAATTAAAATACACATCGTTTCATAACTCTCTTTACAATACACTGCGTGTCCTATTGGTATAGACGGCTTCTTATTTCCATTATTTAATAAAACAGCTTTTAGACTACATTTCGAAGAGTCTACGAATAAGCGCCAATCTGTTTTATCATAGTTTTGATTTATTGCTTCAAAAAATCCCGGGATATCAGTACAATAACCATATTCACCTTCTTTTTTGAAAAATTCTGAGTAAATTTTGCTTTTGTTTCTAGACAACGTAACTTTTGTTCTTTGGTGTTAATAAGTTCCATTGTTGTAGGCGAGAACCAAGAAGCTCTGCTTTAGATTTTGATAATTATAAATCTCTTATACGATCATTCAATTCGACTTGGTTAATTAAATAGGGAGTCTTTTCTTGAAGAGAGGACTCGTCAGAATCACTAGAAATCGATTTGGATTCAACATCACTTTCATTGTAACCTCCTAGTATATCTACACTCGAATTACCGGGACAAACTGGACGTGGTAGAACTTTCGAGTGTAAAATGGGCTTAGTAACAGACGGATCTTTGGTATGTTTTTTCGGAAAATTTCGCCTTATTTTTTGTAATATATCCCACTGTCTTCGTAACATAAAAGTAACAATCATTTTCATGATTATTAGGTTCTCTTCAAAGCATTGGTGAACCAAATGGAAAGTGTACGTTTTTATCACTGGAATAAAACGATTCTATAGCTTTCGCAAAACACACGAGGCACCCACTTTTTATCATGATTTGCAAGAGGAAATCCAATATAATGAATATGCACTTTTTTAACAAATCCACAACAAGTCTTCTTCTTTTTTTTTTTTAAACATAAATTTCTCACAAACATACTAAATCGATGAGAACTTTGTTTACACTTTCTACTCGACATTGTAATTCAATCCGAAACAAAATATTTGTTGTTTGAAGCGAACGAATGAACATTAAACTGTCGTCAACACATTGGGTAGTTAAAAAAAACAATAGACTGTAGAAAAAAAACTGTGACGTGATAGAATATTTCTGCTGACACTATTAGGTTTAAGGCAGCTAGACTAATACATTTACATACATTTTTTGGGGAGTATACAAAAAAAGTTGAAATTTGTAAACTAGTGATCAATTCCATAATGTGATGTCTGCAAGCATGTGACGAATGCTCTTTTTTTAACTTTTGCTGTGTCGCAACATACACAATGTCGCAACATACACAGAATTATAATTAGTGTTTCAGCTGGTAATGTCGAAGCACATTGCTCAAATATTATCTGCTATTGCCCAGTTTTGGATGGTTTCAACGATAGCTTCTGCCTGAGATTTTAAACTTTTGTTTTTAAATATGAGCCTTTTGTTTTTATATATATTTTTAAAGATGAAATTTGTATTCTGTGACATACCATACGAGTACGTATCAATTTATCATTGCCTATACATTAAAAACTTTCCCCTCATTGAGCTACCTCTAAATTTTGTTGAAATGTATTGATATTTTGCCTGATTTATTTTTTCATAAAAAAGAACAAATTTAGAGGGTGAGAAGATTACATTTTGAAACTTCAAAAACAAGCTCATCCTAATATACATACACATATAGACGCAGTAATATGTATGAGATAACATGGAATAGGCCACTCTTTTTAAATCGCCACAAGGGGGCTTAGAAACTAAAATTGCATTCGGAACGTCACGGAAAAACGTAAGCGACTGACACTCGGCGCGTGTTGAAACTGACTTCTGCCTGTATGGTGATTTCATTGCGACGAGCAATCACTTCAAAAAAAAGTCTCATTCTTTTTTATATATACCCAGTAGAGGAGTTAAAATTTACAGCAACAGAAATTAATAACAAGATTAATTAAACAGAAATTAATAACACATTATACAAGCTGAAATACATAGTAATTATGTTATTTAAAATCAATTTAAGAATTTGAAATGTGTGCAAAATGACCTAAAACATAGAGTATATACTATTATTGAAAAAGAATATGTTTTATAATAAAAGATCAATACTAACCTGATAGAATCATACAATACTTTTGAATCCATTGTTTCCTATACTGGCAAACAAATAAAAGTTACTCATACACTCAATCTTTACATGAGTCTTAAGTTTGTGAAATCTGCTGGAAAAAGAATAAACTTTTATGCCATTTTGAAAGTTGAAATATCTCTTTGAAATTGCTCTTCCGTAAGAAATATTCGGCCATTTTAAAATGAATTTTATCTACCTCTCGCACACTCTCTGCGGCTAGGGATGTCGACATTTATTCAGGTCGTTTTGTTTGGAAAAATTTCATTCAGAAAAATCAAATTTTAAGACTCGGATATTTTCGTTTGCGTTTGCAGGACAGGCACAGGCGTTTATTTTTTAAATCTTATTCGCACAATTTTTTTAAGCAGAAATATTTATATATTTTTTGGTAACATTTGCAGGAGAAATGTACCACGAAATGTATTCTGTTTTAATTGTGAGTGTGAACAGGATACAAAAAAGTAGTCGTCTGTGGCAGCCTTGCGTTTGTTGCCCTGAATCTATTCTAGAGCTATCCTGAAATTTAATTTCAGTTTCAAGTCGGGAAAAGAGTTTTCTTATTCAACATTTTAATTACAGACTAGACTGCCAACTATTTTCTTATTCACTTGCACCACGATTTGAAAAAAACTTTCATTGTCGTGAAATTATCCTAGTACATAAGTCTATAACAGAGATTTTTTCAGAAAGTGGTGCGGACAGAATATAGAATAGTCGCTGGGACGACATATGCCCAAGCCCCGTAATCGAAAAGTTAAAAGAAAAAGCTTTTTTTTCCTTTGAAAATAAAAGTGACTGCACATTTTTTCTGAAAAGGAGAAGACTTATCTTGTAAAATGCAATGTTTAATGCATTTCAAAGAAGAATCCTCCTTTTTACTTATTCATCATACGTAATATCTATACTAATAAAATAACAAATCGCTCTGTCTGTCTGCGTGTGTGTGTGTGTGTGTGTGTGTGTGTGTGTCTGCGATGGCTAGCAAAATCTATGGTACGTACGAAGATCAAAATTTTTATGAGAGTAGCCCAATATCTCTCCTGGTGCACCTGAGCTTCAGAATTTCGAAATTCTATTTATTAACTGAGTAATTAATTAAATTCCAAAGATCACTCTCATAAAAAATCGCCTTTTTTCTTCTTTTTTTCCCTTCATTTAGTTATGGTTGGTTGGTTGCATAAAATTTTCGCATAAATAATTAAAAAAGCTGGAACAGACCTTTAAAATTCATAGACTGGGAAACTGTCAGTTTAAATGATGATTTTTTATCACAGCGGTTGTAAACCATGGAGGAAAAAGATAGGTGGTGGTGAAGTAAACCGAAAAAAGGGTTGCAATATTAAACCATTTATCGCACAAATTTTAATGTCCAAAACAAAAGCATGGGAAGGGATTTTGTATTAATAAGACGAATTGAAAGAAATGAATTACAGCTGAAGCGTATTTTACGAAGAAATAGTAATTTTTAAAATGGTCTTTTTTCTATTATATTATTTATTTTTAAAAAATGTTTGCTTTTAAAATAATTGAAATTGATAAATTAGAAATAATTAAATGTCAAAATAAAATTAAATAAAATATTGAAAACAGTTGATTTGAATTAAAAATTGAATTGCTAAAAGTTTTCTTTTTTTTCAGAACTTTTTAATACTTTATAACGTAGATGAAAAAATGTTTTTAATTTAACAACATATTAATAACTCTATGTCAATATATAAAATATATTTATGAAAACATTCTTTTAAAATCATGCGCGAAAGCTTAAATAACAAATATTAGTCTAAAATCTAGATTTCAGAGTGCAGACGATTTTAAGAAATTAACGAAAGAATGTTAACTTTTCAAGCAAAATCTTAAATGATGCTTCTATATTGATATTTCAAAGTGACGGCTAGGTTACATTTATGTTATATTTAAGTTACGGTAGGGTAATGTTAAGTCGCAGTTAGGTTACAGGCAGGTTATGGTTACGGTACAAAAGTTTACGGTTAGGAATTTATCCATAGAGTGAACATTACGCATGCTTTGATTAAAAATATACACTTTTGTTAAATGGTTCTGAAATTATAATACTATATACCAATCTTTTATCATCGCGTATCGATTTCATTCACGGTATAGTCGGATTTAAGAGTGATATAATTAGTTTGAAATTCAAAATATTTCACTTGGGATTTCTATGCGAAAAAAATAATTAGTTATGTGATTTAACAGTGATTTTTACGGGTAAATATCAACACTTTAACACGAAACTAACGCAATCGTTGGATACATGTTCCCTCCCGTGTTTTCCATTGCTCATTTTAAGTATTTTTAGAGCTTAATATTAGTTGTTGTTTTTAAAACCGATTTTTCACAAAGTCAGCTGCGACGTATTTCAGACAATGCATTTCTGCATGCTTGATAAAATCATACAAATTTCAAGTTCGTTTAATATTGTTAATACGGACCCGGGCAACGCCGGGCGGGTCAGCTAGTAAAGTAAATATTTCAGTCGTTTTGAAAATCAATTTTTTAATAGATTTACACGCTTTAGACACCGGAGATTCAGGAAAACATACTTTAGAAAAAAATATACTGTCTGTCTGTCTGTCTGTGTGTCTGTAAATGGTTTTTTCCCCCAAAAAACTGAGATAGAAACGTGAAAATTGATGTCTACTTAGTATATAATAATAGAAAGAAAGATTTCTAATAAAAACAGACGAAAAAAAATAACTAAAATCCACTTTCAAAGAAATTGTAACTAAAAATGTAAAAAGAATGAATCAGAAATTTCATTTAATCCTATAAAGTGGATGGTTTTATTTCACCCATGATAAGGATTTTTATTTTTGTAGTAAAAGAAAAACATAAATGAAATCAAAGTTTTGAATAGTTTTAAAAAGATTATTTTGGATTTACTTTGTTACATGTTTTTCATTACACGTATTAAAATTTAATTTTCTTTTAGTTAAAGATTAAGAATTTAATATTTATTTTCATTATATTTATATTTATTGTCATTATCATTATTTATATTTATTGTCTTATATTTGTATTTGGTATGAACCCTGAGCATTTCTTAATTTCTAATAAGAATAAAATGCCAATTTGTTATTTTGTCAGGGATACTGTTGCCATTTGACAAATGACCAAATGTTTCATTATTTAATTAAAAAATATGAATTATAAAAGCACAAAATAGGTATAAAACCTTTGTTTTTAACCCATTAACGCCCAGCGCCCTTTTTTGAGGACGGTTACAAAAACAGCAAGAAAGTGGTTTTCCCACCAGTAAAGAGGAAGGTAAACATGTACCATTTTTCACGAGACAGAATCCTCGATAAATTTAGATAAAAGTTAATTTGCTTTAAAAGTGGTGGGAAATACAAAATTTAAATTTTAGCGAATAAAATAATTCGGGCGTTAATGGGTTAAGGGAAGCGTAAGCTCAAGTTTTGAACATAGAACCCGAATACCAATGGCAAATCCCTGATGAGACAGGGCCCGAAACTGTCTCCCGTTTCGGGTTTTTAAATTAAAATTCGGGTTCGGACGTGTTTGAACCCAATATGACGTTTCGAATTATTTTCATTTAAGGAAAAGGGGTGAAACTGTCACAAACAGTTTGAAAAAATAAAAATGGACTAAGTTTTTTTATAATGCTTTACAATCTTCTAAAAATGAGTTTGAAAGGGAATGATAATGTTTATTGTGGAATATATAAACTTCATTATTTCGTAAATTTAGTTTGAAATATCTAATACTACTTTTAGATTAATTTTTTTTAATTTCATTTTTTCATGTTACAGAGGTAGGTGCATTTGACATCTATTAACATTTTAAAAATTCATTATTTTATGTAAGAACAAGTAAGTCACAAGTAAATCCGAAGGGCTTTAAGAAATTAGATCGAATGATAAAAAAAATAATTTTACTTTGAAGGAAATAAAGACATGTTACAAAAAAAAAATGTTTTTTCTTACATGAAAGTGAAAAGAATATCAAACGATAAAATATCCTTTTTTCGTCTACTTTAGTGAATATTATCAAAAATTCAACAACATGTTTAAAAACATTTATAATTTTTACAAATATAAAAACCCAATTTCATACTAGCCCTATGAATAAATGAAATAAATACATTAAACTTCAAATTCTTGAAATTTATTCACTAAGAAATTTCAAAAATTACAACGATTACTCGAAAAAAAATACTGAAAATTTCCGCATAACACTGAAAAAAATTCGTATGCTAATTCATTATTATTACCCTTCCTTCCCCTTGTTCGCATTGGTATGTTTTATAAAATATTTTTTTCGTTATTATTGACACTATGCAAAAGTCCTTTGTTGTCCCTGTATTTATCTTTTTGTCTCCTAATGTGATGGAAGTATACATGCTACGAAATTTTTTTTGTTATTTCATTTAGTAAATTTTAAGTAAAGTGAAATTTATTATTGTACTATTCAACTGTACATGTTGACCGATTTATCGTTAGATCCCACTGATGGGCGGTGGCATATATTATATCCCACTTAATTATAATCACGTTCTGCACCAGCTACGCGTCATCTTTTCTTTTGTATATTTAGTGTGTGCAGACGTTAGTGGGGGCACGCATTAGAAAAATTACTTTTTCTTAACTTAAAAAGAAAATTTACAAAATTTCCTGTATGAATTCAAAATTAGGGTTAAAATAAGTTAAAATAATTAGGCTCTCTTTACAAAATATTCACAATATGGGATAAGCAAATGAAGAAAATCATGGGTTGTTAACAATTTTCTACGAGAAAGACAGACGAGAGGACATCTAGAAAAAAGAAATTCTTCATTTGATCAAATGTCAAACTGGTTAGCCTATATTATATACGATTTCTACACAATTCTATTTTGTAGATCATTGGATAGGAGTGGGTGCTGAAGACACACCAGCAACGTTAAAAAAAACATTCATGAATAAAATGACTTTTTATGGGTATGAACATTGACGACTCATTGCCAAGGATATCAAATTTTAGAAGGTTAACTTTTCTTTATTACGGTAAGGTATTTCTTTATTAAGGTAACTTTTCTTTATCACACAATTCCATTATGAAAAATATAAAAATCTTTATTTTAATTAGCACCGGAAAAAGTATGGTATAAATGTGAAAAAGAATAAGTATTTGCTGGAAAACCGTGGAAATTCTTATTTAGTCTGTTCTTTCTTGAAATCTTGCTGTCTTTGATGGCAGCAAGTAGAATAAAGAAAAGTTAACCTTCTAAAATTTGATATCCTTGGCAATGAGTCGTCAATATTCATACCCATAAAAAGTCATTTTATTGATGAATGTTTTTTTAACGTTGCTGGTGTGTCTTCAGCACCCACTCCTATCCAATGATTGACAGAAGAATGCCCATTCTTCAGTTGTTGTACATTCTTAAAAATAATTATTTAACCCTTTCCGGCACACTATGCCCGGTCTGTGATACCTAATTTTAATTCCAAACTTGCAAACGACACCAGTAATATTTTGGTGAAATTTTGCTTTGATAATAAAAGCTTAAATTAAGGAATTCGCAATATTTTAAAAATTCGTTTGTGAATTCCGGTGTCAATCGATAATTTCTCATTTTAGTACAGATTTTGCCCGTGGGTTAACCCATGATAAAAAAGAGAGAATTCAAATATTAATGTTATAACGACGCGTAACTACTCGCGTTACTCAGCAGATTATAATTCTTTCGGATTCCTGGTAAACTTCTACTTCTTCTAGAAATTTGAGTCAAATTTTATAAATATAACTCACACAAGAATGTTGATTTAAATCAGTTTAGCTTTATTACTTCACGTTTTTTTTTCTTTGCATCTTTTAAACTTATTTCATAAAGAAATTTCTGGTTTGAACTGAAACATATTTCTTTAATAGCCGTCAAAGGGACGGCTCAGAGCTATTTAATTGTTTAATATTTTTGAAAAAAAAAAAACAACTTTCAAATAATGATTTTTTTTTTCATCTTTTACAGAATTTTTATTCTTTTTTGTCATTGTTTTATCAAAACCGAAATTTTTGCCTAATTGAATCAGAAATATGTTCGGATTAAAAAATGCAAAATTTACAAAAAATATATAGCAGTGAGAACGATAAATTATGATTGAATATTGATGCCCGTGCGTGGTACGGGCAAATCATGATTGGCAAAAACACGTTGTATGGTAAATCAGGGAAGCGGCAAATATTATTTTCTGATGATTGTAAAGAAAAAGATTATTTTTCGTATCCATGGATAATTCCAAAAACATTACTCTATGTTTTCTAAAGTCATTGTGCATTTAACAAAATGGATCTCCCATAAATCTGGTAGGTCCCTTGCTATCTTGAGATAATTACTTATCAAGTATATCGTTCAAAGTTTATGAAAAAAATAGCGGCCTTCGCCCGCTAGGCTGGTCTTTTTTTAAAGAAAACTTTGAGAACAAATTAAAACACGCCCCAAGCAATATTTCCCCGTATACCATAATGCAATCTTATACTTTTGAGTAGCCTGTAAAATAATAATAAATATTCTTTGTATCATAAATTGTACAGAATGCATATTTTAGTATCTACTACATAGATTCGTGTTAATGCTATTATATTCGAAAGAATGTACCATCATTAAAATGTACTTGAAACTGTTTTTTCGTATTGACCGTAATGTGATAGAATACTTTTGATTGTCTCTATTGTTAAACTATACATCCGATTTTCATAATTTTTTAATTGACTAGACAAAATTAAGCAACAATTATATATTTTAAATCTCAAACGATTTCGTTGGGTAATTTTTGCTCTATTATATGTGGACAGACAGACGGATGGACGGACAGACTGAACGATGACTATAACTATGTGTAATCTTGCGCAACGTATATTAATTTCATAAAATATTAAATAGTTTATTACTATTAAAAGGCGTACCAAACTATTGTCTCAATATATAATTATGCAATGGAATATTTTTGTGTAGCCCTGTAAATCAATAAGAAACATTATTTGCACCACAGATTGTACAGAATGGATATTATAGTACATACTTCATAGATGCATGTCAACTTTATTATGTTTGAAAGAGTGTAAGACCTTTAAAATGCACTTGAAACTTTTTTTTACATTGATCGTAATGTCCTTTGATTGTCCTTTGAATGTCCTTTGTCCTATGAATCCTTCTGATTGTCCCTGTAAATAAACTCTGCATCCAAATTTCATAAAATTTGAAATAACTTGATAAATTATGTAATATTTATATATTTTAAGTTTTAAGCGATTCTGTTGGGTAGTTTTTGAGTTGTAATACATTCGGACAGACAGACAAATGGGCCACTCGGGATCCCGGGATTTTGTTCCCTTCAATTCAAAACAAACGCGACGTTTCTGCGTTTCCGGGATCGGGGGAGATAGCGTCACATACATACATGAAAACATACATACGGTCGGATTTTAATAGTGTAGATGGTTTATAACTTTCTTCTATCTTCAATAGAAGAGAATATTGTAATCGAATTTTTTTCGACTTCCTGTTTTCGACGGATTTACACATTTCAGGGATCAGAGATTCCAAAAAAATATTTTTTACAAAATGTCTGTCTGTCCGCGTGTTTATATGTGTGTCCGTATGACGCCACTGTCCCATCATAAAGTGTATGATGATATGCATAGAAATGAACCGATTTTTTTTGCGAATATTTTTGGCTGTGGCAAACATGTCCTCTTTCAATTTTGAAATATTCCGCTGGAAGCAGGCGCTGCAATAGTGATTTTTGTGCAATTTTAATATTGTACCGACTAAAAATGTATGAAGTTACGCATCAAATTGAACCAATGTATTGTGTAAGTGTATGGCTATGGCTAGTTGGTTCTACCTTAATTTGAAAAAAATAATCCGCCGGAAGGGGTTGTTGTAATAGCGATTTTTGTGCAATTTTCAATATTGTACTGACTAAAATTGGGTGAAGTTATGCATCGAATTGAACCAAATTTTTACTTTCTTCTATCTTCAATAAAAGAAAGTATTGCAATAAAAAAAAATTTCGATGTATTTACATCGTTTTAGGGGTCACAGTTTCCAAAAACAATATTTTTACATAATGTCTGTCTGTCCGAGTGTATGTCTGTGTTTGTGCTTGCGTCTGCGTGCGTGCGTGTGTATTTGCTGCATTAAATCTTTTTTTTTAACTATTTTCAAGTTCGATTTAAATTTAAACTTATTTCCGCAAAGACCTATGCTCGATTTATTGAAATTAGTGATGTTTTCACAATACAGTATTCTTAAAAAAAAAATAATAAAAATATGGGAATGCAATAATATTTTTTGTACAAAAAATGTAACCGTAAAATTTTAATCAATTTTACTGCTACAAATTTCATTAAAATGGAATAGCATAAGTAATATATCACCTCCCTTTAATGGTTAAAAAACAGAAATGGTGTAATTCTACAATTGTGTAATTTGTATATGCATAAAAAAAATTTATATCTTGATGTTCGTAATTATTGGTTTTTACAATAAAAAATACATATTCCAGAAAAGAAATTCGGAGTGTTAAAACATCTTCTATCTATCAGATACTTTTACTACAAGAGTTTATTTAGCGTACAAGAAACAAATGTATTTATGTCAAATTAAACGAAATTCTTTAAAATAGGGTAACATCCCCAGTAATTGGCACATTAAGAATTTGTCTTTAAACTTACTTCAATTTTCATTACAAAGAAATAAGATATTTACTTGAAAATATTTTTAAATCAAAGAATGCATATCTGTGCATCTATTTTGCCCTCTAAAAGCAAAAAAATTTGAAAAAGTATTTTTATAAAAATATATTCACAAAAACTGCTGAAATCACCAGTAATTGGCACCTAGAGCACCAATGTATGACACCTTGTGATCCAGTATTTGGCACAAGTTTATATTAAAAAAACTTTACATTTTGTATTGGGTTTAATCGCTTTAAATGAATTTACTGTAGATGGAGATGCCATATTTTAGGTTTTTGAGAGTAAGAAATCAGCATATTAGTCTGAAATGTGAACACTTTAACCCTTTAACGTTCATTGGTTTCGCCACGAAACCACGAAATCTTAATTCCGATATGCAACACTGACACCGGTATTTTTATCTAAAAATATCCCTTTTATTATGTATGTGAAAAATCACGTTTTCGTATTTAGAAATATATTTGTTCTTAATTACCGGTGTCATTCATTTATTTCGACATCTTAGCAATGAAAATGCTTTGATCGTTAAAGGGTTAAAACAATACAATATACTTATATTAATATCCAGTAATTGTCATGCTGTCCCCAGTAATTGTCATATGAAGCTTTAATGGATTCCAATTACTGATAATATTTCATATTTTCAAATAAAAACAAATGATAAACAAAATTAGTCTATAACTTTAAAAGTACTTCCAAAATAAGTGGTTTAACACTAGAACCGCGGGAAATTTTACCCAAGTTTTATAAAAATAATTCACATCAGAATTTATATTTAAGTCTATTTACCTTATTTATTTTTAAATAATTTTCGTGCAGCTTATATGTAGATTATTTTAAGACTTATCTGGTTCGAATCGACATCTTTTCACTGAGTACGGGTCAAAATGACCCGTCTCCGCGGTTCTAGTGTTAATCTCGAATTCCTTGTAATTGGAATAGGTGCCAATTACTTGGAACTAGCAAAATTGAAGCACCATTAATTGGCATCTATCATTAATTCAGAAATCGAAATATGTGTGTCGAAAATACTTTTACACAATTAAAGTAACCCTTTTTAGCTGAACAATACTGTTGTCAATTAAAATTTAAAGTATATTATAAATCAGATAATAATGAATTGAAAAGCATGCCTTCCTTAAGCCAAAGAAGAAGCATTTGCAACAAAAATGGCTAATTTCATACAAGCCATAATTGTTTCTCTTTCCTAGGCACTATTGTCATCTAGTAGCATAAATCAGTTATAATCTTTAACGTAAATGACCATATAACTGATATATGGCCTTGCATTTTTAAAAGACTGGATATAAGACTAGAATTTTAGCATATTTTTATACCAAAAATGTTTTTAAAAATAGTGGGTCAAGTAATATCTTATGAAAGCAATCGGAATTGATATGTTAAAATTCGTATGTTCGAAATAATATATTAAAATTCTCTGGATTGAAAGAGTGGTACGAGTTGAATTTAAAAATAATCGCAGTTGAATAGGCCGGCGGCAGAAGTCTGGACGACGGAATTTCAAAGCTGATGATAAGCCATTATGATAACTGTTTTAATTAATACGTCAATTATGTTGAGAAGTAGCTGAAGAACGTGTCTTTCATACGTAAGTAATAAAACATGTTTCCTTTCATTAGTTTTTTTGTAATTCATAAACGGAGGTTACTTTCCGAACTGTCCTCGTATTATTTGAAGCGAAAAAGTTCTTTGTCTTCGTTGAAGCTTATGTGGATAGTTTTTTCTTGGTGTAATTTTGACAAGACTGTTGTTTTTCTAATATAGTTAATATCAGGAATAATATTGAATATTAGGACTAATATCAGGAATAATTCTTTCTATATTTAAATTCGCTGCTTGTAATTTCAACATAGTAATTCTTTGATTCGTCTACTATAATTAAGAATTTTTCATAAGTTCCTGATTATTTCTCAAAATTAATTGCATCAATCTTAGCGCAAATGATGTCCTTAATTTCGACGGTAGTTTGCTACAAAAATGTGTTAGGCAAAATTTTTGAGAAACCGATGAGAAAAGATTAAGAATTCTGCAAAAGTCATGAAAAATATAGGCGTTATTTGAAAGTTTTTTTCTAGAAAATTGATCAGTTAAGTGGTTAAATACTAAAATATTTACCTTAATTAGTCTAAAAATATCTGACATAAATAAAGATGAATTTACAGTTACCAATTAGTGGTATTAAAAAGCTCTTAGTAAATAGAAATCCGACAGTTGTCAACTAATCCTTCTGTTACTATTCTTTACGAATTTTCGTCATTTACTACTACTTATCTTCTCTTTATTTAATCTCAAAATTATTATTTTTAAAATCATTTTAATAATGTTGAAAATAATATAGCATGACTATGCAATGGTATTGACTTTTAAGTAGCAGTATTGACTTTTAAGTAGACATTACTAAAATATTTTGTTGTTGACATTTCTATTGATTTTTGTTCTGTATACAGGGTTCGCACACTCCTTATATTTTGTAAGGACTCTGACACCACTATTAATGATAAGAAAATTTATATTTAATTTTTAAGGCACAGAATTCGTAACCACCTCCTCGATTCGCAATTTTTGCAATTATTTTTCTACGGTGAAATACATTGAAAGTACCGTAAACATTTAGTGGTAGATTTGTGCGAACCCTGGTATAAGGTTACTTCAAAAGGCAATTTAACCCTTTAACGTTCATTGGTTTCTCCACGAAACCACAAAATTTTAATTGGGATATGCAACACTGACACCGGTATTTTTATCTAAAAATATCCCTTTTATTTTGTATGTGAAAAATCACGTTTTCTTATTTAGAAATATATTTCTTCTTAATTACCGGTGTCATTCATTTATGTTGACATCTCAGCAATTAAAATGCTTTGATCGTTAAAGGGTTAAACAAAAATCGATCTTTTAAAAACATTATTTTTTAAAAAAATAAGGGGACATTGGAAAATATATTTAAAATTTTTTATAGTTACAAAACAAATGTTTCGCTTGACCGTGTACCGTCTTACAAACATCATTATGCATCAAGGAATAATGCTGTTCTCAATGACGGCATGGTAATTAGTAAAAGAATGCCTATTGGACAAGAACCGAGTATTCTCCGTTATAATATTGTTGCTGCTACGCGTCCGATAAGTGTTTTTGTATGTGCAGAAAGAATTGTCGATTGATGATTCGAAATTTTTGACGATTTAATATATCAGAACGAGAATATTTTATATACAAGAATCTCGTATTATATAAAGTGATTGCGGCTGAAAATAAAAATCGATGTTTGTAATGCATTGGCATTCAATTTTTATCGCGTTATCTGTCTTTTCGTATGACAAACTCGTTGTCGAAGAAAGACGTTTGGAGCATGGTCAATTTCACTATTTCAATTCTACCCGTCATTTATCTTGGTCATCCATGTAAGAGAGGAGTGATCTCATTTTTGAAACATTCGCCCAAAATTTAGGCTTCCTATTAATTAATTCGTGAAATGTTTTAAATACATTTTTACATTTAAAAAATAGTCTAAAAGTGATTCATAATCGTATTACATCGATGCCATTTATAAACAACTGAATAACCAAAAGTTTAACCCCTTGGGGACGTGCGACACGCATACGTGCCGCAAAAAGACTTAAGAGTTTTTGTTTATCCCCACCTGTAAAATTTTACTGTAAAATTTGCATTATTTTATCAGAGCATTTTCTCGATTTAAAAATGTACAAATTTCTGATTTTAAAAACAAGCGAAAAAATATTAAAAATTTCGTAAAAGTCTCGAGGGGGTTAAACCAATATTTCTCAGCTTAAAAAATCAAATGTGACATCTAGAAAAATGTTTAAATGAAATATTGGTTTTAAAATAATAATAATTGTTCAATTAATGTTGAATGGCATCCTTTTACCTCCAAGCAGATTTACTTAATACAGAGAAAAGACAATATGGAATACACGGAAGGAGGGTGATGTTTTTTTCTTTCGTTAGGAATTTCTCACTAAGTCTCGTAAATTTGATTAAAACACCATGTACGCTAGTTATGATTAATCTACTAATCTACTATCTAATCTACTATATTAATAGTCTATGCCACAATTGTTTCTTCGGGAAATATCCTTTTTAAAGTTAACATTCAATTATTAATATAAATTAATATTTCACACCACAAATATTTTAAAGAAACTTTTATTTGTAATCTATCAATAAGGTGTGTTCTCCGTTTGGTGAATATCAAGACGTCTAAATCGAGAAATAACTGTATTTTGTAGCAGTTAGTAAATACCGTGAAATGGGGTGAATAGGAACGAAACTTCCTGGTCATACAAATAAATTCTTTATAAGTATATGTGATGATATTTTTAGTTGCCAATTTTTTTATAAGAAGGTAATAACATTATGAGTTGGGAGATTCAGTTTTGACATGTTGGCACCACTACTGGTGTATATTAAAAAAACCTCAAGAAGATCCTCAAAAACCTCATTTTTTCAAGGTCTTCAAAACTTTGTATGCAACTACAGTATTTTTCGTATTCTAAACCTAAGAGAGGGGATTTTTAATTAATGATAGACCTGCAAATGATATGATGTATTAAATTCTACTTATTTCTAACTATATAATGAAAAAATGAAAATTGGTTTGTAACATCACAGATTTAAGATTTACAGGGTGAATCGGAACACGTTTTCTCTCATGGTTTATTTTTCTATACCGTAATAGTTTCATGTAATATATGAAAACATATGTATGAATATGTATTGTAACTATATTTTGTTTGTTCTAATTACTTGAAAATTTTCAAGGTGCCAAGAAATTACTTGGTTAAACAAAAAAGTCAACGCCTAATCCAACAGACATGGAAAACACAATAAAAGAATTTAAAAATTGCAAATTAGTTAGTTAATTATTCTCTGACATCCACAATATTACACAAACATCTAAAAATTAAAAACCAATTAAAAAAGAGAGGGATGCAAAAAGTACTAAGGGCTGGAGATGAGAGCGTATTAGTAGATCGTATTAATACAAGCAGCAATTGGGGCTACTCAATAGATTCACTTACCCAATGACTACTAGTAAAGGATAACACAGAACAGGGCTGAATTTGTATTAAATTCTACTTCTGCAATTCGAATATAACTTCTTAAAAAAAATTTTAATTTTTCTTGATTTTAAAGTTTTTTCTAATTTTTAAAAAGGGCATATCTTTACTTGTATATAAAATAAAGGCTTGCTTTCACAGTAACTAAGTGCTCCTATTCCTCCCTTATCACTATTACCTGTTTTTATTAACCCTATTAAAGTTTAAATCGGAATAAATAAAGATTATAACATTTGTTCCGATTCACCCCTATCTGCAGGGTGAATCGGAACACCATTAAATAAATAAATAATACATATAGAAACAGAAAAAATGGTTCGTTTTTACTTAAAAAGTAAACAACAAAACAAGATCGAAGTTTCTAGTAAAAAATAAAAGAATTAAAAAATCAGTTGTTGCTTTTTTTAACTTTAAAGTTGAAAAGTTTTCCGATTCACCCCATTTTAAGGTAATATATATCGGCGAAGGCCGTTCCACCATCTGATCCGAAGGCACGGGATCACGGCGTAACACAAATTGCATTTGTAGAAATGTTTACTATTTTAAATAGTAGCATTTCTATTGCGTAATGTTCGTATTTTTTTAATCTCAAAATTCTCCGATAAAATAAGACGAATTTTACTATTCGAAAAAAATGTTATTTAAAAGCAGCCACTCATATCGACTTTGATAGATGATGATCCGATTCTCAACACACTTTCTTACCTTCCATACACTTAAAAACTAACGTTTTTTAGTCGAGGAAAAACGTTATGAAGCTGTGCAATAACCAGTTACTATTCAATATTCTGAAAAGCGTTCTTTATCTTCTGAATAAAGTTGAAAAAACAATCTCTTTTCTACAGTTAAAGAATAATTACGAGTAAAATTTATTTCCGTTACTTGTATTACAATACACTTCGCATGACGTCGATGGACAGTTACTATATGGTTTTTGGTAACAGCAGATCCTAAAAAACTAGATGGGTAAGATTGTACATTTCTGCAACACCTTTTTTTAATCGATTAAAAAGAACGGATTAACCGTTTCGGGATGAGCGTCTTTTGCAGAATATTTAATCTTTTATCATCGGTTTTTTTGACACAGAAATTTTTGCCTAGTATAATCAGAAAAATGCTCGGATTAACTAATCAAAATTAACAGACAAAAATTACTGGTGAGTATAATCAAGGGTTCTGTTAGTGTATAACGATCACTTGTCAGTAAGGGGTTAAGTAGACATCCTACCGTTACATTGTATGTTAATGAAAAAAAAAGAAAAAGAAAATTTCCAGTAGTCGCAAGCCAAGTAAAACGAATTTTTTATTTGTGTTTCTGATTTTCAAATTTCGCCACCTATCTATCTATCTATCAATCTATTTATGTTATAAAAGCTAAACGAATCTGTGCATAACGCATATGTTAATTTGCGAATGGCAACGCTTTGAAATTTGAAATGAAATTTTGGTTTTTCAATTTTTGTTACAGCAAACTTTTAAACTTCTAAATGTCGCATATTTTTTATTTTTACACTGTCGTACAGGGAAAAAATGTACTTTTAAATGTAATTTGTTCGAAAACTGTATCTTAATTTATTTTTGAGTCATTAATTTTTTTTATAGTTTTAAGTACCATTTTTGTAGTTGTGGCAACAGAAATATTCCATTTCTATTAAAAGTAAAGGAAAAATCGCCAAAAAGCAAGCAGATTGCTGCGTTCTTTTGTTGCCATTTTCTCATAAAGGTGGAAAAAAATTATACCTCCATGTCTAAAATATCGTCTGTTATAAAACCCAGAGAAATTTCGTTTTATTTCGTTTTTATTTATCAATTGAATGATTTATAGTTTATTACAAACTTATTTTACGCACAATACAACGCTTTCTCTTAAAAATATATTTTAAAGAATTATTGTATGACTTAATTTCTCCTTTATGATTTTAAAACGATTATCAAATTAAAGTACCATTTTTTAAAAGTGATATGAGACATACATATGTAAATTTTTAGATGGTGAAAATGATGCCGGGTTTAAACGTTACGGTTTGGTTTATTTTTGTCGTCCGATTATCTACGCTAGGGATATAGGACCAGGGGGGGGGTGCCCTTCGTGGGGGTCTTTCTAAGGGAACCTAACCCGTATTTACGCAAGGTTCGAAGAAAACCACGAAAACTCCGAACGGTAAGGCCGACAGCCGCGATTGGGTTCAAACCCAGCACCTGCCGTCTACCAGTTGAGAGGTCCGAACCTCTCGGCCACTGGTGGGGCCTTAAACGTTACGGGGGGGGCGAATGTATGATTGTGTCAAAGTAGAATAAATTTTGCCATTTTTCTTTTTGAAATACCAAGCAATTGATAACTGTATCATAATAACTGAACTTCATAAAATTTTTTGACTACATATACAATTAAAGTTTAATTTTAATAATTTCTAAACTGAGTAATATAACTGAAAAAGTCTAATTCTAAACTAAATAAAATAGTATTTTCTTAACTTTAGGTTAAATATTATTTTATTATGTGTTACCAGTATAAAGCGTATTTTTTATTATTAGAAATTTTGCAAGTTTATTTAAAATAAATGAACAATTTCTGTTTAACCCTTTAACGTTCATTGGTTTCGCCACGAAACCACAAAATTTTAATTCCGATACGCAACACTGACACCGGTATTTTTATCTAGAAATATCCCTTTTATTATGTATGTGAAAAATCACGATTTCTTATTTAGAAATATATTTGTTCTTAATTACCGGTGTCATTCATTTATTTCGACAGCTTAGCAATGAAAATGCTATGATCGTTAAAGGGTTAAACTTTTCTTTCGTCGAAATTCGACGAGACCTACCTCGTAAGTTTTAAAAGAACAATTTTAAGAAACAATTACAATTCATCTATTTCTCATTCTACTTTATTTTATGTTAATTTGACATGATTAACTGCTTGTTATATCATTAATGAAATGGAGCTTGATTCCATACTGAACAGCATTTCACATTTTTTTCTGTTTTTAAAGAGAAACAAAGCATAGCCGATGGAATGATGGGATAAAAATATTTTGAAATGAAAGTATACATCTTCTAACAAAACAAATCCATATATGTATATCCTAAGAATACAGATATCGTAAGGTACTTTTATGGGGAGGGGGAATTTTGTCTTTTGATATCGTTCTAATTTTTCATTTAACCATCAGTTTCTTCTTTTTAGGTGCATTCGTAATTATGCAAATACGTGGCACCTATAGTTGCCATTCAGTCCGTACGTCTGTAAGTCTGTCCGTCTTTCTGCAATTAACAATGCAAAAACTACCTAACCGAATCGTTTGAAATTTAAAATACGTAATTGTTGCATCATTGTGTCGAGCCATTTCAAATTTTATGAAAATCGGATGTATAGATCAATTACAGGGGCAATTAAAAGAATTCCGTTACATTAGGGCCAATGGTGAAAAATGTTTCAAATGCATTTTAATGGTGTTACACTCATTCGAATATAATAGAATGCATAAACCTATGAAGTATATATATATATTAAAATATACATTCTGTACAAAGTGTGATCCAAAGAATATTTATTGTTAAATTACAGGGCCACACAAAATTATTCCACTACATAATGCTATACTGGAAAACAACGTTTGTGACGTGTGTTAATTATATTAAACTATTTGACATTTTTTGAATATGATATACGTTGCTGAGGTGTAATAAAATTTTTTTCCTGTATATTTATAGGAATACAAACAAGATTTCGACCACTATACTATTTCTGAAGTACTACCTACTATAACAAATAGATCTGAATATTTTTAAAATTTCGTTATCTTACGAACGCACCTCATTTGCTGAGCTTCACGTGCAATTTCCAGCTTGTTATTTGTAACTTGGTGTTTACATGAAATTAGTAAAATTAGTGTTTGTAAGCAGGAATTGATGCGTCATTGTAATTATGAATAAGATGAGAAAACCAATTAATAAGCAATTGCATTATAAACTTCTCACAAGACATTAGTTGAGATTTTAAAAAATTCCCCTGCTGCGTTAAAAAGTTAAATAAGCACGATGTGTGCTTTTGCATGACATTTTAATCAGAGTCTGAAATGAAACTGATATTCTCATGCAGGTGCACTAACAGTCAATTTGAACCAAGGAATGGCCTTGAAGTAATCAATGCTTCTATTTTAAACAAGTGCAGTACTTTTCAATAATACAAAACTTACTTCATAAACAATGCAATGAAATGGTAGTCATTAATGTCAGTGATGATTGATGCTGCAATTTATTGTTTATGAGAGTTTATGTTTTAAGGTAAACAAGTAATAGATTGTTTCCTTGTGAACGAAAAATTGCCCAGGCCGGGAATCGGTTTTGGGCATTTTTCACTCAGTAGGAATTATTTAACCCTTTGAGCTGTGGTGGTTAAATTTCTTCAAAATTCCAAATGTGACATTGGCACCAGTATTTTTCAAAGAAAAAAACCGGTTAACGATATGCGAGAAAAAATGCATTAAACCTTTTTCAAATAAATTTAGTCGAATTTTCTTGTGTCATTGTAACATTTCGGAATTAAATTTATGTGGTAGAAAATTATACCATCAGAGCTCAAAGGGTTAACTCGTATGATAATTTTACCAATTAGCTTCATTATGTTAACAAAATAATAAAAGTAATATATTATCTTGTTTTTGGACTATTATCTATTTTTAAGTGAAACAAAGTTATGATTAAAATCATGTTTGCAACATTGATTACCACAATGATTGTAACATTTTTTAATCAAAAAATATGAAATGTCCCAACATCTGAAATTTGCTTTCTTCTATCGTACGCGTACGCATAAAAATACACGCATACGCAAGCATACGTACAACATATAACCAGAGTGACTTTTATTTTTGCAGGCATTGGTCCTAGATGCATACTTTCAGTTACAAAAATGGTTCAAATAAAGTAAACAATTATTTTAAAGCGATTTGTTTCAAGAAAAACATTTATTAAAAAATTACAACATTTAAATTTTTATACGATCCCCGTTCATACAAGTGATATTTAGTAAAAATTTACTGTGACACTAACAAACAAGCCAAAAAAGTCCCATTCATCTAACATTAAAAATGACCGAGTTATGAAACTTTGAAATGATACTACTTTTTTGCCTCGCAAAACAGATGGTTTCTTTCAAGCTTTCAGGTCGTATTATAACGACTTAAAGTTATTTCAATTGGTTTAAAAGGAATCGTACAATTATTATAATGGAATTAATCTTTATTATCTAAGTTTCTGGTAAGGTTACATAATTGTATTTTAACATATGTTTTAGTTTGTAAGAATTTGAGGTTATGATTTCTTTAACTAAAAATTGTGTTATTTTCACAACTTTCACTGTGATTTTATGTATTAAACAAAATATTTATTTTTATTTTCGATACCACTGATTAGATAAATATTATACTTTTTTTTTTGTCTTGAACAACAATACTTATATCATGATCCTATCTAATTCTAAAAAGTCCTTCTCTTTTTGTTAGGGGATATACTCGCATATCCATTTGTATACGGTACCCCATACTATCCATGATAACTTTGAACTCGAGTTTCTCAATGAATAGTGGTCATAGAAATATGAACCATTTTGTGTTTGCATTACTTTTACTTAGACAAAACGTTTCTAAATATTAATATGAGGACCTGAGAGCTATATAAAAATTTAGATTCTGTAATTCTATACTAAATTGTTTTTTCTCTTCAAACTTTTTTTTATCTTAACGCTGTACCTTTACTATTTTTGTTTTTGGCCAAAATGCTTTTGGAACTAAGCATCTATTAACAACGGTTACGAAAATTCAGGTCGTACACCCTGTACTATACATATTATACTACTTGTACTACTCGTACAATTAATAAGTACTATAAGTATGTATACTTGTACTATACATACTTTATATGTTTGAAATTATATTCCTGTTTGTTAGTAAAATATAAGTGGAAGAATGTTGTCCACCTGTCTTGTTGATAAGAAGTTCTGTCCCCCCCCCCATGTGCGAGCAAATGTAAGAAGATATTGTACCTGTTGAATACATAATGCAGTAAAAAGCAATTGTTAAATACTTTTAAATAGTAAATATCTTTTTAAGTGGTATTTTATGTTATTTCATATATAAAGTGATAACTTCTCTTCATCGAACCAATAAAGTATACTAAAATTAAGTGTAGCCATTCTTAAATATGACTCCAAGCAAAAGAAAAAAATCAAAATCCAGAGAATTTTTTGACATTGTGTGTGGGGGGAGGGATTGTGTAGACTTGAGGGATGATAGTGTAAGGATATCGTAAGGAGGTTGCAGAAATACTATTTGATAACATTAGCACAGCCCCTAATATAATTTCTGCATACATTCGATATTGATCTTTGAAACTTGTGTTTTAGAAACCATTTTAAACATCAGAAATCAATTGCTTTGCTTTGTAAACCCGTATTTATGATTTTTATTTGAATTTCTATTAAAAGTTATCCAGTTTGTTAAACTTCTGTATGTTTCTTAAAGAAACTAAAGCAATCAAATGTCTTAGAAAAATAATTATTTTGTAGGTACATCTAATAAGTGTTTACTGTTTATTCCAAATTTCATCATTTTAGATAAAATACTATTATTTAATAATGCATATTATGAGATATTATAAAGAAAATATCAAAATTCAAATTATTATAAATATGATGACAATATGACGGAAAATTATTATTTCTTCAATATAATGAAAAATAGATACAGGTTTCAACTACACAGAAAGAAAATAAAAAAATTCATTGATTTTAACTTTAGTTCTTATTAGGGTAAGGAGAAAAAGTAACATTTTTCTCAGAACGAAGTTATAATAACATTGTATAGCCAATAATTTTATGAGATTAAATGCGTCTCAAGAAACCATAACTAACTAAGAAGACATAAGAACTAATTAGACATATTTCGTGTGATTCAGAATTGAAAATTTAAAGAAATATACTTGAAACATTTAACAAACTAAAAAACACACCAATACTACAAAATAATTACAGTATTTGTTTCATATTTTACACAAACCATTCGTAAGTATAAATATCAATCGAATCTCAAAACTGTTGTTTACAATTGCTCACATTCAAAATATCCATTTAAAGTAATAAACCATGACAGAGCATACGTCACAGTAGGTCCATTTTTCGGGGGGGGGGGGAATTGCAGAGGCTTCGTTTAACCCTTTGCGGCGCAGAACAAATTCATTGCTTAAGTGTTAAAATAATTGACCGGAATTTGAAAACAACTTTATTTGTCAATAAGAAAACGCTGTATTTCACGCATTCAATAAACCGTAATTTTTTAAAACAAAATTCCGGTGCCAATGTGGTGTTTGAGAATTAAAATTGAGTGATGAAATGAATGATTGAATGGTGTGATCTATGAAACCACCGCGCCGCAAAGGGTTAACGGTGTTTTCGGGAGCCTGTCTTCAAGAAAAATAATTTACTTAGAAGTAATGTTGTTGGACATAATTATTTTAATAATTTTGAATTATGGACTGTGGTCGATACGAATTCACAGGACTCGCTACGTTTCTAAAATTTCCACACTGTGCTACCACTATTTTAAAATAGTTACCGTTATTCTACCTCTGTTGTAGATGTTAAAAGAATCTACTGTATAGATTTATGATTTGAAATAACAGTAGGAAATAAAGAAAAAAATAGCAATACTGCCAGGCCAAAATTCGATAGTTAGTTTTATTAAAAATTGCCAGATGTGTAGGCGTCTTTCAGCATTTCGTTTACGCTTCAAAGACTTTGAAGCACCTTTTATCAGATTTTCTGTACAATAATATTTGCCTTATGTAATGAAAAATAAATCTATGTTCAAATATCACGACAAGTACTTTACAAAATTTCTAATACTAAAAAATGAAAGAAAAAATCCCTAATCCCTTGAAGCTCATAAACAATGTCCCATCAGTTGTTGCATGATCGTACTCTTTCACCAATATAAACAGAGTCACAATCTTTTCTAAGTGATATTATACTGGTAGTTTCATAGTGGGACATTTTAAGTTTGAACTTGCATAATTCATTACATTGTGATGTTTAAAATTTGTGAAAATATTAACTGATTGGAATTCATTAGACATATTTTAATGAAGTTTTATAACCTCTTCGGTATAGAGACATTTTTTTCTTTTGTTTTGATACCATTATTACAGAATTACTTGCTTTGTTTAACCGCACAGTTCTAAGATTAAATAAATTTAAAAATACAATTCTTTTAAAATGACATTGCTGCAAACTGATTTTTGTTCTGTTAATACAATTTATATTTTCTACATTTAATCTTAAAATATTGCACTTCTACAAACTCATTAAACTACTAAGCGCAAAAATATGCGTTCGATGCAATGACTTTTCTGTAGTATTGACATTTGACAAAACAAAACATTTATCACTCAAATATTGTTCAGGAATTTTATTCTTGTCATTTTTGTTGATTTGAATGATATAAAGCAATTAGCACGAAAATGGGACATTTAGAACCAACCAAAATTTGAAAAATATTTATTTTCAGTTTGTGACCGGAATAAGTATCTCAAAGTTTTCAAACATTAAAATATTATGTCATGTTCTGAGAGCTTACTGATTTTAAAACGCCTATTGTTCCAGTAATCATGCTGTTCTCAATGATAGCGTGAATAATATAATAAGCATAGGTGTCAACCTGCCGTCCATAATACGTAATACGTGCGTTAATTTGACCCTGGTTCAGTGAATTTCGAACCAGAATTTTTTCAAAGAAATGAAATTAAGTATGTTCCACTAACAATCCTGAAAATAAATAAAGAAAGATTCATGAATTTTTTTTTTCTCGTTCGCCATGACGTTAACCTGGATCAAACTAATGCAGGTGTTACGGAAGATTAGTTGAAAGTTGGCAGCTATGAATAAGTAGAAAAGTGCACGTTACAAATGTCAAAGGATGTGTATTCGTATTATAAACATTTTTTTTAAATATTCGGATGTTGATGCAATAGCTGTTAGAATTCTTATGCAAAAAAACATGAATACAAAATATGATACGATTATATATCGGTTACAAAGCAATCCAATTATATTAATGTAAGCTAGAGTACGGACAGAGAAACCGAATTCTTGAACATTGCAGCCATGTATTTAATTCTTTGTGTAGCCCTGAATATCATTTTTCTACATCCCATAAATATATCTTGGTTTAGTAAATGCAGTTCAGCGTAAAAATACATTACACATTTAGAAACCGCCTTTAACTATTCTTGTTCATATTCTGTAACATGTGGAGTTTCTGTTGTCTTACCCTGTATATGATTGACAGCATTTATACACACAACGCAATGGGCAAAAATTTAGTTAAACTTAAAGTTTCTAAAATAAACTAAAAATGCACTTCCAGCAATCATCAATTATGTGCAGTATTTCTGTTGCAGTATAGTACCCAAAATCTTTGGCATGCCCCTGTAAATATTGTGCACTTTCTATGATACAGGATGTCAACCGTATACCAGTTTCACTATATGTGAATAATTTAACATGATTAAAACACACCGAAAACAAAATGACACCCGAAACCATTATGTAATGGAATTCTTTGGTGGCGCCCTGTAAATGAATAATAAAAATTTTTTGTACCACATATCGTGACATAGAGTATATTTTAGTACACTTCAGTGAATGCAGCATATAAATTTCAGTTTGTTTGAACACCATTAAAATGCATCTAAAGTATATTTTTTTCATTGGCCGTAATGTAACGGAAAACCTTTGACCATCCCTGTAATTAAACTATGTATCCTATTTTCATAAAATCTGAAATGACTCGATAAAAATTTGCATTAATTATATATTTAAAATTTCAAAGCTTTCGGCTGGATAGTTTTTGCTCTTTTGTATGCGGACGGACAGACAGACAGACGGACTGAACGGCGAGTATAAATACTTCGTATTTATATAATTATGAATGCACCTAAAAGCATAGCTGCCAACATCTTCCGCTTTTTTGGCCCGGAAAAATTTTAACGAAAATTTTACCATTTCAGATCGCCGTAATAATTCGTTTAAATAAGGCAAACATTTCTATTGAATTTTTCTGGGTCAAAAAATCAGAAGAGTTGGCAGCTATGCTAAAAGTGCAAAACTATAGCATGTAGCTAAAAAATGTATTTTTTAAGTAATACTGTCAGAATTATTATATTAAAAAAAGGAAATTTGAGTTTTTTGATTGAATTTTAAATTTAACTTCAAATGAAACAAAAAAGTCTTTTTATATGGTGTTTGATATGATTCATTCCATGAGCCATACGCGACCATAAAGTAGCCAGTTAAGATTTGAGAACAGCGTTAATTTACCGATTTTCATAAAAGAGATTCCTTACAAGAAAGGTACGAACATATTCAGAAAATTCAGAATGTTCTCATGTGGATAGATATGTTTATACATAAAAAAAAAGTCGAGTGACCCTCGATAGAACGTTTGTAAAAAAATAACGAACATTTCGTCTATTTGGCGATTTGCGAAAAATTGGCAATGAAATAAAATTTAAAAAAATACTTTTTTGTCAAATACTTTGAAGGTAAAAATGTTTCATGTTAGACTATTTTTAAAAATATTTATTTAAATAACTTTAGTTGTGTTGGTTTTTAGTACTTGTTATAACTATGGTTTTGTGATACATGTATTTATTATGAAAGTTAACTATGGAGTCTTATGAATTAAAATGAAAATTTAATTTATTAAATTTGTTTCAATCTCAAATTAAGTCCAACTCAGCAGTGTCGATTCAATTTTGTTGCTATGGAAACAAAAATTTCTCCGAAACTGAAATGCATTACTTTAGCATTCTTCATCTAGCCTTTATTTCGGAATACGCTTAAATACAGTGTGTCCAAAAAGTCTGGAAACGGTCGAATAACTCCAGAAATACACATCAGTTTAAAAAACGAAAATATACATGTTAAAATTTTTAAATAACGTACTCAGTGA
Organism: Maratus speculifer; assembly: GCA_964019185.1. NCBI lineage: Eukaryota > Metazoa > Arthropoda > Arachnida > Araneae > Salticidae > Maratus > Maratus speculifer. Next base: position 407,452,589 of record OZ025295.1, read on the forward strand.
TACCAAATTTGACCCCCGCAAACGACCACCTGGAGGTCAGAAGGGGGGTCCAACATTGAAATCTTAAATTATAACCCCATTTCTTATTGCAGATTCGGATTCGACGGACAAAATTACATATTTTTTGTATTTGATGTTTATTTCGAATCCTCGTTGATCACGGTGTAACCGAGCATATTAAAGAGATACATATTTTGGTTTTTTCAACCATATTTTGCCTTCTCGAAATCTGATTGGTCAGAGCTTTTGACGTCAAATTCCCCGTCTTTTGCAGGAATAGTGTTTCTCGAAAACAGCCAGTGTCAATTATTTCGATGGTGCTATTGGTTTTAATGTTTTTCTCCACAAAAATTTATCGAATTTATTTATGAAATATATTAATTTAGTTTTCAATTTGGATTTTTATTTAATCCAGTAAACTGTTTCTAAATAATGACCTACTTGTTTTGATGTTTTTTTTTTTGTAAATATAAACCACCCCTCCCAAACAGAAAAAGAATATTTTCAGTTTTTTGAAGGCGGGGTATGTGGATTTCTGTGTTTGAAAAAGCTAAAAAAATCATTTAATTAAGGGGGACGGATGGGCGTGTATGAAGTTCTTAAAATAATTTCTACAGTGTAGAATAATATATGTATGACAAATTGACCAGTGTGTTCCGATCTGTTAAAGAATAAATATGCACCTCCCCTCCGGAACAGAAAAAGGACAATTTTCATTATTTGAGGGCGGGATTAAGAGTTTCCATGTAGGGCGGCGGGATGTATTTTATCCCACCTGATTTAAAAGAGTTTCTCACTATAATCTTGTAACGAAATTTTACATTTTTAATTTTAGCGATAAAATGTTGAATAAATGCATTTTTTCCGGTGACAAATTCAATATTACAGAGACATTGTTGCTTATCCTTCTAGGGATTACAGAAATAATCTAATATGATTGTATGGTATGTTTGATCTACCCTAATTTCCTGCCTATAATCCGCGGATCAAACAATTATTTTTCGACCCAGAAATTTTATTTTGTAAATGAAGGCAAATATTTACGGCGATCTGAAAAGTTATATTTTATTTAATAAAATTTCTGGGTCGAAAAATGATTGTTTGATCCGCGGATTATACGCAGGAAATTAGGGTAATATGATTGGATTGCATGGTATGTTTTTAATTATTACTATATAAAATATATGGGACAAAATATTAAAAAATAAACTAATTAAACCTTTTTTGTGTTGGTTGTGCATCGCATGGAGAAGTATCGTATCTTACGCGTCCCGTTATTTTCTAGGCGAAATATCAGATTTATATATATATATATATATATATATATATATATATATATATATATATATATACAGGGTGTATCTAAACTACTGGGCAAAACTTTAAGGGGTGATAGTACACATCAAGACAAATAATATTAAGTGGGAAACTGAGGGTCTCAAACGTCTTCCGAAGAAGATAGGCGCAATCCAAGTTTAGGGTCCAAAATTTGAAATGATTATAAAAAACGGAAAAATTGATCAATTCGTTTGAGGTTTTCACGAAAAATATTCTTTATGTCAGTATTGTCTTGAAAATAAAATATAAAAAGACAGAGGACGCTTTAGACTTTGGAGTAACGAACAACTATTTTTTTACAGTTGTTTTTTGCATCTCATTAAATTTTTTTACAAGTTTGGACATAAACTTAAATTTTGAGCTCAAAATCTGTGGTTAAATAGCTTAAACTGAACTGTGTTCAATGGGAGTGGGTAGGTTCAAATTTCAAATGATTATAAAAAGCAGAAAAATTGGTCAATTGATTTGCGGTTTTCACTAAAATTATTCCTTATGTCAGTATTGTCTTGAAAATAAATTATACAGATAAATTTCAAAAAATGTCGATAGAGGGCGCCTTAGACGTTGGAGTAACGTACAACTATTTTTTACCGTTATTTTTTGCATCTTATTAAATTATTTAGAAGCTTCGACATAAACTTAAATTTTGAGCTGAAAATCTGAATCGTTGAGAATGGTTAAGTAGCGCAAACTGAACTGTGTTCATTGTAATTGGGGAGGCTGAAATTTCAAATGATTTTAAAAAACGGAAAAATTGCTCGATTCGTGTCAGTATTTCCTTGAAAATAAATTTCAAAAAATTCCGTTAGAGGGCGCCTTAAACTTTAGAGTAACCAACAACTATTTTTAATCATTATTTTTTTTTTATCTAAATAAATGTTTTAAAATCTTAGACTTAAATTTTGAGCTCAAAATCTGGATCGTTGTGAGTAATTAAGTAGCGAAAAATTGAACTGTGTTCGTAAAGCTGGCAGGGTAACATTTCAACTCATGAACACAGTTCAGTTTGCGCTTCTTAACCCCTCCCAACAATTCAGAATTTGAGCTCAAAATTTAAGTCTAAGCTTTTGCAAGCATTAAATTAGATACGAAAAATAACGATTAAAAATAGTTGTTGGTTACTTTAAAGTTTAAGGAGCCCTCTAACGGAATTTTTTGAAATTTATCTTTAAAATTTATTTTCAAGGAAATACTGATAAAGAATTGTTTTAGAGAAAACCGCAAACGAATCGACCAATTTTTCCGTTTTGTATAATCATTTGAAATTTGAACCTTCCCACCCCCATTGAACACAGTTCAGTTTGCGCTACTTAACCACTCTCAACGATTCAGATTTTGAACTCAAAATTTAAGATTATGTCTAAGCTTAAAAAAAAAAAATTAATGAGATGCAAAAAATAACGGTAAAAAATAGTTGCACGTTATTCCAAAGTCTAAAGCGCCCTCTATCGACATTTTTTGAAATTTATGTTTATAGTTTATTTTCAAGACAATACTGGCAATAAGGAATAGTTTTAGTGAAAACCGCAAATCAAATGACCAATTTTTCTGTTTTTTATAATCATTTGAAATTTGAACTTACCCACTCCCATTGAGCACAGTTCAGTTTGCGCTACTTAACCACAGATTTTGGGCTCAAAATTTAAGTTTGTGTCTAAACTTCTAAAAACATTTAATGAGATGCAAAAAATAACGATAAAAATAGTTATTCGTTACTCCAAAGTCTAAAGCACCCTCTATCGACATTTTTTGAAATTTATCTTAAAAATTTATTTTCAAGACAATACTGACATAAAGAATATTTTTCGTGAAAACCTCAAACGAATTGATCAATTTTTCCGTTTTTTATAATCATTTCAAATTTTGGACCCTAAACTTTGATGGCGCCTATCTCCTTCGGAAGACGTTTGAGACCCTTAGTTTCCCATTTAATATTATTTGTCTTGATGTGTACTATCACCCCTTAAAGTTTTGCCCAGTAGTTTAGATACACCCAGGGATGAGATTTCCGCTTTTTTGGACACCAGTAAAATCTTAGAGAAAATATTGTTATTCTGAATCACAAAAATGATCCGTATTAATAATATAGCATTTACTCTAAGATTTTACCGGTGTGCAAAAAAGCGGAAATCTCATCCCTGGATACACCCTGTATATAATAAATAAAGCTATTTCAAACGCTTGTAATTTTGCCTTCTTTAGCAAGAGATTTTCAATAAGAAAATACTCGCATTGAGTAGTTTCTTATTGAAATGAAATCATATTGAAATTATTTCTTGTTCTAGAAATTCCAGGATTCTTACGAATGCTGAAATTTTAGTTTGGGGGAAGGATTATACGTTTTCATGATTGATTATTTACGGCAACTACATAATAGGGCCGAAAAATTTTCAACAATTGTTATATATATATCATAATTTTTGTAAATTAATGTTTTTCTTAATTTAAAATTGTTTTTCATAAACTTAAATACTTAATGAATAAATATTTTTGGTAAAAACTTTCAAATTATGTCTAACTTTTCATACCTTTTACAGAATTTTTGATCTTTTCTCACAGGTTATTCCAAACAGAAATTTTTACCTAATTGCATCACAATCAGAAGAATGCTCGGATGAAATAATATAAAATTTGCAATAAAATTTTACTGGTGGGAAAATTAAATTATGATTGTAGCATGGACGCCCGTACGTGGTACGGTCAAAACAAAGAAGCGGTTAACATGCCAAATTTCCCGTTTCTAGGCCTTTCAGTATCACAAAAATTGCATTTCTCCTGCATTTTTTTTCTCCAGCGCTCCCTTTGAGTTCGTAGCATGGACATAAGAGTAGTCTATATTTCATTCGGGTGAAACACCTTCATTTTACTATCATTGCTTTTGAAATCGGTTCGGTAGTTCCACAGATTATGCTCTACAGATTAAAGTAATTTTACCTCTTTATAATATAAGTATATGTATAGATTACTAACGTAATACATTTATTAGCATTATTTATAATTGGTTATAATTTATAATTGATTGATTGGATAAAGTAAAAGCAGAAATGAAAAAAAAAATAATACATTTCTATTAACTTCTATGGCAGAAGCATATAAAACATTCCTGTTATCGAAACAACGGTTATTGATTATAGCAATAGCCTCTGTGGATGCCGACATGCTTGCCGCTACCTGAAGTGAAATTGACTATCGACTTGATATTCTCCGTCCGACGAAGGGGGCACACGCGGAAGTTCATTAATAAGGGTCATGAAACTTTTTGAGTCTATCTAACCCTTTATGTTATTAGATTTAATCTATCTTTATTATTTTATGAGTCATTAAACATCAAAATGGGTCCGGGACATTATAAACACACTGTATCTACCTGATTTTCGAAATAGTAATTTTTATTTTATATTACCTAATCGACGGAAATTTCTTATTAAACAAAGCGAAAATATTGTTAAAACTTCTCGTATGTTTTTAGTACAAGGGGGGTTTTAGTACTATGGGTTTTAGATACGGTTAATTTTCAATTCTTATACATAATCTGAAAAGACTATTTGAAAAGATTTTGGTTATAATTGCTGTTAACATTATTACTAGAATGTCAAATCATTTTTCACATTTTTTTCTTTTTTCTTTGAAATTGTACAATATTACAAACGCCATAGAGTATCGAATCGTTACATTTAATTGAAAGAAGGAATTTAATTAAATATTAACTTTAATTTTATGCAACAGAAAAAATTATTAACGGAAGCAAAAAAATGTCATATTGTAATGAATATGAAGGCAATTATCCTAATATAAAAATAGTCATCCGTTTTGCAGTTGTAAATAACCAAATGTGTCACAATTTTACATTTATAAAATTATTAGAATTCGAATAATATCATTACTAAATGATGTTAATAACGAAGCTCATTCTTAAGACAAAATAATTCTCAAAGAAAAGAAAATGGCACAAAATCTCCAAACAGATGAAGTTATAATTCTATATTCTTATGAGATAGCAATCACCTCTTTAATATTTTCCAGAAAATTCAAAATTTTATATGAGAAAAAAGTACTAAGAAGGGTCAAACATGATCATTACATTCAGGGCCTGATTACTAACGGGGCACTCTCCCACCAGGAAAAAGAAATAAAGAATTTTTCCTTATTCATGACAGTAATCTTGCATGAAAAGGGCGTTTAAAGAAGACGAAAATTTCTATAATTTTTTTCTGGTGAGAGAGTGCCCCGTTAGTAATCAGGCTCTAATTACATTATCATCATTTCAACTGATTACGTGGTTTGCAGATTGGAAATCAAATTTCATCCCAAAATCTGAAGATTATGGCTGAATTTGTAATGAAAGTATATTCGTCTATGTTGTTTCACTTCAAGACAGATTCTTCTTGCAAATATAGAGCTCAATTTTTTTTTAATATAAACAATTAAGTTGTTTCGTTATTTGAGGGAATATTTTAAAAAATTATCAATCCCATTATTCAACAAAGCGTATACTTCTGTGATTGAGATGAATATTTACATGAACGATAACTGATAAAAAAAATTCATGTTGGAGAATTTTTATTCCGAAGAATATTGAAGATTAAGGATATTATATTTTCTACAATAAGACAGTTTCATATTCCAATATTAAAATTTAGTGTTACAAACTATATAAACATTATTAACTGGCAAGAATGTGAAATCACCCCACTTTCTTAAAAGTGTACCAAGAGAGAAATTGGAAATTCTCAGAAAAAAATCGAAAGTCCCATCTTTTCAATTGAAAAATTTCCTTGTTAGATTCAAGTATTCGAAAGATGCATAAATTTAGTTGTTGAAGTGCCATTTGCGGCTGTAGTATAGAAGCAAGAACCGGATGTATATGAGCAAAAATCAAATCAAGAAATGATAAAAAAGACCAATATAATTTACGGTGAAATGAAAGATCGTTTTACAATACATCACATATATTCTTTTCATTTTATTAGTATATATTCAGAAAACTGCATTTCCTTTATATTTAGAGAACTATCTTTCATGTGCATTCGAAAAATAAAATTGAAATGTATGTCTAATTATTGTATTTTCTCTTCTCTGCGACAATACGATTCACATTTTAGGGTTTTATTCGCGATTCAAGGAGTTAAAACGCAACGATACTTAGATCGTTCATAAGTAATACTTTAAGAAGCCATTTTTGTAGGTTATTTTACTGAAATCAGAAATTTAGTTTAAAAAAAAGTTGATTAATTTACACTACATTGTGAAATCTTGATCTTTACATAAAAAGAGCATAATCTTTAAGAGCTGGTAGGGAACTAAAATGAATTCCAAATGAAATGAAATTTTAACCATACATTCGCTGTGCCAAAAAGTAACATTTTAGACCTATCCAAAGAAAAAATTCCGAAAAAAATTTTTTTTGGTCATTTACACTACATAGTGAAATCTTGATTTTCACATATAAAGAGCTGGTAGGGGACTAAAGATGAATTCCAAACGAAATAAAAATTTAACCTTATATTCAGTGTTCCAAAAGGCAACTTTTTAGACCTATCCAAAGAAAAAATTCTTAAAAAAATTTTTTTTGGCCTTTTTCACTCCTCCCTAATGTATATGTGTCGTTCGTCTCTAAAGGGTTAGTAAGAATGTCTAGAACAGCGGTTCCCAAACTTTATTGGCACGCAACTCACCTCTAAATTAAAAAAAAAAAATTCGCGACCCACCTCTAAGTTGAAAAAAAATTCGCGACCCACTTAATATAATATAATATGATATAATAATGTAATATCAGAATGAAAATTGCTATGTGAAATCTGTAAGTTATCGGCTATCCTATCCTACAAAAGAAGCAAAATTTTCGTACAAAAGATACACTATCAACAAAACCAACAATTCGTATGAGAAAACCAACAATTCATTGTAATGTTTGTAAGTGGAACAATAATTAATACTGCACACAAACTAGAAAAATAACTAAAAATATATTTATTTACTATCAAAATATCATTTTATAATTAGTGCGTTTTCCGGTACTGATTTTTATCGATGAAAACATCTATATTAGTTTTAAAACTGGTTAATTTCAATCTTAATTATCTTTCAACATATTTTTTTCTATAGGGGAAACTGGGGGACATTGATACAGCTTTTTTCAAAAAAATTTTTTGGTGTCTAGAAAGCAGAAATTTCAAGTTATTTTTCTATGTGACGTCAGCAAAACATGTGTAGTGTGTTACAAAAATGTACAATCGTTGTTTTATATATTATTTTTGCATGTAATTTTTAAAAAATCGAAAAAAGTAATTTGTATCAAAGTGCCCCATCCCCGGGGCAGAGTGATACACTTTGAACCGTCTGGGAAAAATGGAGACAAAATAACACCAATGCATATTTTTCACAGAAAAATAGTTAGCAAACCATTTTATATATATTTATAGACATTAAAATCGCACACAATTTATTTGTAAGCGATATTAAAGCAATGAAAATGAAATGTATAATGACCTGATGTTCTGGCTACTCCTTGTCTGTTTGTTGGCTGTGGTAACTTTGTCATATCTGGCACTTTAACCCCAGAATTCTCTTCTTTCTTAGGAAAGGTGAAAGAATTACCAGATTTTCTGTTTATAAATCGGTTTACAAAAAGAAAATAAAGGTTAATTATATCAAAAATTATTTTTATAATATAATTATCATGTACTGTTCAGCAGCTTGTTTCCCCTTCTTAACATTTCTCATGTCGATAATACTTTTTTCTCTGGAGAATCGATATAAATTTGAGAATTGCCAGGCTGCCGTCCATTTCTTTTGTTAATTCTACTAGCACTAGATATTGTGTAAGTTTGTCCGTCTTCTGTTTGCAAAAATACTATAAAATGTTCAAATATAAAGAAATTAGAGCTATTTCACTTCAATAAAAACTAATAGTAGAAATTTTTGACGAAAAATGGTTGAATTAAGGAATGTATCGTAAAAATAAAAATAAAAGGTAATGAAAAAATGAACTAGAAAATGATTTAGGTTGTATCAATGTGCCCCGACAAAGACTGTATCATTGTGCCCCATGCAGCCATTTTAAATAAAATGAGTCGCAAATCCAACACATCATAATTTATCTAACAATAAAGAATGAGGAACTGATAAAGATTATCGTTACTTGCCTGGGAGGGTTTTCTTTTCGGTTGAAAATACTGGAACAGTTGTATCATACCATTTCAATTGTACAACTCAAATTTACTTTTGACCTACAAAAACAATTAATCACCCATCCCATTTCATCAAACCATTGAATCATTCCAAAACTTTCTGTATGTTGCTAATTTCACTAGTATCACCTTTTGGAGCTGTTGTGAAACTTCCTGTAATGACCCTGTGTGTTGTACAGGGGGTGTATCAATGTGCCGCAGTTCCCCCTACTTGTTTTTCAAAAACAGCTAAGTACAAAACTAGGTTCACGAGAATGTATTGTGTTTAATTCCACTAAGGTATTCAAAGCTGATTTAGATGTTTATGGATAGTCTGTCGTATATTTCTTCATATGGAAATTACGGAATTTCCATTGAAATATTATTTGCTATTGAAATTGTTATTTTTTTTAGCAGATGATATGCAAAATATATTTTTGTGACAAACCTTGATTGTTTCAGCGACCCATTAAAATAGCTGCTGCGACCCACAGTTTGGGATCCGGTGTGGTTTAGAAGTAATTTTGACGAATCTAGATTTTTTTAAATTAGTTTTAAGAGTGTTTTTAGTACTAAGGCGACATCAGGATTGAGTTCGAGACAGAAACATTTGAGTTTTGGCATTAAAAATTGGGTATTTTTAGGTCCCATATTTTAAATTTAAAACACAGTAATTATAATATTACTTGTTTGTCTGTCTGTCACTACCACTTTCTCTAAAACTATGGAATTTGCGAAATTCAAATTTACCACAACTATACAGACTATTGATCCACTTATTTATGCATATTTATTCATGTACAAATATTTTAAAGAAAGATTTAAGGGGCAAAGTAAATTACTTGATAAAAAAGTACCGTATTATTTATCGTCTGAAAGACCTCATAACACCGATTTAAATGTAAATAAGTATATATTTATATGTATATTGAAAACGACTAAAATTTAATAATGAGAAGCTGTCTGCTGATGTCTACATTTTTACATTCCTGATCTGTGGGCAGAACTTTATCCATGAAGTATTTTAACCCTTTGAGGGGCAAAATACTTCTATTCATTAAATGCTCATATGATCGAATGACACCAGAATTCAAAAGAAAATTTAATTCAAAATAGATAAATACCTATCATCGCGCACTTGATAAAATTAAAATTTTCATTTCAAAACTCTGGTGTCAATGTGGCATTTTTCATTTAAAATTAAGTGGTATACATTTTATACCACCGCCCTTCAAAGGATTAACCCCTTTATAGGCGGTGGGATAAAATACATCCCACTTAATTTTAATTTGTGAAAAGCCACATTGATACCAGAATTTTTAAATGGAGATTTTAATTATCTTATCAAGTACGTAAAGAAAAAAAGATTTTATCTATTTTGAAACAAATTTGTTTTTAAGTTCTGGTGTCGATCAAGCATTTCAGCATTTTAACACTAGAACAGCCGGCTGTTTTTACTCAAGTTTTATAAAAAGTGTTTGAAACCAGTATTTTCATTTTAAATTATTTAACTTTGTTAATTCACCCAGTTTTGTACTTCATAGATTTAATATTTCTCATAAAAGAATTTCTGGTTCGAATCGACTGCTATCAATTTTTCCAGGGGTTAAATTGACCCCTTTTGGCGGTTCTAGTGTTAAGAAACTGACTCTAACTAAGAAACTAAGTGAAACTAACTCCTCATACGGTTAATAATGCTACATCATTCCAAATGTAATGATATTTATATATGCATAAATCAGATGCACTGCTTGATACTTAATATAGAATAGGGCATGGATAATAGTTATCGCTCATTAGCATAGACACACAAATGATTTCCGTTACTGTTTTTTAAAACTTTCCAATCAAGTTGCAAAATGCTTTATGCATTCGCAGAACTGCCACAAGCGTCTACTTTTCAATTCTAACTGGCACCCCTTTTTAATTCAGAGATCATTAATAATTTACTTGACAACATTTGCAAGAAAAATCTATTTTAAACTTTATATTAGAAAAATACTGGGACTAACGGAGCATAAAAGTAGTCGCTTGTGGCAGTCCTGCATTCGGTTTTTCTGTCCGTCTATCCGTCTGTCCACGCTCTAATTCCAGTAAATATGCTAGAATTTTAATGCAATAAAGAAAGATTATTTAGGATGACTAAAAGATGTTTATGAAGAATGCATATGAAGTATGTTCGATTAATGGTTCATTTACAGGGGCATTCAAAAAGAGATGTTAACATTGTAGTATATGGGAAAAATCGTTGCGAGAGTATTTTAATGACATTACTCTGTTCGAAATGTATTGAAACTGATATAAATCACTGAATAAATCACTTTGATCACGTTAAAACACAGCATTCATAGGATTTTTTTAATTTTATTTATAAAGATACACAAAAATTTCGGGTACAGTACTATCTTTACGCAATATTTGCTTAAGAGTCCGTTTTAAAATTCGTCATGAACTTTTACATTTAATTAGTTTTTTACATATTACTCTTGATATATAGCTTCTATTTCTCTTATACAGGGCTGCACAAAAGTATTCGCATATCATTATCATCATAAGAATAAATTACTGAAGGGGAAATTTCAGTTTGTACCTCTTAAATGAACTAAATTTTGGAATCTATATTGTTAATAGATACAAATTTCTATATAATGTACAGAGCTGCTAACAAATTCAAATAATTTTTCCAATTGTTGATGGGAACAACTGAAATTCAGTTTTGAAATGCGTTAGACATTTCCTTGTGGTGAAATGAAAAGTAATAATTTAATTTTTTAAGCGGTGCAGTTTTTTTAACTTATTCTGAATGTGTTCGAAAATTCCTAATAATGTATGCTTGACGCATGATTTTTTCTTACTTGTTGAATGTGTCATGCGTTTTCAGCCGAACTATACATTAATGTACCAAAAGAATTTTCTAGAATATAAATAAAATCATGTTATTGAATTACGGAAAGAACTGGAAAGCATCCTATTAAAGTAATATGGCTTTTAATTGAGTGTTAGTGTATTTTTTAATCCTACTTATATTATAACACTAAAATAATGAAAATGTTTGGTTGAAGTCAGGACGATGATAAAATGCATAATTTTTTTTCAACTAATTATCCTTTTTTTTTTCACTGTACAAAATTTTCATAGAAGTTAATAACATTTATATATTTTTTGTATGTATAAAAGTTACAAATGGGAACATAATTTACTCAAATATAACATTGAAATATTTAATTGTGTTACTAATAATGTAGCAATTCAAAGCACAAAAACCCATTAAAATTTATTTGACATTGCAATAAAAATAGGAATAATAGCTTATTAAAATAATATCAGATGCGATAACCCAGTGGAGACTGTGTTCAAAATTAGTTATAACCACAATTTCATCCTAATAGTAATATTTTCATTAAAAATTCTGAAATTTCGTAAGTCGAAAATTACTATTTAGATAAAAAATTATAAAAATCCAGAAAGTCTAATTGCTCTGAAAATCACAATATCGCCTATTTTTCTCAATTACTCACAATATTTGCTGATTTAGAGAAATTCTGAATTCAAAATATCTACCTGATTTTCCAAATAGTAATTTTAATTTTTATATTACAGAATCGACGCAAATTTCTTATTACACAAAGCGAAAATATTGTTAAAAAAATCTGATATGTTTGTAATGATATGTAAGATACGGTTAATTTTCAAATCCCATAAATAATCTGAAAGACTATTTTTTGTATTATAGTGAATTAAAAATGGAAATGTGTAATGTAATGATGTAGGAATAATGTACTGTAATGAATCGTAAATGCAACACATATATATTGATACACATTGTCATTTACTCCGACTAAACAAACGTTAATAATGTAAAAATATTTACATTAAGTTAGAAATGTCAACAGTGAAAATGTAAATTATCATGCCCATTGTTTTACAAATATGTGTATTGTGTTCAACATTGAGGTAAGCAAGCATTGCAGGCAATAACCAAAACGTAGACCATGCATGTATAATATTAGCATTTTTTTATTTTTATTTATTTATTTATTTTATTTTATGTATTTTTTTTGCTTCGAGAAATATATCTTTTGTCATTTTTTATCTTTTGTCAAGTCTTAGTTATAAAGATTTCGGTTATCATTGCTGCTAACATTATTACTGGTTCTATATCAATTTTCACATTCTTTTTCCTTTTTTCGAAATTGTACAATATTTAAAACGGAATAGAGTATCGCATTGTTACATTTAATTAAAAGTAGGAATTTTTACTTTAAATTTTAAGCATTAGAAAAAAATACTAACCGAAGCGAAAACATTTCGTATTGTAATGAATATGAAGGCTATTATCCTAATATAAAAATAATCATCCGTTTTGCAGCTGTAAATAACCAAATGTTTCACATTTATAAAGTTACTAAGATTAGAATAGTATCATTACTAAATATTACTAATAACGAAGCTAATTCTTAAGGCAAAATATTTCTCAAAGAACATGCATGTATTCTTAATCGGACGCAAAATCCCGATCTAATTAAGTTGTAATTCCATGATAACAATCACCCTTATAACGTTTTCCAGAAAATTCAAAATTTTATATCAGAAAAATATACCACGAAGTACAAGGTTTAAACTTGAGCAGGGTCAGTACAGGGATCACGTCCGGCAGAAATTTGCTTTTTTGTATTTATCTAAGAGTCCACATGGAACAGCTTAGCTACATGAATAAGCATCCAAATTGAATCCCAAAGCATACGCTTTTAATATCAAATTATTATATTTATAATTTGATCCTATATTTTTGCGGTATGAATGCTTTTTTCTAAAATATATTGAAGAACATATCCATTACTTTGACTCAGATTACTCATCTTAAAATTTCTACGATTCTTCTGTTTGAATAACGGTAACAGTTATCAGTGTAGCGAATGGTCAGGGAAAAGCGCAGTCAAAAAAGGCATTAAATATCAGTATTTTGTTAAAGAGAAATTCGCCTTTTACAAGATTTTCTTTTGTGACATACTTGCCATTTCCTCTTTTTTTATTGTGTTTCTCTAAACACTCGCCACTCTGAGTTTTTGACTAAAAGATTGTTTGAATAAATTGTGTTGACCGGAATTATTGGGGATACCTCGGTTGGTAAAAGTGTAGGCTCACGGTCATGTAACATATTATTTGAGCGTTCCAATGTTACATTTGCTATCATTTTTTTTATGAAAAATAATCGTCGATTTAATTTATCACGGAGTTTTTAGTAAATGTATGTGATCTAATCGGGACAATACTTTTGTCTAAGTATTTGTGGAAAATTAAAACCCATGCACAAATACGGTATTAGTTACTATATACAACATAACATCCTAGTTTCTAGCTGTGGCCTGGACAATTTTGGTTGGAAAAAATATTCTTATTCGTGTGATATAAATCTCTTTGACGGAGATAAAAATAATTAATTATAATATGAAACTACAGTAGAAGCCCAAAATAATGCGTTCCGGTAAACCGCTAATTCGGATTGAACGCGGGGAAAAGTATGTCTCCCGAAAAAAAATGAAAAAATTTTGGATAAATTTTGCGTTTAAAATTTCAGTAAAACACAATGGGTGATTTGAAGTGTGCAGTCTTGATATCTCTGTTGACGATTTAAATGACTAGATAGAAATTGACAACAGGCTAATTCCACGCGAATCTGTTTGTCTGTTACGTCTGTTTTTCATACTGTAATTTTTGGCTACCAGTATTTTAGAGCAGAAAAATGTGATTTATTTTACCGGTAAATCTCATCAATTGAATAAGGCAAAGCGAGCTTTTCAGAAAAAACGGTGGCCAACAAGCATAGCGATTTTCAACTGTGTAACAGACAAACAAGTTCGCATGGAACTACCCAACAACAACCAATTTTAGAGGTCATAACAGATCAGGATAACTAATATTGCTGTAACACATAAAAATTGCAGAGAGAATTATCATAATAATGAAATTGAAAATGATGTGGTAATGAATGACGACTTTCTAAATGTTAGTGAAGTCATTCCGTACTTAACTAAGGTAATTTCATGGATGTGTTCATCTAGTCCAACTTGCTAGTGTGTAACATTATGCCGAAAAAATACAAAACGCCTCAGTTCTCCAAACAACACTTATGGTGCGAAAAAGTATTTTTAATTGAAATTTCAGTGAAAACGGACAGGAAAGATAGTGAAAATTTTGTTTATATGATTAGTGAGACACTAAAGACATCTTAGTTTTCTTTTTTACTGCATCTCGAATGATGGAAATTCCTCCAAATGCCTTTTTTTAATAGTACTGAAATAGTATATAATTTTTTGTCCCTATCTATAGAATTATTGTGATTGTAGAAAACACCAAGATTGACAACGCAGAATACGGTTTATGTAATATAGGAGGGGATAATTGTATCACTCCGCACACCATTCAAATTTTATAGAAATTACTACTACCTTTTCTACTCACCGAATTTTCGTGAATTAAGAAGTTGGCTATTTCTATTTTAAATGTAATTTCAGTCGTAGTGCAGTTTGCCACCACTGATCTAATGTGAAAGAAGACTAGTAGACATCTAATCACCGTTTCAGTGATTAGAGGTTTTACTTTTTTATGTTTCAGTTGATATAATGGTAACTCGTCAAATTTAATAGCAATTGTTCACTTCAGTTTCAAGTTTGTCGAAATCCGTTTATTACAATAGCCATTGGTCACATTTTTCTGTAATGTTATGCAATTCAGGGATGACGACAGAAGACCTTAAAATTAACTTTTAAACTATCATGAAAAATAAAGTTAATCTTTAAGTTATTTTTTTTTTATGTCAAGTAAATTGAAAATACGGGATAAACACTACTTTTTAAAATTTAAATATACATAATATTCATCCTAAACATCTTTGTCATTTACTAGTATTAAACTGTATTAACCTTTACAGAGGGGCTGTTGTCTGAGCCCCCGTGTAAAGGTTAAAAAATAGTGGTGTCAAAAAGCTTTAAGTGATGGATCAAGCAAACCCTTCTTGCTCTTACTACGTACTGGCAAATCAGTTAAGTGATTAACCCCCTAATTCAATCAATTTTTACTCAAGCCATATTACTTTATAAATGTAAGACCGTTGAAAATTAGTCATTCACTCAAGTCGTTACCAAAAATTCGATGTTCGTCGTAAGTCGTTGTTGTCACTCGGTAAATAACCACTCCGACAAAAGAACTAGTCGTTGGAGGCCACCGTAATACTTACCCATCATGGATATGCATAGCACAATATATGAAAACATAACATATGTAAACAATTTATGAAATGCATTATAATCCCAAATAAAATATAAACGTATATTTAGGTATTTTTAACACATAATCATGCTCTATTTATGAATTTCGGATGAACCAATCTCGATAAATTATATGAAACGCCAAACTATTCAAGTACCACTGAATTGCGTAAAAAGAAACATCCTTATAGCTCCAAAAATAATAATCATATTCACTAATGGTTTCTTGGAACGAATTAAGTATCTCATTTCCAATTAAAAGATATCTTTGAATTGAAATTTGAATGAAATACAGGGTCACGAAAAATCAAAGACTGTGGAAAATAGGATTAGAAATATCTCAGCAACTAATAATCCGATTGGCTTCGTTTTTTCATGCAAAATTTGCGTTATTTTATTGCCTTTTATGTCCACTCCTTAAAATAAAAGAATTCGGAAATTTTTATATAACTTTCATCAGAACGAATTTTTCGAGAGTCCGAAGAAAATAGTTCCGGATAATCGAGGTTATTGATATTAAATTGGCTTCGTCCTATTCTTACATACTAAGCACATACAAAATTTCAAATCTCTATCTCAATTTGTTCGGGAGATAGAGCGGTTACAGACAGACAGACAGACACACAGACACACAGACGGACGGACGGCAATTTTTTTTTTCTAAAAATATGTTTTTAGGAATCTCCAGTGTCCGAAACGTGTAAATCCGTCAAAAAAAATTTCGATTTTCAAAACGATTGCAAGACTTACTACGTATGATGGGTAAGTAATAATCTTTAGATTGATCATAACTGCTCTAGGAATAATTATTGTTTGCATACTATTGAATTCACGAAATATTTTTGGAAAAATTTTACTTTATTTAGTAAAATTGGTGATTTACAACTTCTTTTGTAAAAATTATTCGAAACATTCTGCTCAAGAATTTTGGTGCGAACTATGATCAAAATCCGATTAATTCCAGTCTTGAATTTTCCATGAATAAGAAAATTTTAAAAGTCCAAAAGAACATTCTTAGTAATTTCAACTAAGAGATTTCTATGGTTAAAAATTATTTTCAAATGTTTGAACAAAGAATTGAAATGGGTCTTCATTTTAAGTGTTTATTTATTAATGTGTGGTACTTTTTACCTTTAATACTAAGCCAAATAGTGTCATTCCATCTTAAATAAATTAGCTGATAGTTTGTAACACTTCATAATAATTTATATTAAGATCATAAAATTTTACAAATCTTAAATTTGATAGTAACATTTTACACTAGAATTCAAAAGTTTTTAAATAAATTATTTAACTCTTTCCGCCACGGACGAATTCTGTTAATAAAATGAGAAATAACCGAATGACAACGGAATTTAGAAACAATGTTTTGAGATATTAAGATTTCCTGAAAATTGGCTTGCATTGTAAATTTTATTAAAACATTATTGGTGTCGTTTGCAAGTTTGGAATTAGAATTAGATATCCCGGACTGAGCACAGCATGACGGAAAAGATTAACGTAAATCTGAATGATTTAAACTTATTTAAAAAAAAAAAAAAAAAAAAAAAAAAAAAATTCTGGTTTGAATGTAAATTTAATCACATGTTTGGAGTCGGATTTACTCCTTCCGTGTGTTGTAGTGTTAATCGGTTATCTGTTCCCAGAAAAACGGTTTTTCGGATTCTATAAATTCATAAATACAGATTTTTAGCCACATATATGAATTTGTGCATATAATTGTAACAGAAAAATGTTAATTTTCTTATAAATGTTAACATTGTATGATTGTCGGTTAAACAGGTTTTTTGAATTTACTTGAGAATCGGTACCATCTAAAAGAATGATATTCCGATTTCAGAAAAATGATTATTGTACTTAAAAAGCTACTCAGAAACGTTTCCAAAAATGCTGGACAGCTAAAAAGAATTTAATATTTGCCGAAACGTCAGTGAAGGCTTACTTTGGAGACACGAATTATTTTTGTTTTTGTCTGTCTGTCTGTTCCGCGATAACTGACGCAAAAAGTATTCGATTGACTTGAAATTAAGTGGATATGTTAGTGAGGCACTGGGATTAAGCTGTATAGTTTTTTGTTAGATTTGATCCATTCATTCGGAAAATATAGAATATTTTATTTTCCGCAATAATGCTTTTCTATGGCAAATCCAATGATTTTCAATTTTTTTTTCTTGAGAGAAAATGACACATTTGATTAATGGAATTCCAATGATAAATGGATACTGAAATTTAGCGGTTAAATTATTCGTATTGTTTTGAAATTTTGTCTACGCATTTGTCACATTTTAAAAATTATTACTGTAAATTTTGGAAATTTTTTATAAATGTGTTCCAATAACGTAAACTAATTTGTTTTAGAGATTTATTTATCTCAAATGTATTTATTTCATTTTCTTTATATTCTCATAATGGTTGCTAAGCAACCATTCACCCTAATCCTTATCCATAATTTAAAAGCGTGTACGAAAATTTAAATGAAGTCAACAGCAAAACTGATGAATTAATTAATGTCTTTGTATCTTTGCGTATAAATATAACATAGCCCAGAAAAGAACACAGGTTATGTTTTATTAATTTTATTCAAATATTTTCCTTAATAATTCATAATTTCATTCTTTTTCATACACAATCAATAGGTTTTTTTAGATACAATTTAACCAATTTCCTTTATCGTTGCCAAAATAATTAAAATCTGGAATAAAGTAATGTAAGTTTCAATGGCAGTAAGTGGTTCTGCCACTGAATATGTTATATATATTCAGTACATTATAATTTATTAAGTATGATTTCACTTTCTATATAATGAAGCTAATTTGTCTTTGCTTATTAAAGCATGCAAACTGGATGATAAGTTTGCGTTTCGTAATATACTCGGACCTTATAAATAATACGATTACGCAGTAAATGCGTGTTTCTGCGAATTCGTTGTCTGCAATCACAGAGAAGATAATCTTCTTACACGATAATGAGATAAAAGCCCTGGAATGTTGCGTACATTTATTTTAAAAAAATTAAGCTACGGAGATTTAACAATTAAATGAGTTGTTTTATTTAAATAAGAACAATTTAACTTATATTAGAATGTTATGTTTGTTTATGCCGTTATAATAGAAAATCTGTTTAAATAATGGATTATATGTTATTCATCTTATCTATATCCTGGTATTTCTTATTTTAGTAATAAACTTAAAATGTCTGACAAAAATGCACATGAAGACTTTTTAGCGCACTCAAAGCATTTTTATGTAGTACAAAAGAGTTATCTAAATGAATTAAAATATTTAAGGAAAAATAAAAAACATTGAAACTGGATAACAAATATATGTTCTAGGTCAATTTTTATTTATTTATTTATTTACCATGGTATGTAACAATACAACACATATTTCTTGTATTATTTAAACTTTTAACCCCCTGACTGCCGAGCAAAAGGGCAAAATTAAAATGTTGTTTTCTCTGTAATTTACTTTAAATGTTAATAAAAGAAGGATTTTCTAACATGGCATAATTTTTTTCTTTCTTCTATCTTTACAAGAAAAAAGTATTGGATTCATGAAAATTTTCTACTTCCGGTTTTCGACGGATTTATACGTTTTAGAAGGTCCTGAACACGTTTTGATTATTTTTAGAAAGTGTCTGTCTGTGAGTCTGTCCGTCTGTCTGTCTGTATGCCTGTCTGTATGTGACAAAAAGTTTGTGGGCGCTCTATTTCAAGAACTAATGTTTGAAATTTAATAAAATTTTATATTCAATTAGACCTTGCTATAGATTAGTGCCTATTGGTTTTTGGTGAAAATTGGCCTGCAGGTGGCGCTGCTATACTACGTTTTTAATGATTTTCAAGATTGCTATATCGCAAGAACTGATGCACAGCATTTCACCAAACTTCAGATTACGCGATATCTTGAGATACATAGCCGCTGATTAAGTTTTGGTGTAAATTGGCCTGCAGGTGGCGCTGCTATGCCAGGTTTTTCATGATTTTCATGATAGCTATATCTCAAGAACTAATGCACATAATTTCACCAAACTTCAGATTACGCGATATCTTGAGATACATAGCCGCTAATAAGATTTTGGTGTGAACTGTCCTATAGGTGGCGCTGCTATGCTACATTTTGCACGATTTTTGCGATAGCTATATCTCAAGAACTAATGCAGAGAACTTCATAAAATTTTAGATTATGTTACACTAGAATATATAACATAATTAGACACTGATTACATTTTGGTATTAACCTTGCAACAGGTGATGCAGCTATGCTGCATTTTGCACGATTTTTCCGATAGCTATATCTCAACAACAACGCACAGAATTTCATCAAACTTCAGATTTTGTTACAAAATGACATATAACATAATTACACGATGATTACGTTTTGTTATAAATCCTTCAACTGATGGTGCTGCTATGCTATATTTTACACTTTTTTTTTTAACTAGCTATAGCTCATGAACTAAAGCACAGAATTTCATCAAACTTCAGATTATTTTACACCATAACATAATTAGACGCTTTTTTACGTTTTGGCGTAAATTGTCCAAGATATGGTGTTGCTGTGCTACGTTTTGCAAATTTTTTGTTATACCTATATCTCAAGAACTAATGGACGAAATTCCATCAAATTTCAGATTCTGTTAGGTCTTGACATAAATAGATGCTTATTAGGTTTTGGTATAAATTATCCAACATGAGGCACTACTAAGCTCATTTTCTCAGAATATTAATTAAATTTTACGTTTTAGGCTTTTCGGATACCAGAATCTCATTAGGCTAGGTCAAATATTAGAGGAAATTCGATAGTGGGTAATTTTGGGGTCACCACTTTTTTTTTTTTTTTAATATTAAAATGTACTTATGAGATAGAAGAAAGTTTTGGGATTGACACATTTAACTAGTTTTGTTACGTATGCGTTTATAAGCCTTGAAACTATCCAATCATAACTTAATTTCTTAAAGCTCGATTATATTTGTGGAATTATATTAATTTGAATAAAGTTTGAATTGCAGTGAAATTTGCAGCCTAGTGAACGGACATATCAGGTCGCAGCAGTAGGAAGGTTTTAATATTTCTTTACGTAAAGTGATTTTTAACGCTTTCCAACATACTTCAAAAGTATTTATGATTTTTACTTCTTTGTCAGTCTCTCTGTCCGTACTCTCGTAAATATATTCAAATTATGATAAAATACATGTATGTTATTCGGTTTTGATGAATTAAAAATAATGCGCTTGACGTTTACAGTTCATTTATAGGGACTCTCAAAAGCATCTCGTTTCATTATGACTAATTCCGAAACATTGTTCGCGGTGTATTTGAATCACATTACCTATTTTAGACATATTGGATTTTTTTATATTTTTGACGCGTAAACGCTTATTGTAATATCTGGTGCGCATGTAATTTATAGTTCATTACACGAATGGACACACACAAATATTTGGCTACACTACTAAAGATGAATAATAATTGCTAAATGTGGGTATTATGTGGGAAATATAAATTCTATAGATCATATATAGGGCTACGGTAAAGATTCCAAGGACATTTTCATTTATAGACGGAAATTTCTGAATAGAAACTTTCAAATGTACTATGCCTTCAATCTAACAAACATAACAAGGTAGTATACATAAAAATTTAGTTCATACATAGGGTTGCACTAAAACTTCGGATATTTTAGCGAGAATTAATGGTGATGTCTATTACTGAATAACACCTGCATTATGCATTAAATAAACAGTTTATTTAAACATCTTTCACCTTAATAAAGTGTTAAATTTTATTACAGTTTCTGAATACGTCGGAAAGTGTTACATAATCTATTGCTGGAATCATGATTATTTCTTGTTCGTGTTTAATGACGTATTTGATTATTTTCTTTTATCAGGGTTACAATGATGATCAAAATGAATTCCTGATATAGTTAAAATACTTCCCTTACTGTATATTGAAACAGTCTACTTTTTTATGCATACGAAATAATTTACTTTAGCCACTTAACTGACCAATATTTTTGAAATAAAACTTTCAAATAATGTCTATTTTTTCATGTCTTTTAGAAAGATTTTTAATTTTTATCATCGGTCTTTTTGAAACGGAAATTTTTACCTAATGGAATCAGAAAGATGTTCGGATTAAATAATACAAAATTCACAATTTTCTTAGTTATCGATATTAAAAACTGCCCATAATAATCTGAAAATAATCTTTAAATAAAATCAGAGTTGACATATCTAACTACACTGTATACTTTTAAACGAAAATCTCTGATTTTGGGGGCCGTACAGACTTCAGTAACATATACTGCCGAATTGGTCTGACTTTATATTAAAAAAAATCGTATATATTAAAAAATAGGCTCCGTTTGTCATTGGTCGGATGCACCGGTCTGTAATACATCCAGTCAATTTTAACTTTAAACATTTAAACAAAACAAATTCCAAAAGAAGGTCATTTTGTTGGTTCCACTGCCTTTATTATTGTGCATCTACGAAGATTATGATTTCATGTTTCAAAATGAAAATCTATCGATGAAACTAAATTTTGGCACACTCAGTCCTCGTCAAAGTACACCGTACATAATATATACGCTCCATTTGTTTCTAAAGTCGACCTTCGAATTAACATATCGGTTCGTTAGGGAAGTTCTATCCATTCGGGAAAATTAATACGTACCGGAAAATTCCATCATTTAATTTTTAAATAATGTTTCCCATATCTAACGTTGAGTAAATAAATGGGCATAGTATTCCGTTAGGAATTGATTTTTACAAACGGACACAACATTCCGAACTATTCCATGATTTTATAATTTTAACCCTTTCCGGCATGGGCAAAATCTGTACTAAAATGAGAAATTATCGACTGACATCGGAATTCACAAACCAATTTTTTAAATATTTTGAATTCCTTAATTTAAGCTTTTATTGTAAAAGCAAAATTTTTCTAAAATATTACTGGTGCCGTTTGCAAGTTTGGAATGAAAATAAGGTATCCCAGGGGGCAGGTTCGGAATTAAAATAAGACCGGGCACAGTGTGCCGGAAAAGGTTAAAGGAAAATTATCTATTTGCAACTACAGTTGGATCCCTGCTGCCTTGAACAGCACATAACTGGAGTGCTACATCTCTTCCGGTCTGTTTCTGCAAGCTAACCTCGAAATTGCGCTTCTTGGTAAAAATTTTTAAATGAGCTCTTGTAGTATTCACAGAGTACGGAACAGAGAATCAACTTTCATACACTGTAATGGCAACTTGTTTAACATGGGATTACGCATAGACAGTAGCGACACGAGCAGACCACTCTGAAACTACGATCATAACATAAGAGAGGTTGCTAATTCTGCGAAATATCGCTTCCTTGGCGACAAATGATAAGGGAAAAAAGAAAAAAAATACAGCGACGGCTTGCTGCTTCTTGTTTTGAAATTTATGAAAGAATTATTTTAAACTTGTTCTGAAATAGTCGAAATTCAATTTTATTTTAAAATTAATGCTGTAGTAAAATAATAACAAGAATAATAACAGTAAAAATTACGAATCAATATAAGCGCAGAAATCTAAGATCAAATAGCATAAGCACGTGTGCAGAGATAATCAAATCAGCATTCAGCAAGAAGCGCCAAGCAGAATAAGGTTATTGTTAAACAGAAATCACGAGGATAAAAATCGCCAACGTAATGGTTTAGTTTTTAAGTGATCCACTGAGGGCGCTCTTTTCAAGCCGAGTTGAGGCTCTGTTGTACTCTGTGATAGGATTAATTGCCAAAACACGCTTTTTCAATTTTTTCTTCAACTGCCTCGCATTGCTGCAGCCACTCGATAAGTTTCCTTCTTCCTTTCATATCAATATGTCAAGTCATTAATTTAATATAATTAATAACAGAAATTCTCTGAAACAATACTGGTGTCACTTAATAAATGTAAACTCATCCTCACAAAATATTTAGAAAGACGCACCACATTTTGTATAAAAAGAATTGTAAATTAAAGAAAAATATCTTTATTCCATATTAAAAAACCAGATTATGATAATGAAAAAAAAATCTAAATTTTTATATAAAATATTTTTTGAAATAATGTTAAAAACATTATCAATATTTTCTTCAAAATCATAATTTAAAAATATATAGATACAATTTCTTTTTAAGTATAGTGTGATTTTGATTCTAAAACGGCCGCCCCTCGAAGTATTAAAAGTACGCGCATTCCTTGAATTACTTTACTACTTTAAATTAGAAAAATTTTATACAATATTTCGATGAAAATCATATTATTTAATCGCAATGTTGATTACATAAAGCATCTTTTTTTCCATGTACACATACAAAGAATGACTGAAATTCTCTGAAATTTTTTAATTATTAATTTTTTCTGTTGCTCATTTCGTGTTTGCAGTTTAAGCAAACTCGTTATTAGGTTAAGAGAAATAGTACTTCTTTACATCTTTCAACTGGAAGTTTGTAATTGAAATAATTAGAGTTAGCCGTTCAGAAAATTATAAATAGCCAAATTCTATTTGGAGCTTACTTTTATTCTCACTGAAGAAGGTTGCATGATCTTCTTTAATTAGCTTTTCCATCGGTTTTATCCGATCAAATATAATTTCACTGTTCTATTATTTTTCAATTATTTTTCAATTTTTTGAATTATCTGCATTGTGCTTATGCTATATTTAATTATTAGACTGAGTAAGTAGATTATAATAACAAAGCTTAGATTTCTTTACCCTTTTTCGTACCTTATGAAGACATTATACCAGGATTTCTACGGATATCGTTATTTTTTAGAAATATACCAGTATTTCTTTTTTAAACAAAATGAATCGAGTTCCAAAGCGAGAAAAATTCGAATTATTTAAGGAGAGATCAACTCTCCGATGAAATAACAAGATACATTTAACAAGTTCGCTGCCGCTTACGTGAAGGTGTGATGATAGTTAATGCCGCGCTGCAGAAGAGGGTTTTTCCCAGAAGCCGATTTACTTTTTATAACAATGAATCAGTGAAAGATAATCCCGCGTCAGCGCATGACTGGCTATTGAGACATCCCCCCTCATCACGCTCTGGCGCGTGAGTGGCACGTTAACGTTGGCGCCCTATCACGCGCTGGCGCGTGATCGGCAGCGAATGTGTCAATAAATGTGTTTGTAAGTTTACAATTAGTTTCATTTAATGTACTAGCAAGTTGTTCTTTTATTTGTAAAACGATTCAGTAAATCAGCAAAAAAATTCCTAACCGTTAAATTAGTGTTATTACAATAAAAGTAGAATTCATTAGAAACTTTTTTTTTGTTACAAAGCTTGCTTCAAAATTCAAACAGCTATAATTCAATTTCGTTAAAAAAAACATTATAAAAACAGAAAAAAATGAAATTCCGCATAAGAATGAAGAAGTAGGTTTCCCCATTTTTTGAATTAGTGTACACAAATTCATTTAAATAACTAGACAAAAAACCTCGCTAACCCTCTAATGCCCATGGTAGAATTTTCAGAAATTGAGTAATTCTGTAAATAGACATTCACAGCAGAAAATCTAAAGAGTAAATTTCCGTTTCTTAATTTGTAATTCAAAAATAATCTGGTTAATTTAAATTCAAGGTTCGCACACTCCTTGGGATTTCCAAGACT
Organism: Maratus speculifer; assembly: GCA_964019185.1. Lineage (NCBI taxonomy): Eukaryota > Metazoa > Arthropoda > Arachnida > Araneae > Salticidae > Maratus > Maratus speculifer. The sequence continues at coordinate 407,477,996 of OZ025295.1, forward strand.
CTGGCACCACTATTAAAAATAAGAAAATTTACATTTAATTTTTAAACCACAACATTCGCAATCCTCGCCTTCATTCACAAATTTTACTATATTTTTCGGCAGTGAAACACTTTAAAAATATTTTTAAAATTTAGTGGTAGAACTGTGCGAACCATGTAAATTTCTTGTATGAATTGCGAATACTTGAATTGAAAAAAAATCCACTAAACTGGAAACACTGACAGTATAACAAATACTACCATTTCCAAAAACTCTGCGATAAATTGAATTAAAGATTATTTTTTGTAAAAAAGGTGATAGCAAATGTTAGGACGATATGCACATGAGGCATGTTATTGACCGTGAGTCAACGTTTTTTCAACTCTGGAAGCACTATTTATTAAAAGATTCTTTCAGACTATAACTGCTATTGTTTCTCAAGCACAAGAATAGTAGAAATCCTTTCATACATCCAAAGTAATAAAAGTGTATTTCACAAATTCCTTTAAGATAAAACATCCCAACCGCAAAAATATAAAAGCAAGTTATGAATATATAATTTGATAAAATTAAAGATTACCGCTATTTATATTTCCGGGAAAAAAAATCATGCAACCAAGTTACTGCTTGGAAGCTTAGACGAATGCGAAATATATTGAACTGAAACTGGCCTTACACGGCCACCTGGCCTGCCTTAAGAGCTCCGATTATAACCAGAAATAAACTTTGAATGATATTTAACCCTTTGGGGGCGAGCGGCATGTATGCGTGCCGCAAAGAGGCTTAAGAATCCTTGTTTATCGTCACCAGTAAAATTTTACCGTAAAATTTGCCTTAATTAATCCGAACATTTTCTCGATTTAATAAAGAACAAATTTCTGTTTTTAAAAACCGGTGACAAATTATTAAAAATCACGTAAAATGCTGCCATCGCAAAGGGGTTAAAATAAAATCTTTATAAACTACATTTTTAACTTTCCTACCCTGTTGAAATTTTACTCAAACTTGATTAAAATATTTCACACCAGAATGTTTATTTAAATCTATTTAACATACTTATTTAACTTAAATCGTTGTGTTATTTATTTAATTTACTATATGAAAAATTTTCTGGTTTGAATCAAATGAAACGCATTATAGGACTGGGTCGATTAGACCCATTCAGGGTAGGAAGATTAAGTAAAAACGTATAAAAAAGTAGTTATTTTTCACTACCAAGAAAGGGCGTAATTCGGATGCTTCTCTCGGTTTTGATTTTAAATTTTTAAACGATAGAGCAGCGGTACCCCTGGCTCGTATTAATAACCTAAAACATTTAGTGTTGAATTAATTTATATATTTAAATGAAAATCCTTCCCAACGGAATTAAGTGCTTATAAGAAGTATTTCCTCTATCTTTTTTCTCAATGAGTCATTAAATACGCAAAACAAAATAGTTCTTATAGTCAAAAATCTTTTAAGAATTTATGAGTTAAATATATAATATTACCGAAGTCTGTATTTAATGTTCTGATTTCTACTTAACTGTACTGATATATAATTCCAAAATAAAAAATGTATTTTTTTCGAATTTTTTTATTTATTTAAATCAAAATCATCTCAAAATCATTATTTATCCTTAAATCTTATAATTTCTAAATCGAAATTTTACTCGAATAACAACTAAACGTAAGGCATGTTGACGTCACTGCTACGTCGTTGTGAAGTCACATTGCGACTTTGTGACCATCGATTGTCGATGTGACATCATGTGACTTCGATGTGAAGTCACAGTGACTAAAATGTGAAGTCGTTATGGCCGTTTTAGAGCTCTTTTGTGACGTCACATTGTGACCACTTTGTAAAGTCGGTGGGACAACGGTGGGACAAATTTGTGAAAAATGTGTCATTTGTGACTACTTTGACATTAACATTGTGACGAAACTTTGACAAAAGCGACGATATTTAAATTGCCAGATACATGTTTTTAAAGTAAATAACATGTTTAAATGCATATTTTTAATTTTCTAAAAATTTTTAAGAAAGTCACATCTCAGTCACAACGTGACGTCACTGAGTGGTGGCATTTTGGTCACAGATGTGATGTGACCAAAGTGACTCACAGTGACGTCATTGTGACGTCACTATGACCATGCATGCTATGAGGGTAAAATGTTTGATTATGATACGAAAATTTAGAGCAATAGTGCAAAAACGTTATAATAAGGGTTCTTTTAATTATTAAAATAACTTTTTTTCATTAAAAATGTTATAATTTATGAGATAAATTTATACACTATCATTAGCTAAAAGTTTGTATAATATTTGGTAATTCAGAACTATTGTATAAATATAAATGGCTTTTTTTAAGCCCTTGACGACGGTGGTGCCGCTATGACATCATATAATTTTAGAGCAAATTCATTGCTTAAGTGTTGAAATTGATGAGTGACACCGGAATTTGAAAACAACTCTATTTATAAATAAGAAACAGTAACATTTCACGCATTCAATAAACCAAAATTTTTTTATTAAAATTCCTGTGCCACTGTGGCGTTTGGGAATTAAAATTGAGTGGTTTCATAGATATACTACAACGATTGAAAATTCTGAATAAAAAGTTTAGCAAGCTAGTTTTAGCAACACTGATTATAATTTGACCTTGTCTGGTATTTCACAAAATAGTTTATTATTTTTTATTTTTTTTTTCAATAGATTGGTTTGTATCTGCTATCGTAAAATTGTACATTTTTATTGAAGCTTTCTCTCACATCATCTATGTAGTAGGTAAATGTGTAATTTAATTTAAATGTCTATGGTAACGCTGTTAGTTTATTTTATTACTTTATATTTTTTGAGCAGAAAAGAAAATAATAAATTAGGGCTTTATCATGGAATGTAAAGAAAAATACATAGCCTTTGATAGCTTCATACATTCAAAAGGTATATTATCAATTTCAAATTTAAGTTTTCGTTTCAACTTTAAACACATTTTGAATATAAACAGCTAAAGTTGAAGTTACTTTATAAAGTCACTTAAGTATGGATTTAAATCACAAGGTTTGGACAAATTCAAAGGCATAATGTAAACAATGTTATACAGATAATGCGTACAGTCATAGTTTATTATCTTTCAAATTAGTTTATTCGTTAAAAGGTTCTAATCCAAGAGTATTTAGTTTTAAAAGCGACTGTTTTCGAAAGACTAATCCAAACATGAAATATTTCAATGCACCTTCATAAATAATTTTCAAAATTCCAAGACTGTTATTCTGCTGTTAGTTGAAAACTTTAGACCTTTAATCTTCTGTCGCTGACAGTAGTTAATCCTAAATCTGAGCATTAAATAGCTTATTGTTGATATTTAGTTATAGGTATTTTAATGCTTTCAATGTTATATCAATAATGCTGAAATGAACGTATCACGAATACGAGACATTAATATTCATATTACTATCTGAAAAATGTATATTTTATTGGATTGGTTTATAAGATTCTTTTAACAGTGTTACCATGAGTACCAGAGTACCAAAGCATTTAACTTTATTTTTTTATCATTATTTTTTATACATCTTTTTTTTTTTTTTTTACAAATACAGAAAAGTCCTACACTTATACAATTATACAATTATTTCAAGTGAAAAAAAAAGAAAATATTTTAAAATATAATTTAAAAATATGATCTACAAGGTTATCTGAGAGGAAAATGCTCACGTATTGTCGTGCCCAGTTAGCTTAAACGGCAAAGAATTGGCCTTGTAAGCCAAGTACCTGGGTTCGATTCCCAGCCTGGGCAATTTTTCGCTCAGTAGGAAATATTTAATTCGTAATATAAAATAGTGGACAATGGTAATTCTATAAACTAATTTTCTAATTTGGCAAATTTTTATAACTTAAAATTTTTGCATTAATACAAGAAATTTTAAAATAAGAATGTTTACTCCAAACAATCCTGCGTAATCTGTCATTAAATAAATAAAATAATATTTTAGGAAATTTGTGATATGAATGTGAATTCTTCTTTTTTTTTCTTGGGGGAGGGGATTCAAAGTATCAACATTGTCCTAATATTGTGCAATAGGGTGCTTTTTATCACAATATCTCTGGGTTCCGGTAATAAACAGGTAAGGCACATTTTTAATATTTTGAGTAATTAACGTTTAAATTTTCAAATGTTTTTTTATCATTACTTTTATAAAATAGATTAGAACTTAATAATTTTCATTACATTCAATTAGGATATAAGAACCTCTTTTTTTTCTAAAATAATTATATAAAAATGATTTTTATTAATGGAGGACCAATTAAAAATGTTTTAAAATTTGAAATGAAAATTTATAGTCGCCTTATGACGGGAAATATTCGATTTTCATTTTTCAGTACTATGGCATATAAAAGTACTCTTTTTAACCCCTTGAGGGGCGGTGGTATATATTACATACCACCTACGATTGATGAAGATTTACACCAGAAAAATGTCATTAAATTTCACTTTTCTAACTTTGGTGGAAAACAGCTGCGAAATCTCTTTTCCTCTTTTTGATATAACTTTTTTACTTTCCGGTGGGAGTTCAGAATTACACGAACGCAATTGCTTGCCCCTCAAAGGGTTAAGCTACATTTTCAAAAATTATCTCATTTTTTTCAAAAATGTGCCTTACCTGGATTTTACTGGAAGCCATAGATATAATAAAACATAATTTAACGCACAGCGTGCCAAATGAGTTTTTCCCGACAAAACTGTCATTGGAATTGACGCTCGCACTGATATCAGTATGTCGTCGGTGTAACTAGAAGTTTGACAGTAAACACACAAATTTGCCAACAAAAGGGAAAAATGGCAATCTATCTTTTTTTTCGTAAGGGGGACGAAAAATACAATTTCAAAGTGCTATAAAATAATAATAATAATTAATAATTATTTGTATTATTTCAATAGTTATTACGCAATCTTATTGCATATTTAAAAATATATGTATTTTATTAAGAAATCTTAATTTTGTTAATGTATGTTAGCCGCAAAGCCTTGTTTACTCAGAAGTATCGTAAATGATAATAGTGTGTTTATTAGCCATAATCTAGCCGAACTTGGCTCATCTAAACGCTTCCATATTGTCAATTATTTTTATCAGTTTCTTCAAATTTATGTAAAAAACACAATTTCTACTCACTGTCCTAGGACGGGCATCTACGTTAATTTTAATGAAGTTTCGAATCAGAAACACTTAATTATTTTTTTTTTTGTATATTTAGTGTGTGTGTAGGGGGAGGTAGATAAATTACTTTTTCTTAACTTAAAAAAATTTTTTGGAAATACCCTGTATGAATTCAAAATTACTGAAATACAAATTGCTTTATCCTCAAAAGTTAAAACAATTAGGTTCTCTTTTTAGCATTTCATGATATGTAATAAGCGAATGAAGAAAATCATCGGTTTTACATAATTTTTGATGAGAAAGACAGACGAAAGGACATCTAGAAAGCAAAAAAGGCTTCCCTTAATCAACTATTAATACTGTTTAGTCTATATTATGTACTATTTCGACAGAAATCAATTCGATGGACTACAAAATATGAGAATCTTTATTTTAATTAAAACCGGAAAAAGTATAGTATAAAAGTAAAAGATAATAATTTTTTGCCAGTTTCGTACGAGCATTTTCTTATAATTTTGTAAGATCATGAAGTCTTGCTGCTTTCAGTAACAGCAAGTGAAATAAAGAAAATACGTCGATTTCCCCCAAAAAAGTCTTTTTACTCCTGAATGTTTCATTCTAAAGTTGCTTTCAGAATTCTTATTACTAACTTTTTCTGCATTCTTAAAAGTATTTCTTTAACCCCTTGAGGAATGGTAGGATGTATTTTATCCCAGCTAATTTAAACAAGATTTGCACCAGAAACTTTGAACGAAATTTTTAACTTTAAATGCACAATGCGCCTTTCCTTCTTTTAAAAAAAAAATAAGTTTTCGATTATTTCGGTGAGAATTGAGTATTATAGAGACATTATTGCTTGCCCTTCGAGGTCTTAACCCCTTAACTGGCACTTTCTTTTCCGTTCAATAAATTGAAAATAACGGATTCTCACCACAATTTTTTAAAGAAAATATTCGTAACATTTAGTCTAAACATTTCCGCTTTAAATTGTATGAAATTATTCTTTTAAAAAATCGTGGTGTCAAAAAGCTGTAAATAATGAATTAAGCAAATTCGTCTTACCCGAACGCATTTTCAGAAAGAATCACGTTTTGAGCACATTATCGCCAGAACAACGATTGGCGCGGAGATTAAGTCAATGCTACGCACCCTTTCTTGTTTGTGACGTCAAACGCCTAAAGAATAGGAACCCTTCCTTCTGCAAAGACATCGCGCTTATTGTTCATTTGTTTTTCAGTAAATGTTATCAAGCAAAAACTATAATATGAGGAGATGTTTTTATCGTGTTTACGATTAAAACAGTTTAAAACAAAGAGCTTTTTCAGATTAAATTGCTTTAAATTTCACAGAACATCTAAACATAGGTTTTTTTTTTCCTCAATTCAAAAATATTATTTCCTTAACTCGCTATGTTCGAAAAAATTGAGAAGTTAATTAAAAACAGTTGTTAAGATTCTCTTGTAATAAATATAATTCTATTAATCATATGTTTTATGACACATTTGAACTTAATTTATTTTGTATTTGGCGATGCAGCTAGCTGAACGTTCTCGTTTTCGCCAACTCGCCAAGGCTGGTGCTCAAAACGTGATTCTTTCTGAAAATGCTACCCGAACGGCGTACGGGCAAATCAGTTAAGGGATTAACGCATGATACAAAAAGTCAGAATTCCAATATTGATGTTATAATGACGCGTGACAACTTATTTTTCAGTGGTATTTACTGCATTGTGGATTTTATTATTCTTTGTAATTCCTTCTAAACTTTTACTTCTTAGATATTGTAATGTTAGTCAAAAGCAGGGTTACCAGTTTTACTTCCAAGCAGTGGTGGTAACCTCGTTATCCAGATTTTCCCTCAAAATTTACCATATCAGTCTGACTTTCCCCTCATAATTAAGTCTTTTGTGCTGCCTTCTATCAGGAAAAGTTCAAACTACATTATTTCTTATATACCCCCTCCCCCATTCCTTGTCTTTTAAGTTTTTGAAAATTTTAAAAATAGTACATTTTAAAAGGAAAACATGTAGTAAAAGTAAAAAAAGTAAGAGCTTTTGAAAGATTTTTCTTATTTCATAAAAAATTAATGTAATGTACACGAGGATTAACATACTAAACAATAAAACTGCAAGAAACTTGATTTACTTAAATTAAACACATTTGTTTTGCGTTTCGTAATAAACTGAAATGTTTGACTTTTAAAAAATTTTAATACATCTGCCAATAAATATATAAATAAATAAATAAATATAAAATCGAGTTCCTTTCTTATTGTGTAAGCTTATACAAAGGAGAGAAATTAAATATCAAAACTTTTGAGCAATGAATTAAGAATTTGTTCTGCATTTTTAGGGAAGGTAAGTTACATCTCTTAATGTAACATCCTATGTCAATTCAATTTGACATGATTTTATTAAACCCAAAGATCGCGTCGGTGCCTTATTTCTAGTTTATCCTAGTCTGAATTATTTTACAAAAGGCCAATATAATTTAACGTCATTTTAGTTCACAGGCTGTCAAAGGCTGGGAGCTAATGTGCTTGCAGATTCTGTATGTAAATATGCACGTATGTCGGTAGTATGTATGTACATATGTGCGTATGTATATATGAACGTATATATATAACGCGGAATCTCTTGTTAGAAATTTCCTTCAAATTTTGGATATAGGGTTATTCTGTTGAAACACATCTCTGGTTAATTTTGATAGTTTATTGGATAAACGGGAACGGAAGGCCCCCCCCCCCACCGCATTAATTTAGATAAATGGGTTTTTCATTCAAAATTATCAAATTTCTTTAAAACTTCAGATATAGTTTCATTCTGATATGGCGTCTCAATGATTAGCTGTGGTAATGTGAATTTAGTAATGTAAATGTAGTTGTGGTAATGTAAATTTGAGTAAATGTGTTTTTCGCTAAGAATTTAATGATTTAACTATCAGTCATCTGAATTACCGGAAAGAAAAACGATTTCTGAAATGTGTCAATAAGCAGTTCCTTTGAGTTTGAGGAAAACCTCAATAAATGACCGACAAATACTTTCACAAATCTACATTTTATTAAATAGCTTAAATAATTATGTTTTTAAACTCATTTTTTTTCTTTTATTCTAAGCTACAATAATTATTTAATGAATCCTTATTTAAACGGAAACATAGCACATGTAGGACAACGTCACCCATCCTGAAGAAATGCTTCAATGTGTAAGGAATAACTTAACAGACTGATTGGGCAAATGTTTAGATGATATCATGCATTATCTCATTTACAGTTATAAAATAATTTATCTTTCTAAAAATATATCACTTAACCCTTTCATTCCCAGTGAGTCCAAATGGCATCATGACATTATTTATTTTATTCCTATATTTAATTCGGATATTTCGAATTCATACCAGAAAATTAAAATAGAAATACTTGTTTTATGTAGAAGCAAAAATTCCATAATTAAATAAAGAGAAATTTATCATTGAACTTTTCTGGTGTAAATTCAGATTCTTTGAACTACGGATTTTCTAGAACGTATTTTACCACGGGAATGAAAGGGTTAACTGATTAATTGCCCGTACGCACAACTGCTAACTTTTACGCATTTTTCCTACCGGTAATATTTTATAGTAAATAATGTGTTATTTAATCGTCGAAATCGTATGATTAAAAAAATGGGGAGTCTCTGTAGAATTTTACTGGTAGTAAAAATGCGTAAAAGTTGGCAGCTATGTCGTGTGACATATGTACAAGAAGAGTTTCCTTGATATATCACTTAAACCTTTCCGGCATACTGTGCCCAATCCGGGATACTTAATTTTAATTCCAAACTTGCAAGCGGCACCAAATTTTTATAAAATTTTGCTTTTGCAATGAAAGATTAAATTAGGGGATTTCTTAATTTCTAAAAAAGGCGTTTGTAAATTCCGGTGAAGGTCAATATTTTTTTAGTTTAATAACAGGATTTGCCCGAGCTGGAAACGGTTAAAGCTTTTTGACTCCACTAAATTTTTAAAATATATTTTTATGTAATTTAATGACAAAAATGCTTAGATTAAATATTACGAATATTTTGGTTAAAAAAATTGTGTTTATCTTATATTTTCAATTTATTGTACGTAAAAAAAGTCAATAATAGAGTGGTTAATGCGCGGTTTAGTTTTCACTGAAGAGATAGTTTGAAAACATGTATTGTTATTTTTAAAATTTATTTTATATATACAAAATCAAAAAATTTAAAATGTTTACTTTTTACTTTTCTCATGTGAGGGAATAATTCTTATGTGAGAGATATGGTTTATTATTTTTTAAAATTTTTTGAAAAGATGTTTTTGTTTAAAATTAAATGTCCTTTATGAAAATAAAAAGTGTATTTTTGACATAATCTGTGTATAAATATTTTTTATTTCGTGAAAGATAGAGACATGTCAGAAATAAAACCTAAAAGAATTTCAAATGTGTATAATTTAGTTTGAGCAAGAAATTTTAATAGAAAAGAGTTGAATGAATTTATCGCGCAAAAATAAGCTAAATAGATATGTTAAAAAGCTTTAAATAAAAATTCCGGTGTATATTTTTATAAACCTTTTCCGGCACTCCTAGCAATAAAAAACTAATAATTCTAAAATTTCTTATTATTAAGTTGGAGAAGGTATTTTTGGGCAATAAGTATCTCTTCTACCAACTTATTATACGTGATTTATTTTTTCTTTATCACTATGATGAGAAAAACCTATTTGCGTATAGAATCACCCTTGTCTTTAAACATTTATGACATGAATTTTACATTTCGGATTAAAACTGGCCAAACTTGCATCTCTGCTTTAGACTAATATTTCTAAGGAGCGATAATATTTAATAGCGATATATAATATTTTTACGAACAACCGGAAATTTTTTAAAATATGCTATACTGAATATACTGCTGCGTTATAACTTCCCGGTGTCATAATAACATCAGTATTTGGAGGATAGTTTTTAAAATCATGTGGTCAAGAATTATTTTTAAAAGTACAAGAACTTAGTCACACGCTTTTTGTTAATCATTGCAAAGATGTGAGTGCTTAAGATACACCAGTAACGCATATGAAAAAACATTCAGCAATAAAAATACTTTTTTCGGGTATGTGCATTGAGGGACTTATTGCCACGCGGCTGAAGCTTTTAAACCTTGGGACCGGTATAGTTTCCGCATAAATTTTTCAGAATCCTTGATTATTCTCATCAGTAAATTTTGCCTTTTTAAATCCGAGCACTTTTGCGATTCAACGAGGCAAAAATATCTGCTCCGATAAACCGGTGATAAAAGGTTAAAAATTCTGTTAAAGGCACTCGTCCGCTGAAGACCGTAGCTGAAACATTTCCTTTATTTTACTTGCTGTCATTGAAGAAAACAGCAAGATTACAGGAATAAATCAATATTACGGACTGCGAAGATGCATTGCATTAGCAAGTACTTAATATCTTTCATATGTATGTCATGTTCTTTCCGGTGTACGTTAAAATATAGTTTTTTATATTTTTCTAGTACGCAAAATTGATTTGTGTGGAAATCATACAGAAAACCGAGGGAAGTCCCTGTTCAGTTCATTCTGGATTTTTGTCAAACGACGAGTGTTTTGATGGAGTCAACCATTTTCATAAAATGCTGGGAAACAATGTAGGTGTACAGTATGTAAAAAAAAAATACCCTAGTTTTCTGTAAAAAGTTCAATGTAGTGCAGCATAAAAATTGTTCTGCTGTTGTTCATGTGAAATAATGAGAAAAGGTCATGTAATGATGAAAAAAAAGCGATACATTGTAAAAATGGTAATGAACATGTAAATTGATTTTTTTAACTATAAATGAAGATTTTATCATAATTGTAGATTAAATGTCTGTTTTAGAATGATTTAGTCGTTTTTATTTTTAACCCTTTGACGGTCACCATTTGCAGTCGGGAGAAAGATTAATTTTATTGTTCCAATTTCGAACTGACACCAGTAAATTTTTAGTACAATTTCGATCACATAACATACGCAAAAAAGAGCTCTTGATTATTTTTATATAAATCTGTTTTTAAATTGCGGTGTGAATCAATTATTTGAACATTTTTGGAGCAGAAATAAATTGCTCCTGAAAGGGTTAAAGAAATGAAAAATAAGTTTTATAACTACGCTGTGGCGAAAATACATTTTTGTAAAAAATTACCTCCTTTAAACACCATTGCTCCCATTTCGGGAACACTCAGTTTTTCATTAATAATCAAATTATTTTTAATTTTCTCTTCAGGTGTACTTTAATGACATCCTGCTCATTAAGAAAAAACAAGAATTCTATAAAAAATCGGATAATAACTATAGCGGCGCTTAATGGAGTAGTAATATTTTGCTTTTATAATGAAAGTTTAAATTAAGGAATTCATAATTTCTAAAAATGTCATTGGTAAATTTAGATGTCATTCAATAATTTCTCATTTTAGAAATATAATTTGCCTGTACCGGAAAGGATTAATTAAAAATAGCAGTTAAAAGTCCGATTGCATTGCGAAACCTCGCGCGGCTACACTGGCTATGGGTTATTAACCCTTCTTTGGCTATTTTCGTAGGATAATTGGTAAAAATATCTCATGATTTTTTAAAATTACCGTTTAGAGATCTATTAACCATTAACCCTTTATTTACGAAATTATGTATCAAGAAATTGCTTTACCTCAATTATTATTTTCTTTAATATCTAAATGTGTACTCGAGTTTCAAAATACATATAATACGAAATTTAGACTATGTTTCATTAAAACTGATTAAATATATCGGTAGTAATAACTTTTTTTGTAAAATATATACAAAAATAATCAGTTTAATTAACGAAATATACTCTTATTGAATTATCCCAATTATTAGAAAAGCAGTGCATTTAAATGTATTGCGAGGTTCTCTGTAAACGGAAAGGATTTTGCAGTTAAAAATGTTTCGTGGATTTTTTTTAACGAAAAGCTATATTTATGCAAATGATTATGAAAATCACAGCTTTTTGTAAATATTTAACTTCGAATGTTTTTCTACCCTCTCTAAATTTGATAAAGCTACGTATTTTGTGTATAAAGAAAACTAAACTTTTCTTAATAGACTGAACAAATAAATTTTACATTAAATTTGCTTTAATGGTACTTTAAAGTACCGTTGGTGCATAAAGGGTTGAGATTAATACTAATTTGTACCGCCTTTTCTGTAATTTTTAATCCAATATCATTGTAGATGAATGCCGTCTAGATTTCATCTTTTGAACCATTTATCCCAAAAGAACTGTGGATGTCGTAATTGTATTACTATGATGTTTTGCAGTATATACTAATATACTAGAAACTGAGTTAGTTGTATAATTTTTGATTTTTTACACACAAATTGTGAGACTATTTTGTTTTTGAAGGAACATCCACATTTATCACATTTATCACTTTTTAGGTGCGTTCGTAACTATATAAATACTTAGCTCCTATAGTCGTCAATCAGTCCGTCTGTCTATTCAACTGCAGAGAAGAAACTACCTAACCGATTGCTTTGAAATTTTAAATATATAATTATTGCAAAATTGTATCAAATCATTTCAAATTTTGTGAAAATCGGATGTATAATTTAATGACAGGGACGGTCGATATTTTCCGCTTCATTAAAGCCAATGGGAAAAAATGTTTAAGTGCATGCTAACTGTGTTCCAGTCTTCCAAACAGAATGAAATTGACACTAATTTACTAATGAGTATTAAAATGTATAATTTATTACAATATGCCTTGCTAAAAATGTTTATTATTCATTTACAGGGCCACACAAACGAATTCCGTTACATAATGCTGATAGGGTGAAACTTTGTTTTCGGCGTATTTTAATCATATTAAATTATTTCACACCCAATAAATAGATATAATGAAAGCGATATACGCTGCTAAGGTTTTCTGTGAGTTAGATCCTGTATCTTAGAAAGTACACAGTATTAACGAGGGCATACAAAATATTTGTTAAACTATAGTGCAACCTAAATATTGTATATTTTAAAAAATTAAAAAGAAATACTGGTAAAATCACCGAAGTACTGGTGAAGTCACTAATAATCATATCTTAATATAAAGAGCAAACACACGCAGTTTCATCAACCCCTTAACTGTGGCATTGTTTTTGAGAACATAAATTGAAGATAGGGGTTGTAACCCACATTTTCCATACTAAAATAGTTGCTTTACTTAATCGAAAAACATCTGCCAATCAATAAAAATAAATTTTCAGTTACAAAATTAGTGGTGTCAAAAAGCATGTAATTTTAAAAATAAAATTTTTAATCAACAGCGGAATATATATACAGAAAAGAAGTTAAGTTTAATATTGCACTAAGTTATTTCAGTTGATTCATTTCTGTTGTTTCGTTCGTGTAAGCAAGCTGTCGTCAGTCATTTCTTTGATAATAAAGAAAGAAACATTCTGGCAAGAAAGTGTTTCTAGATCAAATGTCATCAACTATGTATTTGCAGCCCGACTTAACTGTAATATGTATATTAAATTACTACCCTAATTTCCTGAATTTACTACGATCTATTTTGTAAATGAAAGCAAATATTTACGGCGATCTGGAAAAATATATTTTATTTAATAAAATTTCTGGGTCGAAAATTGATTGTTTGATCCGCGGATTATACGCAGGAAATTATGGTAGTTTACAACTGGGTTGCCAGATTTGGCCTCTTTTTCAAATCTGATAATTTACGTTCACACCAAAAATACTGTATGTTTTTTTTTTTTTTTTTTTAACTTAATGGCAGACGTTTTTTTCGTGTTTGCATAAAGTAAAAAATTTTCTTTGAGAATTTCTGATGCGAATTCGAAGTTTTAACTTGCAACCCCGGATTGCAATTTCTTTTTATTGCCTATTTTCATAACAAATGAAATAAGTGCAATTATAATACATGCTATTTTGAGAAATTATAAATGAGTTCTGGCAAACAAGGAATTAATATAAATATAAATTATATTTAATTTTAAGTATTTACATTAATGTGAAACAAATGAAGGCATATGAATCATTCGATAACCCCAGCGGTTCTCATCCTATAGTTGGCAGTGAGTTTTTTTTTTTGGGGGGGGTGGGTCTCCAGACAATCGAAGTTTACTAGAAAAATATGTCTTTCATTTCATCTATTTCTTCATCGTTTTCATTTATTATACTTCTGCTCAAGAAACTGGTAGGCGGCAGGTGCTGGGTTTGAACCCAATCGCGGCCGTCGACCTAATCGTTCGGATGTATAATTTAATGACAGGGCACATGTAGAATATTATACTTTTCTGCGGCTTTGTTTGCGGCTTTCTTGGTTTTCCTTGTGTAAATACGGGTTAGGTTCCTTTAGAAAGACCACCATGGGGGCATCCCCCACCATAGGGCCTATATCCCTCGTGTTGATAATTGGTCGCCATAAACACAATCAACAACCAACCATTTATTATACTTTAATCTGTAACAAATACAATATTTCACAATGACAATAATCATGGAAGTCATCATTCAATCATTACGGATTTTCAATTAAAACATCATTTCCTGTTAAAATTTTATATATATTAAACAGATGAAATAAAAGATATATTTTGATGACTAACCTCGATTGTTCCGCGATCCACTAAAACAACTACCGCGGCCCACCAATGGGTCGCAACCCATAGATTGGGAATCGCTGTGTTAGAATATAAATGTTATTGTAACTCAAACATAAGAATCGTAGATATCCTGAGATACAGCCATAGTTATGAAGTTGTCTTTCACAAATTTATTTTTAAGAAACCATTCGTACCGCAAAAATATAATAGTAAATTATAAATATAAAATTTTATACAACTATATAGCAGCTTCCGGCAAAATTCTATCTATATTCTAATTTCGTTCTATTGTAATCATGTTACTGAACTATCCGTTTTGGAAGATGAGGTGAATGCGAAATAAATTCAACTGAAACGAATGCAGCACGCCTTACTGGCGCATCGTGCCTTTGATAACAGCGTTGCCAGATTGGGGACTTTTTAATTCAAATTACATGACTGTCACCACTTTTTTAAAAACAGCACAATTTCAGTTATCTTTCAGTTTTTTGACCCATTTTTAAATTGGCGGGGTATTTCTTTTCTTTTCTTTCTTTTTTTTTTTTTAATGTAGCAATTAGCAATCTGGGGACTTTTTTGTCCGTAATCTTGCAGCAGGGTCTGATTATAACCACAAATATATGATATTTAAAAAAATATTAACTATTTTATATTTTTAAATGAAAATTAATGAAAAAAAACAGATTTATATTCCACTACCAACAATGGGCGTGATTCGAATGCTTTTGTCTGTTTTGATTTTATATTTTGAAATGATAGACCAGCGATTCTTGATAATGAAGTAAAACATACCAAACATTAAATATTGAATTAATTCATACATTTAAATGAAAATCCTTCCCGGCTCAATTAAGGGCGCCTAAGGAGTATTTGCTTTTTTTTCACATTTAACGCGCAAAATAAAATAGTTCTTATAATGAAAAGTCTTAAGAATTTGTGAGTTATAAATATAATATTACCGAAGTCTGTATATAATTTTCATGACTGTATTTAATTATACTAATATAATTTAAAAACATCAGTATTTTTTTCTAACTTGTTTTTTATTTAGATCGAAATCATATGGATTTTTTTTTTATTTTCAATATAAGTTTTTATTCTTATTTCTTAAAATTTCTAAATCAACATTTTACGCGAATAAGGTATTAAAATTTTAGAATATTAGCACAAAAACAATTTTATGTTATAAAAAGTGTTTTTTTTTAAAATTTAAACTAACGTTTTGTCCTCTAGATATTACAATTTATAAGCTAAATTTATACGCGATCATTTCCTAAAAATTTGGTATATTATATTAATAATTCAGAACGATTGTACCAAATATAAGTCGCTTTTATAATCAAATTATGCCTACTGTAAAAATGCGCGGAAAAGTAAATTAATCAAAAGTGATATTTTCATATAGTTTTCTACAGCATGCCAAATCATGCATTTTTATTATATAAGTGCGGTAAGACTGGTTTTATATGTTAACCTTATACAAAATTAGAACTTCATTTTTAAAGGAATCATGAAATATTTTATATTATAATTTTAGTTAAGGTTAAACATTAATTTACACTAGGTCAATTTTAATTACATTCATTTAATATGTACAGATAAAGAGATAATAACAAACATTTCTTAACAGCTGCATAAATTGGAGATTACTATTTTACTTTTGTATCTATCTGCTTTACAAAAGTATTAATTTTTGTCCATGACTGCATTTTCTTCATGCGTTGCTCACGGACTATACTAATATTATTTTAAAATATCTTGTTTTAACCTACGCAAAACATCCTGTTTTGAACCCATGAGAATGAGTATTAGCTAGCATCATGCAAAATAACTTCAGTAACTTCAACTAATTTTTCTTACTTAGCAACAGTGAATTAAATTCTTATTAGATCTGTCACACACATAATGTCAATGCGTAAACAGATCTAAACAGAGTCTTTATGTAATATTAAGATTTGTATTAGTTGAAGTCAACCTCACCTGCACCCAGAATGGAAAAATCCACGAACCGGAATTATTGTTCAAAATTATTGTTGTCTAAGAAATATTTCTCTAAAGAACAGACAAATTTACTTCTAACCATGAAAAACCACTGAAAAATGTATTCGGGATTTAAAAAAAATAAAGAGGGAGATTTGTAGAAGATTTTCTCTGTTTTGCAACACCAATATTTCGTTAGAGAAAAATTTAAGTTATTTAAATAGAGAATTTGTGCGATTTAAGAGAACGACATTTTCTGTAGGAATGTACTGGTGTGCAAAACAACGTATATCTCATCCTTGCACATAGAACACTGAAAGTGTTACATACAGCAGTACATTTATGTAACGAAAATTGGCGAAGATTTTCTATTTTCCTAACCCAATAAGCGGATGTAAACAAACTCCGTGTCCTCGTCATGGCCTAAATTGAATCTGCTTTCATTTTTATTAGAACAAAAGATACAAATCATAAATTTTGGATACTTGGCCTGTCATATTTTTCTTAGTCATCAAAATTTAAAAAAGGTTAGATGAAGCATCAGCCATCCGCTTCGTGTGACCTGTTAGTGGTAGATTATCACAATAATGTTAATTGCATTCTCACTTGATCTCTTCCTTATTTTAAAGATGAACATGAAATGTATTTTTTTTTCCGAAATTGTAATCATATGCTTTAATAATTGTTCGAACTCGAATATCTTACCGATTTATTCAGGTACATTTCACTGCTAGCGTACAGTGTCCGTCCAACGTGTTTAGCCATTATGAGGAAAGGAATATTACCGGCCAGAGCGTTTTTCTTGGAATTGTTGCAGAAACGTACCGCTACCACAAATTTATTTTTTTAAATTATACTGGTTTTCAAAAAACGGACCAGTGGGAGTCCTGTAATTGTTAGGACAAAATAATACTCATTTAAAAGGCATTTTCTCTTATGCTTCTATCGAAAGGTTTAAATAGTTTTCGTGGTTCTGTGATATAGGCATCGTATTCATAAATGTCTCAGCTTATTTAAAACGTCATGCTGAGAAATGCAGCTAAACAGCCTATCTAGCAGTAGCGGCTCGTCAGGGAGTGCCGCATCAGATTTTTCTCACCACTAAAATTTAACAAAATCTTTTCTATTATTTATTCTATAAATTCTGCTGATTAAAAAAAATTTATAGACAATTTTAGTGGTGCGAATCAATTGCTGCAGCACCTCCTGATGAGCCGTTATTGCATAATAGACTGTTCAGTAGGGTGGAGCGAAAAAATTTTTTTTTTGAAAATCGAAAACGGGTAGGTGCCAAAAGTTGCCTTTATACTAGTACATCAACTGCGTGAAATTTTACCGCTGAAAAAAAAATGGCTTGAGTCTGCGCTTTTGCTCCAAAAATCGAAATTTTGGGTAAAATTTGTCATAATTTGACATTTTTTCAAAAAAATTGAAAAAATCCTACAGAGCTGGTTAGTATTTAAAAGTGTTGCATAGACCTTTATATTTATCTGCTTAACATATTTAAACTATAAAACAATATGTTTATTCCCTATAGCTGGAGCAAAACAGACAACTTTTAGTAAGAAAACAGTATTACCACTCCTTTGGGTCATACAACGAATTGTTGTTTTTAATACAGCTCTTGTTTTCAAAACTACGTTGGACATGCGTCGTGGAGGTGGTATGATATATTTCTTATACCACCCAGCCCAACTATTCGATCATCTTAGTACAGTGTTTTATTTATACATTGATTTGTGATTTTCTTTATAAACATTTGGCATGTTTTCGATGCTTCCACCTTGTTCATCTGTTCTTTGCATCCAAATGCTGCTGTAACTATCTTCATGTATATTTTTGCAGTTTATACAAAAAAATGACAAGCAGAGTAATGTACGGGAATATTAATAAAGGGATCTATTCGGCCATCTATCATATTTATCAAACTTACATTCAGTTGATGAATAGTGATTGGAAGTTCTGTTACCACAACATTTTTTCAGTCAATTGTATTTTTTTACGTAATGATTTGCTTCAAAGATGATTTCAGATATTTCAACTATAAGTATGCCATCATTTATTCTACTTTTGCATTTTTTATATGTTGAGAAGCGAGCTGTTTAATGTGATGGTGATCGTCAGAGAGAATTGCAATGAAAATTTGTTCTCCATGTGTAAAGCAACCGCTGTTGTATACACATTTTTTTTTGCATTAGTTTTATGCCGTTTTCTAAGTGTTTTCGTATCCAGGTAATTTCCTATTAAGTTTTAGATCCCCTTTTTATGAATGGACAACATTTGATGGTGAAATGTCCTGGGCATAAACTTATAAAGCATAGTACTTTATGAGGGAATGTACGGATTCTAATCGACTATAAGTGCTCATTTAAAATTAGAAGAATTTTATTTGTCACTATGAACCATTTTGCATGGGGTAAGCTTAGAATTGTGAATCACTCGCTACTTCAACTCCAGTGAATTTCCTCTGCGTCAATTATTAGAGAAGTCGATATAAAACGTTCTAAGCTACATGGATTCACTGGATCAATAAGGAAAATCTTTGTCTACGTACTATTCACTTCCTATTACAATTTTTTTTTTTTTTTTTTTTTTTTTTTTTTTTTTTTTTTTTTTTTTTTTTTTTTTATAGAATAGAGAATAATTTTGAAAAATTATTTTCTCAAATTCAGTAAAAGATACTCAGAACAGACTAGAAATTTCTGTCAGAGATTGCAAAGCTAATTCATAAGGAAAACTATTTCTCAGAAAGAATGGGGAATAGGAGTTTAGAAAACATCTCACACAAAAGACAGCTCATGAAGTTAATAAAATTTTCCGCTTTATATAAGCACAGATTGGCAATCAGCGTCTATATGTTCACTCACAAAATGTATAATCCAAGTTTATACCGCGGGATGTTTTATAACAAATGTACTACACACCTAAATAATAGATCTAAAATCTTATTAGAAATTACTAGACTATGGAACAACACAGGAAACGACATAAAGCAAACTAAAACTTCTTTAGAAATATTGTTGTTTTACACGCAAATTTTGTTTGCAATCCTCTGTGATGATCGTCATAATATTAAACAGCTAGCTTCTCAGCATATATTCAATGTAATAGGTTTAATAAATGATGACATACTAGAAATTGAATTCATACAATCAATTATTAGGCAAATCATTACATATAAAATGTAATTGATTGAAAGAATGTTGTGATGACAGAACTTCCAATCATAATGTACTAATTGCATGAAATTTTAATGAAGATAGACTGCTGAATAGGTTCAATTAAGAACATACCCAATACATTACTCAGCTTCTCTTCTTTTATACATGGTATAAAAATATACGTGCAGCAGGTCACACCAGCAGAAGTCAAAGAAGTCAAAGAAGTCAGAATCATCCAAAGTCAATGAACACAAAGAAGAGATAAATTATTTTGATATATAGAAAACTTATACTCGTCTTCGGGAAAAAAATAACAATTCAATACATAAATAAAACACTGGGCCTAGATGATTGGGTGGTTGAGACGGGTGGGATAATGCAACCACCTCTATGAGTTATATACACAGTAGTTTTGAAAGCAGCTAGGTAAGAAATGCATTCAAAACAACATTTCGTTGTATGCTCCAATAGAGAGGTTAACGCTGATTTTTCACAAAAAGTTGTCAGATTTGCTCCAATTATACAGACTACAGATATTGTTTTATAGTTTAAATATGCTAAGCAGACAAATATAAAGGTCTAAGCAACACTTTTAAATACTAATCAGCTCTGTAGGAAGTTTTTAATTTTTTTGGAAAAAATGTCAAAAAATGACAAATTTTACCCAAAATCTCGATTTTTGGAGAAAAAGCGCAGACTCAAGCCATTTTTTTTCAGCGGTAAAATTTCACGCAGTTGATGTACTAGTATAAAGGCAACTTTTGGCACCTACCCGTTTTTGATTTTCAAAAAAATTTTTTTTTTCGCTCCACCCAACTGTTCAGCTGTATTTCTCAGTATGATTTTCAGGTATGACATTTTAAATAAGCTGAGACATTTATGAATGCGATGCCTATATCACAGAATCACGAAAATTACTCAAACCTTTCGATACCTACCGCAACAGAAAATACCTTTTAATTTGAGTATTAATTTGTCTTAAAAACTACAAGACAATTACTGGCGCGTTTTTTTTTTTTTTTTTTTAAGGCCAGTATATTTTTTAAAAATAAATTTCTGGTAGCGATAGGTTTTTATAACAATTCCAAGAATGTAGCTCTTACTGGTTTTAAATGTTAACTGAATATAAAGACAAGAAAGTGTTTTATTTTTTATTCTACATATTGTTGAAGAGTAAAAACTTTTCCTTGCAAAATAAATCCTTTAAAGTTCAAAGATTTTTGGAAATCAAAAACAAATTTTATAATTATGTTAATCTTTTCCATTGCATAATATAAATATACAATATAAGATTTCTAACGCCTTGAGGAACAAGCGATAATGTCCCTGTAATATTGAATTTTCGCCGGAAAAATCGAAAAAAATTACTCTAAAATAAAACAAGTTGGAAATCGCATTTAAAGAGGAGCAAATGAAGTGCTTTCGTACGATAACGAAGTTTAAAAAATATTCAGATCTTGCTGTTATAGTAGACAGTACTTCGGATACAGTGTAGTGGTCGAAATCGTTTTTGTGTTCCTGTAAATATACAGGAATATTAACTCTTATTACACCTCAACAACATATATCATATTCATAAAATGTGAAATAGTTTAATATAATTAAAACGCGCAACGAACAATGTTTTTCCTGTACCATTATGTAATGGAATCCTTGTAAATCAATAACAAATGTTATTTACACACAGTTTGTGTAAAATGTATATTATAATATGTACTTCATACATTCATATCAATTATATTATGTTCGAATGAGTGTAACACCATTAAAATGCATTTGAAACTTTTTCCCCATTGATCGTAATATAGCGGAATACTTTTGATTGTGCCTGTAACTGATTTATGCATCCGATTTTCATTAAAATTGAAATAACTCGACAAAATTATCTAATAATTCTATATTTTAAATTGCAAACGATTCGGTTGGGTAGTTTTTGCGTTGTTATGTGCGGACGGGCTGAACGGCAACTATAGGTGCTACGTATTGACATAGTTACGAACGCACCTAAAACGGGGGGAGGGTCAATTTTTCAACATTTTGCCGCCAAAATTAATATATATAAGATCTAGTTAAAACTTTCTGGTGTGAATCTCGTTAAAGATAGGTGGGATAATATGTATCCCGCGGCCCATTAAGGGGTTAAATAGAAATCCTCAA
The DNA here is from genome assembly GCA_964019185.1 of Maratus speculifer. Classification (NCBI taxonomy): domain Eukaryota; kingdom Metazoa; phylum Arthropoda; class Arachnida; order Araneae; family Salticidae; genus Maratus; species Maratus speculifer. Next base: position 407,500,014 of record OZ025295.1, read on the forward strand.
ATCGGTGCATCGCCAAGCTATTATTTTTTGCATCGCTAAAGTAAATATGTAAAAATACTGCCACATGTTTAAAGATTTTGCTGATTATTGCAACGAATAAACAAATGTTTATAAAATTTGAAGACTAAGTCTATTAACCCTTTCCAGCACGAGCAAAATCTGTAGTAAAATGAGAAATTATCGATTGACACCAGAATTCACAAACGAATTTTTTTATATATTTTGAATTCCTTAATTTAATCTTTAAAAAGCAAAATTTTACTAAAATATTATTGGTGCCGTTTGCAAGTTTGGAATTAAAATTAGGTATCCCAGACCGGACACAGAGTGCCGGAAAGGGTTAAGAAGATTCTTTCGAATGTAATTTAGAGAACATAGCATAAACACATATGGAGAAATATTTTGTTTCAATTCAAAGATCTAAGTAAAATGTCAATCGTTTAAATATATTCGACGTGACAGATTTTTTCTTAACTGAAATCATAAGTTTCTTAAATGTTTTCGTTAGTTTTCCAATAATCCATTAAAAGTTATACAAGAGCTATTGAACTTTAGTAGTAACTTCATCGGAAATTTGGAAATAGTTGTTTTGCTTTTACTTCTACTATTACTTCATTTAGTATACCATTACTTCATTTGTTTCACAGGAAAAAAATCCCTTTTTTACAGAGTTATTTCAAGCACGAAAAAAAATCCCCAAACTTTCCGCCATTTCAGTATTTGCCGTTTCTGTGAACGGAAGAATATTTCACTATTAATAAGTTTTGTTCGTGTGCAATTTAAAGAAATTTTTGGTATAATTTTCAACCGATTGCCTTGCGAATAATAAAAGGTATTTTTATTCACACACTTTTACAAAATATTCCGTTTATGTAAACAAAACAATTTTTCACTCTTAAAAAAATATTTGTTTATGCACTTTAGAGAACTTTTAGCTAAAAGTTACAACCGATTGCTTTACGATTAATAACAGGTATTAATGCTCTGTCATCTCACACAAGATATTTGAGAACAAGTGTCCGATTAATTTTATAAGCCTTGGATTTCTTTCAGATTCAATAGGAATATTTGGTTTTTTATAGTTTAATCGTTGTCATTAATAATTATAAAGTAAGTAGATCTTACAAGGAAGGTCTCCATACGGGCATACTCCGTAAAATCTGAAAAAATTACAGAATGTTTTTCCCATATACGTTTTCAATATACGTTTATAAAAAAAAAAAAAAAAAAAAAAAAAAAAAAAATATTGGCGAAACCTTCATGCCCTGTGCGTAAAAAAAAATAATGAAAACTTCGTATTTGGCGATGAAAAGCAATTTAAAAAAATGGTTTTTTTTTATGTCAAATGCATTTTAAAGAAAAAAAGTTTCATGTACAACTTGTTTAGATAAACTAAATACCTTTGCCTTTGTCAGCGTTAGTACAATTGCAGTAAGTATAATTACGTTATATTGATATTTATTTGTATTTACATTCAAATTTAACCATCAAAATTTGAGATTTAAAACTAAATTCAAATTTAAATTAATTAAAATTGTTTCAAGTTCAAAGTCCAGTTGAGCATTGTCAATTCGATTTTGTTGCTATGAAAACATCTTTTATTTTTGAATACGCTTAACACTAAAACCACCAGGTATTTTACCCAAGTTTTATAAAAAGTGTTTCCCACCAGAATTTTAATTTTGATCTATTGAACTTATTTAATTTGTCTATTTTTCAGCTACATATATTTAGCATATCTTATAAAGAAAATTCTGGTTCGAATCCATTGTTATGAATCTTTCAGGGGTCATTTTTACCCCTAATGGCGGTTCTAGTGTTAAATGTATGAATATAATTTTATTGAATAAGAATTTTTTATATATGACAATATTTTTTCCAGAGGTAAATTAAATAACTACAGCAACGAATAATATATGCATATGCAGTTTAATATATCTATCTATCTATCTATCTATATATATATGCAAATAATCTATTAAACTCTTTCATTGTTTATGTTTAAATCTTTAAAATACCATTTACACGGATTCTAAAAATTCAAACGTTTTCAGTTGCATTAAAATCGTTTGCTTTTGGCGGGGAAAAGTGCTGCTCGCCAAATCGTGAGTTGCTTTCATCTTTTTACGCCAAATACTTGAAAGTATTTAATTTTTTACATGTTTTCTACTGCAATTCCGCCGCTAATTTTCACTGATCCTTTATTACATACATAAATAGTTTAATTAGTATTTTTTTTTCAAAAAAATCTTAGTATGCCCAGTATGGAAACCTTCCTTGTTAGATACATTTACAAATAATATTCGTAATTCATTATCCTCGTCGCGATACATACTTTCTTTATAATATTCTAGTTGATTTTAGATTTATTAAAAAGTTGCTGTGTGTTGGGCTTTTAACCCTTTCCGGCGCAGTGTTACCACTCCGGCAACACCTAATTTTAATTTCAACCTTACAAACGGCACCAATAATATTTTAGTAAAATTTTACTTTTACAATGACAGCTTAAATCAGGGAATTCTTCATTTCTAAAAAAGTCTTTTGTAAATTCCGGTGTCAGTCAACAATTTGTTATTTTACGAACAGAATTTGTCTGCGCCGGAAAGGGTTAAGTATCTGTTATATGCGATTGAGTAGTCTGGACATATATTAGAAACATTAAAAAAGGTTATCCTAATGTGTATTAGAAGTAAAATATAATATTTTAAGCATTACTTACATCGCACTTAGAAGTAAAATAATAAAATGAATTTATTTTCTTTGGTAGACAAAAAAAAAAAAAAAAAAAAACCTACTTTTTCCTACTTTTTTTTTGTTCTCTTGAAACAAATACACGCATATATCAGTTACAGTATTCAATTTGGTTTGAAAGATTTAATGAACCAATACAAAAAGTAGGGGCGCGGCCAAGTAGGGGTAGACGATTCTTCCCCTTCCTTGTACGGCCTTCACAATCATGCCTTAGTTTCGGAATCTTAAAATGAATAAAGTATCCGGTAGATGGCGTGAATACTGAGTGTAAATAATGATTATTAAATGTTACTTTTACACACACAAAATACGAAAAGCGTTGCTGTATATGCCTTATAAAATTTTAGATAATATACGTATATTTTGCCTCGGTGTTTTATGTATACAATAAACAGGAAAAGTGAAAAATCTTAAGATAAAATAAATAAATACAAAGCTTTGAGCCGAAACAATTAAAAATACATTAAATAACACGGAAAATAAAGATTATAAGTAAATTTCTGCATTTAATTACATTTAAATTCTTTATTTCTTAAAACATTGAGAATTCTGACCATAAAATATACATTTAAAAAAAAAATAATATTTACCAGTTTCAAAATATTAAGAAAATTAAAAAAACTTTTCGAAAAAACAAACTCTTCTCAAATTAGGATACTTTTTAAATAATTGAATTACTTTTGGATGGAGAAAGTTGATAGTGGACAACTTTGGAACAACGAAAATGAAATGTACAGAGAAATAAATAATAATAATATAAATAATCATAAATTTTTGTAGTGTTTAGAAAAAAATAAAAAACAAGAGAAGTTACTAAATCAAATATTCGAATATTAGGAAGTTATAAGAAAAAAAAAAGTGCTTACACAATATTAAGATAATAAGTAAGCTAATGATAAGATGATGCTAATCCTAATTATACATGAATATAGAAAAAATACATAATAAATCATAAAAATATTCTAATTCTGGAAAGTAAGTACGATAAAAATTAAAATATTTTTACATGTTTCATAGTCTATATAAAAAAGCAAGTCTTTTCGCCAATATCTGACGAAAAAAAAATGGTTATATTTTCACGTTTTTTAATTATATTTCTAGTAAATTTAAATATTTTAGGTGCTAATTATGAAATGAGGAAATAAAAAAAACTAATAATATTATTAATAAATAAATAATAATAATTTTTTCAGGTTTCAGTATTTTAAAAATCGAGAATTTTTTTTTTTCACCTTCAACATTTTGTACTCCAAATATGAAGGATAGTGACGAAAAGAAATTTCTGAAATATTTTAGCGCAAAGTAAATTTTTGATTAGACACAGTCGGTAAAAATTACCCTTACGATTCTCAGGAGCCAAACTTCGATTCCCCGAAAACAAAGGAATTTGCAATTTTTGGTTCGCCCGTATAAGGGGTATCGAGAATTGCGTTTGGCCGTGATCATAATAAGGATAGGGTTCTCAGGACACACCAATAATATTCAAAAGAAGTATTCATCAAAAAATGTCTCCGGGTATGAGGACACATTGCCACAAACACCAAAATCCAACAGCATCTTTTCATAACATGCCTTGCTGTCACTGCGATAACAGCAAGGTTTCATGATTACATTAATGCAGCATGTGCCAATCAAGCGTAATGTGACAAACACTTATTATCTTTCACATTTATGCCATACTATTTCCGGTGTCTCTAAAATAAAGATTTTTATATTTTTTAGAATACAAAATTAATTTCTGTGGAAATAGTACTCTATAGGCTAACCAGCATTAATAGTTGATCAAATGGAAAATTTTTATTTTCCAGATGTCCTCCCGTT